>OX422211.1:310926440-313426440 GCA_949130495.1 Sambucus nigra
AGTCTTCGAATACTAAATTCGTCCATAGTCATTCTACATGCAAATACTATCCCAAATTTAGAGTTTCTCCAACAATTTCATTAGTTTTCCTCAAAACTTTCAAGACGAAACAGTTCCTACACTAAACATGGAAGAAATATTCAATGCACGTAAAAATATCAAATCACTTGCCTCAGATTTGTTCTTCAGATGTGTTGTCGATGATTCAAGGTTGATTCTCTCCTTTTTCCGATCACAAATCCTTTCTAATTTGATGGTGGTGAGTGTTTTTGGTTTGGAACCCTATGGTAACTCCTCTCTAACTCCCGTAGCCCACTTCTAATGTTTTTGGCTGGTAATGTCCATAAACTCTAATTTTTGTGGGTTTTAATTCCCTTATTTTTAAAGTTACCAAAATACCCTTCTAGGTTGCCGATTTGGCCTAAAGATGCCCTGGGACCCAAACTAAACCCCGGCTAGTATTTTCTGACTATTTCGACCCTTCCAGACACGTTGGCGCACTCAAAATGACCATTCGGTTGATAAAAATATAATTCACTTTTTAATTTAAATAATTTCCTTCCTGACGCGACTGACACGCACGTCCCAACTTAATTTTCTAAATTATCGTATTTCAGCCTCACGATAACTTTAATATTTTCAATACTCATGAAATATTCAATTTTAACATCATAATCAAATAGTAATTCACATCTTGCTAGTATTTATATCCGAATTAATTCCCAATAAATTCTCATTTAATTTAATTAATCCCTTAAATAAAAATCAATAAAATTACGGGGTGTTACATAAGGGTCTGCACGTTATTGCTTCACATGTCACACATGATGAATATAATATAATTATGACTTATGAAACATCAAAAGAGGATTGGGATGATTTGTCACTCACTCACGAGGGCACTAGCACAGTTAGGGTGTCAATACTTTAAAATCTCACTACACAGTTTGAGACCATTAGGATGTCTGAGAATGAGACTTTTGATGAGTTTTATGCTAGGTTGTCCTATATTGTCAACTCGTCATTTAACCTAGGTGAGAAAATTCCCGACAACCGTGTCTTTAAGAAAATTATTAGGTCGTTGCCAAGTAGGTTTGATGCGAAAGTGACCATTTTAAACTCCTTGGGTAGGTTAGAGTCGACGAAACTAGAAGAGATTGTAGGTGACTTACAAACCTATGAAATCGACATGATTAGCTCCAAGAAAGTGCCTAATAAAGAAAAGGGTATTTCTTCGAAAACCCGAAAGGAGGAAATTAAAGTTTCGGATTCCGATTTCGATTCTGATTTTGAGGATATTGCTTTATTGGCAAAGAAATTAAAAAAATTTATTAAGTTTCAAAAGCAATCGAAAGATGCCAAGAAATTTGAAAAATTCAAGAACAACAAAGTAGATCTCACCTCTAAGAATAAGTTTTAGAAGCCTAAGAGAGATGAGTCGAATAAGTGTTTTAGACAAGCTCCTAGGAAGTTTAGGAATAAAGTTGCCCCGATTCCCCAAACCCCCATGCGTCGTTTTACACCTACTTGGGTTAGGAAATCAGATTTAGTGGCTTTACGAATTAAACTTCATGATTCTCATTTGGGTGAACTTGATTCTTCCCATGCTAAATCTAAAGGATGATAGTGTTGCCTTGTTTGTCATACGCTAGTTTGCTTCATGATATATTCATTGCTAGTATTATGACATGTGTATCATTTTGTCTTTTAGTTTTCATTTGTTTGAGTATCATTACAAAAAGATTTTGTTTTTTTGAAATTTTTTGAAAATCCAAAAAGATTTTGTTTCTGAGAAAACTTTTAAAAACCCAAAAAGATTATGCTTTTATTTGAGTCAAAATATGAAAAGCCAAAAAGATTTTCGGTTTTTGTTTTTGAGTTTACATGTTTGATGTGGCATATTGGTGTGCTTGGACTCCCCCCCCCCAATCATTTCATATCCATGTGTCTAGGACATTTGGTCATTAATATCGATGCTTAGAATGATCTTAACTATTGTTTATATGGGGTTGTTTCGAAGTTGATATGCATTTTGATTCGACTTTGTATATATGCCAATATTGCACACATGCACGAGTTTATATGGATGTTTGACTTCTCTTGCATATTTGAATTTGGTGAGGCGTTCTTATCTCAATCTTGTCATATATGCTTAACTAGACTTAAGGAGAAGTGTGCATGTAAGAACCGTTTACCGTGAGGATTTAAATTGGTAAAAATAATGAGTGATTCACGGGAAAGGGCTGCGAGAGTTCAAAATTAACTTGTCATGAAAGCCACCATTTAAAAGAGCCCAAAAGAAAATGCAATATGTTAAGAAAAGGGCCAAAATTAGTTTATTTCATTCAAAAGAGAATATGATATTATTGAGGGAGTTTGGATGGATTAAAAAATTTAAACGGATTTGCACAACTAATCCTAATGTTAAAACATTGTAATTTGACGCTATTGTTTGTAGAATCGTCAAAATTTTTGATTTGGGTGCATGTAGTATGTTTAGTTCATTAAGCTCATATTTAAAATGTCATATGACTATGATAAAGTTTGATGATTTATCTCTATCAATTAGAGCTTCTTGATCGTTTTGATGTGTTGGAATTGTGACTCATTTGTTGTAGTTTCACGCCCATTCATTCCATATCCATGTTTGAGCACATCGGTACTATGTTTGCATGTAACTCACATTTTTAGTTTTTATGAGTTTTTGCGTTTAGTGTTAAAAGCTTACTATTTTAACACTGTTTTTCTTATGTCAGGCCCTTCCTGGAAATTTTTTGTGGAAATTTTTTCACTAGGCAATATTATATAATATTTCTAGGAATCTGGGAAATTTTGACAGGTCACGAGAAGTCGTTCAAACGACATATCCATGTCGCGCGAACGATAACTGTACTTTGTTCGAGCGACGTCCTCATCTCGTTTGAGCGACATTCCTGGCTCGTTCGAACGACAACCTGAAATCTGGCTTCTGATTGGTTTGCAGTCCACTGGTTATTATGGGTGATATTTTTGGTACTGCTGAAAGTGTTTCTGGACTGACTGGTTTATATGCAGGATTTATTGGTTCTAAATTTTTTTTTTTGCATATAGTCTGTTCATCACACCTGATTAATTTCCTATATTTTTTGTATGATTCCTTGGTTTACTAGCTACTGATTTGTCATTTCTTGATCATATTTAGCTGGCTGTTTCATGATTATCTAGGGATTTCACATTGATTCATATTGGTATATTCTTATGCTAAAAACATTCATTGGTTTATCTTTTCAGCGGATTGTCCATTCGAGACAAAAGGGGGAGAGATGTATGTGATGTAGGAGGATATTTGAGCATCTTTTGGTTTACATATTTTTACAAATTGGTATCTCAAATTGGTATTACACATTGGTATTTTGCTGTTCAAATTGTTTAACAAATGATTTTTATATTAGTATCTATTGATGTTTGGTATCATTTGGATATATATATATATATATATATATATATATTGGTTTCATTTGTTCCTCCATACTTCACTTGGTATTTTTTTTGTCAGTTTCATGTGTGTAGGTATGCTTCAGCGATTCGAGATTTCAAGTCTACATCACATTCAGACAGTTCATGGTTGCCGGTGCTACTTATACTAGTTCGTGTCCTGTAATTTTTGTTTTGGGTTTATGGGATGGGATTTAGGCATCATATGGCTTAACGGCCCGACTTAGGCATTTCACTGGTTTAGTTTTATCCCGGAATAGTCAAAGGGGGAGATTTGTAAGGACATAAATTTCCAATTGAGTCACTGTATTGTTTTCACTTAATTCCGTGAACAAAACTGTGTTTGAAATATGTCATAGGGAGATTTTTATTTTGTCACGATCCCACTTGGTCTATGATGTATTGAAGAAAATTGAAGACGTTGCGACAAAGCTTCAAAGAATTAATCATGCCGCAGTTTAATTGGTGCAAGTTTACTCGTCTTCAAGGTTAATTGCATTCCGATATCACTCAGGTATGAATGCGTATAATTAATGGTGCTCAGAATTATTTTTATAAAAGATAAGGATGTATTTTTATAAAGAAAAATGTTTTAAAAAGTGTTTTAAAGGTTTACACTACTTTTTATTCTGATAAACACGGAATAGAGTTTGACTAATTTGGATCACTTTTAAAAGAGACGTTTTAAACAAAAAGTCAAAGAAAGTCAAACTGACGCAACGTCGTTCGAACGACATGTCAGCTCGTTCGAGCGAGATGCTTATATCGCACGAACGACATGGCAATCTCGTTCGAGAGACACTCTTTTTGAGGCGGCGCTTAATTTTTATTTAAAGCGTGTTTGCGTCAGAGTTTCGAAAGTGTGCATCTAGAAAAAACAGTATACCATCTAGTACGTGTTTGCACATGTTTCCTAAGGTTTAAAAATCTTAAACACATCCTTAGAGTTTGCAAAGATCCGAGTTATCATTCTTATATGCTTACGTGATCTTGTTGCACCAAATTTTTTTGTTCTACCATTGAACATCAGGGTTTTACGATGAAGAAAAGAGAAGGACTTCTTGTTCGACATTGTAGACGAATCAAAGCCATTCGGTGGACACCGAGACATTCGTGGAGTCTACTGTTGTGGACAGGTATCGTGGAAGACAAAATTTCTGTGTGGGCACTATTGAAGAACGGTTGAAGATCAGAAGGAGCGCCAAGACCCGTAAGGATCGAGTCATTGAGTAAGGCTAATCTATCTTTGTAAAATCATTGTTCATAGTGATTGTCTGGCTTGGGCCGTCCGAGGTTGTTTTCCCATTTTTGGGGTTTTTCCTCCTACATTCGACGTTGTGAGTATTCTTTACTTTACTTTTCTTGCTTTAATAACTAGATGCATGTTTAGGATTAATCAAGATAAAATTGGTTTATAGTAAGAATTGAATTTTCACAACTTGGTTTGGTGCATATTAAAAGTTGGATAATATTTGGTTTGATTTGAAACACACGCAAAAAGGGGATTTTTCAAATTAGTATCAGAACGGGTTACACTAAGATATTGTGTGATCCCGATTTAAAGAAATTTTAGGCTTTAATATGGAAAATATATCATTTTCAAAAATTCCTATTTTTGTTGGTTTCCACATACTTGCTCATGACTCTTCGCTTGCTATATCTTATGGGTGATTGCTTACATGTCTTATATACAGTAGTTGTGCTTCATGATATACTCTTGCTAGTTGTGTGTTTGTTTGTCATATTCTAGTCTATGCTTCATCATATATTTTTCTAGACTCATGACATTTGTATCTTTTGTATTTTATTTTTATTGGTCTTATTAAAAATACAAAAAGATTTTCTTTGTCATTTGAGTTGTCATTGCTTTTAAAATTTGGTTAAAAATTTTAAAAACTCAAAAATATTTTTTTTATGCACATTTTAGTTTTATACATTTTGTATGGCATATCCCTGTGTTTGAATCCTATATCATTCCCCTCTTTCATGTGGCTAAAACTTTTGGTTATGAATTTCAATGCTTAAAGTATTCTTTATCATGCTTGCATGGAGCCGTTTGACTTTGATTTGCTTAATGGATTCTTCTTTTATATGTCTCCTCGCACACATGCACGAGCTCTTTTGAACGTTAACTTCTTATGTATATTTAGACTTTGTGAGATGTTCTCCCATCAATTTTTCATCTACATGTTTGTGACTATGGAGGATTTATGCATGTAAGAACCGTTATCTGTGATATTTATTTTAAT
Organism: Sambucus nigra; assembly: GCA_949130495.1. NCBI lineage: Eukaryota > Viridiplantae > Streptophyta > Magnoliopsida > Dipsacales > Adoxaceae > Sambucus > Sambucus nigra. The sequence goes on from OX422211.1 coordinate 310,932,164, forward strand.
TGTATAGAAAATTGATGAGGGTGCACGAAAAAGGGACACGAAAGGAGCAAATATCCTTTGCGTGAAAGCCACCTTTGGCAAGAGCCTAAAAAAGTGTGGCATTGAAAAAAGTAGCCAATGCCAATATAGTTTGGTTTGATATAATCACTCGAAAGAAAAGAAAATAATTATTATTTATGAGGGAGTTTGGATAGTATTATCAACGGGTTTGCACATGACAATGAATTCTAATTATGCTTATTTTGTCATGACGCCATTGATTTGTAGAACGATCAAAATTATAGTCTTGTGTGCATTGTGCTTGTTTGTTCTTTGAGTTCACTTTATCTAGTCACGTGAGGCTAAAACTAAGTTTGATACAGTTTTGCAATCAAATATAACTCCTTGAACATGTTTAAGTTATTGGGTCATAATTCTTTTGTCTCTAGTTCACACCCCTTTGCTCCATTTATCACATGTTTATTTAGACACATTTATGCCATATGAGTGTTGAAAGCTTGTTGTGTTTAGTGTCTTGTGTGATATTTGTACCTATATACATGTGCGTATACTTTATTAATATCTTTCTGTATATTTATATATATATGGTATCGTTTGTTTTGAGTCTTTTCTTTGTCATCTAGTTCTTGTATGCTATTTGTTTAAATAGGTATCTATCTTGTTGCGACTTTTCATTGATATTCCATGCATGTCTTAGTACATTTTAGTTGGTATCATTTTACTATCGCATCTAAGTTGGTATCTATTGCTCTTTGTGTGGATTAGTTTATTCTTTATTGTCTCTTGTATCACTATACACCATTACATGATATACTTGTTTTTCCATTATGCTTATCCCTTGTTTTATTTAGGGGGATAATTGATTTAATCGGGGAGAAATTAGTTATTTTAAGCATCTTAATCTTTGTCTATTCCTAAACAAAAAAGGGGAGAAATGTTATCTAACTCTTTTAATTTAGGTAGATGTAACTTAGGGGGAGACGTCTTCTTATGTAGAATTGTTAGACAAAGGGGGAGGATTTAATTATGTAATTTATATTCCCTATGCATTTGATGGTATGTTTAAGTGTGTAGGTTTTCATCCATACGACAAAGTTTTTAATGCAAATCTTCTTAATATATGTGTTGGTAAAGCATTTGTACTTTTTTTTTATTTTAGGTTGGGATTGTGTCTTTTATATGAGCTTGACGACCCATAGGTTTTTAATATTGGTTTTGTCCTGGAATAGACAAAGGGGAAGATTTTCAAGGACAAATTTTCAATTGAGTCAATTTATAAGTGTTTGCTTAATTTCGGACAATACTCCTTGAGTCATAGGATAAAAGTTGTTTGTGGCCTTTCAAGCCTATGACATTAATATTGAAGACGTAGCGGCCACGTTAAAGAAGCTCACATCCTATGTCGTGTTTCGTGCCTTGTGTTCGTTATGAACAATCCAAGGATCTCTCAAGCATGAATGCTTATATGATGTTGAGACTTGGAAATTTATTATTGGGTCTTAGAATTTTTATCAATTTTTTTGAATTCATACCATCTAAAGATTTTGTTTTCGGATAACTTTCCGTAGAAAAATCATAACTAATTAAAAAAAATCAAAAAAATACGAAACTGGTGGCCATGCGTTCGTCTAGAAAATATCTAGCTTCCCAAGGGTCATTAGAACGACTTTAGCTTCTTATTTAAACACCTTTGTCTTATCATTCGAACGAGATACCCAGGTTATTCAAATGAGCTATCTAACGAGATATTTTTTTTGTTCTTTGAATTCTCATTCGATATGTCGTTCGAACACTTCTATTTTCTCGTTCGAATGACCTGGTAGTTTTCTGTGAAAATGGGCAATTTTTTGGCAGTTTTTCCCATTACTCCCACTACTTTTTCCCAAACTTTATGTAGTGCAGGAGTTGATTTTTTTTCACAGACTTTTTCCAAACTTTGAGAACAACCACTCTTCCAAAAAGTCCCTTGAGTTGTTGTTAATTTTTAGTGATTTATCTTTCTAAACAAAAACCAAGTTTACACCCAATTCGTTTTATGATCCAAGTTTCTACATCATATATATTTGAGATCATTTTTGACACCAGGTTGTATTATCTACCCCATAGACATTGTTTCTTACGGAGGATATTGTGTTCATAGATATTCATATGGTGGATTCCGTATGCGTGACAGTAGCTTTGCCCCATCGATGGATTCCTAGGCTTAGGTGGACTCCTGCGTTGTCACCAGGCGGAGGTGGAAGGAATGAATAACATCAAGGTTTGCGAGGGCATCGAGTTGTTATGTAAGTTTTCTTTCATTTCCTTTGTAATTCCATACTTAGTGGACTTGTGGCTGGACTGTTTGAGGTTTTTCCCATTGTGGGTTTTTCTCGTACATCGCGGCGTTGTGGTTGTGCTTATTTTTATCTTACAAATTCTCACCTAGATGCGTACTTAGGTTAACAAGATAAAATTGGTTTAATCACTAAAATGGTTTAATTGGTGTTTAACTAAATTTAGGTAATTTTAGTTTACTTTAATTCAAGTAGGTATCATTAATTTGGAAAAAATCATTTTTGGTTTGAATTGCATAATTTAGAAATTGAATTGAAGGTGCATTTTAAGAAGTGAAAACTTAAATTTGAAAGAATTTATAAAAATCAAAATATTCGGTGAACCATCCCTTTTAAAATTAAAATTTGAATTCTTCGGGAACCTACGCTCCAACAGATTTTAATGATGATATCATTGTTATTATTTCTTTATTATTTCATATTGTTATTTTTTGCTTGTTGTGATAATTGCTTTAATATCTTTAGGAGAAATATTCTATTTAGACAAATGAATATTTTAATTTTCTTTTTAGATATTTCTCGAATAGCTTTTTCGTGAAAAGAAAAATGTTTAAATCGTTTTTTAGTTTCAGTTTTGTTCTTATATGTTTATATGTCGACATCTATTTAATTCGATATGACATTATGAATTAATATTGAAAATTTTTTTTATGAGTTTTTTCAAGAAAATTTAGTTGCTTGATATTTGCATTATGATACATTTTTGTCTACTGTATTAGATATGAATATTATTTTATAAATATAATATGTTTTGTAACTGTTTGTGTTCTTGCATGTTGTGCATTTTAGAATGTTTCACTATGCTGCACATGTTGCACACTAAGACCACATGTATCTTCTTATTGCATGGGGTTATGCTGGAGTATAAGAAGGTGTGAAAGAATCAGAAATGTTGCAAGCATCAAAGAAGTTTTCAGTCCTACATTATTAATTGATTTCGTGATTATCTTATTTTTTTTTGTGGTAATCAGCTTGTGCTTTCTTTTAGTATTTGTAACTTGTATATTAATTCTTATATATTAGAGAGATTTTTTTACTCTCTAGAGGGAGTCGTGAATGTTTTTCCTATCGGTTTGGAATTTTATCTTGTTAAAAAATTATGCACGTTATTCTTCCTAGCCTTGTCCCCTTCTATGTGTGACATACGATTTATTTAATTGATTTACAATCATGAATCATAATAGATAATGACTTGAAATGTAATATAAATAAGATTGTTATTAATTTGACATTAAAATAAATCAGTTTTAATTCATTATTAATTCCCGCATGTATTAAAATATGATTAGGTCAAATAATATAAGTTTTTCATGATTTTATTATATATACTTGTTGAGAAAAACTTGCATAAAATCAAAGTTGTGACACCCCGCCTATTCTAATATCGGTTGATCAGATCTTTATTAAATTAAACGAAAATTATATCTGATTTCATTCTAAGAATCAATGGAGAATACCAATTAATTAAACTAATAACTTATTAAGTACGGCGTCAAATTTTAAATCTTTTTAGCATGTGTATATTAAATCATTCAATCGTATACGATTAAACATCCACAATGATAGAAAGTAATGAGTGTTGATAACATAAATTAATAAATTGAGTAAGCTCTCGGTATCCCAAATATAATAATCCAAAGGTTAAACAAAATGATGTAAAGAAAGTCTAGTAATAAAGATTTTCGACTGCGGGCAACAAGCCCAAAGAAAATACTGAAATGACATCCTAACTAGATAGAATGAAAGGAGTCATCTAATCAAATCCTGCATGCATGTACATTAGCTACAACATTGTCTAACTGGAATAAGAAGTCTATCCCCGACGAACCTGTGGCTGAGCATCTAAAAGATTTTGAAAAGATTTTTGATATGGGTTAGCGACCAAAACATTTGAAAAATAGTTGCAAGTATTTAAATGCAATAATAAATAAGCAGTAAGAAATATCTATGTTCATCCTGTGTCACAGTCGCATGAGATTATCCTCACCCTCATCTACAGTTCACACTTAATGCGTTTGTTTTATTTTCCTTGTTATGCTACCTCGCCTAACTAGTCTAACCATGACATAATCTAATCCGCTAAACTTCTAGCCCATTCGTACTACTCGTATGTTACTTACATTATTTATCACGTAGCAAACCCATAAGCTATCACTTAGGATTTATTAATTGTATCCACACCACTACATAGGCAATGTAATTATACACTAGTTATAATTTGCTGTTCACATAATCATTTAAGTATACTTATACATATAACACTCTTTTATACGTATATACATATTATCCTCGAGATGGACCTCCCAGATGCTTCCCTAATATGGTATCAGGCTCCAGGTACATCACGTACCACTCCTGGGCAATCAGGTCTGAATATCACCACAGATCCCAAATTGTAAACACATAATGAAGGCAGTCATAAATATACATTCGTGGGTCGTAATCATACCACATCACAACCAACCGAACTCGAAACCACTACATATCTTCTCATACAAATAATGGCCATAAAACAATACTATGACCTTAAAAAATAATCTAACACCTACTGGTCAATGTCAGGGTGGACTTCCCACTAAGCGCAACCTCCAACGAAAGAATATTAGAGTAGGTATGTGCACAAAAAGTCAATCACTCATAGACATATTGTGAGTGAAAATACTACCACAATAATAAATCTAGAAAGCAATATCGAAATGAAAGAATAAATTATCACACATAAAACAAGATATACGTGGTTTGACAACTTGCCTACGTCCACAGAGTGGTGAATTTATTATTTTTAGTATCTCTCAAACAATTAATGTTACATCTATTTGCCCCGGGTCAAGGTTTTCATTTTATAGTTGTAAAAATAAGTGATTAAATTGTACAGGTAACTAAACAAGCTTGTAGATAACTCGTAGGTGTCCCTGAATATCTCCTCCGAGATTGTTGTCAACCACTTTGAGTCTATCCCCATGCGTTTAAGCACATGTCAAATACATGGATATAAAAATAACTATCTTCAGTTGATTCGGGCAGTCCATTTTGCATACTGGGCTGGTTGGCTGAAGTATTGGGCTGAATTAAATAAGCTCCCATAATTTCTCGTAAATTCTTTAGGCTAAGGTGTTGGGCCAACAGATTTTAAGTGAGTTCAACGCCCAAGGTCCAAAAATGTTTTAAAACCGGCGTGGCATCTTTATAATTTTGGAGAACTGTTGAGGGTATGCTCAATCGGGAAAAATTGAAAGTTACATGGATGGCAAACTTATTATAATTTCAAAATGGAAAGGGCGCATTCGTCCGACGAAAAATCTGAAGTGCCAAAATCCTTCTCTGGATCCATTCCTCATCTTTTTTGCACAAAGTTCAAATGATGTTCAGTAACCGTCGTTTCAAACATTTCTTCTCCGCAAAGTCATCTTGTTTCCTCTCTCTAGCCCTTTATATTTCCAGAACTTTACTCGATCATTTATGCTTGTAAGTTCTCTGGTCTTCTTATCTAATTCTTCATTTTAATTAACATTCTTTATTGTTTAAAACCTCTTTCTTTCATGGCTCTTCTTGACAGAAAAACTATAAAGGAGTCTAGGAAAACTTATAGTACCTGAGTGGGTGGGGATCAATAGTGCCCTTATGCCCAGAGATGTCAAGGACGCAGAAGATGGGCATTGGATCCATATTACTCTCATAGTGCATAGGGTTTAACTTTTCACCCAAACCCTCTATTCTTGATTTTTTTAGCTATTTAGAGGTTTCCCTACCCAATGCCCCAACCACTTGGAAGATAGTGAATGGGGTGCATAGAACTAACGAACTATTTGGGACTAACCTTGGGCTCCAAAAATTTATTATTGCTACATTTGGTCACACATTTTTGATGGTCTGATGTATTTACAGGCCAGGAAGGTTGAGAGGGTTTTGGTTATAAACTTCTTGACTCCTTCAAGGGGTACCAGGAGCATGGTTTTATTGCCAAAAATTGGCAAAATCCTCCCTTTCCTGAGGGTGTGAGGTACCGAGGTCCCCGGTGCCCTAATTGGGGGTAGGATCAGTAACTTACATACTAGAATATAAGAACATAACTTCGAGCTTTATTGCTCGTCCAGTTGATGAAATCCCAGAGTTAGAGCTTCTAAAAGAGCATTCCTCTGGTCCATATGGGCTAATTGAGGTAGGTGAGGAGGAGGAACGAGAGAAAAAAGAAGAAGAAGAGGGAAAAGAAGAAAATGAAGAAGAAGAAATGGCACCACTGAAGAGGATGTTACTGATTATGGACGATGATAACCAGGCTCCATTGTTCGATTGGATAAAGCTCTTAAAGAAAGCTGAGGGGGACTACCCTAGGGTTAGTGGTTCTATCTTAGGAACCAAGGGGAAATAAAAGGAAGCAAAAAATAAGAAGAAGAAGGAAGAGGATAAAAGGAAAGAAGGAAAGAGAAAGAAGGAGTAAGAGAGGAAGAGGAATCCATCTCTAAAGGGCCCAGCTGAATCCTCCTTCTTTGTTGTTGCTGATGCTAAGGAAGATAGTGTAGACAATACCCCATCCCTTTCCCCTAATTTTTTAAAGAGGTTGTGCTCCCGACTGATTACAGACATTCATCATGGCTTGGGGTAGATTAGTTAGACCTCAAATCTGCACAAGCACTTGCCCTGGTAAGTATCCTCTTTTTTTTATATTCCCTCTTTATCTGCTTCTATATAATGCTTCTTCTCCCTTTTGCTTTGTAATTTTTGTCTGACTTTACCACAAACCTGGATTATCGTACTGACCAGTCTAGAAAGAAACATGAGCCGAGAGAATCCCTGAAGAAGTCCTAAAAGTACTTTGTTGAGGCTTGAGCTGGTTTCGAGCGAGATAAGGAGAAGTCAGAGAAGGACTTGGTCGAGATCAAAGCGACCAATGGTTTGGTTGTTGATAAGAATGTGAAGCTTGATGGAGAGAACCTGAACTTGGTCAGGAAGGTCCAGAAGCTGGAGGTAGACATCCTATGCATAAAAGAGAGCATCTACTCGGATGGATGCATGCGGCTTATGATGATGTTGAGCTCTATCTTACTTATGCCAAGAAGTTGTACTTCATAAAATGATGGGATCAAGCCCTTAGAACAACGAAAGTTCCATCAGAGTCTGATATGTACCGACTTTTTCTCCTAAGACCCTATCCTCTTACTATTGAGAAGCCACTTGCTAATCAGCCTACCGATCATGCTGGAAAGGAGTCAGATGAGGTCAGGATAGTTGCTAACCAGATAGAGAAAGATACTGTGAAGGGGAAGGAGTTAGAAATGAAAACATATAACACTAGGGATTTTTCTTTATCATGATTCTTGCATTATCATGCCTTTTCCTTTTTCAGTTGTAATGGATTTTGCCTCCCCCTTGGAATATTAATGAAAGAGATCTTACTTTTGACCAATATTCATTTTTTTATTATGATGATATTCTGCATTTGCAATTATTCTGCTATTTGTATCTTATTTTCGTAGAAGACTACATCTCCCCTTCCTCAAATTTCGGGAAGATTTTTGCCCCAGGTGTGAGCGAACAGACTCGCCGAGCCTTCTTGAAGATCTATAAGTAGTTGAAAGTGAGGACTACAGTGTATAAAGAGCAGTCTAAGCTGGTGGAAAAGATGAAGGGCAATCTCCAAGTTATGGAAGAGATTAGCTCCTCTATGAAAGAGGAAATAAATGGCACGAAGGCCTTGCTTGTCGTAAGCAAGGATGTGGTCCAGATAAGCGAGATGATTCAAGCCTTAAATGATGCGTTGAAGAAGGAGGTTTTTGAGCTAAAGGAAGATGTTCAACAAAAGTATACCATCATAGATGGACTTCAGAGGGACGACAAGAGGCTGAGGTATCTCTTCAAGATGATACCTCGAGAATCCTGGGTAGTATGTTATGATGAGGGCTGGACCGATGTGCTTGTGAGGCTGAAGGAATCTGAGGATGTGGCATACAAAAATGGGTGACTGAATGCCCTTAGAGAGATCATAGTACCCAAAAATTTAGCGCTAGGGTTCAAATACCAAGTAGTCTGTCCAACTTATCGTCAACCCCCTTTTCAAAAGACGAGAAATGGATTCCCATCGATGCCATTCTTGCCCAGGTGATTAATTACTATCTTGAAGACAATGAGGAGGTGTTTTCCCTAATCCAGATGATGGTAGAAAAGAGCGCATAGATGAATATCTAGCTCTCCATCTTAGTTGATCTGAGTCCTTGTATAATTTTTAGAATACTTTTATATAATTGTACTCTTCAATCCTTGGCCAAAATGTATAAGGTTTGTTTATCAATTGCATCGTATTTTGAGCATGCCATGACTAAATATAATTGATAATGACTTCTTTATTTTGACCGGTGACTAGGAAGAGTGGAGATTTGCTAATTATATAGGACTTTTGCTGATCAAATAATACTGTTAACCATTTTGGGCCTTTCGCCGATCAAATGAGTTAGTATTTAAGATTAATAATTTTGGACCTTTGTCGACTAAATAAATCAGTGACAAGTGTTAATCATTTTGGGCTTTTGCCGACTAAATGAGTTGATAACTTGCATCAAACTTTGTTTCAGTCCAATATGCCTTAGCAATATCATTCCATTTGCCTTACCTTTTTGGTTGTGTCCTCACACTCCCTTAGGCCTAGGTGAGATGATGGCAAGAATGAACCTGGTTAATGGGATATCCACCCGATCAAGTTTTAAATGACTAACACAGTTGGCGACGAACCTAGGTTAGCTTTTTGCCTAAGGATTCGCTGTAAAGATTTTGCTATTGTCGGGGAAACTCATGAGGTCTGTTGTGTTTATTTATGACAAAGACCTGAGGATTATAGTAATTGAAATAAAAGTAACAGCTTGTTGTAATTACTATGAATGCCACTCTGCATAAGGAGATTCCCAAATTGAGAATAAGTTCAATGACCTATAATAATCCAAAGGAGTTCCGTTCTTCGCGAGGAAATTCCTTGGTTAAAGTAAGCTACTGTAACCAAAGGTGATCCTAGTTAATGTTGAGAGAGTGGAGATATCATTTGGAAATGATGAATACTATTAAGATAAATAACATAAAATTGGGACAACCAATACGAAAAAGCAAAATGTAAGGGCCAATGGGCCTTTAATCATTGAATAATAAATTGAGAGCAACATAAGTTTAAAATAAAAATTTGTGTAAACTAAATGTGCTGTAAAATATTGAGAAGACTTAAATTAGAACTTCTTAAGATTGTCTATATTCCACGCTCTTATTTTTTTCCTGCCCTCTAGAGTTTCCAAGTGATATGCTCCTTCCCAATTTGGTCAAAACTTTCCATCTGACGGTGTTACGGCGCTGGTGAAGACTTTCCTTAAGACATAATCCCATTCCTGGAATTTCCTTGAATTGACCTTCTTGTTATACTATTTTTCCAGCTGCTGCTGGTATGAATCCATCTTGATCATGGTTTGTTCTTTTCACTCATCTACTAATTCAAGTTTAGTGCGCAATGCATCGTCGTTTAGCCCTTGGTTGACCAAGTTGGTTCTCATATTAGGGAGACCTGCTTCAAGCAGGATAATAGCTTCCACTCCATAGGTGAGCACAAAGGATGTTTCCCTAGTTGGTTTCCTAGGCGTAGTATGGTAAGCCCAAGAGACATGGGAGAGCTCTTTTATCCAGGCACCCTTTTCTCTTTCTAGCATCTTCTTTAGGTTGTCTAGTATTATTTTTTTGGAAGCTTCCGCTTGATCGTGGCCCTAGGGGTATGCCACTTAACTGAAATGATGCTTGATGCCATGATCATCACATAAGCTTTGAAAGAAGCTTATTTCAAATTGCATGTTGTTGTCGGTGATGATAGTTCTTCGTAACCCAAAGTGTGTTATGACTCTCTTCTAGATAAACCATATCATATCAGTGTCATGGATGTTCACTAGTGGTTTTTCCTCTACCCACTTGTGAAGTAGTCTGTGCCTACCAACAGATACTTGCGATTCATAGGTGTGGTAGGTAGTTGTCACCCCCTAACCCCATTAGGATATAATTAACTAAATAGTTCACAAACCACATTTATTATTTATTTATTTATTTAGTAATACATATTGAAACAACTTCAAGGTTAAAAGGTGGAATACTAAAAATCCAATCATTTTAAGGGACATAATTTAAACAGAACTCAAATACCATTTAACTTAATTACAACTAGTACAATGTATAAAACAAAACTAACAAGACTCCACTATTATTCACTCAACCTCCTAGACCTGGCAGTGGCAGCTTCAGAACCTGAAAATGTAAACATATAAAACCATGAGTTTAAAAACTCAGTGAATGTACTACATCTCTCTATAGTAAAAGTACTATTTTAACATCTTAACTTATCAATATATATCCATATCTGAGCCAAATTAGGTCATATACATATCCGGAATTAATAAACCCCACATCTCCTGCCCGTAGGCAATAATCATATCCATAGGTTTTAATAACCTAACATTTCCTGAATTGCATAGCAACGCAACATATCTTGACTTTTATAAAGGAATAACATCTCAACATTTCTTGACTTTCAACAAGCCATAACATCTCAACATCTCATGACTTTTAATAAGCCATATCATCTCAATATATAATACATACACATTATATCCATAATCAACTCAGTAAGTACACTCACATTGGGTTGTTAATTATGTATTCCTGTTTCCTTCTGGTGGAGCTGAACTGGATTGATTTGACCTTACACCTATTAATCCAACTAAATAAGTACTGAATCTTAATCGTAAGTATTATTTTAATATATCAATGTAGCTTTCAATGACTATAAAACAACAATATAATTCTACTGAAGTCACATTCCATAAAACATGTGTAACGACAAAACAGTGGTATACATGTTGATAAAGTTATGGACATTCAACCGTAGGAAATACCTCATAAGGAATTTATAACTAAACCCAAGTAAATATTAAATCATACTTCTCAATGTATATACACATGAAACATGTACTCAAAATACTCTTTGAAAAGAGGAGATAAAAACATTCTTTCATGGGGTATCCAATATGGCCTCAAATTATTGTCCTCCATACTTAACCATCCCATATTCATAAATAGTACACATACAGATGTCCAAGATTATCAATATGAAAACATATCTGAATATACGTTCCGTTACAAGTGACGGTATAATTTTTCAAGCTTCCAAGGGCAAGTTATGGCCATTTCTCTAAAACACAAGAAATTTTCCCTACAAACTCCTCTATTGTTCCTTCAACTTCCAAGAATTTTCATAATTTTTATACAGCATAACTTTCCATGATTTTCAACCCATTTTCAATGAAAATATTTAATAATACATAATTAAAGTTTCATAATCTTTTGACTTTTCTATGTCAAAAGCTTGACCAAACTCAGGGTATACCAAAATTAAATATCCAAACAGTAACTACGTACCAACTTGAAACCATCACCAAGGCCCAACCACGAGGAGTTAAATTCTAATTTTCGGATATGATATGAATATATGAGTTTACCTTCATATCCAATTAGAATTTATGAATTCCAGTAAGCACACAAATATATATACAAGTTTGAATACAAGGGGTTTCAATACAAAGCAATATGACATATAAACACCACTTATCTCGCATGTGAACAATTACTTATTATCACAAAGGAGTATGGAATTTTAAACCATAATTCACGATTTATATACTTTGAAATAAGTATAATACAAGATTAAAACTATATTAATCACCTAATTATACCTTGGAAACACTTTAAGGATTTTCTTAGAATTTTTATAGCTTTTCTTGTAATCTTTTCTTCCTTAACTTCTACTTTCTCTCTCCTCAAGCAAAAACTCTCCAAAACTGACTTAGGGTTTTATTTTCTGAAGAAATATGTTAGAAGAAGAGTTTTAGGTAGGCCAAGGCTGCCTCCAAATCCATCTAATTAAATTAAACCACTTGGTTTACTAAAAGACAATTTTCCACTTAAAGGGAATGGACAGATTTACCCCTTATTCGTAAATTCAACCTAACTTCTTACTCGGACATCCGTTTGATGCACCGTTTATTGTGTTACAATCCTAACTCACATGTATACAAATATCTAGTTTTAACCTCAAGTCATTTTTAATGTTATAAGGATCAAAACTAGTCTTAAACAGGAACAGTTCTATCGAAAATAAATAAATTTTGTGTTCGTACATAACTCGACATTTCACGATTTATGAAAGTAGGATTAGACTAAACATAATCACTTAACATTAGATATACTAATAACAAATTATTCATATCACATAAGATAAGCATGATTTAAATATAATTTATCATAATTATATCCGGGTTGTCAGAACCTCCCACCCTAAGAAAATTTCGTCCCCGAAATTCAATATGAAGTTCACTTACCAAACAAATGGGGATACTGTTTCTTCATGCTATCCTCCGTTTCCCAAGTTGCTTATTTAATACCATGGATCATCCACATAACTTTAACTAAGGGAATAATTTTATTTCTCAATACTTTCTCCTTACGATCAATAATTTCCATTGGTTCCTCGATGTACGATAAGTCTTCCTTCAGTTCATTTGGTTGAGTTTTCAACTGATGAGATGGATCAGCCAAATACTTTTGAAGCATCGATACGTGAAACACATCATGTTAACCGCACAAATCTGAAGGTAATGCTAATCTATATGCCAGGTTCCCATTTCTTTCCAACACCTCATATGGTCCAATGTACCTTGGACTTTGTTTTCCCTTCTTCCCAAATCTCACAACGCCTTTCAATGGTGAAATACGTAGGAATACAAAATCCCCCTTTTTAAATTCTAATGGATACTTCCTCTTATCTGCATGAAATTTATGCCTGCTTTGCGCTATCTTTATCCGTTCCCGAATCATTTTGATCTTTTCAGTCATCATATCTATTAATTCAGGATCCAAAAGTTTCCTTTCACCTACTTCATCCCAACACAAAGGCGTTCTACATCTCCTCCCATATAAAGCTTCATACGGAGCCATACCAATGGTGGACTGATAACTATTATTATACGAGAATTCCATCAATGGAAAATGATCATCCTAACTACCCTTGAAGTCAAATACATAAGTTCGTAACATGTCTTCTAATATTTGAATCGTCCTTTCAGATTGCCCATCGGTTTGTAGATGAAATGCAGTACTGAACTTCAAACTTGTTCCCATGGCATTCTGTAAATGAGGTCAAAACTTAGAAGTGAACGTTGGATCTCTATCTGATACAATTGACATTGGTTCCCTATGTAAACGGATAATCTCATCAACGTACATACGTGCATACTTGTCAACAGTGTAAGTGGTCTTAACTGGAAGAAAATGGGCCGGCTTTGTCAATCGATCTACAATCACCCAAATAGAATCATTCCCCTTTGGTGACCATGGTAATCCTTCCATTCCGGAATAGGCAATGACTATAATAATCCTTCCCGCTTCTGATGCTCCTCTTTCACTTGCTGACATACTAAACATTTAGCTACAAATTCTGTAATCTCACGTTTGATATTATTCCACCAGTAATACTCTTTCAAATCTCTGTACATTTTGGTACCTCCCGGATGCATAGAGTAAATAGAACTATGTGCATCTTCAAATATATCCTTCTTTAAGGGTGGATCATTCATTACACAAATCCTATTTTTATAACACAACGATTCATCATTCTTAATTTCAAAGTCACTCTCTTTACCATCTAAGACATCTTGCTTCTTCTTCTCAAGGAATGAATCACTGACCTTCAAATTTATTATGCGTTCTGCCAATAAAGGTCTCACTATAACATGTGCTAATAAGCCTCCCCTTTTTGAAAAACTTAATTCAATGCCCATCGATTCTAAGTCAAGGATATTTCCCACACGTGCACACTGTATGCAACCTAGAATCCCCAATGATTTTCGACTCAAAGCATCTACTACTACATTAGGCTTTCCTGGATAATGATGAATGGTACAGTCATAGTCTTTAATCAGCTCTATCCAACGCCTCTGCTTCAAATTCAAGTCTCTCTGTGTAAATAAATACTTCAAACTTTGATGGTAAGTGAAAATTTCACACGTCTCTCCATATAAATGATGTCTCCATAATTTCAAGGCAAAAACAATAGCTGCAAGCTCTAAATCGTGTGTAGGATAATTACGTTCATGCATATTCAACTGTCTAGATGCATAAGAAATTACCTTTCCATGTTGCATGAAAATACAACCCAGACCCTGATGTGAAGCGTCAATATAAATCACAAAACCTTCTCCACTAGATGGAACAGTGATAACTAGAGATGATACTAGCCTATTTTTCAACTTTTCAAAGTTGTGCTGACATTCATCACTCCACACAAATTTCACTTCCTTTCGGGTTAATTTAGTCAACGATAAGGCTATAGATGAAAACACCTTTAAAAATCTTCTATAATATCCAGCCAATCCTAAGAAACTCCTTATCTGCGTTACATTTCTTGGTCTCTCCCATTACACAATTTCTTCTACCTTCTTAGGGTCAACATAAATTCTATTTCCTGAAACAACATGCCCCAGAAATACTACCTGATTTAACCAAAACTCACATTTGCTAAACTTAGCAAACAATTGACTATCTCGCAAAACTTACAATACAACTCTTCGATGCTTCTCATGTTCCTCTTGGCTAGGTGAGTATATCAAAACATCATCGATAAAGACAATCACAAACAAATATATGAAAGGATGAAATACCTGATTCATTAGATCCATAAACACTGCATTAGCATTTATTAACCCAAATGGCATTACCAAAAATTTATAATGACCATAGCGAGAACGAAAAGCTGTCTTAGAAATGTCACAATCTCTCACCCTTAATTGATGATAACCCGATCTCAAATAAATTTTTGAAAACACTTTAGAACCCTGTAATTGATCAAACAAATCATCAATACGAGGCAATGGATATTTATTTCGAATTGTTACCTTGTTCAACTGCCGATAATCAATGCAAAGTCACATGGTTCCGTCTTTCTTTTTCACAAATAATACCGGAGCACCCCATGGTGATACACTGGGTCGAATAAAACCTCTGTCTAGCAAATCTTGCAGTTGAACCTTTAACTCCTTTAGTTCCATAGGTGCCATTCTATATGGAGAAATAGAAACTGGAGCTGTACCAGGAACTAAATCGATAGTAAACTCTACCTCTCTGCTAGGTGGCAATCCGGGTAATTCATCTGGGAACACATCTGCAAAATCCTTAACTACTGGGATATCTTCTAATTTTTGCAATTCCCTATTTTTATCCACAATATATGCTAAAAATCCTTGACAACCCTTATTTAACAATTTTCTCGCCCGAAGGGCAGAATAAGACAGTTTGGAACCACATTTCTTTCCCCAGTAAATTTGAATTCTTCCTCCCCCGGCAGATTAAATATAACCTCCTTACGAAAATAGTCAATCGATGCATGGTAGGAAGATAACCAATCCATACCCAAGATAATATCGAAATTTCAAATATCAAGTGGAATTAAATCAATGGTCAACTCCCTCTCCCCCATATACAATACACAATTTTTATACACAAGCTCCACTAACATCACATCCCCCATAGGTGTAGAAATATATAAACCACAATCTAGATAAGAACATGGTCTACCCAAATGCATGGTAAATGACAGTCATATAAAAGAATGAGTAGACCTGGATCAATATGCACGTAAGCATGTTTGTTCATAACAGAAAATGTACCTGTCACCACCTCTGGAGTAGCTTGAGTATCCTGTAAAGTCATAGAAAATATTCTTCTCGGAGCCCTGGATCCACTAGCCTGTCCTCTACCTCCTCCTCTCCCTATGCCTCCAGGTGATGAGCCTCGACTAGTAGTAGCTGATGGAATCCCTCCCAGTAGCATAGGACAGTTCTTTTTGGTATGACCAACTTGATGACAGTGATAACACTTTACC
This sequence comes from Sambucus nigra, assembly GCA_949130495.1. Taxonomy (NCBI): domain Eukaryota; kingdom Viridiplantae; phylum Streptophyta; class Magnoliopsida; order Dipsacales; family Adoxaceae; genus Sambucus; species Sambucus nigra. The sequence goes on from OX422211.1 coordinate 310,948,445, forward strand.
CCCTTTAACTTGGGACAATCTGGACTGATATGGCCTTCAGCTTTGAAAAAATAGCATATAACAGGTTTAGACTGCCCATTGTCATTCTCCTGTTGTCTATTATGTTGGCCCATCGATCCTGCACCCCTAAAACTGCTTGGTGTCCTATTCTGAACATAATTTCCAGTCCCTCTACCGCGCTGAAATCTTTGACTCCCTTATTTTGAGTAGTCCACATTGCCTTCCTTTTGCTGAGATGGATCAAATCTACTCCTCTTTTCCCTATTCTTTATTGCATTGTTAACATCTCCTTCAACCATCATTGCTTTGTTAACTATAGAAGTATAATCTATTATTTCAAGTGTAGTAAGTCTAGACTTGATAACTAAATTCAACCCATCCTGAAATCTGGTGCATTTGTCCTCCTCATTGTGTAAGAAACGTAATGAAAATCGAGACAAAGATATAAATTTAGTTTCATACTCCCTGACCGACATACTCCCTTAAGTCAATGATAAAAATTCTCTCTCTTTTTGCTTTCGATACATGCGAGGAAAATACTTTTCATATAAGACTTTAATAAAGGAATCCCAAGTAATTACCTCACCTCCCTCCGGAGTAAGCAATAAATGTTTGGAAGACTCCCACCAATATTTAGCTTCGACCTTTAACATGATAGTAGACAAAATCACCTTCTGCGCGCCAGTTACATTCATCACTCCCAAGATAGTTTCTGTGTCTCTAACCCAAGCCTCAACTTCTAAAGGATCTACAGAAGCTAAGAATGCTGGGGGGTTCAATTTGATAAACTTCTCATACAGAGTATTCTTCTCCTCTCGTTGTATTTCTCTTTCTCTTCTAGCCAAAGTCTGATCCTCCAAGTATTTAGCTTGTTGTTCTTCTATTTGCGTCATAAACATGTTTTGTTGTTCTTCCATTAAAGTCATGGCACGAGCCATTTTCTGTATATCTGTAAGCTGTTCAAGAGCCCCCTCTACATTATTTGGATTTTGTTGGTTTACTGTATTTGAAGACTCCTCATCCACCCTCTCATGAACATTTGCTCCTTCCATATCTTACTATCTGTCATAAACCATAATTATAGAAACAAGAATACAATATTTATTTCTAACATAACGGTTAGTATTTCTCATAAGTTAATATAAATGACCCACACCACACTATTTTTGCCACTGCCACATCTAGACTCTCTAACCCCAAAATATAAAAACCAAAAGCTCTGATACCAAGTTGTCATCCCCTAACCCCATTAGGATATAATTCACTAAATAGTTCACAAACCACATTTATTATTTATTTATTTATTTATTTAGTAATACATATTGAAACAACTTCAATGTTAAAAGGTGGAATACTAAAAATCCAATCATTTTAAGGAGACATAATTTAAACAGAACTCAAATACCATTTAACTTAATTACAACTAGTACAATGTATAAAACAAAACTAACAAGATTCCACTATTATTCACTCAACCTCCTAGACCTGGCAGTGGCAGCTTCAGAACCTGAAAATGTAAACATATAAAACCATGAGTTTAAAAACTCAATGAATGTACTACATCTCTATACAGTAAAAGTACTATTTTAGCATCTCAACATATCAATATATATCCATCTATGTGCCAAATTAGGCCATATACATATTTGGAGTTAATAAACCCCACATCTCCTGCCCGTAGGCAATAATCATATCCATAGGTTTTAATAACCTAACATTTCCTGAATTGCATAGCAACTCAACATATCTTGACTTTTATAAAGCCATGATATCTCTATATCTCTTGACTTTCAACAAGCCATAACATCTCAACATCTCATGACTTTTAATAAGCCATATCATCTCAATATATAATACATACACATTATATCCATAATCAACTCAGTAAGTACACTCACATTGGGTTGTTAACTATGTATTCCCGTTTCCTTCTGGTGGAGCTGAACTGGGTTGATTTGACCTTACACCTGTTAATCCAACTAAATCAATACTGAATCTCAATCATAAGTATTATTTTAATATAATGATGTAACTTTCAATGACTATACAACAATAATATAATTCTACTCAAGTCACATTCCATAAAACATGTGTAAAGACAAAACAATGGTATACATGTTGATAAAGTTATGGACATTCAACCGTAGGAAATACCTCATTAGAAATTTATAACTAAACCCAAGTGTTGATACCAAATTTAGTCTGCTGACATGGACAAATCATATAAAGACACGTGTCAATTTACATGGTAAATACGAATACTCCAGACGAACAAATCAAGACCACCGAGCAACTCAAGCTCTCCGAGCAACTAATGAGTCCTGAGCAATTCAAGTGTGACAAGCAACTCAAGATCTCTGAGCAACTCAAGCGTGTCGAGCAGCTTAGGCGGTCCGAGCAGCTTAAGCGGTCCGAGCTACATAAGTGTACAGCGTATCCAAATCAAGAGAATTCAGGATATAATTGCGCATTGAACTCATTAATATAGTACAGATGTACATGTCTACTGGGTAACAGCGCACTGTCCTTCCATTTGTACAGCCTCAAGGCTATAAATACATTGTAACCTCCTCATCAGCAGGGGACTCGGAATTTCTTGGTAAATCCTTTATCGAGAATTCTGTAAACAGTCAGCAATAACAAATACAGTGGACGTAGGCCATTCTTACAAGGCTGAACCACTTTAAAAATCTTTTATCTTATATTTATATATTCATTTTTATCTGTGATTAAATAATTAGATCAAATCTAGTTTTTTACATCAATAGATTGGCGCCGTCTGTGGGAAACGACTGTAATTATCGTTTTTCACCAAAATAATTCATCAACAAAGGCTGATAATCCTGAATCTAGTAATCGAAACGCTGGAAACCCCCCAAATCGATCTTCTCCCCCAAATGTTCAAGATCTAGCTGGTATAATGGCTAATCTAGCCCAAGGCCAGACAGGCATGCAAGAAACTATGCTACAACTCATACAAACTGTCCAGGGTGGGGTATCTACTCATTCAGGACAACGAAGCGTTCAAAGAAACACCCGTTTACCTTCTTCGCGTACTAGGCGAACGTTATTCCCAGAGGAATCTCGATCTAGACATACCAATTCATATCGCACTGAGAGATCTAATGATTTTTCTTATCAACCTGGTCGAACTTCATCAGTACGAGCTACAGATACTCAACAAAACATCACTCTTTCTCCAGAAAGGACTAGTGCATTGGAGAGGTTAAGCAGGGTCTCTCCTTTTGATCGTTTGGTCCCTAGGAGGAATAGAAGTCTTCCTAGGATTATGTAGAGGAACTTTAAACGACCATCCAATCTAAAGGAGGGTTCTTCCCAATCACGACCAACTGCTCGTAATGAAAGATCCCAGGAAGTAAATTCAACACGATCAATTGCTCGAGCCAACGGGCCCGGGGAGGGAAATGATGTATGGAAAGGCTCTATTCAAAGGTTGGAGGATAGACTAGGGGAAATGGATAAGGCCAAGAATCTTCTACAAAGAACTTTTGTCCAAGGGACACCTTTTATCCAGGTAATTGTGGATTTTCACACACCATCAAAGTTCAAATCACCTGTTGTGACTCCTAAATATGATGGAAAAACTGACCCTGTCCTTCATATAGAACAATATCAAGCTGCTGCCGATATCTATGCCGTGCCAGATGAGATGAGATGCAGGGCATTTTTGGGAACTCTTACCGGATCTGCTTAAATATGGTACAACAATCTTCCTCAGGGGAAGATTTCAACTTTCTTTCAACTGGCCGAGTTCTTTATTAGAAATTTCTGTTTTGGAGCAAAACCAGTTAAACGAGTAGCACACTTGTTAAGTGTTAGACAAAAAGAAGATGAGAGCACCAGGGTTTATATAAATCGTTTCAATAACGAGAAGCTCGAAGTTATTGATTACGAGGAAAAGACAGCAATTACTGCTCTGATGAGTGGACTGTTGCCAGATAAATTATACTACACTCTAGCCAAAGATCCGCCTAGAACCATGGAAGAACTAATGGCAAAGGCAGCGAAGATTATGAACGTCGAGGAGGCTATGGCTGCGAAGAAGAATATGGATACCAAAGAGACCAAGGTGGAGGTTGATAAGGCTGAAAAGAAAGAGCATAAGAACAATGGTGGTAACAAGTAGTCAAAAGAAAAGCCAGCATGGGAACTGTTGAAGAAATTTGGAAATTATACTCCTTTGAAAGTAGACATAAACCACGTTCTGGAAGAAATCAAGAACAAGGAGGAGCTAAACTGGCCAGAGAAAATGAAGACAAATCCTGACAAGAGGAATAAGACCAAATATTGCGAGTTCCATAAAGACCATGGTCACACGACCAAAAATTGCATAGCTCTTCAGAATGAAATTGAAGCACTCATCAGACGAGGAAAGCTCGCCAAGTATGTTGATCGTCGAAATGATGGAAAGAGCAATGATAGAGCAAGACAGAGGTCTATATCTCCTCGTCGAGTAAAAGAAGATAAGAAGAGAAGTCACGAAGAGGATCCGGATAATGACCAAGACGACCCCGATCTCCCCAAAAGACCAAAACAGCCAGAACGTGAGGTATTTTCTATCCATTTTGGATCATTTGAATGTAATGTTATTATAGGTGGAGATGCAGGAGGCGAAGATATGACTGCTGAGAGAAAAGCCTACCTTAATGAGGCTCAGGCTTGCTCGTATATTCAGCGGATAAATCTGGCTGAAGATGATCGCCCGAGGAAGGTGAATAAGGATAAGCTGGTCATTGGTTTCTCTAAGAATGACTTGGCAGGTATAATATATCCTCATAATGATCCATTGGTGATCAAGATGAGAATGAGGGAAGTGATGATTTCATGAGTACTGGTGGATAATGGTAGCTCGGCAAATATCATGTTCTATCTGTGCTTTGACAGTTTACATCTAAATCTAGCCCAGTTGGAGCCATATCATAGGCCCCTCCTTGGTTTTACTGGCGAGAAGATTTTTCCACTTGGGACGATTAAGTTGGATATGCTTATCGGTACATGGCCTGCTTGTCGAACATAAAGAGTACGCTTTTTTGTAATGGATAAAAATGTCCAATTAGCTTACAACATCACCATGGGAAGAGTAGGTCTGAAGAAATTTGAAGCAGTACCATCTACTGTGCATCAATGTCTAAAATTCCCAACCAATTTTGGGGTAGGAGTTGTGAAAGATGACCAGAAAGTAGCTCGGGAATGCTACTATTCATCTACCGAGCAGGAAGAGCATGGAGAATTTAAAGAGAAGACTACTACCTACCAAATAGAAGATACGGAGATTGAAATATTAGACCCTAGAGACGAGTCCCAACTCGTGAAAGGGCAGGTTATGGAGGCTACTGAGAATGTCATTCTGGACGACGAATATCCAGAACGAACAACTCAAATTGGTGCATCCTTGGATGAATCAATAAAATAAGAATTAATAGCATTCCTAAGGCGAAGAAAGCAGACTTTTACGTGGAGTCATGAAGACATGCCAGGAATAGATCTGAATTTCTTGTGTCACGAGCTCAATGTGAACAAGGAAATCAAGCCAGTAAAGCAGCGAAGAAGAGTGTTCAGCCCTGAGAAAAATCAAGCTATACAGGAGGAAGTAGAGAAGCTGCAAAAGGCCTCTTTCATTGAGGATGTTAAATATCCTGACTGGCTAGCAAATGTGGTAATGGTAAAGAAGAAAAATAATAAGTGGAGGATGTGTGTAGACTTTACCAACCTTGACAGGGCATGCCCAAAGGATCATTTTCCTTTCCCCCGAATTGATCAACTGGTGGATGCTACCTCGGGGCACGAACTATTAAGTTTCATGGATGTTTATTCTAGTTATAACCAGATTAAAATGAAGCCTGAAGATAGGGAGAGTACCTCATTTATTACCCCAAGGGGAACTTATTGTTATAATGTTATGCCTTTTAGACTTAAAAATGCAGGTGCTACCTATCAGCGATTGATGAACAAGGTGTTTGCAGAGCAAATCGGTCATAACATGGAGGTTTATGTTGACGATATGCTAACGAAGAGCAAGAAAGATGCTGATCATCTAGTTGACTTAGGCCAGACCTTTAATCAACTAGAGGAATATCAAATGAAGCTGAATCCCACCAAGTGCATATTCGGAGTATGAGAAGGCATGCTTCTCGGATATATCGTAAATCAACGAGGAATTGAGGCGAACCTAGAAAACTTTAAGGCTCTATTGGAGCTATGATCCCCAACGACGAAGAAGGAAGTACAAAGCCTCACAGGGCGAGTTGCAGCACTTAACAGATTTGTGTCACGAGCAACAGATCGATGCCTCCCATTCTTCAAAACACTTCGAAAGACTTTTGAGTGGAACGACGAATGTGAGAAGGCTTTTCGAGAATTAAAGAAATACCTGGGAGCACCTCCATTGTTATCCAGGCCAGTGATGGGAGAAAGACTATACTTGTATCTGGCAGTCTCAGAAAATGCAGTAAGCTCGGCGCTGATAAGAGTGGAGGATGGAGTGCAAAAACTAATCTATTATACTAGAAAGGCCTTTCGAGGAGCAGAGATCAGATATCCAAGGATGGAAAAGTTAGCACTGGCATTGATCGAAGCAAGTAGAAGAATGAGGCCATACTTCCAAGCTCATACTATAGTTGTGTATACAGATATGCCATTAAGGCAAGATCTGCACAAACTAGAGAAATCAGGAAGATTGATGTATTGGGCTGTAGAATTGGGTGAATACGATATAATTTATGAGCCTAGGTCTTCACTTAAAGGGCAAGCAGTGGAAGATTTATCGTAGAGTTCACCTATCCAGATACCTCCGAAGAGCAGAAGTTGAATACCGACCATCCTGTGGATATTTTGGGATCATCAAACTTAAACTTCGATCAACCTCAGTCGATAGACGAGCAAGAGAAGATGGTTGACGAATAGCAAGAAGTACTGAAGGAGGATATAAGGAAGCATCAAATATTCCATCGAGGAACTCTGTCTGACCAAGAGTTTGATAATGAGGTACCTGTGTGGAATTTATATGTAGATGGTTCTTCGTGCACTACAGGAAGTGCAACAGGGATTGTTTTAAACAGCCCATATGAGATCGATGTGGAATATGATCTGTGCTTTCAATTTAAAGCTTCTAACAATGAAGATGAATATGAAGCAATGATTGTTGGTCTTAGTTTGGCAAAAACCATGAAAGCTGAGCAGGTTATCGTATTCAGTGACTCACAATTGATCGTAAATCAAATGCTGGGGGTATATGCAGCCAAAGGAGAATTAATGATCAAGTATCATGCAAAAGCAATGGAGATTGTATCAAGCCTGACCGTAGTACAGTTAATTAGAATACCAAGATTGGATAATGCAAGAGTAGATGCCTTAGCTCGGTTAGCTTCAGCAACACGCACTGAGCTAAGAAGAACAATCCCAATAGAAGTCTTGGCTAGTCAGAGCATAGACGAAAATCTGATGATGAATTTTATTACCCTTGATTTAGGACCATCTTGTATGGATCCCATCAGGGCATATATTGAAGAAGGGGCTTTACCAACTGATAAACTCACAGCCAAGAAACTGAAGTTTAAAGCTGCTCGTTATGTATTGACTAATGGTATTTTATATAGACGAGGAATTATAGCAGGTTTGCAAAGATGTGGGCATCCCTCCGAGGTGAAAGATTTGATTGAAGAGGTCCATGAAGGGTCCTGTGGAGACTATGTAGCAGGTTGGACTCTTTTGCAAAGAATAATGACATTGGGATATTATTGGCCAACGATGAGGGCTAATTGTATAGCCTATGGCAAAAAATGTAACAAATGTTCTCGCTTCTCTTTTATCCGAAGAACTCCCCAAGCATTGTTAACACCCATTACTTCCCCTTGGCCATTTGCCATGTGGGGAATAGACTTAGTCGGGCCACTTCCAACGACCAGGGGAAGATTCAAATATCTTTTGGTCGCAGTGGATTACTTTACTAAGTGGGTGGAAGTTGAACCTCTTATTGATACGACATATGACAAGGTGTATCAATTTATTTGGAAGAATATCATTTGTAGATATGGTCTTCCCCATGCATTCATTACTGATCATGGAACCCAATTTGACAACGAGGAGTTTGCTGCGTATTGTAATCAGTCAAACATATTAAAAACCCACTCTGCACCAGGCCATCCCTAGAGCAATGGACAAACTAAGGTGACAAACAGAACGCTGCTGAATGGTTTGAAAAAAAGACTGGACGATGCAAAGGCAAATTGGATTAACGAGCTACATTCTGTGCTATGGGCTTATCGTACAACACCACGAGCAGCAACAGGAGAATATCCATACATGCTAGCATTTGGAAGTGAAGCCGTCATACCAGCTGAATTGGGTTTGCTCACGCACAGAATACTGAATTTCAATTCTCCTATCAGTGACTTGATGAGAAGATTAGACTTGGATATGCTTGAGGAAGTTAGAGAAGAAGCAGCAATCAGGAATACTGCATACCAACAATGAACAACTCTGTTCTACAATAAGAGAGTAAAGAAGTGTGATTTGAAAGAAGGGGACTATGTGCTAAAGAAAGTGATTCAAAAGAACAACAAACTGGAAGCTAACTGGCATGGACCCTACAGAGTAACAGAAGTTGTTCAATCGGGGACATATAGGATTGAAATGTTAGAAGGAGAAGAGTTTAAGAATGCATGGAACGCAGAGCATCTGTGCAAATATTATCAGTAGTTAAAATCCCTATGTAATGCAATTTTCTTCAATATGAATAAAGTTTTGGATGTTTTACCCAATTATCTCCTTTTGTTGAAATTTTTTGGAGTACTAGTGCTACACACTACGCATCAAGCTCAGAATAATCACGCATCAAGTCCATATAAAGAATCCAAAAATCCACCAACTCCGGTTGGTCGGGAATAAAAATCCACCAACTCTGGTTGGTCGAGAATTAAAATCCACAAACTTCGGTTGGTCAGGAATTAAAATTCACCAACTCCGGTTGGTCGGGATTTAAAATCCACCAACTCCGGTTGGTCGGTAAGCCAATTTCAATCAACTCCGGTTGTTTAAATTAAGCAATACCATGGAATGTAAGTTGTTCTATTGCTTAGTATTAAAAAATCACTACAATGAGATAAGTATGTCATAAACATATATATACTTACCAACCAACAAGCAAAGACATTCTGCAAATTACTTAGAAGAAAATGAAATAACAAAAGACCAAAACTTTTCATTCAAATCGAGAAGGATTACATATGCTGAAAAAAGAAAAAACTATTACATAAAAATCCTATTCTACTGGTTTCTTTCCCTCTGCCTTTGAAATAGGTTCTACTCCAGCAGGAGGATCATCTAAGGCATAAGGGGAATTTATGAAGTTCAGATCTCGAAGCATCATGACATTCATCACAGATGGCAGATCAAGCAAGTGCTCCGGGCGAGATATCTCAAAATTAGAATGGAGACTGTAGTCACCGAGATACTTAGAGATTAAGCATGAGGAATTGCCCGAGCAGGAATCCAGCTCATATCAAGTTTAAAAGGTGGCACGGGTAACTCGAGCAATTCAGGGTCATAGTAATCCCATAGATAATGGCCCTGCTCCAACTTTAACACCCCCAGTGCATTCAGCCATCCTTGCTTGTAACCCTCGTTATTTGAATTCTGGATCCGATCATCGAGATGATAAAGGGCTTCATTATATCCAGCCATCCAAAACTCTTTGGGCTGTTTGTGAAACTGGTAAGTTAACCTTTCCAGTTGCTCGTGGAGGTTATTCACCTAAAATTATTTATTCTCCAAGGCAGAGCTTTGTGTGGAAAGTTGCTCGTTGAGGTTCAGAATCTTCTTGGACATCTCTGACAAAGCCTGATTCTTCGCCACCAACTGGAATGCTTGATTCTCCAAGGCTGCCTGCATTCTATCTTCTTCAACAGTAACCCGAGCAGCCCTTGCTCGTCCCCGAGAAGCTCTTGCTCATCCGCGAGCAGAAGTAGAGGGTCCAGTCCTCTTTAAGGTTTCCAATTCATCTCTCAAATTGACATTTTTGACCTCCAAGAAAGAGAAACCTTCGTCATTGACAGGGACCAAGGCTCCCGAGGTAGATGCTGCATATTTCAGTTGGGATATCTCTCCTCGCAAAACATTATTTTCCTGCTCCAGCAGTTTCACGATTTGCCTATGTTCCTCGACCTCAACCCCTAAAATTTTCTCTTTCTTCTCGTAAGTAGCGATAAACTTATCATATCCTTTGTCAACATTTAGTTGCTGATATTTTTTCTCATACCCCTGATGCAAAAGGGCAGAAGATTCCTTGTATTGTTATTGGAGTTCCTCGATGGTACCTTGGAGATCTTCAATTATCTTGTAATATGCTACATTATTGGCAACTGCACGATCGAGCAAGAACTTCAAATATTGGTAGGCTTCAACTGCTCATTCAAAAGTATCTGGACCAAGGATGCCAATGATTTGAGCTTCATTCAGGTCAGCATGGCTAGCCTTGAAGTAGTCATTGCATTTTTTCATCAGTTCAGTATCGTGAGATGACAAGAGCTCCATTCTAGCCATAAACTAGTAAAGAAAAGAGATCAAAAGAATTAATAAGAATGCAGACAGAGCAAGAAGAGGAAGAAGTCAAGATAAACAATCAAAAGCTTGAATTTTCATTTCATCATAAAAGAAAATACAAAAGTTGAGGCTACATCCAATAAAGTGACAAAATAAACACCCAAACTTCTCTACACCTTCTCTTTATCTCCTATAACTTCCTCAGGAGGTTTCGAGGAAGAGGATGGTTGCTCGGTGGACACGAGTAGCTGCTCGGTAGGAGCAATAGTTAGTTGGGATTGCTCGGAGCACGATGTGACACCCTGACTAATTAAATATCGGGAAGCTACTCCTTTATTAAATTAAATCAAAATGCCAAGTTGGCTCAGTTAATAGCATCACTGTCGAAAACATTTTTATTATTACTAACCACCTAGTATTTAAAAAGTAAGTTGCCAAATTTTAATTAAAGCCTGATTAACATGCAATAAAAGATTTAAAGCAAGAATAATATCACCATTCACCATAACGAAATAATAGAATAACCAACACATGATATAAATAAATCTGGAGGAAAAACTCCTCACAACAAAATCCCGCAACTGAAGTAAGTAGCGAAATACTGAATACTAAATCAATACATGCCAAAGTCTGAAAAACTGAAATGGAAATGTCTCTAATAGAAATTGGGCAACATGCCCTACAACTGAGGAATACTGAGTATGGAATCCAAATGATATAAGCGTCTAAAAGCAAATCCCTGTAGCTTCCACAAGCAGCTACAACTCGTCATCTGAGTGAGAATCCTATGCATGGTGTCCTTGTGGTTGGGCACCTAAAAATGGTTTTTACAAAAAAAATAGATTTGAAAGCAAACGGGTCAGAGCCCGAATGTGGAGATATTTTTAAAAACCTGCAAGTGCTTTAAAAACATTTAAAACAGTATATGCAAAATACATGTTAGGACGTGTTCTCACATGAGATACTCACCTCTCGTCTAACTGTGCACTCCTAACGTTCCTGTACCCATTCATGTGTTATCTCATAACTATCTAATTCTGAAGAGTTTCTAACACTACTACTCGGTTCACATTTAATTTCCAACCTTAACAATTAAATAGAGAGTTCTACTTTAATTCTCGGATTCCCAATTATTAACAAAACCATTTATAGATATAAGTTCCCTTATTATCTACATAACATTACCATAACTATACTCACAATTTAACATAGTAAATTCCTTCTCGTTTAACCGTATATTTTCACATCATAAATATACAATACAAGCACCCAAAGGCTAAGCTGCGGTGCACACATACTCTGCTATCCATCCCGGTACATCACGTACATAAGGATCACGCATTCTGAATCTCTCAAGAATCGTTCAGATAACAACATCACAAATAGTGGAGGCGAACACAGTCACATCACATGGGTCACGCACATACCTACGCTCCCACGATCAGCAAACTTATTAATATCCCAATAAGTCCATCTATGACCTATGTTCATCGAGGTAACCAATCTAAATCTGGGCAACACAAGGATAAGAAGGCCCTAAGCGAACGTAAACCTCCCGTGATAGCAAGTATGGTAGGTATGTCATACACATACAATTATATACTAAGCATTCACACATCTTAGATATCTCGATATTAATAAAGGTATACTCTACATCTTTATACCATTGTTCCAAATTCATATATTTCAAGTATCCCGATAGTATAGAAATTAAATTGTCGACACATCTCACGTCGTAATTTCTTAAACTTAAAACCTATCTCGAATAGACTATTAAGTTCCTCTTATTCCCCCATATAACATCTTTACACCTAAGGTCTTTACTTCTGCCCCAAACTTTATTTCATCAAATTATTCAAACTTACCATATTAACCCAATTATTATCTCAATTATCGAATTTCATTAACTTAGAATAATTCCCCAAATTGAATTCCAATTAAGGTCCAATCTCATAATCATGCCTACTGGTCTTCCTTAAGGTTAAGGGTATTCATAAGGTCTCCAATAATATCATTCAAGGATTAACACCATTAAAATTTAATTAGGGAAAAACTTTACTCATTCTGGGAAGGTCGATCGATCGACCTTTACCTTCGATCGATCGATGGTGGTCGATCGATCGACTGAAGAACATCGATCGATCGAACGCACCAGGTATGGTTACGGACTGCTTCGTTTTGCAGTTATCAATTCGTCCCAAAACACCATTTTCAAGCATGAAACTCTAAGACAAGGTTACAATATCATCATACTATCATTCTACAACAGTATTAACATTCTAAAACCCATAATTCATCATTCAAATGCTTTGTTTAGATCAAGACTACATCAAAAATTTCCAGATTTCTTCCCCATTCAAGAACATCAATAAACTACTTCTAAACTCCATTTTTAGATCATCAATGGTTCTGTTTAGAACATATAATTCGTCCAGAATATTACTACATGCAATCCCTAACATAATTCATAACTTTTAACTGCCAATATATGGGTCTAAATCATCTTCCAAGATCAATTTCGAAAATTCCTAAACATGGAAAAGCATAGCTTGAATCAAATAAATTTAAACCACTTGCCTTAATCTTTCTCTAAATTTGATGTTGGATTTGAAGGTTGAATTTGTCCTCTATCTCTCTTTCTGCAGAATTCTTTCCTTTCTCTCTCTCTCTACAAGTTCTTCCCAAGGATGATGACAATGGAGGTGTGTTTGGTTTTTGGTAAGTTGGGACTATATTTCAACTTCTCCCGTAGCCCATTAAGTCTCTTAGTGTAGTTAGTGGGTTAAAGAAGAAGTCAGATTTCTATTTCTAATTTTCGTCACTTTTAATTCCCAAAAATACAAAATTACCAAAATACCCTTTATGATGCCGGTATGGCCTAAAAATACCCCGGGACCCAAACTAAACTCCCGGCTAGTGTTTTCTGACTATCTCGACCCTTCCGGACGCGTTGGCGCACTCAAAATGAACATACGGGTGATAAAAATAAAATTCACTTTTTAATTCAAATAATTATATTCCTGACGAGAGTGTCACGCGCGTCCCAACAAAGTTTCCCAAATTGCCGTATTTCAATCTCGTGACAATTTCAATATTTTCCAATATTCATATAATGCCAAGTATACACATTATAATAAAATACTAACTCACATCTCGTTAATATTATTATCCGGATTAATTTCCAATTAATAAACATTTAATTCAATTAATCCCCAAAAATAAATATCATAGAAAATACGGGGTATTACATACTTCCCCCCTAATAACTGAATTTCGTCCCGAAATTCGGAACTAGAAAGTACCTGGTAAGAATAACTCTGGATAACGTTTGCGCATCTCATCTTCGCGCTCCCATGTGGACTCCTCGACATTATGATGTCGCCACTGAACACGCACTAACGGAACTATCTTTGACCGCAGCTTCCGCTCACTTCGGTCCAGAATAGCAATCGGCCCCTCCTCGTAGGAGCTATCTGGTTGGAGATCAATGTCCTCCATCGCAATGAGAGAATGAGCCAAATTATCTCTAAGGTATTTCCTAAGCGAGGAAATATGAAATACATCGTGAATCCGATGTAAATGCTCCGGTAATCCAAGCCTATACGCAACCGGTCCAATCCGCTCAATAATAGGAAATGGTCCCACATATCTCGGTGCCAACTTCCCTTTCTTCCCGAAACGCATAATCCCCTTCATAGGAGATAATCTGAGCAAAACCTGGTCCCCCACTTGGAACTCTCTGAAGAATCTCTTCGCATCAGCATAGCTCTTCTGCCTATCCTGAGCTACCTGAATGCGACTCCGAATCAATTCTATCCTTGCCGAAGTATCCTGAATCACTTCTGGCCCAAGTAGTTTGTTGTCCCCCACCTCCAACCAACATGCTGGGGAACGACAAGGTCTATCGTACAACGCCTCAAATGGAGCCATGCCAATGGTGAACTGGTAGGAGTTGTTGTAAGCAAACTCCACCAATGGAAGGTACTGCTCCCATCCACCCTCAAAATCAATGGTGCACATACGTAGCATGTCCTCCAACATCTGATTTGTGTGCTGGGTCTGCCCATCGATCTGCGGGTGGTACGCCGTACTCAACCGCAACTCCGTGCCCATGGCCTGCTGAAAACTCTCCCAAAACCGTGAAACAAATATCTTGTCTCGGTCAGACAAAATATTTAGGGGCACACCGTGAAGTCTTACTATCTCAGAAATAAAGAGCTGGGCATACTGTCCTGCAGTGTGGTCTGTCCTCACGGGTAGAAAATGAACGACTTTGGTCAACCTATCCACTATTACCCAAATGGAGTCGTGACCTCTCTGTGACGTAGGCAACCCCGTGATAAAGTCCATGGATATGCTCTCCCACATCCACATCGGGACCTCCAACGGCTGTAGTAGTCCTGCCGGTCTCTGATGATCCACTTTTACTAGCTGACAAGTGGCGCATTTAGAAACAAACTCGGCAATATCCCTCTTCATACCGCTCCACTAATACTGACGTCTCATGTCTTGGTACATTTTGTCCCCTCCGGGATGTACCGCGAACCGTGAGCCGTGCGACTCTGCCATCACCTCATGCCGCAATTCCTCCCCTTCCGGAACCACCAATCTCCCATTGAAGCGTAATCCCCCGTCTGAGCTAACGGTATAGGATTCGGCTCCCTCTGCCAATAATCGAACTATCTGCTCCTGAAAAAACGAGTCGTTTGCCTGTGCCCTCACTACCATTGTGACAATCTGCGGTGTAACAGTCATCATATACATGAATGATCGAGCCACTGCATCCTGGTGTCCTAATTCCTTCCACTTTGCCTTCCACACTTCCGCCACCTCATCTACAGGTCTACGGCTCAACGCGTCTGCTACTACGTTAGCCTTCCCCGGGTGATACTGGATATCGAACTGATAATCTTTCACGAATTCAAGCCACCTCCGTTGCCGTATATTCAACTCCTTCTACGTGAATAGGTACTGTAGGGACTTGTGATCCGTGAACAATCGAAACTTCTCCCCCAAAAGGTAATGTCTCCAAATACGAAGGGCAAATACCACTGCCGCTAACTCCAAGTCATGGGTTGGGTAATTCTTCTCGTGAGGCTTAAGCTTACGGGAAGCATAAGCTATGGCCTGACTCTCCTGCTGCAGTACACCTCCAAGTCCTTATAAGGACGCATCGGTGTAAACAAGATACTCAACTCCCGATCTCGGCAATGCTAACACAGGTGCTGAGGTTAACTTGTCCTTAAACTCATCAAATGCCAACTGACAGGCATCACTCCAAATGAACGGCACACCTTTACGAGTTAGATGTGTCATGGGACCCGCTATCGTGGAGAAACCCCGAATAAACCTCCTGTAGTATCTTGCTAGGCCCAAGAAACTACGGATCTCCGTCGGTGTCGTGGGCTGTCCCCACTCCCTCACCGCGAATACCTTCCCCGGATCAACCGATATTCCCCGGTCAGAAATAATATGCCCCAAAAACTGAACCTCCTTCAGCCAAAACCCGCACTTCTCATATTTTGCATACAACTCATTCTGGCGCAGTGTCTGCAAAACTTGCCTCAAGTGCTCGGCATGCTCCTCCTCTGTCTGGGAGTAAACCAAAATATCATCAATGAATACAATGACAAAATGATCTAGGAAATCCCTGAACACCCTATTCATCAAGTCCATAAATGCTGCTGGAGCGTTGGTCAAACCAAATGGCATAACCCGAAACTCGTAAGAACCATATCTCGATAAGAACGCAGTCTTCGAGACGTCCTCCTCCCTGATACGCAACTGATGGTAACCAGATCGCAAATCAATCTTTGAGAAGTAAGAAGCTCCTCTCAACTGGTCGAATAGGTCATCGATTCGAGGCAACTGATACTTATTCCGTATCGTGACCTTGTTTAACTCTCGGTAGTCCATACACAATCTCAGTGAACCATCTCTCTTCTTCACGAACAACACAGGGGCACCCCACGGTGAAGTACTTCTACGAATAAACCCCTGACCCAACAACTGCTCAATCTGATCCCGTAACTCCCTCATCTCAGCTGGAGCCATACGGTACGGTGCGCGTGCTATAGGTCTCGTATCTGGTAATAAGTCTATAACAAAGTCTATCTCTCGACTGGGGGGTAGGCCTGGTATCTCCTGAAACACATCAGAATACTCCCTGACAATTGGGATCGAATCTAAAGGAATCACAACCTCCTTAGAGGTATCCTCCTCTAGGTAATACAAATGAGCGGTCGAGCCTCCCTCTGGGCGAGGCATCGCCACTACAAACATCTCTTGCCCCGGAATGGCAAAAATAATGCTCCCACCGAAACAATCAATCATGGCTCTATAATCAGCGAGCCAGTCCATACCGATAATCACATCGTGAACATGCATATCTAATACCAACATATCTGCAGGTAATACCAGACTACCAATCTCTACCCCTAGTCCCCGGCATATAAAGAAAATAAGTGATCCGCTCCCCAATGGTGAGTCGACACACATCACTGTGCTCTCCGCTGTGGCTAACAACCCTAAAGCCTTCGCGAAATGTCTATCTATAAAACAATGTGTAGCCCCCGTATCAAACAGTACCCGACCCATAGTGCCATGGATAGAAAACGTACCCTCAATCGCGGGCGGTGCCTGTGGGACTGTTTCCTGGTGGACGTTATAGACACGTCCATACTGTAACTGCCCCTGCTGAGCCGAGACTGCTGGAATGGGTGGCAATGCTGCCATCTGTGGCGGTGCGGGGAGAGCGGCGGGAAACATAGGCCTCTGCGGCTCCTGGCGAGCTCCCTGCTGCTGCTGCTGTGGGGCCCTGCCCCTATCAGGACAGCCTGGCATTTATGGCCAGTCTTGCCACAAACGAAACATTTCCCTGGGAAGTTCCCTCCTCTCTGCCCCTGTTGTCCCCGGCCCTGGTGGCCGTTACCGTTCCTCCCTTGGCCCTGCTGGCCCTGCTGAAACTGCTGATGTTGACCATTTTGACCCTGTTGGCCCTGATGGCCGTTATGACCCTGCTGACCATTTCAGAATCCTCCCTGACCGTTCCTGAAACCCCCTGATCGAAACCTCTTATGATCCCCCTACTGGGAACCCTGATCACTCAGCCTCTGCCCCTGAACAGATTGTGCCCCACCGGCACCATGTCCTCCAGTCCTGCCCTGATGGCTAGACTCTCCCGATCTCTTGCCCTCAGCCATATGAAAGCGGTGATCCTGGCAGTGTAACAAAGCAGCGTTAACCACATCAGAATAAGTGGCCAATGAAAGGTTCCCTAACAGATGCTGACGGATCCTCCAAGTCAACCCGTCGGTGAATTTCTCAATCTTCTTCTTTTCTGTCGGTATCTCATCCGGAACGATATTCAACAGATTAGTGAACTCGGCCTCATACTCGGCCACGGTCTTACCCTCCTACTTCAGAGTCATCAATCTCCTCCTCATTTCCGTATGAACAGCTAACGGAAAGTACTTGCGGTCGAACCGCACCCAGAACTCCTGAATAGTGAGAGTATCCCTCTCCTCTACGGTGGTAATAGACTCCCACCACTGCAATGCAGACCCAACTAGCTTGAAAGTAGCTAGCACCTGCTTCTGAACATCCGTGAACTCATACATCCTCAAGTGCCGCTGTATATCCTTCCTCCACTGGCTCGAGACTACCACATCTGAGCTACCTGCAAACTCTGGCGGATGCGCTTTCTGAAAAGCGTCTCGTACACGTTCCCAAGCAGACGGGAATGCATTTGCCTGTACTGGCGCGGCAACCGGCGCCTGAGGTGGTGCCTGCTGAACTACGGCAAGTGCGACATTTACCGCTTGGGCTACTATGGCTGCAACCTCAGCGGCGTTCAACGTGCCCTGAACCGGTGCGGGCTGTGGTTCTGGCGTTGCATTCCTGGGAACTCGTCGTGCACGTCGTGGAGGCTTCTGAAATGAGAATGAAGTTTATAAGTTCACAGTTATAAACTTAAAGTAGCTGAAGAACGTAGCATATACAAAAGAATACAACAGTCCTAAAATATAGGGCTCTACATCAAAGAAAGCTCAGCGGAAACATAATAAGCCGTTCAGATCCTAAAGGACACTAGAACCTGATGCTCTGATACCACCTGTGACACCCCGACTAATTAAATACCGGGTAGCTACTCCTTTATTAAATTAAATCAAAATGCCAAGTTGGCTCAGTTAATAGCATCACTGTCGAAAACATTTTTATTATTACTAACCACCTAGTATTTAAAAAGTAAGTTGCCAAATTTTAATTAAAGCCTGATTAACATGCAATAAAAGATTTAAAGCAAGAATAATATCACCATTCACCATAACGAAATAATAGAATAACCAACACATGATATAAATAAATCTGGAGGAAAAAATACTCACAACAAAATCCCGCAACTGAAGTAAGTAGCGAAATACTGAATACTAAATCAATACATGCCAAAGTCTGAAAAACTGAAATGGAAATGTCTCTAATAGAAATTGGGCAACATGCCCTACAACTGAGGAATACTGAGTATGGAATCCAAATGATATAAGCGTCTAAAAGAAAATCCCTGTAGCTTCCACAAGCAGCTACAACTCGTCATCTGAGTGAGAATCCTATGCATGGTGTCCTTGTGGCTGGGCACCTAAAAATGGTTTTTACAAAAAAAATAGATTTGAAAGCAAACGGGTCAGAGCCCGAATGTGGAGATATTTTTAAAAACCTGCAAGTTCTTTAAAAACATTTAAAACAGTATATGCAAAATACATGTTAGGACGTGTTCTCACATGAGATACTCACCTCTCGTCTAACTGTGCACTCCTAACGTTCCTGTACCCATTCATGTGTTATCTCATAACTATCTAATTCTGAAGAGTTTCTAACACTACTACTCGGTTCACATTTAATTTCCAACCTTAACAATTAAATAGAGAGTTCTACTTTAATTCTCGGATTCCCAATTATTAACAAAACCATTTATAGATATAAGTTCCCTTATTATCTACATAACATTACCATAACTATACTCACAATTTAACATAGTAAATTCCTTCTCGTTTAACCGTATATTTTCACATCATAAATATACAATACAAGCACCCAAAGGCTAAGCTGCGGTGCACACATACTCTGCTATCCATCCCGGTACAACACGTACATAAGGATCACGCATTCCGAATCTCTCAGGAATCGTTCAGATAACAACATCACAAATAGTGGAGGCGAACACAGTCACATCACATGGGTCACGCACATACCTACGATCCCACGATCAGCAAACTTATTAATATCCCAATAAGTCCTTCTATGACCTATGTTCATCGAGGTAACCAATCTAAATCCGGGCAACACAAGGATAAGAAGGCCCTAAGTGAACGTAAACCTCCCGTGATAGCAAGTATGGTAGGTATGTCATACACATACAATTATATACTAAGCATTCACACATCTTAGATATCTCGATATTAATAAAGATATACTCTACATCTTTATACCATTATCCCAAATTCATATATTTCAAGTATCCCGATAATATAGAAATTAAATTGACGACACGTTTCACGTCGTAGTTTCTTAAACTTAAAACCTATCTCGAATAGACTATTAAGTTCCTCTTATTCCCCCATATAACATCTTTACACCTAAGGTCTTTACTTCTGCCCCAAACTTTATTTCATCAAATTATTCAAATTTACCCTATTAACCCAATTATTATCTCAATTATCGAATTTCATTAACTTAGAATAATTCCCCAAATTGAATTCCAATTAAGGTCCAATCTCATAATCATGCCTACTGGTCTTCCTTAAGGTTAAGGGTATTCATAAGGTCTCCAATAATATCATTCAAGGATTAACACCATTAAAATTTAATTAGGGAAAAACTTTACTCATTCTGGGAAGGTCGATCGATCGACCTTTACCTTCGATCGATCGATGGTGGTCGATCGATCGACTGAAGAACATCGATCGATCGAACGCACCAGGTATGGTTATGGACTGCTTCATTTTGCAGTTATCAATTCGTCCCAAAACACCATTTTCAAGCATGAAACTCTAAGACAAGGTTACAATATCATCATACTATCATTCTACAACAGTATTAACATTCTAAAACCCATAATTCATCATTCAAAGGCTTTATTTAGATCAAGACTACATCAAAAATTTCCAGATTTCTTCCCCATTCAATAACATCAATAAACTACTTCTAAACTCCATTTTTAGATCATCAATGGTTCTGTTTAGAACATATAATTCGTCCAGAATATTACTACATGCAATCCCTAACATAATTCATAACTTTTAACTTCCAATATATGGGTCTAAATCATCTTCCAAGATCAATTTCGAAAATTCCTAAACATGGAAAAGCATAGCTTGAATCAAATAAATTTAAACCACTTGCCTTAATCTTTCTCTGAATTTGATGTTGGATTTGAAGGTTGAATCTGTCCTCTATCTCTCTTTCTGCAGAATTCTTTCCTTTCTCTCTCTCTCTACAAGTTCTTCCCAAGGATGATGACAATGGAGGTGTGTTTGGTTTTTGGTAAGTTGGGACTATATTTCAACTTCTCCCGTAGCTCATTAAGTCTCTTAGTGTAGTTAGTGGGTTTAGTGGGTTAAAGAAGAAGTCAGATTTATATTTCTAATTTTCGTCACTTTTAATTCTCAAAAATACAAAATTACCAAAATTCCCTTTATGATGCCGGTATGGCCTAAAAATACCCCGAGACCCAAACTAAACTCCCGGCTAGTGTTTTCTGACTATCTCGACCCTTCCGGACGCGTTGGGGCACTCAAAATGAACATACGGGTGATAAAAATAAAATTCACTTTTTAATTCAAATAATTATATTCCTGACGCGACTGTCACGCGTGTCCCAACAAAGTTTCCCAAATTGTCGTATTTCAATCTCGTGACAATTTCAATATTTTCCAATATTCATATAATGCCAAGTATACACATTATAATAAAATGATAACTCACATCTCGTTAATATTATTATCCGGATTAATTTCCAATTAATAAACATTTAATTCAATTAATCCCCAAAAATAAATATCATAGAAAATACGGGGTATTACACACGATTGAATAGCTGGAACAGGAAGGGCCTGATCTCCAATTACCATGGAGGATTCTTCTGAGGCAGCTTTGTCCTCTTCTTCTTCTCCAGAAGAGGGAGGAGGGCCATGAGTATGTTGCTGAAATAGGTCAGAATCTTCAGCGACTTTCAGCTCTTGTAGGGCTGCCATCCATCCCTAAAGTATTTAAGGCTGGCATATTCCATTTGTGAGGACATGGTAGCCAAACACTTATTCCAGCCCTTGTCCCAACCTACGCTGAAGGATTTTTTGACAGCTTTCTTCCTTTTAACCTTCTCCGAGGAAGTCCTCTCAGTAAGAAGTTTCTCGACAGTTTTCAGCTTCTCCTCCACCTCCTGCTTCTGGCGATCAATATTACGGAGTCTACAAACCTCCTCTTCAGCAGCTTTGAGTTTATTCTCAACCTCTGCAGCATTCTTGAGTTTCTACTCAAGCTCTTTATTATTCTTCTCAAACTCCCCCAATTTTTTCTTCAAATCCTTGGAGGCCTCCACAGCTCGATCTCTCTCTTGCTCGACAGACTTAACCTGCTTCTCCCAATCGATTTTATTCTCCTCATACTTCTGATGAGATTCCTTCAAAGACTGGGTTAATCCAGTAAAAGCTTCTTCTACACCTCCCGAGGAGATTGAAGCCTTGATAGCCTCATCCTTCTTCAGAATAGTATTGAAACATGTTACCAGCTGGAAAAAGAAAATAACTGTAAGTCAGTACAGGGACATAACATTGAAAAATGAAAATTTAGATTAATAATACTTACTGAGGCAATATGTTGAGCAGCCAAGGTAGTGACCATGTCACGAGAAATATTGTCCTCAATACCTTGGAATTCTGGGATAATCCAAGACTTCACCGAGCTCATAGCAGAGCTCGGAGGAACAAAAGTGGGAACACCACCTTCAACATTTAACGACTGAGAAACAGATTCTGCTGGTCTCTCAGAAGAACTTTTCCTTAATCTCCTCGTAGGAGCAGGAACATTCTCAACCAAAGATGCTGTCTTGGTTGGTGATATAACAATGACCTCGCTTGGAGGAGAAACAACAATAGCCTTAGTCGGAGCCACAGGGGGCTTTTCAACGATCTTGCTTGGAGCCACAAGGGGCTTCTCGCTAAACTTCTTGGTAGAATCGAAGGGGGTACCTCTACAGTTTTTGTCCCCTCTCCTGGGATATCTTTTTTACTTCTCTTTGTCTCCACAACAGGAGAATCAGACTTGTCGAAAAAGGAAGGAATTTTTCTTCTCTTCATTATGTCACCAATAGGAATACTTGATTCAGAGGAAGAACCCTCCACACTAGACTCATCAGCTGGTATTTGGTCAAGATTAACCACAACTGGACGAGCAGTAAAGGATAAAGTGTAACTCTTGTACTGCAACAAATAAGAGGCCGATCTAATGTGCTCCTCGGTCACAGTTTGGTGCAAACTCCAGATAAGTTTCAAATGCTTTAAATTAACCTCTGTCTCCTTTGGAGATTTTCTTTTACTATCAACTGCAAATAGTAAAAATTAAATGTCAGTGATACATTTTGTCAAACACCAAGAAAACAATATTTTAAAAAATAAAAACAACCTATTCCATTGCTATATGGGGGACACCTGGGACCCTGATATACATCATCTCCATTTAATGGAGCATGTTGCCAATTTTTCATAACAACCCCATGCTCGAAGTAATCCCTGTTGGCATCTGGGAGATTGACAACTAAAGCCCTATTTGAAAACCTAGTTTTTAAATAAAAAGTATTATCGCTGACAACCTATCTATAGCAAAACATAATTTCTGGAATTCCTAAACGGGTTCCATGAATTTGGTTTAACCTATGGACTCCATTATCTATTCTCTAGGTATTGGGAGCTATTTTTACAGGTACAACGTCAAAATATTGACAGAACTCCAAACATAGGGGATTTTTAGGAAAAGAAAAGCCACATTCGGCCACAAAGAGACTGGGGAACCAATGTCCCTCAGCCAAAGAGAAATAGTGAGAAGGTTCAAAAAGTTCCTCCAAAATGACCCATGAAGGAATTGAAAATTCACAACGAAATTTGTCAAGCGATTCAACAACATAAACCATGACGATCAAAGAAAAATAAAAGAGAAGGAAGAAGATCTTACAGGGGAAGAGTGAACCAGTTGACAACGAACAATGAAAGAAACGAACGCACAAGATGGAGAAGAAATGAAAAGTAAAAGACGATAGGATTTTTTGCCGTGTTTAAATACTTTACCTCGGGAACAGAAAAGGCAATGATTACCAAGACGGATGTTTACGTATCCGGCGGCTAAAAAGAAGAAAAGGGGCACAAAAAAAAAGCGATTATGGAAATTCAAAATATTTAGGAGGTCTGATACTGTGCATTTAAAAAGGAGCTACATACAACGAATGCTTTCCTAAAAACCATACAAACCAAAAATCTAAGCAGCAGAATGTTCCATACTTTTCTTCAACATAAAACTACGAAACATTGGGGGCTTCTGTTGATACCAAATTTAGTTTGCTGACATGGACAAATCATATGAATACACGTGTCAATTTACATGGTAAATACGAATACTCCAGACGAACAAATCAAGACCACCGAGTAACTCAAGCTCTCCGAGCAACTAATCAGTTCTGAGCAACTCAAGTGTGACAAGCAACTCAAGCTCTCCGAGCAACTCAAGCGTGTCGAGCAGCTTAGGCGGTCCGAGTAGCTTAAGCGGTCCGAGCTACATAAGTGTACAACATATCCAAATCAAGAGAATCCAGGATATAATTGTGCATTAAATGCTCATTAATATAGTACAGATGTACATGTCCACTGGGTAACAACGCATTGTCCTTTCATTTGTACAGCCTCAAGGCTATAAATACATTGTAACCTCCTCATCAGCAGGGGACTCGGAATTTCTTGGTAAATCCTTTATCGAGAATTCTGCAAACAGTCAGCAATAACAAATACAGTGGACGTAGGCCATTCATACAAGGCTGAACCACTTTAAGAATCTTTTGTCTTATATTTATATATTCATTTTTATCTGTGATTAAATAATTAGATCAAATCTAGTTTTTTACATCAACACCAAGTAAATATTAAAGCATACTTCTCAATGTATATACACATGAAACATGTACTCAAAATACTCTTTGACAAGAGAAGATAAAAACATTCTTTTATGGGGTATCCAATATGGCCTCAAATTATTGTCCTCCATAGTTAACCATCCCATATTCATAAATAGTACACATACAAGTGTCCAATCTTATCAATATGAAAACATATCTGAATATAATTTCCGTTATAAGTGACGGTGTAATTTTTCAAGAATCCTAGAGCAAGTCATGGCCATTTCTTTACAACACAAGAAACTTCCCTACAAACTCCTCTATTGTTCCTTCAACTTCCAAGAATTTTCATAATTTTTATACAGCATAACTTTCCATGATTTTCAACCCATTTTCAATAAACATACTTGATAATACATAATTAAAGTTTCATAATCTTTTGACTTCATTTTCTATGTCAAAAGCTTGACCAAACTTAGGGTATACCAAAATTAAATATCCAAACAGTAACTACGTACCAATTTGAAACCATCACCAAGGCCCAACCACAAGGAGTTAAATTCTAATTTTCGGATATGATATGAATACATGAGTATAATTTTATATCCAATTAGAATTTATGAATTCCAGTAAGCACACAAATATATATATGCAAGTTTGAATACAAGGGGTTTCAATACAAAGCAATATGACATATAAACACCACTTATCTCGCATGTAAACAATTACTTATTATCACAAAGGAGTATGGAATTTTAACACATAATTCACGATTTATATACTTTGAAATAAGTATAATACAAGATTAAAACAATATTAATCACCTAATTATACCTTGGAAACACTTTAAGGATTTTCTTAGAATTTTTCTAGCTTTTCTTGTTATCTTTTCTTCCTTAACTTCTACTTTCTCTTTCCTCAAGAAAAAACTCTCCAAAACTGACTTAGGGTTTTATTTGTTGAAGAAATATGTTAGAAGAAGAGTTTTAAGTCGGCCAAGGCTGCCTCCCAAGCCATCCAATCAAATTAAACCACTTGGTTTACTAAAAGACAATTTTCCACTTAAAGGGAATGGACAGATTTGCCCCTTGTTCGTAAATTCGGCCTAACTTCTTACTCGAACATCCGTTTGATGCACCGTTTGCTGTGTTACAACCCTACTCACATGTCTACAACTATCTAGCTTTAACCTAAAGTCATTTGTAATGTTATAAGGGTTAAAACTAGTCTTAAACAAGAATATTTCTATCGAAAATAAATAACTTTTGTGTTCGTACATAACTCGACATTTCACGATTTATGAAAGTAGGATTGGACTAAACATAATCACGTAACATTAGATATACTAATAAAAAATTATTCATATCACATAAGATAAGCATGATTTAAATATGATTTATCATAATTATATCCGGGTTGTCACAGTAGTGGTCCCATAATATCCAATCCCCATTGCGCAAATGGCTAAGGACTGGTCAAGGATTTCAGGTCGCTAGTTGGATGATGAACCATATGAGAGAATTTATAGAATTTTCACATCTCTGAATATTGATACTTGCATCATTTTACATGTGAGGCCACCAGTAGCCTCCTTTGACTGCTTAAAAATCCAATGATCTGCCTCCTCCGTGACTCGCATAGATACCATCATAAAGCTTGCTAAGAACTTGCTCGTTGTATTGCAAGTGGACGCACTGGAGGTAAGGGCCCGTGAAGGATCTTTTATGGAGCTTCCTCCTGGGTCAAGGTAGAAATGAGCTGCTTTGCCTCTCACTTGATGAGGCAATTTCCTATCATCTGGCAGCGCGTCCTTATATAAATAGGCAATGATGGGATCCATCAAACTAGAGGCTTTTTTTGCGAGGAGGACTTTCTCAGCGACCACTGTCTGGATAGTGCTAGGCTGGGTGAGGAACTCTACCTGAATAGTCCTTCTGAGATCAGAGTCCACTGTTGAGCTTAGGGCTACTAAGGCATTAGCGTGACTGTTTTGCCTTAGGGGGACTGCTAAATGTGAACGTTCTCAAATCCTGCCATAAGACCTTTTATTACGGCAAGGTAGGATGCCATCCCGTCGTCTTTTGCAATTAAATCTCCACTCACTTGCTTGGAGACCAATTTGGAATCGTCGAACACGTTGAGGTTCTTTTCCCTCATTAGTTGGGCCTTGCGCATGTAAGTTTTTAGTAATCTACTGTGTGACATTGTAGATATAGAGATGTAATCTTCTGTGTGAAATTGTAGATTAAAAAAAAATATAAACTGTGATTTAATCTACTAAGTAATGTTGTAGATAGAAGTAAATAATGAAATCTGAATTGAATTAAGTAAGTGAACACTTAATTCCAAGGTTGTAACAAGACTAGTTCATAATAAAGAGAAATGAATATGAATAACTAATATACGTATTATATGGGAAATACGGGAATATGATATGGGTTAGAATCATAGTGATATTAAGGCTAGTTATGAGGGAACCTTAACTAGGAAGATAATAAGATACGATAGGTGTGCACTCTAGATGAGAGGTGAGAATTCTCAAGAGAGAGCTCGAGAAACTAACATGTACATAATAAATGCTTAATTGTAGTTGTTAAGCACTTGGTATTTTTAAAATCTTTTACAATTGGGCTCTGACCCGTCTCCTTCCATATTGTTTTCTCTACTATATCATGTACATCAGGTATCCAGCAGCAGGGATGCCCAACTTAGATTATGGATGTTCTAATGGATTATAACTACTAGCAAAGATGCAGATTTTTTTTACGCTTCCTTTCGGTTGACTCACTCATCGGTAGAATCTACTTACTTTAGGGCTTATCGCCCAAGATTCTAGAGGTTATAATTATTTATGTATGCATAGTGGAGTGTAAATGTTATAATTTAACTAGAAAGTTATTCCAGTCATATTTATTCTTGTTGTAGTTAATTCAGTTGTGATGTGTTGTTGCATATTATTCTATGTCGTGGAATGGTTTTAATTAAATTAAAAATAGAAAAAAGTTTTTGACACTTAACTTAATTAACTGTTAGGTGATTAATAAAGAGATTTTTTTTACAGTAATGCTGAGAATGAACCAACTGGATATTCTGATTTAATTAAATGAAGGACTGATCACCCAATATTTAATTAGGCGGGTTGTTACAAATGGCACCAATAGAGTTGAAAGAATTGAAAGTGCAATTACAAAATCTGATAAGCAGAGGCTTTATTTGGCCTAGTGTTTCTCCATGGGGAGCTCCAGTGTTATTTATGAAAAAGAAAGATGGGACAATGCGATTATATATTGATTATCGACAGTTGAATAAGGTGACCATTAGAAACAAGTACCCTCTACCATGTATAGATGATTTTCTTGATTAATTGCAAAGAGCCACAGTATTTTTGATGATTTATTTGAGATCGGGTTACCACCAATTGAAAGTAAAGGACAATGAAATTTCCAAAATAACTTTTCGGACTCGATATGGGCACTATGAGTTTTTGGTGCTATCATTTGGATTAACTAATGCTCCAACAGTTTTATGGATCTGATGAAGCATGTATTCCACCCTTTTATTGATTCATTTGTGATTGTATTCATAGACGGTGTGTTAATTTACTAGCCTAGTATGGAGGAACATGAAAAATATTTGAGACTTGTATTGCATATTTTGAGAGATAAGTAATTATTTGCTAAATTCAACAAGTGTGAGTTTTGGTTGAATGAAATTGTGTTTTGAGGGAATTTTGTCTCGGGAAATAGGATATATGTTAATCTAAAGAATGTAGGAGACATCGTTGAATGGGAGAGTCTTAAGAATGTGACAAAAATTAGGAGTTCCCTAGTATTGGCAGGTTATTATTGTAGATTCACTAAGGGATTTTCATCAATAGCATTACCATTGACAAAGTTAACTCGTAAATAAGTTAAAGATGCGTGGGAGAAGAATATGAGATGAGTTTTAAATAATTAAAGAATCGTTTGGTTTCCGCTCCTATACTTACTATTCTGTGTGTGAATGAGTCTTTCGTAATCTATACAAATGCTTCATTTTAAGGGTTAGGATGGGTTCTTATGCATAATGGGAAAGTAATGCTTCTAGACAATTAAAGATACATGAAAGAAATTACCCCGCACTTGATTTGGAGCTATCTACCATTATTTTTGCTTTGAAGTTGTGGCGACATTACTTGTATGGAGAAACTTGTGAGATATTTACGAACCGTCAAAGTTTGAAATACTTGTTTACACAAAAGAACTGAATTTCAGATAAAGGAGTTGGGTAGAGATGATTAAAGACTATGGTTGTACCATCCATCATCGTCCTGGTAAGGCCAATGTAGTAGTAGATGCTTTGAGTCGAAAATCATCAGGGATTTTGGGTTACATACCGTGTGCACGTGTTGGAAATATTCTTGACTTGGAATCAATGGGGATTGAATTACTGTTTTCAAAAAGGGGAGGATTATTAGCACATGTAAAGTGAAACCTTTATTGGCAAAACGCATACGAAATTTGTAGATTAATGATCCATTCCTTGAGAAGAAGAAACATGAAGTTCATGATGGTAAAGAGAGTCACTTTGAGATTGAGAATGATGAATTATTATTTTATAAAAATAGAATTTGTGTCTCCGTCCTTAAAGAAGGATATATTAGAAGAGGCATATAGCTCTATTTATTCTATGCATCCTGAAGGTACTAAAAAGTACAGAGATCTGAAAGAGTATTACTGGTGGAACAATATGAAATGTGAGATTGTAGAATTTATAGCTAAATGTTTAGTATGACAATAAGTGAAGGTGGAGCATCAGAAGCCAGCATGATTATTACAGGCATTGCCTATTCCGGAATGCAAATGGGAGCATATAATGATGGATTTTGTTATAGGATTACCATGTTCACCAAAGGGGCATGATTCAATCTGGTTAATTATAGACCGATTGATGAAGTCAGCTCATTTCCTTCCACATAAGACCACTTACACTCTTGATAAGTATGCACGTATGTATGTTGATGAGATTATCCATTTACATAGGCCACCAATGTCAATTGTATCAGATAGAGATCCAATGTTCACTTATAAGTTTTGGCCTCATTTACAGAATTCCATGGGCACAATTTTGAAGTTCAGTACTGCGTTTCATTCACAAACCGATGGCAATCAGAAATGACGAGTAAAATATTAGACGACATGTTACGAGCTTGTGTATTTGACTTCAAGGGTAGTTAGGATGATCATTTTCCAATGATGGAATTCTCGTATAATAATAGTTATCACTCCACCATTGGTATGGATCCTTATGAATCTTGATATGGGAGGATATGTAGAATGCCTTTGTGTTGGGATGAAGTGGTGAAAGGAAAATTTTTGGTCCTGAATTGATAGATATGACAACTGAAAAGATTAAAATGATTTGGGAACAAATAAAGATAGCACAAAGCAGGAATTTTTTTTATGCAGATAAGTGGAAGTATCCATTAGAATTTCAAAAAGGGAGATTTTGTATTCCTACGTATTTCACCGTGGAAAGGCATCATAAGATTTAGGAAAAGGTGAAGCTAAGTCTAAGATACAATGGAACATA
Source organism: Sambucus nigra (assembly GCA_949130495.1). Lineage (NCBI taxonomy): Eukaryota > Viridiplantae > Streptophyta > Magnoliopsida > Dipsacales > Adoxaceae > Sambucus > Sambucus nigra. The sequence continues at coordinate 310,978,728 of OX422211.1, forward strand.
TGAAGTGCTGGAAAGAATTGGGACCCTGGTATATAGACTAACATTACCTCCAGAGTTGTCTCATTTACATGATGTGTTTCACGTATCGATGCTTCATAAGTATTTGGCGAATCCATCTCATCAATTGAAAACTCAACCTATTGAACTAAAATAAGACTTGTCTTACATCGAGAAGCCGATGGAAAATCTTGATCGTAAGGAGAAAGTGTTAAGGAATAAAGTTATTCCCTTAGTTAAAGTTATGTGGATGAGACATGGAATTAAAGAAGAAACTTGGGAAATGGAGGATAGCATGAAGAAATAGTAACCCCATTTGTTTGGTAAGTGACCTTCATATTAAATTTCGGGGATGAAATTTTCTAAGGGGGAAAGTTGTGACAACCCGGATATAACTATGATAAATTCTATTTGAATCATGCTTACCTTATGTGATATGGATAATGTGTTATTAATATATATAATGTTAGTTTATTATATTTAGTCTAATCCTACCTTTAAAAATCATGCAATATCGAATTGGCTACAAACATAGAATTTTGAAGTTTTGGTAGGAATGTTCATGTTGGAGACTAGTTTTGACTCTTATAATATAACAATTGAGTCAAGGTAAAAACTAGATAGCTGTATATATATGAGTTAGGTTTGTGAAATAATATTTAGCGTATTAAGAAAATGTTCGAGTAAGAAGTTATACTTAATTTACAAACAAAGGGAAAATTTGTCCATTCCTTTAAGTTGTAATTTGTCATTTACTAAACAAAATGGTTTAATTTGATTGGTTGGAAAGGAAGGCAGCCTTTATCGAGTCAAACCTCTCCTTCTAACTTATTTCTTCAGCAAATTTAACCCTTGGTTCAGTTTGAAGAGATTTTAGCTTGAGGAAAGAGAGAGTATAAGTTTAAGGAAGAATTAATTTTAAGAAAAGCTAGGAAAAATTCCCCGAAAATCCTTAAGGTGTTTCCAAGGTATAATTATGTGTTAATATCATTTTAGTATTGGATTATAATTATTTAAAAGTATATATATCATAATTATTGATTAAAATTCCATCCTCCTTTTTGATTATATGTATTTGTTCATACATGAGATAAGTGGTATATGTAAGTTGTATTGATTTGTATAGAACTCCCTTGTAATCAAATTTGCATATATTTTTGTATGCTTACTAGAATTGAAAAATTATAATTGGATATGAAACTAGACTCACATATTCGTATCATATTTGAAAATTAGATTTTAACTCCTTGTGGTTAGTCCTTAGTGATGGTTGCAAGTAAGTACATGGTTACTGTTTGGATAATTCATTTTGATATGCCCTAAGTTCGGTAAAACTTTTAACATAGAAAACTGAACTCTAAAAATTATGAAAATTTAATTCTGTATTATTCAGTATATGCATTAAAAATGGGTGGAAATTTATCATGTCAAAAAATTATGAAAACTTTTGGAAGTTGAAGGAACAATAGAGGAGCTTGTAGGGTAGATTTTATATGTTCTGTAGAAATGGTCATAGATTGCTTTAGGAAGTTTGAAAAATTACACCGTCACATGTAATGGAAAGTATATTCAGATATTGTTTCATATTGATAAGGTTAATTTATGAATACAGGATGTTTAAGTATAGAGGACAATAATTTGAGGCCATAATGGATACCCCATGAAAGAATGTTCTTATCTTCTCCTTCCAAAGGGTATTTTGAGTACATGTTTCATGTGTATAAACATTGAGAAGTATAATTTTATGTTTACTAGGTTTTAGTTACAAACTCCTTACAAGGTATTTTCTACGATTGAATTTTCATAACATTATCGACGTATATACCATTGTATCATTTTTACTCATGTTTCATGGCATTCGACTTAAGTGGAATTATATTGGGGTTGTATAGTCATTTACATTTATGTAAATATATTGAGATAATACTTATAATTGGGATTCAATAATGATTTAGTTGGATTGATAGGATTAAAGTCTAATCCACCCAGTTCATCTCCACCCGAAGGAAATGTAAATACGTATTTGACAATCCAAGGTGAGTGTACTCACTGGAAAGAGGTATTTATATACTGTTATGGATATGATCAAAATGTTATGAATATGAAATTGTTAATTTCGATTTACCGAAATGGGAGATTACTCCTCGACTCGAAATGAAGGTGAATTGTCTATTAATGACAAGGAGTTACTCCCCGACTATGAATGGGTGAGAATTGTCTATTACAGACAAGATATGTGAATCATGATTCGAAAAGTTAGGTCATTCATTTTGAATGGACCGGATAAGTTAATACATAATTATATGGTAACGATTCATTGCATGTAATGTTATGCAGTAGTGTAGTAGTGATGCATTCACTGAGCTATTTTGCTCACGGTTCCCATGTTTATGTTTTTCAGGTAATGTGATGTCACTGCCCAATCTAGGAGGTCGAGTTAGGTTTGCTAGGAATGGGTAAAACAATGACTTTGTTTAAATGTAAATGATGTAACTATAATAGCTTATCCTTTAAACAGGTTTGTATAATGATAACTACTTTAATGTTGTTAAAACGTATTTAGTTGTATGGACTTACGTTGATGACTCTAAAACTAAGACTCGTGTTTATGGGTTAGTTAATTTAATTATGGTTTGACTCACTTTGACTTCCAAACTTAATTATAAGTACCTGGGTTGGGGTATGTCAGATTTTGGTATGAGAGCCTAGGTTTTAGAGGTTCTGGAGTTAGAAGAGTATAGATTTAGCAGTGAATGTAAGAAATATGTTTTGTTTGGTACTAATGATAAGGTTAGAATATATATATATATATATATATATATATATATATATATATATATATATATATATATATATATATATATATATATATATATATATATATATATATCCATGTTGTTATATCTTTGATTCATTTCAGATATAAAAGAATTGAACGAGGTAATGTTAATGGGAGAATAGAAAATGAGGCTTCAAATATGCCAGCGGAAGCGGAGGTTGAACAACATGTTCATATAATTGTGGAACCCGAGCCAGAACAATTGAAAGATATGCAAAAAATTACACGTGCTATGAATTTAATGGAAAAGTATCTAGCTAGGTTTATGTCTCAGATGGAAGAACAACAGGCCAGGAAACTGGAGGCACAAGCATTAGCTATGGTTGAGGAGGTGATACACCAAGAAGAGAGGAACACTTCACACGGGAAGTTTATTAAAATGAATCCACCATCACTTGAAGGAGCAATTGATCCTACTTAGGCTGAAGTATGGGTTAAAGATGTTGAACTTATTTTGGGGGGAATGAGAATGCTTGAAAATCAATAGGTGACCTTGGAAACGTATATGATGAAATGAGAAGCTAAGTATTGGTGGGATGCCACCACGAATTTGTTGACTACTCCAGGAGGTGGGAATGTGATCTCATAGGATGATTTTATTAAAGCCTTGTATGATAAGTATTTTCGTCCAATGTATCAAAAACAAAAGGAAAAATAATATTTTATGTTGAATCAAGAAGTATGAGAATTAGAGAATATGGAGCTAAACTTACAGCCTTATTTAAGTTTGCTTCGAGGTTTATACAGAACGAGGAAGACATGTGTAGACGATTCCACGATATACTAGAGTTGTTCATTAAATCACAATTATTGATTTTAGATATTGTTAATTATTCGTCCTTGGTGAATAAAGCTATGATAGTAGAAAATGATGTGAATGAAGCAAGCAAGAAACGAGAACGAAGTGCAAAGAGAAGTGGATTCAATCCAAATTATCAAAACGGTAGTGATAAAGAATATTCAAGCCTTTGAGGGAAAAAAATTCAGTATGGTAGAGGTATGGAAAGTAGTTTGCAGAGGAGTGAAGCTAGTAGCGGAAGAGGTTCGGGAGTTCGGCACAAGGAGATCAAAATGCTTGTTTCTTTTATGGGACATCAGGTCATATAAAGAGAAATTTCCAAAAGTTACTAAATATAGGATGTTTAATTTGTCATCAGAAGGGTCATCTAAAAAAGAATTGTCTTATGTTATCAAGAGAAGTTTCAGTTAGTAGTGTAGGGCCTAGTGAGGGAGAACGTGCCTCTGACATGCTTGCACCAAGATTTACATCGAGTCTTTTAAAACCAATAAGAAAAAAAAAGAATTCAGCTCTTAGGCTGTAATATTTAGAAAAGGAGTTAAAGAAGTCAAAAGAGAGTGAGATATCAGTGAGTATTTCTTTGAGTGGGCAATTAGTTTTGGTGGGTAGGGAAAATAGTGACTTGACCAATAAAGTGTCTAATCTTATGAGAGATCTTTAAGCTTCATTAAAGACTCGTGAGAAAATTGAAGCCCACCTTTTCCAACTCGAAAAAGATCTCAAAGATGCCCGAGAGGTCGAGGTTACTTTAGAGGACATATTGAAGAAGGTTGAAAAGATGTTCCTAGGTCCCGCATTAGGTTTTAATAAGAGGAAAGGGATAGGTTATGACGGTGCAATCACTTCTCATAAATCACCCAAACCGGTTCCTAGGTTGTGATGGATTCGTATGGGCCTCAACCTAACCCACCGAGGAGAACTTATCCTAAATGTGTTAACCAAGTTAGACCCAAACAAGTCTATATTTATACCTATTACAAAAGAAAAGGTCACTTTAGGTAATTTTCAATAAGTTAGGGAGAGTTTCTTTCACATATGTTCGCATACACCACTATAGAGATTTTGTTAGTCTTAGAGAGCAAGTTGATTTTCTAGTCGCGACTCCTAAAAGCTTAATGGAGGATTTTTAAAGGATGTCTATGACTTTCGACAACACTTCCAATGCTATAACTAGAGCCAATAATGATATGGGCAAGCAAAAGGATACTTCATCTTGGGTACGTAATTAATAAATAAATCCCTTCTTATTCACGTTAGTCTCAAGGTTCAAGATGCCTCTTAATGATATTTTGGTAGTGGATGATGTAGGTGCATGACCAATGACAAGTCATATTTTACCCGCCTTATGGATCACAAGGAAGGAAAAGTCACCTTTGGAGATGGGAGCAGGTCTATCATTTTAGGACATGGTTGCACGGAGATACCTAATATTTCTAACCTAGTCAATGTGTTGTACATTAAAGGGTTGAAAGAGAACTTAGCATAAGCCAACTTTACATTAAAGTTTGATCGGTCAGAGTGTAACATTTTTTATCAATCCGATGAACTTTTTCTACAAGGTTTGAGGACTAATGATAATTTCTACGGGATCATTCCAAATTCCTCTCTACTGTGCAATAATTCAAAGGTCTCCACCATGGACCTTTGGCATCAATGACTATGTCTTGTCAGTTTTAAATATCTTGAGATATTAGTCAAGAAAGGCCTACTTCATAGCTTACATTCGCTTGAGAAACCAAGTTTCTCGATTTATGATCCTTTTCAACAAGGAAAACAAAACAAGAGTCTCGATAGGATGTTTAATACCATTACCACCTACTATGTTTTGGAGTTAATACACATGGATATTATGAGTCCCACATGTATGGAGAGTATAGGTAGTAATAAGTATATCATAGTGATGGTTGATGAATTTTCGAGATATTAAATCATTAGATTTCTTAGAGAAAAGTCCGATGTTATTGAATTCCTAACAACTAAGTCCCATGTCCCAAAAAATAGCATAGTGTCACTATCAATCAGACTCTAAGTGACAATCGCACTGAATTTAAAGAAGCCAAAGTGGAGAGCTATTATGATTAAATTGGCATCAAACATGAGTTTTGGTCATTCGTACTCCTAAAAAAATGGGATCATTGAGAGGAAGAACCAAACAATTGAAAATATGGCTAGATCCATGCTTCTTAGGAGAGACGTACCTAAACAATTTTTAGGTGGAGGCGATTCATCTCGCATGCCACACAATGAATAGGCTATATATTCATCCGCATAAATTTTACACTACATTTGAGTTGTTGATAGGGAGGAAACCCAACCTATTTTATTTTTAAGTTTTTGGGAGTCCTTGCTACATCTTTAGAGATAGTGAACACTTAGGAAAGTTAAACTCTAGAACCGACGAGGGAATATTTTTAAGGTATTTATCATGTAGTATAGCCGATAGGGTGTTTAACCTAAAAAACTCTAAGGTTATGGAATTGATAAATGTCATGATTAGAGATAACACATGTGCCATCTTTATTAATCCTAGCATTGAGTGTGAGAATAATGCAACCTCGATGACGGTATCATTTTCCCCACACCTCCTCAGTGGACCCTGCTCTTGATATATATGATCCACCCTCTTGGGTTCGAAAGAGTCATGACCCGTCAGACATACTTGGTGATCCTACACTAGGTGTCAAGACTCGCGCTCAATTTTAGAATGTGGTTAGCTAATTTTTCTACACCTCAATAGTAGATCCTAATAATGTGAAAGAAGCAATCAAGGACGTGCATTGGATATGTGCTATGAAAGATGAGTTGCTTCAATTTGAGAAGAACGATCTGGGAGTTAGTCTCCCGACCTAGCGAGACTAATGTGATTGGTACCAAGTGGGTGTACAAGAAAAAGATGGATGATAACGGTACCACTAATTGCAACAAGGCTAGGCTAGTCTCTCAAGGTTATACACTTATTAGGGGTGTAGACTTTGTGCAGACATTCGCTCCTATTTCTAGGCTTGAGTCCGTCCACTTACTACTCACCATAACATGCCACTTACGGTTCAAATTATAATAAATGGATGTCGAGAGTGCCTTCCATAATGACATTCTTCAGGAAAAAGCTTACACGAAACAACCAAAAGGGTTTGAAAACCCAAAGTACTCAGGACACTTATTTTATCTAAAGAATGCCTTGTATGGGGTGAAGCAACCCCCGTGCTTAGTACTAAAGGCTAACTAGTTATCTCCTAGACCGTGGCTTCAAGAGAGAGGGACTTGATATGACGTTGTTTCTTAGGAGAGAGGGAAGTTCTATCTTGGTTGCCTAAGTCTATGTGGACGACATAGTCTTTGGATCCACGTGTTCCCAACATGCTCACACTTTGAAAGGAGAGATGAAGAGTGCATTTTAGATGAGCATGGTTGGTGAACTCACGTTCTTCCTAGGTCTCCATGTGAGTCAACTTGAGAATCAGATATTCATATATCAATCTCAATTTGCTAGGGTCCTAATGAAGAAGTTTGGTTTAAACTCTGCTAAGCACTCATGCACACCCATGAGTTTCTCGACTAAACTTAACAAAGACACTTTAGGCTAAGATATAGAGAAAATGCTTTATAGGAGTATTATAGGTCATACCCTCTACTTGACTGCTAGCCGTCCTGATATAGCCTTTAGCATTGGAGTTTGTGCACATTACCAAGCGTTCCCAAAAGAGTCTCACTTTATTGCTCTTAAATGAATCATCAAATACGTGGGTGACACTCTTTCCTATGGTATTTGGTATGATTTTAATACCAATGTCCATTCGTCAACTTATTCGGATGTCGATTGGGCCAGGGATGTTGATGATTGTGAAAGAACCTCAGGCGGATGCTTTTACTTTGGGAGTGTTCTTGTATCTTAATTGAGAAAGAAGCAAAACTCTATATCTTTGTCCATAACGGAGGTCAAGGGCATCGCCGCCGGGAGTTGTTGCACAAAACTCTTGTGGATGAAACACATGTTGAAAGATTATGGAATTACTTAAGCCACAATGAACATTTCTTATGATAATACGAATTAAATCCACATTTCCCATAATCCGATCCAACATTCTCATACGAAGAATATTAGGATTTGTAAGAACTTCATTCCCGATATTGGCGAGGAGAAAATCGTTTCCTTAAGCTTCCTGAGCACCAAACGTCAATTGCCCGATATTTTCATTATATCTTTAGATGCACTTAGATTTGAGGATCTTAGGAAGTCTTTGGTTATTTGTTTTATTGTTTGAGTTCGGGTATTATGTTCTAGAATGGGATGATTATCATATTTCTATCATTTGTCCATATTACAAGAATGTATTCTTATGTATATATATATTTTTAAAATCCAAAAAAGGATTTTCTTTTCTTATAGAAAAATCTTCAAAAATTCAAAAATATTTCTATATTTTGTTTACATCTTATATGGATGCGCACCTAAGATGTTCAAATCACAACTTCATTCCATCCATTCATGTGACTTATTCATGGTGTTATGAGACCTGTCATTGTTTCTTTAGTGTGCTTAATAATGCGTGGATAGCATTTAGTTGTTCTTCTATGATTATTTCCTTCATGCTCGACTCCTTATCGCCCTCATTGCACATATTCACAAACATTTTGAACATTGTACTTGGTTGTCATATGTCGAATACGATGTTCTCATCTCAATAGTGTTTTATAATGAACCAAATATACTAGAAGCAAAATTGTTCTTGTAAGAACCATTGTCTGGATTTCTCTTCTTGAAAAAATTAATTTTTGTTTAAGCAATAGAAAGGGGCTACGAAAGAAGAAGTCTTCTTTGTGTTAAAGGCCACCGTTGGAAAGAGCAAAAAAGATGATTCAGTCACATAAAAATAGAAGTACCAAAGCCAATTTTTATTTTATTGATGCTTCACTATCATGAGCATTATGATTCCTTTGAAAATTTTGAGAGTGTATGCTTAAAATATGAGATTTTGAGGGTGTTATAAGTTGAATATCAATGGGTTTGCACAATGACCTTCCTTAAAAAACATTAAATAGTTTGGCATTATTGATTTTAGAAGCACTTAAATTCATGGCAATTTGCATAAGTCGAGTCAATTTCACTTCGTTCAACATTCTTACACTTCAGGTTAAAATTGATTTCTTTCTTTAGGAGTATCTTGTTAACTCCATGCACCTTTAGTTAGTATGCCTACGTTCATTTTCCCATGACTTAAGTTCACAAAATTTCATTCCATTTCCATGATTCGGATATTTTCGTGTAACTTCATGGTGTGAATATAATTGTATATCTACTTGTATGTACTTTTTATATAGTAAAAAAATTGATAAATTTTCAAAAATAGTTTGTTGCTTCTTTGAAGTCTCATCGCATGTGCTTAATTGTTTACTCTTTGTGATGATATTTTAGATCTGGACTCGCGTGATGCTAACATTTCACGATTAGTTTCTAACACTTTGTCTATTATTAACGAAAAATGGGAGAACATATTGAGGGAGTGTTTTTATATTCTCCTTAAACTCTAATGCGTCATAGTATTTATTTTGCTGCACGTGTATAGGTCATTTCTCCTTGATGATCTCATGGACAACACGATGAAGATTTGAAGTTGAAGACAATGTCACTTGTGTCTTTTACTTTTGGGGTTTGGGAGTGCATTAGTTGTACTTGTCTTAGGGGTCATTTATTTTCAGTTTGTGTTTTGTACCAGGATAGCTAAAAGGGGAGATTTTTAAGAGAACGATTTATAATCGCTCATTATTTATTTAGTTTGGCTTATCCCGTTACACCCCACTGCATCATCATGAACAAGTGAAGAGCGATCAAATGCAACAATCGAAGATCGATTATCACTAAACCTATCAAAGAAGGTTTATACTGTTGTTTCTATGAAATCTTTTCATTTTGGGGTATTTTTAAAGAGTTTAAAAACCTAAAATATATTTCCATAATGTTTAAAGTTTTTTTTAAAAATTTTTGCTAAGTCGTTAAAACGACATTTGGTTGTCATTCAAACGAGATTAATTTTCGTATTTTTTGGTAGGCTCTGGATTCTCGTTGGATCAGTCTTTTGATATATATTTGAATGTGAAAGGGTACCTCATTCGAACGAGTATGTGAAATTTATTTTTTTACCATATTTCAAATACAATCTTTCATACCCTTCTCTTGGAGATTCTTCTCCCTATATATAGAGATGCGGTGCTGGATTTTAATCAAAACCTTTTAGACATCTTTTAGTGATCAAACTCTTTTATTTTCTCAATTTAAACCCCTTAGATGATTTGAGATCACTTTTCCAAACCAAGAAGAACACAATCCTTATTCAAACCTTTGTATAATTAATTCTCTATTGCTAATCTTTTGGAATTTAATCTCTACGCTTGAAGAGGGTAATAATATTAATTGCTAAGAATGAATTGTGGATACCGAGGAAACTGAAGCTTACTGCTTGATTTGCATTGTTTGCATTGTTTGCTATATTAGACAACTTAAATCAAAGACATTACTGGTTCGCTTAGTGGAGATTTAAGTTTTATAAATCTATGTAGGCCTATCTACAATACCTAGTTGGACACAATGCTAAATATAGGTTTTGCTAGAAATGAACTTTTCCTGATCTCTTATCATGTTTGGTTTGTGTTTGGTTTTCTTAGCTTCATTTAGATTCACATATCTTTCATGTTCTTATAATTTGAACAAAATAAAATTTGGACGATATATAATTTTATTTTGTGTGTTACTCTAGGAATTATACATATAATTGGACCACTATATCGCATTTTTAAAAATATCATTTTAGGGCCCGATAGTTATCATAGTTGATCTCACATGTCGTACAAGTAAGGTTGGAAGCTGACACGCAAGAGAGGCCACTTGAGGCACCACATCCGATGGCACCAACTCACACATCGAATTAAAAGAAGGCCAGGGGAGCATTTATAAAGAACAAACCACTTACGTTTCTTTGGTTCGACTAATCCTTTGGTGGCATTGGATTGGTACCAAGATATTAAGTATCATGTAAGATTTTTGGGGTGGACATATGTGCAAAATTAGGTTCTTTCCACTTTTATTTTGATTGAAGATGCTCTCTAGTGGTGGGAGAGTGTGACTAGAGTCACATGAAGAGATCAATTGACTTACGTATAGTTCATGATGCACTTAAATTATAAGTACTTCCTTGAGTGTATTTGGTCTCTGAAGAAGATAAAGTTTTTTCTACTACAGTAGAGGACTTGTACCATCGCAGATTATGAGAAAGAATTCATGAATTTGTCACCTTTTTATCCTAAGGAGGTTGGCATAAAGAAGAAGATGATTGGGTGTTTTTTGGAGGGGCTGATTTACCCTTTAAGTGATATTTTGATAGTGAACCTGACATGTACTACGTACTTAGAGATAGTGGATAATGCACTCCCACTTTATCATGACCACACAGAGCTTAAGAAGAAATTTGATAAAGGGAGGTAAATAATGGGACTAAGGTAGATGGAGTATTCGATGGGGACTAAAAGGGATCTCTAGGCTAACCGGGCCAAGGGTTATGAAAAAGATTTTGGCCCAATTAGCAAAGCTCCTAACAAATAGAGTAGAGGCATCCGTAGTAGGGACAAGGTAGATTATTCAGGGGGACATTTTTAGGAGTTTTATTTTGGTGTTAATAATGATACAATATTCAAACCATTGGTATTATGAGGCTTCTTATACTCCCTAACTTCCTTCATGTAAGAACAGAGCTCCTAATGTCAACCTCAGACCTCTACTAAGCCACTATTGAGTCCCCAAGACCTTCGCTACCTTTAGGAAATGAATACAAGAGTACTACATGCAGCAAACACCTATTCACTCCCTTAGAATGTTCATTCATTCCAACATATCTCTGTAATTACGCTCATAGTTCTCAACATTAGCATCCCACTATGTCTAACGTGCGTCATTTACTATAGTCTAAAGAGGAAACGGATCCATAGGTCACCTAAACCTCAACCCAAAGGCATATCATTGCAATATAAATCCTAACCATCCTATGACATGTCATCAGTGGCTCTAGACCCGTCTAAACTCCGGCAACTAAATTGGCAGGTAGGTAAATAGTACAACACTATTCCACCTACTTCCACCACTCAGCTCCACTTGCATTGATGGATCCCATATGCATTAAATGCACCAAAAAACTAACTTAAACCATCTTTACAAAAACTTTGACCAACACTCCATCTCCTTACTGACATCGTCAAACCTCAGGGATACCATAACCATGCTATGATAGTCCACTCCTTCTCTCTCCAATATATTACTTATATACGGGGAGTTGGAGAATGATTGAAGGCATGTCAAATGATCACACACCAGTTAAACAAAGAGTTTTAGCTTATCTAAGTGTTTACTTACTATTTTACACACTCTCAACCCCTTTTGAAAGCATGGAGCGATAGCTTGGATCATTTTCTACTATCTTATCCTTTGTATTCCTTTTTAAGCCCTAAATAATACCTTAGGATCCTTAAAAAAGTATATCAGTTACTTCCTAATATCCTTTGGATTAGTGATAAATGACGCAGCGACCTCAAACTCTCTTGGCCAAAGCCTAAGAGGTCTTATAGATTATAATAGCCATTTTATAATCTAATAAACAGTGAAACACCCTTTGACAATGGACGTATGATACTTAACCGATGTCTGAACCAATTTATATACTTTCCCTATATCTCGACACTTATACCATTAACTAGTATGAGGTACTAAGGGGAGAACCTAATGGGTCTGAAGTCAATCACGATTTCAATACCCATCAGTTTAGCACCATTTTTGGGAACAATAAGATCCAAATACACAATTTACAAATCTTACTATGTTTAAGATGCCAACTAATGCCATATTGGCCCATTCCATAAAAGACATGGAAGATCAAAAAAGGAGATCCAAGAGAAACTAGTTAACATTTTCAAAATACTTCCTTTACCACCTATGGTAGAGGAACCAACTGGAATCGAATATAGTGGGATCGGTGAGAACCAAGATCCCCAAGTAGAGTGATAAAATGATTTAAAGGTTGAATCTAGGTCCTCCCAATAATTAGTGACCTATATTCCTATAAAGGATAAGTTTTCACTCCCTCAAGATCAATCTTAAGGTGGTTCCAGGGTGATAAGGCCTTAGGATAATGAGATAAAAAAGATACAAGACCAGTCAAGTGATTTTCTCAACCAATACAAGACATAAACTCCCAATACCCTTGAGTTAGATCTACGAAAGACATTATATTCATTCTCCAATGATGTTTAACATTATGCTCTTCCCTCGAAGTGGAAGATACAGGGATATTGATCCATTTGATGGGTCTAAGGATCCTACTGATCATTTGGAGACTTATAAATCACCTATGATTCTTCAAGACACCAAAAGAGGTCCTATAAAGAGACTTTTGGGCCACTTTGAGAGAAACAATTAGGCAATGGTTTTCCAAGCTCAAACCAGAACCATTGGGAGCTTTACAGAGTTGGAAAGGTATTTGTTAGCCATATCACAGGATCTCAAAAGATGAGGAAGAATGTCACCTCCTTTATCCATTTTAGACAAAAGACCAGAAAGGCTCTCAGATATTATGCCAAAAAATTCAACTAAGAGCCTCTCCAAGTTGATGATCTGAATGACACCATATGTGTAGAGAATTTTATCTCAGGCCTTAGCTCAGAAGACCTACTGAGATCTTTTAGTAAGAAATCCCCCAGATACATAACTGATCTATTCAAAAAATCTCATAAATATATGAATATGAAAGATGTAATCTTAATAAGGTGTACCATAACCTCCCCTCAACAAGGTAAGAGGAAAGATGTCTTCTCCTATCTTGGGGAGTACACTAAGGTAGTTGAGGCCAAAAAGAAAAAAACGAGAGATAAAAAGTTGATCTTTAGAAGCCAAACACTTCACCCACTCATAGCCACCATAGGTAAGGCATTTTTGGCTATGGAAACGTATATATCCTACCTTTTCTTAAGCCCACGAGGGCCACAGATGATCGGGGGGACAAATCGAAGTATTGTAGGTTCCACCGAGATCATAGCCATAACACTAGTGATTGCTTCAGGCTTTAAAAGTCTATAAAATGGGTGTTAATAAGGGGTTACCTCAAGGAGTTCATGGATAAAGACACAAGTAAATGTCATAGAAACAACAACAACAAGAGGGAAGATGTCCTTCTGACTGATATCAATAATATTTTTGAGGTTTTTTCATGGGTGGACTCTGTTTCACAGTCACAAAGGCTTATCTCAGAAGCATCCAATATGAAAGTGTGTAGGTCAGCATGTCATCTAACCAAAATCAACCACCGAAGGGAGTTATAATAATGGTTTTCCTAGGAACAGAACATAGAAGGGTCCATATGCCCTATGACGACCACTTTGTTATCACTTTGATTATGGGGAATGCTAACATGAAGAGAGTTTTGATTGATAGTGGAAGCTCAATTGATGTCACATTCTTAGATATTTTCCAAGCCGTAGGCCTCTCCCCTAAGCACATTCAGGATGTCACCACTCATCTGATTGAGTTCAATAGACACTAGACCTATTCCCTAGGATACATAATTATCCCCTTCATCACAGGTTTTATATATTGCTAATCAACCATGTGGAATAAATTCATAGTGATAGATCTCTCCTCAAATTACAATGTGATCTTAGGAAGACAATCGCTCAATGACTGGGATGTTGTCATATCAACACGAAGGATGGTAATGAGGTTCCCAACCACCATAGTAGTGGAGAAATGTTTGGGGATAAAAAAGGCGAGGGAGTGTTACAACAATTCCAGAATAGAGAAGAAGTTACTAAAAGCTTCTTGAAGCTTATCCAAGATCCCAAAAAGTTCATAGGGGGACTCAGGAGCTCCAACAGAGGTCTTGCCTCCGCCACCTAATATGTATAAGCTCCCACTAGATAGACTTGGTATATAGTCTATTTATGTGAATACCCAAAGTCCACCAGATGAGGAAAATGATGAAAGAGGTGAGACAATAGAGTATCTTATCACTATATGCATTAATGTAAAGGATCCAACCAAGGAAGTACATACTGGGGCTAGCCTTTGCCCCGCCCTCAAAGAGGAGGTCACCCAGTTCCTAAAATAAAACAATGACATATTTTCCTAGATCCATTCAAACATGGTTGGATTGGATCCCAAGATCATGGTCTACAATCTCAACGTGAACCCATACCATATAAATGTTCGTCGAAAGAAGAGGTTCTTCAAACTAAAGAGGAATAATGTTACTTCAGAGGAGTTCGATAAGATTTTAGCGATAAACTTTATCAAAGAGGTGAAATAATGAAAATGGATCGCTAAGGTGGTACTTATGTCCAAAGCCAACAAAAAATGGAGAATGTGTGTTGACTACATGGATCTTAACAAAGAATGCCCTCAAAATTGCTACCCTATACCTTAGATTGGCACTTTGGTGGACTCAACAATAGGTTATGAGCTCCTCTCATTCATGGATGCGTATTTTGGGTACAAACCAATCATGATGGCCCCCGCAGATGAAGACAACATATCATTCACTATAAAAGGTACTTATTATTACAAAGTTATGCCTTTTGGTTTAAATAATGAAGGCGACCTATTATAGGTGTTGAATTCCATTTTTAAATATTTCATCGGTAGATCTCAAAGGTCTACATTGATGACATGTTGGTTAAGTGCCTAGAGGATCTAGAGCATGTGAAAAACCTCAAGAAGACTTTTTCCATCTTTTGAAGGATCGAAATGAGCCTAAACCTAAAGAAATGTGATTTTGGGGTTATTAGAGGCAAGTCTTTGGGTTTTATGGTCACCAGAAGGGGCATAGAGGCCAATCTAGAGAAGATTCAATCTCCCTTGTACTCGGAATCTCCAAAAATAGGCAAAGAGGTCTAGAGACTAGCTAAGATATCTTATTCCCTCAATAATGTTGTCTCAAAGGCCATAGACAAGTGTTTGTATTTCGTTAAAATACTAAAAACGTCCTTCGAATGCACTCTTGAGGTCGAAAAACACTTTGAGAGCCTCAATAAGTACCTAGGTTCCCCACCTCTGTTGTTCCGAACCATCACTGAGGAAGATTTGTACTTATACCTTGATTTTTCTCCAACCACAGTTAGGTCAACTCTGATTCGAGAGGATTTTGGGGTCTAGTACTCTATATATTATGTCAACCGACCTATTAAAGGAGCTAAAAGAAAGTTTTTGAGGATAGAAAATCTCTCTTTCTGATTCATCACCTCGACTAAAAGTCCGAGACCCTACTTTTAGTCTCATGTCATTATGGACATGATCGATCAACCCTTATGACAAATCCTCCACAAGCTCGATACCTTAGGAAGGATTGCGAAGTAGTCTATTGAGTTACGATAATTTGATATCAAGTATTAACCATGGAGTTCCATAAAAGGTCAGACCTTAACAGACTTCATTGCAAAGTTCAGCAACCTGGAAGAGGTGGAGGCAGAGGCCAAAAGTTTTAAGCAAACAAGATAGAGTAACCCAAGCAACCTCCATTTTAAGAAATATGCCCAAGTCTCTAATATGGGTTTTATATATGGATGGCTCTTCTAATAGCTCAGGTAGCGGAGCTAGAATTCATTTGGTAATCCCTGAAGGAGGTACTATCTCTTTTTCTCTCTGTTTCTATTCTAAAGCCTCCAATAATGAGGTAGAGTATGAAGACTAAGTGGAAGGATTAGGCCATCTATATGAAAGTAGATAATGCCAAAGTCATTAACGATACTAAGCTAGTGGTTAACTAGGCCAGTGAGTTCTGCGAGGCCAAATGTGATAGGATGGTAGGGTACTTAGCAATTGTAAAGCACCTAATTTAGAGAATCCCTAGATTTTGCATTAAAAGGGTACCACGATCAAAAACTCAGAAGTTGACCATCTTGTATATGTGGCCTCATCAAATGAGGTAGATCCAGAAGTCCTACTTATCACTTTGGACCAGTCGAACATCACCTAGCTCCAGACTAACACTACAGATGTTTATTAGAGCTTAGGCTGGAACAATCCCATCAAAGCCTACCTCAGAGATGGATTCTTGCCTGTGGTCAAGCTTCAGGACAAATGTTTTAAATCTTTATCTTATAGATACTATATGGATATTGGGCTATTGTTCAAAAATGGGTATTTCTTAACAATTCAAAGATGCCTCGGTCCATCAGAAGCTAATTATGTCCCTAAAGACCTCTATAAAAGAGCATGTAGTGCCCATACATGCCTAAAGACCTTAGCCTACAAAGTCTTGAGGCAAGTGTAATTTTATCCAACATTGGAGAAAGAAGCCAAGGATCCGGTCCAATGTTATGACAAGTATCATAGGTTCATCTTTGTACCAAAGAAACCAATGGAGAATATTTCTCCAATGCTAAACCCATGGCCCTTTGCTCGGTGGGGAGTGGATTTGGTAAGGCCCCTATCCCTTAACAAAAGCCAAAAAAAGTTTTGCATTATAACTATTAATTACATCACTAAGTGGGCAGAGGCTGACCCATTGGCTACCATCATAAAGAAGAACAACACAAATTTTATATGGAAGAACACCATTTGCAGGTTGGCTTGTCTAAAGCCATTATTTCTAACAACAAAAAAATAATTTGACAACCCAACCTTCAGAGAGTTCTTCGTAGACTATAGTACAAGCAATCATTACTCATATCTAGGTCATGCTCAGACCAATGATTAACTCGAAGTGACCAACGTAACCATCTTCCACAGCTTGAAGTAAAGGATAGAAAAATCTAAGGGTTGGCAAAGGTTATGGGGTCTTATAACCCTTAGTGGCACCTCAGACTTATAATCACAAGACTTTCATCCTAGTGGACAAAGATTCATAGGTCTCATGACACTTAGTGGGACCTTAGACATTATCCACAAGGCTTTAATCCTAGTAAGACAAGGTTCACATGTCTTATGACCTATTATTGGAGATCAAATTTAAAAACTTTCAAACCCATATGTCTTAGGACCCATTGGGGGATTTTAGGTTGTAAAAATACGAACGTTCTAATGTCTCATGACCTTTAACAAAACTATATTTTTTCCCTAAGTATTTCAACCTTAGTGAAACATCTTTTAGAGGTCTTAGGACCCTCTATGGGATATTTTCAAAATACATAAACTTTCACCTTCAATTTTAATTATAAATCTAAGGTCTTCAGACTCTTAACGGATTTACTTTTTGACTTCCAATTCCTAAAATTTTTTGGGGCTAAGTGTTTATATATACATCTTTTGGGGAATTTTACTCTTAAAAAATAGAGGATCAAAATATTTTATGGTTCTAAGGTCTTATGACCCATTTAATAGACTTAGTCTTGACTTTAGAAGCTGCCCAATTATATAACAAATGTCTATGGACCCTCATATATAGTTTAAATGTTATTGTTTATATTTGTTTACCAAGAAATCTTGGGGGAATAAGGAGGGATACTACCCACTTTTGCAGACCTTAGATAGATAAATACAAATGCAAATATTTCTTGGCAAAGAAAAAGTAAAGAAAGAAAGAAGAAAGAAATGAGTGAAGAAGTTAAAAATCTAAAAATCCAACCATTGTCATAAAGAGTCGGGGATTACATAAAAGGCCCACGATCTGAAAGATTTCAAATCAAAATAAAAAATACATAAAAAAGCCTTCTCAAGGCTTGGGATTGATGGAATTTTAGTTCATTGGAGGATTCTTTCTAGAACTCTTCCTCTTCCTAGGCACTAGAGGATTTAATAGCCTCCCAATTATGCACTCGCTACAGAGCTCCCATTATCAGACTAGGGGGCTTCAGTAAATAGGCCAGAGATGCCCACCTCAAAAAAGATATCTTGAAATTTGGATTTGCAATTTTCAAACCTAGAGGTACGTTTTTGAAAAAAAAAACTTATTATAAGCCTTAAGCTCAAGGTCTGCATTCAGGTTGCTCTTCCCAGCAGCATGGATCCTTCCCTCGAGCTCAATATGGATCACAAAAAGCTCAGAGTAATCCTTTTGCATCTCTTGGCCCTTAGATGTCAATAAATCCTTCATGGCATTAAGGTCCTCAACTTGCTGTTTCAAGAGCTTCATATCCTCAAAAACATGGAAATGTTTATCAGAGTCACCTCAGATCTTGAGAGTCTGGTCTTTAAGGGACTTCATCACTACCCTATGCACGAGATGTTCTACGGTATGGGTTTCCTTAACCTTAGCCAAAGTGTCTCAGGCAGAAGAAAAAATGGAAATACTATCTCTGACGGTTTTCTCACTGAGAAGATGATTTTTCTCTAAAGATTGGATCTATGACCTCAGACCCACACTCTTCTTCTCCAAAACAGCCACCTCCATCTGTTAATCATTTGGTTAAATTCCATATGGATCATTCAACACTTATTATCCATCATTATGACCTTATTCCACCCTCCCTGACCCTTAATAGCATCAACCATAAGGGCCTCAGTTAAGTAATGAACCTATAAGAGGAAAAAAGTGTGAGAACATGGCATATAAATAGTAAATTTACCAAGGCAAAGTAAAAAAATATATGAATATACCTTGCCTAGAAGGCGAATGAGTTCCTGAGCATCGACAAAGGTCCTCCAACCACTCAACGTGGCTGCCATATCCAAGAAGTTAGTCTTAATAATTGATTGTAAAGCCTCTAAAGTTAAGGCATAGGATTTCTGCTCCTCGACAGAAGGAGGTTTTGAGTTTTCCTCCACTCCAGAGGTCAGCACGCCTTCCCTTTTTACAACAACCGGCTCTTTAGGTAAACTAAAGACCATAGTGCCACCTATTTGTCCCCTCCTTCTGAGGGAACACCACCAACTCATTCCACTTTGAAAGAGGATCAAAGAATGCTTCCTTAATCTTTCAGACCAGGGTCTATAACTACCCTGGAATAGAATAACTACTATGGGTTTCCCTAGAGCTCCCGCTGTCCCTGAATATACTTGTAGCAAGGGAAAAGTTTTATTAACATACCTCGACAATGGGCCTCCATTCGGAGTAGAATTCAACTCTTCCTTCTCCACCAACTTGATGCTAGGGATTAAGATATCCATTGACGTGGGAAACTTCAGGTTTTTAGTAGATTTGGATCTCTTCCATTTGTTGTCCATAGGCCGAGAAGAGGCTTTCTTGGTAAATAACCTGACCATCCTCTACTTCTCCCGTTCATATACTGGATCATTAATAAGATCAAATTTAGTCATCAAGAACTAACAAGGAGATTAGTGGCAGAAAAAGAGAAATGTAATGTTACTTATTTGGGAAAAAATTAGATTATACTAAGATTTCACCCCTAACTATGGGGATGACCTCTTTAGTAATAGGGGCATCTCAGACTTACCCTTAAGTTGGTCGTCCTCACCTTCATAGGCCTTGAGTACTTTAGAAGAGACCACTGCAACATCTTTCCTCTTCCTAGGCACCGTAACAAAGCCTTAACTCCTAGTGAATCCCTAACTATGATCTTAGGGGCCTCAATAGCACTTTCAAATGTCAGGGCCTTGGGCTCAGCCCCATCCAACTCTTGAAAAAGCACTTGTAAGTAATAAAGGACTCAGTAGGGCTGGAGACCAACTTCAAGGCCTTAACTAACCTATCCTCCTCCTCATTGGAAGTCTAAACTATCACTGTAAAGAGAAAAGATATCATTAAAGCCCTAGTTTGAGGTCAGTAAATAAGCTTGAGATCAAAGGCAGAAGTAAAGGTTAACTTACCCATGGTAGATGGAGGGCACTAGATAGAGAAGACAATTAGATCCATAGGGTCTGGGGTGGCCCAAGCTGCCCCTAAAAAGAAGAATATCTCCTTTTAGTTCTTGGTGGCATTATACTTGTCCTTGTCAAAGACTACTGCTGCCTTGGGGGAAGTATTTAAACCATCATATTTAGGCTTGCTTTGATACGGGATCTTATATAGCTTGAAGAATTGAGCTAGACTGACATCTTGGTTCCCCCACTCGGCTCGTTAAAGGCTAATATAGTGTCCATTAAGGACCTCCAGGATTTAGCTACCAGCTGAGAGGGCTATCCTAATGGTCTTCAAAATCCTTACCATTGGCAAAGTCAGTGCAAACCTAGATCCATATTAAAGAAAATAATCATTACCACATACTTGACTTGAAACCATGGAACATGACCTCTCTTCAGGCCTTGCGTTCCTTAGAATGATGAACTCAGGAATCTAGTATGTCTTCCTAATTTCTACCAAATCTTGCTTAGTAATTTGGGAAGCAGAATGGGATTCACCGAAGAAGTTAGGATCATTTTCACATAGATAATTGATTACTAGTGATCCGAAAGTAATTAACCAAGTTAGAATGTAGACTAAAGCCTCATCCTCTAACTCTATATTTGAAGGTAAAAAGACATGACAACCAACAGCTGAAAAGGGTGTGGGGTCCAAAACTTTAGAGGGAGAAATATTTTTTTCTTTGGAAAAAGGGAAGATAATAATTTTTTTAGAGAAATAGATAGATGGAACGAAAGTTGAATAAGTAAAACCATCTTAAAGAGGTCATTTATAGCCTCTAAGTCCTGGTGTTTCAGTCCTTTTAGCCCCCAAGGCATGTCCCATCAATAATATCATCCACTTACACACTTAAAATGAGATATTTCCTAATGCAATCTAATTACGATGAGAATCTTGGTGGATAGTTATGCTCCTACCCCCAATTTATGTAATGTATAAGTATTACCCTTTATAATTATTGCAAAGGGCAACAAGGGTCTATTAATGATACCATATTCAAGCATTGGTATTCCAAGATTTCTTAGACTCCCACTCTTTCCTAATGCAAGAACATAGGTGCTAAGGTCAACCTCAGACCTCGTTCAGACCATTACTAAGCCGCTAAGAACCTACGCTGCCTTTAGGAAAGGAATACAAAAGTACCACATGCCTTAGACACCTCTTCGCTCTCCCAAAATATTCATTAATTCCAAAATATCAACAGCTCAAAGACCTTAGCACCATCATCACTCCGTGTCTAACGTGCATAGTAGACCTCAGTTTGGAGAGAAAAGGGAAGTCTAGAGGGATATAATTGTAACATACTTCCTAACCATCTTATGGAATTCTATTGGTGGTTCTAAACATCTAACTATACTCTTACAGCTCATCTGGTGGTTAACTGAAAAGCACAACATGTACTACCTACCACCACCACTGAGCTCAAACTGCATTTATAACTCTCATCCACATTAAATGCACCCATAAACTACCATACACTATAATGATGTTGTGAAATCACCATTTAAATTTATGTGTACAGTTAAAGCTCTGGATAATTCAACAATGATGATATAATTACAGTAAAAATGTAAGAAAAGGAGATGAGAGATAGATAGATGACACATGATGTAAAGTGGTTTAGCCTTATCCTACTCCACTATGCAAGGTGATGGTATTTTTGTATTTTTATAAGGCACTGAAGGCCATTGATACATTCACTCAAGCTTTCTCTCTCTATATTACAATTTTACAGAGTTTCAACTATGGTTTTAATATCTCGATCCCCTCAAATAAAGAATATGAAGGTATATATAGGCTTGGGAGTTCACAGTGTGCCCCTAAGCATGTTGCATGTGTGAGTGAGTTTAGAGATCCAATGAGAGTCTAACAGCTGTCTAGAACATAAACAATCCATGATGATGAAATATTCCCCTATATGGGCTAGAGATCTATTATAGTTGCATTATCCATGTAGACCAATGATGACTGAGTCACGTGTGCCATATGAAATGTGGATGCCGATCCTCATGGTCTCAGTTTGGATGAGGTTGGATAGAATATTCCTTACGAATGGCCAACCATGAGATTGAGGGGGTCAAACAGATGGAGCATAGAGGCCTTGACCCTTACAATATCGAAAGGCCAAGATGAAACTTTTGGAGGACGGACTTCTGAATGACCTTAAAGTAGTAAGGACAAGCGAGGCCGAGAGGCTGTGACTATTGAGGGTGGCTCATAAGGGTCGAGAACTATTGAAAGCTAGGAAAAATCATCACAACCCAACAGAACAAAGAGTTTTATCTTAGACAAGTGTTTCATCACTGTTCTACACACTCTTAACCCACTATTGAGAGCAAAAATGATAGCTTGGATAATTTCATGTTGTCTTATCTCTTTTATTCCTTGTTAATCCCTACATTAATACTTTAGAATTTGTAAAGGGGTACCCCCGATCTGAAAAAAAATATACTTGGACATGAGTGTGTGCCAAGAGAAGTGGGTACCAAGGAATGAGGTGCTAAGTGATGGGTTGCCAGACAAACAACCCTAAAGCAACAAGGAGCTTCTATATAAGTAACTCCAAAGTCATAGAAAGGGTGCCATTCAAATGGACTCAAGTTAATAGAGAGGGTGATCTAGAGACAACCCTAAGATAGCGAGAGGTTTCTCTGCGAGCAACTCCAAGCCCAAGTTACAAAGGGAAAGAAAAAATAACCCCAAAATGAATGAGAGGGTGCCATCACAGTGGACCTAAGTCAAATGAGGGGGTGATCTAGGTGCAAACCCAAGATAGCAAGGGGGTGCTCTACGAGCCGCCCCAAGTTGAGGTCGAAAATAAGTTTATTTAAAATATTTCCTAATACTTTGTTATTTCTTATACATAGGAATGCTTAGGAAGAAGTCTTAGTCGAGAAAGCAGGGCCCGAGAATATGGCCAGTTTGGATCCCTTGGGAGTTTTGGTTTGTAGGCTAAGAGGAAAGTCTTATTGGGAAAGCTATGGCCCAACCACTTAAGTACATTAGGAAATAGAGAATACTACTAGAAGGGCCTAAGAGGTCACTCACACACTTACACACTTCACACTTTAAGTCAAATAAGTGAGCATCCAAGTCACTGCTCACAAAGTTTTTTTAAGATAGACATTGATGAGTTTCCCTCAAGACCACTTTCAAGTTTTCAAAAAGATTATTTACTAAGTTACCACTTGAGAAAATATTTACCAAATCGTATTTTTTGTCACTATGCCCCACATATTTGCTTTTTGACTTTGGGTTATGCCAGATGTCGTCTATCAGAGCGAACAGATGACAAAAGTTAAATAAGACAAAAAGTACAAATCATATATTATCTAAAAGAATCTCCTTTTAGATCCCACATGCCAGATCAACCCTAGTATTTACCTATAAATAGATCGTTTGGTCAAGGTCAAGATAAATCACAAGTTAAGAACTATTACTATGCATAAATAAACCTACAAAGTATTCTACCCCTTCTCTTTTTTTGGTACTTGAAGTGCTTATCTCTTCACTCCCAAGGAATAATCACTTTCAAGTGATCACTTTCTCTTTTATTGCTATTAAAAAGTTCATGGCTAATCATTGTCTTCCTTATACAACAAATATAGAATCACTTTTTTACTAGAAAAGTTAGCTTTTATCTTCTTGCTGATCTTGAAGCCTTGAACACCTTAAAGGCGACTTCTATTGGAGTGAGGCATGCCTCACTAGATCTAGTTTATTCATAGACTCCAGTACTACTACCTCTTGTATTTGGTGAGTCAGGTATTCTAATTTCCATGGTTGAAGAAGGTTAAAATGATTTGAAGTAGCTAGTTTTTGAAGATACTCCGGCTGGTAATGGAGTTCAAGATGATTAAACGACCAATGAGGAGGTCATGGTTACCAGAGCAAGAGCTCCTACTCCTCCAAGGCGCCAGACAAGTGAGACAGTGGGCACACCGTTGAATGGGATGGAATTGATGAGCATTTTTTTTTAGTTTTGAGATAACACAACGTCGATATGGTAAACTTGGGCCAAACTTGTGTGACACCTATGGTGGCTCCTGTTGGAGGGGAAGCTTTAACAAAGAAGGTCGCAGCTAAGAAGGTGACGACGGAGCAAGTGGAAACTCCACTGAGCTCACTAGTGGCGAAGAAGGTAGGGATGAAGGAAATTCCCTCCAAAGCTATCATGATAGAAGAGTTGAAAATTTTCTCTCATCCCAGAAGAAGTCATCTCTTCTGTATGAGGAGCTACAGAACCCCTAACCAGAAAGTATCAATGAAAAACCATACCATGAGGGGTATATTCCCCCAAAGTTCAATAGGATGGGTGAAAATCCTTGAATTCATGTGAAAAGGTTCGTGGAGTACCATGGCGTGCTTGGGACTGACACGGACATGAAATTGTAAGAGTTCTAAAAAAGTCTCACTTGGAAGGCATACACGTGGTACTCTCGTTTAGCACCAAATAACATCCCCACTTGGGAGGAGATGCACATGAAATTTTTGCAGAAATTTTTCTTAGCTGAAGATGATTTCACATTGAGACACTTACCCCTAGAAATGCAGAATTCGGTTGAGGAGTTAATGGAATACATAAAGAGTTTTTGAGAGAGGGTGATAGATGTGCATGAAGATGTTGCAGAGGCAAAGTTATTATAGTTCCGTGTGGAGGGGCTGCTAGAGGAGTACAAAATCCACTTGACCAATGAGACCCAAAATGGTACTTTCAGAGTATTCACGCGAGCAGCTAGTAATATTTCCATTATCATCAAACCAAAACCCTAAGGATGGAGAGCACAAATGTCGTTTCTAGTTGGTAGGTTTTAAGTTCCATGATGGCAAGCAATAAATTACATCGAAGGAAGCCCCAATGGAAAGAAAGGGGGCCAAGGGTCCAAAAACAACAATACCGCTGGAAAAAGAAAGTTTAGAGATGATGTCCCATCACCGTTTACATGCAACATGGTAGAGGCATTGAACTATTATCAAACCTTGGTGCGTGAGGGGGTGGAATGTCCCCTTACTCAAATGGACAAGTACCCACAACAGCGGGTAAGACATATGTAAAGTTTTGTGAGTTTCACCAGAGAGTGAAACATGACACTAAGACTGTTATTACTTACGTAGAATAATAGGGGAGTAAGTCACTAACGGAACCCTGCAGATCCCGCCAATGGATGTTAATGAAAGCCCATTGCATAATCACCACTATGGCACAGTAAATATGGTGGTGGCATATGATGAGGAAGGAATGCTTAGGTATGAAGAGTGGAGGATCAATGAAAGCAGAGTATGTATGTAATGTGTAAACATACGAAGTGGAAATCAACTAAAAATGTGCAGCTATTGCACAGAGCCCCAAGTTCAATTGGTTCTTTGACTAGATTGGGGTGAAGCACAACACACAGATGAGGATCACCAAGAAGATTTTAGAAGAGTTCCAAGATCGAGGGGATACCTCTCTCAAGTGGCATGGTCATATTAGAAAATTGATTAAAAGATAGACATATGAGGTGGTGTTTTTGAATGTAGACAGACATGATCCTTATTTCATAACCGACCTCTATATGTTACAACATGGGTAAATAAGATTAGTTTCCAAATGGCATTTTTAGATGGAGGGGCATCAATAAATATCATGCACATCATCACTTTATACGAAATTAGAATTTCTCAAGAGAAGATTGTGCCTATACTACTTGTTATCTCTGGTTTTGATAGCACAAGGATGTCGTCACTCGAATATGTTAATGTGGGGATTAAGTTGGGAAAATTCACATCCCACATCAAGTTTCACATCATCAATGCCAACATAAGTTATTATCTCCTGATAGGTTTTGTACGGATGCATACACGTAGAATTATGCTATCAACATTCCATAAACATGCAAAAGCTAAGATTCATGGGACGGAGATTGTAATTAAAGCAACAGAAAGACCATTTTTAGTGGAAGAGGCCCACTTGGTGAATGCAATATTCTACACGGAATTAAATGAAGATTAAGTCAGGTCACGCGGGTAGGGGGATCCCATACGAGCCAACAGGATACTAAATCCAAGAAGATAGTGCATGAGAGGCTAGGCCCATAGGTGGCCCCTATTAAGAGTAAGGAAAAAGAAAAGATGAAGTTCGAAGAAAAAGTAAAACCTCCGCGAACTTGTAAAAAGTTTGTGCTAGAAAATGGTAAAGTCATTTACACTTATAACGATTTACAAGGGCGATGTTTTGGGACGAAAGGGTCGACCCGACCCCAAAATATCTTGTGATTAATGGGTCCCACATTATTTAAAACGTCGAAGAACTTGATGAGGGACCCAAATGCATGCAGGATGGATCACGGGAGCAACTCGAAGATCTTGAGGATATAAATCTAGGAGTGGAAGGTGGTGATGAGTGACTCATCTTAATTTTTAAGGGGCTAAATCCCAAACCGCGAGAGGAGATCATTGACTTGTTCAAGGAATTTACAAGTTTTTTTCAGGTAAATATACAAAGATACCTGGGATAGACCTAGAAGTGAGCTCTCAGAAGCTAAATATTTTGCCTAAAGCCTTACTTATGAGGCAATCAACGTGGACTTATAAAGCTAATTTAGATTTTAGGAGAAGTGGAGAAGTTTCTCTCAACTGGATTCATTAAGACTATTTAACACCTAATCTGTCTATCAAGCATTGTACCTGTAGCGAAGAAGGATAAAAAGCATATATGGGTCTGTGTGGATTTCAGAGACTTAAATTGCGCTTGGCCAAAGGATAAGTTCCCATTACCCAACATTAATTACCTGGTAGATGCCACCGCCAACCATGAGATGTATAGTTTTATAGATGGGTATGTAGGTTATAATCAAATTCGAAGGGACCCGATAAATGCAAAAAAATATAGCCTTTTGAACACCCTTGGAAAATTTCCATTACAGGGTCATGCCCTTCGAATTCAAAAATACGGGTTCCACCTATCAACGAACCACGATGGCCATATTTTATGACTTATTTCATGATATATTGGAATTTTAAGTAGATGATCTATTGGTGAAGTTCAAAAAGGAGAGAAAGAATGTGTAAGATCTCTAAAGAGTGTTTAAAAGGTGTCGAAAGTATAAAATAGGGATGAACTCCTATAAATATGCTTTTGGTGTGACCGTAGGGAGGTTTTTAGGATTTGTGATAATTAGACAACGGTGCAAGTTAATGCAAAAAAATAGAAAGCCATCTTTATAATGCCACCCCCGAAGAGCCAGAGATAGATCAAGAGATTTTTTGGCAAAGTATCCTATATGAGGAGGTTCATACCGTTTTTTAACAGAGGTTACTCACCCGTTCACCCCCTCATGAAGGACTAAGTGGGTTTGGGGGGAGGAGAAAAAGAGGGATTTTGAGAGGGTAAAGGAAATACTTACTTATCCCTCAATAATGGTCCCACCAGAAGAGGGTGCACCTTTGCTACTGTCTCTTACTCAATTGAGTAGTCTATAGGGGCTTTGCCCGCCTAAGAGAAAGAAGGAGTGGAGCGATCGGTGTACTACCTATCGCGGGTGATTTCCGGAACGGAATCCAGATACAGGAAAGTGGAAAGGCCTTATTTATCCTTAGTTTTTGTGGAACAATTGAGACACTACCTAATCGCGTTCATGGTACATATCGTCACCAAGTGTGACCCTATCAAATATTTGCTGGCATAGACTGTCTTAGTAGGGAGAGCAACCCAATGGTTCCTGATACTTTCTGAGTATGATTTAAAGTTCATCATCCCAAAAGCTATCAAAATCCAAGCACTGGATGATCTATTAACCAACTTTCCAAGCCAAAATTTTTAACCTCTCAACGAAGAGCTATCGGGTGAAAATTTTCAAGCTTATTTAGTAGAAGAGATGGAGGAGTGGAAGATGGAGTTTGATGGATCATGGGCAAGGGACAAGCAGGGAAGGTATCATTCTTTCTAATGCCAAGGAAAATATTACCTTATCTTATAAGTTAGATTTCAAATGTTTTAACAATGAGGTGGAGTATGAGGTTGTCATACTTGGCATGTTAGAGGCACTAAAGAGGGTATCAGAGTGTTGTGTATAAGAGGAGATTCCACCTTGGTAGTCAAATAAATTAATAGAGAGTTTGCATTTAAGCATGCCAACTTGGCTTCGTATAGATCAATCATCCGAAGGCTACTTAGCTAGTTCTTAGAATTTAAAATAGAGAGGCACCCACAGGCAATGAATAAGAACTTGGATGCCCTGGCAACGATTGTACACAAGTTAGAAATGAAAGAACTGGAGGCTACCATTAAATTCCATTGAAGAATGGTGTCAACGATAGTATAGTCGTTATTCTCAAGTGACGATCCAGAAAATTGGAGGTGCCTTATTATGAAGCAGTTAGAAAGTAGAGAAGGAAAAATAAAGTTTCCAGTGCTGGTTAATTACCACCTGCTCTAAGCCACACTTTACTTCAAATGTCTAAGAGGATTTTTGGAAAGATGTTTAGGAGAAGAGGAGGCTAAAGAAAAGTTAGCACTAATACATGAGAAATATTGTGGGGATACTGATATCCCACTTTATCAGCAATTGCAACGAGAAGGTTATTATTGGCTTAATATGAGTACGGAGGCTGCTCGTATGCAATAGAGTTATTTAAAGTGACATACATAGTTTGACTAACCAGCTGAAGCAAATTTTAAGGAAAATTTTGAAGATAGGAGGAAACATTATATTGAGTACCTCATAAATGGAGAGTTATCGGTTGAAATGTCAGATAAAATATACTTTAAGAAAAGGGTTGCTCGCGTCTACTTGGTGGAAGGGGATATCTACAGGAAGGGATATAATGAGACGACACTAGGGTGTGTGGAAGGGGAAGATTTGGTGGAAGTTTTGAAGGAAGTTCACGAACCTTTACACATGGGCGACGCTAAGCTATACGATCAGTTGATGACCCTAGGGTATTATTGGCCACTAATGGAGGCCGACTCTATCAACTTTGTGAAAAAGTGTAGAGCATGACAAGTACATGGTAATATGGTCCATGCCCCCTTGGTGGCTGTAGACAACCCATCCTAGGACCCCCCCTAGCATCTTCTTTGGTACTTGACACTCATCCATTCACCATAAATCCTAGGTCATACCCTGACTGGGTGTCCTTTTCCTGTACTGGAAAGGAAAACACCCTGCTTATAGATTGGTCAAGCCTTATGCTGATCGTCACCCCCTTTGGTCTTATAAAAAGGGGCCATGACCTCACCTTGAAAGACAAAACCTAGACCCCGCTTAGCAATTAGAGAACATTCTCCTAGTAATTAGAGTCTTTCCCTTTTCCAAAAAGTCCATTTTCCCACATTCTCTTACATCACCTCCTTACCTCACTTTGTAATTAACCTCCACCTCTCTGCATCACTTCCATACCACCTCAAATATACACACTTTTATTCCAAAGTCAACGATAAACGTCCATAAGGAGGTCTATTTCTCAACCCCTTTCTCTAGTTTATCCATTTTGAAGTGTCATCCATCTTATTTATATTTTTTGCTTTCTTTTTTCATTACATCACATGCACCAATATTTACTCTTTATTACTAGTATTGCACATAATACATTTTCATAAAAAAACAAAAAAGAAAAAAAGAGGGTTTATCCGTAAACTCCAAAAGAGATTTCAATTTTTCCCTTTTCACTCTTAAAACATATTTTCCTCACACATGTGACACCCCGCCTAATTAAATACCGGACGATTAGGCCTTTATTAAATTAAAACAAGATTTACAAATTGGTTCATTATCAGCATCACTGTTGAAAACCAAATTAATTACTAATCACCTATTAATTAATTAAGTGAGTGCCAAATTTTATTTTGCATTAAATAGATAATTATAATATGCTGAAAACTGAATTACAACATTCACACAATACTAGAGTCCAATATATCTAAAGTAAATAAATAAATAAAGTCTTGCCGAATAAACCATCGTCCAAAAATCCCAAACCAAAATAATAAATCCAACTGATAAGAAAATCTGAATACAAATCTGAAACTGAAATATTGAACGAATAAAGTCTAACTGGGGCAACACGCCCAAATGAAATACTGAAATAATGTTGAGAGGTCCTACACTAGGAACGAAGAAATGACACATCTAATCAAAACCCTACAAGCCTCCATAGCGCTGCAGCTATACATCCCTATAAAGAATCATCAAGTCTGGCACCCCTATGGTTGGACACCTAAAAGGTTTTGAAAATATTTTATAACAAGGGTTAGAACCCAAAATATTTTCAAAACATTTAGCAAGTATTTATCACAATTTAAAATTAGTTATTGATTATAAATGTTAGGTTCACATACACTCTCTTGAGTTTCCTCACCTCTCAACTCTTGCGCATGCCTAACGTTTCTACTTAGTCCACCTAGCTATTCTACCCAAGCTAACTAGACTTAAGTATTTCTCAATATGAATACGTCTCTATTCTCGTACCGCCTATACAGTATTTCACCCGTTAGTTAACATTTCTCATACATTATAAGAGTTGAAATTACCATTTCATTTATATTCTCATTATTCAATTAATTAAGTCTTACTACTGAATTCGATCTTTCGATATAAATTATCTAATCGTCTATTGTCATATACAGGTAGAATATTCACACTGGTGTATATATATATATCACGACGTCTCACAAAAGGACCACCGTGAAACATGGGCATACTCTACTATCCGTCCCAGTACCTCTCGTACTGAATGGGGACAAATGGTTTGGTACATCTCCACGAACCCAAAATCAAATAACAAGTAGTGGAGGCGAACATAATTGTAAGCCTTTGGCATATACACATACCAAACATACCCAAACGACCTGCTGGACACACTAATACATGACACATAGTGAGCCTCCCAAAGTTTTATGTTCTGGGGAACAAATCTAGACCTCCATGGAATCGATAAGCTGGGATTGCCCACTGCGTAGGAACCTCCGTGATAGCAGGCAGCGTCGGTATGTTAACCTATATCATTTGTCAAATAATAGGTACACACACAACCAACATATAATCAGTAGGTATTCCCACAACCTATTTATCATCATTGTACGTAGTATATATCACTCCAATACTCATCGTACATTCAATTTATGATTATTCTCACTATCGCATTTAATAGAGTATTATTCTCAACTCTAAGATCCCTAATTACCCCTCATTTTAGTTCAGTAGCTAAGTTTTCATTACCCAATTGGTCCATACCAGCTCACTCACGCTTTTCCGCAATTTCATTCTTATTCTTGCGAATTAATTACGTTATCGTTTAATCCCGTTTAATCACCGTCTTAATTCTCTCGATAAGACTTAATTCCTATAACACTATCATGGCTTACTGCAATATAATAGATCCCTCATTATATTCTAACAAGGCCCTAAAAGTGTTCCCGACAAAAATTTAGGAGCTCTAGGCTAAAAAGGGGAATTCTCATGTTTTCTGGGAAACCGAATCGATTCGCCAGTAGGACGAATCAATTCGCTTTCTGAATTGATTTTCCACTGGGCCGAATCGATTCGTTTTTCTGTAGATTCATCTTCTTCCTTACGAAAGTGCATTTTTCACCATTAACCCACATAACTTACATATTTCTTCACCAAACTTGAAACCAATTGTCCCTAACCATTTATATATGCATCAGGATTATTTCTAATGTAAACACAATGTCAAAACCTTATGATTTTGATTCAAGAAGGGATTTGAACATCTAATCTTCAAAGCCTTAGGTTTCCATATTTTCCATTAATATTCAACATAACCCAGATTTAAATTCATGGATAATAATGCATAATCTCTAATTCATTATCCTCTACATATATTAAATCTTTATACATGCAATTCCTACCCAAATATATGTTTAAATCATTCTTTTCTTTCAAGAATTATCACTTTAATCAAAATATGATGATATCCTAGTCACATGGGTATAACTTCAAATAACTTGTATATATACACTTGCCTTTGATTAGTAGGGTCTTATTTCGTGGCTTGGTGATGAATTTAATTATCTTCTCTTTTCAATCCTCACTCCTAGGATGTTTGTGGTGAAAGATTGAGATAAAAAGCTCCAAGAATCTCTTCAAAAGCTCTAAGGACTCTCTCATTTTTCTCTCTAATGGTTTCCCTTGGTTTTTAAAAATCATAACCCTAGCCCCTTCTATATAACATCTAATATAGGGATAAAAAATTTGTAGGCCGCTTTACCCTATTCTACAAAATGACCAAAATGCCCCCGTAGGGCGCCGATTTAGTCCAAAAATGCCCCAGAATCAAAATAACACCCCCGGTTATACTATTCTGATTATTTCAACCCTTTAGAAATCATATGTTTCCTAAAAATCATCATCTGAGTCACTCTACATAATCCTCCCATCTCTACCTAAGTTTAGTCTATACGCGACTCCTAGTTGAGATAAATCCAATTACGCCAATATCACTCTTTATTACGCATAATAATTTCCATACGTTATTTACTATTCACTTAGTAATTAAATACATAATATTAATCATTATCTCACTCTCGATTAATATTTAGTTAGCACATTATTACTCAATTCAATTAAATTACTTCTCTCGCCTACTTTAAAATAAAACTAATTAATTACCGAATGAATTAAATTCAAATACTCAGACATACGGGGTGTTACATACTTCCTCCCTTACAAAGGAATTTCGTCCCCAAAATTAGGTCATACCTGCGATAAACTACTCTGGATACTGCTCTCTCATGTCATTCTCCCGTTGACAAGTAGACTCATCAACACAGTGGTGTCCTCACTGAACTCTAACTAGTAGCACCATCTTAGACCGTAGTTTATGCTCACTACGATCCAGAATAGCCACGGGTGTTTCCTCATACGAGACGTCTAGTTACAAATAAATATCCTCGAGTAAAAGGTTCCAGATATCTCTCTCGTTCCTCCTGTACTTCTTCAGCGATGCTACATGTAACACATCGTGTATGCGCTAAAGGTGCTCCGATAAACCCATCCAGTATGCTACTGGTACCATTCTCTTAATAATAGTGAAAGGTCCCATATATCTCGGATTTAACTTCAATTTCTTACCAAATCTCATGACCCCCTTCATGGGACACACACGAACCAACACCTGGTCCCCAACCTCTAACTCCATGTGACTTTGGTCAACATCAGCATAACGCTTCTACTTATGCTGAGCAATTTGAATACGTCCTCAAATTAGCTCAATCTTGGCAGTTATCTCTTATATCTTCTCTTTCCCCAATAACTTGTTGTCCCCCACCTCTAACCAATAAGTGGGCAAATGAAAAGGTCTCCTATAAAATGCCTAAAAGGGTTCCATGCCGATAGTAAATTAGTAAGAGTTATAATACACAAACTCTACTAATGGAAGGTATCACTCCCATACTCCCCCAAAATATATAATTCACATCATCAACATGTCCTCTAGCATCTGATTAACCCTCTTAGTCTTATTGTCTGTTTGGGGATGATAAGCGGTACTCAATCGCAAGTCTGTACCCATGGCCTCCGGGAAGCTCTACCAGAAGTGAGACACGGAGATCTTGTCTCTATCAAACACAATGTTAATCAGAACCCCCTACAGCTTAACTATCTTGATAATGAATAGCTGGACGTACTGACTCATCTTGTAGTCGGGGAGGACCGACAAGAAGTGGGACACCTTGGTCAACTGATCCACTATCATCCAAATGAAATCTTATCCCCTCTCCGATGTTGGCAGCCCTGTACTAAAGTCCATCGAGATGCTCTCCCACTTCCACATGAGAATCTTTAATGGATGTAGCATCCCTGAAGGTCTATGACGGTTAAATTTCACAAGCTGATAAGTAACACACTTCGAGACAAACTCTACTCCGTCTCTCTTCATTCCTGCCCACAAGTACTATCTCCTTATATCCTGGTACATCTTATCTTCACCGGGATGTGCCGCAAATTTCAAACCATGGGACTCGATCATCACAGCGTTCCTTAAATCCTCATCCTCATTCACAATTAATCTCCCATTAAAACGTAGAGCTCCCTCCGAGATGATCGAGTAAGACTCTGTACCCTCAGCTAATAACTGTCACACCCTATCCTAACATAAATGATTCTTTGCCTTCACTTTCATTACCCGCATCACAATCTCGAGAGTGATATATAACACTACAAAATACACTCTAGCGACCTCATAATCATGACAAAGCTCAATCCACTTCAATTTCTGGACCACCAGTAACTCTCCAGTAGGTCGTCGTCTCAATGCGTCTGCTACCATGTTCGCCTAACCAGGATGATACTTTATATCAAAATGGTAATCCTTCATGAAATCTAGCCATCGCCTCTGCCTCATGTTCAGATCCTTTTATATGAAGAGATACTGAAGTGACTTATGGCCCATGAATAATTTAAATTGCTCTCCTAATAGATAATGCATCCATATCCTCAGAGCAAAATACCACAACTTCTAACTCAATGTCGTGGGTGGGGTAATTCTTCTCACGGGGCTAAAGATTTCCAGATGCATAAGCTATGGCCCTCTCCTACTGTTGCAATACACCCCCAAGTCCCTACAAGGATGCATCAGTGTAAACCCAATACTCCACCCCACTCCTAGTCCATGCAAGTACTGGCGCTGATGTCAACTTATCCTTCAGCTCAAAGAAGGCCAGCTGACAGTGGTCACTCCACACGAATGGTACCCCCTTGCGGGTCAGGTTCGTCAAAGGACCCTAATCTTCAAAAATACCTTAATAAAGCGACGATAATACCCGGCCAAACCCAAGAAGTTACAAATCTCCGTCGGTGTCGTGTTATGTCCACACTCCCTCACCGTCGATACCTTACTCAGGTCCACTGTAATGCATATGTCAGATACGATGTTGCTAAGAAAATACACCTCCCGTAGCCAAAATCCACACTTTATGAATTTAGCATACAATGGATGGTCCCAAAGTGTCTGCAAGACTCTACACAGATGCTCCACATGCTCCTCCTCTATACAAGAGTAAACCAAAATGTCATCTGTAAACATGATCACGAACTGGTCTAAAAACTCCCTGAATAATCTATTCATGATATCCATGAACACTACTGGTGCATTGGTGAGACCAAACGGCATCACCCTGAACTCGTACGACCCGTATCATGATAGAAAAGTGATCTTGGGAACATCCTCCTCCTGAATACATAGTTGGTGATAACCCGATCTCAAATCAATCTTTGAGAAGTAGACCACCCCTCTCAACTGATCAAATAGGTCATCGATCCTTGGTAATGGATACTTATTCCGTAGTGTAACCTTGTTCAGCTCCTTGTAATCCACACATAAGCGAGGTGAACCATCCCTCTTCTTCACAAATAATACCGATGCACCCCACGATGATGTAATCCATCGAATGAAACCATAGCCCAAGAGCTGCTGAATCTGGTCTCTCAACTCTCGAATCTCTGATAGGGCCATGAAGTAAGGTGCTCGGGCAATCTATCTTATACCCAGTGCTAAGTCAATCACAAACTCGATCTCTCGACTGGGTGGTAACCGTGGTATCTCCTAAAATAGGTCCTCGAAGTCCCTAACGAATGGAATCAAGTCTAACAGAATCATTATCTCCTTTAAGGTCTCCTTTTCAATATAATATAAGTGGATGCGCGACCCTCCCTCAGGAATAAACATCGCCACCAAGTACATATCTTGTTACGGGACGGAGAACACTATGATTCTCTCATAACAGTCTACCATCGCTCTGTATCCTGCCAACCAATCCATACCCAGAATCACATCGTACCCTTCCATGTATAAAACTAGGAGGTATTCCACTAAGCTCATTCTCCCTATAATGATATTAACTCCGTTAAAAATTGAGTGTATCGGTTAACCAATACCCATCAGTGACTCAATATGAATAAGGAGACTGTCGGCGATCTCTAATAAATCGACAGCTCTAGTAAATCTGATCTTAATAAATCAATGTGGTGCCTCAGTATAAAAAAGAATCCTACCCTCAAGCCCATGAATAGGAAATGTACCCTCTACTGCTCCATGCGCTTGAGGTACAAGTGGAATCGGTATGTCTAGGGCATTATACACACGCCCTTAGTGCATCTATCCCTACTGCTACTGAGGGGATGATGGTGCTGGTGATGCAGGGGGTAAGGGAGCCTAATGTCCCTATTAGGCACCTTATTATTGTGCCCTGCTGTTGTAGGAAATCTCTCCTCTTGTGACCCTGCTGGCCACAAATGAAGCACTACCTCGGGAACTCTCTCTATCTCTGGCCCCGCTGGCCCTGATAGTCTCCCCCTGGTTCCCTTGGACTTGACGACCCTGAGGAAACTGCCGCTAATTTGGGCACTGCTGACCCTATCTGTATCCTTACCCCTATGGTTGGTACCCTCTATGCCTGAATCTCTTGGTATTGTTCCCTTATGGGGAATCCTGCCCCTGCTGACTGCCTTTCTACTATTGAGGTGCCCCACTGGCACCACCCCCATTTGCCTTGTCCTGGTGGCTAGGCTCCACAACTCTCTTACTCCCTTATGCATGGAAGCGATGATCCTGACAATGTACAAGAGAGACATTGATGATATTAGTATATATAACCAATACGGGGTTATCAATAAAGTGTTGCCTGATGTTTCAGACCAAACCATCCATAAACTTTTCTTTCTTCCTCTCCTCATTGCTCACCTCATTTGGCAAAAAATTAGCTAGACGGGTGAACTCCTCCTCGTACTCAGCTACCGAGTGGTCACCATGTGCTACTTCCCCAAACTTCTTTCGTATCTCTGACTCGACTACAGGCGAAAAGTATTTGCGATCGAATCGCATACAGAACTCAGTAATGGTCATTATATCCCTATCCTCAGTGGTGTTCACCAACTCCCATCACTCTAAGGCTGCTCCATCCAGTTTGAAATTAGCTAACATTTGTTTCTGCATTTCAGTACACTCCACCATGCGCAGATGGAACTGAATATTCTTCTTCCATAGACAAGTATCCACCATATCAGAACTACACTGAAACTTAGGTGGGTGGCCTGTCAGAAATGTCTCTTTGACTCTCTGCCAAGTAGAAGATCCTATCTGGCCTAAATGACTGGTGCCATTGGGTGATGCTGCTAGGGATGTGGGAAATGCACGACCATAGATGTCATCACTGCATTGACCACCTGGACCACAATCTCTCCCACCTAGGCAGTCGAGATCATCTCTGGTGGTGGCTATGACTGAGGTACCTCCGGTGGTTCCTGGTGAGCCTCCCTCACCTCATCCCTGGACGCGGCCCTAACTACTCTCTATCTCCTCGTTGGCATCTGAAAACATATCAAATTGTATAAGTGCACAACTTATACAAAATTTAATGGCAGAAGCACGATATCTTAAACACGTGAAGATAAAAGCAATAGTCCTAATAATAAGGATCTATAACAAAAGAATGATATACTGAAATCGTAATAAGCCGTACAGATCCTATGGACACTAGAACCCGATGCTCTGATACCATTTGTGACACCCCGCCTAATTAAGTACCGGGTGATCGGGACTTTATTAAATTAAAATATGATTTACAAATTGGTTCATTCTCAGCATCACTGTCGAAAACCAAATTAATTACTAATCACCTATTAGTTAATTAAGACGGTACCAAATTTGATCTTGCATTAAACAGATAAATAATAATATGTGGAAAACTGAATTACAACATTCACACAATACTAGTGTCCAACACATCTCAAGTAAATAAATAAAGTCTTGCCAAATAAACCATCAGCTAAAAATCCCAAACCAAAATAATAAATCCAACTGATAAGAAAATCTGAATACAAATCTGAAATTAAAATATTGAATGAATAAAGTCTAACTGGGGCAACACGCCCAAATGAAATACTGCTGAGAGGTCCTACACTAGTAATGAAGAAATAATGCGTCTAATCAAAACCTTGCAAGCCTCCATAGCGTTGTAACTATACATACCTGTAAAGAATCATCAAGTCTGGTGCCCCTGTGGCTGGACACCTAAAAGGTTTTGAAAAGATTTTATAGCAAGGGTTAGAACCTAAAATATTTTCAAAATATCTAGCAAGTATTTATCACAATTTAAAACTGTTATTGATTACGCATGTTAGGTTCACATACACTCTCTTGAGTTTCCTCACCTCTCAACTATTGTGCATGCCTAACGTTTTTACTTACTCCATCTAGCAATTCTACCCATGCTAACTAGACTTAAGTATTTCTGAATAAGAACACATCTCTGATCCCGTACTGCCCATACAACACTTCACCTGTTAGTTAACATTTATCATACATTATAAGAGTTGAAATTACCATTTCACTTATATTCTCATTATTCAATTAATTAAGTTTTACTACTGAATTCGATCTTTCGATATACACTATCTAATCTTCTACTGTCACACGTAAGTAGAATATTCATATTGGAACATATATATATATACGCTGTCTCTCAAAAGGACCACTGTGAAATATGGGCATACTCTGCTATCAGTCCAAGTACCTCTCGTAGTAAATGGGGACAAATGGTTCGATACATCTCCACGAATCCAAAATCAAATAGCAAGAAGTGGAGGCGAACATAGTTCTAAGCCTTTGGGCTATGCACATACCTAATGTACCCAAACGACCTTTTGGACACACTAATACATGACACATAATGAGCCGACCTAAATTCTATGTTCTGGGGGACAAATCCAGACATCCTTAGAATCGACAAGGTGGGATCGCCCACTACGTGGGAACACCGTACGTTCAAT
Organism: Sambucus nigra; assembly: GCA_949130495.1. Classification (NCBI taxonomy): domain Eukaryota; kingdom Viridiplantae; phylum Streptophyta; class Magnoliopsida; order Dipsacales; family Adoxaceae; genus Sambucus; species Sambucus nigra. The sequence goes on from OX422211.1 coordinate 311,017,899, forward strand.
TTATGATTATTCTCACTATCGCATTTAATAGAGTATTATTCTCCACTCTAAGGGCCCTAGTGACTCCTCATTTTATTTCGGTAGCTAAGTCTTCATTACCCTACTGGTCCATACCATAAGCTCAGGCACACTCTCCTATAATTTCATTCTCATTCTCAGGAATTAATTACGTTATCATTTAATCCCATTTAATCATCGTCTTAATTCTCTCAATAAGACTTAATTCCCATAACACTATCATGACCTACTATAATATAATTGATCCCTCATTATATTCTAACAATGTCCTAAAAGTTTTCCCGGTAATAATTTAGGAGTTCTAGGCTAAAAAGGGAAATTCTCATGTTTTTTGGGAAACCGAATCGATTTGCCAGTAGGATGAATCGATTCTCTTTCCTAATAGATTCGCATATGGTCCGAATCAATTCGTTTTTATGCAGATTCATCTTCGTTCTTACGTAAGTGCATTTTTCACCATTAACACCCACATAACTTACATGTTTCTTCACCAAACTTGAAACCAAGTGTCCCTAACCATTTCTACATGCATTAGGATGATTTCTAACGTAAACACAACATCAAAACCTTATGATTTTCATTCAAGAAGGGATTTAAACATCTAATCTTCAATAGCCTAAGTTTCCATATTCTCCATTGATATTCAACATAACCCAGATTTAAATTCGTGGATAATAACACATAATCTCTAGTTTATTATCCTCTACAGATATCAAATCTTCATATATGCAATTCCTACCCACATGCGTTCAGATCATTATTTTCTTCCCAGAATTATCACTTTAATCAAAATATAATGAAACCCTTGTCACATGGATATTATAACTTCAAATAACTTTGATATAAACACTTGAGTTTGATCAATAGGATCTGATTTCATGGCTTGGTCATGGATTTGATTGTTCTCTCTTTTCAATCCGCATTCTTAGGTTGTTTGTGGTGCAAGATTGAGATGAAAAGCTCTAAAAATCTCTTCAAAAGCTCCAAGGACTCTCTCCTTTTCCTCTTTAATATTTTCTTTTGGTTTTTAACACTCTTAACCGTAGCCCTTTTTATCTAACATTTTATATAAGGCTACCAAATTCGCAGTTCTCTTTACCCTATTTTACAAAATGACCAAAATGCCCCCATAGGTCGCCGATTTAATCCAAAAATTCCCTAGAACCAAAATAACACCCCCGGGTATACTATTCTGACTATTTTAGAATCACCCGTGACCTCAAAATCATCATTAGAGTCACTCTGCATAGTCTTCCAATCTCTACCTCAAATTAGTCTACACGCGACTCTCAGTTGAGATAAATCCAATTACACCAATATCACTAGCTATTACGCGTATAATTTCCATATGTTAATTACTATTCACTTAGTAAATTAAATACATAATATTAATCACTATCTCACTCTTGATTAATATTTAATAAGCACATTATTACTCAATTAAATTAAGTTACTTCTCTCACGTAATTTAAATATAACTAATTAATTACCAAATTAATTAAATTCAAATACTCAAAAATATGGGGTGTGACAACACGTAAGAGGAGTCCCACATTTATAATTGTGGGTTGAACCCTACCCCTATGAGATTTTCGAACTATGTGGACTTTGATGCCTCTTGGGCTACGTAGGCATCTTGGGCCAATTTAGAGATTTGAGTACTCATCCTCCCCTTTTCAATTTATATATCTTTCATTTCTTATTATATTTATCTTGTGAGTTTTAGACTCCTACATACTTGTGTCTCATCCGAGGTGCACATTCGCTCTTTCATAGCAATTTATGATTTGACGAACACTTACGTCATGTTTTTATCATTTTCTTAACACTCCTACAGATGAGTCCACTCCGTCCCTTCCATGATGGAAGTTGGATGATTCCATTCTCCCACTATTTATAATTATGGGAGCTCATTTATCATGGTCCATGAGAGTAGCCGAACAAGCCCAAAAGGAGGTTGCCCGACCCAAATCAGATGTTCGACTAACACACGTGCATTTAAAACACAAAAAACACTTAAGTATATATTCAAATCAACCTCCAAGAATCTCGAGGAAGATATTCAAGTGGTTTATGATATATCGAACGTGACTATCAAGTTCCCTACATTATTCAACCTCTTCGAAAAGAGACATATAAATTGTACACCTTGAACCGGGCAAAGTGATTGAAACTTGATATTTGAGATACACTTAATAAGAATAAGTAACCTCTGCATGGATGTAGTCAAGTTACCGAACCACGTATATCGTTGTTGTGCGTGTGATTCTTTTTATTTTTCTATTCTTTGTAATTGTTTTCGTAAATTCCTTTATTGTGATAATTTTTGCAGTCCTTCAAAATTATTTTGTCGACAACACCATCGATGATCTTATGGCCCGTATCTGGAAATACGCCAAGGTGGAAGACGTAGTTCATCCTAATGAAGAGGACAACGATCGAGCAAATGCTAACAAGGGGACAGAGAAGAACGATATGTAGAATAAGGGAAACAAGAAAGGGAACAAGAATGGATCCAAGAGTGGGAACAAGACTGACCCCTCCAAAGCGTTCCAGGATGTTAACACAGTTTTTAAGGAACCCATTTATAAGATCCTCAGCAAAATCAAAGATGAGCCATTCATTAAATGGCCTAATAAGATGGGTGGTGACCTAATTAAAAGTAATAACACATTGAGACGAGCGTTACACAAGGAGAGAATTCATCGGATCGATAATTATAAAGCTCTAAAGTCATATCTAGAAGAACTAGTTCAGGCGGGGCACCTGAGCAAGTATGTCGAGAAGAAAGTAGACGAAGTCGCAGCCAATGGAGATCTAAAGCTAGACAACGTTCGACGATGATACCGGACATGAGTTTGAAGTAATTCATTGGGAGTCAGATCTTAAGTAGATCCAGGGGAACGTTGTTCAAACGGAGTTAAAAAAGGTGACTTCCATAATAGAAGATTTTCAAATTGACCTCGCCAGAAACCAAATAGAGAAGCATTGACGATCATAAGGCGTCGACTACACCAAGAATATTGTGTTCATCGAAGAACATTTGGTTAGGGTGAGTATCCCGCATCATGATGCAAGGGTGATCATGCTCAGGATAGCCAAATGGTATGTAAATAACCTACATGTGAACCAAGGGAGTTCTTCTGAAGTGATGTATCTGGAACTGTTCCATAAGATGAAGTTGAATATCTCCGACCTCAAAGAGGCCATTGTCTCTCTAATCAACTTTGTAGGGAGGATCGCCATGCCGTTGGGTAACATCTATCTACCGGTTAGTGAAAGAAACATCTCAAAGATAATTGAGATTTTAATGATGTACATTGAGTCCCCATACCATGCTATTTTGGGTAGAGGATGGTTCCACACCATGAAGGCCATAAGGTCGACCTACCATCAAAAGCTCAATTGCATTGCTGATTGGGGTGTGGTCGAAATCCGCAGTAACCAGGCTAAGACCAGGAAGTGCTTTATTGCAGATATTTACCCAAAGAAAGAAAAAAGAAGGAGATAAAGAATGATCGAGGGGATCCCATGAGGGGGTTGTACCCTTCTAATAGCAACTACGACACGATCGACCAGGGGTAGAAGAGACTAGGGTTCACCTTGCAGTAGGGTCATTAAAAATTTGGAAGAGTTGTAGTCGATGATAACTTGACCAAATGGAAATTTTAGATCGGAACTGCTCTCTCCGATCAAGAGAAAAAAGAGTTAATAAAACTTTTAAAAAGAAACCTGGATGTTTACTCTTGGTAAACATACGAATTACCAAGAATTGACCCCAGTATAGCCTGCCATCCCTTACACATCAATCTAACCTTCAAACCTATCATGTAAAAGGCTATTCGAATAGCCCCCGAGAAGGCTAAGGCAGTGAATAAATAAGTAGGGAGGTTACTAGATGTATGATCCATTAGGGAAGTTCAGTTTCCTAAATGGTTATCCAACCTAGTGGTGGTACTCAAGAGCAATAGCAGCTGGAGAGTTTGCATCGATTTCACCAGCCTCAATAGGTCTTGTCCCAAAGATAACTTCCCTTTCCCAAAGATAGATCAGTCGGTCAACGCTAAAACGATGCATGAGAGAATGAGTTTACTAAACGCCTATTATAGCTACCATCGAATACCTTTATTCAAGTAAGACTGGACAAAGCCTCCTGTATAACCTCCATTGGATTATACTATTACAAGGTCATGCCTTTTGTCCTTAATAATGCAGGAGCAATCTATCAAAGATTGGTCACTAATATGTTCAACAAACAGATGGGGGAAACGATGGAAGTATACATCAATAATATATTGGTTAAGACCAAGAACAACGTCGACCACCTTTCAGATTTAATGACAACCTTTAATATCCTTAGGAAGTACCGAATGAAGCTTAATGCAAGTAAGTGTTCATTCAGAGTCCATTCAGGAAAATTCTTTGGCTATCTAGTCAGTAAGAGGGGAATCGAGGCCAACCCAGATCAGATCGATGCTATCACTTGATTCTAGCCTCCTCAGACATTGAAAGATGTTCAAAAACTTTCTGGGATACTCGCGGCGCTTAACCACGTCATCTCCAAGTCTTTAAAATGCTGCCGACCATTCTTTCAACTTCTAAAAAGGGTTAAAGACCTCATATGGAATGACGACTGCTTACGAGCTCTGGAAGAGATCAAATCGTACCTCAGCAAGCCTCCCTTTATGGTAATACCAAATGATGGGGACTTGCTATACCTTTACGTGGCAATATTAAACCATGTTGTAAGCTCCGCCCTAGTGTGTGAAAAAGGGGGAGGGCAACACTCGATTTATGACGCCAATAAAACACTACTACACGCTGAACAACGGTACCGATAATTGGAAAATCTCACCTATGCTCTAGTGGTTACTTCAAGAAAGTTAAAGCATTACTTCGAAGACCACTCATAATCATAATCACCTCTTATCCTCTTAAAGTCCTTCTACGGAAAACTGACTTCTTCGGACGACTCTCGAAATGGTTGGTCAAACGCAGGAGATTTGACATCCACTTCTAACTCAGAATGGTGATCAAGGGACAAGTCTTAGCAGATTTTATTGCTGAATTTATAGGAGAATAACCATTGTTTCAACCGAATAATAAGTAGTCAACTACATTGGAAGCACAGTCTAAAGACTAGACCCTGTACGTTGATGGAGCCTCTAATTTTAAGGGGGTAGGAGTGGAGATTGTCCCTATCACCACCGAAGACACTGTTATTGAGAAAGTAATCAAATTAGGATTTGAGGCCTACAACAATGAAGCTGAGTACAAAGAACTAATCGCTGGTTTGTGAAAAACCAAGTTATTGGGGGCAAAGCGCCTTCACGTATTCGGTGATTCCAAACTAGTTTCCAAGCAGGTTAGAGCAGACTTCAATTCCAAAGATGATCGAATGGCAGATTATCTCGCCATAGTAAGAGGCCTCATAGAATACTTTGAAAAGGTGGAAATACAATAGTTCCCTAGAGGATAGAATAGTCATGGGCTGATGCGTTAGCAGCACTAAGCTCAATGACCTAAAGAAAAGTATTCAAATAGAGTTTCTGGAATAACCTAGTATCGACCAGGAAGCCGTACTCAAGCAAGTCCTCCTCATAGATAAAGCCCCAAGTTGGATGGATCCCTTCATCTGACATACTACGAGACGACAAGAGGTTGGCCCATCAGATAAGTGTTAAGGCTACTTGCTTCTACCTCAACCCTGAAGGGAAGCTTTTATAAGTAATTATTTACAGTCCCGTACCTCCAATGCATTCACCCACAAGATCTCGAACGAGTACTTAGCGATCTCCATGATGGAATCTGTGGAAGTCATGTATGTGGGAGATCATTGGCCTTTTGTGTGATTAAGAAAGGATATTAGTGGCCTCATATTCAGAAGGATGCATGTGCCTATGTTCACAAATGCGAAAAGTGCCAGAAGTACTCACATATGGTTCACCAGCCTGCGAGCGACTTGAAATCCCTGACAAGCCCATGACCTTTCGCTCAGTGGGGATTGGATATTGTGGGATAACTACCTACTACATCTGGAAATTGTAAGTATTTGCTAGTCGGCACATATTACTTCATCAAATGGGTAGATGCATAACCACTGGAAAATATTTAAGATTCCTATATAACAAGGTTCATATAGAGGAACATCATAATTTTCTCACCTTTTAGTTCGAAAGTCACGGTCCTTAAATTTTTTAGAAATATTTGGGGCTCGTAGGTTAGAAGAACTCATGGGAGACCTTCAGACTTGAGAAATATATACGTTCCTCAAAACTCAAAAGAAGAAAGAAAAATGGATCACTTTGAAACCCCAATCAAAGAAAAAATAAAAAGGTTTTTGACTCTGACTCCGAGTTTGATTTTGCACTTGATAATCTTGCCCTTTTTGCAAAATGTTTTTAAAAAAAAATCAAATTTAACAAAGAAAATTCTTCCGAAGAAAATTAAAAGTTTTGAGAAAGACAAAAATGTTAATACAGACAAGAATGTTTTTGAGAATGATCAACAAAGAGGTAGAAGTGAGTACCCTAGGAAAGTTTAACTGAAGAGATACTATGAATGTGAAGGGAAAGGTCATAAAACCTGGTATTCCCAATATTGGTGCTATTGACATGGAAGGATTAAGTGTAAGGCCATTTCCTGGGGACATACATGCCATGTCCCTATCCCCTTATTGATCCCATATGAGATCATTGCCTGGGTTAGACAGGTCGCGGTCAACTGTCAACATGCGTCGCTGCTTGGGGTTAAACAGCTCGCGACCACTCCCTGCTACTCGAGTCATACTCTGCCATGGACAATAACACAACACTTGATAGTTGTTCTACTTCTAGAAGGATTCCTTACCTTACTTATCCACATGTCACGTGTTCGGTGCACGCGACACCACATTTATGACTTCTATAAATAAAAGTGATCACCTCATTATTCAGGGGCCACTTGGCTAAGCCCTTCCAAAGTCTCTACCCTTTATCTCTCTATAAGTCACCACACCTGGGGGCTCACCCCCTATAGCATGCGTATAAGGTCCTCCTCTACAAACCACATCTTAAACTACCCAACTTAGTTATATTTATGTATTTTCCTCTATTATCTCTCTTATACGCCTCTAATTGCACCACAATCTTGTACTATACAAAGAATATAATGAGAGTAGGGTAATAAAGTAGACGTAGGCTCATTTTTATAGCCAAACCACTCTATATCTCGTGTTTATCTCCTTCTACTTGCTTTATCTCTAGTTTTTACTTGATATGATGGTTGGAAATGATAGATGTCCAATTTCTCACATCATCATTTTGGCACTGTCTGTGGGAAACGAGGTATTAAATTTAGTTTCCTTTATACTTTAAGGTTCCTTACACCTTTTTTAATCCATGGGGACCCCCGAGCCACTATCTCATGGGTGAGATTTGGGTTGTGGGACTCATCGTTTTACATATAAACCCCGTGAGGGAGTCATTTATTTCTAGATCTATTTATAGGTCCTATTTTTTATGACAGTAGATCTATTTTCTATTCTCCAATGAGTTTTCCTACCTAGTTAGTGTTGAAAAACACAAAATGATATAGCCTCATAAAGATGGGTAACTAGGGTTGAGCTTCAATTTTTCTCGTTTCTACTCTTTACACCCATACACTAGGGTTTTACTACCAGATTTGTGCTATTTTTGCATATAAGGAATGCTTTGTCTTTAATATATTCCTAGTATGACTCTTCTGGTGATCTACTGTGGGCTAAACCCAAGTTCTAGGTCCAATTTTGATATTACACCCTCCATTGCCTCATGTTGGATGTGGCTTAACAACTTAATTGATTACGAGCCGCATCCCCTCTATTGTAGTTTGCATATATTGTCACCTTTTCAATTCACCACCTGGGGAAGAGGGACTTATGATAAATTGTCCTTGACTTCAACTCTAGTGATTTTTTTCTCGAGAAAGCCACGATAGTAACTTCATGAGCATATATACGTTTCGCGGCCTCAGCAACACAGACTGCATCCCCCTAATACACTTATTTTTTTTTCCCTATCTTCCTTATTTTTCTCACTATTATTTAGTTCCTTTAAGAGTAAGATTCAAAAGACTAACAAAGCAGAAGTCATAGAAGGAAGCTTCGGGTCAGGTTCATAACAGAATAAAGATATAGCCCAATTATTGAACTACATTAATCACCTTTACGACATCCAGTCATCACTCCAAAGGATAAGTTAACCTCCTCGCACAATGGTTTTAATGTTGGAGTCCACAACCTTCACATCAATGTCGATCGCTGCAGTATAAGAGACCGTAGAAGAGCATACCGCGAACAAGGTCACTAAGACGAGAAAGTAAGAAAAGCTAAATCCATAAAAGTCCTATGAACACTACACCCCTTTGACCTCCAGTGTTGAGCACATCCTCGAGAATATTAGGGAAGACAAGTTGCTTAGGTGGCTGAAGAATCTCAAATCTCCGACGCACAAGAAGGATTGGGAGAAACGTTGTGAATTTCATCACGACCATGGCCACACCACTGACAAATGCACGCCTTAAAGGATGAGATTGAGAGGCTTGTTAGGCAGGGAATGATTTAGTGGTTCATAAAGGATGCATAAGGGATGTATCCCTTAACTGACAGGTCGCATGCTTAACTTCTGCCTTAGTTTTCTCTTTTTCTTAAACTTTCTAAGTGTATCTTTTACATATATCACTTACAAAATCATACATAAAAAATTATGGACGACAATTTTAGTCATATGATAAGTCTTGATCTCCCCATCTATAACCTTGTGGAGAATCTTTGTCTTTGACAGATTTCAAAAGGAAACTTTATTACCCGTTATCTATGGGATTGTTTATTAAGGGAGGAGTCCATGGGGGAGAAGGTGTGACGGCCTTGATTGTCTCATTACGCCCCTCATGACACAAAGGCATGAGAAAGTATAGGATGCTTCTGTTTATAAAGCCGATCATCTATCGGGATGTTTCTATTAGTCTTGAGGGCTCCTAATACTCATTATTAGCCGTCGGTGGCTTGAAAATACCGAGCTTAAGGTAGGCTTGATAACATCTAGCCTATGGATGCCTTAAAATACCCATGCATCCGCGGGAGGCTTAAAAGTCGCCCAAGAAATTCAGGAATGGTAGGTAAAGAGTGTGGGACATGGACTCTGATGTCTGCAACAAGGGAAGAAATTTCCCAATGTCCAGAATCTATCGCTACCTCCATCTCTAGCAAAGTCCGCGGAAGGGTATTTAGAAATCTTGTTTCAATTCTGAGAACTACCGCGAAAATAAATTCACAACAAAAAGATAAGGAAGGTGGGCCGAGGACTCTGATGTCTATGACAAGGGAACTAATTCCCTAATATCCACAATCTATCACTGCCTCTATCTATAGAAAAGTCTACGAAAGGGTAATTAGAAATTTTGTTTCTGTTTTGATAATAGACACAATAATTAATTCACTGCAGGATGATAAAGAAAGTGGGGCTAAGGACTCCGATGTCTGAGGTAAGGGAAATAATTCCCCAATGTCCACAATCTGACATCGCTACCTCCATATCCTATAAAGTCTACGAAAGGGTAATTAGAAATCTAGTTTGAAATCTAACAACGGACGCAACATTACTACTTTATGAAGAATATAAGGTTCGTGTTGCGGACTCATCAGTATAGACTGCATCCCCCTAATACACTTGGTTTTGTCCTTAAATTCCTTATTTTTCTCACCATTATTTCTTTCCTCTCAAAGTAAGTTTCCAAAGATGAACAAAGAAGAACTCATGTAAGGAAGCTCTGGTCCAGGTTCACAACAGAACGAAGAGTTATCCCAATTGTTGAACAATATCAATCACCTCTACGACAGCTAGACATCACTCTGAGGTCAAGTCAACCTACTTAAATAAAGGGTTTTGATGCTTGAGTTTGCAGCCTTTACATCAATGCAAATGGCTGCAGCATCAGAGACCGTAGAAGAGCAGGCCGCGACTAAGGTTGCTAAGAGGATGAAGAAGGAAGAGCCAAAGCCAAAAAAGGCCTATGAATAATACCCCTCCCTATGACATCCAGTGTTGAGCACATCCTTGAGAATATCATGGAAGACAAGTTTCTTAGGTGGCTGAAGAAGCTCAAATCCCGACCACACGAGAGGGATCGGGAGAAGCACTATGAATTTCACCAGGATTATGGCCACACCAGAGACAAATGCCATGACTTGAAGGATAAGATTGATTGTCTTTATAGGAAGGGAATGCTTCAGCGGTTCCTAAAGAACCCATAAGGGTGCAACCCTTAATCGACAGGCCGCATGCTTAACTTCTGCCTTACTTTTCGCTTTTTGTTAAACTCTTTAAGTGTATCTTTTACACATATCACTTACAAAATCATACATAAATATATGTGGATGAAAGTTTTGGTCACATGATAAGTCTTGATCTCCTCATGTATAACCTTGTGGAAAATCTTTGTCTTTGACAGATTTTGAAAGGAAACTTTATTACCCATTATCTCAGTGATTTTTTCTTAGGGGAGGAGTCCATGGGGGAGAAGGGGTGACGAACTTAATTTCCTCATAATGCCCCTCATGGATCAAAGGCATGAGAAAGTATAGGATGCTTATGCCTGTAAAGCCGATCATCTATCGGGATGTTTATATTAGCCTTGAGGGCTCCTAATACTCATTATTAGTCGTGTGTGGCTTGAAAATAACTAACTTAGGGAGGCTTGATAACATCTAGACTAGGGAGGCCTGAAAATACACATGGATCCGTGGGAGGCTTGAAAGTACCCCAAGAAATTCTGGAATGGTAGGTAAGGAGCGTGGGACTTGGACTCTGATGTCTGCAACAAGGGAAGTAATTCGCCAATTTCCACAATCTATCGCTACCTCCATCTCTAGCAAAGTCTGTTGAAGGGTATTTAGAAATCATATTTCAATTCTGATAACTGTCGCAACAATCAATTCACTATAGGAAGATAAGGAAGGTGGGCCAAGGACTCTGATGTCTGTGGCAAGGGAAGTAATTCCCCAATGTCCACAATTTATCGCGGCCTCCATTTATAGAAAAGTTCGCGAAAGGGTAATTATAAATCCTGTTTCTGTTTTGATAATTGTCACGTCAATTAATTCATTATAGGATGAATAAGGTCGGGCGAAGGACTCTGATGTCTGAGGCAAGGGAAATAATTTCCCAAATGTCCACAATCTAACATCGCTGCCTCCATATCCAATAAAGTCTACGGAAGGGTAATTAGAAATCCAGTTTTAATTCTAACAACTGCCGCAACATTACTACTTTATGAAGAATCTAAGTTTTGTGTCGTGGCCTCAGCAGTATATACTACATCCCCCTAATACACTTGGTTTTGTCTGTACATTCCTTATTTTTCTCACCATTGTTTGTTCTCTTAGAGAAAGTTTCCAAATATAAACAAAGCAAAACTCATGGAAGGAAGCTCTGGTCCAGGTTCACAACACAATAAATGGATATTCCAATTGTTAAACTATATCAATCACCTTTACAACAGCTAGGCATAACTACAAGTCCAAGTCAACCTCCTCGAATAGAGGGTTTTGATGCTTTAGTTTGCAGCCTTTACATCAATGCAAATGGCTATGGCATCAGAGACCGCAGAAGAGTGGGCCGCGACTAAGGTCACTAAGAGGATGAAACAGGTAGAGACAAATCCAGAAAAGGCATGTGAACGCTGCACACCTATGACATCCAGTATTGAGCACATCCTCAAGAATATCATGAAAGATAAGTTTCTTAGGTGGACGGAGAAGCTAAAATCTCGACCACACAAGAGGGATCGGGAGAAGCACTATGAATTTCACTAGAATCATGGCTACAACAGTGACAAATTCTACGCGTTGATGGATAAGATTAACAGCCTTATTAGGAAGGGAATTCTTATGCGGTTCCTAAAGGATGCATAAGGGTTGAAGCCCTTAACCAGCAATCTTCATGCTTAACTTTTGCCTTAGTTTTCGCTTTTGTTAAACTCTCCAAGTGTAGTTTTTACACATATGCTTTATACTTCACTAACAAACTCATATATATATATATATATATATATATATATATATATATATATATATATATATATATATATATATATATATAGAGAGAGAGAGAGAGAGAGAGAGAGAGAGAGAGGCTGGATCGTATACGGACCTAGTTTATGGACCGCTACCGTCCAAGAATTATCTAGGGACCGTTTTGTCTTTTTAGGACCACCTTTTGGGACCGCGATGTCTTTTAACTTCTTCTAAGTTTTGGGGAATATCAATTTTTACCCCAATGATTTCTAAAGTCTTTTAAAGCTTATTTTAACGCTTAATTAATCTGGAAGTCTAAGTGTGGAAGTTTCAGGGCTACTGTTACTTCTTAAAATTCTTTTGTCACTATCGTACTGGAGTTCTGAATAGCGAGGATTATCTATATAAATGATTTCTTCAGGGAGTCTAGAAACTAAAAGAGGTTTTGATGGAAAATATTCCAGTCTTAAATACCTTATACGGTATCGTGGATTTATCTGTCTATTTTCTTTATATATTTGATTAACAATATCAATTATATCGTTATCTATAAATTCGTCTAAATTATTATCACCATAAGATGACAAAAATCTACGGTATGTTCTAGGGGCAGCTGTCTCTACGTTTTTAAGGAGAGGGCGGATTCCTCCGGCTCTAATTAAAGTAGCCTTTGTTTCAGCTAACCTTTTACGTCTAATAAATTTTAATACGTCTAAACTGTCTTCAAGTATCCTAGTGTATTCTTGATATTTTTCAGGTCTTGATAGTTCTTCTGCAAAATCTTCAGTTCTTAGTTTTTGTCCAAAGAGATCTCGGATCCATGTTCTAATTATTTCTATTCTAGGTACTTCTCTTCCTAACCACTCAATGACCTGGTCTATGTATTTAAAAGTACCACCTGCATATACTAAAGCAGATTCTATAAGTTCTTTATCTTTAGGGTCTATAAGAGTCCAGTCTTGAATTTCTCTAGTTAAGTCTAAACTTGTTTGATTAACAAATTCTAAAAAGTCTATTGTGATTTGTAAGCTCATATAAGATTATCTTTAAAGAAATAATATGTAAAAATAGTTAAGGGTTTGGTTCGAGTTATACCTTCCTTCTGGCCTGCAATATCTTTATCTTCTTCCCTTTGTCTCTTCAGCTTTGTCACTATTCTTCTCCGGTCTCGGCCTCCTACAACTCTCTCTTTATGTGTCGCACCTCAATCCACTACTTTGGGGGTTGACCCGTTTCCTGCCTATACGCCTTCACGCCTAACGCCCACCTGGCTAACCACTCACGGCTAATCGGCACCTGACGGCGGTTCACCAGTATAACAGCTTGTGTGCTACACCAGAGGTTCCACACAATAGTCCTCTATGAACAGAAAGTTGGAGACAATTTGTAAATTAATAACAACTTAACATAAGAGATTTCTGGAAAAGAAAATACTTTTATTGCATGGCATAAGTAAATACAACTCTCCCTTCTCCCCTAACTATGAGAGGTTTACTCACTCATATACATATTACTTACTACAAGCATACTCTCTCTCTAATACTGGAAGTCTAGCAATCTCTCACTCTCTAACTCTTGATGATTTACCATATAACGTTAACGTCCCTTTTATAGCACAAGGGCACTTACAATGACTGGTAATCGGCTATCAAAAGTGATCCGGTTGAAGGCATAATCATTAAAGGTCTTCAGTCTTGTAATCTTTCGAGTCTTTACTTTTCTGCTTTTTCAAAAGTAGTCTTGGCGTTTTGCAATCAACTTGCACCTAACATCTTTCACCGTCTTCTTTATCTTTATGAAAAGAGGATGTTTGGGCCCGTATGGGGAAGGTCTGAGCTGTATCAAGGAGTCTTCTTGTCTTCTTGCAATAATGCAAGGGTCTAGTGCAGAGCATCTCTAGTCTTTAATAATTCCTCTACTAACGAGGGACCCATTTTTATCTCATCTGTGTCTTCTTCTTCCTTGCCTTGGCTTGGTAGGGCATTGTTGAAAAATTCATCAATGAGACCTACAGTTCTAAGGCTGGCTGGCAAAGCTATCTCTACCATTTCCTTGGATTCTTTCTTGAGCCTTTCGTTGAATGGCTCATCATCTTGGATTATCAGGTCTTCTTTGTGGTAGGCAGTGTACCACATGTCTTCTCCTGTCAATAACTCCATAATTTCTATGATCTCCATGGCTTGAGCAATTTGAAGTTTGGACTTATTAATAATTAATTCTTTAGTCTCGTCTTCCGATAAAATCTCAACGTCTTCAAATATATAACTGGAAAATCTAACAAGTCTAAATCCTTCAACTCTTATTCCTCTATAGGAACTTGGAGCGATCTCATAGATTCTAGCAAATAGAGGAAGGAAGTCTTCAATCTTCTTAATATATTCATGGACTATTATTCTAAGAACAACAGAGTCTTTAATGTCTTTTATCTGAACGAGTCCAATGAACCCGTGGTCTGCAAGAGTTATATGAGCCATTTCTGATTTTCCAAAAAGATATATTTTTGGAACATCATTGAAGAAACCTTTGATCATTAAGGCATCTCCATTTATTTCTGATAATAACATATTAAAATGATCAATAATGTTATTAGATTCTTTTTTAAAGTCTTCGGTTAATGGGAGATTATTATGACCAAATGGTATAACAATCTTAGTCTTAAGCGTCTTTTTCTGATAACAGAAATCATTAGGTCTAGTTTTGGAGGATTCTCCAAGAGTCTGAGCATAAGTCTGAATCTGAGGTCTAGGCGCAACAGTACCACTGAGCTGGGTAACTGCAAGTCTTTGAGTCCTCATGAATCTGGCAATGGCTACCAAATTTTGTTTGAACTCTATCCATAGTCTATTCTTCACATTCCACCATATGGCGTCTATAAGAGTATTTTCGTCTTCTAAAAATTCTCGTCTAAATTTGATAAAGTCTGGGTATCTTTGATCGGGTCTATATTGGGGAAAGTACATCTTCCCAATGAGTCTATTTTGAGAAATTATCTCTTGTCTAGATTTTCCAGGAGGAACTAAGATATCATCAAAGTTCTCTAGGATTGGTCTTTCTTGAGAGTCTTGAATATGAGTCGGTCTTTGCGTTACACCAGCATTTGGTCTTACACGTCTAAGATAGTTTGCAACGTCTTCCCTGTTCAGTCTATTCGTTCCAGAGGAACTCATGTCTTTTAGGTCTTCTGTTTGCAACATAAAACATGAAATAATATTAGTGTTAGCAAACATTGTCTCTCTTGATATAATGTCTGGAATGGTATTTTTATTTCCCTTAATATGTATAACAGAGAAGTCATAACCATTAAGCAATTGTTGCCATCTAATTAGTCTATTAGTTCTTGATTTTTTCAAGTCTAAATCTCTGAATTTTACTTCATAAGAAGAGTCAGTATAAACAGTAAAATGTTTAGGTCTAAGAAATAATATGTATTTTTCTATTGCCCTTACTATGGCTAAAACTTCTTTTTCATGGGCAGTGTATCTTGTTTCTGGGTCTGTAAAGGTTCCAGAACTATGTCTACAAAGTTTCTTCTTTTTTGTCTGATGATCAATGGCAAAGTATACTGCTCCCCATTATTTATCAGAGGCATCTGTTTCTACTATAAACTGGTCTTCTGCATTAGGCAGTTCAACTAAAGGAATGTTATTGACTACATCTTTAATTTGTCTTATTACTTCAAAATCATCTTTAGTACAATAAAAAGGATTGGTTTTGTCTGTTCCTTTTAATTTGGATGTTAAGCTTTGTCTTTTTGAAGCAAGGTCTTTAATAAAGTCTGCAGCACAATTAAGCAATCCTAAAAATGATTGTAATTATTTTCTATCTTTGAGTTGATCTGGAAACTCAAGAATCTTTTTAGTTATGTGTTCTGCTAAGGATAATTTTCCTTTATTAATATGCATTCCCACAAAGTCTATTTCAGTCTGAAATAATTGCATTTTCCTTTTGGAAATAACAATACCATGTTTGTCTAATTCTAAAATAATCTTTTTAAGATGGTCTACATGCTCTATCTCAGTCTTACTTGCTACAAGAATATCATCTATGTAAACAAGGAAAAATTCTGAATAAGGTCTAAATATATTATCCATTCTTCTTTGGAAAACTTGAGGAGCATTCAAGTATCCAAATGGCATTACTAACCATTCGTATTTTCCTTGGGGCACACTAAAAGCTATCCAAGTAATATTGTCTGGATGCATCTTAATTTGCGAGAAGCCTGATTTGCAATCAAACTTACTGAATATAATTCTATCTTCAATTAAATTAATCAAATTATTCTTGTCTGGTATCTTATAAGAATCAAATTCACAATTCTTATTTAATTGTCTATAATCTATAACCATACGTCTTTTTCCTTTTTTACATTCAGATTCATTTTGAATATAGAAGGCTAAGCTATTATGTCTACTTTTACTTTCTCTAATAATGTCTAACTTAAGCATTTCATCTATGTCTTTCTTAAATTCTTCCCTATCTTCTTGTGAGTATCCTTTCTTATAGGTTCCACCATTAATAGTGGCGTCTGGGTTAATAAGGATGATTTCACAATAGCTTTGGTCTTTATCCCACTTAGCAATGGGATTTTCTCCTAAAGTAGGCTCTGCTAGTTGCCTGATCTTTTCTTTTTCTACTTCTATATCCATTTTCCTCTGTTTGGATATAGCTTGAACTTGTAATAAGGTTTGCTGGGCTTGATCTAAAATGTTTTGTTGTATAAGCGCTATTTGCTTATAACACTTTTGGTCTGGACACTTACACTCTTTTTGTAAGGGTTTAGTGATATCTAGGGCTTCTTGTTGGGTTGTAGGTCTAGGTCCACCATGCTCAGCTGAAGAACTCTGATGTTTTATGGGTCTATAATTAGGTTTAACCTGTATAAGGTCAAAGGCAGTCTTATGATCTATTAGAGGGTCTTTGATATTAAATTCCTCTTGATCACTAATTAATATCTTATCGTTATACTGAGTATAAGGATGATATTTACTAATAAAGTCTTGTACTAAAATAATGTTTCCTGTGAAACTAGGACGAGGGTCCATTATCCAAAACCGATGATTCACGATTTTGTTGGTCTGATTTCCTAATTTAAAATAAATAGGAATAGTCTGGAAATATAAGGTAAATGGATCTCCATTAGCCACTTTACCATAGATTTCTTGATTACTTTCTAAAAAATAGTCTTCAGGGAAGGCATTAGCCTTGCAAATACTCTGAGAGCACTCTGTATCTATAAAAGTTGAAAGTATTTTAGGATAGTCTTTATGTTGAGCAAATAATTCTACAAAACAAGCATGTGGTTTAGTAGAAATTCCTAAATTGTTCTTTTCTAAAATAGATATTCCTTTCTGAGGTTTATCTATAAAATCTAAGGGGATTTGGTCTTCTGAACTACTATCAGAATGGTATTCTTCTAAATCATAGGAAATTCTTTTTCCTTTGACATCTTTAGTTTCTTGCAGTCTTTTGGCTATATTTCTATTAATGTCTTGATAATAAGTTTTAATATCTAAGTATATTTGAGCATCATACTGACTAGTATAAATTGCTCTAAATCTAGTTCTCCAACAGTCTGCTTGGTAGTGTAATTGACAAATAACACAAACCATAAATAACTCTGTCTGTATAATCTCAAAGCATTCTACGCATCTAAAGTCTTTCTTACTACATTTCATTTCAAACGTACAATAATGTCTTTCATCAAAATAGCATCTAGGTATATAGGTTAGTAATTCAGGATTACTAAATGTCCATCTTTTCTTTAAAAAGGGGCTTAATATACATTTATACCAAGCGTCTTCAAAGTCTATATATTCATCATCTAGATCTTCTTGATTAGTCTGCATCATGTATAAGTCTAGAGTATCCTGAGAGTCTTCATATTCATCAGTATCACTATAGTCTTCTGAATCACTGTCTGTGTAAACACTATAGATACTAGTGTTATCATCATCTTCCATGTCTGATATTTCTATAGCATATAAGATATCTAATTCTTCTTGATCTTCATAGTCTAATATTGTATTAATAATCTTAATACTTTCTTTATCCTTCTTATTAGGGCAGTCTTTAGCAAAGTGTCCTTCTTTGCCGCAAGTCCAACATTCTTTGGTGGCAGTCTTAGAATGAACTATATCTTTTTCTTTCCTATAATTAGGAACCTTCTTATACTTACTAGTATTCTTCTTGAAGTACCTTCTTTGGTTAAATCTATTTTTCTTAGTCTTAGGATTCTTTTCCCTAAAGGTAGTAGATTGTCTAAATTTATACTTCTTTGGCAATCCTAAAGGTCTAGTCTTACTTCCTATGTTTCCATTATAATTTCTTTTTAAATTTTTTAGATTCACTTCCACATCCCCATTGGATTGGAGCGATGTCTCTTTCGTCTTTGATTGGAGGGATCTGCTTGAAAGTTTCTTCTATCAACTTTCCTTGAGTTATATCACGTCTCTTAGATATGATATAGTCTTTGGCGAAATTGATTCTTTCACTAAGGGAGTTATTCTTAACTCCAGCTACACCTGGCCAATTCCTATATTCATTAATTAGGATTTGTCTTATGGCTGGTATCTTTCTAATGTATATATCTTTTAAGGTCTCTCCAAATTCTTTAATTTGGTAATATAGCTGCTCATAATTATTTCTATATTCATTTATCTTATCTAATTTGCAAATGCTAAGGAGGGCTAACTTAGTTTTTGCTAGGTCTTGTTCATTGATCTGAGCTAGATGTCCAGCTCCAATGAATTCTGAAGTGAACAATTGAATATATTCTTCAATTGATCTTTCTTCTAGGTTTTCCTTCATCTTCTCAATCTTAGCTAAGGAGTCTTCATCTGTAGCCTTTTTTAAACTATCTAAGTAGTCTTTTGCAATACCACGAATGGATTGCTCAGCGTATTGTTTACATGAACTTGCATCCCATTGTTCATTAGATGCAAAACACATGTTCATCTGATTACGCCATTCGTCAAAGGCTTTCTTCCTACCTTGCACATTGTCTAGGTTAAGGTATATACCTACTGGATTTATGGCTTGGCTTTCCATAGTCTTAACAGGAGTAAAACTCTTGTCACTAGTTGGGAAGTCTTTTATATAATCGGGTTTAGTCTTTACTACGGTGCTTGAGTATATAGGAATATTTATTCCTATTGGTTTACTAAAAATTCTAGGAGCATCTTATAGCGTACTACTACTTCCTATCTCTTGTTTGATAGGTTCTACTTATGTAGCTGGCATTAATCTTTGTTTCCCTTCTTCTATTAGTCTTAGGTTTCTAAGAAGTTCTTTTGTATTCTTAGATTCTTTTAATTTTAATATGCGGTCTTGGGCTATCATATTAAATCTTTCTCTTTCTTGAAATCTAACAGAGTGACTTTTCTTAAGGTTATCTTTAAATGTCTTCATATCCAATTCTGAGGGTTCATGTCCAAAGTTTCGGATCCTAGATTTTTCTTTAACTAAGTCTTTTTGTTCAAATGATCTTCTAGGTCTAATTATCGGGGCTTGTCTTAGTAAACTAGCACTAGTCTTACTACTACATTCTCCTTCTGAAGGATCATTGATTATGGCTTCTCCCATATTCCTAAATCTAATTTCTTCGGTCTGGATGTTCTTATTGACAAGGGGGACCAAACAGGATGGTAACATTTCCAGTGACGTCGTCTTGATTAATAAACAAGGGTTTATTTTGTATAGTCTTAGTTTCTTGGAATTCTGGCAATTACCAGAGGGTCTTAGCTTTCTCTTTCATAGGTCCAGTATTCCTAATACTGTAAGTATGATTATAGTCTGAAGCATTGGTTCTAACTAAGATTTCTTCATTAAGTCTACCGCTAGGAATTCCTGATTGCATTCCTTCATAAGGAAATTGGGAGAACTTCACATAACTTTGGAATTCTATATTTATATTAGCGTGTGGGATAATATAGTCTTCATAGCCACTAGCATATAAGATTAACTTAAAATTTTTGGCTGTGTCTACGGTTACTGTAAATGCCGGAATGACATTAAAGTATCCTATGTTGTCTGACATTTCTAATTGGGCTATCCCAATAAGGCTTTTCTCAAAGTCCTTCCATCTTTTGTCTACTAAACAACATAATATGTTAATATTATTTTGAGGTCTATGTAATCCCTGGATTCTTGCTTGAAAGAGTCCAAAGGTTAAGAATTGGAACTTCCTATCAGTTCCTCTAGATCTAAGCCATTCTGAGTCAAAAACTTGGAGCTCAGTATAGGATTTGTCTAACATATGATTTCTACAATGGTAGGTCATGTTATAATAGGGGGTCTTAGGAGTGGCACCTTATTTAAACAAGTCTATATATCTAACGGCTGGAAGTTGTCCATTATGAATGGAATCTTCAACAATCTTCCAATCAACTTCACCCCACTCTTTCCATTGGAGGATTGGTGAAATTTCTTTCTTTCCACCATGTCCTAACATTGGAGGATGAGTCCTTAAGTCTTTGGAGCATATGATTACTTTGTCCAATATTTGGGATAGAACTGGCTATCTTATTAGTCTTATCTAATCCATCATTTATGATTCGTCTACCTATGGTATTTCTTTCTCTAGTTTCTATAGGAGGGGATTCTTTAGACTTACAGGTGGTTACCTGTTTTTGTTCAAGTCTTTTTTCAATTCTTTCTAAGAAGTCTGAATAATCTTTTTTGTCTTTTTATCTGATTAAGGATTTCTTCTTTAAAATTCTTATTCTCTTTTCTAGTCTTTTCAGAAGTTTCTTCACTATGTCTAGCTAGAGAATTAGTCCCGACGCGACACGAGCACGTCCCGACTTAAATTTCCGAAATTGTCATTTAACTCACTCATGACGTTCAATATAACCAATATAATATATTACTTTGCTCATTAGTAATATTCAACAAATTTCCCATAATTACTAACTCTCGTCACGTTAATAATTATAACATAATTAATTTTCGGATTTTTATTAAATAATTCACTCACATTAAATTTAATAAATCCCCAAATTAATATTGCATAAAAATACGGGGTATTACATACTTCCCCCCTAATAACTGAATTTCGTCCCGAAATTCGGAAAATAAGGCATACCTGGTAAAAACAACTCTGGATATCTCTCGCGCATATCTGCCTCGCGCTCCCAAGTGGATTCCTCCACATTATGATGCTCCCACTGGACCCGCACAAGTGGAACTATCTTCGACCTCAATCTCCTCTCACTATAGTCTAGGATAGCCACCGATCTCTCCTCGTAAGAGCTGTCAGGCTATAAGTCTATCTCATCTATCGCAATGTGAGTATGGGCCATATCATCCCGAAGATACCGTCTCAACGACGAGATGTGGAATACATCGTGAATGCGATGCAAATGTTCTGGCAGTCCCAATCTGTATGCCACCGGCCCAATCCTCTCGATGATGGTAAATGGTCCCACGTACCTCGGGGCCAATTTACCCTTCTTCCCGAACCTCATTACTCCTTTCGTAGGAGATACACGCATTAATACTTGGTCCCCCACATTAAACTCCCGGAAGAACCGTTTCGCATCGACGTAGCTCTTCTGCCTGTCTTGGGCTACTCGAATGCGACTCCTAATCATCTCAATCCTCACGGAGGTTTCCTGAATCACCTCTGGTCCTAACAACTTGTTATCCCCCACCTCGAGCCAACAAGTTGGAGAACGACAAGGCCTGCCATACAAGGCCTCAAATGGAGGCATACCAATCATAAACTGATAAGAGTTATTATAAGCAAACTCTACTAGTGGAAGATGTGGCTCCCAACCTCCTCCAAAATAAAGAACACACATGCGTAGCATATCCTCTAACATCTGATTAGTACGCTCTGTCTGTCCATCTATCTGTGGGTGATAAGCTGAGCTCAACCTCAACTCAGTACCCATAGCCTCTTGAAAGCTTTCCCAAAGACGTGACACGAAAATCTTGTCTCTATCTGACACAATATTCAGGGGCACCCCATGTAATCTGATAACCTCAGCAATGAATAACTGAGCATACTGACCCGTGGTATAGTCTGTCCGCACCGGCAGAAAATGAGCCACCTTGGTCAGACGGTCTACAATCACCCAGATAGAATCGTGGCCCCGCTGTGATGTAGGCAACCCTGTAATAAAATCCATGGAAATAATCTCCCACTTCCACGCGGGTACTTCCAATGGTTGGAGCAATCCTGACGGTTTCTGATGGTCCACCTTCACCAGCTGCCAGGTAGAACATTTGGACACGAACTCAGCAATGTCCTTCTTCATCCCACTCCACCAGTATTGCCTCCTCATATCCTGGTACATCTTATCTCCTCCAGGATGTACTGCAAATCGGGACCCGTGACACTGGGTCATCACTGCATGACGTAATTCTTCTCCTTCTGGAACCACCAATCTCCCATTAAACCTCAAACCCCCATAAGAACTAACAGAATAAGACTCAGCACCCTCGGTTAAAAGTCGTACAATCTGCTCCTGGCAAAACGGGTCTATGGTTAGGGCCTGTATTACCCTCATAACAATCTCGGGGGTGATTGTCATAACAGATATGAAGGAACGGGCTACTGCGTCCTGGTGGCCTAACTCCTTCCACTTTGCTTTCCAGACATCCGCTACCTCGTCTACCGGTCTACGGCTCAACGCATCAGCAACTACGTTGGCCTTCCCCGGATGATACTGTATGTCAAACTGATAGTCCTTCACAAACTCTAACCATCTGCGCTGACGCATATTCAGCTCTCGCTGAGTGAACAGGTACTGCAGTGATTTGTGGTCTGTGAACAAGCGAAATTTCTCCCCCAATAAGTAGTGTCTCCATATCCTCAATGCAAAAACGACCACTGCTAACTCCAGGTCGTGGGTGGGGTAATTCTTCTCATGGGGCTTAAGCTTGCGGGAGGCAAAAGCTATAGCCTTCTCCTCCTGCTGAAGTACTCCCCCAAGTCCCCGTAAGGACGCATCGGTGTAAACCAGGTACTCCACACCCGGCATCGGTAACGCAAGGACTGGTGCTGAAGTAAGCTTGTCTTTCAGCTCGTCGAAAGCCAACTGACAAGCATCATCCCAAACATATGGTACCCCCTTGCGAGTCAGATTGGTCAGTGGACCTGCTATTTTGGAGAATCCTCGAATAAATCTCCTGTAGTAACCAGCTAACCCCAAGAAACTACGCACTTTCGTCGGTGTCGTGGGCTGTCCCCACTCCCTCACCGCTGACACTTTACTCGGGTCAACTGCTATCCCCTGCTCAGAAACAACATGCCCCAAGAACTGTACCTCTCACAACCAGAATCCGCACTTCTCGTACTTAGCATACAACTGATGCTCTCGTAGAGTCTGAAGAACCTGCCTCAAGTGCTCAGCATGCTCCTCCTCGGAGTGTGAATATATCAAGATGTCATCTATGAAGACGATGAAAAACTGATCCAAGAACTCTCTGAATACTCGGTTCATCAAGTCCATGAAAACGGCTGGAGCATTTGTGAGTCCGAACGGCATCACCCTAAACTCATAGGACCCATATCTCGTCAAGAAGGCAGTCTTTGAAACATCCTACCCTATAATACACAACTGATGGTACCCCGACCTCAGATCTATCTTCAAAAAGAAAGTTGCTCCCCTCAACTGGTCGAACAGATCATTGATTCGAGGCAACGGATACTTATTCCGTATCGTGACCTTGTTCAGCTCCCGGTAGTCCACACACAATCTCAGTGAACCATCTCTCTTTTTCACAAACAAGACTGGAGCGCCCCAAGGTGAGGTACTCCTACGAATGAAGCCCTGACCTAACAGCTGCTCTATCTGATCTCGTAGCTCTCGCATCTCTGCCGGAGCCATACGGTACGGTGCGCGTGCTATAGGTCTCGTATCTGGCAATAAATCTATGACAAAGTCTATCTCTCGACTGGGGGGTAGGCCTGGTATCTCCTGAAACACATCGGAATACTCCCTGACAACTGGGATCGAATCCAAGGGAATCACAACCTCCTTAGAGGTATCCTCCTCTATGTAATACAAATGAGCGGTCGAACCTCCCTATGGGTGAGGCATCGCCACTACAAACATCTCTTGCCCCGGAATGGCAAAAACAATGCTTCCACCGAAGCAATCAATCATGGCTCTATAAGCTGCGAACCAATCCATACCAATAATCACATCATGCTCATGCATGTCTAAGACTAACATGTCCGCAGGTAACACTAAACTACCAATCTCTACCCCCACTCCCCGACATATAAAGAAAATAAGTGACCCACTCCCCAGTGGTGAGTCCACACACGTCACTGTGCTCTCTGCTGTGGCTAACAACCCTAAGGCCTTCGCAAAATGCGCAGCTATAAAATAATGTGTTGCCCCCGTATCAAACAAACTCGACCCATAGTACCATGGATAGGAAACATACCCTCAATCGCGGGTGGTGCCTGTGGGGCTGCTGCCTGGTGGACGTTATAGACATGTCCATACTGTAATTGCCCCTGCTGCACTGGAGCTGCTGGAACGGATGGTAGGGCTGGCACCTGGGCTGGAGCTGGGAGGGCAGGTGGAAAAAGTGGTCTCTGTGGCTCATTACGGGCACCCTGCTGCTATGGGGCCCTATCTCCCTCTGGACAATCCTGGTGCCTATGGCCGTGCTTACCACACCCAAAACATCGGCCTCTGAAATTACCTCCCCTCTGTCCCTGCTGACCACGGCCCTGCTGGTCGTTACCTCCCCGCCACTAGCCCTCTTGGCCCTGATTAGCACGCTGCTGGCCCTGCTGCTGTCCCTGTTGTCGGTGTTGGCCCTGCTGACCCTGTTGATTAGGCTAGCCCTGCCTATAGCCCCCATATCCCTGCCTAGAATCACCTGAACGGAATCGCATAGCAGGGTCCCCCTGATGGGAACTCTGCTCGTGCTGATGAGTCTGTCCATGAGATGGTGCCTCACTGGCACTATTACCCCCGGCCCTGCCCTGCTGGCTGGACTCTCCTGCTCTTTTGCTTCCCTGAAGATGGAAACGGTGATCTTGGCAATGTAGCAACGCGGCATTGAGTACATCAGTGAACGTACTCAGGGATAGATTCCCAATAAGGTGCTGACGGATCCTCCAAGCTAACCCGTCGACAAACAGCATAACCTTCTTGCTCTCAGTAGGTGCCTCATCTGGCACAATGGTGAGAAGTCTCGTGAACTCCTCCTCATACTCCGCTACGGTAAGACTCTCCTGCTTCAGATTCAGTAATCTCCGCCTCATCTCAGTCTGCACGGCGGGTGGAAAATACTTGCGGTCAAACCGCTCCCCAAATGACTGAATAGGGATCGTGTCCCTCTCCTCCAATGTGGTAGTGGACTCCCACCACTGCAAAGCGGCTCCCACCAGCTTAAAGGAAGCCAATAACTGCTTCTGCACGTCGGTGCACTCACACATACGGAGATGCCGCTGGATGTCTTTCTTCCATTGGCTGACTGTGACAATATCGGAGCTACCAGAGAACTCAGGGGGATGTGCTTTCTGAAAAGCATCCCGAACACTCTCCCATGCAGATGGAAGTTGTGCTGGTACTGGCGCCACTGCCTGAACCTGGGGTGGAACCTGCTGAACCACCGCTAGTGCGGCATTCACCGCCTGAGCAACAATGGCGGCTACTTCATTTGCATTCATTGTGCCTTGTGCCGGAACTGCTGGCTGCTCGGCCTGGGCACGCCTATCCTTCAGAGCACGTCTCGGAGGCATCTGAAACGTGAAGAAGTTTATTAGTCTACAGTCATTATCAAATCTCAAATAGCTGAAGACATAAACTTGAAAGCAATAATACAACCATCCTATAATAGGGCTCTATAGCAATAATGTTAAGCTGAAAGCGAAATAAGCCGTACAGATCCTATGGACACTAGAACCTGATGCTCTGATACCACCTGTGACACCCCGCCTAATTAAATACCGGGCGATCACTCATTTATTAAATTAAATCAAGGTGAACAGTTAGACCATTCTTAGCATCACTGTCGAAAAATAAATTTTTTCAATTTAACACCCTAATTAATTAAGCTAAGTGTCAAAACCATTTTCATACATACTTTCCAAATTTTATTTAAAGAAAAATCATTTATTTTATTAACAACATTCAATAAGTAAGAATTACACCACATTAAATTCTGCAACATAATCCAATTAATTTAATACATTCGTCAATCGAATGTTAACATACGAAATCTAAAGTCACACATCCAAACTGAATAAATCCCATAGTAACAATACTGGAAATAACTGAAATACAAATGTCCAATAACAACGGAATAATGGAAAGAGCTACACATGCCCAACTAGATGAAAGTACTAAGAGTGGATCCGAATGAACGAAGTCGTCTAATCAAGAGACCTGCAACTCCCATCTAAGCTGCAGCGCGTTCCTTCCAAGAGATCCTAAGCAATACGCCCCTGTGGCTGGGCACCTGTAATACATACATATATATACAAGAGAGAGAGAAAAAGAAACGGGTCAGAGCCCGATAGTGTGTATGATTTAAAATTTATTTAGCAAGTATTTAAATTGATACAGGCCAATGAAACAACATATTAGTACGACACTCTCTTGAGAAATTCTCACCTCTCTTCTAATGTGCACACCTATCGCGCTAACCTTCCCAACGGTTTATCCTATCATTTTATCACACTAACCTTCCCAACAATTTAGCTTATCTCAAATTACTCATAAGATTTCAAAACCAAACAATATCATTGTTTAAAAAGATTCTTCCAATTAGTAGCACAACTCTCGTTTTAACTTCATTAATTTATAAGGTTTCCCAATGTCATATTATACTTTTCAAACAAGCATTTCCGATTTATAATCCAGAATTATTTCTCACTTACCATATCACAGCAACAGTTTAAATTTTCTAAATTTCAGATATATATATTAAGCACTCGTATAATATATACATTCTAACAGCACCAGCATACAAACTATGGTGCAGGCATACTCTGCTATCCAATCCCCGTATCGCTCACACTAAGGGATATACAAGTTCGGAATCACTCTCGAACTGTATCAACATATAAACACAAACAAGATTGAGGCGAAGCATAGATTCCAAGTCTCTAAGAGGTCAGTACATACCCTCACGTCTCTTAGGACCGTCTGAACTATCATTCCGATAGCCTGTACCAAGGATATCTATCTTCTAGGGTACAAGTCAATATCCCCCATAAAGGTCCCATCGAGATAAGACTGTCCCAGCGCGGTAATCTCAGGGATAGCAAGTAGCACGGGTACGTTTTTCACACGTATATAATATATGCATACACAACCATATAAATATACCAATTATTATTATATCAATATAGGTTTCTCTCATCACCCATAATTACGATATTTATCCTTAATTTTCACATTAAGTATTCTTATAAGGGTTCGTCACTAACCTTAACTCGAAGGGTTTTTCCAACTCATTTCGTGACGCTCGTGAACTCTATCCTCACAAGTATAAAATTCAGTAGGTGTCCTTATTATGTTCCACGTAACTCTCTTACGCACCTTACCCTTCAATACATAAATTAATCGATTTATAAGTGATTATCCCAAAAATGTAATTCTTGGTCCACATTAAGTATCTCCAAAATTTATTCGTATAACATACTGGTCTCCCCTATCTCCCAAAACATTCTATTAAGGATGCCCAAGAATTATTTCATGAAAAATTAAATTTAACTCATTTAATAAGGGAAATAGGAGTCTGTCAGGAGGGGTCGATCGATCGAGGTTTGGGGCTCGATCGATCGAAGCTCTGGCTCGATTGATCGATCAAGCAGGTATTTTGATTTCTGCAGAATTGCAGTTACGGGTTCTACTATCTAACTTCATCCAAATCCATATTTTCCGATCCAAAACGTCTCAAAAATTCTACCACTAACATCCTAACATGATGTGATACACATTCTACGTAAAGCATGTCAATTTACGTCACTAAACATGGATTAATCATACCGAAATTCATTTAAAACTCAAGAACCCTAAAAATCTCTAACTCATGATTCTAATCTGTTTTATCCCAGAATTTCTTTCTTATTTACACCAAAATTTCGTGGATTATCTTTCTACATCACAAAAGACTTCCAGAATAAGGTTTAAGTCTTTACTACATGCAAATTCCTATCATAATTTGGGTTTTCTTCCATATATTTCATCCCTAATCATTCCTAAACTAATATGAAAATTGCACCAACGAAAATAGCAAGATAAACACTTGCCTGGGATTTTCAGAAGTCTGGATTGCGGCTGATTTTGGTGTGGTTGCGTTCCCCTTCTCGCGATCTACGCGTTGGTGGTGGCGGCGGTGCAAACCGTTGAGTTTTGAGCCTTGGAATTGCTTGAGAGCTCTCTCCTCTCTTCTCCAATGGCCGTTCTAGGTTTTTGGTATTCTAACCCTAGGTGACAACCTCAATATCAGATATAGCCCCTCTAATTTTCGTGGGTTTAATTATCCAAAAATGTAAAATGACCAAAATGCCCTCCCGGGTTACTAATTAGGCCAAAAAACGCCCCGAAACCCAAACTACACCCCCGGGTACACTTTTCTGACTATCTCGACCCTTCCGGACGCGTTGGCGCACTCAAAACGACCATACGGGCAACTTATAAAATATTCACTTTTTATTTATCAAAATTTAGTCCCGACGCGACACGAGCACGTCCCGACTTAAATTTCCGAAATTGTCATTTAACTCACTCATGACGTTAAATATAACCAATATAATATATTACTTTGCTCATTAGTAATATTCAATAAATTTCCCATAATTACTAACTCTCGTCACGTTAATAAATATAACATAATTAATTTCTGAATTTTTATTAAATAATTCACTCACATTAAATTTAATAAATCCCTAAATTAATATAACATAAAAACACGGGGTATTACAAGCCTCAGAAGATTTTTTGCCAGAAAAAAATGAAAAAGTCTTGGCCTCTTAAAAAGTAAACTGATGGCTAGCCACCGCAGCTTTATGAAGCTTATATAATGCTTCATGCTTAGCACTTTGGGTAATAACAACCTATGCAGACTGGAAAAGTGAAAGAAAAGTGTTTGATACCAAGTGCACAAAAAGAACTGCAGAGACAGAAGAAAGCTAAAAGTTTCCCTTACCCTCAACAGAGTGTGGAGGGCATATTCCTCCAAGTCTTCAGCATCCCCACTCTCTAGACGAGTGAGATCTGCATCCTCCATAACCTTCTTCATCTTAGAAATTATCACGGTGGTAGTGTCCAAAGGAGACTTTGGATCAGGCTATCTCAAACGGGTCCATGGACCACCATCAGGATCCCGCTTTGCCTTACTTTATAGAGTGGGAAAATTGGTAATAACATAAACTATTGTCCGCAGAGAGGACTCAGTGTTTAAAATATGGATAGGGCTTTATCCCCCATGAAAATCCCCTACAGATGAGAATATATCGACCGCAATCGGCTCAGTACCAATATCATCATCCATTGGAACTTCACTATGTGTCCCAATTATCGTGGCACCATCAGTTGGGGATGCATCCTTTTCAACAGTAGGGTTGACAACCTCAGTTTCAACAGCTCCAAACCCACTAGTTGCTGGCATCCCCTCCTTGGGAGACCTCTTCCTCTTCTTACCCTTTCTTTCGAGGGCCTAGTTGAGGCCAGTTGCGACCTTATCCATCTCACTAAGTTGAGCCGTAAACAGCTCACGGTATATCTCTTCAGCGCCTGAAATTAAATGAAAAGGTCAGGTTTCAAGTGGTGAATATACTCCGTGGAAGAAATAAAGGCAAAAATTGGAGTTAGCTTCCACAGTAATTTTCTTGGGATGGTTCTTCGACGAAAAGTATCATTTCTCAAAGATTGTCCAGCTGGTGACAATCTAAGGAATTTTTTTAAAGGTGTGAGATAAATTTACCGCAGCCTCAACTTTCTTTACATGCCTGCTGTTGAGCCTCAAGCCATCAAGAGTTATACCAAAAGTGTTGGTATATGTCGTGGAGAATAAAATCAAAATAAGTAAAAAGCTAAAATAAGAATACAAGTTGCGACAAGTGAATACCTGCTTTGGAGGGATGTCCCCACATTCACAGCAGCCTAAAGAATTTTCTCCCACACTTTCCTCAGGGAAGATCTCCCAATTGTCCCTGAATATAATGAAGAGCTTACCCTTCTAGTTTTTAACACTGGAAGGTATTCCCGTATACAGACACCTATATCCACTCCTCATCGCGAAGTAATAATACCAAGGAAAGTCTTTGGAGTTCTCTCTGGGCTTGTAAAATTGGAAGAACTCTGCGGGTGTGATGTGTTTATCGAAGTGCTTCTGCTGAATGAATAAGGCAGCAAGGATTTCCCTCCATCCATTGGGGTCCAGTTAGGCTCGCGCCAAGTTCATGGCATTTAGAATCCTCCTTACTGGAACAGGAACTGGTAGCTGCAACCCCAAGAGAAAGACATGAGGTAAAAAATAAACCCCCTCATTGGGGGCCACAGAACATAACCTTTGTTACGCAGTAAGAAGAGTACATATAGTCCATTTTGAGAACTCAAAAGTTGCGTCCACATCAATAGTCCAATCTTCGCTCATGATGCATTTGTATTTCTGTGCTATGGGAGCTTTCTCAGTGGATTGGTAGTGGCTAAAAGATCCAGCAGGGGCATTCCTAACCTCTGCTGGGATAACAAAAGTCCCAATTACTGTCGTAGCAGTCACTTCAGTTGGAGGTTATTGCTCGAGTAAGTATCTTCCTCTATTATGTCTGTAACCTCCCAGGGATCCCTTCAGTTAGAAGATTCAGTGGAGTCAGAATCTATTATCATACAATTGGGGCAATCTTTTAAATTGGCGGGGCCCACTAGCCTTCAAAGGATTTATATGACGTATCTCAGGAGGAGGTACACTGAAGTGTCTGTTCTAGAAATCCTCTAAATACTCCAAGTATTCCAAGGCATAGAGCGGTAGAAATACCTGGAAAAGCAGAAGGACTCTGTAGTTAGGTACCGCAGCTATGGTGATAAAAAAGTCCTGGTAGAGGCTGCGACGGTTACATATAATGTAATGAAAAAATGCAAAACATATCAATTCAAAGGTCGCAACCATCTAACCTAAAATGCTACAACCAGAGGCAATTTCCTAAAGTTCAAGTCAAAGGCCGCAGCCATATGGTAACGGATGTCGTAGCCATTTAACCCAAAGCTACAGAGAAAATTTAGGGAAAATAAGAAAAAGTAAAGGATGCAACCAATTAGTTCAAGAACTAAAGATTGCAGCCAGGGATCAAGGATTGAAAGAAGTCCATAGCAAGATAGCATAGTTATACTACCAAGTCATGGTCGGGGGGAAAATAGGTAAATAACTTGGATTACCAACTTTCAAAGATAAAAAAAACCAAAATCCTAGGGTTTTAGCCAATAACACATTCTTGGTGTTCTTAGCCAAAAACAAAAGCCAAAACAAGGTCTAGGTATAGATTAAGCCCAGAAAATACCAAGTCTTAACATAAAAAGGGCCCAGATCCATTTAAAAATCACAAATATAGTCTAAACACTTAAATCACCACATCATTCCTGATATATCAAAACAAATTATCTTAAATCCATATTATCCAAAAACCTTAACTATCCCAAAAACCACAAATAGAAATTTAAAAGGGATACTCAACAACTAAGAATCGAAAGCAAGCATGGATTAAATAAAATTTTAGGAGCAAGCAATATGGATTAAAGATAAAGGGTTTACAAACATCAGATTAAAAAAAAGCATGAATTGGTAGAAAATAGAAATAAAATGCAGAAAAATGAGAAAAATAGGAATGGTTACCTAGAAAATAATGACCTCATGGAAGAGCACCGATTGCTCAGCCTTGGACCACCACAAGTCGCCTTGGAACCACCGCTGGAAACTCTTCGAAAAACTCAAAGACAAAATGATAAAGGTTTGCTCTTAATTTGCTCTCAAAGATTAGGATAAAGTAATAAGGGCCACGACCTAATCCCATTTATATAAGAGGGTGTTGGAAGGTGAAGTGTCACAAGATAGTGGCTGCAACACTCCGCTTTGACCCTATTAGGCAACTTGTAAGCTATGAACGAATGACACCGCGACAAAGGGTGTATATATAACACAACCGCAACACCAACTCTCCACCTCTTGGCACTAAGGATTGGGGTTTTACTGATATGACCAATACTGGCGCTTAGCCACGGGATGATTAAGTCTAAGGCCATTGCCTGGGGACATACAGTCCGTGGCCCTATCCCCTAATTTATCCCATATGAGACCGCTGCCAGGGTCAGACAGGTCACAGTCAACTGTCAACATCAGTCGCTGCCTGGGTTCAAACACGCCATGACCACTCCCTGCTACTCGAGTCATAATTTTCCACAGACAATAGCACTGTAACATTTGACAGCCGTCCTACTTTTAGAAGGATTTCATACATCACTTATCCACATGTCACGTGTTCCGTGCACGTGACACCACCTTTATGACTTCTATAAATAAAAGTGTTTAACACATTATTCAGGGAGATGCATCACTTGGAAAAGGCCTATCAAAGTCTTTACCCTTTCTCTATCTAGAAGTCACCACACCTGGGGGCTCACCCCCCACCGCAGTCGTACAAGGTCCTCCTCTACAGACTGCATCCTGAACTGCCCAATTTAGCTATATTCATGTACTATCCTCTCTTATCTCTCTTGTACGCCTCTAATGGCATCAAAATCTTGTACTATACAATGAATATAATGAGAGTAGGGTAACAAAGTGGATGTAGGATTGTTTTTATAGCCGAACCACTCTATGTCTTGTATTTATCTCCTTTTACTTGCTTTATTTCTACTTTTTACTTGATATGATGGTTGGGAAGGATAGCTTTCCAATTTCTTGCATCATCACCCATGAGTGTCTCACTAGGCTTAAGAGACAGGGCAAATTAAAAGATGCATATAATTCCACTCTAAGAGATAATGATGTCGAGTCGGTGGATTCCATGGACTAATCACAACATAAACCCTATTATACATTCATGTCCTGTCAAGTTAGTACTTTTAGTTTGTCTCATGTTAGTGAGGACATTTCTAAATATCATACACTGGATAATTTGTCAAATTATTCTGGTGAGAGTGAGGGTGATGAAGAGAATTTAATTGAGGGAGAACGTGGCATCCAAAAAACTTACAAGAGAATTTAAGTGAGGGTAATGAGCAACTTATGTTGTTGGTATGGAAAGTATCAAATTGACTAACAAAGTGGTTTGTCTTACAAGAGATATTCAAGCTTCATTGGAGACTCGTGAGAAATTTAACACCATGTTTCTCAACTCGAGAAAGATCATTAAATGTGCCCGAGAGGTCAATGTCACTTTAGAGGACAAATATAAGAGGGTTGGGAATATTCTCCTCAATCCTGTGTTAGGTTTTAATGAGACTCAAGGGATAAGTTATGATGGTTCATCCACTTCTAATAACGCAACCGAATCGGTTGTTTGTGATGGATCCTTATGGTCCTTAACCTAAACCACCAAGGAGATCTCATATTGCACACTTTAACCAAAGAAGTCCCAAACCAATATATGTTTCTTCCCATTACAAATAAATTGGTCACCTGAGGTAGTTTTATTTTAAGCTAGGAAGAGTTTCTCACTCACGTGTTCCCACACATGCTCCCATACATTGTCATAGAGATTTTGATAGTCTTCGAGATAAAGTGAAATTTTTAGTCAAGACTTCTCAATATTTGATGGAGGAGTTTTAAAGGTTGTCTACTCCTTTTGAGAACACCTACTGGACTAATAATTGAGGTCAAGACTTGTTTCTAGTATTAGGTGATTATCATATTGCTATCTCTTGTCCCTATTATTAGATTATATTTCTTCGTTTATATTTTTGAAAAAACATAAAAATATTTTCTTTCCTTTGAGAAAAATTTTGAAAAATTCAATAAGATTTTTTGTATTTTGTTTTACACTGTATATGGATGCGCATTTAAGATATTTGAATCACAATTACTTTCCATCCATTCATGTGACTTATTCATGGTGTTATGAGACATGGCTTAGTTTCTTTAGTGTGCTTAATAATGTGTAGTTAGTATTTTATGGTCCTCTTATGATTACTTCCTTTCTGTTAGACTCTTTATTGCCTGTATTTCACTAAGTTAGGGGGGGTTTGATTAGGCATAAATTCTTCACATTTATCCCCTTAATTTCAGTATTTTTATGATCCCGTGCAGTGTAAATAGATTGGATTTGTCTCATATTTATGCTACTAACCCTTTTTGGCAAGTATTTCGTATTTTGTGTATCTCCTATGTGTTTTACAGATATTTCATGCAAGTTAGTGCCAAAGAGAACTCAAAATAGTGAAAGAAACCAAGAATCGGGGAGTTGAGGGGCATTTTCGTAATTTTGTAGCCTTATTCCGGAGGTGGGGCCAACTGGAAAGTTGAAGAGCTTTTAATTACAAGAACACTGGAAAAAACGGCACCTCAATCCGAGTTACGATGAAGAAGTTATGCCCATTTGAAGTTGAGAAGAAATTCAAGAAAAAAGCTGTCAGACCCAAACCGAACCGAAGCTGAGAAAAAAGAACCAGTCTGCCCATTTGTCACGCACCAGATCCGTTACGAAATTAGTCACGCTCCAGATCCGTTACGAAATTAGTCGCGCTTTCTAAGTGTGACAAATTGGCAGATACGGGATTTTTATTTTGTGCTTATCTTTTAGCCAAAAGAGTTTTATGTTTTGGGGACTCTTCTAAACGACCCTTAGCCTATATATTTAGTCATTAGGACTCCTTTTATGAAGATTTCATTCATGTAAAATCTCCATAACAAGTAGGAACATCTAGGAGAAAGATTCACATACTTTACACCATTAATTCAAGAGCTTTTTTGGTTTTTCTTCAGTCTTTGATTTCTTCTTGCATGTTCTTGCTCTTCAATCGTGGTAACTTTTATTTCCAGCACTTTTATCATTATTCACCATGTTAGGCTAAGTTTTTAAAGGTTGGGATGCATGAACCCAACCTGATGTTGTAGTTGCTTGTGTATAAAATTAGTCCTCTGAATTTAGTGATTAATTACGACCGTATTGCGTAGTTACACAATAATTGTAGATCTTTATATCTCGTTTGCCTCTGGGTACTCGTGATGATTTAGAGTGCAATTCGAGTGCAACTATCGCGATACTGATTTACTCATCCTCAGATTAAGTATGACGCGGGCTTGAACCTCGTATACGTAATGCTTGGGAGTACTAAATTCTGGGTCAAATTAATCGGTTAAATTTACGATTAGTTTTATACCATCAATACTCTAGGGTTGAGGGATTGTGTCTCTACCTTAATTTTTCCAATTAGTTTTAGTTAACTTCTTTATTTTTCCCTTTTTCCTTTGTCACTCAATCATCATCATTTACACTTTATTTTTTGAAGTAATAAATCAATTAAAATCTATCAAACATTCCCTGTGGATTCGATACCCAGACTCGCCACTATACCCCGCAAGAGTGTAGTTAAAGTTTAGTTTTTTTTTGTATTGTGGTTGGAAGCCGACAACAACGACTAGCGTATTTACACGGACGATCGGTTTCCGACTCGATCAAAATGGCGCCGTTGCCGGGGAGTGTTTTGTTATAGATTATAATTGATTTACTATTTCGCAAGATATTTTTTTCTTTCTTTTATTTTTTTTTTGCAGGCTTGCACAATTGAGCGCCAAGAAACGTTGAATCCTTAGCCGCACACCTCTTTAAGTGGATTGTCCGTTTACAAACTATTCGGTAATCATGTCTTTTTATAGTGAGTTCGGTAATTATAATGGTTCATATGGGAATAGTTTTCAATCTTTTTATTTTCAAGAATCTCCGCCTTGACCTATTAAAATGGGTGAGTGGCTTTTAATTCATGAATATGAAAGGCTTGAAAACAAATATCGGGAAAAAAATCGTTTTTGGGAGAAAGAGTTGGATGCATTATTCGAATCCAATGACGATTTTTCTTCCGAGGTTATAGAGCCAGTGAATCCTACTTTGGAAGAAAGAATGCTTTTTCTAATCAAACAAGTACTCGATTTTCTTTCCACCCAAAGTGCAATGGATGTTGGTCTTGTTACGAAAATGATCTCACTTTGCGATGAGATACGTTCTAATTTGGAAAATAAAGAGGAGGTTGAGACTTGTGTGTCACCTCATTTTTTGAAAAACATCTCATTGAAAGTGAGTCTTCCTCCCTTGAAATTCAATCTCCGAGTGATGATGAATCACTTGAGATTGAGTTTATTTCATCACCATTTTCGTTCACCGTTATTCAACCATTAGAAGTACCGCTAGATTCCTATGAGTCGGTTGAAAATTCTGAAACGTTTACACCTTTTATCGACAAAGACACTTTGCTAGAATTGTTTTCTAATATGGACTCTTCCTTTTTGTGTGCCCCTCTCCCCATACTACTTGAAAAAGATTCGGGAGGTGATTATATTTTCCGTGGATCTCAATTGTACTTGTCCCACCTAGCACCCAAATCCCCCATCATCCCGTTAAATTTTTTCATTGGTGATGGTTCATTTTTTCCATCTCACACATGCCTTCCGTTGTTCAAACAAAATCCTTATTTTTCGGGAGGCATGCATCCTAGTGAGGGTACACCATTAATCCCTCAAAGTCATATTGTATTTTGGGTGGACCCTCAAATTTTTCGACTTCTAGTGTATAATTTATTAGAATTTGAAAATCGTAGGTTGTACAATAGTTAGCTTATTTTTTTTTTATTTTTTTTTAGTATCGAGTTTTTGTTATTATTTTTGCTATGCTTGGTTCTAACATGTTTTCTAGATTCAATGGACTCGCATTCATCGGGGATCGCTCCAATTGGGTAATATCTTTATTTTCCTCTCTTTATATTATGTTCTTGATTCGCATTGAGGACAATGCAACATTTAAGTTAGGGGGTATGGGATATTCTTCCCATTTATTGTTTAGTTTCATTGATTTGATCACGTGTTCGTTCCAAGTATGTTTTTTTTTAGAAAAAAAAAATCAAAAATTTCAAAAAAAAAAATCATAAAATTTTGAAAAATCCAAAAATATTTTTGTTCAAAATAAATAAAAATTGGAATTCAAATTTTTCAAAAATATCATTAAAAGTCAAATTGGAGTCTCAAATTGTAAACATTCAACATACACAAAGCCGAAATTGACCAAAGATGGAAATTGAGCGAAAATTGATGACTTAACGAATAAATGTGGAGATTATCAAACCCGGTGAGATTCGAGCCTATCACGTTTTGCGAGATTTTAAATCAATCCGAGTTAATTGTTAACTCAAAGTTCTTTTTAGCGCTTAATAAGTTGTCAATGATCTCAATCCTTTCATTTTGATCGGTTTTGAAAAATGTGTGCAATAGTGCCTTGAAAAACGTGCTAAATTAGTCTCTAAACTTAAATTCATCTCGAAACGCCAATGGTAACGCAACTGGCATTTTGGACAATGAAGTAGGCCCTCGTTTGTCACCCCAAAAATATTGGCCAGAAAAAGTAGCGAAAAATTACCCTTTGCAACCCAAATTGAGCCAAATAATTTTCCCTTTCGTTTGACAACCCGAAAAACCCAAAATAGCCCGGAATTGCGAAAAATAAAAAAAATTCAGAATTTAAGTCCGAAAAGTGCAACAAAAAGGGGCAAGAAAAAAAAAATAGAAGAATGCTCAACAAAAATAGCAAGAAAAAAAAATAATAGAAATGAAAAAAAAAATATGAAAAGAAGAAAAAAATGAGCAATAGCCCGAAAAATGCACAAATGGACATCACGAATGACTTTTCCAATTCCAACCTTCCATACCGCCTTTATTTTACCCAATGCAACCTTTAACCCCAAAAAGTCCTAACCGAGTCCAAATTGCAAAAATTGAGTACCGCGTGGAGAGCTAATACACCAAAAGATAATATAAGAGGTTAAATGCGCGAAATAGAGGCGATGTTCCCGTTTTTAAAATCGTAATCCGTTGATGAGATCCTTTCACTATAAAATTTCCGTCTTTCTAATTGCATGCGTGAATTTGCTTCCATTACATTTACTCTTTATATCACGCATGCCTAGAGAATAGCCATAATCCGAGAGATTCGTTTGTGAGTGCATTCCGTGAGAAATTGAAATCAAAACGAATTTTCGGATAAGTAACGTAATGATCAATCGATGGAAATTGGCGGTTATATTTCTGGCTTCGCACACACACACTACTGTTTGAGACTCGTAAATATGACTTGATGATGACTATTTTCTGGAAAAGTTTGAATTGCACAATTTTTGCATATTTTGAATTTTCTTTGAGTCGAATTTTGTGGGTATATTCACTGCAAACCCTCACGAGACACAACTCGTCCTACTAGGGTAACCTAGGGGTTTAAAGGCTTGTTGCATACGCTAAATGCAATCGCTTGCCCGCGAAAGTGGTACTCTATCCCAATAAAGTTTTTGAAGGGTCCTTAACTCATTCTCTCATTCTTTTACATTGCTCGGGACGCGCAAAGTTCTAAGTTAGGGGGGGTTTGATTAGGCATAAATTCTTCACATTTATCCCCTTAATTTCAGTATTTTTATGATCCCGTGCAGTGTAAATAGATTGGATTTGTCTCATATTTATGCTACTAACCCTTTTTGGCAAGTATTTCGTATTTTGTGTATCTCCTATGT
The DNA here is from genome assembly GCA_949130495.1 of Sambucus nigra. Taxonomy (NCBI): domain Eukaryota; kingdom Viridiplantae; phylum Streptophyta; class Magnoliopsida; order Dipsacales; family Adoxaceae; genus Sambucus; species Sambucus nigra. The sequence goes on from OX422211.1 coordinate 311,056,626, forward strand.
GTTTTACAGATATTTCATGCAAGTTAGTGCCAAAGAGAACTCAAAATAGTGAAAGAAACCAAGAATCGGGGAGTTGAGGGGCATTTTCGTAATTTTGTAGCCTTATTCCGGAGGTGGGGCCAACTGGAAAGTTGAAGAGCTTTTAATTACAAGAACACTGGAAAAAACGGCACCTCAATCCGAGTTACGATGAAGAAGTTATGCCCATTTGAAGTTGAGAAGAAATTCAAGAAAAAAGCTGTCAGACCCAAACCGAACCGAAGCTGAGAAAAAAGAACCAGTCTGCCCATTTGTCACGCACCAGATCCGTTACGAAATTAGTCACGCTCCAGATCCGTTACGAAATTAGTCGCGCTTTCTAAGTGTGACAAATTGGCAGATACGGGATTTTTATTTTGTGCTTATCTTTTAGCCAAAAGAGTTTTATGTTTTGGGGACTCTTCTAAACGACCCTTAGCCTATATATTTAGTCATTAGGACTCTTTTTATGAAGATTTCATTCATGTAAAATCTCCATAACAAGTAGGAACATCTAGGAGAAAGATTCACATACTTTACACCATTAATTCAAGAGCTTTTTTGGTTTTTCTTCAGTCTTTGATTTCTTCTTGCATGTTCTTGCTCTTCAATCGTGGTAACTTTTATTTCCAGCACTTTTATCATTATTCACCATGTTAGGCTAAGTTTTTAAAGGTTGGGATGCATGAACCCAACCTGATGTTGTAGTTGCTTGTGTATAAAATTAGTTCTCTGAATTTAGTGATTAATTACGACCGTATTGCGTAGTTACACAATAATTGTAGATCTTTATATCTCGTTTGCCTCTGGGTACTCGTGATGATTTAGAGTGCAATTCGAGTGCAACTATCGCGATACTGATTTACTCATCCTCAGATTAAGTATGACGCGGGCTTGAACCTCGTATACGTAATGCTTGGGAGTACTAAATTCCGGGTCAAATTAATCGGTTAAATTTACGATTAGTTTTATACCATCAATACTCTAGGGTTGGGGGATTGTGTCTCTACCTTAATTTTTCCAATTAGTTTTAGTTAACTTCTTTATTTTTCCCTTTTTCCTTTGTCACTCAATCATCATCATTTACACTTTATTTTTTGAAGTAATAAATCAATTAAAATCTATCAAACATTCCCTGTGGATTCGATACCCAGACTCGCCACTATACCCCACAAGAGTGTAGTTAAAGTTTAGGTTTTTTTTGTATTGTGGTTGGAAGCCGACAACAACGACTAGCGTATTTACACGGACGCTCGGTTTCCGACTCGATCACCTATGTTGATTTTTTCGTGGTTTAAGTTCACACAATTTCATTCCACTTCCACAATTTGGATATTTTCGTGCAACTCCATAGTGTAATTGTTTATATTAGGACTAATATGTACTTTTTATACATATATACTCTTTATAGATTTATATATTTATATACCCAAAGTTTTGAAAATTTTCAAAAATAGTTTGGTAATTCCTTGGAATTTCATCGCATGAGCTTAAATGATTACATTTGTGATGATATTTCATATTTGGTTTCATGTGGTGTTACCATTTCTGGATTATTTTCTAACCCTTTGTCTATTACGGACAAAAGGGGGAGAACATATTGAGCGGGATTTTTTTATGTTTTTTTAAACTCTAATGTGTCATGGGTATTTCTTTTGCTTCATGTGTGTCGGTCTTTTTTGCCTTGATGAGTTCATGGACTACACATGGACAATTTCAGTTGAAGATAATGTCACTTGTGCTTTTTTCATTTTTGGTTTGGGAGGAAATTAGTTATATCTATCTTAAGGGTTATTTGTTTTCGATTTGTGTTTTGTACCGAGCTAGCCAAAGGGGGAGACTTGTAAGAGCAATATTTGTAATTTCTCGTCATTTATTTTAGTTTGGCTTAACTCGTTACACCCCACTGCAACATCATGAAAATTTTCAAGATTTCAAGTGAAGAAGAGTTAGTGACCAAATGCAATAATTGAAGATCAATCGTCGCTATATTTATCGGAGAAGGTTCATGAGGTTGCTTCTGTTAACTATTTTTGTTCAGGGATATTTATAAAGAGTTTGAAAACATCTTATACTTTGTTAGAATGCTTCGAACTTCGTTTGAATGAGATCAATTGCTGCAACTTTTGGCAGGGTCTAGAATCTCGTTGGATCAGTCTTTTCAAGTATGTTCGAACGATAAAGGGTACTTCATTCGCATATGATGTACCCTTGTTCGAACGAGTAGGCAAAAGATTATTTTTACCTAATTTCAAATGAAATCTGTCATACCTATCTGTTGTAGATTCTTATCCCTATATATAGGTATGTGATTATATATTTTGGTAGTAGCCTTTTAGATTTCTTTTTATGATTAAACTCTCTTTTTTTTCAATCCAAACCCCTTGGATGATTTGAGATCACTTTTCTAAAGCAAGAACAACACATTCCATGTTCTAAACCTCGTGGAGTTAATCCTATGTTGTTGACCTTTGTAGAGTTTATTCTTTAAGGATGAAGAAGAAAGGAATATCGAATCCTAAGGCTAATCAGTGGATACCGAGGCAAGAGGAAGCTTTCCGTGGGACAATGATGCATCATTTCTAGTGGTTAACTTAACGGCATTGTTACGTAACGTAATGGATCTCTAAGTATTTGTAAGTCTTTGCATGTCTGTCTAGATGAAAATAATGTTGAATATAGGTTTTGCCCGATTCCTCTTCTTCTTATTTTTTTAGTGTTGGTTTTCTTAGCTTCATTTAGATATAATTATCTTGCATGCTTATATAATATTAACAAGATAAAATTTGGTCAAAATAGAATTTTGTGTTTATGTGCTTCCCTTACTCTAAGACTTATTCATATAACCGAGACCTCACATTTTTCAAATTGTTATCAGAGATGGTTTCTATAATCTAGGGTGGACTAGTTCAGGGACGTGAGCTTCAAGACATCGAGTCCAATGTGCTCGTCACGCATGTGATACCCGGGAAGGAGAACTCCCCGTTGTGGTTATGCGAACATTGCGGCACAATGTATATCAGTGGGTGTGTCAATTCGTATATCGTGTGGCCTACTCACCTCCTCGGATTTAACCTTACCCAAGACATGTAGTGATATTATTTGAATTGAATTGTATTTTTTTTAAGTTGGTACATTTGAATTGTTTTTAAGTTGGTACATTTGAATTATATTTGGATTATATCGTGATGCATATTGTCTCTATTTTGAATGTATATTTGCACTATCTCTATTTTATTTGGATATATAATGTTTGAACAGGTACAATATTGCTATAACAGGTACAAATATACTGTTGGGCAGTGGCAGTGGCCATACTGCCCAGCAGATGTTTTTTTCAATTCTGCCCAGAATTGTCACGATCATTGGCCGTGAAAAATCCTTGACATAGAAACTTGTCACGGTCATTGACCGTGATAATTTTTTAACCATTATCATGGGCTTGTCACAGTCCTTAACTATGACAAACTTGTCAAGGTCAAGGACTGTGACATGACTGTGATAATTCTAACGAACTTATCACGGTCAATGACCGTGACAAGTCCATAACAAAAAAAAGTTGTCTCACCCAGAATTGTTACAGTCATTAACCTTAACAAGTTGAACTTATCAAGGTCAATGATTGTGATAATTCGGCAGATTTGGTGTAGTGTGCGTCTTACACTATCTAATCCAAATGTTTCACCATAACAACTGGAATACCACTATTGGTAACATTTCTATAATTTTTCTTGTTATCCCATATCCGTCGACCTTTTGACATGTTCTTCCCAACCAAATCATATATCCATGAAAGAAACTGTCATAGAGCACCCTTAATGTACACGTCATACAACTAAAATTCTTAATTAGTTAGGGGATGTTAGATGACACTTGTATCCCCCATCCATTATTGCCAATAGATGCATGTGGGGCATACATCTCAATATGTACTTGGTACGACTCATGTCATTGGGTCATAGGATCATATCATGGAGTCATGATGTACTTATGCCATTGATCAAGGGGAAACAAGATACTTATGCCCTTGTACAGGTGCTAGTGTCAGTGGGAGTAAGTTGGGATACATGGATTAGCAAGCAGAGCCTAATTGTTAAGAGCATCCTTACATCATCCTGAACTAGATATATTTTTATCTTCCAATTACATTCTTAGAATGATCCGCGAAGCTTTGTCCTACATAATTGAATAGCCAATGCGTTTTGGTCCCATATATATTGACAGTGATTCAGTTGTGGAGGATATAATTTATTGTGTTTAAGTTGATATCATCGGTTTGTTTGATGAAATTAAACTCGTTTGTGTTGCACTTCCTTGAAAGGACGTGTTGAACTCACTCACATTTAGTTTCAAATAACTATCACTTAAGAGTCTTAAGAATACTGGATTTCATGATGAAAATCAATCCGATGGGGGACCAGATTAAGCTGACACAAGAAAGTAATCACATCACATTCTTAAAATGCCAATGAAGACAACATGATTTATGTGGAAACCTCTTTCCCACTTAATATATAAAACTGGAGTGTATTTTGAAGAAAAACAATTCATTCAATTCTAAATTCCCGAATTAAATTCTTGATAACTTCAAATATACTTGTACAAATTAAATTTCTCGATCTCACTATTTTAGTTTTTCAAAAATAAAACTATTTTAAAATTAAAATAAAACTCAAAGATCAAAATTTAATTTATAACTTAAAATTAATTATCCAATTGAATTCCATTTAAGAAATAATAAATAAAAACAAAATTTCCTAAAAAATGTGATCTAAGTCGGTTAAAATAATAATCCATGCTATCCATAATAACGTGTGATCCTAATTAATAAATTAATTACACTCGAAAATTAACAACATGAGCAATATGGTAGAATCATACAAAGAAGACTAATATGAAATCATAGTTCAAATAAGAATCAAATTCCATGTTCACCAGGCCTAGAGTTCTTCTTGTACCCCTCTTAACGCAGACTTCTTATCGAACAAGAATTCTCTTCGAAGTAAACTTCTTTGTAACCTGCAGTTCGTCACGTATTAAACCTTTGAAAATACTACACACTGATCCAGGAAGAATCGGGGAAAATATTTGTTGCAAAAATGATGAAAACTTTCAATAATCAACCAAACCACATCATTTTTTTATGGCCGAACCAATCCAACATGAGTGCGGATCGATCTAGGTTTGTTGCTTGTCTTATTCCTCTTTAGTTTGCCATATGCATGCAAAAACCTCTATAACTTCCTCATAACATCACCAAACACAATGAAACTTTGTTGAAGGCCAAAACCTATGTAATTTCACAATTCTAACTAGTAAAAACTATTACATCACCTCACATACTCCTCCGCATACATCGATTAATGCATTAATTAAAATAACCTAATTATTAAAATCTAAATTAAAACTATAAAGAAAATAACTATAGATAAACCACTATATGATCCATTCATATAGAAAACATTCATGTGACTAGGATGGAAGGGATGTATGCACTAGAATATCTAAAAAACTATGTCAGTACGAAATAACAAGTAAAGATATTTTTTTTCTTACAACATGCAAAGCTAGACCTTTCCAAAACATGATCAATCTATAACCGGGGATCTGATACCAATTGTTAAGGATCGGGATTGACATAAATACTAGAAAATTTCAGACCATAGAACTTTGATTGATCATGCATTGGAAAGTAAAAGCAAGAACTAAGTTTAAAGCAAAACCTAGGATTCCGAATTACAGTACCTTTACGGATCTTATTGGTGATCCAAATGAGGTAAAATATGTTGATGAAGATGATTATCTTAATGCCCTCCTAAGGTCTTGAAAAATCTTGTTAGAATACACCGAAAGCCTCGGATCTTCTAGTATATGATCCACCCAAAGTAAGCCTCATATATGGTCACTACTGGAGATTAAAACTTGATGAAATAGGGGAGAAATCACTTTCTCACTCCTTATCCCTTCACAAAAACATGAATCGTATTTTTTCTCTTCCTCTCTAACCCTCCATAATGGATATATTGCCTAAAGCCCTAACTTACACCAATATATATAGGTATAAGTCACGGGCTTAGGATAAACTGGTCTTTTAAAGAATTTCGGGCATGTTACTTGGGCAACAGACTATACTTGGGACCCGAGACTAAATTATTAAATTGGGTTTCAAATAAATAATCAGAAATCCAAAATTACATCCTCGAAATTAATTTCCGTTCTTAATTTAATGTGACGATTCCACTAAATAATCATGACTATAGTAAAATTTAATTATTTCAAAATCATTCGAGGTAAAGAGGTCTTATTTGCAAAGTTGATATGGTGTGTAATACGATTCCTTATGTTGAGTATATAATGCTCACTTGGTCAAATCAATTTGACATTAATCAATTCTAACCAACTTCATATTTATTGCTTGATTAATCGACATCGTTCGCATGATGCAAATCTATTTAAACACAAATGATCCACGTCCATCTTCCCATACTCATTAAAACTTTGCGCACAATTAAAAGTTGGCATCGTGCGCACTATGCAAAATGTGTCAATTTTCAACGCTATTCAAGGTTTTAAAACAAATCCCCAAAGTTTAAAAACCACACATTTTATGAGAATGACTTATGCAATTTTACTCAAAGCACCAAGTATAAAAAGTTCGTGTATGCAAAGGGAAGCTATTCGAATTCACAAATTAACTTAAAGGAGATCAAAGTAAGCGAATAGTTGGAAGCCTTGGAACCTCTTATGCCGCATGAAGTTTAAAAATGTAATAAATTAGGATTTAAGTCACCCTCACCAAAGAGATATGAAATCAAGTGTCGGGTTTGATTGATGGAAAACTTAGTATTTTGACATTGAAGTAGCCAACTATATAAAATAATACAAATGCGTACAATACATTTTTATAATATCTACTTATTAGGTCATGTTTTGAACATTCAAAAATCCTTTAGAATTAATTAAAAAACATAAATTAACCTAACTTAAATGCAGTTTAAAGACTTAAATATTCAACAGCCTCAATCAAATTCAAAATTTTCTAGGAGGATCATATCATATATCAAAACCTTCTTCTTCGAACAATTAAATAGAACCTTCTATTTAAAAGTGTATGTATACAAAATAGAGACATTTATATGTATAAATTTAAAGAAAAATGATAAGAGTCCCAAACATATAACCTAAATCTCTCTAAAGTGCATTAGTGTTTGTACATTGCGGTGGGTCGCACATATGATGCAAGCACTTAATGCATTTTCAGGGATGTGTTGAAGGATGTTTTGGGATGCATATCATCATTCAAATTTTAATAATGAATAATTGTACTACCAAATTTGCATCTCAAAGTTGAATTTTTTTATAAGTGATAGTGTCTAGTTCCTAGAAGCTATATTAACACGTATTGTGGTCTAATATAACATAAATATTTGTAATATGATACGAAAAGTTACGAATATGAGAAAAAAAATCTAATGTTAATGTACTCTCTAACATGACATAGGGGCGCACATAATATTATATTATTTTTACGACTATTGGGTTACGATCCCCATTAATTTTTTGATATCGACTTTGACCCCCAATATTTGGACTACTTGGGGTTTGACCTTCAAAATCTAATAGTGGCATAAAAAGTGTTGCAAAAAATACTTTGCGGAGCTTGTTATGATATTTTTGCATAGGTAAAAGTTATTTTGGGGGTCGTACCCCATGAAATGAAAAATACTGTAGTTAAACTAGATTACAAATAATTAATGGGGTCAAACCCTAAATAGTCTATTTTATAAGGACTGCACTAAATGTTATATAACATCATGGGCTGCAAGTAAATTTCTGAAATTTAGGGGTTAAAGACTAAAAGTCCCTAAAATAAACTTAGGTCCCTTGTTGACAATTTTTAAATATTTAAGGACAATTTGCTATTAGGTCACTTATTATGCTCACTAGCATGGACTTTTACAATAAGAGAATTAGTGACCCTAAGTGCTTAAAATTTGTCAAAAGACCTAAGAGTACTTTCCTTTATTAAAAATTCTAGAGTCGTCTATCACGGGAAAAAAGGAAATAATATAAATTCTGTATTAACAATAAAAAATAAAAAATAAAAAACAGAAAAAGCGTTGACGATACTAGTTTATTGTTTCCCTAAAGGATTAATTAAATTTGATTGAAGTCGTCGTGACTCTGTCAACTTAAATGGGTGCATCTTTGAATTGGTTTCACTTGAACGTCTCTATAAGGAAAACCAAATAGGAATAGCCATTGACAAACTAGCGATGGCTTCACAAAGGGTGTTACTGCTAATATTAAGTGGCATGGCAATAACAGCAGCAACCCCCATAGCCAAACCAGGTTGCGAAGAGAGTTGTGGCAATCTCAGAATTCCATATCCATTTGGTACAAGAGAAGGCTGCTACTACGACAACAATTTCCTTATGACATGTAATGAAACTTTCACCACGTTTCTGTGGGATACTAATATTATGGTCACAAACATATCGCTGGACGGTCAGCTATCCGTCTCCCAGTATGTCGCCCGTGATTGTTACAATAGATTTGGCACACAAATAAGCAACAACAGGCCTTATATCTGGTTGGGAGAATTTTGGATCTCTGATGCCGCTAACAAATTCACTGCCATTGGTTGCGACACTTACGCGGAAATACAAGGTAACACAACATTACTCCATTAATGTTTGGAATTTTTTTTAATCTATGTATAGTTAAAGTCTTTTTATTTTGCATAAAAAAGTCCTTCATCATCCCAAATAAACTTTATCATGCTGCTGGCGCGCACCTTTAAACCATGCCGCTGGCGCAACACTTATTCTCTTATCTTTAAAGGTCCGCGCCAGCGACATGATAAAGCTTATTTGATATGATGAAGGACTTTTTGATACAAAATAAAAGATTTGGACTAAATGTGTATTAAAAAATATTTGAGAGATTTTTTGGTATTTAATCCTTAATGTTTTCTGTGATAAAAAAACCGGATCCTATAAATCCATATACTTTTTTAGTTGGGCTTAAGGACATCATATTTCCAATTAATTAATTATAAGTTCATCAACTCTATAATTATATTATTATTCAAATACATCTAAGATAAATTTATAGAATTAAAACATAAATAACAAATACATATTTACTTTAAAACATTAAATTTAGTATTAATTGCACTTAGGGACCTTATACTTTGACTCTCTTTCCACTTTCCACTATATACTTTTAATTTTTTCAATTTACACCCCTAATTATAAAAACGACTGCAGTTTACCTCATCCCTCCAATTTCGTTAACTTTTTACAAAAACCGTTAGTCATGTGCGTGGCACATGACATTAACCAAGGGCATTTTTGTTCAAACCAAATTGCTTTTGAAAAAAATCTTTAAATAAGAAAAAAAACATATAAAATTTTCAAAATTACCAAATAATATTTTTAAAATATAAAAAAACACATGGAATAAATTTTGAAAATACAAATATATATTGAAAAATTCTGAAAATGACAAAAAATAATTTTAAAATAGAAAAAAAAACTTGGAAAAAATTCTGAAAATACCAAAAAATATTTAAAAGATAAAAAACATGGAATAAATTCTGAAAATATGAATATATATTTAAAAATTCTCAAAATACCAAAAAAAATTTAAAAATAATAAAAAAAACTTGGAATAAATTCTGAAAAATATGAATATATATTTAAAATTTCCTAATTTACCAAAAAATATTTAAAAATATAAAAAAGCTTTCGAAAAAACTTCATTATATATATATAGGTGATAATTTCTAGGTGCATCGTTATGTGACACATGTCTCGTCCGCATTCTTAAAATGTGGACTAGTCCGCACAAGAGCATTATATATATATATATATTCTGAAAATTATATATATGTGTGTGTGTGTGTGTGTGTATTCGAGAGGTTTTATTGCCCCATTTTTCTTTTTTCTAGAACTCTTGAATACACACACACACACACACACACACATATATATATATATATGATTTTTTCAGAAAAAAGAAAAAAATGACTTGAAATATGATTTCCAAAGAAAAAAGAAAAAAAATAGCCCTTGCCCCCCCCTCCTCAACCACCACCAATATCCCAGCCCCTCAACCCCAGCGCCGCCCAACAAGCCCCTGCCCCTCCTCTCCCCCCCAACCCCAGCCCTTGCCCAGCTAGCCCCTCCCCTCCTCCGCCCGCACCAGCTCCTCTCCAGATATGTTATCATGTGTGCATGTGCGTGTGTGTGTGTGTTCGTGTATGTGTGTGTGTGTGTGAGAGAGAGAGAGAGAGAGAGAGAGGGAGAGAGAGAGAGAGGAAGAAGCGTGAAGATCTCGTGTGTGTCTGTGTGTGAGTGTTTAGGTTTTAAAATAAAATAAAATACCCTCTGAAATTACCAAGTTACCCTCACTAAAACTACATGTGGAACTCACGTGACCTCACTCCCGCCAAAAAAGGGATGGCCGTCACATTTTTGGGTTGATTGAACTGTCAGTGCTAATACAGGGTTTGAATTGAAAAAATTGAAAGTATATGGTGGAAAGTGAAAAAATAGTCAAAGTATATGGGGCCCTAGTGTAATCAACCCTTAAATTTATATAAATTTACTTTTTCCCCTTAATTTTGGGCGTCATAAAACTATGAGGATACATTTTCATGGCAGTTGGAAACAAAATATGTTGGTTGTAACATAATTACATTTAGTCCCTAAAAGTAATTTTTTTTTCTTAATTTGATTTAGTGACATTTTTTTTACAATATATGCATGTATTTTGATTCTAGAAGCAACAAAATTTTAAAAGAAGATATACAAATACATTTTCTTGTGAACTTATTGATAAAAATCTTGGAGAAAGTACTCTTAGGTCCATCACAAACAAATTTTAAACACTAAAGGAATTTTGACAAATTTTAAACACTTAGGTTCACTAATTCCCTTTTTGTAAAAGTCACGCTAGTGGCATAACAAGTGGACCTATTAATAAATTGTTCTTAAATGTTTAAAAATTGCCCAAAATTCTTTTAGTTTGTTTTTATGGCTAATTTCTAAAGAATATAGAGACTTAACACCATGTTTTGCCTTTTAGTTTGTCAATAAAATTCATTGTTTAAAGTGTTGTATTAATTTTATATTCGAAGGGACCTTGCAAAGTGGTGAGACATACGAGAGTGGTTGCATTTCAAGATGTTCCAGCATGGATGCTGTCATAAATGGGTCTTGCTCGGGTATTGGATGTTGTCAAGTAACTATGCCAAAGGGACTGAGGAGAATTGCGGTGTTATTAAGCAGCTACAATAACCACACAAATATAACAAACTTCAACCCTTGTAGCTACGCCTTTGTTGCCCAAGAAGAAAAGTTCAACTTCTCCTCACAACTACTTGGCGGCATGCATGAGGAAATGCTTCCACTTGTGCTTGATTGGGCAATTGGCAATGTGTCGTGTAAGATTGCACAGAATTCACAAAATTATGCTTGCATGGAGAATAGTGAATGTATTGGAGTGGATAATGGAAGTGGGTATCGCTGCAAATGCAAGGACGGTTACGAGGGTAACCCTTACCTCTTTGGTTGCCAAGGTACGTGCTCTCAAAAGGCAAACTTGCCAATTCTTAACCTTTTGTCGTCTCAATTCTTCACGGTGGTGATATCTCTTCACAAGATAAAGGGTATAAGATAAAGACTTTCTACGGACAACTTTTGTTCGTAGGAAGTAAAGAGCCATTTCTTACGGATAATATTTGTTCGTAGGAAGTTCATACGAACAAATGAAGTTCGTACGAAGTATTTGCAAATTCAGTACCCAACAGGTAACTTTGCAAAACGCGTACAATTTCTTTTACTGAATTTCTTAGTTTAACTACACCATTGCAGACCTCCCAATTTGTAAAGTTAGCATTTTCTGTGTCTTTTAGCATCACCACTACGGATGCTCTAATACACAAACCTAACACCTACTTATATAATAAAGAAAAAATCACACATAAATTATATTGATACAATTTATATAATAAAAATCAAAACAGAGAATTTTATGGAGAAATCGAAAAATTAGGATAATATAATATTATAGTCTATTACTCAAAATTAAATTGTTAATAAAATTATTTCAAATATGAACAACATTATGTCGAATCCAAATATATGTTGCACAATTAAAAAAATATAATATTACCTCAATCGTTTATAGAACATGTAGTAGATGGTTCCTGCGTTGAGTCGTGGACTAGGTATCTCTCTATAAGACGTTTTGTGATTCTACCCTCTCTGTGTAGGTAGTATACAGTCACGTCAGCCCCCAGGATAAAACAAGCCCATAATCAACTATATATCATATAACTATGTATTTTGATTATCTGACATGCTAACACATTAAGAATTAAATGCTCACTATCACAGTGATGTAATTTGAGGGAATAAATATTTTCGTGAAGAATTTTTTTTCATATTGAATACTGAGAGTGAGCAAATTTCGTTTTTTTGTTTCTATATTCTATTTGTTGTTTCTTTTCTTCACATTCTACTATGGTTGAAAGCTTTATTATATAAGAAGAATAATAGTAAAAGAACAAAGACTAATCCTTTTGAGAGGCCAAGTTTCTCTCCATATATCACCATACATGAGGAATGCAATAAGTGGGTAGACAAAGTGGGTGAAAGTGGACAAATGAAGGGAGGTAGTGGGCTACTAAAATGAATAAAAGGGACATCCGTCCAAAGTATCCAAGAGGACTTATGGGTCCCATAAAACACATTTTTTCTCATTCATTTTCAAACTTTACATTCAACCCATCTGGTTCCAACAATCCCCACTTGTAAATTTTGAAAAAATATTTTTATCGAGCGATAATTCATGAATTATGCATAAGTAAAGTTGTCTTTTGACTTGAACATTTACATAGTAAAAATGATTCAGAATATACTAGAGTAACCGTAGTTTTGAACTTTATTCTTGATAACATTCCACACCACGCCCAACCCTACTTGGGTGGAATCCTCAAGCCAACACGTTACCACCATGTGCTTCTATCCCAGTAAATTGAACGCTCTAAGGAATTTGTTCAAAATTATCATAGGAAACGATCACACTTCCACATTTACATAGGTGAATCTATCAATGATACTCTGCAGCCATGTAACCCCCACACAAAATAGAGTTATAAAACTTCATTAAGAGTTATTAATTAACTCTTTCCAGGATAGTGCATACGGATGGACTCAGAGTAAAATACCATATACAATAGTTAACATGCTTCAACTCATATCACTTTTGACTTGTACCTTATGAACTTATTTCTTAGGATATCCAGTTTATAGGTTGGGTTACCACCACAAGTAATTCAACTATCAACGGGCTTTAATCTCATGTCTTTTCGGTGTTAAACACGTTCTCTTGCACTAGTCCATTCGTCATAGAAAAAGTTAGGTTTTGTTCTCATAAGTCCAAACATAATCCACACTGACAACTCATTAGGTTTAATTTCTCAAACTATGTTGTGGTTACAACGTATTTGTCATTTTTTCGTTATAATAACAATTATATAATTTCACAATAGTCATTGTTTAATTGTTGTGGATAAAATGATTATTATCAATCTCTCTCATAAAGGGATATTTTATAATACGTCTTTTAATATTTTATTCCCCAACTAGACAAGGTTAATGGTGTCATTATAAACTTCATCATTAATTGTGCCAATAATTAATATTTCTTGGAGTTCAAAAAGACAATATCATAATATGTGTTAGGCACATATCCATTAATTGATTCAGAATTAATTCTAGGTTCATTATTTTTTTTTATCAAAACACATAACCTTTTTAGATAACATAAGAATTCTTTTTCCAATTACAAACCTTCATACTCCCACAAAACAAACATTTTCAAGTTAATTGTATTTAGCAGCTCATTGAAGATTACTTAAGATGTTTCGCATAGACATCTTTCTTAACACTACATATAGTATTCTTAAACAATGCATACTTGGGTCATATTGAGTAAAAGATTGTTTTCAATAAACATATATCTAATAAATAGATATTCTTGTATTTCAAAGTTTTAGATCTACTTTGACTTAACATAAATTCGATTTTTTTGCCTACAAAATATCATAACCAAATATTAGCTAATCATTCTTGCATAAAAAAAATATAATATATTCATTTTTCAACATACTTAATGATAAACATCAATATATCATTCTCAATTCAATCTCATTTGATTATTTAAAATTATCAAAATATCATGTCATTTATTAGTGCCTCCCATATTCATAAATTCTTCGTTTTCAAGTTGGTCCAAGAAAGTTGCCTTACCTAAGTCACCATTCGGAAATGATATAGTATACATTTAATTTTAACTAAAAAATGTGTATAATATCAATAACAATCAAATGAATGTACTTCATTTTTATGAGAATAATTTAACATACATCATAATTAGCTAAGTTATCTTAGTATTGATAAATTAAAGATTATATTCATAAATGGTAATGGTCTCATTATTCCTTCAAAGGAGATGTATACTCCTTATTATCTTGAAGTTATAAGATAAGTCGATTATAAACTAATATCTAGTTGATTCCATAATTTTTTTTCAAACATTTATTACATGAATTCTCTAAAGATTTTTGAAATCCTTTTTAATAGCATACGCAAGCTCTAATTTGTAAGTTACGACTCAAAAAATTAAGATTTTACTTGAACACAAAAGTTTTACATTCTATTAAAATTTTCTTCAATTATAATTTATAGGTACTTGCTTGAGTGCCCCCACTATTATCTAGGTATTATATTCAAAAGTATGATTCATAAAAATGAAATTCAAAACTCATAGTATTTCAATATGAAATAAGAATTTAATCTTATTTCTTAAAATAATACATGCTTCATACTTTCAAGTATACCTGATTCAAAAAATGCAAGTCCATTATAGTCATAATTTCAATCCTTCGAGAGTCTCAAAGATACATATAGATTACACAATCTATCTTTTAAAGAAATGAAACATACAATTTTTTATATATTATTTTTTACCATGTATATGATATAGTCATCATGAGTAGAGTTGTCATATGCCGACATATGAGATCTCTACTCAACATGATTATATCATCTACACGAGGTGCAAATTATTAAATGTAATTTTCATAGGTTGCAACGATAGGTGTAGAAAATACACACCACCTTATACCATTTCTAAAAAAATTATCTTTAATTTTTGATCCAAAAATATCCTTAGAACATCATAATCTTCCAATTAAAACTGCTAAAATATACATAAGATTTAGAATCTCTTTGCAATAATAAAGTGTTCAAATTTTCAAAAAAATGTTTAGGTTAAATAATTTTCATTCAAAAACTTCATGTTTGAAATCTCAACACTACCAAACTGTTTGATTTTTTTTTAAAATTTTTTCAAAATTGATCCTTTATGAGTCTAGTTTTATACGCAATTAGAATCACTAAAAAAACATTAAGTATAAACTAAGAAAAACGCATTTTACTACAAGCTGTCCAAACATTACGGCACATTGCATCAGACTTTAAAAAAATCATAATAAAAGATATACAATTCATTTTTCAGAAATTCTAAAGCGCAATATTCATAATCTCATCATACTATATGCATGCCAAAATATACTAAATTTTAATGTGTGTATCACAAAAAAACTGAGATGATATTCTGATAAAATTCATAACATACAATTTCAATTTTTTTCTTTCCATCATTAATCACTTTAGGGTGGCTGAAAACTACCAAGTACACTTTTATATAAACACTTCAAAAAATATTTGAACCATTTTCTTTTATAGTAAACATAGCGCAATGCTCAAATTTTTATTATTTATCCTTCGAATCCTGATATCAAATTTTAATTTGATTCCGTATAACAAATTTTTATTTGTTTTCAAATATCAAATTTTAATTTGATTTCATATAATAAATTTTCGTTTGTTTTCATATAACAAATTTTTATTTGTTTGCATATAAAAATTTCATTTGTTTTCATATAATAATTTTTCACTTATTTTTAAATATCAAATTTTAATTTGATTTCTTAACCATAAGTGGTTCTAAATGAATTGTTTAAAAAGCTTGATAATTCAGTTTCTAACATAATTCAGTTTCTAACACTAACATCTTACGTGAACTCGCATTTCACTTTTATAACTAAAAATTAGGAGGATTTTTCATGAAGGGGATCATTATTGTTCAAATTCTAATTTCTTAAGAAATTACTGATTGATTCCGAATTAACATAAGTACATAAATTTATTTTTCTACTTCTCAAAATAAAATATCTAAGAAGTATGGGTGCTTAACTGTAATTCCTAGAGGTACAAGGTCAAAATTATAATTTCTAGAGGCAGAAAGTTTGTTGGCACTTGTTTCATTTTAGGCATCATATAAGTCCATAAGATTTATTTTTCTGTCTCCCTCGGAGATACAAGTGTCTTGAAATGGTTGGTGCAATTTACATTATGTAATTGAAAACTACACCAGAGAGTTTTATAGAGAAATCGAAAAATGAATAAAATATTTTGTTTTAGTATACTAGTAGAAATTAAACTGTTACTTCATACGATTATTTCAAGTACGAATCGCATGATGTCGAATCGAAATATATGTTGCATTATTAAAAATAGATAATATTACCTCAGTTGTATATAAAATCGCAGTAGATGATTTTTGTTTTGAGTAACAGACTAGGTCGCTCTCTTAATGACGTTTCTCGGCACTACCCTCTTTGTCAAGATTCTAAAAAACGCGAGGCGTGATCGATGCATGGATGTGAAGCCTAAAACCTAGGCAGGCCTTAGGCGTAAAAAGGTGTGAAAAAGGCGTTTAGACCTTTTTTAATATTTTTTAATTATAACAAGGGTATTAAAAAAACTAAAATAGTACATACCTTAAAAATATGTCCGAATATTTACAATTGAACCCCTTTTCCGTATGTATGCTCCATAAGTCCTCATCATATTATCACCCAATTACATGCAATCAAAATTCAAAATAGACAATAAAATAACTTAAATAAATAATATTAAGCTATATGAATGAAATCAAAATAGCCAAAAAAATTATTCACTTCCCCTAAATTATTCACTACCCCTAAATTATTCACTTCCAAAAAAATTCCAAACAGATTTATGCCAAAAAAATTCCAAACAGGTCCATGTTATAAAAATGAGTAAAACTGCATGTACTCACAAAAAATCCCAAAATGTGTACCCGCCTAATAAGATAAAAATTGGTACAAGCTTTTAACACAGTGGATGAGTCCCATTTTTATATACTGACGGAACCCACAACAATAAAGTATAAGCGTTTAATGCGATGAGTATGAATTTTGAATTTTTTTGTGGATCAACATAGTTTTATTCTAAAAAATTTCAAACAATAACAAAATTGTTACAGCAATAACAATAACAGCAAGCAAGTTACAAACAATAACAAAATTGGAACATCCCATCACATATTCAATTAAAATTCAATTAGTTAAAATTTGTTCTAGAAGTTTAACAAATTCAAAATTGCTAGATTTTAAAGTTAGAATCAGTTTTGCCTAATTTTTAATTTTTCTATGACACATTCAGTTAGTTTATATGCAAAAATCACCAACGGTTTCAAGATATTCAAGGAACATTTAAGATTTTTCCATAAATCCATACGAATTGTGTAGAGTATATTCTCCACAGAGTAGGTTGAGGAAGTTATTAACTAATCTTGTATTACATTGAAACAATAACAAACAATAATAGAGATTGGAATTTGCGAAAGCTTCACACCAACCCAAGAATGTCCATTCAAAGCTTTTACAAACAAAATTGAAACAATGTGTGCTGTTTTGGTTAGCTAAGTTCTGGCGAACAAGAAGGGGGCAAAACGAAATCCGAGGACCGCTAAAAATTAGGGATGAACAAGTGGGCTGAACGAGTGTCTTTTTTTTTTTTTAATTAAAGGGGATACCATAGCGATGTCGTTTTGATTCCCAACACAAAATAAATAAATAAAATCGCATTTAAGGCACGTTTAAGCTTAAAAAATACATTTTGATGCATTTTCACAAAAAAAAAGTTGATCATGCTTTAATTCACGCCTAGGATCAAAACTTGACGTATTTAAAAAGCTTCACATTTAGGCATGTTTTTTAGAACATTGTTCTTTATGCAAATAGTATACAGTCATGTCGTTCTTACGATAAATCAAGTTTAGAATCAATTGTGTCTCATATAATTATGAATTATAATTGTATGACATACTAACACCCATTCATAATGAATTGCTCAGTATCACATTGTTGTAATTTGACACAATAAATATTTTGATGAAGATTTTTTTCCAGACAAAATATTGAAAGTGAGCAAAATTTTTTTCTTCTTTTTTTCTATTATGTTTGTTAAATTCTTTTCCTCATCTTCTATACTGGTTGAAAGCCTTGTTATATGAAAAAAGAAAATGATAACATGTGACCCTGGTTCACATGTATTGTGCTTCAAACTAATAAATACGAAAATTCTATACGAGTATTTATATCCTATTAAATATATGACAAAATTATGTATTTTCTATTTTAAAATTCTTAGTTATATCCTTCGTACAGATATTATCGGGATCCTATAAAAAATAGTGAAACAACAAAGACTTGGTCCTTTTGAGGGGCCAAGTTCCTCTTCGTATATCAACACGCATGAAGAATGTAATAAGTGAGTAAACAAAGCGGGTAGAAGTGGACAAATGAGTGGAGGTAGTGTGCGGCTAAAAGGAAGAAAATGGCAGCCGTCCAAAGTGGCCAAAAGGATTTAATAAACAAGGTTATCAAAGTGGCCAAAAGGACTTAATAAAATTGTGATAACCCTTTATTTTTAAACTTTAAAGACACAAACGATCCGTTCCTACAAATTATAACAACATGGTGGGATTGAAAAGGATTATTGTACCATTGGACTTTATTTTTGAAGTTTTTCAGCATCTCCTAAATCCTTCCAAAAAATCAAGAGATAATTATATTTAAGTTTCATTTATTGGTCAACATTCATATAAGTTTGATTGACTTTTCAACAATCATATAGGTTCTATTTCAATTTTTTAGAAAAAATTTTCACAATTTTACCCCTTTATAATAAGTGGTTGGACTTTTTTTTAATCTTAAAATGATCATAACTTTTGATTCACAAATTTATTTTTCGCAAAATTACTATTTTTGAAATCCGCTCGACGAAATCTATTAAACAAGATCCATAAAGCCTATAAAATTTCATAGAAAAAAATTTACACAGACAGTAAACTTTACTGTATACACTAAAATATGAAATAGTTTTAAGTATGAGACATTTTCACAAACAGACAGTAACATTTACTGTGGTAATATTACACAGTATATATATATATATATATATATATATATATATATATATATATATATATATATCCGGTGAATCAAAACCCTCTTTTTTCATAATTATCTTATATTTAAAGGTTCGCGCTAGCGTCATCCAATCATTACCACCATTGTTGGCGCTTCAACGACTTTAATCAGAGCTCCGATTTGGGGTGGGTAAGGGTGGCATGTGTTGCTCCTGGCGCAAACCTTTGAAAATAAGAGACTTTTGAATAAATGGGTTTTGGATCCACGGGAGTGTCATGGGGTGCCGCTGGTGCAGACCCTTGAAAATACGATTGGATAAATGGGATTTGGATCCTCTGGAGCGCCGGTTTGGGGTGAGTAGGGGTGGCATTAGGTGCCGGTGGCACAGAGCCTTAAAAATAGAAGCATATTGGATATATATATATATATATATGTGTGTGTGTGTGTGTGTGTGTGTGTGTGTGTGTGTGTGTGTGTGTGTGTGTGTGTGTGATAACATAGTAAATACTATTGTTTGTAAAAATGTCATAGATATTAAACTTTATTGTATACACCAGTAAATACAATAGTTTTATATCTGTGACATTTTCACAAACAATAACACTTACTGTATTAATATATTTATGAAATAGTTTTATATATATAACATTTTCACAAACAATAACATTTACTGAGTTAATATTACACAATATATATATATATATATATATATATATATATATATATATATATATATATACACGGTAGATCCAAACCTCTTTTTTTTGTTTTTAAATTACCATATTTTTAAAGGTTTACGCTAGCGACATTCAATCCCCACCACTACCCACTTCCATTGTCGGAGCTTCAACGACTTTTATCTGCGCTATGATTTGGGGTGGGTAGTAGTGGCACAGGGTGCCGCTGGCGCGCACCTCTGAAATTAAGAGAATATTAGATAAATGGGGTTTGGATCCACCGGAGCTCCGATTTGGGGTGAGTAGAGGTGACATTGAGTTAGGTTTATATCTATAACATTTTCACAAATATTAATATTTACCGTGTTCATATATATATATATATATATATATATATATATATATATATATATATATATATATATCCAAACCTCTTTTTCTGATATTATCTTATTTTTAACGGTTCGCTCCAGCGGCATCCAATCCCCATCACCACCCACCCCCATTGTCAGAGCTCCAACAACCTTCATTAGAGCTCTGATTTGAGGTGGCATGGGATGCCGATGTAACATTTTTACAAACAGTAACATTTATTATTTATGAAAATATTACAGATATAAACCTATCCCAATGCCACCTCTACTCACCCCAAACTGGAGCTCCGATGGATCCAAATCTCATTTATCCAATATTCTCTTATTTCCTAAGGTCCGCTCCAGTGACACTCCATGTCACCCCAAATCAGAACTCTGATGAAGGTTGTTGGAGCTCCGACAATTGGGGTTGGTGGTGGTGGGGATTAGATGCCGCTAGCGCGGGCGTTTAAAAATAAGACAATATCAGAAAAAGAGGTTTAAATCCACCGTATATATATATATATATATAAGACAATATCATAAAAAAGATGTTTGGATCCACTGTATATATACTGTGTTATAACACAGTAAATGTTACCATTTGTGAAAATGTTACAGGTATAAATCTAACCCAATGCCAACCCTACTCACCCCAAATCGAAGCTCCGATGAATCCAAACCCCATTTATCCAATATTTTCTTATTTCCTAAGTTCCGCGCCAGCGGCACCCCATGCCACTCTAAATCAGAGCTCTGATGAAGGTTGTTGTAGCGCCGACAACGGGGGTGGGTGGTGTTGGAGATTGGATGTCGGTAGCGCGGAGCGTTGAAAATACGATAATATCTGACAAAAGAAGTTTGGATCCATCGTATATATATATATATATATATATATATATATATATATATATATATATATATATATATATATATATATATATATGTGTGTGTGTGTGTGTGTGTGTGTGTGTGTGTGTGTGTGTGTACTGTTTTATAACACATTAAATGTTACTGTTTGTGGAAATGTTACAAATATAAACTAACCCAATGCTAACCCTACCCACCCCAAATCGAAGCTCTAATGAAGGTTGTTGGATAACGTGGACCTTTAAAAATAAGATAATTTCGAAAAAAAAGGTTTAAATCCTTTGTGTTTGTGTGTGTATGTGTACTGTAAATGTTAATGTTTGTGAAAATATTACAGATATAAACATATTTCTCTTTCTGGTGCATACAGTAAAGTTTACTGTTTGTATAATTTTTTTTCTTTGAAATTATATTGGCTTTATGGATCTTGTTTGATAGATCTCGTTGAACAGATTTCAAAAATAGTAATTTTGCGAAAAACAGATATCTCAATTAAAAGTTATGATCATTTGAAGATTAAAAAAAAAGTTCAACCACTTATGTAACTTCCTCAAGGAAGTTACGGATAGTTGGTTTTAAAAGGGTAAAATTGTGAAAAAAGTTTCAAAAAATTAGGAGTACATGGTGGGACTAGAATGTCTAAAAAAAGTCTAATAGGATCTAAATGTTAATGCCCAAAAAATCAATTAAAAAATGAATCCAGAATTCCTGTTTATTTTTTAATTGTAATGCTTCATTGTCAGGTAATTGATTTTTTTTTTCCAGACATTGACGAATGTATTAAAAATCTTCATGATTGTGAAAAGGAGTGTATTAATTTACCTGGGAACTACACATGTTCTTGTCCAAAGGGTTACCACGGGGATGGTAGAAAAAGTGGAAACCGTTGCATTGCTGATCAATTACTTCTTATTAAGATTGTGATCTGTGAGTATAATTACTTTAGTACCTCCTATTTACTTTTATATGTATTTATGCTTATTTTTATTTTTAGAAAGTACTTTACATTATTTAGTTGGTACACTTTATTGTGGATGTTAGGTCATGTTGAATCTCAAAATATTTGGGACCCGTACAGATGTTTAGTTGTAAAAAACTATTTTTTATTTTCTATTTTGAGTTTTCATTTCTATTTATAATTTTCATTTTCAATAGAAGATTTTAAAAACTAGGGAAACAAGTTTATTATTTTCTAAATTAGATTCTTAGAAATTGAAAGTTAAAATGTAAATTACAAAAAGTTTGAGGGCCAAAATAATTTATAGAGACTCTAATATCCAAAATCTAATTCCTTGAAAGTTTAGGGAGCATAATGTAAATTACAAATGTTCTAGGCGGCATAATGTAATATACAAAGAATGTTGGGTTTGACTTATATTATTTAAATTTAGGTGTAAAATGAGTTTTTATAAAATTTTCGGATTGCATATATAATTTCCAAAGATTTAGAGGTCTAATGCAATTTTCAAGACATATGAAGTTTTGAAAATTAGTAGAAACTATGTTAATGTAGTTTTTCAATTTTATGAAATATTGAAAAATAAGAAAAAATGTTTTCTAATCTTCTATTTAAATAGATTTTACATTTTGAGCATATTTTCAATTTCTCATTTTTATGGAAAAAACTTTTAAAAAAATTTTGAAAAATAATTTTTCTTTTTACAAATAAATAGGGCCTTAGATTTCCAAGCATGTACAATGTACAATGGGGTGAGTCATAATTCACACCGATAGACTCAAGTTTGATGCTTTTCGATACCCAAGTCATGAAACTTCTAATTATGTTTCATATTGCTACATGGGACTCGAAATGCAATCCATGTTTTTTGTAGGATTGATAAGAATTTAAATTTGTTGGCAATTTAATACAATTTGAACTCAATTAATAATGAAACGAAAGAATTGTGTTTAACTCAAATCTAATACCTAATACTGAGCTCATTTTGTGAATTTTGGTAAGGAGTGTTTGATAAATATATATTTTATAGAAACTAAGATATACACAACTAAATTGTCATGTTTTGAATAATATCGACTCAAAATGATAGAATACTCACAAGCAGTGTTCTAAAGAGCGCGCTTAGGCTTGAGGTTTGGAAGAAACGCCCCGCCTTGAGCCTTTTATGCCTTATTGTTGGTAAAAGGCTTAAGGCGCACTTTTTTTAAACAAAAAATGTTTCAGTCAAACGATATTGCCTTTTAAAGACTTTTTTTTAAAGATAAAATGATATCCCAAATCTCTCCGCATCTCATCCAAAAAAATGAGCGTTTTTTCTTTTCTTATTTTGTTTTTTTTCTGCGTATTTAAAAAAATGGTATTTTAGTTTGCATACATTCATACATATTTTAAGATATGTACCATTTTAATATTTTTAATAGTCTTGTTATAGTTACAAGTGTTAAAATATATTAAAAAGGGCCTCAACGCCTGATGATGCCGGAAACAGCACCACCAGATGAGGTGTTGACAAGCTCAAGCTAGCAATAACAATGGCAACACAAGAGTGTATATATAGTAAAAGGAGTTGAGGAGAAGAGGATGAACACTTGTATGTAAGTGGTTCAACCAATCTGGCCTACATCCAATATGAGTGTGTGAATAATATCACTAGATGAAGGTACTAACGGCCATAGATACAATCTCTCAAACTTTCTCTCTAATATAGTTTTAGCTAGGGTTGTAATTATAGATCCTTTACAAAGTAGATGATGACCTCTATATATAATGCTTGAGGGGTGTAATGTACCCCCCAAGCATGCAATGGGCATGCTTGTAATGAGGATCGAACCAGTATGAGAATGACACCTGGCTGATCTCATATAGATAATGATGACCTCAATATTCCTTCATGTGAGGGGAATGATTCGGTTATAACTGATTTATCCAGGTGTGTCAAACCTTACATGTGCTTGTAAATGCTCGGCCTTGTGTTCTTGACTGATGTAACCTCGGCCTGGACGAGTACGAGGTTGATGGAGTCAGATGTAGTTGCTTTATCTTGTCTAACCGTGAGGATCTCGGCCAGGATGGTAGGCCGAGGTTAGGTATGAGGTAGCTGCAACGTCGGCTGGGGCCGATGATGACGTGGGCATATGATTGAGCCCATAAGAGTGCTGCTGACCTCGACTGATGACCAACCGAGGTTGGTGTATGAGGTAGCTGCAACATTGGATGGGGCCGACCTTATGAGAGACGACCTTGCTGATGGTTATCATAGGCTTCTGGTCACCTCGGCTGTGAGACTGGCCGAGGTTAGTTGTTCTGAGTAAGAGGGTGCACTTTGGGCATATCAATTACCCCCTAGCCCTTAGTTTTCTATGTAATTAGATGACTAGGGGGTATGTAATTAAGGTCGAGGCTGGATTTCTTTGGGTGCCAATATTTTTTTGACACATGTCACTTGTTCAAGTGAAGCGTGTTCTCCAAGATGATGTGATTATAATTCGTCCTTTGGGTTCCCTAGGGCAATGATGGGGCATTGGGACTCGCTCCCCATCATTAGGTGGGCATTGGGACCCGCTCCCCATCATTTCTGAGTTTTCGGCGACCTTTGCATTTTTTTGTAAGGATTTCCACCAGTATTAGTGTTTGTAAAGCTAGGACAACAATGGTTGAGTGGTTTAGGGACAATTGTAGGTAGCTCCGAAGTAGTTTCAGTCAGAAATACCCCTTCTTTAGGATTTCGGTGGACCTCCGATCATCTTCTCCGGCGACCTTATTCTTGAGTGTTCTTGAGGTTCTTAATTTGGAATTTTCCAACTTTCCGTTTTTGATCTTGAGTTTGAGTTCTTTCAAGTTGAGTACCTGTTTGTGGTTTTGAGTCATTCTAAGTGTATTGTCGTCCCAGTTATGCTTAGACCCTTGTATCAACTCATAGAAGAGTTCCCATCTCTTCGTAAGAAGATCTTTGAGAAAATTAGGCAAATAGATCTAGCCCAAGAGGAAGTTCGTAGGGTTGGGGCCTTTCCTCTTAGACCTATTTTTCCTCCACCTCTAAAGGTTATCGACCCTGATCCAGCCGAGCCTGCTGAGCCTGTAGAGTTCCCTGAGGATACCACACCAATGTCTGAGTCTGAGTCATCTTCCTCATACCCCATGTGTGTAGACTCTTTTCAAGAGGCTATGGATTACTCTCCTAGGCATGGTAAGGTTCCTGAGGAAGCTGAGGTTTCGAGCCGTGCCTTGTCTCACACGGTGCTAGTACCTCACATAGGTCTTCTTATGTTGAAATCATAGGTCCAAGTGTGTCCATTCCCCCATTATTTATGCCATTCCTCTGTCGGCTGCCACTGGGGATGAATTTGCTCAGAGGTTTCCTAGTGGTGTCCATGCACCTACCCAGGCCGATATTGCTGGAGATGGTGATGATGGTGAGGAGAATGATATTGATACATCTGAGGCGGCCGATATTGAGAACTCCGTTAGCGAGTACGACCTTCTTACTTTTAGGCACCTCTATTCCATAAACTCTTCCATCATCCTTAGGAAACCTCTGAGGGATGAGAGGGCCTTTGACGGCCGAGATGGATAGATCCGCATCTATGAGAAGATGTTCAAGTTGGGCTTCCGTCTTCCTATTCACCCAACCATCATAGCTATACTCTCCCATATAAATCTAGCCCCTTCACAATTATCCCCTAATGCCTGAAGGGTTATGATTGGGGCCATCGTCCTTTGGAGGGATGTCCACCACTCAGACCTTTCAATTAGGGTTTTCACTGGTTGTTATGTGCCCTCCACTGCCAAAAACCATCCTAGCTATTACCACTTCTTATCTAGGAAATCAGAGAAGAAAATGTTGTTGGTTAACCAAATTTCAAACCATAACCGAAAACCTCGGTATTTCTTTACTTTCGGGGCATGGGAATTTGGTCCAAATGAGGCTTCTGGAACGTCGGTTCCAAGGACCCCTCTGAGATGGTGGAAGGTCTCCCTTGCTGCTAAAGTCGACCCTGGACTTAGCCAGGACAATTGCCAAAAAGTTGAGGATCTTCGCAATCAGGGTGATCAGGTTCGTCTTGTAAAATATGAACATCTGATGACCTCCTATTACCTCTCTCAGACAGGCTGGGGGTGGTCCTTTGTGAGAGCTTCATAAGTCTTAATTTTTTATATGTTATACCTATTACTTTTTATACTTCTGACTGCCTAACTCAGAGACTTGCCTTATAGATAAAGGCCAAGAAGCTGATAAGGTTCAAGCCTCTTTAAATGCATAGGTTGAAAGGCTAAAGGGGGTGGTCAAGCAGAGGGACGACGATATGTCCAAACTTAAGAAGGACTATGACTTGCAAGGATGATGCCCTTCAATCCAAGGTAGATGCTTCTGTCAGGGCTACAGTTGAAGACATTGCTGAGAAGACCATTAAAAACTATAAGGTCTCTGATGAATTTTTCATCTTTGGATTTGAATACGTTAAAAGAGGTATCAAAGCAACTGGTAAATGGGAAACCACTAAGGAGAAAGAGTCAGGGAGCATGCCTGCTTTAGACTTTGTTGGTCTTAGCTTTGGTGATCCCCGGTTTGCTCAGACCTTATAGGAAGTTGAGGAGGCTGACGCTGCTCCAGGCGAGACTGCTCCCCTAGATGTCACTGAGACTGAGGATGCTACCCATCATGATGATGGAGCTGCGGTGACAAACATCGTCCATGACGAAACGACTGCAGCTGCAGAGACCTAGGCCTTTTTTTGTGAAGCTTTATAAAAGTTATAATTTTGATTTCCCTTGTCTGTAGCTCTTAGATTTTGTGAACTTCTGATGGCCTCTTGATGCCTCTGACTTGTAATTCATCTTTTTCATGATAATCATTAGTTCAATCTTCTTTAAACTCTCTTGCTTCATACGATTTTATGCTTGAATGTCTTACCTCATACATTTTCACCAAATTGATGATGTTAAAGGTCCGAGGTCACCGATCTATGATTTACCTCTTAAATTTTCATCAAACTAATGATGTTTAAGGTCCGAGGTCACTATATTATGATGTTTACCCTCATAAATTTTTACCAAACTAATGATGTTTAAGGTCTGAGGTCACTAAGTTATGATGTTTACCCTCATATTTTTCACCAAACTAATGATGTTTAAGGTCCCACCTCATATTTTCACCAACTTAATGATGTTTAAGGTCCGAGGTTACCAAATTATGATGTTTACCCTCATAAATTTTTCACACCAAATTATGATGTTTACCCTCATAAATTTTGATGTTTAAGGTCTGAGGTCACAAAATTATGATGTTTACCCTCATATTTTTCACCAAACTAATGATGTTTAAGGTCCGAGGTCACCAAATTATGATGTTCCACCTCATATTTTCACCAACTTAATGATATTTAAGGTTTGAGGTCACGAAATTATGATGTTTACCCTCATAAATTTTCACCAAACTAATGATGTTTAAGGCCCAAGGTCACCAAATTATGATGTTTACCCTCATATTTTCACCAACTTAATGATGTTTAAGGTATGAGGTCAGCAAATTATGTTGTTTACCCTCATAAATTTTCACCAAAATAATGATGTTTAAGGTCTGAGGTCACCAAATTATGATGTTTACCCTCATATTTTTCACCAAACTAATGATGTTTAAGATCCGAGGTCACCAAATTATGATGTTCTACCCTATATTTCACAAAATTAATGATGTTAGAAGGTCTGAGGTCACCATATTTTGATGTTTCACCTCTTAGTTCACCACATTAATGATATTTAAAGCATATAACAAGAGTACTAGCACAACATTGATATCTTTTCATTAACGTCTCATGTTTAAACTGATACATGTATTATAAAAAGATAAGAACAATTGCAAAATCATATGTAATACATCTTTAAGTGATCGGCATTCCAAGGGTTGGAGAAAGGTTCTCCTTCAAGGTTTTCTAGCCGCTAGGTACCAGTCACAACCTCATCAACTACTCTATAAGGACCATACCAGTTTGGGTGGAGCTTATTTGCATTTTGCAGCGTCTTCTTTAGGACTAGGTCTCCCACAGCTATAGGCCTTGATTTCACCCTTTGATTGTAGAATTTCACAATTCTCTGCTGGCAGGCTGCCTGTATTATATCTGCATCCTCTCTTCTTTCCTCGATCAAATCAAGATCAACTCTTCTCTCTTCCCCATTCCTCTGAGGGTTATAGGTTTGAAATCTATGAGTGGTAAGTCCTACCTCTATAGGGATAACAAATTTTGAACCATGGGCTAACATAAATGGAGTCTCTCCCGTTGGTGTCCTTGTTGTCGTCTTGTAGGCCCATAACATAGAATATACCTCCTCTGTCCATCTCCCTTTGGCCTCTTCCAACCTCTTTTTTATCCCATCAAGAATTGTTCAATTTGTAACCTCGGTCTGGCCGTTTGCCTGGGGTCGACCGGGAGAAGAGAAGAACTGCTTGATCCCTACTCCTTCGCAGTATTTTTCTAAGGAAACAGTTTTGAACTGGGTTCCATTGTCTGAGATGAGGGTGTTTAGAAGACCATACCTGCATATGATGTTCTTCCAGATGAATTGGAAGGTCTTCTGCTAAGTGATTGTGATAATTGGCTCAACCTCTACCTATTTGGAGAAATAATCTATTGCCACGATCAAGAATCGATAATTGTTTACAGCTCTTGGCAGGGGACCTATCAAATCAATTCTCCATATTGCAAATGGCCAAGTCGAGATGATTGACATCATAAGTTGATGAGGTTGATGAGGTATGGTGGAGAACCTCTAGCACTTATAACACTTCTTCACATATGCAGCTGCATCTTTAGCCCAGGTCGGCCACCAGTACCCCTGGGTGATTATCCTCTTAGCTAAAGGTCTTCCCCCTATATGACTGGAACAAAAGCCCTTATGCACATCTTTCAAGATGTGTGGGACCTCTGAAGGGTGGGCACATCTGAGCAGAGGGAGTATGAACCCTTTTTTTATACAAGACGTCTCCTACAATTGAGAATTTGGCAGCTCTGAACCTCAATTTTCTTCTTTTTGACTTTGACTCTAGTAGGTCTCCCTATTTGATGTATCTGATAAGAGGATCCATCCATGAGGCTCCCATATTTAAATTGAGGCAGGGTCTGGCAACCTCCTCTTCAATGGTCGGCTTGAGCTGAATTTCAACGGGTACTGTTCTTCTTATGTCCGTCCTTATTGCTGAGGCCAACCTTGCTAGTGCATCGGCTCGACTATTGTCTAACCAAGTTATTCTCTTAATCTTCACTTCCTTGAAGCTTTCTAACGTCATTCTCACCTTCTTCAGGTATTTGGCCATCCTTTCATCTTTGGCCTCATACACTCCCAGGATTTAGTTGACGACTAACCTTGAGTCACTATGGACTAAGAGTTGGCCAACACTAAGGGATTTTGCCAAGGAGAGACCTGCTATTAATGCCTCATACTCTGACTCGTTGTTTAAATCTTTAAAGTTGAACCTCAGCGCATATTCAATATCGTTACCATCTGATGCTGACACTATCATCCCCGTTCCACTTCCGCTTTCACAAGAAGACCCATCAACGAAGAGGTTCCAAACATCTTCATTTAAAGATAAGTTTCCATCTAATAGGGTCCATTGCTTGAAGAGGTACCTGTCTTCCTCATTCTCAACTATTCTTTTTCTGGCTTGGCTTAACTCAACCTCATTCGGATCTTGGAAGACGTCTCTGTCTGGTTCATCTGCAGCCTGTTGACTATTTTTAACCTCATACTCTTCCCAGGTAAACTCGGCTACAAAGTCTGCGACTGCCTTCCCCTTGATGGCAACCCTGGGTTGGTAAACAATGTCATATTCCCCTAACTCGATGGCCCAGGTCATCAGGCTGCCTGACTTCTCAGGCTTATGGAGGACCTGTCTGAGTGGGGGCAGTGAGGATAACCATAGAGTGGGCTTGGAATAATGTGGATTCATTTTCCTAGAATCTTGTATTATACCATAGGCTAATTTTTCAATCCATGGGTACTTCTGTTTAGACCCTTGAAGAGCTGTACTATTAAAATATACTGGCCTCTGCAATCCATCATTTTCTCTTACTATGGCTGCAGTAATGGCTGATTTTGAAACAGCTAGATATACATATAACTTATCTCCCAGAATGGGCCGAGATAGGAGTAGAGGGGATCCGAGATAGGACTTAAGCTTCTTAAAAGCCTTTTCGCATTACTCATCCCATTCGAAGGCTTTTCTAAGAACTTTAAAAAAAGGAAGACACTTGTCTGTAGCTTTCGAGATGAACATATTCAGTGCATCAACTCTTACGGTTAACCTCTGAACGTTTTTTACGGTTCTGGGTGTCTTCATTTCCAACAGAGCCTTAATCTTCTCAGGGTTAGCCTCTATTCCCATTTAGTTGACAATGAATCCCAAAAACTTTCCTGCTCCTACTCCGAAGAAATATTTGGCCGGGTTGAGCTTCATTTTATACTTGTCCATGGTGTCAAAAGTTGTTTCAAGGTCGACCACATGTGTGTCGGCCTTCAGACTTTTCATCAGCATGTTATCCACATACACTTCCATGGATTTTCCTATTTGATCTTCGAACATCTTATTTACAAGACGTTGATAGGTATCCCCTGTATTCTTTAGCCCGAAGGACATGACCTTATAGCAATAGGTCCCCTTGTCTGTGATAAATGATGTCTTCTCTGAGTCTTCTGCATTCATGAAGATTTAATTATACCCAGAATATGCATCCATGAAGCTCATGAGCTCATGTCCTTCTGTGGTATCCACCATCTGATCAATATGAGGCAGGGGGAACTATCTTTTGGACAAGACTTTATCAAATCAGTGAAGTCTACGCGTATCCTCCATTTTCCATTTTCTTTTGGCACTATGACGGCGTTGGACAACCACTCAGGGTATATGACCTCTTTGATGAATTTGGCCTCTTCAAGCTTTCTAACCTCTTCTCTAATGACATCATACTTCTCTCTTGAGTATACTCTTCTTCTCTGCTTGATGGGCTTATCATCTTCTACAACATTGAGTTTATGGCATATAATCTCAGGGTCAATACCTGGTATGCTTGTATGGCTCCAGGAAAAGACACTTTGTCTCCTCCTTAAGAGCTTCACCAGTTCTTCCTTGATCTCAGGTCTTAGGGCTTTATTGACTTGGATGGTTTTTTTCGGCTCTTCCTCATTGAGAACGATGGATTCTACCTCTTTCGTGGCCTCTCCCTTCTTAAGCTTTGTTTCATCTCTAGGATCAAGTGTATCGATGTTGTATGTGGTTGTTGACCTCTTATGAGCCTATTTATCTTCTGCAAAGTTGAAGTAGCATTCACGTGCCGATGTTTGGTCACCTTGCACTTCCCCTACTTTATAGGGAGTCGAAAATTTTAGCATTTGATGGACTGTTGAAGGCGCGACTTCGAATTCCTTGAGGGATACTCATCCTATGATGAGGTTGTAAGCTGAGAAGACATTTTCACCCGTCACAAAGAAATTAATTTTTCTGGTCAACCTCTTAAGGCACTCATCTCCCATTCTCACATCCATCTCATACATACCCAATTGATGAACCTTTTTGCCGCTGAAGCCAATCAAGTGATGGTGATAAGGGACACGCCTAGCTCTATTGAGGCCTAGGCTCTTAGAATAGGGCCAAAACATAACGTCTGCAGAACTACCCCCATCAACGAGTATCCTCTGAACTTCACACCCATGCACCCTTGTGGTGATTACCAGAGGGTCATCATATGGAGCTAAGATACCTTTGAAATCAAGTCATGAGAAGCCGACTATGAGGGTATCCATATCTACCTTCTTTATCTTCTCGTGTTTACCCTCTAAAGATTCCAAGTTCACAACCTCGACTTTGGTCACTGACTTGGCCTCTACCACATGAGCTTTGCGATCGGCTACCTCTGAGCCACCCCCTTCTAGTCCTCCACGGATGGTGTTCATACCAAAAGTGATCATACTAACCCTCTTCACTGGGACATTATCGTCTTTTGATGGGAGGTCAAGGTCATTGTTATCATCATCTGAGTCCTTGGCTCTTTTGGTAGGGGAATCTTCCCGACACCTATCATTTATCTTCTTTTTAGGGTCAGCTCTCCCTCCCTTAGGATCTCTACCATCAACGTACTTTCTGAGCTTTATAGACTTCAACATTTTCTCAATCTCATCCTTCAGGGTGAAACACTTATCAGTTAGATGGATATGATCTTGGTGGAACTCATACCATATGTTCTTATTCCTCTTATGTGGAGGATCCTTCATCTTCTTCGTCCATCTCAAGGACCTATCATTCTTTATTTCATTGAGGATGTGTTCACAGCTCACGGTTAGAGGAGTATAGTGTGCAAACTTATCGTCTGCAGCCCTCTTCTTTTCATCCTTTTTCCTTTGAAATTTCCTACCACTACTTCCATTTTCATCCTCATACTTTGCAGCCATTGCTTCTTCTACGTTCATGACCTTTCCAGCTATTGCTAACAACTCAGCCATAGACTTAGGAGGGTCTTCAGCAAGCTTCCGAAGTAGATTTCCCTTCTGAAGTCCTCCAATGAGGGTTGTCATGGCTATATTCTCTTCATAATCCTCAACCTCCAATTTTTCTTTATTGAACCTCGTGATGTAATCTCTGAGGCTTTCATTTTTTCCTTGCTTTACATAGAGAATATGGGTTATTTTCTTCTGAGGTCTTACCCCAAAACAGAAGTTGTGTATAAAATGCTCAGCCAAACCTTTAAAGTTCTCAATAGAATTTTTAGGGAAAGAAGTGAACCAGATATATGCAGCTCTCGTTAAAGTTCTTGAGAAAGCTCAACACCTCATCTCATCAGGGATTGAATAAATATCTTCTGCAGACTGATACATCTCAATGTGATGCACTGGGCTGGTACTACCATCGTACTTGGGAGACACCATCAGCGGTTTGAATTTGGCAGAGGTTGGGAAGTTGACAATCCTTGCCACAAATGGGGAGCCCTCTAGAAATAACCTTTGTAGTGGGTCTCGGATTTTTATGAGGTTTCCTATCATCACTTCCAGCTGTTGAATGGAGTCATTCCAAGGTTTAGCAATGTCGGCCTGGCCGAGGTTGTCCCCAGCCACCTCCAAGGGGTGGACCGAGGGTTCCCCCGCTGCTACACAACATCGGCTGTTGACCTCCTAGACGCAGTCTTGGCCATGTTGGGGTCAGCCATGTTGGGGTCGATGTTCACCACCTTCCCTTTATGAGCCAACTACACTTTTTGACCTGGATAACCTCTTTCTCAGATCATTAACCGGGTCGAGCCTTTCAAAGGCCGACCCTCTGCTTAAGCGATAAAAAGCTGACCCTCTTTGTTGGGCATCACTATTTTGTCTTGCTCCACAACCTCGACTATGCTGTATAGGACGTATTGTGTTATTTGAAACCTCGTATGGCTTCCAGCAGTTTGTCGGAGCATCCTCTGCCTCAATGTCGTCATACCTGTCCTTAGGGCAAGGGTTTCCTTGCTTCCCCAGGAGTAAACACCTAGGGTCAGCAACGTCCCTTCCCCGTTGAGGTGTAGGATGGTCCTTTCGCGGTACCTGGGGTGGTCCCATGGCCTCATGATGCGGTTGAACAACTTTCGAAGTAATCATCTCAGGTGAGACCCCAGGTGGTCTTAGTATATTCTGGCTTAGCTGGGCAAATTGCTCCTTCATCGCTTGCTGCATTGCAGCCAAGGACTTCAAGGTTGCTGCCACCTCAGCCATTTCGGACTGGGGTGGTACCTGGATGGAACTAGGTCCTACAACACCAGACAGTGGAGGAGGTGGTGGTAACTCCAGTGCCATATGATGATACTAGAGAGATTGTAGTGAAGATATTAGAGAGCTTGATACCTTACAAAACCTCTTTTAATGGTGACACAGCTTCACACGTGGGGTGAGGCCTAGTTCACCACCAGAGTCTCCGGTGAGGTCAAGATGCAAAAAGGAAGAGATGAATCTTCTCGTTCCCACATATGGTGCCAAAATGATGATGTCGAAAGTATCACCACCAGATGAGGTGTTGACAAGCTCAAGCTAGCAATAACAATGGCAGCACAAGAGTGTATATAGTAGAAGGAGGTGAGGAGAAGAGGATGAACACTTGTATGTAAGTGGTTTAGCCAATCTGGCCCACATCCACTGTGAGTGTGTGAATAATATCACTAGATGAAGGCACTAACGACCATAGATACAATCTCTCAAACTTTCTCTCTAACGGAGTTTCATATGGGGTTGTAATTATAGATCCTTTTACAAGGTAGAAGATGACCTCTATATATAGTGCTTGAGGGGGTGTAATGTACCCCCCAAGCAGGTAATGGGCATGCACATGAGGATCGAACCAGTATGAGAATGACACTCTGCTGATCTCATATAGATAATGATGACCTCAATATTCCTTCACGTGAGGGGAATGATTCGATTATAACTGATTTGTCCACGTGTGCCAAACCTTACATGTTCCTGTAAATGCTCGGTCATGTGTCCTTGACTGGTGTAACCTCGGCCTGAATGAGTACGAGGTTGGTGGAGTTAGATGTAGTTTATTTGTCTTGTCTAACCGTGAGGACCTCGGCTAGGAAGGTAGGCCGAGGTTAGGTAAGCTGTAATGTCGACTGGGGCCGATGTTGACGTGGGTAGATGATTGAGCCCATGAGACTGCTGTTGAACTCGGCTGATGATCAACCGAGGTTGGGATATGAGGTAGCTGTAACATCGGTTGGGGCTGACCTTATGAGAGTCGACCTTACTGATGGTTATTATAGGCTTCTGGTCACCTCGGCTGTGAGGCTGGCCGAGGTTAGTTATTCTGAGTAAGAGGGTGCACTTTGGGCATATCAACGCCTTTTCACTTCTTTTTACGCCTAAGGCCCTCTAAGGCTTCTAAGACTTAAGACTTGACCTCGACGCCTCGATCACGTCCCGCATTTTTTAGAACATTGCTGAGAAAAAAAAATAATTCCTAAATTTATAATTATTTGTGTTGTGTGTACTGTTTATGAAAGACTGAAAATATATGCCGTGAGCTTTAACAAACTCATTCTGGAACTAGTGATACATTTAATATCGAGAAGTCATGCCTCATGCCTTATGTACAATGACAAGGACTACTTTTGACTTTTCTTAGTTTAGTAACAATCAATAAGTTTCACTAGTTCAAAGTTTACTGACAACTACTTAAAATTTATAAAACTCAAAATATATATTTAGGTGATGGTTTCGTTGGTCATAACTCATTAAGTAATGGCATCTTGCCCATCCCAACTAGTTGGCGACACCTCTAATAAGAACTTTTTTTTTATTACGAAAGAGTAATGCTAGGTTGACACAAACATATGATATAAAAGTATGGCACAATTGATATATCGCACCCTCATTCGTTCGTGTTCGAGCTACACAAGGCTACACTCTTAGTGAAGCCCGATCACGAGCAAATGAGGGTGCGACACGTCAATTGTGTGGCACTTTTGTATCCTATTTTTGTGTTGGCCTAGCATTTTCCATTATGAAAACATGAGATATAAAACTCTATTGAGTAATTCAAATGGTCTTTGATGGTGCATTATAGTTTGGAATTTAAGCTGTAATTTAGAGCAGAGTTCCTCAAACAAACGATAAACTTTGAGTGGAAATACTCTGAAAAACTTAGGCGCTTCGGGCCGTAGCCCCCATATGGAAATTTAAAGGTTATTATTCTATGTTTTCATATACATTTGTATGAAATCAATATTTCTAAGAATAATAATGAAACCGACAAATATTCATTTATTCAAAAATGACATGTTCTCTCATTTCCAATTTAATAGTCATCACCATTTGGATAACTTTGTAATCTCATGTGGTTGAAAGTGCAAATATTTTAATATGGATAGGGTAAAAACAAGTAATTCACTTTTTTTAAAATTTATAAAATTAAATTTCAATAAATAAATTTAACCCAAATTAAAACATGAACTGATTAAACACATTGTTGTGATAAACTGATTAACTAATCTTATCTTAACCTAAAAACATGAATCTAGTTGAGTGAAAAATAAAATAAGTAAATCAAACCACAACTCTTGATGTATGAGAAAAACTCAAATGGAAAAAACCTCGAACGACCCAGCCAATGCAATTTACCATGATAAATAATTGCATAAGTTAGACTTATGACTTAGACAATGACTCAACTCCCTCGCAACCCTTGATGCGTCTTTTATCCTTCGACCTATGCTCCAAAATGGTAGCTAGGGGTCCACCTACGTAGTACCACAATGCGTGAATCCACACACGCCTCGGTGTCCACCGATACAGAATCTGCAACAGTCACACATGGAGTCTATTGTATATAAACAAATCGGGCAGGGAATCCACCGCACGAAACAAATCTTGACAAGTTGTAGAGAAAAAAATTAATGGTGCCTACAAACTTGATCTTAAAGCATATAATAGATGAACACTCGAATATTTAAATAGTTGGGTGTAAACTAGGGTTTTAGTTGAAAAACATGATCATAAAAGATCAAAACCTTTAGAGAGCTTTTTAAAAGAGTTTTATGACTCTAAGGTTATGAAAAAGTCTCTTCAGAAACTGATTCTCCGAAGTCCAATTTATAATAGGTTTTCCAAAAAAGAGATAAGGCCGAAAAATAAATTTTGAATTGAAAAATACATCGCCTTGTTCGAACGAATCAACACTTCTCATTCAAACACCTTTCTAACGAGAAACTAGTGCAGACAAAAAACTACCTTATTCAAACTTCATTGTACCATGATGTAATGAGTTGTGCAAACTCGTTTGAACGACATACCTGATGTCGTTAGAATGACTTCAAAAAATTTCTAAAAATTAATTTTAAAAATCAGTTAAAAATAATTTTTAAAAACAACACCTAAGTAAAATATCTAAGATCACATATATTTTCATACCTGAGATATCCTGAGAACATGAAAACGAAAACAAGGCATGAAACCTGACATGATGGTGTGAACATGATATCTTGACCGCTAAGTCTTGAATCAAACACTTCATAGGCTTTAAAGGTAATGACACTCAAGTCCTAACCCATGACTCAAAGGTGTTGTCCAAATACATAATAAGAAAAAATACATAAAAATTAACTCTATCGATAATTGGTCCTTACAAATATCCCCCTTTGTCTATTCCGGGACAAAACACAAAATAAAAGCATATAGGCCACTAAGCTCTCAAAAAGACTCAATCCCCGAACTTAAAAGGAAAAAATACTCACACTTGATAGACACAAACTCTGACTAGCTTTTCTCTTCTGTAAACTTTTTCGCGCATCGTTGCAAACCTGCACACTTAAAATACACATTCAAATGAAAAGAGAACATAGCAATATAAATCTTCATATGAATAAACCCTCCCCTTTTGTCTAAAAATGTCTACCTAAGTTAGGACGTATTCCCCTAAGGCAAAAATCTCCCCCCGACTATGAAGATTGAGATACATTTCTCCCTCGTTTTATGTAGGATTAGATAAATAATAAAGGTCCATAATAAAATCATTTCTCCCCAATAGAACTAATTCTCCCAAAATGAAATATGGCTAAGCATATAGGAAAAATAAATATATCATGCAATGATGGTAATGAAACAAGCAACAATAAACAACTCGGCAACACAAGAAAAAATAATTCAAAAATCGACCAGTTAATACCAATTTTTATGCAAAAATTGATTCCAAGTTGAATATACAAGAAAGCATGGGATAGTAATACAAATAAAGCAAAAAAAGATATCAAGAAGATCATATAACCTACTAATTGAAACCACTTGAAACTAAGATGAAGATATGACATACATGGTGTTATCTTCTAAAATTGGTTTCAAGGTTTTATCCTAGCAAGTTAAGATCCAATCCGAGATAACAAACAATAAATAAGTAGTAAAATGTGCACACGTAAAAACAAAGGTGATGATAAGAATAATTACAATAGGGATTACGTTTTTCAACCCTAAAAGAGGGCCTACGCCCACAGGGTAGCTGTTTGTAATCCGAGGTTTAAGGGTAATACAATTCACTCAATCTCTGCTCACTCAGTGATTTGACAGTCTAAGTGTGTGAGTATCTATTAGTCGAGTCTAGATCCTAATGGGGGATCCCTCCTTTTGTAAGTGAGTATAAAAGAATGTATGTTAGGCCCAAAGTACAGGGTTTACATGTGTCATGCCCTTATAGGTTGGGTAAGAGCATCTTATTAATAGGTTACAACCAAGATGTAAGACGGTTTAAAGGTTTGCCCATGAACGAATGTTCCTGCACACTTTTGCAGACGATAATTCCACTCACATGGCACTCGTCACCCTTTACAACATTATCACAGTTTTATTTCGCCTGTTAGCTTTGCTGGTAACGATCTCGTTCGTTCAAGTAGAAAAGGAGCAGACCATATTACCTATGTTCAATTAGTTATGTTGTGCCAAGGTCATCCATTGGTATATCTGCTCGGTCGAGGATAAGATCTTATTCTATTAAATTATTTTACTCCATTTTCTTCAAGTCATGATATGATCCATAAATATGGTATAACACAAGCCTCCAAGACTTTTCTCACTACTGTAAATCTTAATCTTTAGGAGAAACATATCGTAAACAAGTGAGTGAGGTTTTCTACAAATGGTTATGGGTTAACATCTTTTGGTTCAGAGTTCGGCAGTTATTTTGCTCGGACAACCAAGCAAAATGACTGTAAGTTTCCTTGATAAAAGTTCCAACTAACTTGAATGTTCCATGTGTCAGAAATCTAGTGGAGATTCGACGGATGCGTCTAACACACGAGTTTTTTATCTTTATAAAAGGGGAGGGAACCATCTTTTGGTCTTTTAAAATTATGTGTGTTCAGACTTTCTAGAGAGAGAGAGAAATTTATCGTGCACAATTACTAAGCCATTTAGAGATTCTGCAACTCTGCTTCCAGTTCGTTTCCAACATCAGGTACTTTTTGTGTTTTCCTTCTCAAGTCTTTTATCATTTATTGTTCTATCGTTTTAGGTTTGTGTTGAGTTGAGGGATTTCCTCTTAGGGTTTTTCATTTCTACGGTTAAGTGAGCATGCCCTGTGTGAGTGAAACTCTAAAAATATGGAAACACACTATTAATCTGATCTAGATTATCGTCGAATCTTTTGCTCAGAGGTTTCCCATTCCACTCCAGGTCCTTAAACCCGAGGACGATCTAGTGAACCCAAAATTCGTCCCAAAATTTTATTCTTCTTCTTCCTCAGCCCCCAAGAGTTGAGTATAGCACGTCGAAATATGATACCTCAAAAAGTCTTAAGAGTATAAACCACAGAGTTCGGGGGACAAATTACACTGACACCAGCAACAAAACTTTGTGTGATCATCTAAACTCTAAAGAGGGGGCTTTAATAACTAACACCTCGCCTTTTAAGGATCCTATAACCTATGAGGGGGTGGACCTTTGAGAGGTTGCTAGGACCTCTCATGATACTTCTACCTCTGATACCAGATGTCAAAGAAGTGACATCATCGCAGATGATTTGGCTGACCTTAGGGTTTTGTACTCCATACCGAATGATGTGATCATTAGAATGATTGACCGAGAAGAGAGGTCTTATGATAAAAAAAATGCCAATGATATTTTCTTTCCCCTTTGGGAATTCCAAGTTAGAGTTCATATCCCCATCCATCCCTCAATAAGATCCATATTAAAGGGGTATGGAGTGGCCCTTACGCAGCTTCCTCCCAATGGATATAGGTTTATAATTGGATCCATGATCCACTGGAAGAAATATTGGGGTTTGATATTAATGGGGATATATTAAGGTTTTTATATGGTTTAAAGAATAATGTGAAAATTCTTGGGTACTACTATTTTTTTCATTAGTAGCCCAACACCAAAATAGTCTAAGTCACCTAAAGTAGCAGCCATAATTTGAAAACTAAATTCTTCAATATCTCTAGCACATGGGAGTTCTTTCCCAATGATCGAACAAAGGGGTCACCATTCCTAGGGAATGGTGATCCCCAAACTTGATTGCCAAGAAATCCCCATCAAAAGGCTGGTAAAGATGATTAGGTAAGTTATCACCTCGGCCCCTCAGTACTTTTGAGGATGTATACCCCCCAAGAAGTTTGGGTCTATGACGAACTATTTGAGCATTAGTACTATAAATATTGAGCCCTATAGGACACCATAGCTAGCTGATTATGATAAGAAAATTTTGAGGAAAGAAAATAAGTTGAGGTGGATGTCAACCACGCAGAAGGGAATTATGAAGAGATCGATCAGGAGGTAAAAGAAGGTGAAATTTTTTTACAAATCTAAAGTCGTCCTTCTTTTTTATGTGTTTATGTACTTTATATCAACTTAATTATTAACTCGCTTTGTATATGTTTTTCATGCATCTTCAAATCCAAATTCATTCTCCTTTGTCATGTCTCCAACCAATGTTTGTGGGGAGAAACTAAAGGAAATCTGAACAAAACTGCTCGAAGAACTA
Organism: Sambucus nigra; assembly: GCA_949130495.1. Lineage (NCBI taxonomy): Eukaryota > Viridiplantae > Streptophyta > Magnoliopsida > Dipsacales > Adoxaceae > Sambucus > Sambucus nigra. Next base: position 311,097,361 of record OX422211.1, read on the forward strand.
GCCCACTGGATAACTGCTAAATAATCCAAGGGGGAGGCTCATACTAAATAGAGAAATGGTGGCAGAACTTAACTTAGAAATGCTGAGGAAGTAATATTGGTTACTAAAGAGTCTAAGAAAAAGAAGATTGCTGATAAAGGTAAAAGAATGGCATCTTAGGATAGGCAAACCAATAGGAAGAGGCCTTTGAACGATCCATTTGTTAAGGATCCCAAATTGACCATGTTTAATGCCAAAGAATTTTTTTAATTAATTGGCGACCTGCCTAGTGGTTGTACAAGTGACAGATATTTTATTTCCCTACGGTTACGTGGATCCTTATGGGATTGATCATTTGATGACCCAAGAAAAACTTCACAGGGACAAGAACTCTATCTTCCTAAATGATACTAATAAGTTTAAAGTCTTAGGAAATGTGGGCTATACCCTTGACTTTCAGTTCATGGGGACTTTAGATGTGGATAATCTTTAGAAGTTTTCTTCTCACAAGACAATTGTGGTGAGTTGATCTTTTTAATTACCACTATTATCTTCTAAGCCAATTTATTCTACTTTATCTAATTTGTTCCATTTCTTCTTTATCCAGGTAAATATAACCAAAATAATTATGAGTGAGAAAGCTCAATCTGCCATGAATTCTTGTAATACGCCGAGGAATGCCAAAGAGGGGCTTGAAGAAAAAATCAAAATTATTGAGGCCGACCTACTTAAGGCTCATACCAAGCTTCAAAAGGCATATGACCAACTGGTGAACTAGGTTGAATAACTCAATAAAGCTCTAGAGGAAGTTGACTAACTGCAACAAGACCTCAAGACTACAAAAGAAAAACTTGATGACTTATAGGTTTAACTTGCTGGTACCTTAGTCACTACTTCAATGGTTAGGAAAGAGGTTGTCAAGGCCTTCAAGACTTATGAATAATGCATCACTGACACCACCATGGCCTACCTCAAGGGCTATGATAAACTCAAAAAGAGGGTAGCTAAACACTACCTTGATATTGATGAGGTTATCATGTCTTGGTAATAAGATGATGACGAGGCCAAGGCCACGGAGGAGGAGGATGAAGAGGCTGCTAGAAAAGCTGAGGCAAGGTCATCGTCTAAGGACGAGCTCTTAGTTGTAGAGGAGAAATAGGTCATAACCAAGGATGGCCACATTGAAGTTGAGAAGCTTCCTCATACTGAAAACATTATGTCGGCTCCCAAGGATGTTATTGCTTAACTTATTTGCCATTTTATCTTTTTGTAGTTTATTTTTTGTAAACACTGCTCTTGCACCTATGTGTGAATTATATATGAATGGGAAAATTTTCATTAGTTAGCATTAATGAAAATAATTTATATTGTTCATCATGTACTTTCTGTATTTTATTTTCCAAGCATTTTTTTTAACGGATTTGCATGATTCTATCTAGTTAATTTTGTAATTTAATCCTTGTTTGTTTGGGTCTTTCCAGTATTTCTTAGCCTTTTATTTTTGTGGTCACATCTTGTTGTTATAGCCTAGGCATACTAGTTCCCTAGGGATGAAATTTTTGGTTGTCCGGTAGGAAAAGTATGTTTATAAGTGTTTAGAACTCCCGGACACCCTCTTCTAAAGGTTTTTCACAGTGAAAGACATGCTTTCGTCAATTGGGTTGGCCTTAGACGAGCTGATCTTAAAAATTTTATCCAGTAAAAGACATGCTTTGGTATATTGGGTTGGTGTTAGACAACTTGACCTTGAAATATTTTATGCAGTTAAAGACGTGCTTTGGTCAATTAGGTTGGACTTAGACGACTTGACCTTACTAAGTTGGTAACGCAAATATTTCTAAACTAAAGATGTCTTCGGGTGGAGCCTCCTTCCCAAATCTTTGAATGAACTTTAAATGAATCCAAAAATAATTTGATAATCATGAAACTGAAATTGGGGTAATAAGTATTCTTATTTAATGACTTATGTTCGTACATGCTTTGTATCTTCCCATTACATTCATCATTCTTAACAACTAAAAGACTTCTTTAGTGATAATACCTCTTGGGGTGCTCAAAGTTCCAAGGGTTTTTGAGTAACTCTCCTTCTAGAGTTTTAATCTGATAAGTATTAGGTCGTACGACTTCAGCCACGTGGTAAGGACCGTGCCAATTAGCTTCTAACTTGTTGGATTTCTGTGTGACCTTTTTCAAGACGTAGTCACCATCATATTAGGTTACTTGGCTTGACTATTTTGTTATAAAAATATTTGGGCATTGTTGATAAGATTCTACCCTGAGTGTTTTCACCTCCCTAACCTCATCTACCCAATCTACATCCAACCTTCTCGCAAAATCACTTTTGGGGGAATCGAAGTTGAGGACTCTATAGCTTGGAAGGACGATCTCAATTGGGACCATTGCCTCACTAACAAAAGCTAACATATAGGGTGTTTCTCATATTTTTATTCATGATGTTGTATTGTAGGCCCACAATATGCTTTGCAGTTCATTTATCTAATTTCCTTTGACTAAATCCAACATTTTCATCATTCCTTCTAGCAATGTAGTGTTTGTGACCTCTGTGAGCTGGTGATGAGTGATGCTTTCTGATTTTGGCTTTATCTCAAATGTTTAGAAACTCCTCATTGTCAAACTAGGTACCGTGATCGGCAATGAATGCGCAAGGTATCCCATATATTTATATCACATTTTTTATTTAAAATGGAAGACCTTTTCATGGGTCATTTCAACGAGTAGTTCGACATCCACCCATTTCGTAAAATAATCTATTGCTACCACCAAATATCTGAATCTTCCTTTTATCTTTGGCAGTGGGTCAAACAAATCCATACCCCAAATGGAAAAAAGGCCAAGGTGATATGATTGTCACCAACTCAGCTTCCGGTCTCTTATACACCATTCTGGATCTCTGGCACTTGTCTCACTTCTGAGTTTATTTTTCACAATCTTTCCTCATTGTGGGTTAGTAGTATCCTTAGATTGTTATTATTTTTACCAATGTCTAACCCACTACGTGGGAGCCACACAATCCTTCATAAATTCTTTGACTAGGTTTCTCCCCTTCATGGAGTGAATACATCTCATCATTGAGACAATAAAACCTCTTTTGTAGAGCACTCTATTTTCATGACAATTTTTGTTGCCTTGTAACGAAGTCTTCTCTATTCGTTTTGATCAGATGGTAGACTACCTTCTTCAAAGTATTTTCTAATCGGATCCATCCAAGATGGGCCTATGGTTACCTCCAGAAAGTTAACTTCCTCCATGTCAATGCTCATCTGCATTAGTATCTTTACAGGAATAATTCTTCTCAGATCGGCTTGGGTGGCTGATGTAAGTTGAGCTAATACGTCTGCACTGATATTCTTAATTTTGGGGATTCTTATCATTTAGAGCGCTTTTATCTTTAGAAACAGTAATTTTACCCTTGACATGCATATGTTGTCCTCTTTTGCTTCATATTCTCCCAGAACTTGGTTCGCTATCAACTATGAATCACTATGAGCCATTATCTGTTTGGCTCCAAGTTATAAATCCAACTCAAATTTATCAATCAAAGCCTTTTATTTTGCTTTGTTATAGAATGCTTTAAATTTGAACCAGAGAGCATATTATATATCAGCTCCAACAGGTGTGTTGACTGTTAATCCAACTCTAATACCACTTGCACATGACGATTCATACGAATATCTACCATACATACATCTCTTGTTCAAATATTTCTTCTATGAGGGATCCATCTTTAAATATCAAATTTAAAACATAACTTTCTAAATGATTTTGTTTTGCTGAAATGAGAACTCCACTGGTCTTTGGGCGAGGTCTGTTGGAACTTCAATAGTTTGTTCGACTGGTCTTTTTTACTCAGAAGTAAAATTTTGTAATAAAATCTATTACGATTGGGCCTTTGATTACAGTCCTTGGTTTATATACGGTATCATATTCACCCAGCACTATCGTCCATGCCATCAATCTTCTAGACTTCTTAGGTTTGTGGATGGTTTGCCAAAGTGGGAGATCAGTGTAGACCACTATAAAGTGGGATTGGAAATACCACTTCAACTTTCTATATGCCACTATTAGAGATATATCTAACTTCTTCATTTTGGAATATCTTACTTTTACACCGATAAAATCCTTACTTGTGTAGTATATTGATTTTTGAACTCCTCCATCAATTCTGATAAGAGCTGATTGTTAATTTTGACACAACCAAATACAAGTAGAGTTTTTTTCCTACGATTGGTATTGATAGGAATGAAGTCGGTCAAATTTACTTTTTCATCTCTAGGATATCATCTTGACATTTTTGAGTCAATTCAAAAGTGTTTTTAATCACCTTGAAGAAAGGGAGGCACTTATTGGTTTGTCTAGATATGAATCTATTTAAGGCTACCACTCGAGTTGTTAAGTTTTGAATTTCCTTCTTGCTCTTAGGAGGATATATATTGATCAATGTTTAGATCACATAAGTTTTGGCCTCTATGCCCCTTTGATTGAGAAAAAAAACCAAAAAGTTTCCAGCCTCAATTTCGAACACACACTTTGTTGGATTTAACTTTATTTGATATTTCTCTAGTTTATCAAAGGTTTGGCATAGGTCCTTGATATTGTAATCTGCCTTCATGCTTTTTCTTCAGCATGTTGTCTACATAAAATTTCATATTCTTTCCTATCTACTTATCAAACACTTTATTCACCGACCTTCGATAGGTGGCCCCTGCATTCTTCAAGCCAAAAGTCATAATATTATAATAGAAGGTACCTCAGTTGGTGATGAAGGAGGTCTTCTCTCTGTCTTCTGGCATTATTTTAATCTTATTATAACCAAAGTAAGCATCCATGAATCTCAATAATTTGTGCCCAGCTGTTGCGTCCACAAGTTGATCGATTTGAGGCAAAGGATAAAAATCTTTGGGACATGCCTTATTTAAGCTTGTAAGTCCGTACATATTCGATATTCGTCATTATTATTTGGTACCATCACCATATTTTCTAAACAATCGGTACACTTCACATCTTTAATAAAAATCGGCCTTCTTTAGTTTGCGTACTCCTTAATGAATCGCTATGTTCTTCTCTTTAGAGAATACTCGTTATTTTTATTTTACTATCTTTACTTCCTTTGCTACATTTAACTTATGTCTAATAATGGATGGATCTATTCCAAGCATATCTTTGTGTCTCTAAGAAAAAAATCTTTTTATAACCTGTAGGAAGTCATCCAGTTCCTTCTTGAGGATGGGATACATGGATGAGTTGATCTTGGATTTCCTTTCGGAATGGTCATCGTCCAAAATTATTCGCTCTAGTTACTCAATGGCTTCCCCTATTACCAACTTATCTTCATCTTAAGGATCTAATTTCTCGATATGATAAGTTTGAGATAACTTTTTTTCTTCTTCTTCATCAATCGAGGTATAGTAGCATTCACGTGCTTCCACCTGGTTTCCCTTCATAACTCTAACACCAAAATTAGTGGGGAATTTAAAAAATTTATGAATATTTGAGGGAACAACCTCGAATTTATTTAGACCCACTTATAGGTAGTGAGACATTCATATCAAGAACGAAGAATCCCGTTATATGGGTTCTATAGGTCGGCCAAGTTCCAATAAGATTGATCCCAGTAGGTATACCTTCTCACCTGAGAATTCGATCAGTGGAGGATAATATGATTATAATTTTCTTTCGGACAACTTCAGCTCTGTGAAACTGTCATGAAAAAGTACATCCATTGAACTATCATTGCCTACTTGGATTCTCCTCATGCTCCTTACGTGGACCATCATAGTTGTTACCAGTGGATCGTTATGAGAATATAATAAACCCGAGAGGTCGTCTTTAGAAAACATTATCATTAGTCTATTCTTAGACACCTTATGAGGTCGGACTTCTGCTGCAGTTGACATATTGACTTCTCTGCTAGTGGTGCAAGCTTTTGCCTCATTAAGGCGAGCCTTTCTCTTAGCTGGTTTATTATCCGAACCAACATCACCTATAGCTATAAAAATGCACCGTAAAGAAATCATGCGCACTTATTCTACCGGCTCCTTAGGCCTTACAGGGAGGTTATATCTTCTTCATTATTGTTCTCCCGAGATCTTTTCTTCTCTTTATTTTTGGCACGAAATGATCTTGATCTTCTTGCCGACTTCTAATCATCAAGAGATAGCGTCGGCCTGCCATTTTTCTCCACATATTTATTTAACTTATCTCTTTTTATTAGGGCCTCAATTTCTTCCTTCAATGCTAGGCAATCTTTGGTTTCATTCTCATGGTATTTGTGGAAGTTGAAAAATTTATTCTTATCTCTTCTTCAAGATGGAGTTTTGAACTTTTTCGACCACTTTAATTAACCATTTCCTCGAATCTCACTGTGGATATTATGAACTCCCATTTTCAGGGTAGTATCCTCGACGTACTTCTGATATGGACTCTTGTCATTCCTTGGCTTGTATCCCTCTTTGGTCTTTTCCTTTCACCCCAAACTGTTACCTATTTTTAATTTCTTGTGGCTAAACTCTTTTACAACCATTGCTTTTTCAGCATTCATGATCTTTCTAGCTTTGCCCAAGATTTTGGCCATATGGTTTGGTGGCTCCTTAGTTAATGCCCAATAAAACATTCTACGTAACATCCCACTCATAATTGTTGTGATGAAAACTTTGTCATCGTAGTCCACTACTTCTAATTTTTTTATATTAAATCTTGTAATGTATTCCCTTTTCATTTCATCCTCATGTTGACAAATGTTTAATAAGTGAGCTACCCTCGTACAAGGTTTTTCTCAAAAATAGAAATTGTTAATAAAAAAATAGGCCAATTGTTTAAAATTAGAGATATTTCATATTTCTAACCCATTATACCATATCTGAGCAGGACCTGCGAGAGTACTTCAAAAGGCTCTGCAACGCATCTCATCAACTAATGAAAATATGTCGCGGGCTACCTGGTGCTGCTCGATGTGAAAAATTAGATATGATTACCCCTCATACCTGGGAATGATCACGGGTGGATTGAATGTTGTAGGAGAGGGATACCTAATTACGGAGGTCATAAATGGCGATCCCTACAAAAATCCTCGTTGGAATGGGTTTTGGTCTTCATGAGGTCGCCCAGACAATCTTTTATCCTTTGGATTCATCCCTTCTTTAGTGAGGCCTCTTCTATCACTGCGATATTATCATCTCGACCGTGACTCACAATTAAACTATCTTCTCTTCGCCTAACTTGCTCGAACTTGTTTAATGCCCTAACATTATATCTTGAGTCATTGTTCCACCTTAGATCCTGTCCCCTAAATTCTTCTTATCTTGCACTTTTTTCGGGATGCGAATGTGCTCGCGCCCCTCTTCTTCCCATCTTATCAAATACTGGTAGCTTGATATGCCTCTCAAAGGTAGTTATGTTTTCGACGGAATTTGTTTGGTCATCATCATATCCATTTGACCTCATGGTTGAGGTTTTACCTGGTTGGTAGGAGGATTCTTTATATTCTGACCCACTTATCTAAGAAAATCTATTGATATCAAACCCCAAGTTTAGCCTTCTTTGATTTTATGCCACCTTATCATGATTCTCTTGCCTCATATCCATATATAAGGAAGGAGGGGGTGTTTCCACGCTCTTATCTAGGTTTCCTTTAATAACTGGGGTCGCTAGAATTAGTTCTAGTTGAATGGGTCAGTTATGTGAGGCTAGAACACTTTGATTGAGTTGTCTCATACTTTCTTGAATAACCTCTTGTCTTTTAACCAGGTTGTGCAAAAATCCATCAAAATCTCGTATTCCAAAAGGTGTTGAGGGTGGTTCTCCTTATTTTTCCCTACTACTTTCTCGGTGTTGAGCAATTTTTACTAGATTTGCTGAAAATAGGGTATAATGATAGAAAAATAAAGTACCATTGAAAATTTCAAAATTGAAAGTGGAGAAATGATTTTAGGCTACAAATCAGTTTATCTAGGTTCAAATGCCACAGCGTTAGGGAATAGAATAGTAAATCAAGGTTTTAAAGTAGGAAATTAAGCGAATCTTCCGATTTGATCAACGAGATGATCCTTAATGAAATTTGGGAGTATTTTATAGAAATTCCTAAATTTTCATAATTAGAAATTACAAAACAAATAAGAAACAACTTGTCTTATCATTACCACAAACAGTACCATTCTATTATCGTCTAAAATGGATTTCAAGGTTTCATCATAGCAAGTTGAGATCCAATCCAAGATAAGAAACAATAAGTAAGTAGAGGATATAATAACATGAATTACAACACGGGTTAATGTGGTTCATCCTTAAAAGAGGGTCCTATGTCCACAGTGTAGCTATTATTATTATATTTCAGTTGATCAAAGGTCTGAGAACAATACAATCCACTCAATCTCTTCTCACTCAGTGATTTGATAATCTAAGTGTGTGAGTATCTCTAGGTCAGGTCTAAATCCCAATGGGGGATATTTCCTTTTATATTAAGTAAGTATGAGATAATATATGTCCGGCCCAGAGTATGGGGTTTACATGTGTCATTCCCTTATGGGTTGGGTAGGAGCATCTTATTAATGTGTTATAACTAAGATGTAAGATGGTTTAAAGGTTTGCCCATAAAGGAATGTTCCTGCACATGTTTGCTGATGATGATGCCACTCGCATGTCACAAGTTATCCTTTATAGCGTTATCATAGTTTTATTCCATTAGTTAATGTTGTTGGCAAACAACTTGTCTGTTCAAGTGTAAAAGAAGTCCACCACATTGCCTATGGCCGATTTATTATCCTGCGTCGAGGTCATCCCTTGGTACACCTACTCGGCAGGGGATGAGATTTTACTCTATTGAATGGTTTTACTCAGTTCTCTTCACGTCATGAGATGTTCCACAAATATGGTATAACACACGGATTAAATGCAATTGTGAAGACTCAAAACAAACGATAAGATGTATATAAATATGCAAAAGGTACCAATGGCGCACACACACACACACACACACACACACACACACACACGCACACACACACACACACACACACACATATATATATATATATATATATATATATATATATATATATATATATGTGGGCATAAGAACCACAAAAGATACTAAACACAGTAAGCTTTCCACACTCGTATGACATAAATGTGAATGAGAAAAATTTAATAAATGGAGTAAATGGGGCATGAACTAGCAATAAAAGAAATATGATCCAATCACTCAAAAATATTCAAGGAGCTTTATTTGATCACGTTAAATTTATCAAATAAAGATTTAACCTCATAGTGACGATAAAGCGAACTCATAAATGGACAAATAAGCATATTGTACAATGGCCTAGAAAATATTAATGATTTTCAAATCAATAGCATCAAACATGATATACTAGGACTCATTGTGAAAACCCATTGATCTTCAACTAAACACCCTCAAAATTATAGATATATTAATTTTCTTTTGAAGATACTAATTATTTTGAAGTATCAATGTAAAAAAATCGGACTTGACAATTTTATCTTTTTTTGCATCTCTATTTTTAGGCTCTTGCCAACGGTGGCCTCTCATGAAAAGGATATTTCTCCTTCCGTATCCCCTTTCCCATGCACATTCATATTTTAAAATTAAAATCAAACTCACAAGTAATGATTCTTACATGCACAAATACTTTATAGTCAAATAAGTGTACAAAATGATAAGTTTTATAGGAAAATACCTCATATAGATTGTTGATGTAAAAAACTAGATTGCTCTAATTATTCAATCACAGATAAATAAATAAGACAAAGATTTTTAAAGTGGTTCGGCTAGGAATAAAGCCTACGTCCACTGTTATGTTATTGCTGAGTGTTTGCAGAATTCTTGATTACAAGTTCTCTCAAGAAATTCCGGTCCCCCTCAATGGGTTTGATACAAGGTATTTATAGCCTTGAAGCTGTATATGAAAGGTTCGATACATTAAATGATATACATGTGAAAGGGTAATACATTTAATGCAGCGTGCGCATCAAGAATATAAGCATTCAATGAATATCTGAACTGTTGATTATCTGGCAATTAATGATACGACCGAGGTGCAGCTCGGACCGCCATAGCTGTTCGCTGATCAGGAGTTCCTCGGAGAACTAGAGTACCTCGGTGCGCTAGAGTTCCTCGGTGCGCTAGAGTTCCTCGGTGTATCCTCGTTGCTCGGAAAGAATCATGGTTGGTCGGGAAATGAACTTCCTCGCTGCTATTGTGCCACGTAGATTGACACGTGTCTTCGTATTATTCGTCCACATCAGCATATTAATTTTGGTATCAACAGAAGCCCCCAATGTTTCATATTTCGAACTTTGAGGAGTATGGAACATTCTTTCTCGGTATATGGCAATATTAAATGACTTTCCTGGGTTTCAGGAACATTGTGTTCAAATTTCCTTCTCATTTCGGAGCTTCCGCCTTTTTTTTGAATTATTTATAAGCGCTTCGATCTCCGTGCAGTTTTTGTCCTTTTAGCCGCCGGAAGTTCAGTAGTTTCTTTTTGGTAATCATTTCTTTCGCCGCTTCCCAATGCAAAGTATTTAAACTTCTTGGGTAATCATACCGTCTTCTACGTTTTCCAATTTTCTGCATTCAAGCTTTCTATTCTCTCCTTCTCTCTTGTGCGTTCATCCTTGTTTTCGTTCGTTGTCAACATTCCTCCTTTCTTCCTGTAAGATCTTCTTCCTTTCTTCTGTATCTCTTTTATTCAATATGGTTTATATTGTGGAGTCTGCTGAGAAATTTCGTTCTGATTTTTCCATTCCTTCGTGGGTAACTCTAGAGGTTCTTTCTGAGCCTTTAGATTACTTCCGATTGCCTGAGGGACATTGGTTCCCCAGTCTTTTTATTGCTGAATGTGGTTTTTCCTTTCCACCAAATCCATTGTGTCTTGAGTTTTGTCAATATTTTGATCTTGTCCCTGCAAAAATAGCCCCCAATTCATGGAGAATAATTAATGGGGTGCACAAATTAAATCTAACTCATGGGACTCGTATTGGGATCCCTGAGATTATGTACTGCTATAAGTGGGCCACTCTAGATAATATTTATTACTTAAAAACTAGGTTTCAGAATAGGGCTCTTGTAGTTAACCTCCCTGACTCAAATAGAGATTATTTTGAACATGGGTTGGTTATAAAAAATTGGCAATATGCCCCTTTAACTGGAGATGAAGTATACAACGGTCCCAGATGCCCCCCATATGGCAATGGGATAGGTTTATTTTTCATTTTATTTTATTTATGAAATTATGCTTTCATCATGTTTGACAAAATGTATGATTGATATCTCGTTATGTATTTATTTGCAGTTGATAGCAAAAGAAGAACTCCAAAAGAATCAGAGGTTAATATCAAGCATCTGAAACTTATCTGGGGTTTGCACAAGAACATTGCAGACGAACACATCAGGTCTGCCTCATATCTGCTACAGTATAAGAGTTACACAACCTCTTATACTGCTCGCCCTGTTGAACCAGCTTCAACTCCAGAAGGTTCATCTTCAGATTCTCATCTTGCTTTAAGTCAAAGGATGGGTAAGAAAAGAGCTCCTCCTGCTCTTTTTGATGATGTTACTTCTGTTGCTGGGGCCATGAAAAGCAAAACTGATGCCCTAGAGGGGACTAAAAAAGTGGATGCTGGGTCTTCTAAAGCTACCGAGAAGCCCCCAATGGTTCCGAGCAAAAAAAATGCTCCTGTAGATGTAATTACAATCTCTCCGACCAAGACCTCTTTGGTTGAAGGTTCTGACCGCCCGTTGAAGAGATTGAGGAAATCATCCTTAGTTACTCCGGCTGAAACTGCCTCCTCCCTACCTGCTGGTGGTACTGATGTTCCAAACATCATTCTTCCAAGTTCTGCAATGAGCTCGGTCGTACCCGAGGTCCATGGTATTGATGAAAGAATTCCTAGGGATATGCTGACATCCTTAGCTGCTCGTCACCTTGCTTCAGTAAATTTCTTATACTTCTGGTTTTTCTTTCTTTCTCTGAAAGCTTGCATTTTGTATTGACTTGGCTATTTTTCTCATCTTTCAGTTGGTGAACTGTTTTAATAATATTGTGAAGAAGGATGAAGCTATTAAAGCTTCAAGCTCCTCGTCAGGTGTAGAGGATGCTCTGTTGGGTTTAACCCAGTCTTTAAAGGAATCTCGTCAACAGTATGTTGACGAAAAAGCTGTTTGGGAGAAGAAATTAGCTGTGGCTGAAGCTGAGAAGGTGAAAATGGCCGAAACCTCCAAGAATTTGGAGGAGAAAGTAAAAGGTTTAGAGGTTAAACATCAGGAATATGATGGCCAGCTGAAAAAGGCAGAGGAAGAGTTATCTACCCTGCGAGATATCAAGGTCAAAAAAGAGGAATTGGATGTGAAGCTCTCCTGGGAAAAGTTGAGGAGAAAGGTCGCAATCAAGAAACATTTCAGTGCTGGTTAGGAGAAAGGATGGGATAAAGGGATTGCTGCAATGACATCCCAAGTCCAATATGGGAAGTTAAAATACTTCCACGATGGCTGGGTAGCTGCTCTGCAAGAGTTGAAGGTCCAAGACGATTCTGAGCTATTCCAACAACACCTCCCTGGTCCTCCTCCAGCAATTGTGGAAGAAGAAGAAGATGAGCCTGTCTCAGATGAATCTTCTATGGTTACGGGTGATCCAGTCTCTGTTTCTCAACCCTCTGTCAACGAGGACATTTCTTCCATGCCTCCTCCTGCCGAGAAGATTCCTGCTGATCAAACCGTTGTTACCACCGAGCAACCGAGCTCCTCGTCCCAGCCTCCCGAGAAAGTCTTGGGGGACAAGGAAAAGGTGTGAAGTTGTTCGGTATCATTTCTATATTTCATTACTTGTAATCGAACAATGTAACTTTTTGATGATCTAATAAAATACATCTTCGTTTCTCTTCTTTATTGATACTCTGTCTGCTTTTATTTATTAACTCCTGCTTCCTCTTCTTTATTAGTTTTTGGCCAGAATGGAATTGATATCTGCTCCTGATACTGAATTGATGCGACAATGCAATGGCTATTATAAAGCTGGTCATACAGACCTAAGTGTATCAGAGATTGTTGACATTCTTGGTCACGATGCCTCAGAACAAGCAGTTGAGGCTTACCGGTACCTGAAAGATTTACTTGATTGATCTGTGGCCAACAATGTGGCATACTACGAATTGATCGAGGAACTTCATGGTTCCATAGAGGATCTCCAAGGTCAGCACAATGAATCAATGGCTTTGTTACACAAAGATTATGAAAATAGATACCAACAACTTTCTTCTGAAACAGGCCATAAGAAGATCATTGCTGGATATGATATTAGGGAAAGGACCCTAAAAGGTGAAGTTGAAGCTTGCAGACAGATTGCCGAGATCCTGGAACAAGAAAATAATAATTTACAGAAAAAATTGGCTCAATATGAATCTGCAGCGTCATCTTCCGCTGCTCTAGTGCCCGTTACTGATGAAGGTTTCTCTTTCTTAGAGGTCGAAAATGCCAAATTAAGGCAAGAACTGGATGATTTAAGAAGATCTGCTGTTTCTGGGACTGCTCGTGGACGAGGAAGAGGTTCTCGGGGGCGAGGAAGAGCTGCTCAAAATGTTGCCGAGGAGCAAAGTTCTCCAGTCGCTTCTCGGAGCCGATCAAGAGTTCTTAGTCGCAATGTTGAAGAGGCTCGTACTCAGTCCACTTTGGAAACTCAAGCATTTCAATTGAATGCTAAGGATCGTGCTCTGTCAGAAATGTCCAAGAAAAATCTATCGTTGGAAGATCAACTTACTGCAACGAAATCTGCTCTTCATACCAAGGATCTTTTTGCCAAAAATCTTCTCGAACAGTTGGATAGATTAACCTTTCAATTTCACAAGCAGCCCAGGGAATTCTGGATGGCAGGTTATAATGAAGCTCTTGTTCACTTGGATGCTCGCATTGAACATGCCAACAGTGAAGGTTATAAACAAGGGTGGTTGAACGCACTGGGCGTGTTAAAATTAGAGCGAGGGCATTTTTTATGGGATTATCATGCTCCAGGATTACTAGACTTGCCTGTACCACCTTTCAAATTGGACATGGCATGGATCCCAGCTCGTTCCATTCCTCGTATCTTGATTTCAAAGTACATTGGTGATTATAGCCTTCATTCTCAGGTTGAATTGTCTCGTCCTGAGCATCTCTTGGATACACCTTCTGTGATGAACGTCAGAATGCTCAGGGATGTTAATTTCATTAATTCTCCTCTTTGCCTAGAGGATCCTCCTGCTGGCGAGGAGCCTGTTTCAAAAAATAAAGGAAAGAAACCAATAGAATAGGTTTTCAATGTAACAGTTAGTACATTCATGTAACTTGTAACTTATTTTGAATTTTTAATGAAAGACTTCATTTTTGTTTGTAAATCTGTATTGGTATTATCTCGTGTTTATCAAACACTTTACACTTATGCATATGTATCTGTTAAAAAGATAACAATAATATTGTTCATTGAGCAACTTAATAAAAAGTTACAAGTATCAAGGTTGTCCAATCACTTAATAATACAGTAATGAGTATAAATTGTTCAAACTGTTTCCAACCAACCAAGGTGGATAAATAATGTTTGTCGACCAACTACAGTTGATGGATTTTCATCCCTGACCAGCCATACTTGGTTCAATTTCAAATATAAAAATGTGTCCGACCAACTAAGGTAAATAATTTGTCCTCGTCGACCAACTACAGTTAGTGGGTCTTTATCCCCGACCAACTATACTTGGTGTATTTTTGGAATATTTTGTTTTTCCTAACCAAAGGAGTATTTTTTGGCTCCTTAGAGCTTTTGGCTCCTTAGAGCGCCTCCTAACCAAAGGAGTATTTTTTTGGCTCCTTAGAGCTTTTGGCTCCTTAGAGCACTTTATGGCTCCTTAGAGCTTTTGGCTCCTTAGAGCACTTTATGGCTCCTTAGAGCACTTTTTGGTTCCTTAGAGCACTTTTTGGCTCCTTAGAGCTTTTGGCTCCTTAGAGCACTTTTTGGCTCCTTAGAGCTTTTGGCTCCTTAGAGCACTTTTTGGCTCCTTAGAGATTTTGGCTCCTTAGAGCACTTTTTGGCTCCTTAGAGCACTTTTTGTGTGCGTAGTGTATTACACTAGTATTCCCCGAAAAACTTTCAACAGAAAGAAAATGGTGAAACCTCCTCGTTTTATTCATACTGAAGGAAAAGCTTTACATTTTACATTACTGATAATACTTGCGTAGGTGTTCAGCATTCCACGCATTCTTAAATTCTTCTCCTTCTAGAGTTGCTATTCTGTAAGTTCCTGGACGAACAACCTCTGTAACTCGGTAAGGTCCATGCCAGTTTGCTTCCAACTTATTTTGCTTCTGAATGACTTTCTTTAGCACATAATCCCCTTCTTTTAAGTCACATTTCTTCACCTTTTTGTTGTAGAACAGAGTTGTACGTTGTTGGTAAGCAGCATTCCTAATGGCTGCCTCTTCTCTAACCTCCTCGAGCATATCCAAATCCAGTCTTCTCATCAAATCACTGACTGGGGAGTTGAAATTCAGCACTCTATGAGTTGGGAGACCCAACTCGGCAGGTATCACAGCTTCACTTCCAAATGCTAACATATATGGTGATTCTCCAGTTGTTGCTCGGGGAGTTGTTCGGTAAGCCCATAGTACTGATTGGAGCTCATTGATCCAATTTGCTTTAGCTTCACTTAATCTCTTCTTCAAATCATTTAGTAATGTTCTGTTTGTCACCTCAGTCTGTCCATTGTTTTGGCGATG
Organism: Sambucus nigra; assembly: GCA_949130495.1. NCBI lineage: Eukaryota > Viridiplantae > Streptophyta > Magnoliopsida > Dipsacales > Adoxaceae > Sambucus > Sambucus nigra. The sequence continues at coordinate 311,113,112 of OX422211.1, forward strand.
GCCTGGTGCTGAATGATACTTCAAAATGTTCGACTGATGACAATAGACAGCAAATTCTTCATTATCGAATTGTGTTCCATGGTCTGTGATGAAAGCATGGGGGAGACCATATTGATAAATGATTTTCTTCCAAATGAACTGATATACCTTCTCATACGTCATATCAATTAGTGGTTCAGCTTCCACCCACTTAGTAAAATAATCTACTGCCACGACGAGATACTTGAACCTTCCTCGGGTCATCGGCAGTGGTCCAACCAGATCAACCCCCCACATGGCAAATGGCCAAGGTGAAGTTATGGGTGTCAACAATGCTTGTGGAGTTCTTCGGATGGAGGAAAAACGTTGGCACTTGTCACACTTCTTAGCATAGGCTATACAATCAGCCCTCATCGTCGGCCAGTAATATCCCTGTGTCATTACCCTTTGCAAAAGTGTCTGACCTGCTACATGAGCTCCATAAGATCCTTCATGGATTTCTTCAATCAATTCTTTGACTTCTGATGGATGCACACATCTTTGTAAACCTGCCATAATTCCTCGTCTATACAAAACACCATTAGTTAACACATATCGAGCAACTTTATACTTCAATATCTTGGCAGCTAGTTTGTCCTCCGGTAATTCTCCTTCTTCAATGTATGCCCTGATAGGATCCATCCAAGATGGTCCCAAATCAAGGGTAATTATATTTACCATCAGATCTTCCTCTATACTCCGATTTTCTAATACTTCAATTGGTATCGTTCTTCGCAGCTCGGTGCGCGTAGCTGACGCTAATCGGGCCAATGCGTCTGCTCTAACATTCTCCATCCTCGGTATTCTCACCAATTGAATAGCATCAAATTCTGCCAATAACTCCATCGCCTTTGCATGGTACTTCACGATTAATTCTCCCTTAACTGCATATACTCCCATCATTTGATTCACAATTAATTGAGAATCACTGAAAACAATTATTTGCCGTGCCTCCATAACTTTCGCCAAATGAAAACCTGCTATCATAGCCTCATACTCAGCCTCATTATTGGAGGCTTTGAATTGGAATCTCAAGGCATACTCCATGTCAATATCATCTGGCGTTTTTAAAACAATTCCTGCTCCACAACCAGCTGTGCACGATGATCCATCTACATATAATTTCCATGTAGGTACCTCGTCTTCAAATTTCTTGTCCGTCAGAGTTCCTCGGTAAAATATCTGCTGTTTTGTTTCATCATCCCCGGGTATCCTTCGTTCTTCGTCGGTCCGCTGTTCGCGCCCTTTTACCAATCGTAGTTGGTCTGGGTATGATGATTTTTCTACATCCACAAGTCCTTTTACCAACATTGGTTGGTCTGGATCTGTGTCTGTTGATCCTGTATCGTCCACAGGTAGGTCAGGAAGTACCTTTTGTTCCTCGGGGGTATCAGGGTATGTGAACTCTGCTATAAAATCTGCTACAGCTTGCCGTTTTAAGGATGATCTGGGTTCATACACAATATCATATTCACCAAGTTCTATCGCCCAATACATCAGTCTTCCTGATTTTTCCGGCTTATGGAGGGCTTGTCTTAGCGGCATGTCGGTGTACACAATGATGGTATGGGCCTGGAAATATGGCCTCATTCTTCTACTTGCTTCGATTAGTGCCAGTGCCAATTTTTCTAGCTTTGGGTACCTGATTTCGGCACCTCGGAAAGCTTTACTTGTGTAGTAGATAGGTTTCTGAACTCCATTCTCCAACCTGATCAATGCAGAGCTGACTGCATTCTCTGATACGGCCAGATACAAGTACAATCTCTCTCCGGTTATTGGCCTAAACAACAATGGTGGTGCTCCCAAATATTTCTTCAAGTCTTGAAAAGCCTTTTCACATTCGTCAGTCCACTCAAAACTTTTTCGCAGTGTTTTGAAGAATGGGAGGCATTTATCAGTTGCTCGGGATACAAATCTGTTGAGCGCTGCAACTCGTCTTGTAAGACTCTGTACTTCTTTCCTCGTCGTTGGGGATCGCAGCCCTAAAAGAGCTTTGATCTTTTCTGGATTTGCCTCAATACCTCGTTGATTGACGATGTATCCAAGAAACATTCCTTCTCGTACTCCAAAGGTACACTTCTTCGGGTTGAGCTTCATTTGGTATTTATCCAGTTGATCAAAGGTCTGGCCTAAGTCAACTAGATGATCAGTAGCTCTCTTGCTTTTGGTGAGAATGTCGTCGACATAGACTTCCATATTGCAACTGATTTGTTCGGCAAAAACCTTGTTCATCAGCCGCTGATATGTTGCACCTGCATTTTTTAAACCAAAAGGCATAACATTATAACAATAAGTTCCCCTTGGGGTAATAAAAGAAGTACTTTCCCTGTCTGCAGGCTTCATTTTGATCTGATTGTAGCCAGAATATGCGTCCATAAAGCTGAGTAGCTCATGTCCCGAGGTAGCATCCACTAGTTGATCAATTCTGGGCAATGGAAAATGATCTTTCGGGCATGCCTTGTTAAGATCAGTGAAATCAACACACATTCTCCATTTGTTGTTCTTCTTCTTTACCATCACCACATTCGCCAACCAATCTGGATATTTCACATCTTCAATGAATTGGGCTTTCTGGAGTTTCTCGACCTCCTCTTGTATGGCCTGGTTCTTCTCGGGACTAAACACTCTTCTTCTCTGCTTCACAGGCTTGATCTCCTTATTCACATTGAGCTCATGACATAAGAAGTTTGGATCTATTCCTGGCATGTCTTCATGACTCCAAGCAAAAGTATTCTTCCTGTTTCTCAAGAAAGTTATCAACTCCTGTTTTATTGAAACATCCAACGACGATCCTATCTGGGTTACTCGTTCAGGATGCTCGTCGTCCAGAATAACATTTTCTGTAGATTCCACCACCTGCCCTTTTACGAGTTGAGATTCATCTCTAGGGTCAAGAGTTTCAATTTCTGTACCTTCCTCCACTTGGTAAGTAGTAGTCTTTTTCCTTGACTCTTCAAGTTCCTCTTGCTCGGCAGACGAATAATAGCATTCCCGAGCTACTTTTTGATCACCTTTCATAATTTCGACTCCAAAATTCGTTGGGAATTTCAAACACTGATGTACTGTAGATGGAACTGCCTCGAACTTCTTCAATCCAACTCTTCCCATGATGATGTTGTAGGCTGACTGCACATTCTTATCCATCACAAAGAAGCGTATTCTTTCTGTTCGACAAGCAGGCCAAGTTCCGATGAGTATATCCAACTTGATCGTCCCAAGTGGAAAAACTTTCTCGCCAGCAAAACCCAAAAGGGGTCTATGATAAGGTTCCAATTGAGATAATTTTAAATTCAAGCTATCAAAGCATGAATAGTACATGATGTCTGCCGAACTACCATTGTCTACTAACACCCTTGAAATGACCGCATCCTTCATCCTCATTTTGATCACCAAAGGATCATCATGAGGGTAAAGAACACCTTCCAGGTCGTTTTTTGAAAAACCAATCACTAGCTTCTCTTTGTTTATCTTCCTCGGACGCTCATCCTCGGCCAGGTTTATTCGCTGAATATATGAACAAGCTTGAGCCTCTCCGAGGTAAGCTTTTCTTTCTGCAGTAAGGTCTCCTCCTCCTGCATCTCCTCCTGTAATAACATTACAATCAAATGACCCAAAACGAATGGACAATACCTCTCGTTCAGGCTGCCTTGGCTTCTTGGGAAGATCAGGGTCATCATCTGGATCATCTTCACGATCCCTCTTCTTTTTCTCCTCTGCACGACGAGGAGATCTAGATCACTCTCTAGTTCTGTCATCATTCTTCCTTTCACCTCTACGATCTACATACTTTGACAACTTTCCTCTTCGGATGAGTGTTTCAATCTCGTTCTGAAGGGCTATGCAATTTTTAGTCATATGGCCATGATCTTTGTGAAACTCGCAATATTTGGCCTTATTCCTCAGATCGGGATTTGTCTTCAGTTTCTCTGGCCACTTGATTTCCTCGCTGTTCTTGATTTCTTCCAAAACATGATTAATACCCATTTTCAATGGGGTATAATTATCGTACTTCTTTAGGACTTCCAACGTTGTCCTATTATTCCTGTAATGCTTGTCACCACCATTACCTTTCTGATCTTTCTTCTTAGACTTGTCGACCTCCACTTTTACTTCTTTATCCATATTCTTCTTCGCAGCCATAGCCTCCTCGGCATTCATAATTTTGGCTGCTTTTGCCATCAACTCGGACATAGTTTTAGGTGGATCTTTGGCCAAGGTGTAGTACAACTTATTAGGCAGCAAACCACTCATCAAAGCAGTGATTGCTGTCTTTTCTTCGTAATCTACGACTTCCAACTTCTCGTTATTAAAACGAGTTATGTAGTCTCTAGTACTTTCACCTGATTTTTGTCTAACACTTAACAAATGTGCTACTCGCTTTATCGGCTTCGCCCCAAAACAAAAATTCCCAATGAACAACTCGGCTAATTGAATAAAAGTTGAAATCTTACCCCGAGGAAGATTGTTATACCATATCTGTGCAGATCCGGTAAGAGTTCCCGGGAATGCTCTACACCTCATCTCATCGGGGACGGCATATATGTCGGCGGCAGCTTGGTATTGTTCTATATGAAGTACAGGATCTGTCTTTCCATCATACTTGGGGGTCACCACAGGTGCTTTGAATTTCGATGGTGTAGGAAAATCCACAATGGCTTGCACAAAAGGTGTCCCTTGAACAAAAGTTCTCTGTAAGGGGTTTCTTGCCTTAGCCATTTCGCCCAGTCTATCCTCCAACCGCTGAATGGAACCTTTTCATGCTTCATTTCCTTCCTCAGGCCGCTTAGTCCGAGCAACTGATTGTTCTGACGTAGCTTCTGAGATTTATCTTGACGAGTAGCTGGTCGTGATTGTGCTGATCCTTCTCTCAAACCTGATGGTGGCCGAAAACTTCTCGATGGAGCTCTAGGTGGACTCATATTCCTCCTTGGTCCTAATCGACTAAAAGGAGACGCCCTGCTTAATCTTTCCAAAGCGCTGGTTCTCTCCGGAGAGAGAGATATAGGTTGATTTGTATCCGTAGCCCGTATCGATGAAGTTCGCCCAGGTTGATAAGAAGAATCATTAGATTCCCCATTGCGATATGACGCAGTACGTCTGGATCGTGATTGCCCACGATCACTCCGTTGTCCTGAATAGGTAGGTGCACCGCCTTGAAGAGTTTGAATGAGTTGCCTCATAGATTCTTGCATGGCGGTTTGTCCTTGAGCCAGATTTGTCATAATTCCAGCCAGATCTTGAGTTGCAGATGGATTTGGAGGATTTCCAGCATTTCCAGCATTTCGATTACTGGATTCTGGATTATCTGCCATTGATAACAAATGATTTTTGCGAAATACGATAGTAACAATCGTTTCCCACAGATGGCGCCAATCTGTTGATGTAAAAAACTAGATTGCTCTAATTATTCAATCACAGATAAATAAATAAGACAAAGATTTTTAAAGTGGTTCGGCTAGGAATAAAGCCTACGTCCACTGTTATGTTATTGCTGAGTGTTTGCAGAATTCTTGATTACAAGTTCTCTCAAGAAATTCCGGTCCCCCTCAATGGGTTTGATACAAGGTATTTATAGCCTTGAGGCTGTACATGAAAGGTTCGATACATTAAATGATATACATGTGAAAGGGTAATACATTTAATGCAGCGTGCGCGTCAAGAATATAAGCATTCAATGAATATCTGAACTGTTGATTATCTGGCAATTAATGATACGACCGAGGTGCAGCTCGGACCGCCATAGCTGTTCGCTGATCAGGAGTTCCTCGGAGAACTAGAGTACCTCGGTGCGCTAGAGTTCCTCGATGCGCTAGAGTTCCTCGGTGTATCCTCGTTGCTCGGAAAGAATCATGGTTGGTCGGGAAATGAACTTCCTCGCTGCTATTGTGCCACGTAGATTGACACGTGTCTTCGTATTATTCTTCCACATCAGCATATTAATTTTGGTATCAACATAGATCATGTAAGATATGAAGCTAAAATCCAAAAGATCTTATGCATGTGTGTGAAAAGGTATATACAAAGTGAATCCACTAAGAAAATCGAAGTCAAACTACTCTATGCAAGCACAATTAAGAACAATCTAAGCATTCAAGATTATAATATAATACCCTATCCATATGGATACTTTAAATTAAGTGGATTCAAACACACTGATATGCTACACAAAATGTGTAAAACCAAACTACACATAAACCAAAATATTTTAGAGTTTTTTCAAAAAAATTATGACACATATAGGAAAACAAACTCAAAAGGCCAACAAAATATTTTTGTATTTTTCTCAATAAGACCAAATAAAAATAAAAAATAAAAATACAAAAGATATACATCATACCCCTAGAAACAACATATAACATATAACATGAAGTACAAAAGCTAGTATATGAAAACATTCAAGCAATCACTTGTAAGATATATTATGGGATGATTCATGTGCAAATATGTGAGAATCAATAAGTCAAATATTTAACGCCTCTAAATCTGATTTTCTAACCCATATAGGTTTAATGCCACGCTCTTGGGTTTGGGTAATCTCGGGGGATCTAGACTTAAACTTCCTATGACCTTTTCGAAGATCAAAATGAAAACACCTAAGGTGACCCTTCCCACTACACGAGGAATGTTACCCTTGGGTTGACCTTTTATAACATCCCTAGCAATGGTTGATCCTATCAAAATATTGGTCATGGCTTTAATAGCAAAAGCATTTGAATCATCGAAGCCAATCCTAATATTATCACGTTTAATTTGGATGGTGTCTAATATTTTATCCAACTTTTAGATTCCAATCAAACTTGACATGACTCAAGTCTCTTAATCTCTCCTCTAAGTCTACAATCCTAGACTCAAATAAACGATGAGATTCATAAAAACTAGGGAGCACTTTTTAAAAATATCTATTAAACCCCGAAGGTTATCTCTCTCCCCCTTAACTAGAGAAATTTTCTCCCTAAGAGTATTCTCACGTTCCCTAAGATCCTCAATCAATTTACTATCATCATTCTATCTGGAAAATTCATTCAACTTATCTTTTGACTTCAAGTTTGTCTTTTTTAATTTCATCGTGTCTGCATACGATTCTTGGTAGGCAACTGAAGTTCACTATCTCTTCCTCTTCATCATAATTTTCTTCCTTACCACCACTCACTTGGGATTTAACCAAAACGGCCTCAAAAGTGTCATGCATATAATTATCTTCATCGAAATACTTTTCGTCAATACTTCCATGACTATCCATGGACGCGGTAAAGTTGCGTTTAATGGGGGAATCGTGTTCCTCTTCTGGTTCAATATTAGTAAGGATAGCATTTTATGTAATCGGTTTCTTTCATTCATTACTTATCTTAATGGGACACTCAGTTTCTCTATAGCCGTAACCCTCACGCCTAAAACATTTATCCGACCCATCCCTCTTAAATTTACCATTATGATTTTTAGGGAATTTGTCATCCTTGTTATATATTTTCTTCTCAAATTTCTTTCCATATAATTTATCTTTCAGTTTATTAAACTTAAGATTTTTTTTAACTTTTAAGCAAATGTGGACATATCATTGGAATCGACATCAAAGTCATCATCTGAAATCAGTGATTCCTCATTTCGGGATTTAAAAGCAATGCCTTTTCCTTTCTTCTTCGGTTTGGAAGGAAACATGTTGAGTTCATAAGTTTTAAGGTCACCTATAATCTCCTTAAGTTACGTATAGTTAATAGTACCGAAGGAATTCAAAACAATTAGTTTGAATTAAAATGACCTTATGATCTTCTTGACTACTCGAGTTTTGAGTATTGTCTCTCCCATGTTAAATGATGAGTTAACAATATCAGATAGTCTATCATAAAACTCATCAAAGGTTTCGTTATCCTCCATCCTAATAGTTTCTAATTGAATGGTGAGATTTTGGAGTTTGAAATCCTTAACAACACTATTTCCCTCATGGGTTAGTTGGATTACATTTTAGCCTTATTTGGATGTCTCACACGTCATGATACGACAAAACTCCTCTCATGTGATCGCACAAAATAAAGCATTTAAATCACATGAATTATAATTAGCCAATTTGTGTTCATCCTAACTCCAACATTCTATGGGTTTAGGAACACGAATTTCTCTTACCAAAGTGGTGGGTGGGGTCCATCCTTTAAGAACAACTAACCTATCCCTCTCATCTATATCCTTAAGTGCCAATTTGATACTTGCTTTCAAGTACGGTAATTAGACCCATTAAACATCGGTGGCCTAAAAAGCAACTGACCCTCCATATAAAAATCTTTAGGATTCATGCCTAAATAAATTATAGAGACCTGCTCTGATACCACTTGAAAATGAAATGGTTCTAATATGGATAGGGTAAAAACAAGTAGACCGCTATTTTTATAAAAATTCAAATTTAAATTCAATAAAAAACTTAGCACAAATTTCTCGATTAAACAGATTATTATGATAAATAGATTAACAGATTTTATCTTCATCTAAAAATAAGCATCTAGGTGGGTGTAGGATAAAATAAGAAATCAAATCACAACGTGCGAAGTACGAGAAAGAACCATATAGAAAAAATCTCGGACGACCCAACCAATGCAATTCACTATGATGATGAATTACACAAGTTAGACGATGACCTACACAATGATTCAACTCCCTCTCAAGCCTTAGCACATCTTTTATCCTTCGACTTCTCCTTCACAGTGATACTTAGGAATTTACTTACGCAGTGCCACAATGTGTAAGTCGACACACGCCTCAGTATCCACTGATACTTGATCAATAATCGTCACACAGGGAGTCCACCATTTATAAATAAATCATGCATAGATACTTCAACACAAAACAATTCACAACAAGATATAGAGAAAAAAATCAATGGTGTCGACAAAATTGATCTTAGAGCATATCATATATGAACACTTAGATCTTTAAACAGTTGGGTGTAAATTATGGTTTTAGTTGGAAAACATGATCATAGAAGATCAAAACCTTTGGAGAGCTGTTTGAAAGAGTTTTATGAATCTAAGGTTAGGAAAAAATCTCTTCGAAAATAGTTGCTCCGAAGTCCTATTTATAATAGGTTTTCAAATAATGAGATAAGGATGAAAAATTAATTTTGTATTGAAAAATTTCGTCAGCTCATTCGAATGAAATTGGATCTTGTTCTAACGAAGGTACACATCTCACCCGAACACCTATTTAACGAACATGATCTAACGAGTTATGCAAACTCGATCGAACGACATACTTGATGTCCTTAGAAGGACTTCAAAATTTTTCTGAAAAATCATTTTTAAAATCAATTCAAAATAATTTTTCAAAATGACACGTAAGTAAAATATCCAATGATCAAAATATTTATGCATTCATACCTGAGATATCCTCGGAACATGAAGACGAAAACAAGGCAAGAAACTCGGCACGGGGTTGTGAACATGATATCTTGACCGTCACATCTTCAATTAAGCACGTCATAGGCTTGAAAGGTAAACACACTCAATTCCTAACCTATAGCTTAAATGTTTTATCCAAAGACGGAATAAGACAAAATACATACAAATTGACTCTATAGAAATTTTTTCCTTATAATGGTTTTATTTACTATTTTTAGAAACATGACTTTTAATTTGAGACAGACTAAGAACCACGATTATTAATTTGGAATGGAAGGAGTATTTTCTTTTCTTCCATAATCACCAAACTATTGAAATTAACACATCTTCGACGGTAGACAATCGCTGATGGGTGAATGTATCTTCGACAGTAAGATCTGGAGTATTTCCCGTGGCGCACTACCAAGGCTATGAATAAATCATGGCGATCATGAAGTTTGTGTAAATCGTTTATACTTTGGCAATAAAATAATATGGTTTATATATGAGATTTTGACAACATGATCTAGGATGCAATTCCGATGATAAAGAACCATGAGTGTGGAGACCCTAATGTTTCAGCTGGTGTATGAAGTACATGTGCAAAGTTTGAGACCACACTTTTCTTCACAGTCGTTCTAATTTCTCTTGCAACATCATCTTAGTTCCCTTTCATATTTAAATCCCAAGCAATAAAGAATACAATATAAAGAAAAGAAACCAAAGAGACTTATAAATATGAAGGATAACGTGATTAAAAATTTTATAAACAAAACAACCTGGATTATCAAACACAAATATAAACCATAAGCAGTTTTATGATTTGAACTAAAGGAAAAAATCAAATTTAAAAGTAAATGCTTAATCAATTAGATGAGGCGGGTCAATGGTTTAAATAGAGTGAGATTAAATGATAAATAGCGAGAAAATAATATATATGGTTAGGTTTATTAAAAATCTGAATGTAAAATTATAAAATGTAAATATATATTTTGAAATAACTTTACATTCACAAATATTCAATTGCTTGGATATGGACCAAATTCTTTCACATGCACAAGTTCCATTAAATATGAGTGTATGAAACTGCATTGCGAAATTCTCATTTTTGTAAATTTAAAGTCGGCGAAATAATCTATATTCTTCACATATGTCACTTGATATATGTCCTCAAGAGATTTCCAAGTATATATATCATGGAAAACATAATATACTTATATTGTGAGAGATATTTGATAAAATATGAATAAATAAGACAAACACAATTCCGAAATTTCAAAAACTCCATATAAAAATTTTGCGCATTAGAATAACATATAAACGAGCTTCCTCAACTTCTAATTTATGTCCAAATGGGTTATTCATTACAAAAATTTAGCGAGAAATAATTTATATGCAAAGTTAATATTTTTAAAGAAGGAGAAGATGAATTGTACAATATGCGGTAAGCTTTCGCAGTGTGTACCATCCTAAAAAGGGTGTAAAGCAATCCCGAGCGAGGTTTAAACCCTGCCAGCCTCTGGGAATGGTAGGTAGGCATAGAACGTGAGCTATCGAGGTTTGAACCTTTCTAACCTCGGGGAATGGTAAGTATTTATAGCATGTAAGATGAATCTCATTACCAAACTAGCATACAATTAGAGAGGGAGTATGCTACCAAAAAAATAAGAGATGGAGTATACATTTGGGTCCTGATAAATACACAAAAAATATCTCCAAAACACCCTTTTGTCCAAAACACCACATAAGTACCCAATATTTGTCCAAAATACCAAAAACACACAATACCACGTGTACCTTCACCTATATAAAAATCTAAAAAATTATAAACCTCACTTTGTCCCTTTCCCTCTCTCTCTCTGTCTCTCTTTCTCTAACTTCTCTCCCAAACCTTTCAACCTTCCAACTTACTTCAATTTTTCTCTCAAACCCTACTAATTACCCTTAAGCTTCATTTTCGATATGTTACACCATTAATCCTTACTCCCATTACTGTCATGCTATCATTTTGTTCTCTCATTTTATGTATTAAACCCTAGCATGCAAAATACATATAAGAAATCCAGTATAAACTTATTAAAATGTAACTCTAATTAACCTAACTGCAAATATATTCCATTTGTGTGAACAAACCTAGGGTTTAACACGATTTGAAAAACCTAGAGTTTAATGATTTGAAAAAAGGAAAAAAAACTGGTTTGCACCTACGGTATCCCGTCACCGAAGGTGCCAAGAATATTCAGTCATATCCAACCGTGATTCACCATATACGTCCAGTTCTCACCATGGTTATAGGTTTCATGGACAAACCCAACCGTGTGTCTATTTTCAAGGCCATAGACAACTGTGTGTCTATTTTCACGGCCAAAGACAACAATGTCTATTTTCAAGGCCAAAGACAACCGTGTAACATCTGAAAGTACCAATTTATTTCCTATTTTATATATTCATGTATTTTTACTAATTATTGTTTCTAATAAATAAGTTTCACTATAAGGTTTTAGTAATTAGGTGTTTTCGGGGTTTTTAGTAATTAGGTTTTTATTGTATGCATGTATTCCTTTCACCAATTATTGTTTCTTTGTTGGTACCAATGTTAATTTGCTAATATAATTTGTTAATTTCTTATATAGGTCATATAAATGGTGAGAAGCAAAAATCCTCCTACCGCATCCGAGCGGAAGAGGAGGTTGGAGATGGCTAAGGGAGTATGACCACCCATATCTTCCTCTAGTAGTATATACCTACGAATCTAACTCACCGTATCTGGACAATTAATGGTTGCATTAGGTTGTGCGAATTGGGGTGAAAAATAGGCCTATGTCTCTACATAAACCACAATGTGAGAACAAACCGTGTACTATATACTTACGGCTATAACTCACCATACTCATACATTTCACAGTTGTATTAGACCGTGTAAATTAGGGTGAAAAATATGCCTAAGTCTCTGTATAAACCACACGGTGAGAACAAATCATGTAATATGTACTTAAGGCTATAACTCATCGTACGCATACAAGTCACGGTTGCATTAGACCGTGTAAATTGCTGTGAAAAATAGGCCTAAGTCTCTTCATAAACCACATGGTGAGAACAAACCTTGTACTATATACAAACGACTATAACTCATAGTACCTAGACAGTTCACAGTTTCATTAGACCGTGTCAATTGGGGTGAAAAATAGGCCCAAGTCTCCGCATAAGCCACACAGTGAGACCAAACCGTGGAATATATGCTTACGGCTACCACTGACTGTAGCTAGACCTTTCACAATTTCATTGGACCATGTAAGTTGGGGTGAAAAATGGTCCAAGTCTCTGCATATATAGGATGGTTACAGTAGACCGTATGTGTTTTATTCACTGTGTGGTGTCACCATAGGTGTCCAACTTATGGTGTGGTGTCACCGTGTATGCATTTATGCGGTATCAAGGGACCATAAGTTACTTACAATGCCCTAAGATTTCCAATTTATCACATATAACCAATTTATCACATATATAACCAATTTATATTATAATAATGATTGCAAAAAGATACAAAACATTCCAATCAATAATTGTTAATACAAATAGTTACAATCCATTTACATATAATTAATGATTGCAAAAAGTTACAATTATTTGCCCTAGATTTTCTCCAATAACCAATTTACATATAACCAATCCTGATAATTACAAAAAGTTTCCAATCCTGATAATTACAAAAAGTTATAATCAACCCTAAGACTTTCACCACTGAATTTAAGCTATTGTCAAGTCCTCCTCCTCATCCGACGATATCAAGCACGGTTCATCTCTCATCGTAATGTCTTTGGGACATAGATTCTGAAACTTTTGAAAGCGAAACTTAAATAAAGTAGGCCACTGAAGGGCATCTTGACTAGACCTTGATTTCCAGTTCGAGGCAATTGGTGGTAAGGAGCAAAATCTTTTGCATTTCAAAATCACCCAATGAATACTTGACGAGTTGAGGATATAGATGATGCGACTGTGTTCCATCCTAGTTTTTGGCCCAACGTCGAATGGAACAAAAGTTAAGCATTGAAATTTGGATATCAACACAACCATTAGCTAAAGTGCATTCGCCGTAAGGTATCCAAATTCTAGCATTATAAACCATCGCTCGCTTGTGCATGAGTGTATAAAATAGTCTAATCTCCTCTCATACTCATCATTATCATAAGAGGTCATCACCGCAGCCCAAAACGGCTTATCCTTACATGGTTCAAATAATAAAGCACTACGAATAGCATGAGAATGTTCCAGTCCATCCTCAACACCCGCACCTTTGAAAATAACCTTATATCTACAGTTCCCATTAGATTTTACATCATATATATCGTCCAACAAATGATTGGAAGAACTCAGGAACGTCCTTCATATACATCTTCTTCTCCCGAGACATCGTCTCCGATTTCACTCCCATCAACGGGGTCTTATTTGCGAAGACTTTTTTAAGTTCCGCTGTGGACAGTACATCTTTCTCCCAAGTACAAGGGGTTCTTTTCGTAGATATATCGATAAAATTTTTTCCCTTAAGTGGCCTACACTTTTGATGAATTTGTAAGGGCTCCATCAAGGGTGTGCTAGAGGGTTCCCCAATCTCCATTAACTTGCTTAGCATTATATTTCTAATGGCTTCCCCTGCCTCATTCCACCTTTCCTTAAATAATATCATCTCGAGTGTATAGTCAAGGTCACGGTACCGAGGGATGTCCGGGACAATGGAAAGTTTCTTCCAATGATTGTCTAGTGCCCACAGTGGAATTGCTTGGCCTAGCTTCTCCCATTGGGCCATATGGTGCGAAGTACGTGGGAGCTTCGTATCTCTGTATATTGGGTGTTAGCACCTGATGCGCTCAACATCGATCGCATGCAATCTATCTCAACAACAATTAGATCCAATGCATAGTATGATGCCCTACCATGCATTTCACGCAACAATGCGTCACTATATCCATGCTTGGTGGATTACAGTGATTTATGAAACTCCATTTGAATTTGAGTTACTTGGTGGCCAAGCAATGCGTCAATACCATTCCACATTGTCACAAATGAACCGGTGTTATTTGTTAAGTGTTTTTTAGTTGGGTATGGGCACCCTTCGCTCTGTTAGTTGTTCAGTTTCCACGGTGGGACATGCAATTTGTCCATGCATGCGCGAACTGAAAACAAAAAGGCATCCGGTTCTTCTATATGTACTCAACCATGTTTGGGTATTCTTGCCAGTTTTTATGGAAAGCCAGCCATGTATTCTCAAAGTCATTCGTATTCTTCGACTCCAACACCCCAATCCAACCTTGCATGAATACTTTCTTGTCTTGGTTTTTGATGTTGTGTTTCACACATGCACCGTCAATGTTTTTTTGAACATGGAATAAGCATAGTAGAATGGTGGCAAGTGGAAACACACTTGGAAAAGCGTTTAGGCAATATTGTTGTTTGTCAGAGACAACAACTTGCGACAAAGCTTCTGGCTCGTATAATGACCGCAAATGTTGCAGAGTTTATATAAAATTCTCCTCCTTCTCACTCTTCAGAAATGCAAATGCAATGCAAAAATGGCATATTGTACCGATTGGTCTTGTAAGTGCAATCGATCACAAGCACACTCGAGAAGCATTTCACCAACAAGAAAGAGGTGGGATATGCGAAAAATAAATCCTATACCACATCGGTTTGCTCATTCCTTCGATGCCAGTGGACATAATTCTTCTCCCTGAGCACATGCATCAACTATTGTATGGCGGTGCGACCTTTCATCTCAACGTTCTTAATTTTTGTTTTAGCATTATATATTGTTCTTATGGATGAACAATTGTACTCTGACCTCTTTTTCAATGTCTGGAGTACTTCTGTTGGGCCCACCCCATTATTTTTATCATCTCAGAAGTAATGTTATACTCTTCTTGGGAGAGTCGACCGACATATGGGTGTCCAACAAGTGATTTTGACACCTCGTGCTTGTGTAGCCCACAGACAACTTCAACCCCCCAATGACCATTATCGTGATGAACGCCTTTCAATCGAAATGGGCAATCACATTTTTGCGTTTCGAAAGAACGCTTCCTCTTTTTGTCCCACCCCTCGTCTTTTTTGGGTCTATGAAGCTGGCTTCGGTCACAACCAAGTGCGACCCCCCCCCCCCTTGCAGACTATATGGCCTTGTCGAATTTTAGAATTAACACGACCGCATGAAGCTCGTAACCAACATGTTGACACCAATCAATCATCTTGTCCCGATCATCAAAAAATTTTACAAGACGAACATTGTTAAATGAAATGATAGTTTAAACGGAGATTTCAAGTATAATTGTGAAATCATGTTGAGTACAATATAAATAAACTAAACATGCCTCCTCAGTGGTGAATTCGACTGTATGGTCATGATTAATCGCATTAATATTCAATCCTTCTTCTATTTCCGCATCCTAACAATGCATACAATCAAATTATGTCATACATTAAAAATCTCAAAGTGTTGAAATTTAACTATGTGATATGATTTTTTACCACATACAATGAGAAATCTAGAAATAAATCACGCAAACATTTGAGCGAGGTTGATGCCGTTGCTTGTTCGTCCATATTCGGTTCACGCATATTCACTTTCTTGGTGGAACCACATTGAGTAGATACACTCGATACAATGAGATTGTCTATATCTTGCCAAAATGTATCATCTAGTACCGAGTCATCTAACTGAAATGATAATACAATAATTAGTACAAAAAGAATTGACAATATAATGACAAAAATCAATAAAAATAAATAATCGCTACATGAATTATATCTATATTGAAATGTTATATCTATATTGAAATTGTATATCTATATTGAAATTTTATATCTATATTATAATTTTATAGCTAATAATAAAATCACGACCAACTATAACCGTGGCTATAAAACCACGGCCAAGACAAATCGTGGGATCCTTATCACGGTGACATCCAACTGCCAGTTATCATCCCACGGACGACTATAACCATTGTACATATTACGGTAGCTTGTGAACGAAAACGATTGTCACTTATGGCGACGGGCAATCGTAAGTGCAGTCACTTCGTTTTTTTTTTATCTTTTCATCATTTTAAATGTTGTTTTACATCTTATATAGAATGTAGATGCGTTTTAATACCTCAAAATCATCAAACGAGCATTGGATATTCTGAGTTTGGAAAGTTTGATCAACAACTTTCTTTTCCTCAACCATTGCAATGGAGCCCCTTTATCCTTGATTTCTGTATATAAACAACACAACAAGGACCACAACAACATAACAAACAAACGAAAATGGAGATTTGGGAAGAAATGGATAAGGTGATCTTAGCTAGGTTTAACCGTGGGTTTGAGGCTTTCGGTGGAAAAATCAATCGGTTTGAGTTTTGATTATTGTGGTGTTTTAGATTATGTGGTGTTAGTTTGTGTGTAATTTTTTGTTTAGTTTAAGGTATATTAGACATTTTAAAAGAAAAAAAAGGTACAACACTTTTGAGTGTGGTTAGTATAGTGTGAGTTTAATTTTTATGTGGTATTCTGAAGATATTTTTTGAATGTATTTACAAGGACCCTTTACATTTTAAGGTTTATATGCTAAAAGAAGAAATAAGCGATACAAATATAATGTCTTATTTTTATTCTAGCGAAATACATGAAGTTCTCACCAAGATGATTTGGAGTATGAACACAGTGTATAATAAATAGGACTTCTCCTGCAACTAAATTTAATATTTTGTAAGCATACAATTAGATATGATACTTTCATGAACCCATAGAATCTCTTACTCCTTGTCATAGCGGGTATTTGAAAATATTGTGCAAACCAGTTGTGTAATTTAGGTCGCTTGTATTTCAAGCAATTGGTGAGAGTTAAATCCTAAGATATGTGATCTAAAGGCGAACAAGATAATTTTCTTGCTACTCGCAATAGCCAGAGACCGCTGAGCTTTTGGAGGCATAAGAAAACGTCATACTTTTGCTGAACCGAAGTTTGTATCTAATAAAATCAAGCTTCCTATGTCTACGTTTAAATGTCATTTACATCACTAATGTTGGGTGATTTTGCTTTGCTCTTATTGGCTTTCTTTTTATTTCACAGTGCAGTGTCGTAATTAATATTTTATGACTTCTGACCTTTTTCAAAATATTTATCTTCTTCTCAACACAATGTAATGGGGTAGCAGCCACCATAAGCAACTTCTTTGACCATTATTTTGACGTTCTGAATATTTATCTCTAAATGGAAAGGTGTCATTCCCCCCCCCCCCCCTAATGTAGGTACTGCAGTAAGTGTTACGGTTCTTGTTATATGTTTCTCCTGGTTATACCTTGGACTCAAGAAGAGAAAGCTCATTATATTAAAAGAAAAGTTCTTTAGACAAAATGGGGGTTTTTTGCTACAACAACAACTCTCTAGTCGTGAAGGATCTAACGAGGCGGCTAAGATCTTTAGTGCAGAGGAGCTCAAGAGGGCCACCAACAACTACGACGAGGGTAGGGTTATAGGAAAAGGGGGTTATGGTACAGTTTACAAAGGGATTTTAACAGAAAACCGAATAGTTTCCATTAAGAAGTCCAAAGTGGTTGATCAAACTCAGATTGAACAATTCATCAATGAGGTGACTGTATTGTCCCAAATTAACCATAGGAATGTAGTCAAACTCGTGGGTTGTTGTTTAGAGACGCAAGTCCCTTTGTTAGTTTATGAGTTCATCACTAATGGAACCCTCTTCGAACACATACATGATGAAACTAAGTCATTCGCCCTTTCTTGGGAAATACGTCTAAGAATAGCGGCAGAAACTGCGGGGGTATTGTCGTATTTACATTCTGCGGCTTCTACCCCAATTATACATCGTGATGTCAAGCCCACAAATATACTTTTAGATCATAATTACACTGCAAAAGTGTCCGACTTTGGTGCATCGAGGTTGGTTCCTCTAGACCAAGATGAGTTATCAACAATGGTTCAAGGAACGCTTGGATACTTGGACCCAGAATACATGCTCACTAGCCAATTGACCGAGAAAAGTGATGTTTATAGTTTTGGAGTAGTACTTGTGGAGCTGTTAACCGGAAAGAAGGCACTTTGCTTCAATAGATCGGTGGAGGAAAGGAGTTTGGCTATGTATTTTCTTTCCTCATTAAAAGAAGATCGGTTGTTTCAAGTTCTTGAGGATCATATAGTGCACGAGGGAAATACTGACCAACTCGTGGAAGTTGCTAAACTTGCAAAGAAATGTTTGGGGGTAAAAGGGGATGACAGGCCTACAATGAAAGAAGTAGCAATGGAATTAGAGGGATTGAGAGTTCTCCAGGTACATCCATGGGTTAACATTGATCAGGGTTCACAAGAGACGGAGTATTTGCTTGCTAAGACATCAAGCGTTAAAGAAGATGGCGACACCAGTAACATCAGTGGCTCGTATGATACCATTAGGAAGCATGCAATTTTCTCACTAGATGGTGGTAGGTGATTGCCTCTAAACTTTTATTGATATTGTCTCTGTGTAATAAATTTTCATTTGTGTTAAGGATTCTTTTCATTTCATGTTTGATCATATTGTCTTTATGTAATACAATATTTGTTTTCTTAATTATAATTACTACTCATGATGTATGTTATGAATATTGGTACTTCACCTTCAAAGAATATTATCCCTATCGAAATTTTGTTGAATTTTCTTTTTGTTTCTAATAATCTCAAGATCATCATTGATTTTTTTTTTTCACTTTTCAACTCGTTTGGACGACATATTTGTAAACAACAAATATATCCTAGTGGATTTAATTGCAATTTCTATTGAGTAGGACTTTTGAAGTTGAGTCATGAAGGGAAAAACAAGTATTTTAGTCCACGTGAATAAATAAATTTAATAACAAAAATGGTTATCATCTGAAAATAAAGAAATAATTCTAATTTATACCTATTTTTTAGTAGTGTATTGTTATTAGAAAGATAATTCTACTTAATCTCACAAAAAGTAAAGTGAATCTAACTCTTGAACGCTCATACAACCAAATGTCTGAGCAGACCATAGATTTTTGACGTATTGTACAAAAACCAAGTGAGGCACTTGCATATTTATCAATTTTCTAACTCTATATCGTATTTCTTTGTTAAAATTCTAAAGTGCAGATGCTTCTATTTCTAGACAAAATTCTAGCGTGCCAAGCATTTTGATAGCTATTATTGCAAATACTTGAACCCTCACACATCCAAATGTATAAGCAAATTATAGATTTTTTGAAGCATTGTCAGAAAACAATTGAAGCAGTTGCATATACATTTTTGTAGTCTATTTTTGGATTGCATATCATATCACTTTGCTAAAGTATCTCAGGTATATTTAGGTAGATATTGTAACTCGACAAAATTATAGCGTGCCGAGCATTTTCCTTGGTATTATTGCAAACTAGCCACAGTGAACACGCGATGAATGCACGGTAGTTAAATTATCATTTTAAAGTAGAATTTATAAATTTAATAATAACAAAATCAAAAGGAAATGAATTGTTGAGATCATAGCATTATCATGTACATTTATCAAAGAAATGCACCAAAATTGTAAAAAATACAATTGTTAGGTTACTTATTTGGAAAATCATAATATCGATTTTATTTGCAAAATAAAAACAAGTATAAATTAAATAACAATTTAAATAGTTGAAAACAATTATAATTATAATTTTTGACGGAATATACCAAGCTCTCATAAAGAATCCCAACGTAACATTTATGAGTTCCGAAGCCGAACCCCCCACCCCAGAAAAATTATGAGTTCCAATAACATGAATTAGTGCACTAACACGAGCTTTTGGCCCAAGAGAACTACAAAGAATCCCAAGCGAGATTAATATATTATGTTTTTATTTATTTCATTAATTGTGGCTCAATATATACTAACGTAACATTTTATATTCTCTTTTTGGTTGTGAGTTTATTCGGGAACTTGATATAATGTAGGTGGAGGCATTTTCGTCTCGAGTTTGAATTGATGACTTGAATATGAAAACATGAACCGAGACTTCACTTTATTGGATAGGACCAGGGGCAGACGGAGGTAAGGACGAAGGGGGCTTTAGCCCCGGTTCAGTTTGCCCAAAAAAAAAAAAATTTTTTTTTAAGGTATTTTAGGAGAAGGTTTATACTTTAAGGTTTAACTATTAGTATTTTCAAACCTTAGGGTATAAAATTGTAATTACTTAAAACTCAAGTTGTGAGTTTTAACAGCCGGCCTAAGTTCCCTAACCTCATTTCTTCTCTTCTCTTCTCTCAAGCGCAGCCACCACCAGCCACACCACCACCTGCCGCGCCACGCTAGCCACGCCACCAGCCACCACCAGCCACACCACCCACCCAGCTGCCTGACCCGCCTGAGGTATTTTTTGTCCCTTAATCTGATTTTTGTGTAATATTTTTGATTGTATGTATGATTTTGATTGAATGTATAATTTTTGTGTAAGATTTTGATTGTGTGAAATATAGGGTTTTGATTGAATTGAATGCATAATTTTTTTTGTATGTATTATTTTTTGAGAAATTATACAGAAATAAGTGTATTTATTTTTTATACAATTTCTCCAAAAAATGTCAAATTTATGTAATTTCTCCAAATAATCTCTATAATTTCTATAATTTGGGGAAAAATGTCAAGATTTTGATTGTGTAAAATAGAGGGTTTTGATTGAATGTATGATTTTTATGTATGTATTATTTTTTGAGAAATTGTACAGAAATAAGGGTATATATTTTTCATACAATTTCTCCAAAAAATGTCAAATTATTGTAATCTCTCCAAATAATCTCTATAATTTCTGTACTTTGGGAAAAAATGTCAAATTTCTGTAATTTATGTCCCAAACATTTATGCCCAAAAAAAACTCAAAATAAACTTGAAACATATAATTTGTAGTCTATTTGGATGAACTATAATTTGTATAAAACTCTAAATAAAGTTATAATTTGTATAAAATTCGAAATAACCCAAAAAAAATTCGTCTCGGGGGCTCCTGCCCCCGAACCCCCGGCACCACTCGAAAATTTAGCCCCGGTTGATTAAAAATCCTGGATCCACCACTGGATAGGACAACATATCTTTGCATTTAAAGATTGGTGAAGGTAAAAGAATTTATTTATTTATTTATTTTCTAAGTTCCTTTTTTTTAACACAAGAAAAGCAGTTATATATTACCAATAAACATTAGGAGTGTCCTCAAGATACAAATTACAATGGAATGGTTAAATGAGCGCCAAATCGAACGGAGATAACATCTATCTCCAAACACACGAAGGGCAACATGATAAGCTATCTCTATCAAACAAAGAAAAACCTGCAACAACACATCTTGATGGTCTTGAACCGAGATGCACCTCCACAAGAACAAAACTCGTCGCCTCGCCTCCACTCCAGTCGGTGTTGCAAGAAGAAACCTTCAAACCCAGGGAGAAAGACGAAACCTCTCACCAAAGGAGAGAGGAAACCCATCTACGTAGGAGAATAAATCTCATATTTGAGATGAGAAAAGCGCTGATGAGCGGGGGTATGACGATGTGGAAGATGGAAAGAATTTGGTGTTTTTTGTTTTTGAAATTTTAGGAGGCCGGGTGATCGACCCCCATCTCACATGGAGTGACGGGGGGTGGAGTTAGCGCTGTGTTTCGGCCGGATCGGATCGGAAAATGCCTATTCGGAAAAAAATTCGATTTTTTCGGAAATAAAATAACTATTCCGATTTTCGATCCGATTTTTTCGGAAAATTAAAAGAAATTTCGAATTCGGAAAAATCGGAAATTCACAAAATATATTAAAAATCCAGAAATTTCGGAAATTCCAAAATTTCAAAAAAATAAATTATGAATTTTCGATTACTCGAAATTCTCATTTTAAAGAAACAATGAAAATGGCTTAACCCAACATGTAAACACATAAGGATTTGACTCATTTTTCATTTGTGTAGAAGTTAGGAGGATACTCTCATTTTATAAAGCATATTTTGGAGCGCTCTCCCTCTCCCAACCGATGTGGGATATGGGAAACTTTCAAAAAATCGGAAAAGAAATCGAAAAAATCGGAAAATAATTCCAAAAAAATCGGAAATAATTCGGAAAAAAAATCTGAAAAATCGGATCAGAAAAATCGAAAAATCGGAAATTCAGAATTATTTCCGATTTTCGATCCAATTTTTTTCGGAAAAATCGGAAATCGGAAATCGGCAAACTAAAATTTCATTCCAAATTCTGAAAAAATCGGATCGAAAATCGGAAAAATCGAAAAGTTCGGAAAAAAACACAGCCCTAGGTGGAGTAAACTGGGGCGGATGAAAGAGAGGGGGAGGGGAAGGGATGGAGGTACCCCTTATTTGTGAGTTTTATTTTGGAGAGAAAAAAAAAAGGAAAGAAAGGAAAAATGTGTTTCATTTCCTTCCTTTGGGAGTTTAAGTAGGAAGGAAAGAAAGTTTCTATCGTTTGGAAGTTTAAAAGGAAAGAAAATAAAAAAAAAAAAATTAAAAACTTTCCCTTCCTTTCTTTCCAAATCGGAAAGAAATGAAGAGAAAATAAAGTTTCTTAATGAATTATTCCTTCTTCCCCCTTAAAAAAATTATTTTCCTTCAAAATTCTCAAACGCAAGAAAGAAAGTTATTTTCTTTTCTCTCCTAAACTCCTTTCTCTTTTCTTATTTTCTTTTCTCTCTTATTAACTTTCCCTTCTTTTCTTTTCTCTCCGAATAAAATTTTTCCTTCATTTCTTTTCTCTTCAAAACTCCCAAACGAGCCCTTAGGGCTGACTTTATGGAGAGAAAGTCTAAAGAGAGAATTCAATGACTTTACATAAAAATAGTTTTTATGAGAAATTGAGAGGAAAAATAGATTTTGCAAAAGTTCTTAAAATATTTTTTATGATTTTTTTTGCTCATTTTTTATAAATCTCCTACCAAGCCTCCTTCGTACAAGAATTCTCATACAAAACGCTCGTCATACCTGGGACTTAATTATAAGATATTAATATTGGAGCACCTACCCCGGAAATTATGGATCAGTCATATAAATTGAATAATAAAAAAAAAATATTATTATGCAAAATGTAAAACCCTACAAGTTGGAATTTAGATTTTACCTTCGCCTCAACATGACTACAAGAAAATGGACCTTTAGTGGCATCATGTTTTGAACCTAATTCTAAAAAATTACCACTAAATCTTATAGTGTCGATGTTTTTTTGCCATGACATTACCATTAAAACAATGTTGCATATTATTTTTGTTCCAATTTATGAATTAACCACTAATTTTTAACATTTTAGTGGCAAAAACTAATTCTTCAGCAATACCTCTCTTTCCATAGCTAATTAATTTGCACCTAAAAAATATAAAATTTCCACTAAAAACTCAATAATTTGCCCCCAAAAGGACATTTTTAGTTGCAAAATGATAAAAGGCTTTTTGTGTATATGTGTCGTTATCTTCAAAAGCGTAGTGTCAAAATTCCTTGAATACCTACAAAACATGTTAAACAACTCGTATTGCGGTAAGTACAGATATCAATCCAACTTTCAAGATGAAACAAATAGTATGAACACTTGCAATTTCCAATTTTTTTTTATGAAATTATATATATATATATATATATATATATATATATATATATATATATATTTAAAAAAATAATTTCAAGGGAGAATTAACTAATTAATGCTAAAAATATGAAGTGACTAAATAACTAAAAATAATTCATAACCAGGCATGATAAATGTGAGAAGGTTCAAGAGATCGGATTACACTGCTTGCTCAGTCATTTTTACTTTCTTACCTTATTGAATTGAAATATTTCGAGATAATATTAAACCCATAATCTAACTCTCGTTACAATTACAAATTCAATAATGTCTTTTTCAGAAAACTCATTTTAAAAAGTCACTACTCTGCAAAATGGATTTATACTCTCTTTAAATAAATCACCCGCTAAGATCGATTTATATAAAAAAAATATGAATCCGAGAATCACAAACCCGAGTTAATATTCAATTTTTAAGAAAAATCTATCTCTAGTTTGATTCCAAAATCAAATATTAAAACATAATTAATTCAATATCTCTCGATACATAAATTAATGTGTGACAATTAAAAATAAATTTTTCTAGAATTATGACAATCAACAAAATTAATTAATTAAATTAACATCCTACGCAGTTTCGTCTCACCACTTTAACGGGGTGTTTAGCTTAGCATTCTCATATTAGAACATAACACAACAATTAAATACATGTCAAGAATAATATAAAATGAAACAAGGAAAATAAATACGATACGTAAATTTTCTTGTCGAATCATGTTCTTGAAATGCGTCCTGACATGCGTTCAATGTCTTCACAGTTTTAGCACTTGATTACACAAATAAAAAAAATTAAACCTAAAATTTATTCTAAATTAAATTAATTTTTTTTAATTTTTCTAAGTCTATTTTTTATTCCTGAATTGTACAAAGTGGACTGCAAAGCAGTCTCTCTTCTCTATTTTTTTTCCCGTTTGTGTGAAAGTCTCCTATGAGCTGCCCTCTATGGATGTGAATTTAACCCGACCGGTAGGAGCCTCGCCCCGACCCTAATGGGTCGGGTTTTAACCCGATTAGTGAATTAGGAGCAGGTATGGGTTTAAAAAAAATCCGTTTATTAAATGGGCAGAGTCAAGTTAAATAAAATCCCCCCCCCGTTTAACTTATGCCTACATAGTTTCCCTTTATATGTATGTTAATTATAATTAAATAATATATACACACACACACACTAAAAAAACCCTTTTATATATATGTTAATTTTGTAAAAGATCTATGTAGAAACATGAATTGACAATTGGGGATTTGTCTCACGTATTGAAATACGAACTATTGTAGACCTCCAAGACAATAATGTAATAATGTTAATTTTACTATTTCTAAATTTAACTCAACTCGTAAGTGCCCCGTCCCATCCCGTTTATTAAATGGGGAGGGTTAAAATATTGGAAAATGTGGCCCAAATTCGCCCCGTTACCATCCGTATTGTCCTCATCTTTTTAAATAGGAAAATGTTATACACACCGGGTGGTAGTACTGGTACTGCTTTATTTGTTTGTACTATGGTGTGGGTCCCGTCAAGGAATGCCATAGGTCCCATATATGTATAATCAAATAAAGTTGTACCAGTACTAAACCGATACTAACACCCAATAAGAGCATCACTACTCTTTTATATATCACGAAGTGGGATTTTTGGGGAGATTTTGTTGGGGATTTAACTACGCTAAGTCAAGGTTTAGAAAGACACGTGAGTTTTCTTTATAAGAGTTGAGAGGACATGGTTGGGTCAATTGTTGGCAATTTTTATTTACTGTTTCTAGGTTGTCCTATTCCTTAGGAGTCCTTCAATAATAGAGCATGCTGTTATAGTAGGCTTCTTCTTAGTTATTCAGTTTCATATTTTACAAGTTAATTCAGTTGGGTTTTGTCCTAGTATTTAGGAGTTAGTTTGTTGACCTTTTATTTTTCACGTTTCCTGTTTGATGTAATGCCTATATAAAGGCTTCTAAGTAATTAGTTATAATACACCTTTTACTTGGTTCATTTTTGCTTTAAGTTATTACTGTTAATTCTCTGTTTTGTAACAGTGGTATCAGAGCCACAAAAAGAAAAGTGAGATTTAGAGAGTTGAAAAAAACAACAGTTTACTTTCTTCTATTCACTTTTGTTGTAGTTGTAGAAGTACATGGCTAGTGACAATCTTGTTCAACCTACAATTCCACGTTTTGATGGTCATTATGATCATTTGAGTATGCTGATGGAGAATTTCTTGAGATCTAAAGAACATTGGCAAGTTGTTGATGGTGGCATAGCAGAACCAGGAGATGGAGTCCCCTTGACAGATGCACAGAGGATAGAATTTGAGGCACTAAAATTGAAAGATTTGAAGACAAAGAATTATTTATTCCACGCTATTGATCATTCGATCTTAGAAACCATTCTTTCCAAGAACACCTCCAAACAAATATGGGAGTCCATGAAAAAGAAGTATCAAGGGAATGCAAGGGCAAGATGTGTGCAACTTCAAGATCTTCATCGCGAGTTCGAGGCTCTTCAAATGAAATCGGGGGAGTCTGTTTCAGAATATTTTTCGAGGGCGATGGCAATCGCAAACAAAATGCGGATTCATGGAGATATGCTTGAGGATGTTACAATCGTTAAAAAGATTCTTCGTTCTAACATCAAAGTTTAATTTTATGGTTTGTTCTATTGAAGAGTCCGAAGACATTGATACTCTTTCAATAGATGAGCTGTAAAATTCGCTGCTGGTTCACGAGCAGAAGATATCCCAACAAGACAGAGAAGAACATGCATTGCAGGCAACATCGAATTCAAGAGCTATTGAACGTGGAAAGGGAGGATGGAGAGGCAAGAATGTGCACCAGCGACCACAAGATAATAAAGGTGCTGAATCTCAAGGAAAAGGAAGAGGTCGTGACGGTCAAGATTCAACC
Source organism: Sambucus nigra (assembly GCA_949130495.1). Classification (NCBI taxonomy): domain Eukaryota; kingdom Viridiplantae; phylum Streptophyta; class Magnoliopsida; order Dipsacales; family Adoxaceae; genus Sambucus; species Sambucus nigra. Next base: position 311,140,008 of record OX422211.1, read on the forward strand.
GCGTATAAATAAAGGTCAGTAGACAAATCAAATGTTGAATGTTTTCGTAGTCACAAGTATGCCCATTATCGCTCGGAATGTCGTACAAATTTAAATAAAAATCGAGGAGATCACGGTGAAAGGTCTAACTTCGTAGAAAAAGAAGAAGAAGTCTCTATTCCCATGGTGTGTCATACCAAGGAGGAAACTCACCCAAATCTATGGTATTTAGATATTGGTTGTAGCAATCATATGAGCGGAGAGAGGAATGTTTTTTCTGTTTGTTGATGTATAAAACTATATTCGACCTAATTAATTAATCACATATAAAGAAAATAAGACAACAGATTTTTAAAGTGGTTCAGCCAATGAGAATGGCCTACGTCCACTGTTTTTGCATTGCCAATGTGTGCCTTAATCTCGATGATGATTACAAGAGATTAATTGCTCTCTTATGGGGAGTGTTACAATGTATTTATAGCCTTGGTGCTATCAGTATGAATAGATAAGATGCCATTATTTAACAAACATATTCATCTATACAATAGGAATGTTCATTAATACCTAATGTTCATTGAATGTGCAGTCATCGCTTGATCTTACTGTCCAGATGCTCTGTACGCTGAGTAGGTCGGCATTCTATGTTCCTCGGGGTGATATGTAGCTCGATAGTTTTAGTCATTTGTCACGTAAGATGACACATGTCTTCTGTAACACCCCGTAATTCTGCTTAATTCTAAATTACGTAAGTAGAGTAATTTAATGGGATTAAATACGCTTTAATTAAATTACGTGAGTAGAGTAATTTAATGTGATTAAATATGTTTAATTTAAGTTACGTGAGTAGAGTAATTTAAATAGATATTATGTTAATCAAGATGAATATGTGTTATAGAAAATTTACTAAGGTGAATATAAATTTTCAATGTCAATATGAACGGTCTAGTGACTATATGGACGTACCGGATGTAGCTCGGCAAAATTAAGGATGAGAGTAAAAAAATATTTACGAGACTCAAATGATAATTTAGAGTCCACGGTTGATTCCGAAAGGGTCGAATTAGTCAAAACAGTGTACCCGGGGGTACTAGTTGAGTGCCGGGTCATTTTCGGGCTAAACCAGGACCATTCGGGGGCATTTTGGTCTCTTTACAATTATGGGAAAGAAGACCTACGAATTTTTGTAACCCTATATCTGATTATAAGAGTGGTGGCTAGGGTTAGACAATTAGAGTTACACCATAGCCATTAGAGAGAGAGAGAGAGGCAAATTCCTTAGGCAAGAAGGAAGGAGGGATCATCTTAGGAAGATTTCACCACAAAGATTGTTGGGAAGAAGGATTGAGGCACCAATATCATCAATCATCATCAACAACCACGAAATCAGACCCTATAAATCTTAAGGCAAGTGGTTAATTGCAAAATAATTGAGTTATAATACCCATGTTTAAGCTTGAGGAAGAACGTGATTTTTATGATATTCTTGGGAACAAACAATTGATAATAATCCATGATTGATTAGGATTTGCATGTAGGACGTCTTTGAATTACCAAGTATGTTTATATCATAGAAAACTTGATGGGAAATTCGTATGAAAATCTGGAATTTTGATGAAAAATATAAAGAATGCAGTATTAGGGTTCTTAAATATTAGAGAGATTTTCAGTGAATTTGGCCAAGATTTATAATGATTTTGTTGTTTTAAATCGTTAGTAATCATCCCAGAACATGTAGGAATGATTAGAAATTGTTGGTTGTGAATAAGATGGCTTATCATGAAAGTTAGAGATGTAAAAATGGTGAAACCCGTAGGAAGAAGATGAACTGGATCTGTCACTGCTCGATCGATCGATCGACCCTTGAATGTCGATCGATCGAAGCAGTCGATCGATCGACCATCTTCCTTCGATCGATCGACCCTGTCTGAACTATAGAAAATTTGTGTAGAAATTTCTTTAATTTCCGTTACTTAATGGGATCCTTAGAATTGATACTTTTCCTATGAGGGGTCTTGGAAATTACCAGTACGTGTACCATTAGGTTCCTCCACTAATGATTGAGTAGGAATGTTGGAGAAATGGAATGACGATAGAACGATTGACTTAGCCGTGAGTTGAAATGGTTAATTTAATTACGGAAAGAGTGAGACTTAATTCCGGAAAGAAAATACCAGTAGGTTAAAATTAACTTAACTACTGAATTAAGAAAGGGGTAACTAGGACCCTTAGAGTTACGCGAATACTCGAATAAATACAATAGTGAGAGAAATTGTAATTAATAAGTACGGAGAATATAAGTAAAATATATTACGTACGGGTATGATTTATTAGGTCGAGTGTGTACCTACTATATCTATATAAATAGGTTTGGGTTAAGAGAATATTACCTAAACTAATTATGTTAGGGTCGATGTGACATTCCGAACTAACATAAAGTTATTATATATTTGGGGTCGATGTTAATGCCGAACCAAACTTTGAACTGGTGCCGCGATGAAAGAGTCCCGAACCAGAATATGTGTATATATTTATATTTGTAGATAGTTGGGGTCAATGGTTCATTCTGAACCAACTTTCACTTGGAGTCGATGAATTATTCCGAGCCAAGGGTCCTTTGTGTGAAATAAAAGGATATATTAGAGGTAACTAATATTAAATACATTGTTGTGGGACAAAATGTTTCTATGTGCATAATCTACAAATTGAGAATAGTAGACAATGAAATGATATGTGAATGTCTTAGTAATAATTTTGAGCATAATAAAATTATTACAAGAATAAGGAAAACGAACGGTAAATGAGTTAACTACGGTTATGGGAAGTATAACTAGGTAGGCTAAGTACCCTTGATAGTTACGTATCACGTAGGAAAGTTGAGGAAGTTCAAGGGAGTGTGCGAAACTTTAATATGTGTAATCAATAACTTAATTGTGATAACCGCTTGCAAAATATTTTCAAATGTTTTGAGTACTAACTCTTGCTATGTAAAATTTTAAAAACCTTTTAGGTGCCCAGCCACAAGGACACCCAACTTGATTTCATGTCAGAGATTTGGGAGCTGCAGCCAGTGTGGAGGTTGCAGGGATTGTTTAGACGCTTCCTCTTTTTCATTTCTAGTGCAGGATCTCAGTTTTATTATTTCTAGTTGGAACATGTTGTTCCACTTTTACTATTACAGTTTATTCTAGTTATGGATTTGTAGTTGTCTTTTTGGGCCGTGGTTTACGGCAAGACTTTAATTGCTTCCAGATTATTTTTGTGTACTGAGCATTCATATCTAGTTTTGGTAATGTGTGGTTTGGATTATTTGTTGTTTAAGAAAGATAAAATTTGGCACCCGTTTTAATTTCATTTAGGTGGTTAGTAATTTTTAAAAGGCTTTCGACAGTGATGCAAGGAATGAACCATTTAAGAAACCTGTTTATATTAAAATAAGGCTTGATCACCCAAGGTTTAATTAGGCGGGGTGTCACAAATGGTATCAGAGCATCAGGTTCTAGTGTCCATAGGATCTGTACGGCTTACTACGATTCAGCGTTACGTTTGTTGTATTAGAGCCCTACTATTAGGATTGTTGATAAAAATTTCCAACTGTTGCGTTATCGTACTTCTGCTCTTAAATTTTGTATAAACTGTGTACTTATACAATTTGAATCTTATTTCAGATGCCGCCAAGGAGACTGAGAGCAGAGAGGGCTGAAGCCAGAGAGGAGGTGAGGGAGGCTCATCAGGAGCCACAGGTACCGATACCACCACCCCCACCCGAGCTAATCTCCACTACTCAGGTTGCAGTGATAGTGGCTCAGGCAGTTGAGACAGCGATTAGGGCAATGGCAGCCCACTTTCCACAGCCCCAAGTACCTCCCCCTGTGGCACCGACAGTGCAAGTTCCGGCAGGACCATCTACTTGGCAACGAGTCAGGGAGACATTTCAGAAGGGACACCCACCCGAGTTTCAGGGCAGTACTGATATAGTGGAAGCGTGCAACTGGAAGAAGAATATCCAGCGCCACTTGCGCATGCTAGAGTGCACCGGAGTGCAGGAACAGATGCTAGCCACTTTCCGTCTGTCGAGAGCGGCCCTACAGTGGTGGGAGTCAGTTACCACCACCGAGGAGAGAGATACTTTGATTATTTCTGAGTTTTGGGTGCGGTTTAACCACAAGTATTTCCCTCCAGCAGTAGAGTCTGAGATGAGAAAGAAGTTCAGCGAAGTGGTTCAGGGTGATCGCTCAGTTGCTGACTACGAGGAGGAGTTTACCCGCTTGGCCAATTTTGTGCCAAACGAGGTGAGCAATGAGGAGAGGAAGAAGTCAAAATTTATGGAGGGCCTAACCTGGAGAATCAGACATCTCTTAATTGGTAATCCGGCATTGGTAACCTACACAGATGTCGTCAATGCCGCTCTACTACACTGTCAGGATCACCGTTTTCATACTAAGGGAAGTAAGAGGGGTGATCCTAGCCAACCGGGCAAGGTAGATGGAGGTAGTGGCAGCAGCGCAACACAGCAGCAGGCAGCGGGTCAGTTGGGGAAGGATTCCCGATAGGGGAACCCTGCTAAGAAGTTTAAGCACGGGAAGTAACGCTTCGACCGGCAGGGCAGCAGGGTCCTCAACAACCAGTCCCTCAGGGTTGACAGGGCCAGGGTAATCAAAATGGGGGACAACAAGGCCAAGGGCGACAGGGCCAACGTCAGGGCCAATAGGGCTAAGGACAAAGACAGTTTCAGGGGCAGTGCTTCACTTGTGGTCAGCAGGGTTACAAGAGCAGAAATTGTCCACAGCAAAACCGGGCACAACAGCAAGGTACCCAATAGGGGAAACAGGCACCGTTAGCCCCAGCAGAAGTACAGGCCCCACAGCCAGGGCAGATGCAGTACGGACGTGTGTTCAACATCCGTGACATTCCATTTTAGCCGGCACCGCCGGCAGTTGCGGGTATATTTCCTATTCATGGGCTTGAGGGGAATATTTTGTTTGACACAGGGGCAACGCATTCATTTATTTCCACTAGATTTGCACGGGCAGCCGACCTATTAGCGACAGCAGACACTCATCTTATGTGTGTGGAGTCGCCGATGGGTAGTGGGTCCCTCATACACTCGATTTGTAAGGGTGTGGACATTATGGTCGGGAGATTGAGTCTAGCGGCGGACCTTCTAGTGCTGGATATGGAGGGATATGACGTCATCCTAGGCATGGATTGGTTGGCACATAATAGGGCAATGGTAGATTGTTATGAGAGGACCATCGTGTTCTCTATCCCAGGGCAGGAGATGTTCCTTGTGGCTATGCCACTTCCCGAGGGAGGATCGCGAACTCACTTATATTATATTGAGGAGGAGACCTCACATGGGTGGTCGTTTCTCTGGACTCAATCCCAGTTGTGAGGGACTTTGAGGACGTCTTTCAGGAGATACCAGGGTTACCACCTAGCAGAGAGATAGAGTTCGTAATTGATCTAACACCGGGGACGAGACCGATTGCCAAAGCACCATATCGCATGGCTCCTTCAGAGATGCGGGAACTGAGAGAGAAAATCCAGCAACTGTTAGGACAGGGTTTTATTCGACAGAGTACATCGCCATGGGGTGTGCCAGTACTGTTTGTGAAGAAAAGGGATGGTTCACTTCGTCTGTGTGTAGATTACAGAGAGCTGAACAAAGTAACGATACGTAATAAGTATCCATTACCGAGGATTGACGACTTGTTTGATCAATTGAGAGGGGATGCATACTTCTCAAAGATCGATTTGAGATCGGGTTACCACCAATTACGCATTCGAGAAGAGGATGTGCCTAAGACTGCTTTCCTGTCACGGTACGGATCATATGAGTTCAGAGTGATGCCTTTTGGGCTAACTAATGCACCGGCGGTATTCATGGATCTCATGAACAGGGTATTCAGGGAGTTTTTGGATCAGTTTGTGATTGTATTCATAGACGACATTCTGATTTACTCCCGTACGGAGGAGGAGCACGCAGAACACTTACGATTGGTCCTACAGACATTGCGGAACCATCAGTTATACGCTAAATTTGAGAAGTGTGGATTTTGGCTTCGGGAGGTGCAGTTCCTAGGCCACGTCGTATCTAGCAGAGGCATTGTTGTTGACCCGAGTAAGGTATCGACGGTGAGGGAGTGGGGACAGCCCACAACATCGACAGAAATCCGCAGTTTCTTGGGTTTGGCTGGTTATTATCGTCGCTTCATCAAGGGATTCTCAAAAATTGCCGGACCGTTGACGAATCTGACTCGGAAGGGAATTCCCTTTGTATGGAGTGATAGTTGCCAGTTAGCATTTGATGAATTGAAAGACAAGTTGACATCAGCCCCCGTTCTTACCTTGCCTAAGAGCGGAGTGGAATACTGAGTCTATACTGATGCGTTCTTACAAGGACTTGGGGGTGTGTTACAAGAGGAGGAGAAGGCTATAGCTTATGCGTCACGAAAGCTTAAGCCACATGAGAAGAACTACCCCACCCACGACCTCGAGTTGGCAGCGGTTGTTTTTGCTTTGAGGATTTGGAGACACTATCTTCTGGGCGAGCAATTTACGCTATTTACGGATCATAAGTCATTGCAATATATGTTCACTCAGAAGGACCTGAACATGAGGCAGAGAAGGTGGCTTGAATTCGTGAAGGACTACCAATTTGATATACAGTATCATCCTGGTAAGGCTAACGTGGTAGCAGATGCGTTAAGCAGAAGACCTATCGGAGAGTTAGCAGAAGTTTGGAAGGCAAAGTGGAGTGAGCTTCGACATGAGGATGATATGGCAAGAGCATGTATGGCAGTTCTAGCTATCACTTCCGAGAACGTTATGCGGGTAGTGAGGGCACAAGCAGAAGACCCATTTTATCAGGATAAAGTACGGCAGTTACTGGGCAAGGGGAGCCATCAGTTCAGAGGGTGGACTACGTTTCAACGGTAGACTGATAGTACCCGAAGATGATGATTTGAGGCATGCCGTTATGACAGAGTCGCACGGGTCAAAATTCTCGGTACATCCAGGTGGGGACAAAATGTACCAGGATATACGACGAGTATATTGGTGGTCAGGTATGAAACGAGATATTGCAGAATTTTTCTCAAAGTGTGTTACATGCCAACTCATAAAAGTCGAAGATCAGAGACCTTCAGGGATGCTACAACCACTAGATATTCCCGTGTGGAAGTGGGATAGTATCTCAATGGATTTTATTACCGGGTTACCAACCTCGCAGAAGGGCCATGATTCCATTTGGGTGATAGTGGATCGTTTGACTAAGGTCGCACATTTCTTACCGGTTCGTACGGATTATGATACTATGCGGTACGCGCAGCTTTTTATTTCAGAGATTGTTAAGCTGCACGGAGTTCCTATTAATATCGTGTCGGACCGAGATAAGATATTCGTGTCGCACTTTTGGCAGAGTTTTCAGGAGGCCATGGGCACCGACTTACGGTTGAGTACGGCATATCACCCACAGACGGACGGCCAGACGGAAAGAGTAAACCAGATGCTAGAGGACATGCTGAGAATGTGTGTTCTAGATTTTGGGGGAAATTAGGAGCCATATCTTCCTTTGGTGGAGTTTGCGTATAACAACTCTTACCAATTCACTATTGGCATGGCTCCATTCGAGGCGCTTTACGGGAGACCTTGTCGTTCACCCGCTTGTTGGTTAGAAGTGGGGGATAATAGGCTTTTAGGGCCAGAGATGATACAGGAGACTTCCTCCAAAATAGAGTTGATTCGAGGACGTATTCGAATAGCCCAGGATAGGCAGAAGAGTTATGCTGACGCCGGTAGAAGGCATGTGGAATTAGATGTGGGAGACCAGGTGTTAATTAGAGTATCTCCTATGAAAGGGGTTACGAGGTTTGGCAAAAAGGGGAAGTTAGCACCGAGATATGTGGGGCCGTTTCCTATCATTGAGAGAGTGGGACCGGTAGCTTACAGATTGGGACTCCCTGAGCATCTTCAGCGAATACACGATGTGTTCCATGTAGCATCGCTGAAGAAATACAAGAGGAGCGAGAGAGCCTTCTGGCACATTCCACTGGAGGAGATCGATTTGCAGCCAGATATCTCGTATGAAGAAAGACCCGTGACTATCCTGGATTATAGCGAGCGCAAACTAAGATCCAAGGTGGTACCCTTAGTACGAGTACAGTGGGGACACCACAATATGGATGAGTCCACTTGGGAACGAGAAGAGGATATGCGAGAACAATATCCAGAATTATTCATAGCAGGTATTTTTCCTAATTTCGAGGACGAAATTCCTTTTGTAAGGGGGGAAGTATGTAACACCCCGTAATTCTGCTTAATTCTAAATTACGTAAGTAGAGTAATTTAATGGGATTAAATACGCTTTAATTAAATTACGCGAGTAGAGTAATTTAATGTGATTAAATATGTTTAATTTAAATTACGTGAGTAGAGTAATTTAAATAGATATTATGTTAATCAAGATGAATATGTGTTATTGAAAATTTACTAAGGTGAATATAAATTTTCAATGTTAATATGTACGGTCTAGTGACTATATGGACGTACCGGATGTAGCTCGGTAAAATTAAGGATGAGAGTAGAAAAATATTTACGAGACTCAAATGATAATTTAGAGTCCACGGTTGATTCCGAAAGGGTCGAATTAGTCAAAATAGTGTACCCGGGGGTACTAGTTGAGTGCCGGGTCATTTTCGGGCTAAACCAGGACCATTCGGGGGCATTTTGGTCTCTTTACAATTATGGGAAAGAAGACCTACGAATTTTTGTAACCATATATCTGATTATAAGAGTGGTGGCTAGGGTTAGATAATTAGAGTTACACCATAGCCATTAGAGAGAGAGAGAGAGGCAAATTCCTTAGGCAAGAAGGAAGGAGGGATCATCTTAGGAAGATTTCACCACAAAGATTGTTGGGAAGAAGGATTGAGGCACCAATATCATCAATCATCATCAACAACCACGAAATCAGACCCTACAAATCTTAAGGCAAGTGGTTAATTGCAAAATAATTGAGTTATAATACCCATGTTTAAGCTTGAGGAAGAACATGATTTTTATGATATTCTTGGGAACAAACAATTGATAATAATGCATAATTGATTAGGATTTGCATGTAGGACGTTTTTGAATTACCAAGTATGTTTATATCATAGAAAACTTGATGGGAAATTCGTATGAAAATCTGGAATTTTGATGAAAAATATAAAGAATGCAGTTTTAGGGTTCTTACATATTATAGAGATTTTCAGTGAATTTGGCCAAGATTTATAATGATTTTGTTGTTTTAAATCGTTAGTAATCATCCCAAAACATGTAGGAATGATTAGAAATTGTTGGTTGTGAATACGATGGCTTATCATGAAAGTTAGAGATGTAAAAATGGTGAAACTCGTAGGAAGAAGATGAACTGGGTCTGTCACTGCTCGATCGATCGATCGACCCTTGAATGTCGATCGATCGAAGCAGTCGATCGATCGACCATCTTCCTTCGATCGATCGACCCTGTCTGAACTATAGAAAATTTGTGTAGAAATTTCTTTAATTGTCGTTACTTAATGGGATCCTTAGAATTGATATTTTTCATATGAGGGGTCTTGGAAATTACCAGTAAGTGTACCATTAGGTTCCTCCACTAATGATTGAGTAGGAATGTTGGAGAAATGGAATGACGATAGAACGATTGACTTAGCCGTGAGTTGAAATAGTTAATTTAATTACGGAAAGAGTGAGACTTAATTCCGAAAAGAAAATACCAGTAGGTTAAAATTAACTTAACTACTGAATTAAGAAAGGGGTAATTAGGACCCTTAGAGTTACGCGAATACTCGAATAAATACAATAGTGAGAGAAATTATAATTAATAAGTACGAAGAATATAAGTAAAATATATTACGTACGGGTATGATTTATTAGGTCGAGTGTGTACCTACTATATCTATATAAATAGGTTTGGGTTAAGAGAATATTACCTAAACTAATTATGTTAGGGTCGATGTGACATTCCGAACTAACATAAAGTTATTATATATTTGGGGTCGATGTTAATGCCGAACCAAACTTTGAACTGGTGCCGCGATGAAAGAGTCCCGAACCAGAATATGTGTATATATTTATATTTGTAGATAGTTGGGGTCAATGGATCATTCCGAACCAACTTTCACTTGGAGTCGATGAATTATTCCAAGCCAAGGGTCCTTTGTGTGAAATAAAAGGATATATTAGAGGTAACTAATATTAAATACATTGTTGTGGGACAAAATGTTTCTATGTGCATAATCTACAAATTGAGAATAGTAGACAATGAAATGATATGTGAATGTCTTAGTAATAATTTTGAGCATAATAAAATTATTACAAGAATAAGGAAAACGAACGGTAAATGAGTTAACTACGGTTATGGGAAGTATAACTAGGTAGGCTAAGTACCCTTGATAGTTACGTATCACGTAAGAGAGTTGAGGAAGTTCAAGGGAGTGTGCGAAACTTTAATATGTGTAATCAATAACTTAATTGTGATGACCGCTTGCAAAATATTTTCAAATGTTTTGAGTACTAACTCTTGCTATGTAAAATTTTAAAAACCTTTTAGGTGCCCAACCACAAAAACACCCAGCTTGATTTCATGTCAGAGATTTGGGAGCTGCAGCTAGTGTGGAGGTTGCAGGGATTGTTTAGATGCTTCCTCTTTTTCATTTCTAGTGCAGGATCTCAGTTTTATTATTTCTAGTTGGAACATGTCGTTCCACTTTTACTATTATAGTTTATTATAGTTATGGATTTGTAGTTGTCTTTTTGGGCCGTGGTTTACGACAAGACTTTAATTGCTTCCAGATTATTTTTTGTGTACTGAGCATTCATATCTAGTTTTGGTAATGTGTGGTTTGGATTATTTGTTGTTTAAGAAAGATAAAATTTGGCACCCGTTTTAATTTCATTTAGGTGGTTAGTAATTTTTAAAAGGCTTTCAACAGTGATGCTAAGAATGAACAATTTAAGAAACCTGTTTATATATTAAAATAAGGCTTGATCACCCAAGGTTTAATTAGGTGGGGTGTCACATCTTCATATAGTTGGTCCATGTCAGCTGACTAATTTTCGTGTCAACAGAAGCCCCCAATGTTTCATAGTCGAGTTTTGATATGAGAGTGTGGAATATTTTATTCGAAAGTTACTCGAACACCTTTGTGTGTATTGGTTACTTACAAATCTCCAAAACTTAGGATATTTTCCTCTAATCTCGTCATTTGAGCGAGAAATGGCAAAATTTATAAATATTTTGAATCTACGCTAGACGGTTGGGTATTGGCGTCTTTTCCATCATTTAATCACCGAAAACGCAATCGTCTTTTCTAATAATCATTTATTTTCCTACTTCCCAAGGCAAGTCATTTAAAAGCGATAGGAAAAAGAACGTCATCTACTTTTCACTCCTAGATTTCTAAACTCTGTGTTTTCTCACTTCATCTTCATACTATCATTCCTTCTATTGTCCGCCTTAGCAGATTTCTAAATTCTCTGTAAGAATTTCTTCCTTTTTCTTTCTTTGCTTTAGTCATCATGGTCTATCTTGTCCAATCTTTGGATAAATTTCAAGCCGATTTTGTAATCCCCTCTTAAGTTATTCTAGAAGAACCTCCTTCTCCATCTGATTTATTTACTTTGGCTGAGGGGCACTGGTTTCCCTCACTTTTCATAGCTGAATGTGGATTTTCGTTTCCGCCTAATCCCTTGTGTTTGAAGTTTTGCCAATATTTCGATATTGTGCCTGCAAGAGTAGCTCCAAATACACGGAGGGTAGTTAATGGCGTACATAGGTTAAACCAGATCCATGGGACTCATTTAGGGATCCCTGAAATTATGTTTTGTTATAAATGGGTTACCAGTGATACCACATTTTATTTAAAAACTAGGTTTTCCAATAGAGCTTTAGTAGTCAATCTTCCCGATGATAATAGGGACTATTTTGATCATGGGGTGGTGATGAAAAATTGGCAACACCCTCTATTAAAAGGGAATGATGTGTACCAAGGTCCCAGGTGTCCACTTTATGGCAATGGGATAGGTTGTTTTCAATGATTTGATTTAGCTCTGTTTATGTTTGATAAAATGCTTCACTCATATTTATATTTGCTTTTGCAGTTGATAATAAAAGAAAGCCCCCCAAAGAGAGCGATATCGATATAAAGGCTTTGAAACTCATCTGGGGTTTGCATCAATCAGTTAACGGGGAGCACGTTAGAGCTTCTTCTTATTTGTTGAGATATAAAAATACCACCTCTTCTTTCATTGCTCGTCCTCTTGCCCCTCCCGTGGTAATTGATCTTGATCAAGTTCCCACACATCGAGCAAACATAAAAGAATCTTCCTCTAATTTGGATACATCTATTATTGATTTGATGACGAGGAAGAGGAGAATGCCTGCGTTCTTTGCCAAGGATGATCCTGATACTGAAGGGGAAAAAAAGAGCAAAGGAGATGTCCCAGTTGAAAGGACAAAGAAAGAGGATGTCACTTCCTCCAAAGGAATAATTTCACCTGTCAAGGAGGTCGGCAGGAAACCTCCTGCTATCCCAAAAGAGGCAGCACCTTTGATTGAAGGTGTTGCTATTGCACGAGAAGAGGCAGCATCTTTGATTGAAGATGATCCTCTAAGGATATTGAAGGGAGGTCTCGCAGAAAGACCTGTAAAAACTATTGCTCGACCTTCTGATCTTGTGGGTCCTTCCTCAGGAGCTAGTGCTCCAGTTTTTATTACTTCGAGTTCGGCCAGGGGTTTGATCAAGTCTTGGACCCTTCCAAATTATCGATCTGTTGGTTCTCTTTCAGAGGAGAAGGTCGTTGATTTTACGGCCCAACATATCGCATGAGTAAGTACCATTATTCCTAACACTTCTTCTCATATACTGTATTCGCATTCTAATTTGAGCTTCATTTCTTGTTTCCAGTTTATGAAGTGCTTTAATAGGATCCTGGAGATAGATGAGGCCATTAAGGCAGCAACTTTGTCCAGTGGAATTGAAGAAGATTTTGTTGGGTTATCTCAAGCCTTAAAGGATGCTCAAAAGAAATACGATGAGGATAAGGCTACTTGGGAAAAGAAACTTCTTTCTGGAGAGTCAGCTCATGATCAACCTGTAAATGCCTCCAAGGAGTTGGAGAAAAAATTGAAGGTTGACGCTGTCAGCAAGAAAGAGATTAATGGCAAGATTGAAGAGGCTGAACGGCGTAAAAAAGGCCTTGAGGAGAAGGTAAGGCTTACTGAGGAACGTGCTTCTTTTAAGAAGACGAAGAGAAAAGCCGCGGTAAATAAATCGTTCAGCTCTAGTTGGGATAAGGGGTGGAGTAGAGCTTTAACTTCGATTACTTGCCAGATGGAGTACGCAAGTATGAAGTACTTCAGGGATAGATGGGTCACAACATTAAAAGAGTTGAGTGTTACGGACGATTTTGAGTTATTTCAGAGACACACTCATAGCCCTCCTCCTACTATTAACGGGGAAGAAAAAGATGAAGCTGCATCTGATGAGTCTTCCTTGATGATAGTGGAACAAGTATCTGTTGCTACTGATCCTCATCCCAAGAAGGTTCAGCAAGCATTAATGTTTACCGAGCAACATCAAACACCTCCCGAGCAACCGACCTCCTCGTCCAAACTCGCTGATGATGTTATAGGAAATAAGGAGACTAGCGTTGCTTGGCTCTTTATCTATGTTGTTCTTATGCATTTTCCTTTCTTTCTTATAACTTTGGTTATACTTTCTCCTCTTATGATCCATAAAATGGGTTGTTATTGTCTAATCTGAATCTCTCCTTGATTTGATCTTGTTTGTATCATTATTGATGTGCTTTTATTTTTTCCCTACTAGTTTATTGCCAGGATGGAACTTTTATCAGCTCATGACACAGAGTTGATGAAAAAATGTAATGATTATTTCAAAGTGGGTTATGCAGATTTTACTGAAGCCCAAATAACTGATATCCTTGGATCTGATGCTTTCGAGCAAGCAGTGGATGCATACCAATACTTGAAGTGTTTACTTGATCGTGCTATAGCCAATAACGTGGCTTGTTATGAAATGATAGAAGACCTTCAAGGGATGGTTGAAGAACTTCAACTTCAACACAAAAGAACCATTGCACTCTTATACGAAGGTTATGAGAAAAATACCAACAGTTGAGTGTTAACAGGGGATATAATAAGTACATCTCAACTTATGAGAAAAAATAAAGTGTGCTAAAACTCGAGATTGAAGAGCACATGAATATTGCCAAGCTACTGTAGCAAGAGAATATTGCGTTGCAAGAGGAAGTAAAGAAACTTAAATCTGCTGCCTCCTCTTCTTCGGTAGCCTTGGTTCCAGTTAACGATGAAGGTTTTTCCTTTTTAAAAAGCGAAAATGCTGCCTTGAGAGAGGAGTTGGAGATTTTGAAATGAACCGGATCTACCCCGTCTACTCGTGGTAGAGAGAGGCCTTCTACCCGTGGATGAGCAAAGGCTGGTCGGATCAATATTAAAGAGACAAGGATCCAACTGACTTTAGAAAATCAAGACGTTTAATTGATGGTGAAACATCAGGCCTTAGCAGAGATGTCTAAAAAAATTCTGAGTCTTACCGGCCAACTCTCTAACCAGAGCTCTGCCCTGGAGAATAAAGAAATGTTGGTGAATAAGATCCACGAGGAACTTGAGAGATTGACTTATCTATTTCACAAGCAGCCTAGGGAATTTTGGATGGCGGGGTACAATGAATCTTTATGCCACCTCGATTCTCGATTGTAGTAATCTAACAATGAGGGATACAAATAGGGATGGTTGAATGCATTATGTGTAATGAAAGTTGATCGATGGCTATCCTTATTGGATTGGTGTGAGCCTGGATTTCTTGACTTGCCAGTTCCTCCTTTTAAACTCGATGTCAGCTAGATTCCAGCTCGTGCCATTTCTTAGCGTTTTATCTCTAGGTATCTTGGTGATTATCAACTTCATTCAGAGTTTGAAATATCTCATCCTCAACATTTCCTTGATCGACCATATTCGAGCAACGTCAGAATGCTATAAGATATGAACTTTATCAATTCTCCCTATGCGTTAGATAACCCTCCAGCCAGGATGGAACCTGTGGCAAAATCAAAGGGAATAAACCCCATAGAATAGGAAATGTGTAGTTAATGAAAGAAAATTCATGTGTATGTAACCTGCTTGTAGTTAATAAAATTTGGTTTTTCATACTTTCTGAGATGGGTTTCTCATTTTATATGCATATATATAAATAGAGGGACAATTTTTCCTGTTTTACCTAGGCAATGGAGCTTGCTCCATTTGCTGC
Organism: Sambucus nigra; assembly: GCA_949130495.1. NCBI lineage: Eukaryota > Viridiplantae > Streptophyta > Magnoliopsida > Dipsacales > Adoxaceae > Sambucus > Sambucus nigra. The sequence continues at coordinate 311,155,319 of OX422211.1, forward strand.
CTAGTTGTAGTGATTTATCACTTATTAGTGCCTAAGCAATGGGGTGATTTTCCTCCCATATTCCTGCTTAGTTGTAGTAATCGCTTTGGGATTACCTTGACACTGGATCCCCCGTGAGGTCACCCATCTTTTTACCTAGTTTGGGATATCTCTTGAGATCATCCGTGATCAAACAGGCTTTGCCTTGTATGATTGTTATGCCAACTTTGTTGGTCAAATTTATTGGTGTCGACCAACCGGAGTTGGTCGCTGTTGAATGCCGACCAACCTTAGTTGTTCGTTGCTGATGTTGATCAATCGGAATTGATGTAGTATGTAACACTACTACTCCAACAAAATTAAACCACAAAAAGGAATATGAAAAGAAATTTTTTATTCATCTATAGAGAACTGTGTACATGTAGGTCTGTATTACTGATAATACTTGGGCAAATGCTTATAGTTACTCAGTAGCGCCCGTGCTAGTTAGCCTCTAGTTTGTTATTCTTCTGAATCACCTTCTTGAGCACATAATCCCCCTCCTTAAGTTCACATTTTTTCACTCTTTTATTGTAGAACATGGTTGTTCTCTGTTGGTAGGTTGCGTTCCTGATGGCCGCATCTTCTGAACTTCCTCGAGCATGTCCAGGTCTAAGCGTCTCATCAAATTTCTTATAGGAGAGTTGAAATTAAGTACCCTATGTGTAGGCAGGCCCAATTCAACTGGGATAACTGCTTCAGTTCCAAAGGTTAACATGTAGGGTGATTCTCCAGTAACTGTTCGAGGTGTTGTGCGATATGCCTATAGCATAGAGTGTAGCTCGTTAATCCAAGTTCCTTTTGCTTCATCCAGTATTTTCTTCAAGCCGTTCAACAGAGTCCTGTTCGTCACTTCAGTTTATCCATTACTCTGTGGGTGGCCGGGCATTGAATGGATCTTCTGAATATTGGATTGACGACAATATGCAGCGAATTCTTCATTATCGAATTGGGTTCCATGGTCCGTGATAAAGGCATGTGGAAATACATACCTGCAAATAATATTCTTCCATATAAATTGGTAGACCATTTCATACGACATATTAATGAGAGGTTCGGCCTCGACCCACTTGGTGAAATAGTCAACAACGACTACCAGATATTTGAACCTCCCTTTGGTGGTCGGCAGAGGTCCAACCAAGTCTATTCCCCACATGGCAAATGGCTAAGGGGATGTAATGGGTGTTAACAGTGCCTGGGGGGTTCTTTGGATAGAAGAGAAACGCTGACACTTATCGCATTTCTTTGCATAGGCTATGCAGTCAGCTCTTATCATCGACCAATAATATCCCTACGTTGTTATCCTCTGTAGGAGAGTCCGACCTGCTACATGAGCTCCACAAGAGCCTTCGTAGACCTCTTCAATCATATCTTTAACTTCTGATGGATGCACACATCTCTGTAGACCTGTGATGATACCCCTCATATACAGGATGCCATTATTCAGTACATATTGAGCATCCTTAAACTTCAGCCTCTTGGCTTCAAGTTGTTCGGTTGGCACAATCCCTTCTTCGATATATGACCTGATGGGGTCCATCCAGGATGATCTCCTATCTAGGATAATGAATTTCACCATTAAATATTCATCTATGCTCCGTTTTGTCAATATCTCAATAGGAATTATTCTTCGTAGCTCGGTGTGAGTAGCTGAGGCTAGCCGAGCTAATGCGTCAACCCTGGCACTCTCCAATCTTGGTATCCTGATCAACCGAATTGCAGTGAAGGTTGACATAATCTTCATAGCTTTGGCATGATATCTTAACATCAAGTCTCCCTTCTTCGCATACAACCCCAGAATCTGATGTACAATTAATTATGAATCACTAAACATGGCGACTTGCTATGCATGCATTGTTTTTGCCAAACTAAGGCCCACGATCATGATTTCATATTCGGCTTCATTATTGGAGGCTTTAAATTGAAAGCGTAGAGCGTATTCGACATCCAATCCATCAGGGCTGTTAAGAATTATTCCAGCTCCACTTCCTGTTGCACACGAGGAGCCGTCAACATACAAGTTCCACACAGGTATCTCATTATCAGACTCTTGGTCTGATAAGGTTCCCTCATGGAAAATTTGGTACTTCCTTTCATTGTTCTTCATTACTGTATCGTTACCCGATGACGCTTGTTGCTCGTTATTCATCTTTTCTGATGAATCTGCCAACGTTAGTTGATCGGGTACTGTTCCTGATGGTCCCATAACACCCAAGGGTTGTTCAGTATTAGGATATTGCTAGTTCCGGGGTATCTGGGTAAGTGAACTTCGCGATGAAATCGACCATCGCCCGCCCTTTGAGTGAGGACCTTAGCTCATAAATAATATCATACTCGCCCAGTTCGATCTCCCAGTACATTAGTCTTTCGGACTTTTTTAGCTTGTGTAAGGCCTGTCTAAGTGGAATATCAGTGTACACCACTATGGTGTGGGCCTGAAAATAGGGTTTCATCCTCCTGCTCGCCTCTATTAAAGCTAATGCTAGCTTTTCCAGCTTTGGATATCTAACTTCTGCACCTCGGAATGCTTTGCTGGTGTAGTACACGGGTTTTTATACTCCATCCTCCATTCTTATCAACGTCGAACTGACTCCGCTCTCTAATATATCCCGGTACAAGTACAATCTTTCGCCCATAACCGGTCTAGATAATAGTGGAGGTGTCCCTAAATATTTCTTCAATTCTTGAAATGCCTGCTCATATTCATTGTTCCACTCGAAAGTTATCGTGAGAATCTTGAAGAATGGGAGACATCTGTCCGTTGCTCTTAACACAAGCATGTTAAGAGTTGCAACACGGCCTATAAGTCTTTGCACTTCCTTCTTCGTAGCAGGAGATCGTAATTCCAGTAAGGCTTTGATCTTCTCGGGATTTACTTCAATGCCTCGCTGATTCACAATATATACGAGGATCTTGCCTTCTCGTACACCAAATATGCATTTTGTCGGATTCAGTTTTAGATGATATTTGTCCAACTGATCTAAAGTTTGGGCAAGGTTAGCTAGATGGTCGGCGACTTTCTTGCTCTTAGTTAGCATATCATCGACGTAAACCTCCATGTTTTTGCCGATTTGCTCTGTGAAGACTTTATTCATCAACCTATGGTACGTAGCGCCTGCATTTATAAGTCCGAATGGCATAACATTATAGCAGTATTTTCCCCTTGGGGTAATGAACGAAGTACTCTCCCTGTCTTCTGGTTTCATCTTAATCTGGTTATAACCGGAGTATGCATCCATGAAGTTTAATAACTCGTGCCCCGAGGTAGCGTCCACCAGCCGATCAATTCGGGGTAAGGGAAAATGATCTTTTAGGCAATCTTTATTGAGACTAGTGAAATATACACACATCCTCCACTTGTTATTCTTCTTTTTTACCATAACCACATTGGCTAGCCAGTCGGGGTATTTGACATCTTCGATGAAGAAGGACTTTTTGTAGCTTCTCGACTTCTTCTTGGATTGCTTGATTCTTCTCCGGGCTGAATACCCTTCTTCGTTGCTTCACCGACTTTACCTCCTTATTAACTTTGAGCTTGTGGCATTGGAAAGCTGGATCTATCCCTGGCATATCTTCATGGCTCCATGCGAAAGCTTGCTTTCTATGTCGTAAAAATGCCACTAACTCCTATTTTATGGACGGATCCAGGGAAGCACTGATTTGAGTTATTCATTTTGGTCATTCATCGTCCAGAATGATGTTTTCTGTAGTTTCGATGACTTGTCCCTTCACAAGTTGAGACTCATCTCTAGAGTCCAAAGTCTCGATCTCTGCCTCTTCAGCCTCATCCACCTGGTAGGTGGTGGATTTCTTCCTCGCCTCCTCCAGTCCTTCCTGCTCGGCAGACGAGTAGTAACATTCCCGAGCTATTTTCTGGTCACCTTTCACAACTCGAACTCCGAAAGTGTTCGAAAACTTTAAGCACTAGTGTACCGTGGATGGTACGGCTTCAACTTATTCAAGACTACTCTTCCCATGATTACGTTGTAGGCTGATTGGACATTCTTATGCATTATAAAAAAAAGCATACTTTTTCTATTCTCTAGGCAGGCCAGGTGCCCATGAGCATGTCCAACTTGATCGTCCCAAGTGGGAAGACCTTCTCTCTTATAAATCCGAGCAGGGGCCCGTGATATGGCTCCAACTGGGCTAACTTCAAATTCAAACTATCAAAATAGAGGTAGAACATGATGTCTGCAGAGCTACCATTATCCACCAATACGCGTGAAATCACTACATACTTCATTCTCATCTTGACGACTAAAGGATCGTCGTGAGGATACAGTACACCAGCAAGATCATTTTTAGAAAAATCGATAACTAGTTTATCCCTATTCACCTTCCTTGGACGATCTTCCTCAGTCAAATTTATACGTTGTATGTAAGAACAAGCGTGCGCCTCATTGAGGTAAGCTTTTCGTTCAGCGGTATGATCTCCTCCTCCTGCATCGCCACCTGTAATCATATTACATTCAAATGACCCAAATGGATTGAGAATACCTCACATTCGGGTTACCTTGGCCTTTTGGGGAGGTCGGGGTCATCCTCAGGATCGTCTTCGTGGTGTCTCTTATTATCATCTCTTAGTCGGCGAGGAGATTTGGACCTTTGTCTTCCTCTTTTGCTAGTCTTCCCACCATTCTGGCTATCAACGAACTTACTCAATTTTCCTCGCCTAATGAGTGCTTCGATCTCGTTCTGGAGAGCTATGCAACGCTTGTTCGTGTGGCCATAATCTCTGTGGAACTCGTAATATTTGGACTTATCCCTCTTTTTGGGATTTGTCCTTATTTTCTTCGGCCAGTTTAGCTCCTCGCTGTTCTTGATCTCTTCCAGAATATGGTTTATATCCACCTTCAAAGGTGTGTAATTCCCATACTTCTTCAACTGGTCGAATGCCTCCTTGCCTTTTGGTCGCTTGCCATTCCTGTTGCGCTTTTAGTCCTTCTTCTCCGATGTACCTTCAGCCTTGGTCTTTACTTTAGTGCCAGGGTTCTTCTTTGTAGCCATGGCCTCTTCGGCATTCATGATCTTGGCTGCCTTTGCCATCAGCTCTGCCATGGATTTAGGGGGTCTTTAGCCAATGTATAATATAACTTGTCCGGTAATAGACCACTCATTAGAGTTATTATTTTTGTTTTCTCCTCGTAGTAAATCACTTCAAGTTTCTCGTTATTAAAATGAGTGATGTAATCCCTGGTGCTTTCTCCTGATTTCTGCCTCACACTCAGTAGGTGTGCTACTCTCTTAATTGGCTTTGCTCCAAAGAAGAAGTTTCCTATGAATAGCTCTGCCAGTTGATGGAAAGTAGCAATCTTTCCCCGAGGAAGATTATTGTACCATATCAGGGCTGATTCAGTGATGGTTCCTGAGAAAGCCCTGCACCGCATCTCGTCCGGAACTGTGTAGATGTCAGCGACGGCCTGGTACTGCTCTATGTGGAGGATGAGATTGATTTTTCCATCATTTTTGGGGGTCACTATCGGGGCTTTAAACTTTGATGGTGTGGGAAAATCCACAACCGTTTGCATGAAAGGTGACCCTTAGACAAAAGTTCTTTAAAGAGGATTCTTAGCCTTAGCCATTTCCCCTAGCCAGTCTTTCAATCTCTGAATGGAGCCCTTCCACGCGTCATTCGCAACCGCGGGGCTATTTGCCCGAGCAACAGAACGCGCTGAATTCTCCTCTTGGGATCTTTTATTGCGGGTTCCTGGGTGTGATTGGGCGAAGCCTTCCCTTAGATCGGTTGGTCGTTGAGAATTCCTCGATGCAATCTTAGGGGCAGTCCCATTCCTTCTAGGGCCCAAACGGTCAAAAGGGGAGACTCTGCTCAACCTTTCCAAAGCGCTTATTCGCTCAGGAGTTAAAGTGACATTTGTTCTAGCATTTGTATCTATGATAGATGAAGTTCATCCAGGTTGATATGAAGGATCATTGGACCTCTCAGTATGATGCGAGTCACTGCGCCTGGGCTAAGAAACATCCAGGAATAGTGTACGTCTGGTTATTGAGGATGGCAGATGGGTATTTCTCTGAGCGCTTCGTTGTACTGACTGGGCAGGTGATCGGTTACGAACAGTCTGAATGAGTTTTCGCATAGTTTCTTACATAGCCTTTTGCCCTTGGGCCAAGTTGGCTATTATTCTTGTAAGTTTATCGATAGTTGGAGGAGCATAGGGATTTGGAGGCCCCCCAGTATTGTTCTGGGCTCTAGATTCTTGGATCTCAACCATTAGTAATAAGTTTTTGGTGAAAAATGCTACGTATAGTCGCTTACCACAGACGGCGCCAATCTGTTGATGTAAAAAACTAGATTCGGCCTAATTAATTAATCACAGATAAAGAAAATAAGACAATATATTTTTAAAGTGGTTCTGCCCAATGAGAATGGACTACGTCCACTGTTCTTGTATTGCCAATGTGTGCCTTAATCTCGGTGATGATTACAAGAGATTAATTGCTCGCTTATAGGGAGTGTTACAATGTATTTATAGCCTTGGTGCTATCAGTATGAATAGACAAGATGCCTTTACTTAATAGACATATTCATGTGTACAACAGGAATGTTCATTAAACCCAATGTTCACTGAATATGCAGTCATCGCGTGATCTTCCTGTCTAGATGCTCGGCACGCTGAGTAGGTCGGCATGCTATATTCCTTAGGGTCATATGTAGCTCGGTTCTTTTAGTCATTTACCACGTAAGATAACAGATGTCTTCATATAGTTGGTCCACGTCATTTGACTAATTTTCATATCAACACTGATATAGATGAATCATTCCGAACTAGTGTAAAGTTTGAAGACAACTCCACAGTATGTGTCATGGGAAGAGGAAGGGTGACACTCCAAACCAAGGGAAATTCAACACACTCTATTTCTAATGTCTTTTTCGTTCCAGATTTAAAAACCAACTTGCTTAGTATTGGTCAGTTACAAGAAAAATGATATGAGATCTCTATCAAGAATGGAGTGTGTAGAATTGAAGATGGAAATTGGGGTTAATTACTCAAGTAAAAATGACGTCAAATCGGATGTTTCCTTTATATCTCCATCATACGACTCACTCATGTCTTGCTGCAAAATTTAAGGATACATCATGGTTGTGGCACTTTCGCTATGACCATTTAAGTTTTGGTGGGTTAAAGACCTTGCAATAGAAAAATATGGTGGAAGGTATTCCAGAATTTGAAACTCCTTCAGAGATATGTGAAGAATGTGTTGTTAACAAATAACATCGTGATGCTTTCCCCAAAGGGAAGTCATGGAGAACTAAGAAAGTATTGGAACTAGTGCATTCCGACTTGTGCGGGCCGATCAAACCACTGTCAAATGGTGGTAAACAATATTTTATGTCATTTATTGATGATTTTAGTAGGAAAACATGGGTTTATTTTTTGCAGCACAAATCAGAAGATTTTATAACCTTTTAAAGGTTTAAATCACTAGTGGAAAAAGAAGCTGGAATGCAAATTAAAATATTTCGCATGGACCCTGGTGGAGAGTACAACTCACAAGAATTTAAAGTTTTTTGTGACATGCATGGAATTAAAAGGCAACTGACTGCAACTTATACACCTCAACAGAATGGAGTGTGCGAGTGGAAAAATCGCACGATCCTCAATATGGTGTGAAGCCTTCTACAGAGGCGTGGTCTTCCCAAGAATTACTGGGCTGAAGCAGTAACTTAGAGCGTCTACATTCTAACCAGAAACCCCACACTAGCTGTTTAAAATATAACTCCTGAAGAAGCTTGGAATGGGCGTACATCGGTTGTCGATCATTTTCGTGTGTTTGGGCATATTGCCTATGCTCATATTCTAGATCAAAAAAGAAGAAAGTTAGATGACAAAGGTGAGAAGTGTATTTTTCTTGGTGTTAGTGATAATTCAAAAGCTTATAAATTGTTTAATCCTATCACCAAGAAAGTTGTCATCAGCCGCGACGTAGTGTTTGATGAGGAAAATACATGGTCATGGGTAAGCAACACTTTCGAACAACAACTTCCAACAGTTTTTGACAGTGACGATGAAGAAACAACGTAGCCACCTTTACAAGAACATGTTCCGAATACCCCTCAAGATCAAGTGCCAATTGACACTGAAACTCAACCAGTAATAATTGAACACGATGAGCAAGTAATTGCAGCAGATGTTTCACGTCCTCAACGAGTTAAAAGGAGTCCAGCATGGATGTCAGATTATGAGGTAACTAGAGTCGACAATTTATAGGATCCACTTACACATTTTGTTTTATTTTCAGATTGTGATCCAATAAGTTTTGAAGTTGCCATAAAAGATATAAAATGGCAAAAGGCTATGGATGATGAAATTGTTTCTATTGAAAGGAATAACACTTGGGAATTAACTAACCTTCCCAAAAGACAGAAGACGATCGATGTTAAATGGGTTTACAAGACAAAGTTAAAGGAAAATGGTGAAGTTGATAAGTACAAAGCGCGTCTAGTAGCTAAAGGCCACAAGAAAAATTTTGGCGTAGACTGTAGAGAAGTTTTTGCTCCCGTTGCTAGGCATGACACAATCCAATTGGTGATGGCGTTAGCTGCTCAGAACTCGTGGCCCATTTTTTAACTAGATGTGAAGTCGACATTTTTGCATGGAGATTTGCAAGAACATGTATTTATTGATCAACCTCCTAGGTATGAGAAAATTGGCAATGAACAAAAAGTTTATAGATTGAAAAAGGCTCTATATGGACTAAAACAAGCACCTAGAGCTTGGTATAGTCGTATAGATGCCTATTTTAATAAATAAGGCTTTCATAAATGCCCATATGAGCATACTCTTTATTCAAAAACTGGAGAAGGAGGAAAAATGCTTATTGTTTGCTTATATGTCGATTTTATAATTTTTATGGGAAATGATAGCGTTATGCTTAAAAACTTTAAGGAATCAATGATGCTTGAGTTTGACATGTCTGATCTCGAAAAGATGCATTACTTTCTGGGCATGGAAGTTGAACAATCTGTTGCTGGAATTTTCATTTCTCAAAATAAATATGACCACGATATTTTAAATAGGTTTCAAATGGATACCTGCAACTCTGTCACTACTCCCGTTGAAAAGGGTTTGAAGCTTGTAAAAGACTCAGCAGGAAAAAGGGTTAATGCAACCTTATTCAAACAAATTATTGGAAGTTTGATGTATCTGACAGCAACACGACCTGATACAATGCATGACGTAAGTCTCATTAGCATGTTTATGGAGTTTCCATGTGAGACTCATCTTCTAGCTGCAAAGAGAATACTTCGGTACTTACAAGGTACCTTGGCATTTGGGATTTTCTACAAAAAGGGTGAAAATCCAAAATTATATGGATTTACGGACAGTGATTATGCTGGTCATTTTCGTGTTAGGAAAAGCACATCCAGATATGCCTTTATATTGGGTTCCACTGCAGTTTCATGGTCTTCGAAAAAGCAGCCACTTGTTACTTTATCAACGACCAAGGCTGAGTTAATTGCAGCAACTTCTTGTGCTTCTTAAGCAATTTGGTTAAGGAAAATTCTTGAGGAACTACATTTCAAGCAATCAGGTCCCACCCAAATTTTTTGTGACAACATCTCATCAATTAAGCTTTCAAAGAATTTTCTTGAGTTAAGCAATCAAGTAAAGATGGGCTTCACTCTGACCATAGGTCATGAGTTCATGAGTTAATAGTTCTCCATGACTTCCCTTTGGGGAAAGCATCACGATGTTATTTGTTAACAACACATTCTTCACATATCTCTGAAGGAGTTTCAAATTCTGGAATACCTTCCACCATATTTTTCTATTGCAAGGTCTTTAACCCACCAAAACTTAAATGGTCAGAGTGAAGCCCATCTTTAAGTTATTACTATTAACTCTCTGTTTTCTAACAAGTGTTTGGTTCTTGATTTTTTGGGACTGAAGGCAATAGTTTATGGGTACCGGATTAACGCAGTTGAGGTTTTTGAATTTGGGTCATGGGTTTTGGATAATGGCTGACGAGTTTGCACATCGGGTTTTAAGCAGGCGGGTCTTCGGGCTTAGGCTGGTATCATATTGGAATGGGTTGCGACCGAGTTTGGGGCTGTATTGGGTATCATCGGTTGAAATGGGTTGGAGATAAGGGTCATTGGGTTTTGGTTGGTATTAGTCGAGATGTAGGTTTCAAGTAGCCGGTGGTTTGAGCAGAAGTGGGTTGCTGGCTTAATGGGTATGGTGGGTTAAGGTTTGCGGTTTCGTTGTAGTGGGTGTAATGGGGGTTAGGAGAGAGAATGGAGAGATGGGGAAGATGATGATGGGGTATTGAGTGTGATGAGGTGTAGGGAAATAGGGTGGGCGTGTCTTTAATTTGTACTAAAAAAAATAAAAATAAAGTTAACTAAACATACAAGACTCAATTAAAAATAAAACTAAATAAAATATATTAAAATAAAAATACTAATCTATAATTAAAAGACTCAAATAAAAAATATAAAAATAAAACTAACCTAATAATAAAACCAAACCAAACCAAACTAAAAATGAATAAATGAGAACCAAATAACTTATATATACCTATTATTTTTACATAAATATTATGAAAATATCTGACGCAGGATAGCGGACCTTAATTTATACACAAATAATATATAAATCCTAAACATATGCACACGACTCAAATAAAAAAACTAAAAAAGTACAAACCAAACACACACGAGGCTCGGGTGATGGTTTGGGTTCGGTTTAGGTTTAGGTTTGGAACGGGACTGGGTTTAAGACATCGGAACTCATCTGGGCAAGCATAAATAAGACTTCTGACTTCACGGCCTCTTTGATTTTCTTCATTTATATTTTTTACTGATACTTTGTTGCAATTGAATTGACTTAGCACGGTGATGCAAAAAACTAGAATGGACCAAATTTTTTATCATAGATAAATAAATAAATAAAAGACACAAGCAAATTTTTTTAAAGTAGTTTAGTTGAAGGGATAAACATATAACACATTCATCTAAGTGATATGAAATCATACAGCAATAAGCATATAAATAAAACCAAATTTTAGGAAAAAAAAACCACAAGGATAAAACCTTTTATTTCTAGAACTTTGAAAAGTTTACAAGACCATTGACTTACATACAACTTCCTTCAAGTGTAACGCACGGTGCCTTCGTCAAATCTTCAAAGCGGCGGCTAGAAATCTGTGGTGGTTCACGCACAACTATACCACAAGGACACACTGTCCAATAAACCCAGGAATACCCGTAATCACTCCCTATGAGACGCAGTAAAAAAGCTTTATAAAGACTCCCGCCACAATAGCACGCAACCCTCCGGTTGCGGAGATCTCCCCACAAAGTATGAACAATAGTAAAGATCTTCTCTTGGGTTTTAAAACAATTCACACAAAAAGATATTGGGATTTTGTGAATTGTAAAACAAGATTCTTAACCCTTTTAATATTGGAGAATAAAGTGAAACACTCAAAATCGTATTCTATTTAAAACCAGTATTTTTCCACCCGAAATCCAGTAGTCTGACACCCTTTAAATACTAAAAATCAAGGTGGTGACGTGTTAGAAAATGACTCTTCTCGTTCGAACGACATACGATGTCGTTTAAATGATATCCTTATCTCATTCTAACGATATCCTATCTCATTTGAATGACCTATCAAACGAGGCCATGATCGTAAATAATTTTGATATGAACGCGTGGCCGCCAGTTTCGTATTTTTCTGATTTTGTATGAATTAGTTATGATTTTTCTACGAAAAGGTGTCCGAGAATAAAAACTTTAGATATAATGAATTAAAAAATTAATAAAAACATTTAAAGCTCCAACACTTAGAAAATATTTTATGAATAATAATCTCAATAATCTAAGTGCATTATTAAGGTACTCTAAAATGTAACCTTACCAAAGTTAACCTTGCGGAGACTATTTGTTGAAGAACCTTGATTATTCGGATCCCTCTTGATCTGAATGTGATCTTGATCTTCTTTGATGGTGTAGCGGTATACGACATATAAATTGATAACAGACAAAAATGTCCTTACAAATCTCCCCCTATGTCTATTCCAGTACAAAATAAAAATATCCGAATTATCAATTATAAAAATATGACCTATACATATCTACCGTCCCATGAACCCAAAACTGAAAAGGTAAAGGAAAAGTCTTTAAACTTTTTCAATCTTCAACAAACTTCAAACCTCAAAGCTTTTCTCATCAGGTTGTGCAATCCACTAATTTTCAACTTTGTACCTACACACATGAGACAAAACAATACCTTCATGACATATCGAGTTTGGAATGAGATAAACATAAAGTCAAATAAAAACATATATAAAATCTCAAATGTCCCCCATAATTCAAAAACTCCCCCATAAAGTCATAATTCATTCTCCCCCTTTTTATTTGTCCGAAATAGACAAGGAAAGAATAAATACAATAAAGCAAATTAGGATGTCACTGAAAACCAAGCAAACAAACTATTTTTCATTTTTTTTCAAACAAAAACACTTTACAAAAATAAACACACCATGAATAACATTAAGACAACCAAATCATGGATATGCAATGAATGGGTGTGAACAAATTCAATAGGTAATAAAACTCAATCAAGCATATGTGCATGATGTATAAGTGTACTCCTATAAATGAACATCAAAATCATCCTTAGGTGTAAAGTTGTTGAATTTAGACGATATCGACTAAGTCAAATCAACAAATCAAAGTCTAAGTGATTTTCACACCAATAACGTCCAAATATTTATAGTGCCGTTTCGAGAACTTTTCAAAGGACGTGCAAAACCATTTTCCAACCAAACTCCCTCATATAAAATAATGCAATTTTTATATCTAACGAGGTACTAAACTCTCAACTTAGAGAAAACCTATTAGCCATTTATTGGCATAATATTCTTTTTATTGCCATTCAATTTTTTCGGGCTCTTTTCAAACCTTATTGGACCCCGGATAATTTTTAATTCCTCACTTTTTTGGGTCCTAAAAAAAATTCTCACGGGAAATGGTTTTTACATGCACCACTTTTATTATCCTCATATTATTGCACTTGGATTCATTTTAAGGACAGGATTGAGATTAAAATACTCGACCAACATGTGATAGACAAGTACAATAATCAAACAAATTCGTGCATGTGAAGGGACATAATGAGTCAAACATGTAAGAAGTAACAACTAATTACATCTCAATGAGTCCAAACATTATAAAGCACGTGGATGACATGATATATTGTCTCAAACACTATCAAATTGTCACATGGATAAATGGAATGAAATTGTGACTCGGTCATCGTAAGTGCCCATTCATATATTGTGTAAAAGAAAATAGAAAAATATTTTTGTCTTTTTAAAATTTTATCAAAATCGAAAATCTTTTTGGTTTTTCAAAATATATGACAAATGTAGTACAATCAGCAACATGCATAATATCATCATGAAAGTCATCCTATGCTAGCAAAACAAAAATCACACAAATGAATCATTAGTCAAATCAGGTGTGATTAATTGATCAATGCAGTATTAGCAATTAAGCATGAAATCTAAGAATAGTTGGATATAAATTGTTCCAGAAGCAACCCACAATACCAATAATGTAACCAATAAACAGAGGGTACTACAACGAGAGAAAAAAAAATTCTCCAGAGGTCTCTGGAACGAGACAGCCTGTCATTCGAACGACAAGGCATCTCGCGATAAATCTCGTTCGAACGAGATATCAAGTTTTCAAAATTTTCCTAAAAAGTCATGCAGTGATGCCCAGTGAAAATATTCGAGAAAAGGATGCCTGAAAGATGCTGAGAGATTCAAAACAATCGATATCATAAGAACCAACAAGTTAAACTACAACAAAGTGAGTCATAACACTAGTAAAAGTATATAAAGACACACAACTTGTGTATGAAAAATATCAGCACAATCAACTAAAAGATCTCACATGGGGTGAATCACGTTCAAGAAGACAAGAGTCGTGAACAATTAGACCATAAGTCGCTAAATCCAATTTCCTAACCCAAATAGATGTGTAACGAGGTGTGGAGGTTTTAGGAATCGGTGTGACTCTCTCTTTAAAATTCCTAGGTCCATTCAAAAGTTTATAACAGAAACGCCTAAGATGGCCTTCCCTACCGCAATGTGTGCAAGTGTAAATTGGGCAGTGAGTGTTACCTAAAGGCGGTCTTCTCCTCAAATTCCTAGATGGTGCTCTCCTCAATTTTCTAGGTGGCACTCTCTGAATTTGCCTATGTGGATCTCTCCTAATTATCCTAGGAGGCTCTCTCATGATGTTCCTAGGGGGATATTTCCTAACAATCTTAGGTGCCTCTTTCTTAACAATCCTAGGAGGCTCTCTCACACGTGTGGGAAAAGGTGCAACTTGTTTTTCAAAACCAATTTCACCCTTATCCTTTTTTATCTCGGCACTACCTAAAATCTTATCGAGATTTGTAGAACTAGACACCAGATCAAATTTCACCTTACTCTAATCTCTCAAACTTTTCTCAAGCTCACCTATCCTAGACTCAAGTAAGCGCCAAGAATCCTCAAACTCATTAAGATCCTTTTTCATAGCTTCCATCACCCTCCGAAGATCATCTCTCTCACCCTCAACATATCCAAGCTTATCTCTCAATATTTTCTCTCATGCCCTAAGTCCTTCAACCCAAACATCATTATCATTTTTTAAGGGGCGCTCTTGCAAATGGACTCAATTTTAAATTTTCTTTATTTATTTTCGGATATTCAGTATAAAGTTCATTGAAAGCAGTTTGCTTGTCACGCTCGTCCTCACTTGTGTCGTACTCACTCACCTCACTTTTATCACTAGTCACACGGGTGGGAAACAATCGCCTAGAATAAAAAAAAGACTTCTTCTTTCGAATCACTTTCACTAAGTGTGGAACCACGAGATGTCGGTTTATTAAATTGCTTCCTTAAATTTTTTGGACAATCGTCTATCGTGTGACCTACACCCTCACAATTCGAACACCTCTTAGAATTATTTTCAACGTAAGATTTAAAATAAGAGTTTGTGTGAATTTTCCAATTAGATTTTTCAAAAAGTTGACACCAAAAATCATCAAAACCACCAAAAGCCATTTTTATGAGAAACAGGATCAAAAACTGATTTTTCAAGACAATTTTTGAAAACAGGATCAAACGCAATAGATTAGCGATACCCGCTCTCATACCAATTTGACAACGCGAGTAGTCAAATTGTATCAGGGAAAAACTTTAAAACACAGTATCACTCGATAACTTAGATTAACCCGCTCTGATACCAATTTGTACAAGGCGTACACTTGATTTTAAATAAAAAGCTCTGATACCAATTTGTTAGAGCGCTACAGCGGAATAAATGCGACTTCTCAGATAAATCAATTTTAACTATGTGCCAACCAAACCAGTTTTAATTCAGTCCTAACACATGCATCTAAGTGATATGAAATCATAAAGCAATAAGCGTGTAAATAAAATTAAATTTTAGGAAAAATCACCCACAGGGGCAAAACCTTTTATTTATAGAACATTTAAAAGTTTACAAGACCATTGACTTACATACAACTTCCTTCAAGTGTAACGCACGGTGCCTTCGTCAAACATTCAAAGCGTCGTCTAGAAATGCGTAGTGGTTCACGCATAGCTATACCACAAGGGCACGCTATCCGATAAACCCAGGAATACCCTTAGAACTCCCTATGACATGTAGTCAAAAAGCTTTATACATACTCCCTCCACAATAGCAAGAATCCCTCCGGTTGTAGAGATCTCCCCACAAAGTATGAACAATAGCAAAGTTCTGCTTTTGGGTTCCAAAACAATTCACACAAAAAGATATTGGGGTTTTATGAAATGTAAAACAAGAGACTTAACCCTTTTAAGGTTGGAGAATAAAGCAAAACACTCAAAATTGTATTCTATTTAAAACCAGTGTTTCTCCACCCGAAATATAGTAGTCTGACACCCTTTAAATACTAAAAATCAAGGCGGTGATGTGTCAAAAAATGACACTTCTTGTTCGAACGACATACGATGTCGTTTGAACGAGATCCTTATCTCTTTCTAACGAGATCCTTATCTCGTTCGAACGAGATCCTATCTCATTCGAATGACCTATCAAACTAGTCTGTGATTGTAGATAATTTCGATACGAACGCATGGCTGCTATTTTCGTATTTTTCTGATTCTGTATGAGTTAGTTATGATTTTTCTACGGAAAGGTGTCCGAGAACAAAAACTTTAGATAAAATGAATTAAAAAAATTTAATAAAAACATTTAAAGCTCAAACACTTAGAAAATATTTTATGAAAAATGATCCCAATAATCTAAGTGGATTATTAAGGTTTTTTAAAACGTAACCTTACCAAAGTAACCTAACGAAATCTGTTTATTGAAGAACCTTGATTATTCGGATCCGTCTAGATGTGAATGTGATCTTGATCTTCTTCAACGGTATAACGGTATACGACATATAAATTCATAATGGACAAAAACGTCCTTACAAATCTCCCCCTATGTCTATGCCGGTCCAAAATAAAAATATCTGAATTATCAATCATAAAAATATGACCTATACAAATCTACCCTCCCACGAACCCAAAATTGAAAAGGTAAATGACAAGTCTTCAAACTTTTTCAATCTTTAACGAACTTCAAACCTCAAAGCTTTTCTCATTAGGGTGTGTAATCCACTAATTTTTAACTTTGTACCTACACACATGAGACAAAACAAATACCTTCGTGACATATCGAGTTTGAAATGAGATAAACGTAAAGTCAAATCAAAACATATATAAAATCTCAAATCTCCCCCGTAATTCAAAAATTCCCCCATAAAGTCATAATCTGTTCTCCCCCTTTTTATTTGTTCGAAATAAACAAGGAAAGAATAAACACAATAAAGCAAATTGGGGTGTCACTGAAAACCAAGCAAACAAACTATTTTTGAATTTTTTTCAAACAAAAACACTTTACAAAAATAAACACACCATGAATAACATTAAGACAACCAAATCAAGGATATGCAATGATTGGGTGTGAACAAATTCAATAGGTAATAAAACTCAATCAAGCATATGTGCACGATGTATAAGTGTACTCCCATGAATGAACATCAAAATTATCCTTAGGTGTAAAGTTGTTGAATTTAGATGATATCGACTAAATCAAATGAACAAATCAAAGCCTAAGTGATTTTCACACCAATAACGTCCAAAACTTTTTAGTGCCATTTCGAGAACTTTTCAAAGGACGTGCAAACCCATTGATTACTTTCCAACCAAACTCCCTCATATAAAATAATGCAATTTTTATATCTAACGAGGTACTGAATTCTCAACTTAGAGAAAACCTATTGGCCATTTATTGGCATAAAATTCTTTTTATTTCCATTCAATTTTTCGGGCTCTTTTCAAACCTTATTAGACCCCGGATAATTTTTAACTCCTCACTTTTTTAGGGCCTAAAAAAAATTTCTCACGGGAAATGTTTTTTACCTGCACTACTTTTATTATCCTCGTATTATTGAACTTGGATTCATTTTAAGGACGAGATTGAGATGAAAACACTCGACCAACATGTGATAGAAATGTACAATAATCAAACAAATTCATGCATGTGTCCAATAAAGGACATAATGAGTCAAACATGCAGGAAGTAACTACTGATTACATCTCAATGACTCCTAACATTATAAAGCACGTGGATGACATGATATATTGTCTCAAAACACTATCAAATTGTCACATTGATTAATGGAATGAAATTGTGACTCGGTCATCCTAAGTGTCCATTCATTTACTATGTAAAAGAAAATAGAAAAATCTTTCTGTCTTTTTCAAATTTTTTCAAAATTTAAAATCTTTTGGGTTTTTCAAAATATGTGACTAATGTAGTACAATCAGCAACATGCATAATATCAGCATGAAAGTCATCCTATGCTGACAAAACAAAAATCACACAAATGAATTATTAGTTAAAGCATGTGTGATTATTGGAACAATGCAGTATTAGCAATTAAGCGTGAAATCTAAGAATAGTTGCATATAAACTGTTCCAGAAGCAACCAACCGTACCAATAATGTAACCAATAAATATAGGGTACTGTAAAGAGAGAAAAAAATTCTCCAGAGGTCGCTGGAACGAGACAACTTGTCGTTCGAATGACAAGGCATCTCGAGATTAATCTCGTTCGAACGAGATATCAAATTTTCACAGTTTGCCTAAAAAGTCTTGCAGTGATGCCCAGTGAAAAAATTCCAGAAAAGGATGCCTGAAAGATGCTGACAGATTCAAAACAGTTGATATCATAAGAACCAATAATTTAAACTAGAACAAAGTGAGTCATAACACTAGTAAAAGTATATTAAGACGCACAACTAGTGTATGACAAATATCAACACAATCAACCAAATGATCTCACATGGGGTGAATCATGTGCAAGAAGACAAGAGTCGTGAACAATTAGACCATAAGCCTCTAAATCCGATTTCCTAACCCAAATCGATGTGTAACGAGGTGTGGAGCTTTTAGGAATCGATGTGACTCTCTCTTTAGACTTCCTAGGTCCATTCAAAAGTTTATAACAGAAACGTGCAAGTGTAAATTGGGCGGTGAGTGTTACTTAAAGGCAATCTTCTCCTCAAATTCCTAGGTGGTGCTCTCCTCAATTTCCTAGGTGGCACTCTCTGAATTTGCTTAGGTGGCTCTCTCCTTATGATCCTAGGAGGCTCTCTCACGATGTTCCTAGGGGGATCTTTCCTAACAAACTTAGGTGACTCTTTCTTAACAATCCTAGGAGGCTCTCTCACACGTGTGGGAATGGGTGAAACTTATTTTTCAAAACCAATCCCACCCCTATCCTTTTTCATCTCGACAGTGCCAAAAATTTTATCAAGTTTTTCAGACCTTGACTCCAAATCAAATTTCACCTTACTCTAATCACTCAAACTTTTCTCAAGTTCACCTATCCTAGATTAAAGTAAGCACCTAGAATCCTCAAACTCAATAAGCTCATTTTTCAAAGCTTCCATCATTCCTCGATGATCATCTCTCTCACCCTGGACATATCCAAACTTCTCTAACAAAATTTTCTCTCGTGCCCTAAGTTCTTCAACCAAAACATCATTTTCATTTTTTAAGGCGTGCTCTTGCAAATGGACTTTCAATTTCAATTTTTCTCTCTTTATTTTCAAAGATTCAACATAAAGTTCATTGAAAGCAGTTTGCAAATCACGCTCGTCCTCACTCAGCTCACTTTTATCACTAGTAACACGGGTGAGAAAATCTCGCCTAGAATAAAAAAAGACTTCTTTTTTCGAATCACTATAACTAAGTGTGTAACCACAACATGTCAGTTTATTCAATTGCTTCCATAAATTTTTTAGACAATCGTCTATCGTGTGACCTACACCCTCACAATCCGAACACCTCTCAGAATTATTTTCAACGGAAGATTTAAAACAAGAGTTTGTGTAAATTTTCTAATTAGATTTTTCAAAAATTTGACATCGAAAATCATCAAAACCACCAAAAGCCATTTTTTAGAGAAACAGGATCAAAAACTGATTTTTTAACACAATTTTCGAAAACAGGATCAAATGCAATAGATTAGCGATACCCGCTCTCATACTAATTTGACAACGTGAGTAGTCAAATTGTATCAGGGAAAAAACTTTAAAACAAAGGTTCACTCGATAACTTAGAGTAACCCGCTCTGATACCAATTTGTAGGAGGCGTGCACTTGCTGTTAAATAAAAAGCTCTGATACCAATTTGTAAGAGCCGATACAGCGGAATAAATGCGACTTCTCAAATAAATCAATTTTAATTATGTGCCAACCAAACCAGTTTTAATGAAACTCAAGTTTTAATTCAGTCCTAACACATGCATCTAAGTGATATGAAATCATAAAGCAATAAGCGTGTAAATAAAATCAAATTTTAGGAAAAATCCCCAACAGGGGCAAAAAGCTTTTATTTCTAGAACATTTAAAAGTTTACAAGACCATTGACTTACATACAACTTCCTTCAAGTGTAACGAACAGTGACTTCGTCAAACCTTCAAAGTCCTGGCTAGAAATTTGTAGTGGTTCACGTACAGCTATACTACAAGGACACGGTGTCCGATAAACCCAGGAATACCCGCAAGGGCTCCCTATGACATGCAATCAAAATGCTTTATAAAGACTCCCTCCACACCTCCGGTTGTAGAGATCTCCCCATAAAGTATGAACAATAGCAAAGTTCTGCTTTTGGGTTCTAAAATAATTCACACAAAAAGATATTGGGATTTTGTGAATTGTAAAATAAGAGACTTAACTCTTTTAATGTTGGAAAATAAATTAAAACACTCAAAATCGTATTCTATTTAAAACTAGGGTTTCTACACCCGAAATTCAGTAGTCTGACACCCTTTAAATACTAAAAATCAAGGTGGTGACGTGTCAGAAAATGACTCTTCTCGTTCGAACGACATACGATGTAGTTGGAATGAGATCCTTATCTTGTTCGAACAAGATCCTATCTCATTTGAATGGCCTATCAAATGAGGCCATGATTGTAGATAATTTCGATACGAACGCGTGGCCGCCAGTTTCGTATTTTTCTGATTTTGTATGAATTAGTTATGATTTTTCTACGGAAAGGTGTCCCAGAACAAAAACTTTAGATAGAATGGATTAAAAAAAATTAATATAAAAATTTAAAGCTCCAACACTTAGAAAATATTTTATGAAAAATAATCTTAATAATCTAAGAGCATTATTAAGGTACTCTAAAACGTAACCTTACCAAATTAACCTAGCGGAGACTGTTTGTTGAAGAACCTCGATTATTCGGATCTGTCTTGATGTGAATGTGATCTTGATCTTCTTCGAAGGTGTAGCGGTATATGACATATAAATTGATAAAGGACAAAAATGTCGTTACAAATCTCCCCTATGTCTATGCCGATACAAAATAAAAATATCCGAATTATCAATCATAAAAATATGACCTATACAAATCTACCCTCCCAAGAACCCAAAACTGAAAAGGTAAATGACAAGTCTTCATACTTTTTCAATCTTCAACAAACTTCAAACCTCAATGCTTTTCTCATCAGGGTGTGCAATCCACTAATTTTAAACTTCGTACCTACACACATGAGACAAAACAAATACCTTCGTGACATATCGATTTTGAAATGAGATAAACATAAAGTCAAATTAAAACATATATAAAATCTCAAATCTCCCCCGTAATTCAAAAACTCTCCCATAAAGTCATGATTCGTTCTCCCCTTTTTTATTTGTCCGAAATAGATAAGGAAAGAATAAACACAATAAAGCAAATTGGGGTGTCACTGAAAACCAAGCAAACAAACTATTTTTCAATTTTTGAATTTTTTTCAAACAGAAACACTTTACAAAAAAAAACTCACCATGAATAACATTAAGACAACCAAATCAAGGATATGCAATGAATGGGTATGATCAAATTCAATAGGTAATAAAACTCAATCAAGCATATGTGCACGATGTATAAGTGTACTCCTATGAATGAACATCAAAATCATCCTTCGGTGTAAAGTTGTTGAATTTAAATGATATCGACTTAATCAAATAAACAAATCAAAGACTAAGTAATTTTCGCACCAATAATGTCCAAAACTTTTTTGTGCCGTTTCGAGAACTTTTCAAAGGATGTGCAAACCCATTGATTACTTTTCAACCAAACTCCCTCATATAAAATAATGCAATTTTTATATCTAATGATGTACTAAATTCTCAACTTATAGAAAACCTATTGGCCATTTATTGGCATACTATTCTTTTTATTGCCATTCAATTTTTTTGGGCTCTTTTTAAATCTTATTGGACCCCGGATAATTTCTAATTCCTCACTTTTTTAGGTCCTAAAAAAAATTCTCACAGGAAATGGTTTTTACATGCACTACTTTTATTATCCTCGTATTATTGCACTTGGATTCGTTTTAAGGACATGATTGAGAAGAAAACACTTGACCAACATGTGATAGACAAGTACAATAATCAAATAAATCCGTGCATGTGTGCAATAAATGACATAATGAGTCAAATATGTAGGAAGTAACAACTGATTACATCTCAATGACTCCAAACATTATAACGCACGTGGATGACATGATATATTATCTCAAAAAACTATCAAATTATCACATGGATAAATGGAATGAAATTTTGACTCGGTCATCCTAAATGTCCATTCGTATACGGTGCAAAATAAAATAGAAAAATCTTTTTGTCCTTTTCAAATTTTTTCAAAATTGAAAATCATTTTTGTTTTTCAAAATATATGACAAATGTAGTACAATCAGCAACATGCATAATATAAGCATGAAAGTCATCCTATGCTAGCAAAAAATAAATCACACAAATGAATTATTAGTCAAAGCAGGTGTGATTAATTGAACAATGCAGTATTAGAAATTAAGCATGAAATCTAAGAATAATTGCATATAAACTGTTCCAGAAGCAACCAGCAGTACCAATAATGTTACCAATAAATTAAGGGTACTGCAAGGAGAGAAAAAAAAATTCTCCAGAGGTCGCTGGAACGAGACAGCCTGTCGTTAAAACGAGATATCAAATTTTGACAGTTTGCCTAAAAAGTCATGGAGTGATTCCCAATGAAAAAATTCCAGAAAAGGATGCCTAAAGATGATGAGAGATTCAAAACAATAGATATCATAAGAACCAACAATTTAAACTACAACAAAGTGAGTCATGACACTAGTAAAAGTATATCAAGATGCACAACTAGTGTATGACAAATATAAGCACAATCAACTAAAAGATCTCACATGGGTGAATCACGTGCAAGAAGAAAAGAGTCGTGAACAATTAGGCCATAAGCCTCTAAATCCGATTTCCTAACCCAAATCGATGTGTAACGAGGTGTGGAGGTTTTAGGAATCGGTGTGACTCTCTCTTTAAACTTCCTAGGTCCATTCAAAAGTTTATAACAGAAACGCCTAAGATGGCCTTGCCTACCGCAATGTGTGCAAGTGTAAATTGGGCGGTGAGTGTTACCTAAAGGCGGTCTTCTCCCCAAATTCCTAAGTAGTGCTCTCCTCAATTTCCTAGGTGGCGCTCTCTGAATTTTCCTAGGTGTCTCTGTCCTAATTATCCTAGGAGGCTCTCTCACGATGTTCCTAGGGGGATCTTTCCTAACAAACTTAGGTGCCTCTTTCTTAACAATCCTAGGAGGCTCTCTCACACGTGTGGGAATGGGTGCAACTTGTTTTTCAAAACCAATACCACCCCTATCCTCTTTCATCTCGACCGTGCCTAAAATATTATCAAGTTTTTCAGACCTAGACTCCAAATCAAATTTCACCTTACTCTAATCTCTCAAACTTTTATTAAGTTCACCTATCCTAGATTCAAGTAAGTGCCTTGAATCCTCAAACTCAATAATCTCCTTTTTCATAGCTTCCATCACCCCTCGAAGATCATCTCTCTCACCCTCGACATATCCAAGCTTCTCCCTCAAAATTTTCTCTCGTGCCCTAAGTTCTTTAACCGAAACATCATTATCATTTTTAAGGCGCGCTCTTGCAAATGGACTTTCACTTTCAATTTTTTTCTTTATTTTCAAAGATTCAGTATAAAGTTCATTGAAAGCAGTTTGCAAGTCACGCTCGTCCTCACTTGTGTCGTCCTCACTCACCTCACTTTTATCACTAGTCACACGGGTGGGAAACTCTCGCCTAGACTTAAAGAAGACTTCTTCTTTCGAATCACTGTCACTAAGTGTGGAACCACGAGATTTCAGTTTATTCAATTGCTTCCTTAAATTTTTTGGACAATCATCTATTGTGTGACCTACACCCTCACAATCCGAATCCGAACACCTCTCAGTATTATTTACAAAGGAAGATTTAAAACAAGAGTTTGTGTGAATTTTCCAAATAGATTTTTTAAAAAGATGACACCGAAAATCATCAAAACCACTAAAAGCCATTTTTGAGTGAAACGGGATCAAAAACTGATTTTTAACACAATTTTCGAAAACAGGATCAAACGCAATAGATTAGCGATACCCGCTCCGATACCAATTTGACAACGTGAGTAGTCAAATTGTATCAGGGAAAAACTTTAAAACACGAGATCACTCGATAACTTAGAGTAACCCGCTCTGATACCAATTTGTAGAAGGCGTGCACTTGCTTTTAAATAAAAAGCTCTGATACCAATTTGTAAGAGCCAGTACAACGGAATAAATGCAACTTCTCAAATAAATCAATTTTAATTATGTGCCAACCAAACCAGTTTTAATGAAACAAAAGTTTTGATTCAGTCCTAACACATGCATCTGATATGCCCCAAGTGTAACCTCGGCCTAGAGACACCAACCTCGGCCGAGATGATGGCCGAGATATTGATCGACCCTAGATAAGCCATGGGCCCACGATATCATCCCTCGGCCGAACCAGGGTCGGCCCAGGCCGACACTGTCACCTACATTTTCAAGGTACATTACGCGCATCACAGGCATCAACAGTACTATCGTACACCTGGGTATGGCAACCTCGACTGAGTGTAGGCCGAGGTGATAAGAAGCCTTGGCCCTTAACATGGAACCAGACCAACCTCGGCTTGGGCCGAGGTGACAAGAAGCCTTGGTGAACTTCATGGAATCAGTTTAACCTCGGCTGGGGCCGACCCCAGCATAATGTCTCGGCTGAGATCAGGCCAAGACTCCCTATGACACATCTCGGATTGAACGGGCATCAAGCTTTTACAGCTCGGACTCTCCAAGGCCGAGGTCATCCACCAGTATGGCGGCCGAGCATCTGTTGACATTTGGATAAGGACACATGGGCACAAATTAGTTGTAACAAGATTATTCTCCACATGTGGGGAGAATATTTATCATCATTCCTTACATGTGACAGTGACAGATGGCACTCCCACATTGGTGAGGCTACCACACACATGCTCATTACATGCATGGGGGGTACATTACACCCCCTAGGCACTATATATAGGGATCATCCCCTACCTTGCAAAGTGATCCCAGTTATTCAACCCTAGCTAAAAACTCTGTCTAAATCTACAGTAGAGAGAGAAAGCTTGAGAGATTGTATCCATGGCCATTAGTGCCTTCATTCAGTAATATTACTCACACACTCACAGTGGACGTAGGCCAGTTTGGCTGAACCACTTATATTCCGGTGTTGATTCCTCTTATCCTCATTTCATTCTCTTCTCTTTATTTAACTGTGCTGCCATTGTTATTCCTATATTGAGCTTGAAAACACCTTACACGGTGGTGCTGATTCTTAGCGTCAATATTTTAGCGCCGTCTGTGGGAATCGAGAAGCTATCTCTTCCTATTTTTCTGCTTAACCTCACCGGAGACTCTGGTGGTGAACCAGGAACCACCCCTTGCGTGGAGCTGTTTCACCATTGAAAGAGGTCCTTTAAGGTATTAAGCTCATTTGCTACTCAAGCTCTATAGTGTTAACATATGGCACCAGACTTACCACCACCTCTTCCGCCGCCCGGGGGTGGAGGGGCTAGTTCCAGTCAGGCTCCTCCCCAGTCCGAAATGGCGGAGGTAGCAGCAGGCTTGAAATCTTTAGCTGCAACACAACAAGCCATGAAGGAGCAATTTTCCCAGCTCAATCAAACCATGATGATGAGTCCACCTGGAGTCTCACCGGACATGATCACTTCGGTGGCAGTTCAGCCCCATTTTGACGCCAGGGGACCACCCCAGGCGCCAATGAAGGACCAGTCTGCACCCCAGCGGAGGAGGGACGTTGCTGACCCTAGGCGCTTGCGCCTGGGGAGGCAGGGAAACCCTTGCCCAAAGGACATGTATGATGACCTATAAGTTGAAGAACCCCAAGAAGACTGTTGGGAGCCGTATGAGGTGTCAAATGACACTATACGACCTCGTAGGCAGAGTCAAGGATGTGTCGACCGAAGAAGAGATGAGGCCTAACAAAGAGGGTCGGCCTTCGAGAGGCTGGGCCCGGTGAATGACCTAAGACACAGGCTATCAAGGTCGAGGAGCGCAGCAGGCTCTCAGAGAGGGGGTAGGCAAGGTCGACCAGACCAAGGCCGACCCTGTGGAGGAAGAGACAGGGAACAGGAAGAGGTCAACAGTCAACGTATTGTGGCTAGGGAACCCTCTGTCCATCGCAGGGAGGTGGCAGGGGATAATCTCGGCCAAGTTGATGACAGAAGACCCTAGAATGATTCTATCCAACGCCTTGAGGAGAAGATAGGAGACCTCATTAAAAGCAGGGACCCATTGCAAAGGGGTTACTCAGAGGGCTCCCCATTTGTGGCTAGGATAGTGGGGTTCCCAACCCCAGCCAAGTTCAAGCCTCCTACAGTGACTCCCAAGTATGATGGAAGCACTAACCCTGTGCACCATATCGAGGTGTATCAGTTGGCAGCATACATTTATTCGATACCTGATGAGATGAAGTGTAGGGCCTTCTCAGGGACATTGACAGGGGCAGCTCATAGTTGGTTCACCTCCCTTCCGAAGAACTCAATTGAGAACTTCAAAGGCTTGGCTGAGCAGTTCATCCACAACTTCTGCTTTGGGGTAAGACCTCAAAAGAAGACTACCCACCTGCTGTATGTCAAACATGCCAAGGGTGAAAGCCTAAGAGACTACATAGCACGATTCAACAAAGAGAAGTTGGAGGTGGAAGATTATGAAGAGAGCATAGCCATGACCTCCATTATAGGAGGCCTCCAGAAGGGGAAGCTACTATGGAAACTGGCGGAAGACCCCCCTAGGTCTATGGCGGAGCTGCTGGCAACTGCAGGGAAAGTGATGAATGCGAAAGAGGCAATGGCCGCCAAGTATGAAGAGGAGAACCACGGTAGCACGGGAAAATCCCAAAGCAAGAAAGAGGGGAAGAAGAGGTCAGGTGATGATAAGTTTGCTCATTACACTCCTCTGACTGTGAGTTGTGAACACATCCTTAATGAGATTAAGACTGACTGGACTCTGAGGTGGCCGAAGAAACTGAAGGCCCCGCCACATAAGAGGAACAAAAACCTATGGTGTGAGTTCCATCAGGATCATGGCTATGTCACAGATAGATGCTTCACTTTAAAGGATGAGATTGAGAAGATGCTGCAATCTGGAAAGCTGAGGAAGTATGTGGATGGCAAGGCTCCGAAGGGTGGAAGAGAATACCCTAAGAAGAGAAGAAATGACAGATGCCGTGGCGATGTCCCGGCCAGAAGGCACGATGATTCAGAGGGAGATGATAAAGACGACCCGGATCTTCCGCCAAAGGATGACAACACCCCGGTAAAGAGGGTCGGTATGATCTCCTTTGGTGTTAGCACCATATGTGGGGGATTTGCAGGAGGTGGCTCTGAGGTAGCCGATAGGAAGGCTCATATAGCAGAGGCCAGATCAGTGGCCAAGCCTGAGGTTGTGAATCTTACATCTTTCGATATCATGCAGAAGAGGAAGAAGGTAGACATGGACACCCTCGTAGTGGGGTTCTCCAGACTCGACTTCAAGGGTATCTTAGCCCCCCATGATGACCCTTTGGTCATAACAACAAGGGTGCATGGGTGCGAGGTAGGGAGGATCCTCATAGATGGGAGAAGCTCAGTAGACGTGATGTTCTGGCCTTGTTTCAAGAGCCTGGATCTTAGCAGGGCAAGGCTGGTGCCCTACCATCACCCATTGATAGGCTTCAGTGGTGAAAAGGTGAACCCCTTGGGCATGTATGAAATGGATGTACGGATGGGGGATGAGTGGCCTAAGAGGCTGACCAAGAAGATAAACTTTTTCATCATGGATGAAAACGTTTTCTCGGCCTACAACCTCATCGTAGGAAGGGTGGCCCTCAAAGAGTTTGAAGCCGTGCCATCGACGGTCCATTAGATGCTAAAATTCCTGACTCCTTATGGAGTAGGGGAAGTGTAAGGGGACCAGACCACGGCACGGGGATGTTACTTCAACTTGGCCGAAGAGAGAGAGGCCCATAAGAGAGCAACCACCACTTACAGCATTGACACTCTTGACCCAAGAGATGAAACAAAATTGAAGAAGGGTGAGGCCGCGAAAGAGGTAGAATCCATCGTCCTCAATGAGGACGAGCCAGAAAAAACCTTCCAGGTCGGTAAGGCCCTAGAGCCAGGAATCAAGGAAGAGCTGATAAACTTCCTCAGGAGGAGACAGAGTGTCTTCGCATGGAGTCACGCAGACATGCCTGGCATCGACCCTAAGGTCATGAGCCAAAAGCTCAACATGGACAGAGATGCCAGGCCGATCAAGCAGAGACGAAGAGTGTACTCCAGGGAGAAGTATGACGTCATCCGGGAAGAGGTGAAAAAGTTAGAAGAGGCTGAGTTCATAAGAGAGGTCACCTACCCGGAGTGGCTCTCAAATGCAGTCATCGTGCCTAAGGCCAATGGGAAGTGGCGAATGTGTGTAGATTTCACTGACCTGAACAGGTCTTGCTCGAAAGACAGCTATCCCTTACCTAGGATAGACCAGATGGTGGACGCAACGACAGGGCACGAGCTCATGAGCTTCATGGACGCTTATTCAGGATACAACCAAATCTTCATGGATGCTGAAGACTCTGAGAAGACAGCCTTCATTACTGACAAAGGGATGTACAGCTACAAGGTGATGCCCTTCGGTCTGAAAAATATGGGGGAAACGTATCAACGTCTTGTCAATAAGATGTCCGAAGAGAAGATAGGTAAGACCATGGAGGTATATGTGGATGATATGCTAATGAAGAGCCTGAAAGCCTGCACTCACGTAGCGGACCTTGAGAAGACCTTTGATGTCATGGACTCGTACAGAATGAAGCTCAACCCAGTGAAGTGTGTCTTCGGGGTAGGAGCCGGGAAGTTCCTGGGGTTCATCGTTAATCAGAGGGGAAGTGAAGCGAACCCTGAGAAAATTAAGGCATTGCTCGACATGAAGACTCCTAGGAGTATCAAGGATGTCCAGAGCCTCACCGGAAGAGTGGTTGCCCTTAACAGGTTTGTTTCTAGGGCAACGGACAAGTGTCTTCCATTCTTTAAAGTTCTAAGAAAGGCCTTCCAGTGGGACGAAGAGTGTGAAGAAGACTTCAACCAACTTAAGTCCTACTTAGGGTCTCCCTTATTGCTGTCTCGGCCCATCACGGGGGAAAGGTTATTTGTTTATCTGGCAGTCTATAAATCAGCCATCAGCGCGGCCATCATACGGGAAGAGGATGGGGTCTAGAGGCCTGTGTACTTCAACAGTAAGGCTCTTCAAGGGTCTGAACAGAATTATCCCCGAATGGAGAAGTTGGCTTATGCCCTAATACATGCCTCAAGGAAAATGAAGCCTTACTTTCAAGCTCACTTCATGGTAGTCCTCACTGACTCCCCACTAAGGCAGGTTCTGCACAAACCTGAGAAGTCCGGAAGATTGATGACTTGGGCCATCGAACTGGGAGAGTATGATCTTACCTACCAGCCTAGGACAGCCATCAAGGGGCAGGACCTCACAGACTTTGTTGCAGAATTCACTTGGGAAGAGGCCGATAGAAGTTTGGAAGAGGCCGAGACAGAGAAAGGTTTAGATGACAGCGAAGAGACGAACCGTAGTGTCTTCCGAGATTCGGAAGAAACTGCACCAAACGTCTTCTGAGGCCGAGAAGAGGTCGTCCCAGGCAAAACCCGGAGCAGAGTAGAAGAGAACGAAGAGGATCGATACCTCTTTAAGAAGGGGGTTATGAGAGAAGGGGTCTTCTCATCAGATGCAGACGTATGGAGCCTCTTCGTTAATGGCTCTTCCTGTGACAGTGGAAGCAGCGCGGGGCTAATACTCTCGGCTCCAGATGGCGCCAATATTGAATACGCCTTGAGATTCAACTTCCAGGCCTCAAATAATGAGTCCGAGTATGAGGCCATGATAGCAGGTCTCTTATTGGCAACAACTCTTCGAGTAAAGCGACTCCTACTCCATAGCGACTCAAGGTTGGTTGTCAATCAAGTGTTGGGGGTATACAAGGCCAAAGACGAAAGGATGGCCAAGTACTTAAAGACGGTAAGAAGGTTGTTAGAGTATTTTGAAGAAGCAAAGCTGAAGAGAGTACCTCGACTGAGCAATAATCATGCTGATGCATTGGCAATGCTGGCCTCGGTAATGAAGACAGATTTGGGAAGGACCATTCCAATCGAGGTCTTAGGAAAAGCAAGCATCGAGGAGGACGAGGTATGTAGCCCTTGTCATAATGTGAACCTAGGAGACTCATGGATCGACCCGCTCGTCAGATACCTAAGAGACGGAGAGCTACCTGAGTCCAAGATGGAGAGGAGAAAGTTGAGATACCGGGCTGCCAAGTTCTCAATAGTAGGAGACGTCTTGCACAAAAAGGGGTTTCTATTGCCTCTCCTAAGATGTGTGCATCCCATGGAGGTACCCCATGTCTTACAAGAGGTTCATGAGGGTTCTTGTTCTAGCCACATAGGGGAAGGCCCTTAGCCAAGAGGATCATCACTCAGGGATACTAGTGGCCTACCTTGTCTAAGGACGCTGCAGACTATGTGAAGAGGTGCGACAAATGTCAAAGGTTCACCACTATCCCTCATCAACCCCATCAGCCTATGACGTCAATCTCTTCTCCATGGCCATTTGCGGTGTGGGTAATTGACTTAGTAGGACCTTTTCCAAGAGCTGTCAACAACTATAGATTCTTGATAGTTGCCATTGACTACTTTTCAAAGTGGGTGAAGGCAGAACCGATGATAACAATTACAGAGCAGAAGACCTTCCAATTCATTTAGAAGAACATCATATGCAGATATGGCCTCCCAAACACTCTCATCTCAGATAATGGGACCCAGTTCAAGAACTCCTCCTTAGAAAAGTATTGCCTAAGAGTGGGGATTAAGCAATTCTTCTCATCTCCTGGTCGACCTCAGGCAAACGGCCAGACCGAGGTAACAAAAAGAACAATCTTGGACGGAATCAAGAAGAGGTTAAAAGATGCGAAGGGGAGATGGACAGAAGAGGTCTGCGCAGTGTTATGGGCCTACAGAACCACAGCAAGGACACCAACAGGAGAAACCCCATTCATGCTGGCACATGGCTCAGAGGTCGTCATACCAACGAAAGTAGGACTACCAACTCATCAGATTCATACCTACGACCCTGATAGCAATGGGGAAAAGAGGAGGCTAGACCTGGATCTCATCGAAGAAAGAAGGGAAGACACAGAGGTCAGAAAAGCAGCCTACCAACAGAGGGCAGTGAAATTCTACAACCAGAGGGTGAAGTCAATACCCATTGCAGTGGGAGACCTAGTGCTAAAGAAGACCCTACAGAAGGTAAACAAGCTACACCCAAACTGGCATGGCCCCTACAAAGTAACGGAAGAGGTTGTGCCTGGCACTTACAGGCTAGAAAACCTAGAAGGAGAACCTTTCACTAACCCATGGAATGCTGACCATCTCAAGAGATATTACATATGATGTTGCATAGAATTTTATATAAATGTACTATCTTACTGAGAAGAGGTTATTAATAAAGATCAGTTTCCATATCAGTTCTTGCTTCGTTCTTTAGACCAGAAATTTATTATGGGGATAACATCTTAGGTGATGACCTCAGACCCTCATAACATCACTCGGTGGTGACGAGGTCTGAGCTCAGACACCTTAACAGATGACCTCAGACTCTTAACATCATTAATTTGGTGAATTATGAGGCTAACGTCTTAGGTGACGACCTCAGACCTTCATAACATCACTCGGTGGTGACGAGGTCTGACCTCAGACACCTTAGCAGATGACCTCAGACCCTTAACATCATTAATTTGGTGAAATTTATTATGAGGCTAACGTCTTAGGTGAAGACCTCAGACCTTCATAACATCACTCGGTGGTGACGAGGTCTGAGCTCAAACACATTAGCAGATGACCTCATACCCTTAACATCATTAATTTGGTGAATTATGAGGCTAACGTCTTAGGTGACGACCTAAGACCTTCATAACATCACTCGGTGGTGACGAGGTCTGAGATCAGACACCTTAGCAGATGACCTCAGACTCTTAACATCATTAATTTAGTGAGATTAATTATGGGGATAACATCTTAGGTGATGACCTCAGACCTGCATAACATCACTCGGTGGTGACGAGGTCTGAGCTCAGACACCTTAGCAGATGACCTCAGACCCTTAACATCATTAACTTGGTGAAATTTATTATGGGGATAACATCTTAGGTGATGACCTCAGACCCTCATAACATCACTCGGTGGTGAAGAGGTCTGAGCTCAAACACCTTAGCAGATGACCTCAGACCCTTAACATCATTAATTTGGTGAGATTAATTATGAGGCTAACATCTTAGGTGATGACCTCAGACCTGCATAACATCACTCGGTGGTGACTAGGTCTGAGCTCAGACACCTTAGCAGATGACCTCAGACCCTTAACATCATTAATTTGGTGAAATTTATTATGAGGATAACGTTTTAGGTGATGACCTCAGACCTGCATAACATCACTCGGTGGTGAAGAGGCCTGAGCTCAGACACCTTAGCAGATGACCTCAGACGCTTAACATCATTAATTTGGTGAGATTAATTATGAGGCTAACATCTTAGGTGATGACCTCAGACCTGCATAACATCACTCGGTGGTGACGAGGTCTGAGCTCATACACCTTAGCAGATGACCTCAGACCCTTAACATCATTAATTTGGTGAAATTTATTATGAGGCTAACGTCTTAGGTGATGACCTCAGACCTGCATAACATCACTCGGTGGTGACGAGGTCTGAGCTCAGACACCTTAGCAGATGACCTCAGACCCTTAACATCATTAATTTGGTGAAATTAAGTGAGGCTAACATCTTAGGTGATGACCTCAGAGCCTAATTACAATTCAGTGGTGAAGAGACCTGAGGCCAGAATTATTGAGTATAAACAAGAACAATGCAACAAAATAATAGAAGAGATTGACATTCAGTAAAAGGAAGAAATCATATAGCATTCAGAGGCATTGATTACAAATATTACTTACAAAATACCGAGGTATTGTAAGTTACAAAATACAAATTTTTGTTACAAGTTAAAAAAGACTAAAGGTCTGGGGGGGAACATTAACAGTCTCGGCTGGGTTGACTTGATCAGCGTTGGTCACCTCGGCCACATCATCAGTGTGGTCTCCCCCTCCTACCTCAGTCCCTCCAAGATTTGCAGTTTCAGCAGGTGCAGCAGCCTCGTCCTCTACCTCTTGAAGAGCTTGTGCAAATTGGGGATCTGCAAAGCCGAGACCTATAAAGTCAGAGGCCTTTATAGTACCGACCTCCTTCTCTCTGACTTTAGCCCATTTGGTAGTGGCCTTGATACCTCTTTCAAGATATTCAAAGCCAAAACCCATGAACTCGTCTGAGCCTTTGTAGTTAGAAATTATTTTGTCCGAAGCATCTTCAAGGGCAGCCTTCACAGCCGAGCTGACCTTCTGCTGCAGCACGTCATCTTTGGCCTTCAGGGCTTTGGCGTGATCTTTGACGAGCAGAGAGATGTATTTTTCCAACCCCTTGACCTTATCTTCAGAGTTCTGCAGCTCTGACTTCAGACGGTCGACCTCAGCATTTAGGGCACTCTCAACCTTTTCGGCCTCTTGCCCCTTCTGAATAAGGGGCAATTTCCTCATAGCATAGTTCGATAGCTGATACATAGCAGTCACTCCCTGCACATTTAATGAAGAGGTTAAGCGGGAGAAAAGTCAAATGTTGCACTTATAAAATTTTGACGAAGGAACAAAATCATACCTGGACGGCTCTGTGAAGGCCGAACTCAACCAGCAGGGAGGTGTCCATAGCTCTGTATAAACGCTTGTCAGCCTCGATCATTATAGAGGCGAGTGCATCCATGGCCTTCCTGCTATTGCCGACCACACTATCAGTTAACTTCAGCTGATCCAGACGATCCGTCAGGATGTCGGCCGAAGAGATTGGAAGCGCAGCATTAGAGGCCTTCTTCTACCTCAAGGTCGGCCTCTGATCCTCAGAGGCATGGGCTTCAGGGGCCCTCTTCTTTGAGGCCTGAGATTTGGATGTTGAGGGAGCCGGGGGAGGAGCGTTCAGACCAGCCTTTTTGGCAAGCCTCGCTAAGCTCGGAGCAGCCATCTCCCACAGTTTGTCCGGGATGTCTTGTGGTCGCTCTGCAAAAGTTAAAAGATATAGGTCAGAGATCATACATGAATGAGTTCAGAAGTTAGACTTGAAATAAAAATTCTTACCAAAATCAACAAGGGGACTTCCACCAAGGCTCGTCCCCGAGAGATATTGGGTGGTCAGCAAATGTTCGAACTTTACAAACAGACCATGTGCCCCTTGGGCTTGCAGGGCCTTCACCTTCTGCATATTCTGAAGACATAGACCAGGATCGGCCCTGGCAGACATGGAGACCTTGCCCCATTTGAGGGGTATCCTCGGCTCAAGTGTGGAAGAGGTAACGCATGGGACAAATTCCCATGGCCCTGAGGCAAAAAAATAGCGGGGCTTCCAGTTATTATTAGAGGTCTGAGTCACCTGGAGCATTTTCTTCTCAGGCCTCCGAGCCACAAAATGATAGTAGCTCGGATGCTTTTTGGCCGAGGTTGGGACATAACAACCAACAAAGACCTGAACTGGGAGGTCAGAGTGATGGACTACCCTTCACATGATAATGGCCCCTATGATGACTCTCCAGGCATTGGGAGATAGCTGTGAGGGGGCCAAGTTGATATAAGAGAGAATGGATTTGATGATGGGATGAATGGGTAGGCGAAACCCTAACTTAAACATCTGCTCGTACAGGCAAATTTCCCCATCTCGGCCGTGATAGGCCCTCTCTTCCCTCAGAGGTCTCCTTAATTTGATGGAAGGACTGATGGAGTACAAATATCTGAAGCACAGAAGATCAACCTCAGTGACTGTGCTCTCGAACTCGTCCGCCTCAGAGATATCAACATCGCTTTTAGCATCTTCATCATCATCAAGCTCAACGTCGGCCGGAGCAGATGTAGATGGGTTACTAGGGAATCTCTGAGAGAACTCTGCCCCTGTGACGGCCGACAGGGGGATGACATCAAGAATGGGTGGCACAGCCACACTCGGCTCAAGCACTTCAACCTCTGAAGA
This sequence comes from Sambucus nigra, assembly GCA_949130495.1. Lineage (NCBI taxonomy): Eukaryota > Viridiplantae > Streptophyta > Magnoliopsida > Dipsacales > Adoxaceae > Sambucus > Sambucus nigra. The sequence goes on from OX422211.1 coordinate 311,190,475, forward strand.
AGAGGCTGAGGTGTTGGAGCCATTATGGGATGAAGCTCGGCTGGATACCTCGGCCTGATCAGGGGCTTGATCAGGCTGAGGTGTGAAATCCATAGCTTCCTAGAAAGATTCCACTGACATAGGGTCTGAGGTAGAAGATTTAGACTCAGACATAGGTGTTGGATCAGCAGGCACCCTTGTATAATAGAAGTTCTCCGGGGGGTCAGGATATATAACCCTCAGAGGTGGTGGAAACAAGGTTCTAATGGGAAACTCTTGTGACCTACGAGCTTCCTCTTGAGCTCTCTCTATTTGCCTAATCTTTTCTAGGGTCTTCTCTCTGAGAGAGGGGAAATCCTCAAGAAGCTGGTTTAAAGGTCTGAGCATCAAAGGACGGCCCTAAACTTGGGAAAAACTCCTAAAACTACAAACACGATTGACTTGTAAAATAAAGGAGTTTAAAGATCCAACTTGGAAGTTTAAAGCAAACCCAGTTCGCCTGAGACAATGGTACTCGTCGGAAAACTTAAAAACTCGCCAGAAAATGCAAACCAAATACCAGAAACAAAGGAAATGGAAAGGAAGAAGTACCTGGAAATGAATCGATGAATGAAATGAGGAAAACTCGCAAGAAAATTGACAAAGGCTTCGACAGAAGAAGTGTTGAGTAGAGAAGCTTTGGAGAGAGAGAAATCGCAAGAATAGTTTGTGCGCAGGAATGAAGTGGAGAAGAAAGAGAAAAAGAAGGGTTCAAACCCTTAAATGTGTGGGCACATTTCCCAAGGCACATCATTGCCTTGGGAGCCCTAAAGGACAGCTGACGGCACACGCAAACCAAGTAAGCACGTTCAGGCGTGGACAGGTGTCATGCAGGTATTAGCTTGGGACGGACAGGCCTCGTAGGTGTAGTAATCCCCTAGCCACTTGCTCTCGCATATGACTAAGGGCTGGGGGGTGATTGATATGCCCCAAGTGTAACCTTGTCCTAGAGACACCAACCTCGGCCGAGATGATGGCCGAGATATTGATCGACCCTAGATAAGCCATGGGCCCACGATATCATCCCTCGACCGGACCAGGGTCGGCCCAGTCTGACCCTGTCACCTACATTTTCAAGGGACACTACGCGCATCACAGGCATCAACAGCACTATCGTACACCTGGGTATGGCAACCTCGGCTGAGTGTAGGCCGAGGTGACAAGAAGCCTTGGCCCTCAACATGGAACCAGACCAACCTCGGCTTGGGCCGAGGTGACAAGAAGCCTTAGTGAACTTCATGGAATTAGTTCAACCTCGGCTGGGGCCGACCCCAGCATAATGTCTCGATTGAGATCAGGCCGAGACTCCCTATGACACATCTCGGATTGAACGGGCATCAAGATTTTACAGCTCGGCCTCTCCAAGGCCGAGGTCATCCACCAGTATGGCGGCCGAGCATCTGTTGACATTTGGATAAGGACACATGGGCACAAATCAGTTGTAACAAGATAATTCTCCACATGTGGGGAGAATATTTATCATCATTCCTTACATGTGACAGTGACAGATGGCACTCCCACATTGGTGAGGCTACCACACACATGCTCATTACATGCATGGGGGGTACATTACACCCCCTAGGCACTATATATAGGGATCATCCCCTACCTTGCAAAGTGATCCCAGTTATTCAACCCAAGCTAAAAACTCTGTCTAAATCTACAGTAGAGAGAGAAAGCTTGAGAGATTGTATCCATGGCCATCCGTGCCTTCATTCATTGATATTACTCACACACTCACAGTGAACGTAGGCTAGATTGACTGAACCACTTATATTCCGGTGTTGATTCCTCTTATCCTCATCTCATTCTCTTCTCTTTATTTAACTGTGCTGCCATTGTTATTCCTATATTGAGCTTGAAAACACCTTACACGGTGGTGCTGATTCTTAGCATCATCATGAATCACAAGATTAATTCAGTCCTAACACATGCATCTAAGTGATATGAAATCATAAAGCAATAAGCGTGTAAAAAAACAAATTTCAGGAAAATCCCCCATAGGGGTAAAACCTTTTATTTCTAGAACTTTGAAAAGTTTACAAGACCATTGACTTACATACAACTTCCTTCAAGTGTAACGCACGGTGCCTTCGTCAAACCTTCAAAGCGTCGGCTAGAAATCTATGGTGGTTCACGCACAGCTATACCACAAGGACACGCTGTCCAATAAACCCAAGAATACCCGTAATCACTCCCTATGAGATGCAGTCAAAAAGCTTTATAGAGACTCCCTCCACAATATAGCACGCAACCCTCCGGTTGCAGAGATCTCCCCACAAATTATGAACAATAGCAAAGTTCTTCTCTTGGGTTCCAAAACAATTCACACAAAAAGATATTGGAATTTTGTGAATTGTAAAACAGGAGACTGAACTCTTTCAATGTTGAAGAATAAAGTAAAACACTCAAAATCGTATTCTGTTTAAAATCAGTGTTTCTCCACCCGAAATTCAGTAGTCTGACCCCCTTTAAATACTAAAAATCAAGGCGGTGACGTGTTAGAAAATAACTCTTCTCGTTCGAACGACATACGGTGTCATTTGAAAGACCTATGAAACGAGTCCATGATTGTAGATAATATCGATACGAACTCGTGGCCGCCAGTTTCGTATTTTTCTAATTTTTTATGAATCAGTTATGATTTTTCTACGGAAAGGTGTCCGAGAACAAAAACTTTAGATGGAATGAATTAAAAAATTTAATAAAAACATTTAAATCTCCAACACTTAGAAAATATTTTATGAAAAATAATCCCAATACTCTAAGTGCATTATTAAGGTACTCTAAAACGTAACCTTACCAAAGTAACCTAGCGGAGACTTTTTAGTGAAGAAAGTTGATTATTCGGATCCGTCTTGATGTGAATGTGATCTTGATCTTCTTCGACGGTGTAGCGGTATATGACATATAAATTGATAACGGACAAAAATGTCGTTACAATTTACATCAGTACAACATTCACAATGTATATAACTGATGGCCCTTTACTAACTAAGTTGTTCGGTCTTCCTGCTGTTGGTCGGGCTTCTTCATATATTAGTCGGCATTCTCGAACTTGGTCGGCATTGCTGGACTTGGTCGAGGGGTTACGCCTTGCTGACTTGAATTGATGCCACGATGGATAATACATGTTCATTTCTAATTGATCCGCGTAGGTGGGTAAATATTGGTATCAACAGAAGCCCCCAAACTTTCGTGCTTGAGTTTTTTGCGAAAGTGTGGAATATTTAGTCCTAAAGTTGCCCGGGCAACAATTCTGATGCTTGGTTGGTTATCGATTTTCCATACTTGTGAAATTGTTGTCTTAACTGATGGCACATAACGCGGATGGCATTTTTGTAATTATCCAATGTTTTAACGAACTGTTTTTGGGTAGATACGTCTTTTTTGGCTTAGCCGCCAACAGGTCAATCGACACTCCCTTTAATCATTACCCTCGTTAGTTTTCGAGGGAATCTATAAAAAGTGGGAAAAATCTCGATTGCTTTCTACCTCATATCTTCTGAGTTTCTTCTTCTATCTTCTTGAGCTTTCTGTGCGACCGTTTCTTCTGTCCTTCAGTTCTTGCTGAATCCTTAAATCCTTGTAAGAATCTTCTCCCTTTTCCTTTTCTTCATCTTTAAACATGGTTTGATTAGTAGCTTCTCTAGAGGAATTTAGGAATGAGTGGAGTATACCCTCGTGGGTGGATTTGGAGCTTCCCATTCCTCCTACGGACCTTTTTTCTTTGTCTGAGGGCCATTGGCTCCCTTCTATTTTTATTGTTGAGTGTGGGTTCACTTTTCCCCCAAACTTATTTTGCCTTGAGTTTTGCCAGTATTTTAATGTGGTCCCTTCTAGAATATCCCCCAACACTTGGAGAGCAGTTAATGGGTGTAGATTAAATCATCTTTAGACCCATAAAGGAATTCCAAAGATCATGTTTTGCTATAAGTGGGTAACAAGTGACAACACTTACTATTTAAAAGCTAGGGCTATAAATAGGGCTTTAGTAGTTAATCTCCGAGATTTCAACAGAGGTTATTTTGATCATAAAGTCACTATAAGAAATTATTCATTTTATTACGAAAAAAATCATAGCCAAATGTTTACATTTCGTTGCTAAAGATATTTGGCAACGATTTTTTTTATCATAGTGTCGTGGCCAAAGCCCCGTGGCTGAAGGTATATGAGAACGAAAATGAGTTTCACGGCCAATAGTAAACTTATGTGGAATCCGCTTACCCTTTTCGTCATTGATCTTCCATCTAGACTCCCCACATGACACTCTTGCATATTCTCAAATTCCTTTCAAAATAACGAACAATATTTTTTACAAGCATGAATCGACACATATCATAATCCAAAATCACACAAATTGCTTTTCGCCTTAAAATATGATTTTGGAATCGTCTCGCCATTCGAAAAAGCTCGTTTCAATAGCACAAGAAACATGTTGAGTGATTTATCACTCTAGTGATTAATTACCTTCAAGTGTAGCAACTTGACAAGAAAATCCAATGTAGAGAATTTTTTACAATTAGGGTAAAGTTCACGTTCAGCTTCGCTTAATAATTTTTCAATGCTTTTCTTCTCCCCGCCATCAACATCCATGGGAGAATCACCATGAGACGAATCAACTGGACCACTAGTATTTATAAATGTTCCTTTATGCACGTCTTCTAACATATCACGCATTTCATCACCATTATCCTCTTCACTATCTGTTATCTCTTCATCGACATCATCACCATCTACATCGGCATTTGCACTACCATACACCAAGCGTTCAGAGATCTCCCCATGATATATCCATTGAGTATAAGTTGTGAAAAAACCTTTCAATAATAAGTGATCCTCCTTCATCGACATCATCACCATTTATCATTGACTATTGATTTGAATTCCAAAAGTTCTTAAACACGCTAAATTTCAAAAAGTTCTGAAACACGCTAAATTTCATAAATTTGTGCGGTATTGTCATATTTAGATTTCTAAAAATCTTTGTAATTTGCATGAATTCAACTTAATTTCTGTTAATAACATTCGACGACCTCAGCAATTTTGGTCATCAAATGTAACACTCAATGAATATTGTTACTATTAAGTAATATCGGCAATTGAAATGCGTTATCACTAAAGTTTTTACTACTGAAAATATGCTAAAACCTTATGAACCATTTTGACTTAAATGGAGTTGGAGCCAAGTTCTAAAAAATAGTATTTTGTACCTTCGGCTAAGTAGTTTTTGGTGTATTAAGTTTCTCTATTTGCATTTTGAGGCCAATATTTGTTTTTTGCAACATCTTTCCCAAAAAAGTTGCCTAAAAATTAAGTAGAATCAGAGTGTAAATAATGAAAACTGTGAACCTCGATGCTAATTAAAAAGAACTAATGTACCCCCAATGCAAAATACATATAAACCCCAAAAGCCATATTATAAAATTATAAAGGCTAGAAGACTTTAAATTGATATAAAATGTCACAACGATCATATTTTGATCTATATGTGTGCATAAATGTCACAAAATGCTTTAAATTAATTTTTGGTGCTTTCAAAAAAATTATATAATTTATGTATATACAAATGGGTAGTTTCACATAGTCATTATTCTTTATATGAATATATTTCTCTAAATGTGTAAAATTTTTAAAGAGGTTTCTTGAAATTAGATTTAGCATCACACTAATAGATTAATAACGTAACCGTAACAACAATCTTCAGATGACCACCATAAATTTTCAAGTACAAACACCAAAATAAATTACAAGAGGTAGTACCAATTTTGAAGAACATACACAAACCCAAAGAACAAGAGATACCACAAATCCATAACAACAATCACCAACCAAAATTACTAGATTAGCACCAACTTGAAGAAAACAAGCCAACAAAACTACAAGAACTTTGAGAAGGTAACCTGTGATAATTTGGTAAAAATCCACATTGAGTAGATATCTGTTGTGCCATTTTTCAAGAAAATATTCAGAGAAATATTTTTCACATTCTTCATTGATATTCCAATTCAATTTTGAAACAGTAACAATATAGTAACATGAAATCCTAACACAAATCAATAAACTTGGTTACAAAAGTCTTTCAACAACGTCACTCAATGGATAACAAAGGATTTTTGTTCAATAACAACTCAATGGATTACAAAGGGTTTTTGTTCAACAATAACTCATGGGTTTTTAATCAGCACCAATTAAGGTTTCGATGGTAAATGGTAGTTGGGTTTACAGAGGGTTTCAATGGTAAATGGTTCGCTATTTTCATGTCCCATTTAATGTTTATATATTGTCGGGTTTACAGAGGCTTACGGGGGGTATATTCCATTTAATGTTGATATTACAGGGTAGTGCGAGGGAGAGAGGGAGATAGTGAGAATTACCTTAAGAGCGGAGGCAGCGCAGACGAGCGGTGGAGGAGGAGAAAACTATTTGGCGGCGAAGCAAGAGTAAGACGAGCGACGGAGCAATACGAGTGGCGGAGGAGATTAGCGGCAATTTTGTAATAGGGTTGGGTGGGGGAGAAAGAGGAAATGGGGGAAACGAGGGTCGGGGAATGGTAACCGAATGAGGGAAACGTGTTCTTTTAGGTTTAGGAATTTTTTTATGTTTTGCCCCCAAAATTTATCTTTTGGATAGAAAACTATTTTTTAACAAAATATTAAATCAATTACCTACGAAATATTTCGTGGTCGACGTTAATTATTTTGTTGTCAAAAAATCGTGTTTTATATCTTGTAGGGGAAAAAAATGGCGCCTAATTTTTATTGATAATTTGGCAACGAAATTTGCTAATTTGTGGCCAATGTTTAATTAATGACCACAATTTAAATTTCATTGCTAAAAGTGATCATTTATCCATGAAATCATATTTATAGCCAAATAAATCATTGTTAAATGTAATATTTGTTATAGTGAGTGGCTGCCAAGAATTAGCAATGCGAACCCATGATAGGGAATGCAGTATACCACGGGCCCAGATGCCCTCAAAATGGCCATGGGATAGGTTACAACATTTTATCTAACTCTTCTTATATATTTTACTAATTGTTGATACTAAATTTTATCTGGCAACCTTGGTTGCAGTTAATCGAAAGAGGAAGTGTCCCAAGGAGGGTGGTATCAACCTCAGGGAGTTGATGTTTATTTGGGGCATTCATCAAAAAATAGGGGAGAAGCACATGAGGTCTGCTTCATACCTATTAGAGTATAAAAATACCATCACTTCTTTTATTGCTCACCCAACTGTTGCTTTTCCATCCTCAATGATTGATCTTGATCAAGACCTAGTATCCGCCTCTTTTGCCATTGTATCTAACAGTGGTGAAGATGCTAAAAGCCCCTCCTCTTCACTTGACTAGGACTTACCTCTTGCCGCTGCCATAGTGAATAGAAATTTTCCCAATATTATGGGAGATATTACCACTACTGGCTCCATAAAATTTGATGTTTGTGGGGTCAATAACAAGGATGAGACTGAGAAGAAGCCCCCAACTAAGAAGAATGATGAGAGTCTGCTTAAGCGCCAGAGGAAAGGTCTTCCTTCTAGGTTAGCTGAAGGAACTATATCTAGTAATGATCAACAAGACTTGGTCGATTTGCCTGATGCTGGATCTCCAGTGGCTATTGGATCTGGTTTGACCGACAATTTATAAAGTCTGGTACTCTTCCAGACCATAAGGGTGGTGCTTCTGCAATGCCCCAATAAAAAATATCTGAAAGGGTTGATCAGATCCTTAATTTGGTAAAAATTACTATTTCTTTTCCTTCTTATTCATATCTTTACATGTATTGTACTAACTTGCTTTGATTTCATTTTACAGTGCTTGGTTGCCTTCAATAACATGCTGGAAAAGGATAGTGTCCTCCGTCCTTCTTCGAATTAGGTAGATGAGGCATTTGAAGAGCTTAAGAAATCCTTACTTGAATCCCAACAAGCATTGGCTACTGAGCAGAAGAAGTGGGAGAACAAAATAAAGACTACAAAGGATGATGATGTAGTTACTGGGGGGCTACAGAAGAAATTGGGTGCAGAGAAGGCGAGAAGGTTGAAGGCCAATGAATATGCATTTAACAGGGGTTGGGATAAAGCTAGTGGCATTGCATCTGCTCAAATTAAGCTTGCCAAGAAGAAATGTTTCAATGATGGATGGTCGGCATCCCTTCCAGAGGTTGGTACTCGCCAAGACTCTGAGTTGTTTCTCAGGCATGATCCTAGGTCTCCTCCTAACATGGATGAGAAGATTAAGGATAATAGTGGGTCAGATGAATCTACCCTTGTTCTTGCGTCTACCGACCAACCACAAGAAGCATTAGTTGGTTCTTCACTCCCTCCCTCTTCCGAGTAAGTCACCCCACAAATTAATCCACCTACATCTGCCCCTTCCCAAAATGGGGCCACTTCTGACTGAAAGAATGAGTAGATTTATTTGGCGAACATGTTTAATTTTTCTCTTTAATTGCACTTTTTTTTTTCTTTTTATTTCCATATTTATGTACTTTTAATCAACATTTTATCAATGAAAAAGAACATTACTTTACACTTGCCTTCTTCTGTTGTTGATTAGAAATTGTTCTTGTTCTTTATAGTTCATGGATAAACTGGATCAATTCTCTTCAATTGATTCTGAGCTTCTTTAAAGATGCAATGATCTCTCCAAGGCTGGTCACTTGACTATAACCAAGGAAGAATTATCTACGTTGCTCGGAGAGGGTGCTTCAGATCATGCTAGAGAAACTTACCTTTATTTGAAATGTCTTATTGATTGGGAAGTGGTCAATAATGTGGCTTATTATGAAAGGATTGAAGAGTTACAAGAAGATCACAAGGAGACTAAGGCTCTTTTTCATGTCGACTACGAGCAAAAGTACAAAGCTGTAAGTGAAGGTTGGGGTTTTGAGCAAAAATTGGAGAAGCACATGTCTTTCTACAGGAGATAAGAATTTCTTCTTAATCGGGAGATAGAGGAGGCTAGATCCATTGCTAAGCTGTTAGAGGAAGAGAATAATAACTTAAGTCAGGAATTGAACTCATTAAAGGCTTCTTCTTCTACTACTATTTCTACAGATGATGTGGTTTCTTTCCTGTAGGATAAAAATGTCAGATTGAGGGAAGAAGTGGAGGCATTGAGAAAACTAAGTCTGCTTCATCCTCCCGAGCAACACTAAACCTGATCGAGATACTACAGATGAGGCTAAGACCCAGCAAACACTTGTTAACCAGGATGCTCAATTGAAAACGAAGAATTTGGTCATTTTTGACATGTCCCAGAAACTTCAAACCCAAGCTGAGCAAGTTTCTACTCAGTCCTGCCAATTACAAGCCAATGACGAAAAACTGAAAAAATTGCATCATCAGGTTGAGAGGCTGACCTTCCAATTTCATAAATATCCTAGGGAGATTTGGATGGAGGGATATAATGAAGCCCTTGGTCATTTTGATGGGAGATTCAAGAAAGATCAGATTGAAGGCTACAAATGGGGATGGACCAACTGTTTGATAGTTATGAAGGTAGATCAAAGCAGCACTCTTTGGAGCTGGTATGTTCCTGGCTTATTGATCTGTGAGGATCCTCCTTTCGAATTAGATGTTGATTGGATTCCTGCCAACATAATTTTCTAGTGCCTGATTTCAAAGTATTTAGGGGATTATGGCCTTCTGTAATACCTCGTAATTTTATGACTTTTAAATTGAGAGAAATTAAAAGTTAATGGGCCAAATAAATGGGAAATAATTGGAATTAATTATGAAAAATTAATTGGGATTAATCTAGATTTAATATTACTGGATATTAAGATAATATATGATATTGAATATTGCTTAGTGATATATAAGTAATATATGAATAAGTTGTTATTTATATTGTCATGAGTTGGTAATACGATAATAATGGAAATTAAATCGGGGCGTGGTTATGGGACGTGTCGAGACTAATTTAAATGAATAAAAATAAAGATTATCTATATCAATCTTATGGTTGTTTCGAGTGCGTCGTTGCGTACGAAAGGGTCGAAATAGTCAGAAAAGTCTATTCGGGTGCTGGATTTGGGTCTCGGGTCAAGCGGGAGATGAAAGGATACCCCGAAGGGGCATTTTAGTCATTTTACTTTGGAGATGAATAGTAATTTCGGATTTTGTCTTATTATAAAGGTGTTGGGTTAAAGGAACGTTGGTTCATTGCATTTCATCACAAAATATTTTAGAGGTCTTAGTATAAGAGAAAGTGAAATGTTCCTTGGGAGAAGAAGAGGTTCCTTAGAAAATGGGAGAGTCTTTTGGGGCAAACCAAAGAGGATTAACCACCTTCTGCCACCAGCACCACCACCGAAAAGTGGCCAAAAAATGAGGAATAAATCTGACACCATCATCACCAAAGGTTCAGACCTACATAACTAAGGAAAGTGCAATTCTTGCTTTATTTGATGCTTAAAATATCCATGCTAGATAGGGTAATTAAGGAACTAAGAATTTACATATTTCAATGATAAACTATAGAATTTTAGTTTAGTTCTGGACATGAGGATTAAATAAAATAAATCTCTTTCTCTACAAAGGTTTTAATCCATGGAATTTGGTTTCAATTGAAGGAAGGAATCTGGGTTCATACAATTTTCTGGGAGAAATATTAAAATATGAGAATTCTCGGAAAGATATGATTTAGTCCAAACTAATTGATGAATTTAGATTTTTTGATTGTTCGAATTTGATCATATACCTTACTATGTCAATTGAGATTAAGTAGGAGAAATTTTGGATTGATTTATGTTGGTTTTGATGAGAAAAAAGTGTTAAATTCATAGGTTGTAATATGCAGAAACTGGGTTGATATCTGATCGATCGACCCAAGAATGTCGATCGATCGACTGATCGATTGATCGACCTAAGACCATCGATCGATCGACTCCCTCTAGAAATGTGAAATGTTTTCCTTTTAAAGTTTGATCGAATCCCAAATTGTGAGAAATCTTTATTGATGATTGATTGAATATAATGGGACTTAAGGGAGGACAGTAGGATATACTTGAGACCCGAAAAATGTATTTTGTGTGGTGTTAAATCGGGGAATGATTAATGGGGGAATTAATTATATAAATTTTGGTATAAATAATATTCGAATAAATTTGTACATTACAAAAGGTGAGGGGATTGGGTGAATGTTGGAATATTATATTGAGGATAATATTATGTAAGTGGTATCCACATAATAATATTCGACGAATTAAGTTTGGATAAATTTTGTTACATTAACGAGGTACGAAAGGTTTGGGTTAATGTTGGAAATTTTTTATTAAAGTGAAAAGAAAATTATGTGAGCGATAACTACATAGTAATAATGTGATAAAGAAAATAATTATAATTAACAAGTACGGGTGGTAGTGATAAATACAACGGGTACTTGGGGATATGATAAATTCCTAGTATTATACATAGGTCGAAAGAGTACCTAATTTTATATAGGTAGATGATAATGCCTATTGATTGATAATTTATGTGTATGACATACCTAGCTTACTTGCTATTGACGGGAGGTTTACGCGTGCGGGTAGTCATATCCTGATGAATCTATGGGATTTTTGACTTGTCACTCAAGAACATAGGACTTAGGTCGATTACCATTAGTGAGAACAATGGTATAGAATGGTCATTTGCGTAGACCAAAGGCTTAGGACTATGTTCGCCTCCATTATTTGTGATTTAATCTTTGTGGTTCAATGGATCTTTACCAAGCCTATAGTCCCCTATACAGTAATGAGATGTATTGGGACATGATAGCAGAGTAATGCAGCACCGCAGTTGTGTCTTGGGGTGCAGTATAGTATAGATATAATATAGTGAATGTATATATATATAAATATGATGATATCTACTATGTGACTAAAGTAGAATTGAATGATAATGATATCTAGAATTAATTAAATATGAGAACACTTAATTGAATTGAATTAATAAGGGGCTTATCGATATTGAATCTAAAGGGATATATATATATATATATATATTACATGTATTATGATATTTATACGTGGGAATGAATTGGGCTATTATTAGTGGATACACTGGTTTAAACTAGTTAACATGGGAACTGTAACTAGGATGGCTTACAGGTACGTTAGGTGTGCACTCTAGATGAGAGGTGAGAATCTCAAGAGAGAGTCCGATAATCTAACATGTATATTATAAGTGATAAATATTGCAATTATTCACTTGCTATTTTAAAAACTATTTTACATCGGATCTGAACCTTTTCCTTGCTTATTCTTTTCTCTCTCTTGTATCTCCTATATCAAGTGTCCAGCCACTTGGATGCCAGCCTTAAAGGATTATGATGTTGACGAGTTATGGACACTATGGAGTTTGGAGCTTTGTTTAGATGCCTTCATATTTGTTGATTTCTACTCTATAGTTGATTTTTATTTAGGGCATGTCGCCCAAGAGGATTATAGTATTTCCCTTCTATGTGAGTCAGGATTTTATACTCATGTCGTTATGATACATTTGTTATTATTAGGATTTATGTATTGAGATTTTTTACTGGAAAGTATTGTTCCAGTTGTATTTAAATTCTTTTGTGATTCATTTATTGTTTTGGATTGGATTATTTTGAAATTTTTCGTAATGGTAAAAATGGAATTTTATTAAATTAAAATTTGATAAGTTTAACACCTGCTTAGTTGGATATTAGGTGATTAATGTTTTTCGACAGTGATGCTAAGAATGAACTAACTGTAAATTATGTTTTAATTGGGTATGGGACAGATCACCCGGTATTTACTGAGGCAGGGTGTTACACCTTCATGACGAGCTAGAGATTGTTCATCCTCCTCATCTGTTAGATGGACCGAGTAGTAGTAATAGAAGAATGATCTAGGACTTCAACTTTATCAATTCCCCTTACACATTAGATGATCCTCCAACAGGTATGGAACCAATTTCCAGTTCTTCTAAAGCTGAGGGGAAGCATCCCTTAGAATAAATTTTATTCCTGTAATTCAGTTGTAAGAAATATTACGTAATGATTATTGAAATGAATGAAATATGTGATCAACTTATCTTGTTAATCTCTGAGTGTGGATGATTTCTTTATTTCATTAGTTTTATCGATACAATTAATCTTTTGCCCAAGTTTAGTATCAATTACCAATGAGCTCATCGGTTCTACTAGTTAACTTAGATTAAAATCCAAGTTTAGTACTAGTTACCCATGTATTTCCATAGGTTCTACTAATGGACCTAAATTTTTATATTTTGCATTAGTTACGAGTGGTGACCAAGCATATGTGGAATATGTGTCTACAGTACTTGTTAGGAATCTTCACAACGTTTTTCCTTTATTTTGCGCAGTTGGATAAAATCTTGTTTTATCCTTGTCTTTAGTAACCAAGTTTCTTGAGGATTTAGAATCCTGCTTTATTTCGATATTTTTCTGTTGCCGATCAAGTTTTGCTTATGCTGACCAACGATCAATCATCAATAATAAACTATGTGGTTGTTGTTGCGAAGGACCTATTCTGGGCACCGATCAACGGTTGTTCGAGACACTTTTAAAGTTTTTCTGAGCAACATTCAATCCTTTCCGATCAAGTATATAGCAGTGCATAGCACTAGTACTCCCAAAAATTTAAAATAAATAAATGGAGGAAAACATCATTTTTATTAATACTTAAATGACATGAGTACAATATGTGTTATTACATCACTGGTAATACTTCCTAAGATGCTCAGCATGCCATGGATTCTTCAACTCTTCTCCCTCCAATGTCTCAATTCTGTAAGTTCTAGGTCGGACAACTACTAAAATAAGATATGGCTCATGCCAATCATCCTCAAGTTTATTGGTCTTCTGAATTACCTTTTTCAGCACATAATCTCTTTCCTTTAAGTTGTCTGGCTTCATTCTTTTGTCATAGAAGCGGGTTGTTCTTTGCTGGTATGGTGCATTTCCTAAAGCAGCGTCCTCACGTACCTCCTCTAACATATCCAAATTCAATCTTCACGTTAAATCACTTACATGAGAGTTGAAGTTCAATACTCTATGGGATGGGAAGCCCAATTCAGAAGGTATGACTACATTAGTCCCAAAGACCGGCATGTATGGAGATTCTCCAGTCGCATTCCTTGGAGTTATTTGGTATGACCATAGAACAGAGTGTGACTCATTAATCCAGTTAACCTTGGCATCATCAAGTATTATTTTCAACCCATTAAGTAGAGTTCTATTTATAACTTCAGTTTTCCCATTGCTTTGAGGATGACCTGGAGCTTGTGGATATTGGACGGAGCACAATAAGCTGTAACTTTTTCATTATCGAACGAAGTCCCCATGGTCGGTAATGAAGTCATAGGGCAACCCATATCTACAAATGATACTCTTCCATATAAATTGGTAGACCTTCTCATACGACATGTCCACTAATGGTTCTTCCTCCTATGGTGGTCGACAATGGGCCAACTAAATCTATTCCCTAAATTGCAAAAGGCCAAGGTAACATGATTAAAGTGAGCGCAACCTGCGGGGTCTTTCGAATGCTAGAATACCTTTGGCACTTATCAGATTTTTTTAGCAAAAGATGCACAATCCGCTCGCATAATTGGCCAATAGTATCCATGTCTACTAATTCGCTGCAGTAGTGTCCTGCCTGCTATGTGAGCTCCAGAAGATCTTTATGAACCTCCTGGATCAGGTCTTGAACCTCTGTTGGATGAACACAATGTTGTAAGCTAGTTGTCAATCCTCTCATATATAACACTCCTTTGTATAACACATATCTTGCTACTTTATACTTCAGCTTTTTAGCCTCAATTGTATCTACTGGCAAAGTTCCTTCTTCAATGTATGCTTTGATGGGATCCATCCAAGATATCCCAATATATACTGTGATAATATTAATCATCAGATCTTCATCTATACTCCTATTTGTTATAATCTCGATAGGAATAGTTCTTTCGAGCTCAATTCTTGTTGTAGAAGCTAGCAGCGCAAGTGCATCTGCTCGGGCATTCTCTAATCTTGGTATTCTGCTCATTTCAATAGTCATTAATTTGGCTATCACTTCCAATGCTTTGGATAGGTATCTAGTCATCAGCTCTCCTTTACCTCCATATAAGTTTAATATTTGGTTCACCACTAATTGAGAATCACTATGTGCCATAACTTGCTCGGCGTTCATTGATTGGGACTAACTCAATCCCACAATGAGATCTTCATACTCTGGTTCATTATTTGAGGCCTGGAACTGGAATCATAAAGCATATTCAATATCTATCCCATCAGGAGTTTAAGTATTATACCCGTTACACTACCGATCGTACAAGATGATTCATCAACGTACAAGTTCCATATCAGGAGATTATCACGAAATGCTTGGTCTATCAGAGTCCCATGATGGAATATTTTTCTCCTCACTTCCTCATACTTCCCAGACATATCCTAAGCTCTAGAAAAGGAATCCTATTGGTTGGAAATGATTTCTTCTGACCTTTCTTCTGATGAAGGTTGGTCGGGCCATTGATCATTGACAACTTTAGCTTGACTATTCCTTTATATGACTTGTTCTGCCTGCACTCCTTGTAGCTTGGGGGTCTCAGGATAAGTGAATTCAATAATGAAATCTGACATGGCTTGACCTTTTAATGAAGACTTTGGTTCATACACAATATCATACCCCCCCCCCCCCCCCAATTCCACTGCCCAATCCATTAATCTGCCAGACTTCTCCGGCTTATGCAAGGCTTGCCTAAGAAGCATTTCAGTGTACACCACAATTATATGGGCTTGAAAGTACGGTTTCATTCTCCTGGACACCTCAATCAATGCCAATGCTAGCTTGTCTAGGCATGGGTACCTGATTTCTTCTCCTCGAAAACCTTTATTGGTGTAGTAGACTGGTTTTTGAACTCTATTCTCTCCTCAGATTAAGGTATAACTTACAGCTGACTCAAAGATAGCTACGTACAAGTATAATCTTTGTCCTAAAATTGGTCGGGAGAGCAGTGGGGGTGATCCTAGGTACTTTTTCAACTCCAAAAAAGATTTTTCTCACTCATCGTTCCATTCGAAACTCTTTCTAAGCACTTTAAATAATGGCAGGCACATGTCAGTAGCACAGGACACAAATCTAGTCAAAGTTGTTACTCGCCCAGTTAGCATTTGCATATCTTTTTTGTAAGTAGGGAACTGCATTTCAATCAATGCCTTGATCTTATCTGGGTTTTCCTCAATTCTTCTCTGATTTACTATATACCCGAGGAACACTCCTTCCTGTACTCCAAATAATCACTTGGTCGGGTTTAATCCCATTTAGTGTTTTTCCAACTGATCAAAATTTTGGCTGAGATCGATAATATGATCGATTTTTTCCTGCTCTTCGTTAGCATATCATTCACATAAACTTCCATATTTTTTCTGATTTGATCCTCAAAGACTTTGTTCACTAATCTCTGATAAGTAGCACCTACATTTTTTAAACCAAATAGCATAGCATTATAGCAATAAGTTCCTAGGGGATTAATAAAAGAAGTGATTTCCCTGTCTTCAGTCTTCATCCTGATCTGGTTATAACCAGAGTATGCATCCATAAAATTGAGCAGTTCGTGTCCTAAAGTTATGTCAATGAGTTGATCAATTCGTGATAAAGAAAAATGGTCCTTTGGGCAGGCTTTGTTTAAATCCGTAAAGTCTACGTACATTGTCCACTTTTTATTCTTCTTCTTGACCATTTCTACATATGCTAACCAATTTGGATACTTTACTTCATCAACGGAAGCATCCTTTGAAGCTTTTCAACTTCCTCCTAAATGGCTTGATTCTTTTCGGGATAAACACTCTTCGCCTCTGCTTCACAGGCTTGACATCCTTACTAACATTGAGGTCATGGCAAAGAAAGTTGGTATTAATCCCAAGCATATCTTCATGACTCCAAGTGAACACATACTTCCTTTATCTAAGGGAATTCACTAGTTCCTATTTAAGAACAGGACCCAGCATTGTTCCTATTTTAGTGGTGCACTCCGATTTGTCATCGTCCAGCACAATGCTCTCTGTTGCTTCCATTATTTGGCCTTTCACCAATTCTATTTCTTCTCTTGGATCTATGGTTTTAACCTCAGAACCGCTATTAGGTTCAAAGATATCCACTTGATAAGTGGTGGGTTTTCTCTTTATCTCTGCTAAATCTTCTTACTCAACAGATGAGTAGTTTCATTCCCGAAGATATTTTTTGGTCGCCTTTTATAATTCCTACTCCAAAGTTGGTCGGGAACTTTAGATATTGATGGATCATAGATGGTATAGACTCAAACTTCTTTAACCCACTCTTCCCATTATCGTGTTATAAGCATAATGAACATTTTTATCCATTACAAAGAAACATATCTTCTCTGTTCGGTTGGCTGGCCATGTGCCGATCAACACCTCTACCTTAATTGTTCCTAAAGGGAATACTTTTTCCTCAAAAAAAACTATTAAATGTCTGTGTTAGGGATCCAACTCTCTGAGATTGAAGTTCAAAATTTCAAAACAAGGATAGAACATAATGTCTGCCAAGCTGCCATTATCAACTAAAACTGTGGAAATAATAATATTCTTCTTTTTAATCTTCATTATAAGATGATCATCATGGGGGTATAGTACCCTTGAGAGGTCATATTTAGAGAAATCGATCACCAACCTGTCTTTGTTGACTTTCTTTGGCTGATATTTTTCAACTAGATTAATCCTCTGTATATATGAACAAGTTTGTGCCTCATTAAGCTAAGCCTTCCTTCTAGTAGTATAATCTCATCCTCTTGTGTCACCGCCTGTAATCATTTGACAATCAAAAGAACCAAAACTGAGCATGAATACCTCACGTTCTGGTTGCTTGGGTTTCTTGGGTAGGTCAGGATCATCCTACTGATCATCTTCATGAGTCCTCTTCTTCTCATCTCTAGGCTTGCAAGGCCAAATAATGGAAGCAAATAAGGAAGACTGTTACCAAAGAAAGAGTTACCAATGAATAGCTCGGCCAGTTGATGGAAGATAGAAATATGCCCCCGAGGAAGACTGTTATACCATATCTGAGCAGGTACTATAATTATTCCTGAGAATACCTTGCATATCATTTCATCGGGGACAACATAGATGTCAACTGCTGCCTGATATTGCTCTATATGGCGGATGGGATCAGTTTTCCCATCATATTTGGGTGTAATTGCTGGAGCTCTAAACTTTGAAGGTGTGGAGAAATCCACAATAGATTGTATGAAAGGAGATCCCTTCACAAAGCTTCTCTGCAAAGGGTTCTTGTCCTTTGCCACTTCTCCCAATATATCTTCTGATTACTGGATGGAACCCTTCTAAGCGTTATTACCAACGTCAGATCTGTGCATTTTAGCTTTTTCATTTCGACCAGCTATTTGTGCTGAACTTTCTTCCTGCGATTATCTCTCGACGTGGGCAGTTCATCGGGCTTCTAATCTAGACTGGGTTGAGCCTTCCCGTTGATCGGTTGGTCATCGAGTGTTTCTCGACAATTCACTGGGAACATTTTTGTTCCCCATGGGTCCCAAATGATAAAAATGAGATGCCCGACTTAGCCTCTCAAAGACACTCAATCTTTCAGGAGAGAAGGACTGTTCATTATAGGGCTCCGATGTTCTGAGCGAAGAACTTACTCCTAGGAGATAAGAAATATCTCTAATAGTCCTGGATTGGCTATGTCTACTGCTTCTTGGATGTGGTGGTGGCATGTTTCCATGAGCAAATAAGGAAAGTGGTATGGCTTGTAGGGTTTGCGCTAATTGCCTCATGGTATCTTGCCTAGCCTCTTCTCCTCTGGCGAGACTAGCCAGGATTTCAGTCAAATCATTGTGCGTTGGTGGAGTAGAATAAACAGGTGGGATGCCATCATTCCTGGTACTCGACTCAGGAATATCAGCCATGTTGATTAAGTGAATGAGTGAAAATGCTTAGAAACAAGTTCCCACAGACGACGCGAATATGTTGATGCAAAAAACTAGAATGGACCTAATTATTTGATCAAAAATAAATAAATAAATAAAATAGACAAGTAAGATTTTTAAAGTGGTTCGGCTGAAGGAATAGTCTACGTGCTATGTTTTGTATTTCCTGTTGGATTGTATTTGGATTCGGTCCCCTTTGCTGTAAGGATTACAATGTATTTATATCCCTCTTGGGAGATGAAGAGTCGAAATGTTAAATGATGGAATACCTTTATAAAATACATATAAACATTGTTTTGGTAAGAGAATTTTTCCACCGAAGGAATTGTTTTAACATTTATGTACACAGTTATAATTATCAATAACTTGGTTTAATGCTTCTAAATATGAAGTCAGTGACATTTACAGAGCTAATAAAGAAAACATTCTAAAAAATTAAATCTTTGTCTCAAATCTTCCCATGCTATGCACTATTTGAAAAAATCATTTATAAGAATTGTGCCCCAATTCATAAAAAGATAAAGGAATTCCACTTCATGCTTATCCACGACTACTCTACTATTTATATGTTAATGTTTCAACGAGATCTGACTAAAACAAAATAGAACATGTTAATAGCTATAGATAAATTCTAAAAATAATAAAATAGGTTTAGCAGGATAAGTCAAAGTACATTTATAAATTTCACTTACACGTCTTGCAAAATAATAATAATAATAAAAAACACTCAATATAATGTGCATTAACATCAAGTTCTTTCTCCCCCCAACCCATCTTTTCTTGTGAAATCGAAAAACACACAACACAATAAAGGATAAATAAAAAAAAAACTCAAACGGATGTTCAATAACACCAAAAAAATTAATTTATGTCGAATTGTTATCATTAAACCAAGTATTTTCTAATTATAGCCAACTCCACACCATTCGACCAGTTGTTCAACATTATTTTTTATGCGTTCTTTTTTATTATTGGGATAATATTTGTTTTGGGGTGGGGTTGGAGTGGGAGTGGGGTGTATTACATGTTGCTAAAACTAAATGCATTGTAGCAAATAAAAAAGGAAATAAAATATCATCAATTTCACTTGATCCCTTGAAATCCCAAGTACGTCAAAAGATAAAACAAGTTTAGGGTTATGTTCTTACCATGAAGATGTACATTGTTATGTTACTACGTTAGCTAAGCCCTTAGATTTTCAATTAAGATCATCCATTCGTTCTCTCATTGTTATATTCTCCATTTTTTCTTTATTAGCTTATCTTCTATCTTTATCTCTATCCCCCATCACTCTGTTGACTTCCCTCATCGCCTTAACATTTTTTTATCTCTTTCAATGACTTTCTCCTTTTGCATAGAAGAAAATACAGATAATGTCGGCTTATGATCAGCCCCATGGATATGTATATAGAACTTGTTAAAATGCACCAACATCATTCGCCACCACGTTTATTCATGTAAACAATTATTAGAATGCATTTTACGTAGACATAGAAACATAAACAATTATTAGAACACATTGTACGTAGAAATTTTCAGCAGTTGTAGCCACATAATTGACCTTCTATTTGCTCTAATGAGTCGTATTCCATACACTACTCATGGACGCAAGATTTTATGTCTTCTTATCGCACTAAAATTAATTATTTATACCAAAGTTTTTAGAGATATATTACAATCTAAAACTCCCCTTGACGAAATTATTTTCCTCCACATCAGTGGAAAATCATCTCTGTAGAACGATTATTCGACTTAATTCACTTTTTTCTATAGATAGTTTCAAATTAAAATTTATAAGGTCATACATAAACTAAGGTACCTAAGAAAGAAAGATATCGATAACAAAACATGTATAACTAACAAAAAAATATAATGACCTAATATGCATATTTAAAAAACCATATTCTACAGGGCATAGAAATCATATTATGCAGCAAAAATCAGCCCAAGTATAAGAAATATTCAAAAGATTTCGATTTGATTAGAAGTGGAACCTTTCTTTCTTCCTAATCACCAGAAACAAAGACAACCAATTATACTAATGATATAAACAAGGTTGAATATGTTATTATTTAAAGCAAGCATGTATAACTAATAAATCAATTTCTATTACAGTGTAGAAGAAAATATTTTAAAAAAATACAAATTATATATTCATAAAAACCAGATTATGTAGTGCATAAAAATCAATTTTCCTATGTCAAATATCTTATTCAATAATGCCTAACTCACAACAACAACCCAAACATAAGAACTATTTGAAAACTGCCACAAAATCAAATTCTTAATGAATAACATTGCACTTAACTAGTTGTTTTATATTTCTAGTTTTTCAATATAACAAAAGACAAATCCAATAGTAAATACATAAAATATTTAAGAGTGACATATAATATGAAACATTTCATCCGCACATGTTCCACAAAGATCAAGACATTTAACCTTTATTAATTGTAGAGGACGATGCTGATGATCCTATTCCAAGGAGTGAGTTGTGCTGGTTGAAGTGTTCACAATGCATTTTCGTGGGGAATATATGATATGAATTATTGAATTCTGTCATTACTGCAGACTTCATGTAATCATCATTTGGCAATTGAAACTTATCCTATTTAAAAGATAAAAAGAATATTAACCCCAACTTTAAACATGTTTGTTCCATATATGTGCATCAGTACCTTTCCCGCATAAGTATCCACATATGTTCTTTGTTCTTGTCTAGAACTTGTCTCTAAAACCCGATCTTAATTGGGGAATGATCTCGAATAACAATGCTTACCTCATATTTGAAATTCGATTAAGAAATCCCTACTAAGCCACCTTTTGAGATTAGGATGTGAATGTTCTTCTCCCTTCCTAGATTTATTTGAAAACTAAACACTCATATTGGCCCCCTAACTCATTTCCTTGAACAAGAACCTATTAAAAATGAAGTAGTGAAAGTAAGAAACACTAGTTGATAAGAAGAAAAAAATTATTTTGGAAGGAGGGGATGCTTCTCTAAAAATTGTTTAGGCATTTAGTACCCAAGAAAAATCATAGATAGATATGACAAAAAAGATTTGATTTAAATCATATGATGTTTTTTAAGAAAAAAAAGTTTAGCTAAGAATTTAGATACAAAATTTAATAGCTAGATGATTCTTTAGGAGGGGAACAACTTTGAATTCGAGAGAATGGTCTATGAATTCTTGAGAGGGATATTTAGGGGTGTTTTTCAAAGTGAGGTCATGGACTCTATTTATAGGGCTAAGGGGACTACCGATCAATTCGTGCCTGGACTTGACTACCGGCACAACACCTCAGGCACACTGCTGATAGGCAGTGTCCCTAGGGTGCTATTCGGCTGTCCGGGATAGTTTTTTCAAAAAATTCGTAAAAAGAAATCCGTGAGTTAGAATCACATATAGGGTAGACCGTTGGAAAGGGTATTTAGAGCCCTTCAAGAATTCGTTGATCTAATCCCGAGTTCGAAAGATAACCAAGGTCAAATGGGACCTAGAAGCACTCATTGGTCTCTAGATGGGAAATTATCAGAGGAAAATGAATCGTTCGTCCGTACCGTAAGGTCAATTTGTGAATACGAAGGACCGTTGGAAACGGTATTCAGTTCCCTTTGAGATTTCATTCAACTTCGTTTTGTTCGAAGAGCTGACCAAGGTCGAATGAGGCTTAAAATTATGGGTGACCCTTCGAAGAACGTGTTATTTGTTCTTACTATGAGACTAATTTGCTCATGGGATAAACCGTTGGAAAGGGTATTTAGTGCCCTTCGAGATTTCATTCAGGTTTACTCAAGCTCGTGAGTTAATCGGAGTCAAATGGGGGCTGAGAGCGCTCGATGGCCTCAAGATTAGGTTTTGGAGTAAAATGGATCGTTTGTCCTAATCGCAAGGCCTATTTATACATGGGGTGGAATGTTAGAGAGGGGATTCGGAGCCCTTCGATGATTTATTGAGCTTTTTCTTAAGAAAGAAAGTTTATCAAAGTTAAATAGGGTCAAGAGTGTCTAGGGGTCTTCAAATCAATACTCGGAGCATGTCTCATGGTTTATAGTGGATGGATGAGTGATAAGATCATAAGGAGATGATTAGGTTGGTCCTAAGATGGGGGGTCTACAAAGCCCCTCGATGAGCAAGCTTAATAAAAGTGAAGGTCATAGAATAATAGACACCACATCGATGTTAGGGAAGACGATTTTAGGTTAATTATGCGGATCTAGAGGATGAGTTTGATAGATTCAGAGGGTCGAGGTCAATTTTGAGTAATTAAGAGAATGAGGATGATCGATCAGTGGGTCGAGGTTTATTTCGAGGACCTGAGGGGAAGAGGATGATCGATTTAGTGGGTCGAGGCTAATTATAAGGACCAAAAGTTATGCTGGGGACGACCAATCATGCTGGTCAAGGTCAATTCTGAGGACCTGAGGCCAATGTTAATTCTGAGGACCTAAGTTGTAACCACTAATTCTAAGGGCCGAGGTCAATTCTGAGGACCTAAAGTTGTCACGACCAATTGTAAGGATTAATGTCAATTCTAAGCACCTAAATTTATGATGACCAATTTTGAAGGCCGAGGTCATTTTTGAGGACCTAAAGTTGTGATGATACATTATGAGGGTTGAGGTCAATTCTGAGGACCTATATTTGTGAAAAATGATTCTGAGGGTTGAGATTAATTCTGAGGACCTAAAGTTGTGACGACTAATTCTGATGGTCGAGGTCAATTCTGAAGACCTAAAGTTGTAACGACTGAGTCTAAGGACCAAGGTCAATTCCGAGGACCTAAGTTGTGACGATCAATTCTGAGGGCCGAGGTCAATTCTGAGGACTTAAAATTATGACGACCAATTCTGAGGGTCGAGGTCAATTCTGACGACGTAAAGTTGTAGCGACCAATTATGTGGGTTGAGGTCAATTATGAGGATCTAAAGTTATGATGACCAATTCTATGGGTCAAGGTCAATTCTAGAGACCTAAAGTTGTGACAATCAATTCTTAGGGCCGATGTCAATTCTGAGGACCTAAAGTTATGATGATCGATTCTAAGGGTCGTGGTTAATTCTAAGGACCTATAGGTGTGACGACTAATTCTGAGGGTAGTGGATGATTCTGAGGACCTAAAGATGTAGTGCATGGAATATATCTCCTGTTGAAATTTAAATTATCTTGGGGGTGCAGGTGCACTTATGGTTCCGCTGGGAATTGCGTCGTTTTGAAACTCCACTGGGGGAATGCATAGGTTTGAGGTTCCAACTGGGGAATTATAGTAGACCTAGATGCGGGCGCATCATAGGTTCTACGGTGGAGTATGTTGGGGATAAGAGTGTAAGATAAATCCAAAAGTGATTTTCTTGTGGGAAAATAATGTTCCATATCTTTCAAGGATCTTTGGGAATTTTTCTAACTTTTGTGGGCTATTTCTTGAATTTTCTGGTATTTTCTTGTACAAAACTTTAAGCGGACTGTCGATGGGTAGGATTGAAGGGGTGGGAGAAATTGGCAATGGCACTGACTCCTGGGCTTCCTTGGGAAGATTAAAAGGTGGTTATCGATCGGTATGGGCTGGGGGCTGCTGATCGGCAAGCCCTTGAACCTTCTATAAAAAAGGGGAGATCCTTACCCATTTTTCACACATTCAAATGTTTGAATCTTCTGCTTTCTCTCTATAAAATCTATTCTTAAGCCCACTTCAATATTTCAAGTGTATGAATCTTTAAGTGAGGTGTACAACAAGTAGTTAGCTGTCGATAACTGGGCTAGCCTAAAGTAGCGATTTGCGGTGCCCCTTGCGCTGGGCAATGAGAATGATTTTGACTTGTTTGAGCCTATTGGGATGAGCGTACCTTGCTACATCATCCCCCATACCATCGTTTGTCTAGGGTGAAGAACCCTAGTGGCTACAAAAGTATGGAGACTTTTAGTTTTCCAATTCATTTTTCTCTTTATTCCTTGCGCTAATGAATGGTTTTTCTTCTGTTATATGGCAGACTGACATATCTCCCTCGATCATTCGGTCCGGGGGATGACTGGATTAAGGGAGGTTTGGGAGAATCTCCCTACTTTTGTGTGCTGGATGGTATCTTATGCCGAGTTTGGCCCGTTGGTGAAGGTGGGGGATGAGACTCCGCATTCCACTGCGATGTTATGTTCTCTTGAGGAGAGGTGGTGGGATACTATCCACACATTCCATCTTGGATTAGGGGAGATGATTGTTACTCCCATTGACGTCCAGCATCTGACGAGGTTGGATTGTGAAGGGTTCTAAATAGTGGTGGATTGCACTTTGAGGGTGACATGGAAAGCAGTGAAGGTGACTCTGAGGATGTGGGTAGAATCGTATTGGGGGATTCTATTTGGACTTTGTTTTAAGGATGTCTTGCTGAAATGGAGGGTGAATGTGATGGACGAATGACAAGTTAGACAACTCGACTATTTATTTTGCTTCTATTTAGTGGTTTCTTGGTGGCGACAAGTGGCGATGTCATCCATCTTTGGTTTCTTCCCATCTGAGGATGATTTTTTTGACGTCCAGCTATACGATTAGGGGGGCCTGACTTTGGCTTCCCTTTATTTTTCTTTGGATGCTTTCAACTGATGTTGTTGGAAAACTTTTATGGGATATACGTATCTTTTGGAGGTAACTTTTGATTTATTTTCATTTTTATTTCCTTGCATTCTTCCTTTATTATTTTTGCTGATTTCTGTCTATTACAGATGTGGTTCTATGAGGTGATAGGGCACAACATAGGGTTTATGGAACTGAAGAATGAGGATTGGGGGGACTTATACTTGATGTTCCGGTGGTGGACGTCCAACCGACAGTCAAATTAGTCTTTATCTTTGGCGGACGTGCGACAGGTTCTGAACGTCCTAACGAGTGACCAGGTTAATTTTTCTTCTTTTTTGAGTTCTTCTTTGAATATTTATTTCTAGAGTAGATGTTGATTCTCTATTGGGGATCGGAGGTGACCTTTTAACCCTGGGCGATGGCTCCACGAAGCACGAGGGTTACTGGCATGCATGAACGGACATTATGGCGGTTAATTTTGCACGAGTTCGGGTACGTCTGGTACCTAGGAGAGACTGTAGTGATGTAGATCGTAAAGGAGGAGGAGGAGGTCCCACCATCGGTGCCCCTATGTATATAAGTTGGGTGAGGGAGATGCGTGATGATGCGAGCGTGATAACGAGGATTGGCAAGACCTATACGCTCTATACGGATACAGTGGAGAGCTACGATTATTTGGACTTTGTAAAGATCTAGTTGATGCCCTACTATATCTATGATGTGCAGAATATATCTCCACCCGCCACAGATTTGGGTAGGGGTACTAGTGTATCGATGGGATCGGCCTACAACACGGGTGGTGGTACGTCGATGGTAGAAGTGGCAAAGGAGGCTCCACTTATTTAGGTAATTCCTCCATCTTCTAATTTCTAGTTGGACAATGGGGAATCACTAAGTGTGACGCACCGTCCTTAGGCGGTGGTGTCTGGATTAACGAGGATTATAGATGAGGCCCTCCGACTTGAGGTATATGTAACACCCCGCCTAATTAAATACCGGGTGGCCAGTACCATACCAAATTAAAACAGAATATGCTGCTGGTTCATTCTTAGCATCACTGTTGAAAAAAAATTACAACTCACCCAATACCCAATTAAGTTGGTGTTAAAAACTTTCCAAATTTTAATTCAACAAAATCCATTTTTAGTTTATGAATAACACTACACAATTTATCCTATCATAATAATAACCGAACAAATAACTCAAAAGAATTTAAACGTAATTGGAATAAACATTCCCAAATAATTTCTCAATACAGTACCCAACAATAATAAATGTATTAAAATGACACGAGTACAAGACTATTTAACTCAGATAGAAAAGAGATAATTGAATTCCTTTGGGCGACATGCCCTAAACAAAATAACACTGTGAATCAAATGAACATAGGTGTCTAAGCAATACTCTGACTCCCTATCTCGTCATAATCCTCTAAGGTTGGCATCCCTGCTGCTGTACACCTGATATAGAAGGTATAATAGAAAAGAGAATAGGCAAGGAAACGGTTCAGAGACCGATGTAAAATAATTTGGAAAACAGCAAGTATGTAACAAGTGCAATAAAGCATTTATTATGTACATGTTAGTATCCAGACTCTCACTTGATATTCTCACCTCTCGCCTAGAGTGCACGCTTAACGTTTCCTATTAACCTCCTAGTTAATGGTTCCTCCTAACTAGTTTCCATAATATGATTCCATCCCATATCATAACCTTGTATGTCCCATACCATACGTAGTATTATCATTCATATATGTTTCCCATTAATATGAATTAAGCTTTCCCAATAAACATTCATTAACTTAATTTAATTCCTTTTTTCTCTATTCCCCGTTATCTACAATTATCACACAGTAGACCAATCAAACCACTCTATATACATTCATTTAATTCATTATATATATAAATTTTTAATACGGCACCCCAACTCACAGCTGTGGTGCATGCATTACTTTGCTATCACGTCCCAGTATCATTGGTCGTCGAATAGGGAACTAAAGGTTCGGTACGGATTCCTCGAACCAAAAATATCAACATAAAAATTGGAGGCGAACATAGCTCTCATACCCACGGGTCACGCACATACCTACATTCCCACAATCAGCGGACTTATCAACTCCCGGATAAGTCTTTCATAGACCTATGTTCTCGAGTGACAAATAAAAAATCCCATGGATTCATCAGGATATGACTGCCCTCACGCGCAAACCTCCCATTGATAGCAAGTAAGCTAGGTATGTCATACACATAAATCATCAATCAATCAAATAGGCATTATGATCTACCTATAATATAATAACACCTAGGTACTCACACTACCCTAAGATAATCCACATACGTAGCATTATATCTCTTAAATCCTACGCATTAAATTATTATTACTTTACATCTTAAATTTAATTTCATAATTCTCATCAATTAAATCCCAATCATATTAATTTGATTATTATCTAGGGCTTACTGATCTTCCCTAATTCCCATTATTTCCAAGGGACATTATCTCTATACCGAAATAATTAAAGTATGAATTCTCACGTACTTTTCCCAAAATTCTTTCCTATATGAATTTAGTATTTAGTAATTTCTCTCACTCCAATAAACCGACAAACTCAGAACTGGACTCTAAGAAATTTCCCAGAAATTCACCTTGTCGTTTGAACCAGAATGACATGTCGTTCGAACCACTTCCAGTTTCGTTCAAACCACTTCCAATGTCGTTCGAACGACTTCGCGCGAGATCCCCATCTCGTTTGAACCACTTCGCGCGAGACCTACTGTTTCGTCTTCTTCACCAAATTTCAGCGTTTTTCACCATTTTTGAACCTAAAAACCTCTAAGATTCATCACCCAACATCTCATCATATAACAGGTTATAAATCATTCCTAACCTCCTAGGATCATCAAGAGTTTGAATTAAAAGCTAATATTTATCCTTATTTTTTCCAAAAAATTATTTACATGATATCTTCAAGAACACACCATTGATTCTCAGAATTTCTTCAACAACTTAATGATTATTTAGTGGATTACTATCTACCTACAACATGAGTTTGATTCCTATATATTTCCATTTTCCAGAAATCAATTAACAAATCTATCCTTATCTTCCAAACATGTAAAATCTCATTTTTTTTAATAACTATTGTAACATGGACAATATACTAACTAGATTGCAATTATCAAATACTTGCCTCTAATGAAGATCTGAACCTTTGGGGTTATATAACACAGGTGGTTCTCCCCTTCTCCGGTCCACTTCCGGTGGTGGTTGGTGGTGGTGACCTTTGGCCCTTGGTTCTCCTCATTTCCAAGTAATCTTCTCTTCTCCCAAGCACCCTTTCACTTTCTCAAAAAAGATGACCTCTCAATTTTGTGTAGAAGAGATGAATGAAACCACGTACAAAAACTCTCCAAATATTTATAATAAGATAAAATCCGAAATCAGTATTCATCCCCTTGTAAAATTGACCAAAATGCCCTTTTTGGGTGTCTTTTCATTTCCAAATGACCCGAGACCCAAAACCAACATCCAAGTAGACTTTTCTGACTATTTCTACCCTTATGGATACAATGACGCACTCGAAATGTCTATAAGGTTGATGTAAAAAGAAGTTTCCTTTTTAATTTAACAAATTAGTCCCGACACGTCCCATACCGCGTCCGACTAAAAATTCAAATTACTGAATTAATATCACACAGCCATATTAATAACATCACATTCATATATTACCTAAATATCTTTAAGTAATATTCAGAATCATTCACTTTAATATCCACAATTTGGATAAAACCCAAATGAATTAATTTATAATAAAATCCCATTTAATCCATTAATTTAAAATATAACACATTTTAAAAGTCATTAAAATTACGGGATATTACATACTTCCTCCCTTATAACAGAATTTCGTCCCGAAAATCGAAAAGGTAAATCATACAGGTAAGGTTAACTCTGAGTATAAATCTCACGTCGCAAGTAATCTATGTCGTACTGCCCATACAGTACATTATCGAAAATCCTTATTGATGTTATACGCCAAGCCTCACCATATAGTTTCAACTGAATCGAATTTAAACTTTAAACAATCTTCCCTATACCATCCTCGTGACAAAGTTTGAAAAAAAATGATCCTAATCATTAAGTAAATAAATCCTGAAGTCACAACTACTTACTGTTTCACAATTTGAAAAAAATACTACACTCCAACCATCCAGGGCGCCCATAAACCCTATCGTGTATCTTTCATTATAAAATGGATATGGTTACCCACATAATACACTGATTTATCGTAAAGTTTATAAACTCATATCCTAAAGACCTAACTTACTTCGACTCCCAACGTTTGTTAGTTTCATGCATGGGGTGTCTTGCAAGCGAAATCCAAATAAGGAACCCCCCCAATACACTACTACCTAAAGTAGTCGGTCATCGAAACTCCTCAGGTCCTTAGTCAATAGTATATAACTTCTCTAACAGTTTTATCGATTTCAAATAAAAGTCTACTCATCTATCCTCTTGTTAAAGAGAAGATGCTGGCTATAGTAGTACATACGCTCTCATATACCACAAGTCAATCCACGCCGCTAGTCACATCATGTTCGAATATGCCTAAAGTAAGTAATTTCGTGATAAAAATTAGACCCACATGATGACATGTAAAAATATAGGTGTCCCACAACCCCTCGGTGAGTCTACGTAAATAATAGTGCTATAAGCTAAGTTTAGTAACCCTTTTTCCCATACAATATCAATTGCTACAAAAATCAGTATGCGCCTCATAACTCCTTATATAGAAAACATACCCTCATTCGCGGGTGGTGGTTATTGAATCGCTACCTGATGGACGTTATATACACGCCGGGAGCTGCTGGAATGGCAGGTAATGCTAGCACCGGAGCTGGAGCTGGAAGAGAAGCTGGAGGAAACGCTGGTATCTGTGGCTCCTGTCGAGCATTTTGTTGCTGGGGGAATTTGTCTTTATCAGGACAATCTTGTCGTTTATGACCATACTTGCCGCACACGAAACATTTTCCATCAAACTTCCCACCATTTTGTCCCTGTTAACCCCGACCCTACTAGCCATTACCTCATTTCCCTTGGCCCTGATGAGCCTGCCACTGGCCCTAATGGCCCTGTTGTCCTTGCCCATTACCTCTATCCACAAATCGAGAATCTCTAGATTGTAAATGCTTAGCATAATCCCTTATCTGGGAACCCTTATCATTCTGACGCTGATGACTCTGTCCGGGTTGAGTCCCACTAGAAATGCCCCCATTAGTCTTGCCTTGCAGGCTTGACCTAAACCCCCGCTTGACACCCTGAGCATGTAAGCAGTTATCCTGGCAGTGAAGCATTGCAACATTAAGAACATCTGTATAAGTTCATAGTGAAAGATTTCCCAGTAAATGCTGGCGAATCTTATAGTTCAACCCATCAGTGAACATTAGAATTCTCCTCTCCTCACTGGGTACCTCTGCTGGTACCAAATTAGTTAGTCGCGTAAATTCTTCCTCGTATTCTGCCACTGTTTTCTTTCCCTGTTTCAAATCAAGTAATTTTCGCCTTATCTCTATCTGGATGGCGGAAGAAAAGTACTTTCGATCAAAACGTATCCAAAAGTCTTGGATAGTCACTGTGTCTCTCTCCTCGATAGTGGTCGTAGCCTCCCACCACTGCAAAGCTGCCCCTACTAGCTTAAATATGGCTAGTACTTGACGTAACAGAATAGCTGAAGAACGTAGGCGTAAATAGAAAAGAAATAATCCTACTAATAGGGCACTACTTCAAAGAACACAAAGCTGAAAACACAGTAAACCGTACAGACCCTAAAGGACACTAGAACCTGATTCTCTGATACCACCTGTAACACCCCGCCTAATTAAATATCGAGTGGATAGTCCCATACCAAATTAAAATAGAATATACAGTTGGCTCATTCTAAGCATCACTGTCGAAAAACATTTACAACTCACCCAATACCCAATTAAGCTGGTGTTAAAAACTTTCCAAATTTTAATTGAACAAAATCCATTTTTAGCTTACGAATAACACTGCACAATTTATCCTATCACAATAATAACTGAACAGATAACTCAAAAGAATTTAAATGTAATTGGAATAAACATTCCCAAATAATTTCTCAATACAGTACCCAATAATAATAAATGTATTAAAATGACACGAGTACAAGACTATTTGACTCAGATAGAAAAGAGATAACTGAATTCCTTTGGGCGACATGCCCTAAACAAAAGAACAATGTGAATCAAATGAAGATAGGCGTCTAAGCAATACTCCAACTCCCTAGATCGTCATAATCCTCTAAGGTTGGCGTCCCTACTGCTGGGCACCTGATATAGAAGGTACAATAGAAAAGAGAATATGCAAGGAAACGGGTCAGAGCCCGATATAAAATAATTTTGAAAACAACAAGTATGTAACAAGTGAAATAAAGCATTTATTATGTACATGTTAGTATCCAAACTCTCACTTGATATTCTCACCTCTCGCCTAGAGTGCACGCTTAACGTTTCCTATTAACCTCCTAGTTAATGGTTCCTCCTAACTAGTTTCCATAATATGATTCCATCCCATATCATAACCCCGTATGTCCCATACTATACGTAGTATAATCATTCATATACGTTTCCAATTAATATGAATTAAGCTTTCCCAATAAACATTCATTAACTTAATTTAATTCCTTTTTTCTCTATTCCCCGTAATCTACAATTATCACACAGTAGACCAATCAAACCACTCTATATACATTCATTTAATTCATTATATATATACATCTATAATACGTCACCCCGAGTCACAGCTGTGGTGCATGCATTACTCTTCTATCACGTCCCAGTATCGTTGGCCGTCGAATAGGGAACTAAAGGTTTGGTACGGATTCCTCAAACGACAAATATCAACATAAAAATTGGAGGCGAACATAGCTCTCATACCCACGGGTCACACACATCCCTACGTTCCCACAGTCAACGGACTTATCAACTCCCCAATAAGTCTTTCATAGACCAATGTTCTCGAGCGACAAATCAAAAATCTCATGGATTCATCAGGATATGGCTGCCCTCACGCGCAAACCTCCCATTGATAGCAAGTAAGCTAGGTATGTCATACACATAAATCACCAATCAATCAAATAGGCATTATCATCTACCTATAATATAATAACAACTAGGTACTCACACTACCCTAAGATAATCCCCATACGTAGCATTATATCTCTTAAATCCTACGCATTAAATTATTATGGCTTTACATCTTAAATTTAATTATCATAATTCTCATCAATTAAATCCCAATCATATTAATTCGATCATTATCTAGGGCTTACTGATCTTCCCTAAGTTCCATTATATCCAAGGTACATTCTCTCTATAACGAAATAATTAAAGTATGAATTCTCACGTACTTTTAAAAAAATTCTTTCCTATATGAATTTACTATTTGGTAATTTCTCTCACTCTAATTAATCGACAAACTCAGAATTGGACTCTAAGAAAATTCCCAGAAATTCACCCTATCGTTTGAACCAGAATGACATGTCGTTCGAACCACTTCCAATTTCGTTCGAACCACTTCCAATGTCGTCTTAATGACTTCGCGCGAGATCCCCATCTCGTTTGAACCACTTCGCGCGACTTCAAGCGAGACCTACTATTTCGTCTTCTTCACCAAATTTTAGTGTTTTCACCATTTTTTAACGTAAAAACCTCTAAGATTCAACACCCAACATCTCATCATTTATATCTATCAACTCCTGACAGGTTATAAATCATTCCTAACCTCCTAGGATCATCAAGAGTTTGAATTAAAAGCTAATATTTATCCTTTTTTTCCAGAAAATTATTTACATGATATCTTCAAGAACACACCATTGATTCTCAGAATTTCTTCAACAAATTAATGATTATTTCGTGGATTACTATCTACCTACAACATGAGTTTGATTCCTATATATTTCCATTTTCCAGAAATCAATTAACAACTCTATCCTTATCTTCCAAACTTGTAAAATCTCATTTTTTTAATAACTACTCTAACATGGACAATATACTAACTAGATTGCAATTATCAAATACTTGCCTCTAATGAAGATCTAATCCTTTGGGGTTGTATAACACAAGTGGTTCTCCCCTTCTCCGGTCCACTTTCGGTGGTGGTTAGTGGTGGTGACCTTTGGCCCTTGGTTCTCCTCCTTTCCAAGTAAGCTTCTCTTCTCCCAAGCACCCTTTCACTTTCTCTAAAAAGATGACCTCTCAATTTTGTGTAGAAGAGATAAATGAACCCACGTACAACTAATCTCCAAATATTTATAATAAGACAAAATCCGAAATCACTGTTCATCCCCCTTGTAAAAATGACCAAAATGCCATTTTTTGGTGTCTTTTCATTTCCAAATGACCCGAGACCCAAAACCAACATCCAAGTAGACTTTTCTGACTGTTTCTGCCCTTCCGGATACAACGATGCACTCAAACTGACTATAAGGTTGATGTAAGAATAAGTTTCCTTTTTAATTTAACAAATTAGTCCCGACACGTCCCATACCGCGTTCGACTAAAAATTCAAATTACTAAATTAATATCACACAGCCATATTAATAACATCCCATTCATATATTACCTAAATATCTTTAAGTAATACTCAAAATCATTCAATTTAATATCCACAATTCGGATAAAACCCAAATGAATTAATTTATAATAAAATCCCATTTAATCCATTAATTTAAAATATAACACATTTTAAAAGTCATTAAAATTACGGGGTATTACAGTATATTCCTTTTCTTTCTATTTTTTTGTTTCCATTTATTCTTTCTTTTCTCTCTACTGACAGGCTCGCCTTTTGTTTCCCTTTTTGCTTATAGTATGTCCGGTGTCGACCAACTGGCTATGGGATATCAAGAATTGGATGTCCTCCATGTCTGAGTATATCAAGAAGTCATCTCTTTCCTTCTTTGTGTTGCTTGCCACTTCAGATGAGGGTTCTAGTTTTGGGAGTGGAAGATCCACTGTTCATCGCCGAGGAAAGCATATGCGCCTGAGGGTTTTGAGGGGAAGGTTGAGGGTTCGGCCAAAATCCCGTTTCTTTTTTTATTTTTATTTTCTTTTTGTACATCCAAAATATCTAATAAAAAGAAATATATGGAATGCAATTTCTTATATATATATATATGTATTTCTCTTTGATTAAGTAACTTATCCTATATGCACCTTTTTAATTTTTTGCTAAGATTGTTTGTTTTATGCGAAGATAGAGATGAATATGGAAATGCTAAAATGTTTGTTCCATAAAGAAGGAAAGTGAAAATACTTAATTCAGGGTTAGTATTTTTCAGAGTAAGAAATTTTGAATTTAGGGCCAAAAAAAGGAAAAAGATTTTTTTTTAAATAGAGGGGGGTACAGATTACCATACCACTTGAACTACCTATCGGCATGGGAGTCAATTTAAATCAATCCTAAACTTTAAGTGCACTTTCCTGCATACTTGTGTACTTTTGTAGGGATGAGAATTAAGAAGGTTTTCAAAAAAAAAACTGTCAAAGATTTTGGGTATAAAAGGAAGGGTATGGGGTGTGTTTTTTTCACCAATCACCCATATTTATTTTCTCGCTCCTCATTTCCTATCTTACAAATGGCTCTTCTTATGAATGAAGAATTATCCTCTTACTTTGTAGATTTAGAGGCCATGTGGCTTTACAATTTTGACTATGATACTTTCAGCTTGGGTCGAGTTCTCTATGGCGCAATCGGGCCATAGACTGGAACTTGCTAGCAGCGGTGGTACAATTCTGGTACTCTGAAGACCATGTTTTCCATTTTAGCTTGGATGAGTTTTGTCCTACCTATGAGGAATTCTCAACAATGTAAGGGGTTAGGCCCAGTGTCATGGTGGATATGCCTGATTTTTCTCATTCTCCCTAATCATTTCTGGGGGAGTTGCTCCATATTTCTCCTTCGGTAGCTCGACCATTAGTTAATGGAGGGGTTATTTCTCTTTAGGTGGTTATGTATTCAGTGTACCAGATGGTATTTGATGACGCTGACTTTGCTGGAGCTACTATTTTGGGCCTTACCACAAGACTCTTATTGGTGACAGGGGACTTGACGATTGATCCCCAAGTGATTGTGATAGAGATATTAATGTCTTTCCGCCATAGTCCCGCGACGGTGGTGCTAGCGGAGACTCTGAACAATCTAGATGCTTGGAAGAAGGGCCATTTTTATTTTCTAAGGGGGAACCAGGCGATGTTATTCATGTGGCTTGCAGAGAGGTTTTGTTTGGCAGTCCCCTTGGAATATCCCTTAGCCGGTGTTCCTAATTTCTTTGTCCGTCCTTTCTTCATCTTCAGGCCATTGGTAGAAGACTGTGTGAACTTCTTTATAGAGAATGGATCCCGATGTCTTCACTGATCGATGCCATGGTAGGGATATTTGCAGCTTAATTTGTAGGTAGGAGAGTACCGATATGTGCAATTGGTTGGACTTCGCCAAATTTCCTTTTATTTCCCCTAGCGACTTTTGTGCTAAGTAAGAGGGGAACAAACTGTGCCTCACGCATAACATACTTCTTCCCGGTGGAGGACATGACTGAATCACTGAGGATGATGTTGGTTTCTTAGTGGCAGAACCTTCGTACATCTACCCATCCATCATAATCTATAGGAGGGGCCTGACATGTATCTGGGGACTACCTGAAGTGGTTGTGAAAGAGGGTAGAGGAAAAGATTATAGAGGAAGAGATAGGTCAAAGGTGGTTTATTGCCTTCAACTATATGGAAGATGGTATTATGGTTTTGTCCCAGATTTTCAAGGAGTATCGCTATACGGAGCGCATACGGAGTATTAACTAGAAGTTGGAGACTTGGGGACTTACGGGGAACAAAAATGATGACAAACCGAGGTCGTATGGAAGTTGAAGACATCATAAATGAAGCTAGAGTAAATTTTGTAAAGCTGGGTTAATTTGTATTTTAGGAATTTTTTTGTGGGATTTTGTTTTTCTATGGGGTTAAGGATAATTATTGTGAAGTTGGTAAGGTGAAGTTTGTTTTAAGATTTTTTTGTTATTGGAAAAAAAGGGGTGGTCTGTTGGGACCACTATTCTCTAAGCTTAACATTTTGTGAAAAAGAAGAGGACATTGCCCATGCCTGGAGTATGGGCTACCTATGTAGCTCTTGGAGTTTTGAAAATTTTCATGAGTTTCATATTGAAAAAATTATTTTTTGAGAGGATGAGGTCCTACATAGTTCTAGATAGGAGGAAATGAAGATTTTTTTTAAGAATAAAAGGGGGATGAGAAGAGTCGTAGCGCGCTGAGATTTTCGACTAAGGATAAAATTTCTTGAGGTGGTCCAGGTTGATTGTACCCGTCATCTCTTCTCTGTCGAGGACTATGAGCATAGCGGGGCCACCTCATAGAATTTTCTTCACAATGTAGGGGTCGATCCAATTCGGTTTGAATTTTCCTCTATGATCTTAGATAGGTTCTACTATCTCCTTGAGAAAAAGGTCTCCTTCTCGCGCGATCTTTGACTTTTCGATTGAATGATCGCTCTATTCAGTAATGACACCCATGTATATAGTATAGAGCCTTAAGTATTTTTTCATCTAAGGGTGATAGTTTATCAAAGTGGCTCTGATGCCAGTCTTATTCGCTAACTTTGCTCTTGACCCTGATGCATAGGTAAGGTATGTCTAGCTTGATGGGTAGGACTGCGTCCATGCCGTATACCAGAGAATAAAGGGTATCCCCAGTAGGTGTTCTGATTGATTTGCGATAGCTCCATGGGGCGTACGGGATCCAATCGGCCCAATCTCTATAACTCTCGATCATCTTACGAATGATGGTTTTGATACTTTTATTGGTGGCTTCGATAGCACCATTGGTTTGGGGTCAGTAGAGGAAATATTTGTGCTTATGAATCTTGTATTCATCGACCAGTTCAAGGACCTTAACTTTGAAGTGGAGTCCATTATCTGATAATAGCTCGTTGGGAACCCCATATCAACAAATGGTGGTCTTTTATGATGAACTTGTCCACTTTCCTAGCATTCAGCACTGCATTTGATTCAACTTCGACCCTTTCAGTAAAGTAGTTAATGGTGGCCAGGATGAACTCGTGACTGCTAGAAACCTTAAAACATAACCTTCCCTATGATGCCAATGCCCCAAGTGGTAAAGGGCAAAGGAGAGGTCATATTGTATAGTTCTCGAGGGGGGAAATGTTGGATATTAGAAAACTGGTGACATTTGAGACATCTTTAAACATAGGTAGTGCAATCTTGAACCGTGGTGGTCCAATAGTACCCTTAATGGATGATCTTATTAGCAATCATGTGACCGTTCATGTGGAGCCTTCACACTGTGGATTTTCTACATCATTTCTTCAATATGAGCCTCTATTACGTAGTGAAAATAGATTCCAGCGAAGTTTCTTTTGAAAAGGGCTTTATCCCAGATGATATATTAGGTAACCAGTTTGTGAAGGGTCGCATGATCTTTCTTGTTAGCATCTCGGGGATACCTACCATATTTAAGGATGTGTCAAATGTTATAGTACCATAACCCATCCATTTCTGGATCTTCATTAGTAACGAGCTCAATGTGGTAACACTAGGTGGGTATAACCTGTTTCTGATCCAGGAAAGAGTTATCCCCTCGATAATATTGACTATGGAGGCTAGGGTTGCAAGGGCATCAGCTAAACTATTCTTTGCACAAGACAGGTAGTGAAAGGTGACATTTTTGAACTGGGAGGTGAGCTATTCTAAGTGGGTGTGAAATGGTATGAGCTTGATGTCTTTAACTTTCCATTTTTCGAGGATTTAGCAGAGTCCCCGTAGACGTCTAGGTGCTTGATACCTTTCTTGAGGGTGATTTTGAAGCTTACAGTACATGCCTCATATTCAGTCATGTTGGTGGTGAAAGTGAAGTCTAGTTTGATGGAAATGTGGGTGTGAAAGTCATCAGAGGATATCAAGAGTATCCTAATGTCACATCTTTTCTTGATAGAATCTCCATCAAAGAACATTGTCCATCTAAGGTCTTTTTGAGAGGTGAAGATAATATATTCATCCGAGAATTCAGAGACCCAAACATCTGTTACTTCCATAGGGTCATCAACAAGGTAATCTAAGATGGATCTCCCTTTCACAGCTTTTCTAAATGGAGGATACGATGTTGAACTTCTCTAGTAGCATCAACTAACGGGCATTCGACTGGACATAACGAGTTTCTCTAGCATGTATTTCATGGGGGCCATTCGGGATACTAATCTGATAGGGAAGGAAAGCATATAGTGTCATAACTTCTGCATGACCCAGACCAGGGTGATATATGCTTTCTCCAAAGTAGTGTAGCTGACTTCATACCCAACCAATTTTTGACTGGCATAAATAATGGCTCTTTCCTTACACAATTCTTCAATGTATTTGGCTAGCAAAGCCCCTGTTGCGATATCTGTCATGGTCAAGTACAAAAGGAACGGTAGACCTGACTGCGGAGCTATGACCACTGAAGTTCGGGTTAAATATCTTTTGATTTGTTAGTTATCTTCTTGGCATGATTTGTTACAGACTTTGGTTGAATCCTTTCGAAGGAATTGAAAATGGGTTCGTAGATAGAGGTCAACTGGTTGATGACCCCACTGATGTGCTGTAATGTACCAGAAATCCTCAGACTTCCTTCTCCATCCGTAGTGGCGGCATCTCATGTGTGTCTTTCAACTTGGGTAAGTCTACTTCAATTCTATTCTCGCTGACCATGATCCCAATATTTTACCTTAAGTGTTGCCAAAAACACACTTCTATGAATTTAGCCGCATCTGGTATTAGTGCAGTCGCTCGAAGAACTTTCGAAGGACAGAAATAGGAAACTTATCGAATCTTAGACATAATGATCATGTCGTTTACATATACTTTGACCTCCTTATGAATAAGATCGTGCAGGATGGTTGTGACAATCCTTTGGTAGGTAGCCCCAACATTCTTGAGTCCAAACGGTACGACAGTATAACAAAAGGTTCCCCAGGTGGTGATGAAAATGATTTTTCTCTTGATGGTACGGTGAATCTTGATCAAAGTTATAATTGGAAAATCGATCGACAAATGACTTGAGGGCGTGACTTGCTATTCCACGATTATGTCAATGTTTGGCAATGGTTAATCGTTATTTGGGGATGTTTTATTCAAATCTTGGTAGTCGACGCACATGCGGACTTTTCTTCCCAACTTCAGTACGAGGATAATGTTGGCAAGCCATGTAAGTTATTCGACCATGCCAATGAATCCCACGTTCAACTGTTTGACCAACTCTTCTTTTACCTTGAGCAACCATTCAATAAGG
Organism: Sambucus nigra; assembly: GCA_949130495.1. NCBI lineage: Eukaryota > Viridiplantae > Streptophyta > Magnoliopsida > Dipsacales > Adoxaceae > Sambucus > Sambucus nigra. The sequence continues at coordinate 311,230,369 of OX422211.1, forward strand.
TGTTTTCTTATCTTCTATTTAATCGGGTTACATTCAGGGAATGTCAGGTTCTCATGTTGACCTATTTTGGGGTCAATATCGGGCATGTCATCATTATACCATGCGAAGATGTCCAAGAATTCATTCATTAGTTCTTCAAATTGCACGTGCTCATTCTCATTAAGGGTGGACCCTATCCTAATCTCGTGCTGATGGCTGCTAGAACCAAGATTAATAATAACAGTCTCATCATCATTAGTTTGAATGTGCCTATGTTGTTTGTTCTTCTCCTTATTAAGATCAGTTAAGAAATATTCATTTAGAAAGTCATCGTCATCAAGATTTTGATTAGAATCAAGATAATTAATGTAAGACACAACAAGATACTCAAAATCCTGGTTTATTTCATTTTGGGGAAAAATAACATTAAGAACCTCGTCGAAAGAGGTCTTAGTTACATTCATATCAGAAAAAGGAAAAACAACAACATACGAAGATATTTGAGTAGGGTAAACATCAGCGTTGGGTTGAATTTGAGCAGGTTGGATTGGTGTGGTATTCCAGTTGAGGAGAGACATGCTAATAACTTTGATCTGGGAGAACGGGTGAGATGACACAGCATTTAACAGGATCATGCAAAGACTTATCTCAATGTTTGGAGGTCGAGTCATCCTTCAAAATCACTCTACTCAGAGTCTTCATCAATTGGCATTTCTTGCTCGATAAGAGGTTTCACTTCATGTTTGGATTCTTCGGCCCAGGAGTGATTGTCTTGAAAGAAGATTTTTAGCCCTAGTTTCATCTTCTTGTTAATATGGTAGTATTACGATTCAGGGAATCCATAGATAAGGAAGTCTTAACCCTCCTTGATAAATCTTTAGTTCAAAGAGTCTTCTGAAACAGTCTAATAATCTTCCAAGCTTCTTTTCGATCTCAATTGATGGAGTGCTTCGAGTTCAGTCGATAAAGGTCGATAACCCAAGCCCTATGGGGGCAAGGCCTCTTTCAGGGTTATGGTCTAAAGTATCCCTTATTGGAGTCCTAGCCCCATTCAGGGCATGAAATGCATGTTTGTGAACATCTGGATCACATTGACATTGCCATGAGGACTGTGATTTGGGCAGACCAAGTCTTTGAAGTTGTCCCCTACTGGGACAGGGAGTGTGTCAATTTTGAAACCAAAAAAAAAAACATCTCATTACTCCCATGTTATGTAACGCCCCGACATGGATTTATGGGTTACTTGTAGTCAACATGGTTTGATCCGAGTGTAGTTGTGAAGTGCAATGAAACAACCTATATAATGTTGCTAGTCCAATTTTTATTTAATTTTACATTTCACTTATATAGCATGTGATTCCAATTTCAAGTTCAAACTACGTGAAGGACCCGTGGGAAGCATCCTCGGTGCCCAATCATACATAGCTACTAACATAAAATTAAATAGAACACTTACCTATATAACACTCTCAAAATACGAACCCATACCCAAACTTCCGTAATAAAGACGAGGGTGTGAACCAATGCCCAGTAGGAATATACAAATACAGTAATAAAACGAACAGTGGAAAGGAGACTCAAACACGTTATACTTACGTGCACATGCAATTACCCTGTATATATATATACTTAATGCATGAAATCGTTTTACTTCCAAAAATATTATTTATCCCGATTAATTTTACCTTAATCTCATAAAAGACTTCTTCTTGCTTTACTTGACATTTATCCTTCTATTTAATGCATATGGTTAAATACCTGAAAGCACTACACTTTATTTAACCTAAAGCATTTATTTGCCGAAATTACCCTTTCCATTTAAACAATGCAGAAGAGTATTTTCATTGAAAATAACCTCTTTCAACACAAGAGAACACTTTGTTAGACAATACTTTTTTAACCTTTGGAAAACCTTTTCACAAAACACCCTTGTGTTAATCACGGGTATACTTTCTTAGGGCGCTTAACTCACCCATTTACCCTTAAACTTTCCCTTTTATTTACTTTATGGAAATTAATCAATTTACACATTCCTTGTCCACTTTATCGTTTACTAGAAAATTCGTTAAATCGTTCAAGTTAGGTTCTCTTAACACATTTTACCACACAACCCGTTTCTTGGCATGTTCCTTATTCCTTTATCTTATTCTCGAAATATTTCATTACCGCGTATTTTAACGGGCTCTACACCGCTGGTGATGCCACCATATATTCTGGCCAGTAGTTTTGTGTCTTTCCCCCAGGGCTCCGGGACCTCCTTCATTATCCAGGGGTCATCCAAGTTCTTTTTATGTGTTTTAACATTTTACAAATATCCACATTATTCCTTCTTACCCTTTTTACCTGTCTGAAGCCAAACCCGGGGTTTCACACCAACATATGTTACACTTTAAAATTATCATTTCATGTCCTTTATACTTTAACTTTGATTTTATTTCAAAAATCTTATTCATTTAGGTCCAATTTGTGTAACAACTTTTCCAATTAAAATTACCATTTACCCCTTTATTTCCAAACTTGTCCTTTTCCTCTATTTTACAAGCATTGTTTTCCCTAAACATCTTTTTAACATTAAGAGTATTATTCTTCTCAAGTTATAAACCTATTTATTACATTATTTACTTTCCAATTTTGTAAGTGTTAATCTTTTTAAACATTATTAAGTTACACGCACCAATTTTTCGATAATTAACCGTTAACACTTAACCAACACCTTTACTAATCATATTTTCAAATTAGAAATTTCTTTACTTTCTTTATTCCAGAAGTCTTATTACTCTTAAAGATTACTTTTATAAGAAAATAGCATTTTATTTTTAACAATACATGTAGTCTTACAACCTTATATTCATCACACCTTTAAACCGTTTTTTTTACACACTTTGAAGATTAGAATTTGTACTTTTTTATTTCTTGCTTAAACCCAACAAATCTTCTTTAAACTTGTTCAATTATTTACCATCAAAATACTACAAGTTTATATGCATGAGAAGATGGATTTTAAATTCCAAGATCCTATTAAATTGGTTAAACATGAATTTCATTCTAAAAATTCATAATATTTGCATACCTTTTCTAGACCATAGGGCATTTTATTTCTTAAAACTCAAATCAGTGTTGCATTCTTTTATTAAATCTTCATTTTTGCAAGAAATCAAAATTAATTCACCTAATATCTTAGGCAAGATAGAAATGTAAATTTTAAACATTTTTATTCCATAAAAATGTTTGGCACCAACTTAAGTATATAATTTACATGAAAATACCATTTATTTGAAGAAACTTTTGAAAAGTTTATTCTTCACTTATTCTCAACCAAATGACATTTTCCCAATATTTTTATTTCATAAAAATATTTATTATTAATTTCTACTAGAAAATCTATCACTAAGTTCATAAGCATCTTACTCTTAATATTCTAACAATCATTACCATAAATGCATAAAATAGAGTCTCAATCTAAGAGTAGGTTGTTCCCACCTCTGAAGGCTCCAAATGGTGCCAAGAAGATTGGTGTAGGTAGGGATGGCAACGGGTCGGTTCGGGGTCGGGTTTTAACTCCCCATCCCCGTCCCTGTTAGAAAAACCATCCCCCATCCCCGCCCCGTTCCCTGTTATAACGGGTTCGGGGATCCCCGTCCCCGTTTAAAACGGGTATCGGGTTCCTCGCAGGGAACCCGTTTTGATTTATTTTATTTTATTTAGTTATTTATTTATTTTTCTCTTTAAGCACCTAAGTAAAAATTACTTTTAAATTACATGTCAATTAGAAATGATTAAACACAACTAAAGTACAACTCCAAAATCTCCAAATTATATGTTAAATCTCGAGAAAAAAAATATAGAATCGTAACATTTCTTCATTAAAAAAAATCAACTAATAGTAATAGCATTTCAAAATATCATTTCTTCATTCCAAAATATCATTAACAGGTTATCTAAAAAATAAAAACTTAACAGTAATAGCATTTCAAAATATCATTTCTTCATTCCAAAATATCACAGATAACAACAATCGTAACAATCAGATATTTCTTCAATACCATTACAACTGAATATTACCATAAAAATCAACTAAACCACTTGTTTCAACATGATTTTAATTAAAATCAACTAAACCATTAATACCTTACAAGACGAGGAGACACTGAACTGAACTTACAAGACGTGGGTGAATTAATAGCTTACAAGACGAGGAGATGGTAACAGTCAGTCGCGGCGCCGGCGTGACCTTGGATGAGGGAGCGGCTCTAGGATAAGAGAGAGACAGCATGAGGTAGGTAGCGGCATGAGGTAGGGAGAGGCGCTAGATAGATGAGGGAGAGATGTGAGGCAACGGAGCGGCGTGAGTGAGGGAGAGAGAGATATGAGGTAGGTAGGGTTTATTAGATTTAGATGTTTTTATACTTATATATTTATTATAATATAAAAATATATATTAATAATTTGAGTATCCCCATGGAGACCCGAGCGTATACCCGAACCCGACCCAAAAAATTTTGGGGATTTTATTTACTCCCCGAACCCCGAATTTTTGGGGATTTTTTTCGGGTATCCGCGAGGACCCGAATTTTGGGGGAAAATTGCCATCCCTAGGTGTAGGAGGATAAACCCCCGCCTCTAAAGGTGTCCTCAAGGGGTTACCAAAAGCATCCTCCAAAAATTCTCCATATGTGCTCCATTTAAGCTTTCAAGCCAAAAATCCCTTCAAACTCCATGAAAGCTTCCATCATCTTGTCTAAAAATCCCCCCCCCCCCCCCCCCCCCCACTTCTCCAAAATTCATAGATCCACTTCAACGATGGTAGAAATGGGTGGTATAGGCTGGAATGTAGTGAAATACTAGAAGAATAAGATGGTGAGAGGTGGATAGAAGCTTATCTATGGTGGAAGACTACCCCTCTCTCCCTCTATTCTTCTTCTTCTCTCTTACAAATGCCCAAATGACCCCAAAACATCAAAAACCCCATTTTTGCCCATCTGGGCTCACCAAATTTTGACAACTCAATAATCCAAGGGCCAACAACATGGCAACATACAAGGGCAAGTCAGATTAAACATTTTTGAAGCATGTCGTTCGAATGACATTGAGCCTCATTTGAACGACAAGTTTACGTCATTCGATTTATGGCTTCTCTCGACCTTCAAGTGACCTGGGACTATTAGGCAATGGGACCTCGTGTTAACCTTGCTCGATCCCCTACTTAGAACGAGTTCCGAACATCGTTCGATTAACGTCACTCTCATTCGAACCCTCATTTCTTATTCTTATCTCATAATTCTAATTTTTACCCTCAAATTTCCCACAATTGTAATCAAACCTCACTTCATTACAATTTATACAAAATTTTAAATGTAATATTAGAGCAGGGTATTACAAACTTCCCTCCTTGGAGAATTTCATCCTAGAAATTCTTGATCCGTTAATTTTTCATATTCATGGGGTTTACCAATTCTCATTCTAAGTTATGGAACCCTCTAAGACAACACCATAGAGGACCTCGATACTAACGTCTTATTATGCACCCCCACATGGGGTTTGTTACCAAATAATCAACATGCGATATGCTCTAACGCTCACAATCTACTAACCATGAACGTCACATAATCGACTCCAAGTCTTCACTCACTCGATGATCATGTCCACACAATTTCTATCACTGCCCAAGCTAGTACCCAATGCATGATAGTGCCTCCACGGGAGACCCTTTCTAGTGATAAACACTCACCCAATGTGACCCGTAATACAACCAATCATCATATTCATCACCAAAGTTAATTCCATCTTAGGACTGTACAATCTCCGTCCCATATTTTTTCAGGCTATTTTGACTACACAACTCACATGAGCTTTCTAATAACCATACTATGATAATTTATCACTCCAAGAAGTGATATCCTTACCAAGTCGTCACCATGCGTTCGGCTTACACCTTCCTGTACGTCACTCTGATGACCCTAGTACTACTCTAGGCGTCTCACCTTTGAGCACTCGCTAGAGCCTCACTCCAAGCCACTCACCGTGGCAAAGCAACACCGTATGCTAAGATTTCCTCGATTTCTAACAATATCCCATATCCTCAAGTCATCATCCCGCTCTTTGTTACTAGAGACACTAACTATCGTGCCAGCAAGTCAAAAGGCCGCTAATCATAAGAATAACTAATATTACTAGCAAACAGTGGCCGAAAGTGCAGCCACCCGTACACAAAACTATATGCAATAGCAAGAATACCTAAGATAGGGTGCACCTAGTTACCAAGATGCATTGACTATACCAGATCCATTGCGCTCTACTAGGCCCAATTACTCCATACCATGACATGGCACCAATCTGAGTTACCACATATATGAGAATACAAATCCCCAATTTTCAAAACTGATAGGGACACATGAGAATCCGAAGGAATAAGCAATCGTCCCGAGAAATTCTGCCTATAAGCATTCGACAATGATTTATGAAGACTGTAGACACCCCTATTCTAGCACCCCATAACCTCTCCTTAGGTCCCTAGCACCTCCCTTCATCACTACAAACCTAAGTCATACCCCGAGTACTGACCTAGAGGCCATCGCGCACTCCCGGGCTCCATTTGACCAAAAGTCAAACTCTTCAGCTCGATCGAGACTAAATAAATCTTCAAAGGGCACTAAAACCCCTTTCCAACGGTCCGTCCCGTGCGCAATTCTGACTTACGATGTGGACGAACGACCCGTTTTCCCCCAAAACTTGATCAGGAGACCCCCGGATGCTCTCGAGCTTTATTTGACCAAAGTCAACTCTTCATCTCGATCGAGGCTGAATGAATCTTCTAAGGGAACTGAAACCCCTATCCAACGGTCCTCCCCGTGCATGATTCTGACTTACGGTACGGACGAACGATCTATTCTACTCTGAAAGGTCATCAAATACTTCCAAACCCTGATTGACCAAATTCAACTCTTCAAACCGAGTCAAACTCTTTGGAATGTCAAAATAAATCTCATAACCTCTCCAATCGTCCACCCCATGCACGATTCTGACTTACCATGCGAACGAACGATCCGTTTGCGTCCGATAATCCCCCGTCCAAAGGATCGACTGGTGCTTCCGAGCCACATTTGTCCCAAAGACAACTCCCGAACCCGGGAGCAGTCTAAAGGACTTTCAAAGGTATCTAAAGTACATTTCCATCGGTTCACCCCATGCACGATTCGGATCAATGATTTATATTTTACGACCATTTTTTCGAAGGAACCTGAAAGAGACTGCCAAACGGCAGGTTCAAAATCCTGCCTATCGGTAGTGTGCCTAAAGACACCTGTCGATTGGCAGGACTAGGCCTATGCCGATCGGCAATGCCCTGGGCTTATAAAAGGGATGTCCTGACCTCATTGCAAAAAGTACCCAAGATTTGAGATCCATCACTCTCAGCGAACTCAGAAAACCTCCCTCGAAGTCAGCGCCATTTCTAGATCCAAATCCCTTTCCAACCCTCACTTTTCATCATCACCCAAGTGCAAGGGATGTTCTCCAACATTCAAGATTGAGCTCAAGATCTTCAAGAAGGTTCAACTTTCTCGAATTCTCCTAAATTCGCATTAACTTGTTTTATTACTTAGCACTTTTATTCTCTCCATCTCACATATCTTAATATACTTTTTTTATTTAGTATTATTGCAAATCTCTTATTTTTCATATAAATAAAACCCAAAAAATAAGAAAAAGAGGGTTTGCTCATAAATTCCAAACGGGAATTCTCACACTTTTCTCACAACTAAAACACCTTTTTACACACACACACACACACACACATAAGAGAAGTCCCCAATTGGACTTATGGGATAAATCCCACCCCTCATTTTGTATACGAACTACATAGACTTTGATGCCTCTATAGGCTACATAGGCGTCTCGAGGTAAAATCCAAAACTCGAGTCCTACTTTTTTCAATTTTCTATTTTTCTAAATCTTTAACTTAATTCTCTCAGATTCTATACATTTACATTTACATATACATATATTTGTTCTTAGTGGCGTACTATTCCATATGCGTTATCGTTCCATTATAACAATCAACGCAAGGATAATCGCGTAAATCCTATTTTCTAATATTACCTTTAGGAACATTCCTATGAATGACTCGCTTTATCTCTTCCATGATACCAGTCGAGGTTTCCTATCTCCATTATATATATACATGCACACATATCACGAGGAAATATAGGAAAATAACAACAAATCGATGAGAGACCGTAAGGGTGGAATGGGTGCCTAACACCTCCCATTTCGTAACTTAGCCTCTGAACCCTTTTCAAATCATTTTGGTTTCGTATGTATCAGTATGTCTTTGATAATGTCCTTCAGGATGGGTCCACTTTCTTTTATCTGTTTTGAGTAAAATAGACTGGCGACTCCATCTCTCTACATTTCTCACTTCACACATCATCGACGACGGCTGAAGCGCTTCCGAGAGGGATGCGCATGATATGATCCTCTCACCATGGATATACCTCCTCTTATTCTTCTCTCTCTCCGCGAGGATCGGGGATGGACACAGTGGCGACTCTGCTGGAGATAGTATTTAAGAGGGATAGAATCTATTTACATGGGTGTTTTTTTTCTTATATATTCCCCTATTTTGCATGTTCCCCTTTTATTATTCATGTGTACTTCATGCTTATGCTTATTTTCACACACTTGTAGAAGATTCTCCATGTAAACTTCGCACCACGTGCACCTAGGATCACATATGTCCATATATTGCATGCATCACCCATCCATACTTGGTATACCATTGGTACTTTTACTTTGCTCCTTGTTTGGAATGATCGAGAAAGATACTCTCATCATAAGATACTAATAAGAGAATCATGCATGATTCACACAACATCAACAAAGAGCATTGTTATTTACCAAATTTTATCCAGTAGCTGGAGGGTCACTTCGTGATGGGCGCTGGTCCGGCAGGGCGTGGTTAGCCTAAGTGATATGACGCACCTTCCATTAGCACAGTACCTTTGACGTATATCGAACGGTTCCCCCGCATTATACCGCTTAACCGAAGACATGACGGGATGTATATCGCAGGTAAATCGTTCACGTACGTCGAGTATATCGAATTCTCTCTCACACGTACCGTCCCCATGAGGTATATAGTGAGGCAATTCACGTACACTCAGGTATATCAAATGGCTTGTCCATACGTACCTATTGCCCTCAAAAGCAAGACTTATATCGTGGAAGTCACGTCAGAGGGGGGAACCCTTTCCAATTCACCCAACAAACTGCTTTCCCATATATAGGTGTCAAGCCTAGGACACACATGTTAGATTGTCGGTTTCGACCCGAAACTCTGCCAAAATTATGGGTCGTCCTGCTGCACAAATTTTTACGCATTTTAAAATGGGACCCTGCCCGTGAGCCTAGTTACAAGTCCAGCTATAGCTTTACATATGTTATAAACCCGACTTTTACAGGCTCGGGTCCCGTCCGGCATTTCATTTTGCATTTAGGAGAATTTAATAAGGTGAGAACATAATAATTATAATAATAATGTTGAGACCCATCTTCCAAAAACATTTATCCTCCCTTTATCAAAAATCCAAAAACATTTCTCCTCCCTTTATCAAAAATCCAAAAATATTTTGTCTTTCAATCTCAAAAAAAAAATGCCAAAATATTTTCATTATTTTTGTAAAATAAATACCATTTTACGCCTTCTCAGGTCGATTCAACGCCCTTGGTCTGGCTCCTAATTGGCTTCGGTCTTTAGTCAAATCACCTTGGAGTTTCGTTTGTTCCGCTGCTACTTCTTTCGACTCCAGAATCCCTCCGCTTTCCATGGAGAACATAGATTAAGTACCAGTTGTGCAGCCAGATCTGATGGCAGTGTTAGCTCAACTCGTGTCCAAGATTTATAACCTCCAGACTGAGGTTCGAGAGATGCAACAAAACCAGGTTCATGTTCCTCAAGAGATCGAGGCCCTATTCCTTTGCATAATGGGTACACCCGAGCCTATCTGGGTTCTCTAAGAGTATTAGCACGCTCCACGTGCCCCTCCTGCTAATGGGCTATCGCCTGCCCAACTTCCTGTGACAAACCTTGCCCAGCTTGGGGCTAACTTGCCTATGATCACGAATCCAAAAGAGGAAGAGTTGAACAAGGTGAAAGAAGATCTCAAGATGCTAACTAAGAAGTTCGACCAAGTCAGAATCTCTGGGAATTACATGGACTACCCCTATATTTCTCCTTATCCTAAAGCGAGGTTACTCGAGAAGTTCAAGATGTCAAATATCGAGAAATTCAAAGCAAGTGGACCCTCGATTGTTCATCTTTGGAGTTATCACCATTCTATGACTCTCTTAGGGTCTTCTGAAGAAGTGATGGCCCAATTATTTTAGCAAATATTGAAAGATAGTGCCCTCCGATGGTTTTTGTCTCTTGAAGAGTCCAGAATTCATAGCTGGGAGGATGTAGCCTGAGAATTCATATCACAATACAAATACAAATAAGATATTGAGGTCACCCATCGTGATTTAGAGCTACTCAAACACAACTCTGGGGAATCAGTCAGTAACTTCATAGCCCGATGGATGGAAAAAGTATCCACCATTATCAATTGGCCATCCGAGGAAGAACAAGTCAACATAATGAAGAAGTAATTCTCCCCCATGTCCGAGAAACAATGGGAGGACAATATTATCCCCACTTACGAGATCTCAGAGAAGCAGGAGTATAAATCGAGGAGGGTCTTGCTAAAACAGAAGTTGAACCAAAGAAAGTGTCTGAACAGTTCACTCCCAAAAAATCTGATAAGCTTGTCAGCGCTGCAATCTCAACCATCAACAACAACTCTCAACCAACCACCTCAGTGGTACTAGAAAGCCACCCTGTCCCAGTCCGAAAGGAATACACTGAGCTCCATGATCCTCTCTCCAAAGTTTATCAGGCCCTGTTAAGCTGAAACCTAATCAAACCCTTGGACCCCCGTCCATTGCCCAATCCACTCCCAAAAAACTTCAAGGCGGATTCCCATTGCGCCTTTCACAAAACTATTGGTCATACCACCAACTAATGCTTTCACCTTCGAAACATAATTCAAGGTCTAATTGATCGGGGGACCATTTCCCCACCAGCCGAACACTACTCACAGCCCACTCCCAAATCATGCCAATGCCATCTTCCTAGAAGGGAACCCAGAATTCGATCCCTCAACTCAAATCACACCCATATACTCTCCCAAACCTCTCCAAATTTGCCCATATTTCCTCCTACACCTTGCTAACCTCGCTGATTAGGCACTATTACTCCTTACCATAGCATGCATCGCTATCCGTACCCGTTCTGAAAATGGAAGTATGGAATTATCAAAAGTATGAAACCAACTCCTAGAGTTTGGGCTGAAACTTCCCTCGCAGATGATCCTTGATTGCCAGACATTCAGTACGCTATTCTTGGAAACACGAAAATGGGCTCGGGAGTAAGACAGTTGGATGGTACCAATCGATGAAGTCAACCTAGATGACGTTGTCCAGATCATGGAAGAATTATTCAGGCAAACTAATAATATTTGCAGTATGATCGAGTTACTTGATACTCTGAAGTTACAAGGGCGCCTGATCCCTTCACCCTTACATCTCCCTGCAGAATGGGAAGACCTGTACAAAGAAGCCATTAAAGTTGTGGAATGCATTGATTTTACATGGAAAGACAGAATTATTGCCACCTAATGGGGGAAGGATTCGAAGATTTAAATGGAGAGCAAGCTTCAGAGAAAACTAGCCCGGTAGCTGACATATGTCAGATGATATCATTTGAAGGACTCCTCAGAGAAATAAACAAGGTGGCAAAACAACCCGAGATTGATAGAGAAATAGTATTCATGTTCTTCCCTTCTTCAGTAAATCATATGACCAGATCAGGGAGGCATTACCAGATCCCAAGCTTACTACCAGCCAATGACAAAGGGAAGGGTGTTGAAAACCTTCCTATGTCAGGGATGAGCCTCGAGGAAAGCAAGATCCTCGACCAACTGAAGAAAACTCAAGCTAACATCACTATATGGGGGGGTTTCATGTCTTCTCAACTGCACAGAAATGCTTTGCTCAAGGTACTCACCGTACCCACAGTTCCTCCTTCTACCACACTAGAAAAAGCGATAAATTTAGTCTGATCCTTGACCTCTACCCCAATGCTATCCTTTTTCGAAGAAGAAATCCCCAGAATTGGGCCAAACCACAATCATGCACTCAATATCTCCGTCACAGTTATGGGGAAGATCGTACCACTCTCTCTAATTGATAATGGATCCGCCTTGAATGTCTTCCCATTAGGAACCTTCAAATTCTTAGGACTTAAGGAAAGTGACCTCTCCCCAACCTCTGTTGTTGTACGTGCATACGATAATACTCATCGGGAAGTGATAGGATCCATAAAACTTACAATAGGGGTTGGCCCCATAAACCCTGTCGTTGAATTCCAAGTCATTGACATCCCAACTTGTTTCAAACCTATTGCTTGGACGACCTTGGCTCCACGGTATCAAGGGCGTGTCTTCCTCACTCCATCAAAAATTGAAATTCTTCGTCGACGGACGAGTCATCACCATTTTGGGCAACGACGACAATATCGAGAGTGCAAGTAACAGCAATCCAATCCTTAAGATACAACACGGGTCAAATGATATGCTCCTACCAGGATTTCGAGATGAGTCACTTCTACTCCCGGCAGGGGACAATTTCATAGAAAGGGTTTGTTCATAAGAGGACCCTCATGGCAACATCAATGTGATTCTGATCTTCAAAAACATGCACTTCATGCTCGGACTGGGGCTAGGACAAAGATAGCAAGGGATACTTGAGCCCATTGTACTGAAAAAAGCTTTCCCTCCTTATGGTTTGGGGTATCAACCATCAGAACAAGAGCTCAGAATGATCCGCTAGTCTCTATCGAAGAGAAGGCTAGACTGCAGCCATACTGTTCCAAGTAACTCCTTGAATGGATGGTTCATCAAAGAAGGTGAGGAATTCCCCTTTTGTGGCTTTTCGTAACCCTGGTATGACCATACAGACAAGAAAATAAAGCTCGGAATGGAGATCTTTTTCCAAGATAGCTACCCATGGGACGAAAGTTCCCAACACCGTGTACAATCGCTCATCAAAGATACCAAAGAGACTGAGGAAAGTGACTCCGAGGATTTATTTAACTTATAAACACTAGGGCTGACACTTTGCATGGTTCATTCAAGTACTACATCACTGGATCCATCCCACCTGATTAAAGCTGCTGATACACCTCTCCTCAACTCTACCTGTTAAAATCCCACGTAATCCCAATGTTTACCCCATATCTTCTTCTGTTGTCTATCCTTGCTCTAATGTAATTGAGACCTCCTTTGATGAGTTTCTCAATGATTTTTTCCTATCAATAAAATAAATGAATATTTTGAGTATCTTATTGTGCTTTACATTAATTGTTTAGATTCTAATCAAACTTTTGATGATGATGATTTTGCAAATGAACAATTCTTAACTGATCTAAATAAGGTTAATAACAAACAACATAACCGCGTTCAAGTTAATAAAGAAGAAATTATTATTGTTACCTTGGTTTTAGTACCGAACTGTGCGAGATTAGGATAGGGGCTACCCTTGACGATCATGAACATGCACAACTCAAAGAATTACTTAGGGAATTCGCTGATGTCTTTGCATGGTCCTATGACGATATGCCCGATATTGATTCAAAAATAGCTCAACATGAGATCCCCACTCTTCCAAATTACAAGTGGGTTAAACAAAAGTTGAGAAAGCTCCACACCGAATGGTCGCTCAAAGTCAAAGAAGAAGTGGTCAAATAGTTGAACGTGGGCTTCATTCGTGTGATCGAATATCCCACATGGCTAGCCAACATAGTGCCTGTGCCAAAATCAGGAGGGAACGTTCGGATGTGCGTAGACTACTGGGACTTGAACAAAGCCTCTTCGAAGGATGATTATCTGTTAGCCAATATCGACATGATCGTGGACAACACAGCCATTCATGCTCTCAAGTCATTCATCGACGGGCTTTTCGGATATAAGCAAATCAAAATACACCCAGACCACCAAGAGAAAACTGTGTTCATCACACCGTGGGGAACTTTTTGCTATACTGTTATGCCATTTGGTCTCAAGAATGTTGGGGCTACCTACTAGAGGGATTCCATAACCATCCTACACGATCTGATTCACAACAAAGTTAAGATATATGTGGATGATATGATTATCAAATCCAAAACTAGAGAAGGTCATGTTCTCGCTCTCCGAAAGTTCTTCGAACGACTGCGACGGTATCAGATGAGACTCAATCCACATAAATGTGTCTTCAGTATTACAAAGGGAAAACTCTTAGGATTCATGGTCAGTGAGAAGGAGATAGAAGCAGATCGTGCCAAGCTGAAAGACATACTTGAGATGCCACCACCCCGAACGAAGAAAGAAGTCTGTGGTTTCCTTAGAAAATTATAATACACCAGTTGGTTCATCATCCAGCTAACCTCCATCTCCGAACCTATTTTCAAACTCCTCTAAAAGGATTCAACTAAGGTTTGGAATGAGCCCTGCCAAGAATATTTTGACCTAATCAAACAATATCTGACCCAACCTCCGGTACTCATGCCACCATAGCCTGGTCTCCCTTTGCTCCTATACCTAACTGTAACCGACACTGCAGCTAGGGCTTTGCTAGCCCAATACCTTGAAGAATCTCGCAAAGAAAGAGCCATCTATTACGACAGTCACAAATTAATCGGGTACGAAGTTAACTACACTGCTTTGGAAAAAGTATGTGTCGCACTTGTTTAGGTCACCCAAAAGTTGCGACACTACATGCTCGCCTTCCCCGTCAAACTTGTATCCCGAATGGACCCCATCAAGTACCTTCTTGAGAAACCCGACTTATCCAGCTAAATGGCTCGATGGTTAATGCTCCTAGTCGAGTTTGATATCTTGTACGTCACGCAGAAAGATATGAAAAGAAGAGCCATCTCTGACTACCTCACTGACTACCCCATGGAAGAAGCTGATGTCTGGATCTCTGAATTTCTAGATGAAAACATCCTATGCGTTGCTTAAGACGGCCTTTAATGGCAAATGCTCTTTGACGGTGCTGCCAACAAAAAGGAATATGGCATTGGGATACTTCTGATAGCCCCAGATGACCTCCATACCCCCATCGCTATCAAGTTAGATTTCCCCTACACCAACAACATGACTGAATAAGAGGAGTGTACGGTAGGCCTCAAAGTTTCTCTCAAGAAAGGTATTCAATGCCCAAGTGTGTACGGGGATTCTTCCCTCAACATCGATCAAGTGCTCAGAAAATGGAAAGTCAAGGACGAGAAACTCCAACCCTATTCCATGCCCACATAGAAGAACTAGCCTCCCAATTCCAAGATATAACCTTTCATTACCTACCTAGAGCAAATAATAACCTAGCCAAAGCCCTTGCTACCTTGTCCTCCATGGTCAAAATGCCCAAAGGAATAATAATGACCCCCTTACTAGTCCAAAAGTAAGATAAACCAACCCACTTCTACCACATTGGGATCATCACTAAAGAAGATCTCGAGCTAGCCAATTGCTGGTACTATGATATTTAGCATCTCCTCAAGCATGGTAGGTACCCCAAAGGTTCCAATAAGAAAGGCCGAGCAACCCTCCGAAGACTGGCCACTCAGTACATCATCTGTCACAAAGCACTATTCAAGAGAAAATTCGATGGAACCCATCTACATTGCATCATAGGGGCTATCCTAGTTTCCATTGATTGCTTCACCAAATGGGTCGAAGCTAAGTCATACGCAGTTCTAAATGCCAAGAAAGTGGCCGAATTCATCAGGAAGAACATCATCTGCCGATATGGGGTCCCGCACAAGCTAGTGTCAGATAACGGGTTGCACTTCGAGGAAGAAGTCACAGAAGTGGTCAACGCGTATGGGATTCAGAGACACAAATCTGCTCCCGAGACACAAATATTCTCCCTACCAACCTCAAACCAATGGTGCAGTGGAAGCCGCCAATAAAAACCTCAAAGCCATCATCAATAAGATGATCTAAAACTATCGAGATTGGGCCGACTGAATCCCTTATGCCCTATGGAGCTATAGAACCTCAATTTGAACCTCTACTGGGGCTACCCCTTACTCTTTAGTCTACGACATGGAAGCAGTCCTACCCGTGGATCTGGAAATACCCTCGTTGTGCGACATGCTTGAAAGCAAGGTCAGCGAAGAAGACTGGTACCAAAACCGTCTTGACGAGCTGACCCTCCTAGATGAAAGGAGATTGAAAGCTCTACATCATATACAAGGGTACCATCACCGTATAGCGCGATCATTCAATAAGAGAGTCAAGGATCGCAGTGTCCGAGAGGGGGACTTAAGCCTCAAAGAAATAGTAGAGACCATCTGGGACCCCAAAGGGAAATTCAAGCCTAATTGGAGCCGCCCATATATTGTGAAGAAGATCTTGTCCGGCGGCATCGCTGTGCTTACCGACCTCGATGGGGAGGAAATGGCACGCCTAGTCAACCTGGACCGTTTAAAGAAATTTTACCCCTAGTCCAAAGTCTCGGTGCACTACGACTCTTCTCATCTCCCTTCTACTCTAAAAAAAATCTTCATTCCCTCTACCTAGAACTACGTGATCCTGATCCTCTATAAAAACCATCTTCAGAAAAATTATAACTTTTCAAAAAACCCCAGAGGTACGTAAGCAGCTCATACATCTTACCTTAGCACGGCCCTTTCTTTTTCACAAAAAAAACTATTATTTTCTTATCTCCGAGAATGACAGTTCATTCTAACATATGCTTGAACAAAAGGATTATGCATGCCTTAGCGATCGGTATAGATAATTCAAGATACAAAATTCATCAAAAGGCACAGATGGATGATCAAAAACTTATTTATTTCACTATTAAGAAGTTACAGTGCAATTACATAAGAAAAGGAATGGATAACTCCCTTCCCCCTACCTTTCTAAAAAATCCAAATAAATTCCAAAAATTATTCCCCATTACAAAATAAACTCCCCAAGAGTCCTACCCACAGCTACCAGAGGAGCCCGCTCCATCATCATCTACATCCTGGGGTCACTAAGCTTCCCCTTCCTGAATAGAATGGCACAGACGCTCCATAAACCGATAAGCTCGAACCAACCTCGAAAAAACTACAACACCTCCCTCCACGGTATCGAATAAGACAAACCACCTTTATCCAGTCTCCAGTACTAATATCTTGCTGACTACTCTTCTCTATAACCACTTTATATAATCCCCGGGGATGTGCCAAACTCTCCCAACAGACTGAAAAGGATGGGTCGAAGGACGCCGACTCTCCCACAAGGAGCCAAGCCACATGCGTAGATGCTCTGTCAGATCTTCTACCAAAAAGAAATCTAGTGTCCGAGGTGGAACGACCTGCTCCTAGACAAATTGGCACAAAAGACACCAAGGGAAATAAAAAGAGGTATGTCTGAGACCAACCAGCCAAACGTACGGGTATTCCCCCAGATCTAGAATAGGCAGTAGTTATCCCCACCAAGGCACTGACCAGCGCAGACTTAGAGCCCCATGCTCCAAAAACTAATTCTCTCAGCTCTTGATAACTAGGCCAACACTGATGAAATGGTATGAAAAGAAGTTGGGTACAACCGACAAAGGATATTTTGCAGGAGTTACCAGGCGAAATATTTTAAACAACCACATGAACAGCATCACAGGGCTACCCCTTAGAAAGTCATAACGGCCTTCTTGCCCAGCATCCAGGACATTCAAAGTCTCCTCCAGTATCACCGCCACAGTATTGCGACGGTATGACATCCATGAAGTAATGGCTGCAAGTTGTGGGTCCACTAGCAGTTCCCTAGTCACCAATAACAATTTTGAAACTAAGCCCAGAACGACGGCTCTGGTATATCCAGTATCACCAACCTATTACAAATGTACAGACCGTAGCACCACTGGAAGGGAAATCATTCCTCCAGTAACCAAAGGTCTACCCATCGAAGGCGAGATGTGAACAAGTCCAGCCAATAGTTCCCGAGGAGACCGGGAAAACTCAGGCATAGCAGCCGCCACACTAGGGTTTACCCCTAACATGGAATAAAACTCCTCATAAGTCGAACAGACTTCCTTTAAGCCAAAGCAGAACACATCGTCTTCGAGGTACCAAACTTGAACCGCCGCCATCAACATGTTCCACTCTATGGGCTGATTACGCCATAAAGAGACTCGACACATGTTGAAAGCATCGCAGTCGACGTTGTAGGAGCACATCGCCTCCAAAGTCCGGAGGTAGTTGGCAAACTCAACACTACCAGGGAGAGCCATTTCACAGAATAAGAAAGTATGAATGTGAAGGTGTGATGAAAACACTCCAACCTTATCCCTTTTTATACTTGAAAACCCTCGCAAAAGACACAACCCTTGTAAAAATCAGATGGAATCTTGCCCCACAAGGTACCAAAGGTTGAGGAGGGTACCAATCAAGGCCTTGAATTGATCGAACTGGACTGACCTGTCGATAGGTAGGACAAGAGGCTTGCAGATCGGCAACCTCCTATTTTAGAAATTACCCTTTTTCCTTTTTTGTCAAAACAAAAAAACTCAATAAAAAAATTTGATATTATCAACAAAATTTCAAAATCCCCTTCCATCTTTATATAATTTCTCATTGTGAATAAAACTTTCCTTCAAATCCCAAAAATATTTCTTTTTGCGATCTCAGCAGCAAAGTAAAAAGCGCATATGCATTCATCCATTCATTACTATCAAAAAATAAGAAAAAACTCCATTGCATTGCATAGATATTTTTTTATGTTACATCAGTTTTACAGGAAATTAAAGAAAAGTAGAAAAATAGCGGGACCCATCCCGAACCCACAGTCCCTCTCTCTCTCACCTCCCCTTCCCTCTCTAAGAACTTCCATCCCTATGACGCACTCTATTTCCTCTGCGACGAGATGAAGCACCACTGCTACCTGAACTAGACTCCTCCCCAAACGAGGAAGACGGAACCAAGCAATAAGGAACAAGAACCGCATTCTGAATATGGGCAGTCGTCAAAGATATCCAGTCTCTAATGTCCCTCAGCCAAGTGGTAGACACCCGGACTTGCTGCAAGAAAAGGCAGAATCAGTATCAAAGAAGGAAGACCAAAAAAAGAAAAAAAGAAGAACAAAAAGGTTTACCAAAGGACGAAGAACCTCCTCTATGAAGCCCAACTCCTCCGGGCCCATCACATGAGGATGATGAAATATAGGCACCATCCATCCATCAACCCGCCGAATGTTCTAGGAAGGGGTATGCAACCGCACAAAGGGAACCTCTGAAGTTTTCGTCGCCGAAGATGTCGACCACCACCACTGTGGGAAGACTCCACTGGCCAACTCAAACCCGTATGAGGGAAAGACATCGCATCATATATGCTAGACGCCATCAGCCAACTCGTCATAAAGTCCATATAATCATATGGCACAGTCGTGTCGGTGTACAACAGATAGGACTCGTTAATCATCGTTGTAATCCTCGCATCCTCTGGAAACATCCATTCTCTCCTCATAGACATAGGGGGCCTCGCAGGTGGCACCACCACCTCCTCCTCAGTAATCTGTCAGACCACCCTCTCCCCGAGGTACCTTGAGTGTCCAAACTCATGCGCTAGAAAATGACTCATTTGTGCATTCACCCCAGTCAAACCCGTGTCCTGAACAATCGTCCCTCAATGGTAAAAGGTCACCTGAAAAATCCCCAGCAGATACAACTCAATATGGGATCAGAGCACATAAAGTCCCAGACTGAAGAAGAAAAAAATCTTACCCTATTATTGGTCAGGCCATTCAAGACCTGACGCACCGCCTCCCGAGAAAGAGACTTCCTTGACTGTCGGTTTGCCTTCCGTCATCGATACAACTGGAAAAAGTCCCCAACGGTCTCATCCTTCAAAGCAATCAGCTGGGTATTACCCCCACATACCGATCGACACTGACCTTCCACCTTTTTGAAGCAGTCGAAAAGTCTATGCCACTACCGAATGGCACCCTCCACACCATGTCGATCAGCACCCCCCTTAAATTTTCGTACAAAACCTCCCAAAAAACCCTAAAAAATCCTCAGAAAATTCGTAAAAATCTCGAGGAGGATTTAAAACATTTTCACCAAGAAAAATCCACACTCCCTCAAGAGGAACCCCTACTTCCCCAGCAAAACTCTCAAAAGCCAAGTGAATCTCCCCCGGCAACGTCCCCGGAGGACCCCCAAAAGTATCCCAAACTTCAGGTTATCTCCTATTCCTCAAAAGTCTCAACTTTCCTCGAGCAAAATGTCCAAAACCCTGGATCACCTAATGGCTTCCCCGGTGGAATTCACAGCATCAAATTATCTATTCCCTGTAAAGTCTCCAGAAGATACAGAAGTTTTGCCCAGATCAAATCAAAGTCACGAGGTACTTTCCCCGGCAGAGTTCCCCGAGAACACAATTTGAGCCCTCAGAATTGGCTTCGACCCGTAAAATTCGTCATCATAATTTAAGCCCTCAGAATTAGCTTCAACCCGTAAAATTATTCATCACAATTTAAGCCCTCAGAATTATCTTCGACCCACAGAATTGGTCATCTCAATTTAAGCCCTTGGAATTGGCTTCGACCCGTAGAATTGGTTATCATAGCTTAAGCCCTCAGAATTGGCTTCAACCCGCAGAATTAGTCATCACGACCTAAGACCTCAGAATTAGCTTTGACCCTCATAATTGGTCATCCTCAGCATTTCTTTAGGTCCTTATAATGGACCTCAATCTTTGATCATCACTTACTTTAGACCGTCCCCAGTATGCCCCCTTAGGTCCTTGGAATCGGTCTCAACCATGTAAATCGGTCATCCTCATCCTTAGGTCCTCAAAATCATCCTCGACCCTCTGATTTGGTCATCCTCAAGTCCTCAGAATCAGCCTCGACCCTCTGAATTGGTCATCCTCTTTCAAAGGCATCATGCGATGTCTATTCGACGGCTATCATTTGTGCCAAACTCACCCGTCGAGGGGCTCTATAGACACCCCATTATAGCACCCCCTAACCTCTCCTTAGGTCCCTAGCACCTCCCTTCATCACTACAAACCTAAGTCATACCCCGAGTAATGACCTATAGGCCATCGGGCACTCCCAGGCTCCGATTGACCAAAAGTGAAACTCTTTAGCTCGACTGAGAATGAATAAATATTTAAAGGGCACTGAAACCCCTTTCCAACGGTCCACCCCGTGCGCAATTCTGACTTATGGTGCGAACGAACGACACGTTTCCCTCGAAACTTGATCAGGAGGCCACCAAACGCTTTTGGGCTCCGTTTGACCAAAGTCAACTCTTTAGCTTGATCGAGACAGAATGAATCTTTAAATGGCGCTAAAATTCATTTCAAATGGTCTGCCTCGTACGCTATTCTGACTTAAGGTACGGAGGAACGATCCGTTCTACTCTCAAAGGTCATTAAACGCTTACAGGCCCCGGTTGACCAAAGTCAACTCTCCAAACTGAGTCAAACTATTTGGAATGTCAAAGTACATCTCATAACCTCTCCAACGGTCCGCCCCGTGCATGATTTTGACTTACCATGCGAATGAACGATCCGTTTGTGTCCGACGATCCCCCATCCAGAGGACCGATGGACGCTTTTGAGCCATATTTGTCCCAAAGACAACTTCTTGACTCGGTAGCAGCCCAAGGACTTTTGAAGGTCTCTGAAGTACCTTTCCAATGGTTCACCCCGTGCGCGATTCGGATCAACGGTTTGCATTTTACGACCATTTCTCGAAGGAACCTGAAAGAGACTGCCAAACGGCAGGTTTAGAATCCTCCTATCGGCAGTGTGCCTAAAGACACCTGCCGATTGGCAGGACCAGGCCTAAGTCGATCGGCAATTCCCTGGGCCTATAAAAGTAAGGGCCTAAACTTACTACAAAAAGGAACCAAGATCTGACATCCATCACTCTCAGCGAACTCATAAAACGTCCCTCGAAGTCAACGTTATTTTTACATCAAATTCCCTTTCCAACCCTCACTTTTCATCATATTTTTCACCAAATATGCTAAATTAACTACCCTTCATCATCACCCAAGTGCAAGGGCTGCTCTCCAACATTCAAGATCAAGCTCAAGATCTTCAAGAAGGTCCAACTTTCTCAAATTCTCCTAAATTGGCATTAACTTGTTTTATTACTTAGCACTTTTATTCTCTCCATCTCACATATACTAATATACTTTTTTATTTAGTATTATTGCACATCTCTTATTTTTCATGTAAATAAAAGCCAAAAAATAAGAAAAATAGGGTTTGCTCATAAATTCCAAACGAAAATTCTCACACTTTTCTCACAACTAAAACACCTTTTTACACACACACACACATAAGAGAAGTCCCCGATTGGACTTATGGGATAAACCCCATCCCTCATTTTTTACACGAACTATGTGGACTTTGATGCCTCTATAGTCTACGTAGGTATCTCGAGGTAAAACCCGAGACTCGAGTCCTAATTTTTTTCAATTTTTCTAAATCTTTAACTTAATTTTCTTAGATTTTATATATTTACATATACATTTATTTGTTCTTATTGGCGTACTATTCCATATGCGTTATCGTTCCATCATAACAATCAACACAAGGATAATCGCGTAAATCCTATTTTCTAATAGTACCTTTAGGAACATTACTACGGATGACTCGCTTTATCTCTTCCATGATACAAGTCAAGGATTACTATCTCCATTATATATACACATGCACACATATCACGGGGAAATAGAGGAAAATAACAACAAATCCATGAGAGACCGCAAGGGCGGAATGGGTGCCTAACACCTTTCCATTTCGTAACTTAGCCTTGGAACACTTTTCGAAACATTTTCGTTTCATATGTATCAGTATGTCTTTGATGATGTCCTTCGGGATGGCTCCACTTTCTTTTGTCTATTTTGAGTAAAATAGACTGGCGACTCCATCTCTCTACATTTCTCACTTCACACATCGCCGACAACGGCCGAAGCGCTCCCGAGAGAGATGTGCGGGACCATGATCCTCTCACCATGGAGATACCTCCTCTTCTTCTTATTCTCTATCTCCATGAGGATCATGGATGGCTACAAAGGCAAACCTATGCCATATGCTAAAAGTCATGTTACTCATTCCTGATGTTCCCACCAGGTATTAATCTTAGCCTATACCTTGGCTTGGGTAACCAACCGTGATGAATCAAATTAGAACTATTCATTCTCGCAACATGGAAGCAGCATACAAAAGTTTAGTTCTCTAGGGAGTCAAAGCCCAACTTCCCTCATTCGGAGGAAGGCCCTACCCCTTGTATCCTTAGCACACATGAACCACCCCAATTAGCTGATGCCTAACACCCTTGTCTACACTGACCTTGTATATTTATTGGTGACAAGATCACGAACCTACTGCATCTAGGTTACTGTTTTCCTTCTCATACTGTGTTCAAAATCCTCAAATTCCCATAAGCATTACGCAGTTCAAGAGAGGTGTTCACCTCACCCTGTCATTTGCTACATGACATTGCCACTAAGCGTATTTTGGGTTCTATCCAAACTGAATTTATGTGGCGACCACACCGACCATTGTTGTCATTCTAAGGGTAGCAAGTACCACATAGGGATACTCCTTCAAATGCGTACCAGCTTGGTAAGACGTGTCAAGAACTTGTCCATACCCCTCTAAGACTATCCTAGCATGTACCCTCGACACACGCCAACATTCTATCATGCTTCGATATCACCCCACCTTGGTTTCCATTTCAAGGCTCCACCTAGCGTCATCAAGCTAAATCTCGAATACATTTCCTAGTACACTTAGAAACCGAGTGTCACAACACCAATACTTTTTATAAAAATGTACACTTAGGTCCCTCACAGACAAATGTTAAACACGAAAGGAATTTTGATAAATTTTAAACAATTAGGTCCACTAATTTGTCTTCTTGTAGAAGTCCATGCTAGTGGCATAACAATTGGATCTAATTGTAAATTGTCCTTAAATGTTTAAAATTGTCAACAATGGACCTAATTATAAATTGCCTTAGTTTTTATTTCATGACATTCTATCATTACGCCAATAATGACACAAGCTGTCATTGTACCTTAGGGATTACACTACCCATTTGTGCCGATTCAAGAAGCCACGCCCGACACGTACACTATACGAATCTTTTAAACCCTGACTAGCAATCTGAGATCATCACCTGACCCTCAACACAATTATTACTGGGATGCTAATTCCTCTTTCTATCGGACTTTGTTGGTCTCCCGAGGACACCAAACATATTCCATGTAACCGTACTCAAGACCTGACGAGATTTCATCATCCATACCTTTATCATTATAGGTGCGCTCTATGATCCTTTCAATACCCACATTGCAATACTTGGTGCTCGCAAAGACATTAGTCCATGAGCTTCCACGTATGGTGAAACCTAATAATATAATACCTCAAGACGTAACAATAAGTCGATTCCTGTCCGCAATGATGCCACACTCACTTAGTCCTATCGACACTCTAGTATACACTTAAACCACACTCATACAAGGATTACCTCGCTCCTATCCATTACTTCGGAAACTAAACGAGTCTCTACACTGAGATAAAAATATAATCCTTCTTACAAATGACTGTGACCACATGTCACGTACAAAACACGACTAACGCTATTAAGGATTTGGCAGGATACAGGACGTCGCCCACAACCTATAAACCTCTAGGTCTACATCACTGACATCACTAAAGATCCCATTCCTTGAAGTCATACTGTATTTTTTAAAACTAAACCATAGAATACTATCTAGAGTTCACTCATAAGCCTCCTTAATCATCATTGTTGCATATATAATACCATTGCCATAAACGACCCATAATTCTAATCACCACTTATGAGATATATTCATTAGCCAACAGCTACTAAAGTACTCACCCACAAAGATAGCATCCTATAAACTAAGACTGAATATACCTAACCTCAAAGATTAACCCACACACAAATTTGCATGATCATCGACTATCCACTGATCAGGATATTACCCCAAGAATTTGAATTTGCCTAACTACATTATGGGCGTTAACCACCCTTAAGCGCCACACCTAAGGGTTATGTACATTTTAACCATCAATCATAATTCCTTAGTCACGACATCCTAACTATCAACCCATACCTTTGATTGTATGCAATTCATGCCACTTGCCCTATTGGCGTCATCTCGTTCTATTAACGTCTTAAAAGATTCTACGGCATCAAGGATTAAATACAAACACCTCACACTAACAACCACGGTGTCACAACTATTGGCTTGCAAGGACACCCATAAATTACTAACATATAATCAAAAGCGCGAAAGTGATTAACAAATATTAATTTAATCGTGTGCCACCTGACACCAACTTACTTGTCGTGCTAACCTTTTTGACTTTACCGTCGAAGACGCGAACTAAATCGTCCCTAAAACCAGCATGAATGGTCCAAACCAACACCTGACATCGAAAGATCCACTATCTACCTCACCACGTCACTCCCGAAAGGAACCTTGAACCTAGAGGTCTGATACCATTTATAGCGCCCCGACCCAGATTTATTGGTTACCCATAGTCAACCCGGTCTGAACGGAGTGTTAGGTGTGAAGTGCAATGAAACAACCTACACAATGTTTTTAGTCCAATTTTTATTTAATTTAACGTTTCAATTATTTATAATGCGATTCCAATATCAAGTTCAAACTATGTGGAGGACCCGTGGGAAGCATCCCCAGTGTCCAAGCATACAGAGCTACTAACGTAAAATTAAATAGAATACTTACATGTATAATTCTCTAGAAATACGAACCCGCACCCAACCTATCGTAACAAAGAAGAGGGTGTGAGCCAATGCCCAGTGGGAATATACAAATGTTGTATAGAAACGAACGGAAGAAATGAAACTCTAACACATTATACTTATGTGCACATGTCACTACCTTATAGACACACACACACTCACACACACACTCTTAATGTATAAAACCATTGTACACTCGAAAACGTTATTTATCCCGATTAATTTTACCTTAATCTCATAAAAGACTTGTTCTTTCATAACCTGACATTTATCCTTCTATTTATTACACACGCTTAAATACCTGAAAGCATTACACTTTATTTAACCTAAACATTTCTTTACCCAAATTAGCCTTTCCATTTAAACAATGCACAAGAGTATTTTCATTGAAAATAACCTCTTTCAACACGCGCGAAGACTGTGTTAGACAATACTTCTTGACTTTGTAAAACCTTTTCACAACACACACTTGTGTTAATCACGCTTACACTTTCTTAGGGTGCTTAACTGACCCATTTACCGTTACATTTTCCCATTCATTTACTTTATGGGCATTAATCAATTTATACATCCCTTGTCCACTTCATCGTTTACCGAAACATTCGTTAATTTATCAAGTTAGGTTGTTTGAACACATTTTACTACACAACCCATTTTTTGACATGTTCCTCATTTCTTTATCTTATTCTCAAAATCTTCAAATAAATTGTGTACTTTAACGAGCTTCACACTGCCGGCGATGCCACCATATACTCTGGTCAGTAGTTTTGGGTCTTCCACCCCACGGCTTCGAGCCCTCCTTAATTATTTTGGTTTCATCCGAATTCCTTTTATGTATTTTAACATTTCATAACGGTTCACATTATTCCTTCTTTCCCTTTTTACCTGGTCAAAGCCAAACCCGGGGTTTCACCCCAACTCATGTCACAGTTTGAAGTTATCATTTCATGTCCTTTATAGTTTAACTTTGATTTTATTTCAAAAATCATATTCATTTAGGACCAATTTTCGTAACACCTTTTCCAACATTTTTATTTCATAAAAATATTCCACTTCAAGTAAAATTACCATTTTACCCATTTGTTTCTAAACTTCTCGTTTTCCTCCATTTTTTGTTTTTCCAAAACACCTTTTTAGCATTAGGAGAGTCACATTCTCACGTTGGAAACCTATTTATTCCATTATTTCATTTCCAATTTCGTAAGTGTTAATCTTTCAAAACATTATTAAGTTACACGCACCAACTTCCCAATGTCTAACAATTAACACTTAACCAACAACTTTATGAATCATATTTCCAAATTAGACATTCTTTACTTTCTTTATTTAAGAAATCTTATTACTCTTAAAGACTACTTTTATAAGAAAATAGCATTTTCTTTTCAGCAATACGTCTAGTCTTATAACCTTATAATTATCACAAATATTACCCCTTTTTTCACACACCTTGCATATTAGAATTTCTACTTTTCTTATTTCTTTTTTAAACCCAACAAATCTTCTTTAAACTTGTTCAAATGTTTATCATCAAAATACTACAAGTTTATATCCATGAGAAGATATATTTTAAATCCTAAAATCCTATTAAATGGGTTAAAAATGCATTTCATTCTAGAAATTCATAATATTTGCAAAACATTTTTTTTCTAGACTGTAGAGCATTTTATTTCTTACAACTCAAATCAATGTCCCATTCTTTTATAAAATCTTCATTTTTGCAAGAAATCAAACTTAACTCACAAAATATCTTAGGTAAGATAAAAATGTAAATTTAAAACATTTTTATTCCATAAAAATGTTCAGCACCAACTTAAGCATACAATTTACACGAAAATCCCATTTATTTCAAGAACACTTTGAAAAGTTTAATCTTCACTTATTCTCAACCAAATGACATTTTCCAATAATTTTATTTCATAAAAATGTTTATTGTTAATTTCAACTAGAAAATTCATCACGAAGTTCATAAGCATCTTACTCTTAATATTCTAACAATCAGGACCACAAATGCATAAAATAGAGCATTAATGTAAGAGTAGGTTATTCCCACATCTAAAGGATCCAAATGGTTGCAAGAAAGTTGGTGTTGGAGGATCAACCCCACCTCCAAAGGTGGCCTCAAGGGGTTAACAAAAGTATCCTCCAAAAATGCTCTATATGTGCTCCATTTAATCTTCCAAGATAAAAACCCTTCAAACTCCATGAATGCTTCCATCATATTTTTCAAAAATTCACCAATACTTCTACAACATTCATAGCTCCACTTAAACTATGGTGGAAATGGGTGTTATAGTCTTGAATGTAATGATATACTAGAAGAATAAAGTGGTTTATAGTGGTGGAATAGTGGTGAGAGGTGGATAGAAGCTTATCCATGGTGGAAGACCACCTCTCTCTCCCTCTCATATTCTTCTCTCTTCCAAATGCCCAAATAACCCAAACCAGCCCTTATAAAAGCCCTGAAAACACCAAAAATCCCCTTTTTGCCCATCTGGACTCACCAAATCTGGATAACTCAATAATCAAAGGGCCAGAAAATTGAGAGCACATAAAGCTAAGTTAGATAAAAAAAAATCGAAGGACATCGTTCAAATGACATTGAACCTCATTCGAACGACAATTGTACATAATTTTATTTATAGCTTCTCGCGACCTGGGACTGTTAGGAAGTGGTACCTCGCTTGAATCTCGCTCGATCCCCTACATCGAACGAGGTCCAAACCTCATTCAAGCGACGTCACTCTCGTTTGAACCCTTATTTCTTATTCTTCTCTCAAAATTCCAATACTCACCCACAAATTTCCCACAATTTGTGACACCCAGCCTAATTAAATACCGGGTGATCATGCCTTTATCAAATTATAGATGATTTTCATCTGGTTCATTCTTAGCATCACTATCAAAACTTATTAATTACTAACCACCTAATGATTAATTAAGCCGGTGTCAAAATTTTATCTTTTGAATTAATCAAAATAATAAGTACAACAAGAACCACATATAACCATCACAATATAAATGAGTCTAATCATATTACAAGTAACTAAATAAAGTGTTAGCCGAATAAACATCAAATAAGAACAACCAAACCAACATAAATCCGACCCATGGAAAATATAGTCAAGGGTTGGTCCGAAAAAAATGTACAACAGACAGGAGCAACATGCTCGAGAATACAACTGAGCTACAATCCCTATCTAGGAGTGAATAAGAGGGAAACGCCTAATGCTAGTCCTGAAGCACCCACTTGTACCGCAGCTACGTACCCTGGAATCAAGACTGGCGCCCCTATGGTCAGACGCCTAAAAGGTTTTGAAATATTTAATAGCAAGGGTTAGAACCCAAAATATTTTGAAAATATTTAGCAAGTGAATTAAATTGCAGTAAATTAAAACGCATGAATGCTCTTCATATTTAAGCTACTGTCGCACTCTCTTGAGGACCGACTCACCCCTCAACTATTGATTACACCTACTGTTTTTCTATATAACCCACCTAGTAATCTACCCCATAACTAGATCTTGTTATATAGTTCCTTCCTGTCACCCTACTCTAACCCGAGTATGTTTAATCTATGATTTATAAGTTATATCTCACATTAACTTATCTAATCATTATTTTCATTTGAGACTATATAACATTATCACGAGTTATATATATATATAATCAATACAATTCACTTCATGTATTTTATCCGTATATAATTAATTGCACCATATATACGTATCATCAAATTACAACATTCACACACATGTCGTAAATATATAATCATCCTCTCGAGTAGGCACTCACCGAATGTTCTCTAAAATATTATCAATCCATCCAGGTATACTCATCCACCCAGACACCCTGACTCAGTTAGCTCCCCGAATCAGTGAAATAAAATAAATGCAGTGGAGGCGGTCAGAGTTCACTCTTAAAATGAGATCGAATCATACCCAAGACGTCTCACCCCTAAATACAGACGCTATGACCTGGAGACTATACTCACCCTACTCCTAAAGCCAGGGGATTCACCCACATCATACAACCTCCTAAGATAGCACTAAAGGGGTATGCTTTTACTAAATAACGAGTCACCGATATTTATGAACACACACACACACACATATATAATAAAGTAGAAAACTTATGTATGTCATAAGATGAAAAGATGATGTCATCTAGATAAGTTTTTCTTACACTACCTATTTTTCCCCTCTAATCTTTGATTCCCCCTCTTTTTTTCCTCATCAAATTTACAATTGAATTCAAAATTGAGGCTATTTTGGTCCGAACCACTTTATCAATTTGTTCACACCTCTCTAAAAAATGAAGGGTCCAGACTCTCTCCCTCACACTCATTTCCTCGAACCCTAGTCGTCTTCTCACTCCATCCATATCACTCATTTGGGGTCTCTACTCTCTTCAAGACAAACCCTCCCAAGAAACACCTTTTTCTCCCCCCCACTCTGCCCTCCACCGCTACCTTCTACTATCGCCATCCTCCTCCTCCATAGTTGTCGACCTCAAGTATTATCTCTCTCTCTCTCTATCTCTCTCTCTATCTCACACACACACACGCGCATATATTCGCGCACTCACCCACACCCACACCCACACACGTTCACACGTACATAGACACAAATCTATTCTGTTGTTTATTGTCATGCAGAGAAACCCAAATCTCAGAGCACTCTCTTCTCTCAGGTAATCGATGTTTCTCATATGGTTTTTATGAATTTTTTGAAATTAGGATTTCAAAAACTTCGATTTCATGACCTATGTCACTCTTTCAGCTTGATTTTTCACACTGATGTATGACTCTCTCACATGTTCTCCCTCTCTCTCTCTGTTCCTTATTTTGTCCATTTACATGTCCATTTTCGAATTTTCAAAAAATAACATTCTAAATATATGTGCTTTTTGGGGGTTTCAATAGAGAGTTTTGAAGCTAGGTTTTAAAACCATTTGTTTCAAAGTTTATATTTTATTTTATTTTAGAAATTTTGGATTGGGATTTTCTTAAAATTTAGAGTTAAAGAAGTTTTTTACTACCTGAGGCTCACTTTTGTCATTGTAGACTTATATATGCGAATATGGGTGTTCCAGAAAGATTCAATATGTTTCTTGATTATTGTGATAATAGGGGCTTTCTAATTTGAAGCTTTGTTCTGGAGGTGGTACAGATAATAGGGTATTTTTATTCTTATTGTGATAATAAGTTTTTGTAATTCTTAATAGAAAATATTTCTTACTAAAAGAAATGTAACTAACTGTACTATAAGATCAAGGGTGTTTCGTAAAGTTTATGAAGATATTAATACTTTGTTCATTTGTTGTGTAAAGGTTGCAGACCGACGATTTTTAATATGCTGTATTGAGCTACCAAGAAGGGGCGAAACGAGATCATGTTCATGGAGTTGATGTTAGTATGAAATCACACTACATAACACTGATTTCAAGTTATTTTGATGTTAATAGAGTATTTTACCCTTATTGTGTCATATTTTGTGGAGTTGATGTTAATAGATTATAGAAATTGATTCAGTGAGATGTTTTAAAAATTCATAATAAGACTCAAAGATTCATTTTATCCCTACAGTTATTTAGTCATAGATATGAATATTCCTCCTGGTCATATGAAAATGATTCAAAATTAAAATACCTTAATTTCTGAGCAATCATTGGAGAAAGAATAGTTAGTGCAATCTTGGTCAGCCGAGTCATCTCAAAGTTCTAAGCTTAAGGAAATAAACAAGGAGCTGTATCGAAAGCTTGAAGTTCAAACACAAAGATTAGAGCTCTTGACTGTAATTTCAATGCTCAGTGAACCATCATTCCCTATTTTTCCTTTAGGTATTAAGTATTGCTTATGAGGTATCAGGTACTACTTATGAGGTATACCAGCTTATGAGGTATACCTGCTCAGTCACAGATTAGATATACCTGCTTATGAGGTATAAGGTATTCAGGATTGTGGAATCTATAGAGAGACAAGGCCATGTTTCAGCCTCAATGAGCATTGTGGAATATATAGACACCACTCAAGTTAAAAGGATCAATCAAAAAAGGCCCATTTAAGTGTAGTACCTCAGATTCACTTCAATTGAAGCGGATCATAGAGACCACTGCAAACTGTGTTATTTGATTTTGAAACCTAAGGAGCAGATAATGAAATGCATTTTGTACAGATTATGTCTATATGTACATGAAATGCATTTTGAAATGAACGAAATGAATTGCATTTTGTAAATCTCCTTTTTTTGTATAGCTTATGTCTATATGTACATGAAATGCATCGTGGTTGTATTTGAAATAAAATGCATTTTGTAAATCTCATTTATTTGTCTTTGGATGGGTGGCTTATTTTTGTACAGCATATGTCTATGTTACTAACTAATTTAAACTGACTATATATAATTTGTCGTATTAGTTGCATGAAGGGCATACACCGGTGGGCGATCTGAAACATGTTCTAATAGCACATTGAGGGTTCCGCTCGAGACATGGCGAGTCTCTCCAAGAATGTGATTGAAGGGTTCCACCCTAAACATTAGAGGGCACAAGGTAGATATGCTCCACGCAACAATTGTTGTGAAACTGTCCACTGATTCCCCATAACACTGAATTTGTGACTTGGGAATGTTAAAGAGAGGTGGCAGCTGGAAGTGGGTGAGATCAGAACTAAGGTGAACGCTTTTCAAGAGACTTAAAATACGTTGAATAATATTTGGTGCTCTGTAATTGGTTTCTGATTCCCCATCTAACGATAAGGGTGACTACAAAACATCCCTCATTTCCCCTACATCATCATCATCCTCGCTCACCTGTACCACAACCACAACCACAACCACTCATATGTATATATTCAGTGTAAGTTTACTATTTGAATGAATCTTGAGTTCTGATTGCGTATCAGTGTAGGATAATAGGTGCTTGATATAACTTTAAGCATATGTTTTTTGTATATATTTCTGTCAATCCATTTTTATTTTGATCCATACCTTTGTATGCATAATATGATCTATTAATTAATGACCACTGTGTAAGTGTAGGAGGGTACTTTAGATAAGATGGAGGCGTAATGCCTATTTGAGTATGGTAATGATAAGCTAACTTGGCCAAAGCTTTGGAGTAATGATAGGACACACAGACACAAACCCAATGAAGATAAACTCGGTTTAAATTCACAAAAATCTCGTGTATAACTCAGGAAATAGTAATGATCCTTAGAAGTAAATTAGCTAGAGGGAGAGAGAAGTAAGCACCCTAGATACACCATGGTAAGCAGGTAGAAACACATTAAACACCCTCAAGGATCTATGTCAAGTATTAAACGCTTCATAATGAATAATAAATGGTGGATGAACAATCTCTCTGGTTTGCAATAACTCTCTCTGATGTGTATTTTCCCTAGCAATAACTTTTGAACTCTCAAAAGATCATCCCCTCCTCAAAGGTGGTTGGGGTCCTTAAATAGCCCCCCACATCACCCCCGGGGTAACTCAGTCATTAAAGACTATGAAAGACATCCCTCATTCTTTATGTTACAACATTAAATCCCCGATGCACTAGTTGTCTCTACGTCATAACATTAAATGCCAAGACATGCCTTTTGCCCAACCACTATGTGTCAGGGAGCTATTGTCGCAAAGGTGGCTCACCAACTGCCTGACAGCCCCAAATACTACTGTGGTTTACTCAAGTGCAAGTCTGACATTGTTTAGATGGCTAGTGACATAACCTACAGTGGATGTGACATTAAGTAGAGGATGGTTTGGTTCACAACTTAACACCCGATGGAACTCAAAGCTACTCCGCCTGAGGTTCCTCGGTCAGGGTCCTTCGGTGTTTTTACCAAGTGTATCTAAGATGGCCAGGACAAGCCCCAACGGTGCCTCACTTCTCAATCCTCCAAACCAAGTCCCTCTAAAGTTCCCACGGCGAGGTCATTCGATAGAGCATGAAAGCTCTCCCAGCCCTGCCAAGCCTGATCTCTCCGAGTACCGTTTGACTTCACGCTAAAACTCATTATTATTCTCGTTACAACATTACAACCATTATAGCTTATAGTCAATATAAACAAAGATACAATATGACTAACATAACAAGCTAAATATGATTTGCCAAGCTAAGCTACCTCGCAGAGTTTCCACGCTTGAGCTGCCTCGGTTGCTTAATCTCAAACATTATTACCAATTAGGGAATTATCCTTAATCTCAGGATTACCTTTAAGCCCCTCTACATTTTCCCCTTCTTGGAGAGATTTATTGGAATAAGAAATGTCTGCACGAAACTTCTCAATCCGATGAACCTTCTCTGCGTGAAAAAATTCTGGCCTTCTTTCCCCCGTTAGAACCGCAACGATATAATCTCCTGGAAAAAGTAAAATTCTCCCCGATGTACCTGAGCCGAAGCGCCATTATCATTGGGGCTTGGGCGAAGGGACATCACCGTTTTTTCATCATGCTGAGCCTCAACCATTCTAGCTTTATTATTTAAAAGTTCTCCCAAGAGGCCTACTAAACTTCTCAAATACTCGTTTAGGCTGGTAAGCAAGATTCTCACTTAGGATGCTTCACTGTGTTCGAAAAAGCAGAAATGCTTCCCGATGCAACTGAGTCACCCTTTGAATAAGGTTTTTTCGAATCGTTGAAACATATTATCCGTTGGTCGTTGATGGATAAGTCTGACACCAATTTGGTGCCAAAACATAAACTTGGTTAAGAAGGCAACCCCTTTTATTCCCCAGATGTCGCTTCGTATTCGACGTAACGCTGTCTTTTCAGCTGCTGAGACCCTTCCCAATGTGCCACGTGTTCATTTGAAATGATTAGTGGCTGCCCTTACACGTGCGCTCATGGGAAACGTCAATCGTCGAGTTTGAAACCCTTCAAACGTCTCTTTTTTATTTCCAAACTCTTCTATATCTTCGTCTTCTTCATCTTCTTCAACACTGCCCGCTTCTTTTAGAGAGAGAAAGCTTGTGCGACCTCCATTGTTGGCCTCTTCTTTGTTCAGCCTCCTCTTTCTCTCATATTTTGCAACACCACCCGTGGTTGTGCTCCTCTCTTCTTGTTCTTAGCCCCGTTCGCCCAGCTGCACCACTTATTATCACTTTCTCATGGCTTCTTCAAGTATTTCCAAGGTTGCTTCCACTATCCAGCCTGGTTCCCCCTCTGCCGCTGTTGGCGCTGCCACCACCCTTAGCGGTGTTGCTCTGGTCGCTGCTCATCAAGAATAACTATGCTTCTACCGCTGGGCACCCATCTTTGAAGAAGAAGCTGATAAATTTTCAGAGGCGTGCAAGACCTGCCATTTCTCATCCAAGTTCGATCCATTACTATTGGGTGATGAAGAAGTGGATTCGTCGAAGTGGGGCTATCTTCCACCCAAGGGGACTATGCACTTCCGTCTGTACCGTGGTGACTTTCCCTATTCCGAAATCGACTTCGAAGCACCTGGGAGGTCACCAGCCCATTTTACTGCTTGGCACACACATATGCAGAGCTCCCACGCTGCTGCTCTTGCAAAGGTTGGGCTGCATTGAGCCTACTGGTTTGGCGAGTTCACCCTCTCGAAGCACAACGCAGCACTTCAAGTGTTAGTCTCCCGATGGAACATCACAACCCATACCTTCTTCGTTGCGTGGGGGGAGTTTACTGTTACATTGGAGGATGTCTATAAACTCCTTGGGTTTGAGCCCATGGGAGAGTTCTCCTACCACGACGAGCCTCTGGATGCCAAAGAGGCTGCTGATCATGTTGAGCTGGATCGGATCTGTTGCAGTTGCACCGGTTCATCAAACAAAGCCACATTTGCCCCCTTATCAACTATTTTTTTGAGGCTCCCACACCGAAGGATGCTAGTGAGGTATCGGGCCGCGGTAGAGGTACTTCCCTGGAACTGCCGGCCTATATACTTGTACTACTTTCACGCTTCTTCCCTACCGAAAAACCAAATGATCATCCCAGGAGGGACCTAATAAACATTTCCATTCGTTTGGCCAGGGGATTCAACCTACCTCTGGCCTCCATCGCCTTAGGGTCCCTCTGCACTTGGTTGGATCGAACCCATATTGACATGGAACGTTCACTGGGCCATTATAATTTGGCAAATTTTTCCAACACCATCATCTTGACAGGCTTCCTCTATACCCACTTTCCTGCTATTGCTACGAAGTCAATTTTTCTGCCTGTGAGCCAGGGTATTAATCCTCCACGCCTCCTATTTTTCCACAAGAAGAAGATCCGAAAGGAGATAATGGAGGTTTTTGACCACTCACACTCCTTCGTAATGAGGCCATACAGTGAGCCCACCTTCACCCATAGTTGAGACTTCTTTCCTACTGCAGCCACAATGATCAGATTTAACCCGGTTGTAAAGGATCCTTCACAAGCCGTAGTGATGCTTTTCACCCCGGGGTTCCTCTCCTCTTATACTGAATGGGGATATACTTTCGAGCCCTATAACCCTGATAGATGCAGCAGAAAATTTGGGTTCGACCAGGGGTTCCTCGACCTGTGTTCTAGGACAACCATTCCAAGGCCAGCTTTGTTAAGGCATGCACTTTCTATATTGCCTCTACAGTGCTTGGTATGACATCCACCATTGATGTGCATGTCACCCTTTTGAGTGCCACGAGGAAAGGAGACGTATCCACATCCTTTAC
The DNA here is from genome assembly GCA_949130495.1 of Sambucus nigra. Lineage (NCBI taxonomy): Eukaryota > Viridiplantae > Streptophyta > Magnoliopsida > Dipsacales > Adoxaceae > Sambucus > Sambucus nigra. Next base: position 311,266,888 of record OX422211.1, read on the forward strand.
CACGAAGTTCCATCTGGAGCAGTTGTCCATGATTCATGAGTATGTCCAGTCCCCCCCTCACTATCCCCCAATCCTTTCCTTTTCTTCTTCTGAGTTGGGTCTAAAGGGGAACTCCGTTCCTGGGGTTGAGTTTCCCTTAAGCAAAACCATTAAGGAGTCTCCTCATGAACTACCCCCTTATTGCCCAATAATCCTAACTACCACCCCGAAACCCAAAGCCGCTGCGACCCCCAAACCATCTGTCCCCACGGCCGAAGCTACCATTGGAGAAGGGCCTTCTGAGACACATGCCAAGAAGGCCAAGAAGGCCAAGAAGTCCAAGAAGGCCAAGTCTACGAAGGCCAAGGTCAAAGGTCAAACGAAAACTCCACTAGAGGCATTTCCAATTGCCTCCGTTCCCCCTTCTATGTCTCCAAAACTAGGTGAAGAGCTGAGGAGGCGGGTAGAGGCCGAAGTTGCTCGAATAAACGCTGAGTTCGAATGGCGCGCAGTTGTCGTTCCTCCTTCGGGTGCATTTCCAAAAATAGTGGTGGATCTTAGTGATCCCCCTACAAAGAGAAGAAGAAGTTCAAAGGTGCCTAAAAGTGGTGGTGCCATGGGATCAAGAAGGAAGCCACTGGGTACCAAACCCTAGAAGAAGCAGACATCTGAGCGACCTCCATCACCAGCTCCCTCTGCCCCTGCTCCTTCCTCGTCGTCACCAGTGGTTATATCCTCTTGTTATCCCTCCGGATCTAAGGTATATGTGCATTCTTTATTTCTCGTTCTTATTCTCTCGATATAGCGTTCTTACTTATTACCTGTTGTCTTTATTGCAGGGATCTGAGGAAGTGAGGGTCAGTCCCCCCAGCTCTGCAGTGAGCCGTTTCATGGGGGGGCGTTGCGGTACTCCTCCAGCCACTTCCGCCCTTCCCCGTTATCCCTTAATCAGCCTTACCTATTTGCGTCGTTCATCTTCTTATCAGGCCAGGGATGCCACCACGGGGACTGCTGAGATTCATAACCAGCCCGAGGCAACTGTTTCAGCTTCTTCTGAGTTGCCCTCGGAGTCAGAGTTCTCTCTCCCCCTTGCTGTAGTCGAAGAAAGTGCCCCGCAGGTAAACTTCTTTCCCAGCCTTACACCCTATATTTGCCCCATTATTTTATTCTTTAATTATAACATGTTGGGAAATCGTAGGTGGAAGTGGCGTCGCTGATAGCCAACATTATCCTTCCTCTGTCATTGACAAGGCCCATTACCGCGGTCCCTCTGTTTAGTGCCATAACGGGGGTAAGCTAATTGTCTTGCCTTTCTCTTATCCTTTTGCACTTACTACTTCTAACAATTATTTTTTTTCATTTATAGCTTTCTCCAAGTCTTTCTCCGCCTTTTGCGCTGAGTGGCCTTATCCCTCCTTAAGCCCAAGTTGGTGCAGCTGCTCTTGTTGGGGCATCTTTGGAAGGTCCAACATCTCCTTTCGATGATGCGCCCATGTTAGCCATAGTATCCTATGCCGGCAAGGGGAATGTTCCCACCCCTGAAGTGTCTACATCCAAGGGCTCCGTTGAGGCTGCTGAGGTAATGAGTCCGCCTCCCACGATTTCTAGCACTATGGCTCCCTTGGTAATTACTAATCTCGCTCCTGCTGCTGCTGAGCTACTTCTCTGGTTCCTCTGTATTTTTTAGTTTCTCAAACTCCACCTATAACGGCGACTTAACAACGCAAACACTTGTTAAGATTTGTCCATAAGCTCCACATATGACAGTGACTTAACAACGCAAACACTTGCTAAGATTTTCCATAAACTCCACATATATCGGTGACTTAACAACGAAAACACTTGTTAAGGTTTTACCATAAGCTCCACCTATGATGGTGACTTAACAACGCAAACACTTGCTAAGATTTTCCATAAACTCCACCTATAACGGTGACTTAACAACGAAAACACTTGTTAAGGTTTTTTTCACAAACTCCCCCTGTGACGGTGACTTAACAACGCAAACACTTGTTAAGATTTTTTCATAAGCTCCACCTATGACGGTGACTTAACAACGCAAACACTTGTTAAGGTTTTTTTTTCACAAACTCTACCTATAACGGTGACTTAACAACGCAAACACTTGTTAAGATTTTTTCGTGAGCTCATTATTTCTTCCCATCTATTCTCAGGTTACTGGGGAGGGTTCTCCACCAGTTCTTTCACCTGTTTCCTCGGCACACCGTGAACCTGTCTCCTTCGAGGGATCGAGCCATGATGATCAAGGCTCCACGACAGGTGCTGCTGCGGAGAGAGAATCTGGGTGTGAGCTTCATCTGCCGGACTTGGATCCTCCCGCTTTTTATCTAATGGTCCTCCAACGCTCTCCCCAAATGCTTGCCAACCATCTCCTAGTCATTGAGCAACTTGTGAGCCATCATCCAGAGGCCTTCACGGTGGATTGCCTGTGTTCAAACATCCCAGTTATGAGCCATAGGCTTCAAGGCATGGCCACCGTAATTACTGAAATTGCCAACACTCCAACTCCGAATGTGACCAGACCCCTCCTCAACCAGTTCTTAGGATATCTGAGGGAGATGGGTCGTGATGGGTTCCACCTTGGCCGGCTCATTGCTCACTTAAAGACTTTGAAGAACCTGCGATTAGACAGCCAGAGGGAGCTCCATTAAAAACATCGGGAGGATCAGCGTGCCCAGGAAGCTAAGTTGGCCGAGCTAGCACCTCTCCTTGGAGCCATTGACAGGGAGGTGGAGGGCCTCGAAGGGGCTCTGTGTGCGACGAAGTCAAAATGAGAGAAACTCCTGATCGAGCGTACACAGGCGCAAATAAGGTTAGAGGTCTCTATCAATGCCCAACGGTCCTGTCAAGCATCCTCTTCGGGTCTCCCTGGAGATTTCTTTTCTTTCCCTGATCTGTGGTTCCTCCTGGGTTAATGAGTTTCTTTTATATGTATTTTCTTTCCTCCTATGTAATCCTTGGGCGATAGTTCCCATTTTTGTAATGCCCCAACGTATATGAATGGAAAAGAAAACTTATTCACATGCTAATTCTTTGCGTTACAGTCGTTTACATAGATCATGACATGAAGTTCTGTAGTTCTTTCATCTCTAATTGAATTAAAAATAAATAGAACCTTCATAAACAAAATGAACTCGTATATTCATATCAGTTAGGTACATCGGTGACTCCAAACATAATTGCTTACACGTGATAGACCTTCAACCATTTGTTGTTAATCTTAAATGGCATGTCTTCTTCTATCTTAGAAATTAACCAATAACCTGAGTCATGAGCCTCCTTTACGATGAAAGGTCCCTCTCAATTTGCTACAAACTTAGGTAGAGGAATCCCCCTAATATGTTTAACTGTTGCCTTTAACATGAGATCTCCTTCTACAAATTTCCTTAGTCTTACCAAGTTGTCATATGCCCTAGAGAGCTGTCTCGTATACATTTAAAAGTGTTGCATCGCATTATCCCTGTGCTCGTCCAACGCTTCCAACTGTACATGTCTATTCTGAGGGAGCATGCTGCTTTGTAAATCATATCAAGCCGAGGGAACCTCTAATTCTATCGGGAGAATTGCCTCAGCCCCATAAATAAGGAAGAATGACGTATACCCCGTAGGCTTCCTCTTAGTCGTCTGATAGGCCCTTAAAATGGTTGGTATCTTGTCATCCCACGATCCTGGGAAATCCTCTATTATTTTAGCTAAGATATTGACCAAATTCTTATTAGTTGCTTTGGCTTGACCGTTCCCCTTAGGTATGCCACCGTCGAAGTGTGGTGGACAATGGAGTATTTATCTGTGAGCATCGTTACCTCTGAATTAATGAAAGGGGTTCTCTTATCCGAAAGGATGACCTTTGGGATCCCAAAACGGCAAATAATGTATTCCCTGATGAAGTTTCTTACTTCTCCTGCTGTTGACCTTCTTAATGGTATCGCTTTGGCCCACTTTGTGAAACACTCCGTTGCTACCAAGATCCATATCTTCCCCTTGGAAGAAGGGTGTATTACCCCTACCAGGTCGAATGCCCAAGTGTGAAAAGGATAAGGCATTGCTAGGGAGTGTAAGTCCACTGATGGGGCATGGATCATATTTCCATGAAGCTGGAAAGCCTTGCACCTTCGAACGAATCTAGCAGAATCTTTCTCCATCATTGGCCAATAGTACCCCAAAGTCATCAATTGGTCATACAACTTGGCCCCTCCTATATGAGTTGTATCGTGCGCCTGTTTGAGAACCTCGACCACTTCTTCTTTTACGATGCAACGCAACGGCCTATTGAAGTATCCCCTCCGATAAATCTGCCCCTGTTGAGTGTAGAACCTCGGGGTCCTGCGCCAGAGTCTCATCATGTTAATTTTCTCTATTGGGATAACTTTCTCTTTAATGAAGCCAATATAGGGTTGTCTCTAGTCAGGCTACGTCTCTAAGAAATGACATCCTGCCGCCTCGAAGAACAACTGGCATTTATCGCACTTCCGTTATAACTCGGTTGCATCCTTCTTCATGTTAGGCCAGAAATACCCTTCCCTTTGAATTCTTTTATAAAGGGGGATCTCAGTCGTTTCGTACTGTTCTCCGTGCATTTTCTTCAACCTCTGCCCTGCTTCCTTTGGGCAGATGCATCTTGACAGCCATCCTCTTGCATTTTTGAAGTAAAGGTTTCCCTAGTTTGTAAAGTACTGGGCCAAGTCTCTAAGCCCCATCGTTTCTTCCCCCGACTCCAGTTGCCTCTTAATCTCTCCCCTCTAGTCCTCATCCTCTTCCATCGGTAGAATTATCTGTACCACTAAAGGAGTTGTTCTTCGTTGAATCACAACAGTAGTTATATCGTTCCTCATGATCATCTTCTGGGCAATGGTGGCATAGGCATCTGGGTGACGGTTCATCGTTCTGGGCTGCCTCTTAATCTTGGTCTGATGGAACTGGACAAAGAGCCTCTGAATGATCGTTATGTATGGTATCAGGCTCATATGTTTCAACGCGTATTATCCGTTCACTTGCTGAACCACCAAGTTTGAAGCCCCCTTGATGCAGAGTGAACGGATCCCTCTTCGAAGAGCCTCTAGCAATCCCAACATCAACGCTTCATATTCTGCCCCGTTGTTAGAGTAAGGGAAATCTAACTTGTAGGAAAGGCAAATCTCTTCCATTCCTTTCGAAAGAATGACCCCTGCCCCTCCTTTCTTTTCTACCGATGACCCATCGAACTGCATTGTCCATTCCTCATTCGTTGTGCCTAGATGGTTGGCCTATAAATCGTCTCCTTGAATATCTTCCTTGGGTGGCTCGAAGGTTCCCGAAGGGAAGATTGCCAATAGATCAGCATACGCCTGGCTCTTGATCGCGCGAGGGACCACACACTTCAAGTCATATTCGGAGAGGACGAGGAGCCACTTAGCTACCCTGCCAATCAATATAGTTCTTGCCAACAAATACTTAATAGGATCGCATCTAGTTACAATATGAATTGTAAAAGACAGCATATAATGCCTAAGTTTTTGTGCTACAAAGACTAAGGCTAAACAATGTCGTTCTAAGCTGTTATATCTAATCTCTGGCCCATTTATGATTCTACTGAGGTAGTAAACTGGTCATTCTTGCCCATTAATTTCTTGTGCCAGCAAAGCTCCAACGGACCTCGTGGTAGATGTGAGATATAACTGCAACGATATTCCCGCCCGTGGGGGAACCATGGTCTGTGGTGAAATTAGCAGCTTCTTCAGCCCAGCGAAAGACTCCTAGTGAACTTCCTCCCACTTGAACTTCATGTTCCTCCGCAACAACTGCATCAATTGGTGTGTTATTTTGGCCAATCCAGGCACAAATCTCCTAAGGTAGGAGACTTTTCTGAGGAAACTCTTTAGCTCTTTAGCCGTTCTTGGATATGGCATCTCTAAGATCGCCCGTTGCTTATCCTGGTCCATCTGTACCCCTTGTCGATCTACTATGAAGCCTAGGAATTTCCCACTTGTTACTCCAAAAACACACTTTAGTGGATTTATCTTCAGCTTATACTTCCTGCATCGAGAGAACACCTTTCTCAAATCGCTCAAGTGAGACTCCTCCTTCCTCGATTTGATGACTAAATCATCCATATAGAATTCTATAAAATTATGGAAGAAGTCATGAAAAATGGCCATCATTATTCTCTAATAAGTAGCCCCAGCGTTCTTGAATCCAAACGGCATTACTTTGTACATGAAGTTTCCCAGCGGGGTTCTGAATGCCATTTTCTCTGCGTCTGTGGGGTCCATCTTAATCTGGTTGTACCCCACATACCCATCCATTAAACTATACATCTAATGACCAACCGTGGCATCTATCAAACTGTCGATGGAAGGTAGAGGGAATTCATCCTTAGGGAAAGCCCTATTCAAATCTCTGAAGTCCACACAGATCCTTATTTGGCTCTTGTCTTTCTTTCCCACCGGCATGATGCTAGATAGCCAAAGTGGATGTTATATCAGTTTGATGAATCCCACTGCTAATAACCGTTGGACCTCTTCCTTGATCTTCAAGTCTAGCTCCGGCTTATACGTTCTCGTTGCTTGCTTCACCAGAATGGCCGAAGGCATCATATTCAACTTGTGTCAACTAACTTTTTCATCCTGTCCCTCCATCTCAGTGTACTTCCACGCGAAAACGTCTATAAAATCCCGAATTAACTCCACCAAGGCATCTCGCTTTTCTTTGTTGAGGTCCTTCGGGATAAAGATAGGCCGAGGATCCTCCCCTTCTTGAGTCAGGTTCAACTGCTCCAACTCTTGTGCTTGCGGCCTTGGTCTATCCGTCATGTAATAAGATTCTTCGACCACATCTCCCGCGAATTCTTATATGTTGGAGTTGTCGAACACCATGCATTACCTTTGTTGAGCTACCAAAAAACATTCATATACCGGGTCAGCCTCATCATTGGTCCCTTCGGCCGCCCGTTCACAGCATCACAATCGATAGACCACCTTTCCTTCTTCGGTGATGACCTTTTTGCATTATCTACCGGTCGTTACAACTACCTTCCTTTTCCTTTCCCTGGAAGCCTCAGCAATCCTTCCTCGTGAAAACCAGCTCAATACGCTCTGGCGTTGGGCCTCGTGCTTCATCGGGTGCATTCTAGGTCTCATCCTGTCTTTGAGCTGCTTCGAAATTTTTTGGGGTCAAGGGAACTCCCGAGGGGCCTCCTCAGCCACCTCCATTTCGGCACTAGTACGTTCTTTATTTTGCTCATTCAAAGGCCCCATTCTTTCTCTAATTGAGGGAACCCATGCTCCTTCCATTCTTTTTGTCAGGACCCGGACATCTTCCTCCAGCTCTATATAAAATGCTGCATCTACCAAATGAGATTCCTTAATAGCGAAGGGCCTCTTTGTAGCCCTGATGGTTATCTCCGCCCCTTGATATTCGCCTTAGCGCATTGGTGGTATGTAGATGGAACTAACCCTTGGTTGTGCATCCACACCCTTCCTATCAGCAGATGATAGGAAGTTTCACTCTCTATTATGTGGAACTTTATATGGGAACTCAAATTTCCCATCACAATCCCCACGTTAACATACCCAACAGATTTAGAAGATTGGTTATCATACCTCGAAATTACTAAAGGTATGGGGACCAACCTTTCTTTCTGAATATTGGCTGCATGAAAGGAGTAAATTGGCATGATATTAATGGAAGCTCCCCCATCCATGAGAGTCCTCATAAAACTAACTCCGTTGACACTGGCAGTCACGTATAATGGCCTGTTATGAGGGAATCTCACAGCCCTATCGGCATCGCTGAAGGTTACCTCTGATAGGAACTTCCTTACCAACCTCGCCATGGGTCCCTTCCATTTCAGCGTAGGGACCACGTGTTTCTTAGCAATATCTAGTATCCCCGGGTTTATTTCCAACCTACTTTCTTTCGGTATCCCTACCTGTTTAAAGAATCGGGTTAACTTTGAGGATTTTGAGACTGCACAGTACTCTAGGCCCTGATCTACTTCCTCACCTTCAACGATGTACATGTCCTCCACGTCCCTGGCGCTCGCTTCATCGTAGGCCAAGACTACGTTAGCCATTCCCTTGGTGTAGGTATCCAAAGTTGCTTCATACTCTGCTCTCTCCGCCTCTTTATCATAGGCCACCACAAGATTGGCCCCATGTGCTGGCAGCGGGTTGTTATTGACGTTCTGTGGAGGGATTTGCAGCGTCCCTGCCTTTACGTACTTGTCAATAATTCTTCTCAGTGTGAAGAAACTTTCTGTCGGGTGCTGGATCCTCCGATGGACCTAGCAATACTTTGGATCCTCCTTCGTTGTCGCATCGAGCTCCACAGCAGGAATATCCTTTGGCTCATGGACCTCTCCCCCTGGACCATCGCGTTGTAATAGCTGACAGCTTCTTCTACTGTACATGGAAACAGAAATGGGTCTTCCCTATCTCTTTCGAACTTCCTCTTATTGTCTTTCTTCGGTGCCTTGCCCCATCCCCTCCCTCGGTACACCCTACCTGTGGGGGTTGAGACCTACCCCCGACGGGTTGCATCGGTTGCCTGAACATTATGGGCACCGCCACTAGATTGGTCCGTACCACCAAAGAGATATTTCTCGCTGCCTTTAAGAACGTCGAGAAAGTCCCCTCATGCGTCTCACTAATGAGATGGCAGATATACTCAGGAAGCAGCCCCTCAGCGCAGATCTTGAATAACTTAGCCTCTTTAGCCTCCTCCCTTACGTCCAAGGATCTTTCTCTGAACCTTCGAACATAGGCTACCACTTCTTCCCCGGGTCGTTGCTTCTCCCTACCCAGATAGGTCAAAGTAAACTCATCCTCTGCCAGAAAGAACTTCTGGACAAACAATATATGCATCTCCTCCCACGTGGAAATACTCCTAGGAGCCAAATGAGAATACCAGGTATATGCCTTGTCGGTTAAGGATTTGGAAAAATCCCTTAATCGAAGCTTCTGATTATTGCAATGTGCTCCCAAGTGTTCGATGAAGCGATTGATGTGCTCCTTCAGATTCCCACCTTTTCCCGTGTATTTTTCAAAAATGGGAGGAATATAGTCCTTCGGATAGGGTTCGTCGTTGTACTCCTTGGGATACAGTGTTCGAAAATCATCATAGACCGAATCTACCTCACCAGCAGATTGCGAGGAAGCCTGCATGAACTTCAGCAACTCCTTTTGCATCTCTTTTCTTATTTCCTCCATGGGCGATGCCACTGGGGCAACAAATAATGGAACCACGGGCTGAGTGCCCGTCGCAGCTAGGGAAGGCGCCACAGTTGGGACCATCGATGCTCCTGACGTTCCCCATACTGGATTCACAATAGAGGGTACGCTCGCTAGGACCATTCCCGTTACACCCTCACCTGGTGGGGCCGTTGGATCTACCCCTGGTGTTACGAAGGCCTTAGCCTCCAATCCTCCTAGCATGGTTGAATATACTGGGGTTTGCAAAAACCCATAGAACTTGCTCATGAGGAGCGCTACCTGAGTGGGTCCCAACCCTGCACTCATGGAAGCTTGTGTCACCCCCGGAACGCCTGCCACCATCGGAACCGGAGGCACCTCTACTTGTGGAGACCCATCTCTTAAGGCCTCCAATTCTCTTGTAGCTTGTTCTTCATTATGCTGGATGTCATCAAAGTTGAGCCTTCGATTAGCATTATCCTGCGCCATACTCCTTACTTAGAAGAAATGCCTCCACAGCTGAGTCGCCAAATGTAGGAGGGTAATTTAGATAAGATGGAGGCATAACCCCTATTTGAGTATGGTAATGATAAGCTAACTTGGCCAAAGCTTTGGAGTAATGATAGGACACATAGACACAAACCCAATGAAGATAAACTTAGATTAAACTCATAAAACTCTCGTGTATAACTCAAGAAAAGTAATGAACCTTAGAAGTAAATTAGCTAGAGGGAGAGAGAAGTAATCACCCTAGATACACCTTGGTAAGCAGGTAGAAACACATCAAACACCCTCAAGGATCTCTGTCAAGTATTAAAAGCTTCGTAATGAATAAAAAATGGTGGGTGAACAAGCTCTTTGGTTTGCAATAACTCTCTCTGATGTGTATTTTCTCTATCAATAACTTCTGAACTCTCAAAAGATCATCCCCTCCTCAAAGGTGGTTGGGGTCCTTAAATAGCCCCCCACATCACCCCCCGAGGCAACTCAGTCATTAAAGACTATGAAAGATATCCCTCATACTTTATGTCACAATATTAAATGCCTGATGCACCAGTTTTCTCCACGTCATAAACATTAAATGCCAAGACATGCCTTTTTCCCAACCACTGTGTGTCAGGGGCCTGTTGTCGCAGAGGTGGCTCACCAACTGCCTAACAGCCCCAAATACCATGGTAGTTTACTAAAGTGCATGTCTGACATTGTTTAGCTGGATAGTGACATCACCTATAGTGGATGTGACATTAAGTAGAGGGCAGTTTGGTTCACAACTCAACGCCCGATGGAACTCCAAGCTACTCCGCCCGAGGTTCCTCGGTCAAGGTCCTTTGGTGTTTTTACCAGGTGTATCTAAGATGTCCAGGACAAGCCCCAACGGTGCCTCACTTCTCAATCCTCCAAACCAAGTCCCTCTAAAGTTCCCACGGCGAGGTCATTCGATAGAGTATGAAATCTCTCCCAGGCCCTGCCAAGCCTGGTCTCTCGCGAGTACCGTTTGACCTCACGCTAAAACTCATTATTATTCTCGTTACAACATTACAACCGTTATAGCTTACAGTCAATATAAACAAAGATACAATATGACTAACATAACAAGCTAAATATGAGTTGCCACGCTAAGCTGCCTCACAGAGTTGCCACGCTTGAGCTGCCTCAATTACTTAATCTCAAAAACTATTGCCAATTAGGGAATTAGCCCTAATCTCAGGATTACCTTCAAGCCCCCTCTACAGTAAGAGAAAGCTCAATTAGGGTGCACAGATGTACCACTAATTAATGATCATTACTTACATGTGAAAGCTAATTCTTTTTAGGAATGCAACAGGTTGTTATGTTAGACCTGTAGATTATATGATATGTCTACCTGCGCATGGATTTGTTATAGGAGCTTGATTTGGGGCCTGGCCTATTCCGCTTGATTGGTAAAGACCATGGAGTTGTTATAGAGTTTTTGATGGGTACTTCATTGGAACATTGACATCCTTCAGTTTTATGTTCTTCCATGGTTTGCAGCAGCACATGAAAGGAGACTAATATGCTAGCTATTTTTAGATAATTTCCATTTTGGAGTACTTATTTATAGGATATTAAGATAGTTATTCACTCGGACAATAGATGTCTAGGATTAAGTGTGGAGCGGATTTACTTTGGTAAGTACTTAGATAGATATTTTTTTTTATGCTTGCCATGTTCCAATTGGTCTGATTTACTGCTCCTGCAGAGGTCTCGCATTACTGGAATTCTGTACTTGGTCCAAGATATCTTATGCATCTGTAAAAATATATAATGTGACCCTTGGCCCCTTATCTGGATACATACTGGCCCAAATCTAGATACACTTGTTGTATCCGGATACACACCTTTGTGGACGAATACATACTGGGCCCTTTGGCCACATAAGACAAAGCAGCACAATCATAATTGAGCGTTAACAATATTTGTAAATGAGCGTTAACAATATTGTAAATGAGCTTTTGTATATGTTTAAGACCTACTGAATAAAGAAGCTTAAGTAGATGATTTGTGGTAATTTTTTTATTTTTATTTTTATTTTCTGACTTCAATCTCTTTATTTATTTATATATTTACCTTTTGCATTTACTGACAGTAAACTTTTCTTCCCAGTGCGGCATCGAACGTTTGAATCGCACAATACTCGTCTGCGATTTGCCTCTCCACCAACGCTTTTGCCGACACCAAAATGAATCAACCCCAGTCCTACTTTCTGTTTAGGTATAACTCAGATCGGATAGTTTGAGGAACTTCTATTGCAATACCAGCTCGGATACTCTCACTCTCTCACCCAAGGGTTGCATCTGTCATCTGGAAGGCTGAGCCAAGGGTAAGAAAATTAGTTTTTTTTTAGATGAAACTGTGTAAATTTTGGACACGAAACTGTGTTTTTTTGGACTTGACCATGGGTAAGATGTGATGTTTTTTTGGAACTGAGTTTGTTGGGTTAGTTACATGGGTTTGACAGAAATATATATGGTATGAAAAATATATATGATTTGTAAGATTTATAGATTATGTGTACATGTTTACAAATTTGTTGTGTATATTTATTTTTCTCTAATTGTGGACCAAAAATTTCCATGATCAAATCTACAAACTAATAAAAAGTTTTCATGATAAAATGTTTCACAATACTCTGTATTAATTATTATTTTATGGTTAAAAGCAGGCCCAGTTATTATTTTCATGAATACCTAAAGTGATATGCATTCGAAGTTTTCTTTGTGTTTTAAAAATGCAACGAGTGAACCAATTAATTCTTTGTTAGTTTATTTTTTGTTCTGAATTATTGGATTGCATGTTTTGCCTACTAACTAATTCTTACGCTCTTTTTCATTGCAGGCTATAGAAAGAGCAAGGGAAGAAATTATTATATTGATGAATCACAATAAGAACGGGTGAATCTTTTACAAGCGATCAAATATGTATGAGCGATCCCTATTTGAACCAATCTACCCAACACTAACACTAGCACCCTTTCCCAATGGAATATGATCAAATATTTTGTATGGTGGCTAACATAGGTGAGACTCATTATACTTCAAAATGTAATAGGATATATGATTAGATACCTAAAAATGTAATAATATCATTTTTGTGTCTGTCTTATTGACTTGAATTGTATTGTTCCTTCAAGATTTATATGATTTAGAGTCAATGGGATATGCTGAGTTTTTTGTGGGACAAAATGTTAACTAATTTTGTGTGGATAGTTCGAATACCCATTGCATTATTTCAAATTCAAAATTGTGTGTCAAAGACACCGATATCCAGCCATGCCTTTCAAATTCAAAGTTGTTTATAGTTCTCATTTGAAATTATCTGCCTTGAAATGTAGAAGTGAAGTTACAGTAAAGACAACTTTGGGTGGTACTATAGATAAGTTTGGGCAAATATTAACCTATGATAAAAATAGGTGCCAACTGTAGATAATTATTAAACCATGTGTCTAAATGATTGTGTGTCCCATTGTTAAGCTATATAAGTGCCTATATGTGATGTAAGTTCTCCCATTACCATATGAACATGTCTATATATGATGAATTGATATATTTTGTTTGGTTTTGTTGAAATTTGATACTTTATGATGATAAGCACCAAGGATGTTAATTAATAAACATAGATGTTTACTAAGCTTTAATATATGAGTGAGTGGTGTCTGTTGCTAGGGATGTGTGTCCTATGGGTGTTTCTTTTGTTTTTTTAGGTATTAACTTGGTGCCCTTCTAATTTTTTATAGGTTTGTATTTCAAATTTATTGATTTTTGGGTTAAAAAACTTATGACTTGATCATGATTGATATTTTGAAAATTGCCATCGTGCCTTCAGGCACGGGCATACCCTAGTATCTATATATATATATATATATATATATATATATATATATATATATATATATATATATATATATATATAATTTAATCCGAGCTATACCGTGTACAAAACCCGTATCACTAGCCCAAATTATTTCTGAGTCTATATTCCGACTCAAATTTAATTAAACACACATTAATTAATTTATTACCTTGGAGTCACTCAACCAATATACCCAGACTCGCTCACTTGGCCCAAAAAAGTAATATTCAGAATTTATTTCACAAAATTCTCCTTAATAAGCTTCGCACCCTTATTAATATTAGGTGTTCAAATTACTCAATTTCCACCCTTAATCTCTTTTATATAATATTTAACTAATTGTCCCCAAGGAAGATTTCCACACAAACCACATCACAAATAATAGGCCATAACCGAAACCCCTTAAATTAAACACCCAAATCGTAGTAGGGGAGAAGAAGTGGTGGATGAAATTGTCACGTCATTCGAACGGAGTAGCTTGTCATTCGAACGACCATGGCTATCGCTCGAACCAGACCCCAGGTCGTTCGAACGACCCTGCGTTCTTCCCTCCTCCTTCGTTTGTCAGCCAACAGTCCACCATTTTCAAGATTTATAAACCTATCATTCAGTCTAGATCCCCTTCATTTAATCCTTTAAAACTCACACAAAATCTTCAATTTCAAGACTATAAATCTTAATCAAGCTTATCAACCTGTTAACTTCCCAAATCCCTTACAGTTCAAAAATCTAAATTAATTGAAACCCAATTTAGATATCAAACCAACCAAAAATCATGTGTTCCTATTACACCTACCATGATATGAATTGAAATCTAAAACTAATTTAAAATCAAGTTTAACCACTTTCCCTAAAGGGTTTATAGGGTTTGAATCTCTTTGGTGTAGATGATGATTTGATGAAAAATGTCCCCCACTTGCTCTTGATTTAGGATTTCCAAGGTTTCTCTAATTTCTCCCTCTTTTGTCCTCTACTTGATTAGGTTTTCTTAAATGAGTTATGGTTGCCACACCCTCTCACTTTTAGGGTTTATTAAGTCACTCCCGTTTTTAGGCTTGTGGAATTTATAAAAAGGGTTCAAACACTCCCATGTGGGCTTGGTTATGCCTAAAAATGCCCCGAGACCCATATATTACCCATGAGTACTCTTTTCTGACTATTTCAACCCATTCGGACTCAACTGTACACTCAGAATTGCCATCCAAATTATTTTACTACAAGTTAATATTAACCTATTCACTTAGTAAATTGTTGTTATTCACTTAGTAAATTTAAATCCCAAAAAATATTAATCGTTTACTCACCGAATTCATATTTAAATAATATTAATAATAATTAATTCAAATAAATAACGACACACAACTAATTTAAAATTTACCGAATTAATTAATTAATAAAAGTCCAAAAATATGTGGTGTTATATACTTCCCCCTTATAAGGGAATTTCCTCCCCGAAATTAGGTCGTACCTGCGGTGAATAACTCTGGATACTTCTCTCGCATGTCATCCTCTCACTCCCAAGTAGACTCATCGATACTGTGATGTCCCCATTAAACTCTAATTAGTAGTACCACCTCAGATCGCAGCCTGCCCTCACTATGATCCAAAATAGCTACATGAGACATCTGGTTGTAAGGCAATCTCCTCAAGTGGAACGTGACAAAAATCCCTCTCTCTCCTCTGGTGTTTCTTCAGTGATGCCATGTGGAACACGTCGTGTATCCACTGAAGATGCTCTGGAAAACCCAGTCTATAAGCTATCGGTACCACTCTCTCAACGATAAAGAAAGGTCCCATATACCTCGGTGATAGTTTCCCCTTCTCGTCAAATGTCATCACCCCTTTCATAGGAGATACCTGAACGAATACCTGATCTCTGAACTCTAACTCCATATGTCTCCAATTAGCAATGGCATAATTATTTTGCCTGTCCTGGGCTATCTGAATACGTCCCCGAATCAACTATATCTTAGCAGACATCTATTGAATCATCTCTAGACCCAATAACTTGTTGTCTCCCACCTCTAACCAACAAGAGGGTGAACGACAAGGTCTTCCATAAAGTGCCTCAAATAGGGCCATGTTGATAGTGAATTGTTACGAGTTGTTATACGCAAACTCTACTAATGGAAGATATTTCTCTCATCCTCCCCCAAAGTCTAGAATGCACATTCTTAGCATATCCTCTAGCATCTGATTTACCCTCTCAGTCTGCTCGTCTGTCTGTGGATAATAGACGTTACTCAATCGCAAGTCTATGCCCATAGCCTCCTAAAAGCTCTGCCAGAAGTGAGATACCAAGATCTTGTCTCTATTACCCAACAATCCATGCAACTTAACTATCTCTGCTATAAATAGCTGCGCATACCGCATTGTCTCAAAATCTATGCTAACCGGTAGGAAATGGATTACCTTGGTCAACCGATCCACTAACACCCATATAAAATCGTGATCCATCTGCGATGTCGATAACCCCGTAATAAAATCCATAGAAATGTTGTCCCACTTCCACATGGGAATTTCAAGCGGCTGCAATATCCCTAAAGGCCTCTTGTGGTCCACCTTAACAAGCTGACAGGTGGCACACTTCGAGACAAACTTTGATATATCTCGCTTCATCCCCAACCACTAGTGCTGCCTCTTCATGTCCTGATACATGTTATCCCCATCGGGATGTATCACGAATATAGAGATATGGGACTCGATCAAAATATCATGCCTCAAATGCTCGTCATCTGGCACAACCAACCTCCCATTAAAATGTATACCTCCCTCTGAGCTGATAGAGTAAGACTCTGCACCCTCTACTAGTAACTTTCTCACCCTTTCTTAGAAAAATGGATCCTTCGTCTGTGCTCTCACCACCCGCATGACAATATCGGGCGTGATCGCTAAAACTGCTATACATGCCCGGTGGCCTCATCGTCATGACGAAGTTCACTCCACTTTGCTTTCCAAATCACTACCAAGTCTTTCATAGGTTGTTAACTCAATGCGTCTGCCACCACATTAGTCTTACTAAGATGACATTGAATATCAAACTGTTAGTCCTTCGCGAATTCTAGCCACCACCTCTATCTCATGTTCAGATCCTTATGTGTGAAGAGATACTGAAGTGACTTATGATCTGTGAATAATGTGAACTGTTCTCCTAGAAGATAGTGCCTCCATATCCTCAAAGCAAAAACGATTGATGCCAACTCAAGGTCGTGGGTTGGGTAATTCCTCTTATGGGGCTTAAGATTTCAGACGCATAAGATATAGCCCTCTCTTTCTTCTGTAATATACCCCCAAGTCCTAGAAAAGATGCATCTGTATACACCCAATACTCCAATACTCCCCTTGGCAAGGCAAGCATGGGTTCTAATGTCAACTTTTCCTTTAGCTCATCGAAAGCTAACTAACACTGGTCACTTCATACAAATGGCATCCCCTTGTGAGTCAAATTCATCAAAGGATACGCAATCTTGAAAAATCCCTTAATGAAGCGGTGATAATACCAGGTAAACCCTAGAAAACTGCGAATCTCGATCGATGTAGTTGGTTATACCCACTCCCTCACTACTGATACCTTACTTGGATCAATGGCGATACCCCGATCTGACACAATGTGGCAAAGTAGCTGCACCTCTCATAGCCAAAATCCACACTTATCAAATTTGGCATACAACTGGTGGTTCCGTAGTGTTTACAAAACCATACAAAAATACTCTACGTGCTCTTCCTCGGTGCGCGAGTAGACCAAAATGTCCTCTATGAACACGATGACGAACTGGTCGAGAAACTCTCTAAAAAACTTATTCATGAGATCCATGAACACTGTTGGCGCATTGGTGAGCCTAAATAACATCACCCTGAACTCGTAGGATCCATACCGTGATAGAAAAGTTGTCTTAGGGACATCCTCCTCCCGAATACTCAACGGATGATATCCCGATCTCAAATAAATCTGAGAGAAGTACACCACCCCACTCAACTAATCGAACAGGTCATCGATTCTTGGCAACGGATACTTATTCTGTATCGTGACCTTATTCAGCTCCTTATAGTTGACATAAAAACGGAGCGAACCATCCCTCTTCTTTACAAACAGCATAGGAGCACCCCACGGCAATGTGATTTTCCGATTGAAACCCTGGCCCAAAAGTTATTGAATCTACTCTCTCAACTCATGCATCCCTAAGGGGCCATGTGGTAAGGTATTCGGGCAATAGGCCTTGTACCCAGTGCTAGATCAGTAACAAATTCAATCTCTTGGCTGGGTGGCAACCCTGGTATGTCTTGAAATACATCCTCAAAGTCCCTCACGACTGGGATCGAGTCTATCAGGATCACCACCTCTTTTTAGGTTTCCTCCTCAATGTAGTATAAATAAGTGTGCGACCCTCCCATCGAAAGAGGCATCGCTATCAAAAACATCTCATGTCCTGGAATGGAGAACACTATGTTCCTCTCAAAATAATCCAACGTTACCCTGTATCCTGCTAACCAATCCATGTCTAGGATAACATCATATCCCTCCATATCTAACACTAAGAGGTCTACTACTAAATATAGTCACCCAATTTCAATATCTACTCCTCTACAGATCGAGTGAATGACTGACCCACCCCCTATCGGTGACTCTACACACATAAGGAGACTATCGATCGACTCTAACAACCCAGCAACTCTAGTAAATCTGGTCTTAATGAATGAATATGATGCACCAGTATCAAAAAGAATTCTACCCTCGTGTCCATAAAATAGGAAGCGTACCCTCGACTGCTGGCAGCGCCTGAGGTGTTAGTGGTATCGAAACATCCCAAATGTTATACACACGCCCATAGTGAAACTGTCCCAGTTGTTATGGGGATAGTGGAGCTGGTACTGCTAGGGCATCTGTACCTGTTGTCCCTATGGTCACCTTGTTGATGGCCCCTACCTCTATGTGGGCACCCCCTCCTTAGATGGCATGGTTGGATACAACTGAAGAACGCCTCTAAAAGTCTCCATAATGCTGGACCTAATGAGGTTATCCCTGATGTTGGCCTCCTTCATTATTCCCTTGGCATTGGCATCCCTGAGGAACCTGCTGCTGATTAGGGCCCTGCTGGCCCTGCCTGAACCCCCATCCACCGGGTCAGAATCTCTTAGCAGGATTCCCATGACAGGTATGTTGCCCCTACTGGCTGCTAAATGTTTTGCTCTGCTAGTAACACCCCAGTTTTCTTGCCCTTATAGCTAGGCTCTCCTCCCCTCTTGCTTCGCTTCAGGTGGAAGTGATGGTCCTGATAGTGTAACAAAGCTGCATTGACCACGTCTAAATATGTAACCATAGCATTGTTCCCAATCAAATATTGCTCGATACTCTAGGCCAAACCATCAATAAACTTTTCCTTCCTCCTCTCCTCGTTACCCACCTCATCTGGCACTAAATTACCCATACAGGTGAACTCCTCCTCGTACTCTTCAACTGAGCGATCACCCCGGATAACCTCTCTAAATCTCCTTCTCATCTCTGCCTCAACTTTGGGAGGAAATTATTTGTGGTCAAACCCCTCCCAAAACTTTACTATCATCATTGAATCTCTTTCTCCATTCGTGGTCGTCGACTCCCACCACTGCAAGGCTGCCCCGGTCATCCTGAATGTAGCCAATATCTATCTCTGGACCTCATTGAAGTCGACCATATGCAGTGGTGCGGCATATCTCTCTTCTAATGATAGGCTAGAATCGTTGTACACTGCCATGAAACTATGGGGGATGACCCTTCTGAAAGGCCTCCCTAACTAGCGGCCACTCTAACGGCCTCGGGTCTGCCTGAACTGCTGGTGTCATTGGATGCTGTGGATGAGGCTGAGGGAAGTGTGCTGCCATGGATGTCATGGCAGCATTGACTTCCTAGGCCATAATATTAGCCACCTGTGATATGGATACAAATCCCGATGGGCCTGTGGCTGTGGAATCTTGGGCTCCTGATGAGCCTCTCCCTTTCCTCTTCTGGCGGTTGCCCTTGCGGGTCTACCTCTATCTCTCCTGGGTGGCATCTGAAATTCAAAACAAGTTGTATTAGTTCACTATTAATACAAATCTAAGTAACAAAAGTACGATATCTCAAGCATAAAGATGAGTCAACAGTCCTAATAATAGGGCTCTATATAAAAAGGATGTTATGCTGAAGTCATCGTAAGTCGTACAGATCCTATAGACACTAGAACTAGATGCTCTGATACCATCTGTGATACCCTACCTAATCAAATATCAGGTAATTAGGCCTTTATCAAATTAAACAGGATTTCCATCTGGTTTGTTCTTATCATCACTATTGAAACTTATTAATTACTAACCACCTAATGATTAATTAAGTCGGTATCAAAATTTTATCTTTTGGATTAACCGAAACAATCAGTACAACAAGAAACAAATACAAAAATCACAATATAAATGAGCTCCTTCGGGTTTCCACCTTTCCCTGTGTATTTTTCAAAAATTGGAGGAATATAGTCCTTTGAATAGAGCTCGTCGTTGTATTCCGTGGGATAAGGTGTTCGAAAGTCACCGTAGACCAAAGCTACCTCGCCAGAAGATTATGAGCAGGCCTGCATGAACTTCATCATCTCTTTCGGCATCTCCTTCCTCATTTCCTCCATGGGTGATGCTACTGGGGCAACAACCAATTGGACCACGAGCTGAGTGCCCGTTGCAGCTAGAGAAATCATCACAGCTGGAGCCGTTGATACTCCTAAGGTTCCCACTGATGGATTCACAATAGGGGTTATACTTATCGGGACTGTTCCCATTACACCTGCACTTGGTGGGGCCCTTGGGGTTGCCCCTGGTGTTACAAAGGAGTTGGCTTCAAATCCTCCCAACACCGTCGAAGCTACTAGAGTTTTCAAGAACTTGTAAAACTTATTCATGAGAAGTGACACTTGAGATGGTCCCAATGCAGCACTCGTGGAATCTTGTGTCACCCCTTAAACACTGGTCGTCGCCTGAACGGAGGTACCTATATTTGAGGGGCCCCATCCCTTAGAGCCTCCAATTCTCTCGCCGCCTATTCTTCATTGTGTTGAATGTCATCAAAGTTGAGCCTTCGATTAATATTATGTTGCGCCATAATCCTTGCTTAGAAGAATGCCTCCCCAGCAGAGTCGCCAAATATAGGATGGTACTTTAGATAATATGGAGGTGTAACCCCTTTTTTAGTATGGTAATGATAAGTTAAATAGGGACACTATTGATTAACCATAGGACATACAAACACTACCCAATGAAGATAGACTCAGTTTGAACTCACAGATCTCTCGTGTGTAACTCAGAAGGTAGTAATGAACTTAGAAGAAACTTAGCTAGAGGGAGTAAGCACCCTAGATACACCTTGGCAGGTAGCAAAACCACCCTCAAGAATCTTTGTCAAGTATTAAAAAGCTTCGTAATAAATGATAATGGTGGGTGAGTAAACTCTCTGGTTTGTAATAACTCTCTAGTAATAACTTCTGAACTCTAAAAAAAGATCATCCCCTCCTCAGAGGTGGTTGGGGTCCTTAAATAGCCTCCCACGCCACCCCCGAGGTAACTCCGCCATTAATGCCTATGAAAGACATCCCTCATACTTTATGTCACAAACATTAAATACCTGGTGCACTAGTTATCTCTACATCATAAACATTAAATGTCAAGACATGCCTTTTACCTAACCACTGTGTGTCAAGGGGTTGTTGTCACAAAGGTGGCTCACTAACTTCCTGACATCCCCAAATACCACGGTGGTTTACTCAAGTGCAGGTCTGACATTGCCTAGCTGGTTAGTGACATCAGATAAAGTGGATGTAAAATTAAGTAGAGGGTTATTTGGCTCACAACTCAATGCCCGATGGAACTCATGGATTTCCCCCCGAGGTTCCACGGTCAGGGTTCCTCGGTGTTTACAAGGTGTATCTAAGATGGCCAGGACAAGCCCCAACGGTGCCTCACTTCTCAATCCTCTCAACCAAGTCCCTCCAAAGTTCCCACGGCGAGATCATTCGATAGAGCATGAAAGCTCTCCCAGGCCCTGCCAAGCCTTATCTCTCGCGAGTACCGTTTGACCTCACACTAAAACTCATTATTATTCTTGTTATATCATTACAACCGTTATAGCTTATAGTCAATATAAACAAAGATACAACATGGCTAAGTAACATAACAGACTAAAATATGAGTTGCCACGTTGAGCTGCCTTGCTGAAATGCCACGCTTAGTTGCCATACTAAGTTGCCTTAACCCCAGATATTGTTGTAAATAGGGGAATTATCCCTAATATCAGGATTAACTTCAATCCCCCTATACAACAAGTAGCTGAATAAAGTGTTAGCCGAATAAACATCGACTAAGAACAATGAAACCAACATAAAGCCGACACATGAAAAATATAGTCAATACAAGTTGATATGAAATCAAATGTACAACTGACAGGAACAACATGCTCGATAATACAATTGAGGTACAATCCCTCTCTACGAGTGAATAAGAGGGAAGTGTCTAATGCAAGTCCTGAAGTACCCACATGTACCGCAACTACGTACCCTGGAATAAGATCAAGCTTGGCACTCCTCTAGTCGGACACCTAAAAGGTTTTGAAAATATTTAATAGCAATGGTTAGAACCCAAAACATTTTGAAAATATTTAGCAGGTGAATAAAATTATAGTAAATTAAAATGCATGAATGCTCTTCATATTTAAGCTAGTGTCGCACTCTCTTGAGGACCGGATCACCCATAAACTATTGTGCACACTTACCATTTTTCTATATAACCCACCAGGTCATCTACCCCATAACTAGTTCTTGTTATATGGTTCCTTCTTGTCACCCTACTCTAACCCGGTATGTTTAATATATGATTTATAAGTTATATCTAACATTAACTTAACTAATCATTATTTTCATTTGAGACCATATAACATTATCACGAGTTATATATATATAATCAATACAATTCACTTCATGTATTTTACCAGTATATAATTAACTGCACCATATATACGTATCATCATATTACAACATCCAGACACATATCGTAAATATATAACCATCCTCCCGAGTAGGCACTCACCGGATGTTCGCTAAAATGTTATCAATCCAGGTATACTCATCCACCCAGACACCCTGACTCGGTTAGCTCCCCGAATCAGTGAAAAAAAAAATGCAGTGGAGGCGGTCAGATTTCCCTCCGAAAATGAGACCGAATCATACCCAAGGAGTCTCACCCCTAAATACAGATGCTATGACCTGGGAACTATACTCACCCTACTCCTCAAGCCATGGGATTCACCCACATCGTATAACCTCCTAGGATAGCACTAGAGGGATATGTTGTTACTAAATATCTAGCCACCGATATTTATCAACACACACACACAATATATATACATATATATATATATATATATACACACTATCACACTACTATATATATATACATTAAATTTAATCACAGCTATACCGTGCACAAAACCCGTAGCACAAGCCCAAATTATTCCCGAGTCTATATTCTGTCTCAAATTTAATTAAACACGCATTAATTAATTTATTACCTTGGAGTCACTCAACCAATATATCCGGACTCGCTCACTTGTCCCAAAAAGTAATATTCAGAATTTATTTCACAAAATTCTCCTTAATAAACTTCGCACCGTTATTAATCTAAGGTGTTAAAATTACTGAATTTCCAATCTTACTCTCTTTTATATAATATTTAACTAATGGTCCCCAAGAAACACTTACACACAAACCACATCACAAATATTAGGCCATAACTGAAACCCTTAAATTAAACACTCAAATCTTAGCAAAGGAGAAGAAGTGCTGATGAAATTGTCACGTCGTTCGAATGCAGTAGCCTGTCATTCGAACGACCATGGTTGTTGCTCGAACCAAACCCCAGGTTGTTCGAACGACCCTGCGTTCTTTCCTAATCCTTTGTCTGTCAACCAACAGTCCGCCATTTTCAATATTTATAAACCTCACATTCAGCCTAGATCGCCTTCATTTCATCCCTTAAAACTCACACCAAATCTTCAATTTCAAGACTCTAAATCTTAATAAAGCCTCCACACAGATCGAAGATCAACACGTCAACTTTCCAAATCCCTTACAGTTCAAAAATCTAAATTAATTGAAACCCAATTTAGATATCAAACTGTAAGAGGGTACTTTAGATTATAGATGGATATGTAACCCCTTTGAAGTATGGTGATGATAAGTTAATTAACTAAAACCTTGGATTAGTGATAGAACACGTAAACACAAACTCAATGAAGATAAGATTTAGTTTAAACTCACAAACCTCTCGTGTATAACTCAGAAAAGTAGTAGAGAAACTTAGAAGTAACTTAACTAGAGGGAGAGAGACGTAAGCACCCTAGATACACCTTGGTAGGCAGACAAACACACCAAAACACTCTCAAGGATCTATGTCACGTATTAAAAGCTTCGTAATAAATGACAATAGAGGGTGAATAAGACCTATGGTTTGTAATAACTCTCTCTCTGATGTGTATTCTCTCTAGCAATAACTTCTTAAACTCTCAAAAGATCATCCTCTCCACAGGGGTGGTTGGGGTACTTAAATAGCCCCCCACACCATCCCATTGGCAACTCAGTCATTAAAGACTATGAAAGACATCCCTCATGCTTTATGTCACAACATTAAATGCCTGATGCACTAGTTGCCACCACGTCATAAACATTAAATGCCAAGACATGCCTTTTGCCTAACCACTGTGTGTTAGGGGGTTGTTGTCGCAGAGGTGGCTCAGCAACTGCCTGACAGCCCCAAATACCATGGTGGTTTACTCAATTGCAGGTCTGACTTTATTTAGCTGGCTAGTGACATCACCTACAGTAGATGTGACATTAAGTAGAGGGCTGTTTGGTTCACAGCTCAACGCCCGATGGAACTCCAAGCTGCTTCGCCCGAGGTTCCACGGTCAAGGTTCTTCCATGTTTTACCAGGTGTATCTAAGATGGTTGGGATGATCCCTAAAGATGCCTCACTTCTCAATCCTCCAAACCAAGTTCCTCTAAAGTTCCCACGGTGAGGTCATTCGATAGAGCATGAAAGCTCTCCCAGGCCTTGCTAAGCCTGGTCTCTCACGAGTACCATTTGACCTCACACTAAAACTCTTTATTATTCTCGTTACATCATTACAATCGTTATAGCTTACAGTCAATATAAACAAAGATACAATATGACTAATACAACAAGCTAAAATACAAGTTATCACGCTTGAGCTGCCTCACTGAGTTGCCACATTGAGATGCCTCAGCTTCTTAATCCCAGATACTGTTGCTAATGGGGGAATCATCCATAATATCAGGATTGCCTTCAATCCCCCCTACATTTTCCCCTTTATGGAGAGATTTGTTATTGGAACAAGAAATGTCTGCACGAAAACTTCTCAACCCGATAAACCTTTTATGTGTGAAAAAATTATGGCCTCCTTTCTTTCGGTAGAACCACAGCATTATATTCTCCAGGAAAAAGTGAAAATTATCCCCGATGTACCTGAGCCGAAGCACTACGACTTGTTGGGGCTTTGACGAAGGGACATCGCCACTTTTTCCTTATACTGCGTTTCAATCGTTCTAGCTTTATTATTATTTTAAATTCTCCTGAAAGGCTTGCTAACCTTCTCAAATACTCGTTTTGATTATTGGCAAGTGAGATTCTCCCTTGTAATGCCTCACTATGTTCGAAAAAGCATAAATTCTCCCCGATGTAGCTGAGTCACCATTTGAACAACGTTTGAACTTGTGATGAGGGGACATCGTAGCTGTTTTGAACAGTTGGGATATCTGTTCCATTGGGCGTTATTGGATATATCTGATAAAAAATCTGGCGCCAAGACTCAAACTTACTGGAGAAGGCAACCCCTTATGTTCCCTAGGCGTCGCTTTGTAAGTGAGCTGGCGATGTCTCTTCAATTGTCAGAACACTTCTCGAAGTTCCACATGTGCATTTGAAATGATTATAGGCGGCTGTGTACGTGCGATGGTGGGAAACTCAAAAGACAGGTTTTAAAAGCTTCAAACGTCTCTTTTGTTTCAAAACCCTTCTATTTCCTTCATCTTCTTCAAGCTCCCGTATTTCTTAGAGAGAGAAACTTTGTGCGAACTCTGTGCGAACTCCATTATTACCTGATTTTTTTTTAGCTTCTTCCTCCTCTCATCCTTTACGCCGCCGCCTATGGTTGTGCCACTCCACGTTCATTCCCAAACCTTCTTTTATCAAACTTTTTTCCTTACACTTCGTTGTTTTCTGTA
This sequence comes from Sambucus nigra, assembly GCA_949130495.1. Taxonomy (NCBI): domain Eukaryota; kingdom Viridiplantae; phylum Streptophyta; class Magnoliopsida; order Dipsacales; family Adoxaceae; genus Sambucus; species Sambucus nigra. The sequence continues at coordinate 311,292,716 of OX422211.1, forward strand.
ATGGCCTCTTCAAGCAGCTCTGTCGCACCTGCCACCAGTGCTCCACCTGCCGCCTCTGTTGCCATCGCCTCCTCTATCGCCTCATTAACTGCTGCTCGTCAAGAACAGTTGCATTTCTACTGTCGGTCTCCCATTTTAGGCAAGGGTGATGACTTCTCTGGGTTTTGTAATAGTTGAATTTTTAATTCCAAGTATGATACCATGACGCTTGGTGATGAAGATGAGAATTCTGATGACTAGGGCTTTCTGCCTTCTGAGGGGACTCTCAGATTTCGTCTTGAGCGAGGGGACTTCCCATGGTCCCATATCGACTTCGAAGGTCCCGGGGGCTCTCCTGCTCACTTTGTTGCCTGCAACTCCCATATGCAGAGTTCCCATGTTGACACCATCACCAAGATTGGGCTTTATCGGGCCAAGTGGTTTGGTGAGTTCACCCTGTCCAAAAATAATGATGCTCTTCCCGTTCTAGTATCTCATTGGAACATTACCACTCATACGTTCATCGCTGCGTGGGGAGAATTTACAATAACGTTGTAGGACGTGTGCGAGCTCCTAGGCCTTAAGGCAACATGCCATGATCCCTATTCTGATGAAGCGTTGGATGCCCAAGAGACTGCTGATCGCTTGGAGTTGGACCATATATGCCGAAGGTGCATTGGTACTTCAAACAAAGCTACCTTCACTCCTCTTATCAACTATTTCTTTAAGGAGCCTTCAGAAGGTAGTTCCTCGGAGGCTGCCCCTGGACAAGGTACATCGCTAGAACTTCCTACCTATATCCTTATCATTCTTTCTCGCTTCTTTTTAATAGGGCCAATGACCAGCCTCGAAAGGATCTCATTAACCTATCCCTCCGTTTGGCTCGGGGTATTAAGCTTCCTCTGGCTGCAATCACCTTGGGCTCCCTCTACACATGGCTCGATAGAACCCTGTCGGACATGGAACGCTCTCTGGGCCATTATAACTTGGCCAATTTTGCCAACTGTGTACTCCTCACGGGCTTCCTTTATGTATGTTTCCCGGCCGTAGCAACCAAGACCAACCGCCCTCCTTCGGGGGAAATGATCCTGCCCCCTCGCTCCTTTATTTATCACAAAAGACAAAGCTGAAAGGAGCTGACCTCTTTAATCGATGACTTTTCAAGCTTTGTGATGAGGCCCTATGAAGAGGATATTTTTCTTTACACTTGTGATTTTTTTAAGCATGAGGCAAGAGTGGTCCAGGCAACTACTGTAGACCTCATTACAAAATACCCCTCACTAGCCGTGGTCCTTCTATTTTTTCCCGGATACCTGCCCTTTTACACCAATGAGCACTACAATCCCGATCGATGCAACCGTCAATTTGTCTTTGATCAAGGGGCTCCTCGCCCGGTATTTCAATTATCAAACCCCAAGGTCTCCTTTAGCGAGGCGTGTTCTCTGTTTTCCTCAACTGCTGCATGGGGAGTGAGTTCTACACTGGCTGGGTGAGCCACCATTCCCAGTATCACGAGGCAAGGGGACGTGACCCCTCTGTTTGCGACAAAGTACTGGTCGAGGCAATTGGGCCAAATTTCCAAATTCATCGGGGGGTAACCCGTATATCCTCCAGTACTTACGTTTTCTGCCTCGGAGTTGGAGTTCTAAGTCATTTCCAAAAATCATGTGTTCCTCCTATTACACCTACTATGATATGAATTGAAATCTGCAATTAATTTAAACGTAAGTGTAACTACTTGCCTTAAAGGGTTTGTAAGGTCTAAATCTCTTTGGTGTAGATGATTATTTGATGAAAAATGTCCACACTTGTTCTTGATTTAGGATTCCCAAGGTTTCTCTAATTTCTCCCTCTTTTGTCCTCTACTTTATTAGGTTTTCTTAAATAAGTTATATTTGCCACACCCCCTCACTTTTAGAGTTAATTAAGTCAATCCCATTTTTAGGCTTGTGGGCTTTATAAAAAGGGTCCAAAGACTCCCATATGGGCTTGGTTATACCTAAAAATTATCCGAGACCGATTTACTAACCATGGTTACTCTTTTCTGAATATTTCAACCCATTCGGACTCAGCTGTTTTCTCAGAATTGTCATCCGAATTATTTTACTAAAATTTAATATTAACCTATTCACTTAATAAATTGTTGCTATTCACTTAGTAAATTTAAATCCCAAAAATATTAATCGTCTACTCACCGAATTGATATTTAAATAATATTAAATAATAATTAATTTAAATAAATTATGACACACAACTAATTTAAAATTTACCGAATTAATTAATTAATAAAAGCCCAAACATACGAGGTGTTTCACAATTGTCATTAACCTCACTTCATTACTATGTATACAAAATTTAAAATGGAATATTAGGGAAGGGTATTACATGTTGGATCTCCAATACTGGACTGCTAGTGCTAGTATTGTATGTGTGGTCGTCATTCCCCAAAATGGTGGTATCCTGACCTTTGGTGAAGGACTTTAGTTTATGATGAACGGAAGAGGATACTTCTCAGATGTTATGGAACCATGGACTACCAAGGAGTAGATTGAAGCATTCAGGTATGTCCATGACTTAGAACTCAATGAAAAGATTGATAAGTCCAACCCTTAGTGTGAGTTTCATCGATCCCATTACTTCTCAGCGAGTATTATCATAAGCACGCACGATGTCAGAGGTGGGAGTTAGATCACCGACTTTTAGTCCTAAAAAATTGAAGGTTTTGTGTGGACAAATATTAAGAGCAGATCCATTGTCAATAAGTGATAGTGGAATTGTCTTTCCCAAGACTTCGACAGAGATATTGGGAGCTTATTTATGATCAGGGTAAAATTTTAAAATTTCTTCTTTGGTGAAAGAGAGGAGTCTGGTAGAGGTTAGGGACCCATCCATCTTTATGGCTTTCCAGGAGTAGTGGAAGGAGGGACTGTGGGTCCCCTGAGAAGTTTTATCAAGGCATTTCAGTGTACCTCAGAGGTCATGAAAAGTCTCCATAGGGTAACATTGGCTTGGGTCTTCTTGAGCTGATTGAGGATTTTACTTTCCTCGATGGTCATTTATCGCATGGCAGGTTCTTCAAAAAATTCTTTCCTTTATCTACCCCCGGTGATCATAGATTTGGATCTTTGTAATGTTTTCCTAACATGGTCATGTGGTTCACAGCAGCGGGAACCGCGGCTTCATCTATCTCAGCTGAATGGAAACCTTATTGATTTTTCCCAATAATTCTTTAAAGGATATAATTACACGTAGGTTGGCTATTTTACTAACTTTTTCCTAACTTGGTTCATAATTTGAGCTATCGAAATCATCCCCCCATTCGATGGCGACTATGTCTTCTTGCCAAAACTAATCAATACACTCTATAACCTCAACGACTTCATTGTATAAGTCTTCTCACTCAGTGGGGAAGTATAGAAGTGAAGGGACCAACCGTCCTAAAAGTTTCAAAGCAGTGAGCAACTTAGAGATGCTAAATATTTTACCTGTACTAAAACATATCAGCAATGATATATACCACATCATCTAGATTGACTTCTTCAGTAGGAACTATCCATTCATCTGATTCTCAAGCCCACTTTTAGGCCTTCATGAACAAGCCACTAATTTTTTTATAATTAACAGATATCCTAGTGGGCAATTTCAGCCCAAACTCCAAGAGTTGGTCTAACATAGTAGGTAACTCCATGCCTCCCACCAAATCAGCTACGAACAGCAATGCAGACCCTTCTAAGGAGTGACAAAGCTTTGTCAATGAAGAAGGTAGGGCCTTGGAAAAGGGATGGGTAAACCTTGAGAGATTTATGTGAGACTTTGGAGATGATGGGTATTTTATTAGGCACTATCTGAGTAGATGGGTCAAATTCTAGGTTATTTTTTAAGAAAACGGGATTTTTATGTGTTGGAAGTGGGTTATGAGTGGTATTAGGATTAGGATTAGCTGGTGGGGCGATGATACCCTGATCAATTAGGTCTTGGACTACATTTATAAGGTATAAGCATTGGTCGATGGTATGACCTATGGATTGGTGGAAATCACATTGGGCATCGGGTTTGAAGTTTTTAGGGAGTGGATTTGGTAATGGATGCGGGTTCAAGGGTTTTATGAGATTTTAATTTAACAGAGCCTGATAGATTTTGTACAAGGGAGCATAGAGCTCAGTGTACTCTTTCTTGGCAATATTAGGGAGACTTTCTGGTTCCCAAGAGGTAGCAAGTTTTGAAATATTATTGATGGTTGAGACAGTAACACTGGTAGACTTCTCATTTTTTTAGGAGTGAATTACCCAGTCACTTTCTTCGATTCAGGCTCTGTTTTGGTGACACCTTCCTGAATTTATGCACCGGCCTCTAGAAGGCTCAAAAATATGGGTAATCATGTCCTCTTATAGATACCAAGATATGAGGTAAGAAGTTCTTCTTCACAATACTGACTTGTTCCTCCTTCTGTTGGTCATGGTGGCAGTTTTCTCTATCCACCTTTCTATGAAGTTGTTGACTGTTTCCCTAGGCTTTTACTTAAGAAGCTCTAGATCTTGGCATGTGACCTCTAACTCTTCATTGTACTTGTACTGAGATATGAATTCCTGGGAGATATCCTCCCAACTATGGATCCTGGATTCTTTAAGGAACAGAAACCATCGGAGGGCACTTTCTTTCAAGTTCTGTTGGAATATCTGGGCCATCATATCTTCGAAGGCACCAAGGAGGGTCATTGGTCGGTGATATATTAGAATGTGAATAATTGGGGGTCCGCTTCCCTCGAACTTCTTGATGTCTAGCATATAGACCTTCTCTAGCAGTCTGGCTTTGGGATAAGGAGACATATGGGTGTAGCCCATGTAGCTCATGCATATCTTGAGTAGGTTGAACTTCTTTAATAGTAGTTTTAGGTCTTATTTGACCTTGTTATATCCCCCTCTTTGAGATCAACGAGTACTGGCAGATTAGCCCCTAGCAGGGCAAGGTTTAGAATCGGGAGTTGAGTAGGTGGTGACCCATTTACAGGTGGGACACACAAAACATGTTGATACTTTTCTAGGACCCAAATAGGGTCGAGAGCAGTCGAACCCATAGCACGAGAGAAGAGGACCTTGAGTTTTTTTAAAAATTGGGCCTGGTGTCCCTATATTTTTTGGACCTCGGTTTGAAGGTTGTCAATCTTGGCACTGAGTGGGGTTAAGACAACCATCGGATAGGGCTGTACATTTGGTGCTTGGTCAATGTTCTCCATGAAGAGTTCGTGAAAGTAGATTCCAAAATCGAAAGAAGTAGCAGAAGTATCGACGGAGCTTCGGGGCAGTTTGAAGGAAGACCGAAGCCAATAGGGATCCAGGTCAAAATCGAATATGCGATCGACCTGAGAGGGAAAATAGTTTGAATTTATTTTTGAAGGGAAGCCGGTGAAAGATTTTGGTATATTTTAAAAAAGAGCAAAAAAAAATTGGTATTCTAGTATTTTTTTTTTTCCTGAAAAGAGGGAAAAGGAGAGCAATCTCAGCATGATTACTATTATTAGTGTTGTTATTAGGTTTTCACTTGTATTAGGTTTGCCTACATGCAAAAAAATGTTGGATAGGACTCGAGCCTGGGAAAATAGGGTTTAAAAAATATAAGAGGCGACTTGACTTATTTTCAGGTTCTCGGACAGAGTCCTATTTTAAAAAAGGTAAAATAATGCAAAAATTTGGGCGATATATCAACCCAAAATTTTGGCAGAGTTTCACATGGTGACCGACAAACAAAATATGAGTGCCCTAGATTGATGCCTATATGAGGTTTATGTATTTGTTGGTCTAGTGGAAGGGTTCCCCCTTAGGAATGACTTTCAAGATATATTTCTTGCTTATAAGGGAAAGCATTCATTGATATGTGTTGATAAGCCATTTGATATACCTAAGTGTATGTGAATTGCCTCACGATTTACCTCGTGGGGATGGTATGTGTGATAACAAATTTGATATACTCGATGTACATGAATTAGTTCTCTGTTATATACCTCCCGTCGTGAGTTCGGTCAAGTGGTATGATGCGGGGGGAACCGTTCGATATACGTTAAAGATACGAGGCCAGTGGAAGGTGATAGTCATGTCACTTAGGCTAACTGCGCCCAACAAGACCAACACCCATCAAAAAGTGACCCCCAGTACGGGTCAAAATTTTGGTCAATATTGCCATGCTCTTGGTGATGTAGTGTGCAAAAAATGCATGAGTCTTAATTAGTATATTTTGGAGAGAGATTATTTTTTATTTTATTTTTTTTATTTGCATGATGCGTAAAGGTAGTATTACACTAGTGATGTCGCATATACAAGTATCATGGACAGTAAGTCTAACATGAAGCATGGAGACTATAATATGCATATATATGTGAGTGAGTGACATATGATTATTTACAAGTGAGTTAGAATGTGAGATGAGAATCTCTCTTTTGAAATTTACAGATAAACCCTCTTTTTCTTATTTTTGGGTTTCTTATGGAAATAGAGTACGTGAAAATAGTTCTAATAAAGGTTTGATATTAATATATATGATGTAATGAAATAAAGTGGTAAAGTAGAAATAAAGCAACAAATACTAAAATAAGATTATTAGAGAAAATGATGGAGAATTAGACCTCTTTATGAACGCTTTATGTTAATCTTGAATGTAGATATGGCGATCTTTCAACGGAATGAAAATGGTATGAAGAGATGGGGAGTGATTTACTAAATGAAGTAAGAAAGTGATGGAATAGAGTGTGGGAAATGTGATTTTTAGGAGGTAACAACTCTAAATTAGAGAGAATGTTATTTGAATTACTGATAGGGATCTTCAAGGGGACTACCGATTGTCAGGTGCCTGGACCTGCCTATCTATATAGAACCTCAGGCAGACTGCTGATAGGCAAACTCCTGGGGGTGCCAGTCGGCAGTTTGAGATAGTTTTTTCGAAAAATGAAAATGATCTGTAAATAAGAATCGCATAGGAGGCGGACTGTTGGAAAGGGTATTCAGAGCCCCTAAAGAATCCATTGGTCCACTCTCAAGTTCAAGAGTTGACCAAGGTCAAATAGAGCCTGAAATTTCCCATCCGTCTCTGGACAAGAAATCCTAGAAGGAAAACGGATCGTTCGTATGTACTGTAAGGCCGATTCGTGCAAGTGACAGACCGTTGAAAAGGGTATTCAGTGTGCTTTAATATTTCATTCATCTTCGTCAAGTTCGTAGAGTTGACCAAGGTGGAATAAGGCCCAGAAGCCCCTGGTGATCCTTCGGAGTAAAACGAGTCATTCATCCGTACTGTAAGGCTGATTCGCACACGAGATGCACTGTTTAAAAGGGAATTTAGTGCTATTTCAGATTTCATTTAGGTTTGCTCAAGCTGGTGAGCTAACCAGAGTTAAATGGCGTCCGAGAGCACCCGATAGCCTCTAAATCAGTTTTTAGAGTAAAATGGATCATTCGTTCGAACCATAAGGCCGATTCGTGCATGGGACAGACCATCAGAAAGGATATTCATAGCCTTTTGAAGATTCATTAAGCTTTTGCTCAGGCAAGAAAGTTGAACGAAGTTAAATGGGGCCCGAGAGCACCCAGTGGTCTCCAAATCAGTACTCGGAGCGTGGCTCATGGTTTATGGTGGATGGATGAGTGCTAGGGTCCTAAGGAGATGCTTAGGGTGGTCCTAAGATGGGGTGTTTATAATATCTAATACAAATAACCTTGGCACAATCAATGATGAAAATCATTTCAAGAACATGATTCTTTCTTGAACATCATCAACCAATCATTGGTGTATAAAATTAATATTGTATGTGATAAAACCCTACTATAATTAATTCAACACAATTAAACCGAATAAAAAATAAATATCAATCACACAATGACACAGTAAGTGCATGATTCGACAATGTGCCTACATCTATATGGTGCTGCTCTTCTCTCTCTCTCTCTCTCTCTCTCTCTCTCTCTCTCTCTCTCTCTCTCTCTCTCTTACGCTCTCTCTCTCTATTGAGTGATTCTTGATAATAAAGATTGCATTCCTCTTTTCCAAGGGTGATGGTTAAATTTATATATAAAAAAAAGAGACTGAGTCGTGTGGTACTTCAAGACCTTGGATAGTTGTTATGATTTTATCGGGAGAATCCAATTCCGAGATTTTCGTTGATCAGCCTCTCTTCGTTATTATCACCAAGATGTGATAACTTATCAAGTCTACTGTACATGTGTCAGCTCCCCTTATATGGTCTCATAATTCCCTCAAATTAGACCCCATAGAGGTTTGCTCGATCGTTGGACGTAACGCTGTTCGATAGTGAAATTTGACCACTGGTCGATAATGAAATTTGACCACTTAAGCACTACATCAAAATAGGCAAATGGTTACAGTTTTGGCCCGTGACTAAGGTATATGAATCACGATTTAGGACTGTGACCATATTGAGGGTGAAAACATTGTGGGTCACGATCCAAATCGTGACCCCATATTGGGGTCACAGGCTAACCCACAGTGTGACCATTCAAGATTATGTTAGTGGTGGTCACGGTTCAAAATCGTGACACCGAGTGTAAAATTTTAAAACAATAAAATATTTAGTTGCGGGTGTGGACCGTGACTAAATAATTTAAAGTTTTAAATTGCAATGCTAGGGGTCAAGGTTTTGGATCCTGATCAAAACTAAAACCAAATTATAAAAAATTATATTAGGTGATGGTTCTTAGCCTTGACTAAATATTATTATTATTTATAATTTTGACACAGTTTTGTCGCGACACAAAACCGTGACCAAATTAAAAAAAAATTGCATTTAAGAAAAACCTGTACATTTTTCAAACCTTCTTACATTTCCTGAAGTAAATATTTAGATACTACGTCATCCATAAATCAAAAAATAATAATACAACACAAATTAACAACTAAAGCCATCAAATTGTTCAACATAAATAATAATACAATGAATTCTTGCATGAGTATCATAACAACATCTCAATATCCTAATCAAAATTTAATGTGCTTATTATTTCCTTCCATGCAATAAGACTTAAAAATGATCCTTCTCCAATTATGCCTGGAAACAAGACTTCAAAATGTTCCAAATGGTAACTAATAAAGGACTTGAATTCCAAAAAACTTCGGGATGACTACATAGACAAAAATGGCATCAAAGTTCACATAGTTCGTAAGATGAACAAGGTTGGGGTCTAATCCATAATCCAAATCTAGGGTGTCTCTTTTGATTTATGAAAATATATGTGAAATGTGTTGAAAGTGTAGAAAATCGTGAGAACACTCTAAATTGAGAATTGTGATATAGGCCCCCTTTATGGGATTTTTATTTATGAAAATATATGTGAATGTATATATGATAAAAAAAAAAGAGTACGATTAGTGATACAAGCAAAAAATGGAATAATAATATGAAACAAAGTAGGCTTAGTGATTGAAGAACGTGAGAAAATGGAATTAGTGTTACCAATAGGAGACTTTGATGCCTTGTGTCTTGGTGAACATGACATAATACTAACAACTAATCGATGCAACCATGCATATATATAACATCAACATAATCTGTGACCATTTGTATAGTTACCTCAAATTGGCCGTTTGTTATCAGTGTCACATTCAAAACTTAATAAGATCTTCATAATGATATTTTGTAAAATGTGAGTGATGAGGAAGCGAGCGTAATAGAACTAATACATAAACGTAATTAAATACGATAATATTTCCAATACATACGATACAAATAGAGTTTCCATATAAGAGTTAACTAAATGACATTAATATAATGTTTCGAAACTCAATCTTCTTCTAAATCAACTAAAAGAACGATCAAATTAGGACTGTCATTAAGAGAAAATAGGAACTCTGTAAGGGCCTTTAATGCGTCTTCCTAAGTAGTCAAAACCTTCGGTGCATGCACAACAATAGACCAATTACCGTCGTTTATGCACTTAGAGTAGAATACCTTCGTGACATTTTGAAGGGCATAATTAAAAGGCTTGTGAATCACTTGATCTTCACTCTCCATTTTTTATAAATCTACTATTACAAGTTTTCAGTGAAGATCAACTTTACAACCATTCATAGTGTCCTTCACCTTCACCCAGACATAATAAAATATGATTTCTTTGAAGTCTAAGTAATCTAGTTCCAGGATATGTTAGACAATCCCATAATAGGTCAACACTGTGTCCTTTGGGTTTTTATCGCTTTTGCTAGTTGCAAAAGAAGTCAAAGAAGAAATTGATATTCTACTATTTTTTGTTAATGGTTTTTCCTTGCATGAGTATGAGACAAAATAAAAACCATTTATGCAAAAAAAATTAAGTTCCTTCGCTTGGAAACCAGGACCTTTGGCAAGGCATGCAAGCCTTGAAGACACATCAACTTTCTTTAAAATTTTAATTATTTTAATGGATTTGTATTAGGCCATGTTTTACAGCACATACATAAATAGCCACAACAGAAGAGGTCGGTAGTACCTATATTGATTCCCATTCCCTAAAATCACTTCTCTTTTGATTTGTGGACATTTCATGCTCATACTTCCTAACTGTCTTCATGAAATTCTAGAGTTTAGATGGTAATATATAGAATATAAGTAAACAAACAAAAACAAGTTATCTATGCAGTTATTACTCTTTTCAATATTTAACTTCATCTTGGGATTTGAATAAATAACAAGTTGCCTTCTCGTATTGAAGATTGATGAGTCTCACCTCTTTAGGGTTCCTAAAGTGCGATTCATCATCAAAGTCGTCAGGTTCCTCAATCACTAGTTATCTACGTGGATTGAACGCATATGTTACTGAAAAGATGAGATAATACCCCCAATTTTAAATTATTCTAATATAATGTCCTTTTAAGATGCGGAATAAAGATGGCTCAACACAACAAATTAATTTTTCAATTTTTATTTGATTTTATTTTCTTAACAAAATGAAAACTAAAATTAAACACAAATTTTAATTTCTTTCAAATTAAAATTAAACTAAACTTAAAGTGAAATTAAATTAAATAACAAAATATTTTTTTTCACTTAAACCAAATTAATTCAACCCAAGTCCTAGAAATTTGCCTAAAAATAAATATTCATTTTGCAAATTAGGCCAATCCAAATTTTATCCAATAAAATTAATGACTAGAATTAAATTAATATATACCCAAATTAAGTTAGCACCAAATCAAATATTCCAATTTTATCTTTTTACCTAAGCATGCATCTAATGTGATTTTGCAAAAGATAAAATAATCAAACCACTATGCCACGATATACGAAGAAAAACCCACAACGGGAAAAAACCTCGGACTACCCTAGCCTTAACTCCACTAAGTACAGAATTACAATTACAAGACACATGACTTACTACACTCGACTTGAATCCTTCAAGCCCTGACATGTCTTCTTGAATCTAACTCAGCTTAGCCGACAATCCCGGAATCCAATGGAATTTTGGAATCCACCAATGGAGCTTTAGGAACCCATCAACCACACATAGTGCCTTTCACCGTATGAGAATGCCGCAGCCAAAACCAAACTTCTTCTTTTCTGGGAAATAGAAGCAAAATTCAAACTTCTCCTTGTTGTGGTAGAGATAAACAAATGATGCCAAACAAACTCCAAGTATACATACATATATATATATATATATATATATATATATATATATATATATATATATATATATATATATATATATATATATATATATATGTGTGTGTGTGTGTGTGTGTGTGTGTGTGTGTGTGTGTGGTACTTGGAATAAACTATTATGGGTGTAAACAAAAGTGTTTAAGAAAGATTATCTTGAAAAACAAACATTCAAAATATGAACTCTTTCATAGTGGAATTAAGCTCTCAAAACTATCTCTTGGAGATTGTAGAAGATGAAAAAGTTAGTTTGAAAAGGTTGGTTCCCGCACATACTAATTCTGTCAAAAAGCAGTGGGAATAAAAGTAATGGGAAGACGGAGAAAACTGCTAAGAACTGCCAAAGGATTTTTTCGCCAAAAATCTCATTCGAACGAGATTTTTCGTTCGAACGAAGTCTCGTTCGAATGGCCCTTCTAACGAAGTTCCAAAGGCAAAAAGGGAAAAGTCGTTGGCAAACTCGTTCAAACAAAATTCTCATTCGAACGACAAACTCTTTCGAACGATAATTTCGAACGAAGTTCCAGAAGTTCATTTTTCAATTTTAAGCCTAAAACTTTTTATTTAAAAGTTATAAAATAACTTTCTAAAAATAAAATTCATTTTAAATAAAATTACACCCATTAAAAAATGTTCCAAGCTCCTATATATATGTAATGCATACATACCTTAGGAGGTATTGGAATAAAGTTGATGACATGAAACGAGGCAAATGAAAATCGTTAATGATGAAGCTTTATAAATCTGGCCGCTACATCTTCAACTTTGGCATGTCATAGTCTAGAAGGATGCTCAAGAACTCTATCCTATGACTCAAGCATTTTTGTCCGGAATTGAGCCAACACTACATTAAGATTCAATCGGAGACTTGTGTCCTTACAAATCTCCCCCTTTGGCTATTCCGGGACAAAAACCAAAACAAAATCCTAAAGGGCCGTCAAGCTCTACTAGACTCAAAAACATCTCACCCAAAAATAAAAAAATTACATAGCTTGACTCCAAAACCCAAGGATCGATATCTTTGCCGATGAAAGTTGCCACATAGAAAAATTCCTGCACACTTAAGCAAACTATCACAGGCATGGGGAATATCAAGTTAAATGTCCCAAACTAAGATACGATTACAATAGGATTATATACCATTTCCCCCAATCAATCTCCCCCTTTTTGTTCAGGAATAGACAAAGGATTAAAGAACTAATTAAACAAGATGAATCATAAGGTAATAAGAGCATGAAAGCATATGGGAAATAAAACCATGACTAATCCATAAAAAAACTAAAGGATACCAACTGACATGCAAAGAAATGATACCAATTTGATACAAAAGATACTGAGCATGTGATATCAAACTAAATATGCACCAAGATAGATACCAATTATGAATTAGAAGCATCGATGGACTAGCAAGCAAGGCAAAAAAATTCCATTTATATGTAGACATAATGAATATAACTAACGTACACGCACATATATATAGGTATAAACATCACACATGACACAAAATATATTAATCTTTTCACACTCGTATGGAAAAAATGTATCATATGAAAATGAAAGTGTAGGGGTGTGAACTAGTAACAATTAAATTTAGACACAATCACTTAAAGACATGTTCACTGAGTTCTCATTTGATTGCAAACTTTATCACATTTGAATATAACGTCATGTGACAATACAAATTAAACTCAATGAACAAACATACATAATGCATACAAGCCTAAAATTTTAATGATTCTATAAACCAATAGAGTCATGACAATGAAAACGCATCTAGGATAAACGGACATTGTGCAAAACCATTGATATACCATCCAATCTCCCTCAAAATATGCATATAATTCTTTTGAATGAATATATAAATTTAAACAAAATATACCTTGGCAAATAATTTTATTTTAATGCCATTATTCTTTTAGGCCTTTGGACCACGTATTTCTTTTAGGTCCAAGAAAATGGTGTCTTACTCGAAAAGGATGATATTTACTTTCGAAGCCCTTTCCCGTGCACATTTATATATAACATTTTATAAATCACTCAAATCTCACGTGCAACAGATTGAACATGCACAAGTCCTCCTAGGTCATATAATATGTAGATGACTAGATTGGTAGGAGAACACCTCACAAAGCTAAAATATACATGTGGAATTAAAATTTCAAGTGAGCTCATGCATGTGTGAATTGAGGCATATAAAAATAGAATCCATTTACGTAACACAAAATCCAACTACTCCATGTAAGCATGATAAAGAACATTTTAAGGATTGACAATCTTAACCAAAAGTTCTAGCCACATGGGAGCAAAAAGGAAGGGATTCAAACACAAGTATATGCCACATAAAGTGCGTCAAACTAATATAAACACAATAAAAATCTTTTTGAGTTTTTGAAATTTTTAACCAAACAAGCAAAAATATGTACTCAAAAGACAAACAAAAATCATTTGTATTTTTCATCTAGCCTAAATAACTAAAAGGTAAAACACAAATGATAAACAAATTTTTTTTGTATTTTTAATTTAATGCAAATAAAATAAATATAATACAAAAGATAAACAAAAATCATAATTCTAGCATGAGATATGTGATAAAGCAATGACTAGAAAATGATAAACAAGCATACGATTAGTATGATAAAGTAGCATGAAGCATAAGAAGCTAAAGTATGCAAACAACTAACACATTCAACCTTTAGATTTAGCAACAGAGGTATCATGTGAAAGTAAATGAGAATCAAAAATCCTATCTTGCAAAGCTACCAAGTCGGATATCCTAACCCAAACTAATGATGAATGACGATCTCGGGATATAGGAATCTTGGCTACCTCGGTGGCCTTACGTTGGGATTTTTTAGGACCGCATTTAAGATCAACGCAAAACTTCTTAAGATGACCTTTTCTACCATAATGTGAACAAATAAAAACACGTCGAAAGTTGGTACTTAAGGATTGATCTCTAAAGGCTTTCCTAGGTCATTCTCCTAAACCATTGGTTTTGGCTATATGAGTTGACTCATTATAAGTATTGAAGCCTAAACCACACGTGTCATTTTTAATTTGTACTGTTATTAATATTTGGTCTAATTTCTCCGAACGACACTCCAAATCAAATTTGACTTTACTAGTGTCTTTTAATTTATTTTCTAATTCTAAAATGCGAGACTCTAATAAAACATTGCACTCTTTAAATGCGAGAAACTCCTTTTTCAAAGATTCCATTAAACCTCTAAGGTTATCTCTCTCGCCTTCTACATATCAAAGCTTTTCTCAAAGATATCTCTCTCATGTCCTAAGGTCATCAACTAATGCACTCTCATCTACAGCCTTACCACGCTTTCTTAAACTAGCTTTTATCTTCAAATTTGCTCTTTTTAATTTAATAGATTCTTCATAAAGTTCTTGAAATGCAATTTGAAGTTCACTCACATCAACCTCTTCTTCATTTTCACTCTCTCTCTCTTCTTCACTCTCACACCCATCAAAAGTAAGGGAATCATAAACTTTGACCTCGGAAGCATCATGTATTTGTATATCTTCATGGGAAGATTCATTATCGGTGCTCACATGACTTGCCATGAACGCGACAAAATTGCGCTCAATGGGGGAATTTGATCCCTCTTCCTTATCACTATCACTAAGGGTGGCATTGTATGAAATTGGTTGCTTACCCTCTCTCCTTAGTTTAGTGGGGCACTCAAAAGCCCTATGGACATGCCCTTTACAACCATAACACCAATTTGACTCGTCCCTATTTAAATTTTCATTGAAAGTTTTAGGGATCTTTTCGGCTTTGTCATGCTTAGAATTTTCAAATTTCTTAAAATTATTTTTAAATTTATCTTTGTTAAATTTAACAAATTTACGAACCAAGCAAACATAGCCATATCTTCCGAGTCACTATCACTTTCACTCTCTACTAATTATTTTTCCTCCTTTAGGGATTTCAAAGCAACGCCCTTATCTATTTTCTTCTCCGCTTTGGAGGGGAACATGTCTATTCATAGGTTTATAAATCACCTACGAGCGCTTCTAATTTCGTAGAGGCTAAAGTGGGTAAAGAATTTAACACAGTCACTTGAGGAATGAACCTATCGGGCAGGGACCTAAGTATTTTCTTTACAACACGATCGTCGGGTATTTTCTCTCCCAAATTAAAAGATGAATTAACTATATCGGAAAGTCTAGCATAAAATTCATCAAAAGGTTCTTTTTCATTCATTTTTATGGTTTCGAATTGAGTGGTGAAGTTTTGGAGGTTAGAAACTTTTACGACACAGGTTCCCTCGTGAGTGAGTTGAAAGATATCCCAATCTTCCTTAGCAATTTCACACGTCATGATACATCGAAATTCATCTGGTGTGACCACACTAAACAAAGCATTGAAGCCTCGGGAATTAAAGTTAGCAAGTTTAAATTCATTCTCACTCCATCTTTCGATGGGTTTGGGAACACGCTCATTGTCTACCAAATGTGTGGGTGGTGACCAACCGTTAACGACTGACAACCAAACCCTCTCATCTAGAGACCTAAGTTTCGAACGAATACGAGCTTTCCAATATGCGTAATTAGAACCATCGAAAATAGGAAATTTCGAAAATGGAAAAAAATTCATTTTTAACCAAAAATATTTAAAAGGATCTTAACGCAATAATTTAGCACTTCCGCTCTGATACCAATTTGAAAAGATGGGATAGTACCCCCAATTTTAAATTATTCTAATATAATTTCCTTTTAAGATGCGGAATAAAGATGGTTCAACACAACAAATTAATTTTCCAATTTTTATGTGATTTTCTTTTCTTAACAGAATGAAAACTAAAATTAAACATAAATTTTAATTTCTTTCAAATTAAAATTAAACTAAACTTAAAGTGAAATTAAATTAAACTACAAAATAAATTTCTTCACTTAAACCAAATTATTTAAACCCAAGTCCTAGAAATTTGCCTAAAAATAAATACTCATTTGGCAAATTAGGCCAATCCAAATTTTATCCAATAAAATTAATGACTGGAATTAAATTAATATATACCCAAATTAAGTTAGCACCAAATCAAATATTCCAATTTTATCTTTTTACCTAAGCATGCATCTAATGTGATTTTGCAAAAGATAAAATAAACAAACCACTATGCCGCGATGTACGAGGAAAAACCCACAACGGGAAAGAACCTCGAACGGCCCTAGCCTTAAGTACACTAACTACGGAATTACAATTACAAGACAGATAACTTACTACACTCGACTCGACTCCTTCAAGCCCCGATGCGTCTTCTTGAATCTACCTCTGCTTAGTCGACAATCCCGGAATCCATCGAAACTTTGGAATCCACCAATGTACTTTTAGGAACCCGTCAACCACACACGGTGCCTTTCACCATATGAGAATGCCGCAGCCAAAACCACACATCTTCTTTTATGGGAAATAGAAGCAAAATATAAACTTCGCCTTGTTGTGGTAGAAATGAACCAATGATGCCAAACAAACACCAAGCAAATATATATATATATATATATATATATATATGTGTGTGTGTGTGTGTGTGTGTGTGTGGTACTTGGAATAAACTATTATGGGTGTAAACAAAAGTGTTTAAGAAAGATTTTCTTGAAAAACAAACATTCAAAACAAGAACTCTTTCATAGTGGAACTAAGCTCTCAAAACTCTCTCTTAGAGATTGTAGAAGATGAAAACGTTGGTTTGAAAAGGTTGATTCCCGTACATACTAATTCTGTCAAAAAGTAGTGGGAAGATGGAGAAAACTGCTAAAGACTGCCAAAAGATTTTCCTGCCGAAAATCTCATTCGAACGAGATTTTCGTTAGAACGAAGTCTTGTTCGAACGAACCTTCTAACGAAGTTCTAGAGGCCAAAAGTGAAAAGTTGTTGGCAAACTCCTTCGAACAAAATTCACGTTCGAACGAAATCCTCGTTCAAACGACAAACTCGTTCGAACAATAATTTCGAATGAAGTTCCAGATGTTCATTTTTCAATTTTAAGCCCAAAATTTTTTATGTAAAAGTTCTAAAATAACTTTCTGAAAATAAAATTCATTTTAAATAAAATTACACCCATTAAAAAAATTTCCATGCCCCTATATATATATATGTAATGCATTCATACCTTAGGAGGGATTGGAACTAAGTTGATGACATGAAACGAGGCACATAAAAATCGACAATGATGAAGCTTTACAAATTTGGCCTCTACGTCTTTAACTTTGGCATGTCATAGGATAGAAGTATGGTCAAGAACTCTATCCTATGAATCAAGCGTTTTTTTTTCGGAATTGAGCCAACACTACATTAAGATTCAATCGTAGATTTGTGTCCTTACAGTTACCATGCGTATAATGATGATTCTACTATTATGTATTCTTTCTGAATTGACCCTCCAATAAACAGTGTATTTTAATGTAGTCTTTGAAGGTCTTTATCAATTGCTCAAAAGGATGCATCCAGCGATACTTGATGGGTTCACACGATAAATATTTATCGAATAAATGCACAAGCGGGTGGACAATGATGTTAAAGAATGATGGAAGAAAATACTCATCCAAGATACAAATCGCCTCGACGAAAATGGCTTTTGAAGCCTTAATGTGTGTCTTGTTCACCAAGTTTTCAAATAGTAAGGTGAAGCACAAATTAATCTGCATAATTGCCCTTCGAAGATCATTGTTCCCAGAAAAGGAATGCCTAAATGATATAGGGATTAATTGGATGTTGATGTGTCAGTCTTGAGACTTATACTGTTTCAGGTAATTTGTTTGGTAGCTTACAATCCTATGCAAATTAATATAATACCTATTCAGAGTCTTCAACTTGAACAACGTATCTAAGAGGATCTTTTTCTTAGTAGTAGTAAAAGGGAAAGCACCTAAAGTATCAAATTTATTCCAGCTGTAGGATTAATTTTTAATCATATTTTTTTAATTTTCATTTCCTTTGGATCGCGATGTGCCCTCTCTCCATCTTTCGAATGAGATCCACCCAGACATATTCCTACAAGATGTTACGCAAAATTTTGATCCGTGTGCATCATACACGGTGATCTTTCCAATACAAGTAGTTAAATAAGATCGATCGTATGGACTATGCCTTCAATTTACTAGGATATTATGGATCTTGCCTAGATTTATGATTTTGGCCTACAAACTGAGGGTGTTTGCATGAAAACTTATTGCCTAAAGTTACATCCTTTTCTTTCTCCTCGATTTGATAATCGAAAATCCATGAAGGTTTCTCCCTTCACTCTTGATCGACGGGTAAAAAGTTAGAGGTGCTCGGCAAAAATCTACGATGACTGGCATAACTCATCTTCCCACAATAATATAGCTAAGTGGATTTAGTTTCCTCCCCACATATGGCATATCCATAATAACCATGAACATTACAACCGAATAAGGTCCCATAGGTAGAAAAGTCATGGATCACCCATATAACCATTGCTTTAAATGCTAAATCTTCACCCCTGTGAGCGTCAAATATCCTCACACCTTCATCCCACAACTGTTTGCGTTCTTCGATTAATGGGGGGGCTAAGAAAATATCGATAACATTGCCAGTAGCCTTTTTATCGGGTATCAATAGCGACAATAATGTGAACTCTTTTCTTATGCATAGTGTTGGAGGGAGACTTAAAGGCACTACGAGAACTAGACAATAACTCTGATTAGTGATAAAATTACTGAAAGGGTTAAACCCGTCGGTTGATAATACAAGATGATATATTGCTTGGTTCTTTTGCAAATTTAGTGTGTCATGCATTTGAAAGCCTTTAGATTCGTGAATCAACTGAATGATACATGAGATTCCCACCCATCTCGGCACGAGCATGCAATGTCATGCCCTATTCTATCCATTGTACAATGAAAAATATTTTTATTAATGCCCCGCGGGGGAAATATTTTAATACCTTATGTGGAACTTATGAGCACTTACGAGAGTTTGTTATACCATATTTTCCACTCTCAGAAACCCTATACCTTAGCTCCTTACATACAGGACATTCATTCTCCAGTTAGTGTTTGTTATGATACAATATAAAATCATACTTGCATGCATAAATAGATTTGTACTTCAAACCCAAAACCTTCAAGCTCTTTTTCATGCTCGGATAACTATTTAGTAGCGTGTTCTCTTTCAAGAGAATGTCTCTATCCCAATTAAGAATTGCAATTACACTATTGCCCGTAAAACCAAATTGACTCTTTGAATTATGAAAACTAATCATTGCGTATCATACCGGGTGATATTATTTACAATTTTTATATAAAGGTCTAGCCGTCTCGACTGCCAACCGTATCCATTCATGATCTTCAAGTAATTAATTATCAATATGTCCATTGATAGGGTCATATGGCATATTATCCGTACTTGTAGGCTAACTGTTTTGATGGTGGTGAACTCCGTAAATATCATCAATTAAGTCAGTCAAAGTACGATGTGATGGTGATTCATTTACTACCTCCACTCGATGGGGTTCCATCATGCGATCATCTACAAGTAATTCTTCGGGAACATATGGAACATTCATTTCCCCATAGAATGTCCATATCTTATAGTCTTGCATCATACCCCACATTAGTAAATGCAATTAAACGTCTTCCAAATACTTTAATTTTCCAGTTTATACAACGGTTGTACGGACACATAATCTTTTCACTATTTATATTTCTATTTGCATAATTAATAAATTACTGAACACCCTTTAGATGATTATCAGATACTCTATAACTCTATCCCATCCACTTCAAGTAACCTATATAAATAGGTTGATCATTCAAAAAATTCAAGCAAATTCTTTGGAATATTCACTCAACCTAAGAAAATTCAAAGCAAATTAATTTGACTTCATCAATCAGTAAATATGGAATAAAACCAAACATATGTCCCATATAATTAAAATATTACAAAAAAAAATTCAAAAATTAAATATTGTTCAACGCTTAGTCTTGTCCAATAAATGAACAGGTCATGTAATATAATAATTTTGATATTTTTTAACATAGGCCCTTCCATGTGGCCAGAGTACACAGACTCCTCTCCGCAACCATCGTATGTTATATCAACCAATATTTGAGCACCATCCATCACCAAAGGAAAATTTTGGATAAGTGTTCAGACATTCATGGAAACGAGAGTGAACACGCCAATAACCATGTTACTAGAAAACCGTTATATAATACGACTCGCCATAGCCACCTTGCATAGATTAAGATGATCCATGAAATGTTGGAGGATGTATTTGGGAAGGTATTATTCATGGGGAGGCATTTGGGAGGAGAATGTTCCAAGAGTAGGTATTTGGGAGGGAAATGTTCCAGATGTTGACATTTGGGATGGAAACCCATGAGGTATAGGACAAGGAACTATTTTAGGGGGCATCTGAGAGGGGCAACCCTGTAGTTGAATAAAGAAATAAACCAACCCCTAGAATTCATTCATCAATATTTCCATGTTGTTACTAACATTTCCCACCTCCCTTTGAAACTATAGTACCTCTCCTTCAGTCCTGGCACAGCCTTCCGCTTCTCTTGACACGTGACTCCTCACCAAAGAGATCTCATCCAATAAAGGTGCATTGTGCTATATTTTTTTAGTTGGCAAACATAACCCAACACCTATTGTCCTCCCCTTATTTTCCCTCCCAAGTATCTTGGTTAGGAAATATTCTTCAATGTCATAGGGGCTCCACTCAAACTTTCATCCTGACCAAACTTTTTTCACTTCTCGTAACATAATATTATATGTAAGACTATGATTTTAACAATAATTTATTATAATGTGCATATATATTTTAATTAAATTCAAACTCACCAGAGTCGGTTTTAATTTGTTTGGGAATTTATTGATCCTTTTTTCCCCTCTAGCATGCAAGTATAAGTTGACCCAATTAGGTACGTTTACCTTCTTTTAGAGTCCCCTTGGCCGTTCCACCCATTCATCCTACAGATAATCATAATATTTTGCCCCAAGTTTGTAGACATCAACTTTCTTTGACCTGTTCAGTTTATTTCTCTCCCTCTCAGTTATTTTTCCTCCCTTGACTCATTATCCAATAAGTCATTCCATTGGTCAGTGGGGATTTGAATATTTTAGGGAACTCTATCTTTCAGCACCAAAATATTAGAACTCATTGCCCCCTTCAGGAAAAAAATTATTTCAAAGGTTCTTCTGATAGGTTTCTAATTGATCGGATACTTGAGAAAGAACCTTTGCCTTCGAAACGGCTGTAATTAAAAGGTCTTATCAAGTTGTTCATACTATCCTTTATGGAAGGATTCCAGTTACTTACATCTTCGATGTCCACAATCATCTTTTTGATATGTCAAACCCTTATTTGTCTATCACAAATAAATCATCTTTTTGAATCATCCACAGTCATCTTTTTTACAAACAAATAAGTCATCTTTTTAAAAATTTAAAGGTTAGGTTTATTATCGATAGGATGATTCACAACCAAGGAGCACCCAATGGGTTTCTTATTGTTTGCTTGGGATTCCTCAATAGCAGGATGTGGGTGTTATATTAATAGAGGGTTCTTGAGTTTGATGACTCAGGGATGGAGTAGTCGATTGAATCTCTGGAGGAGCAGAGTATTGATAACTGGAAGGAGATGAGAATTGAGATTGAGGTGTCAAAGAGCGATCATTTGGTGGTGTTCCACCATTTGGTTGATTATTTTCGTCCCTATTCAACATTTTCTACAATAAAAAAATAGAGACATATGTAAGAAAGTCACATCTATGACTATATATATGCATATACCTTTTTAATAGATTTTGAAACATGCGCGATGTGTTTGATTTTCGTCCAATTAGTACTACTTTTTAAAAATCTATGAAAATTTGCACGCGACCAACTGGGCGAAAGCCTATCTATGATTGACGCATAAAGGTTCATGACATGAACTCAAAATCCTTTCTTATTCAACTTATGTAAGGACAATTTTGTCCATCATACTTGTGTATGTCATAAGTCGTAACACCGTTTCAGAGATTCAAAGTCCACATCATCATCAATGGAATCCTAAGATCAAAAGAAAGAAGAATTCAGAAATCCAGTCAGCCGGACCGGTCCGCCTGAAATTAAAACGAACCGATCCGCCTCTGACTACCCCGGACCGGTCCGCCTTTATATAAAAAGAACCGATCCGCTGAGACCCGGACCGGACTGCCCCGGACTGATCCACCGTTCACTTTGAAGCCAGTGATCCCGAACCGAATGCGAACCGAATCAGCTTCAAATTAAAAGAACCGGTCCGCTATCGGACCGATCCGCCTAAGACCCGGACCGGTCCGCCGAGGATAAACTCTGCCAGATCGTGTAGCAGATTTTTTAGGGTTTTGGCTTCCTATTTAAACCACGTTCGGAGGTTGGTTTTCTCAAGACTTTCAAAAATAAAATCCAGAGTCCTAATACTCCAAGTCTTCACCTTTTTGAGTTCCCCAACTCATGTTTGATTCACACAACTTTGCCATACCATTGTGAATCTTTTGGAACCCTAGAACACAAGCTTTGTGTATTTTTCATCTTTGTGGAGAGAACTTTGCAACCGAGGGCTGCGTGTCATTGCCGAGGGAGTCTCTACGAAGTGTTATGACTGCGTGTCATTGAGGAGTGTTGCGGTTCTTCCTTTGTCGATTGGACTGAGGTTCATGTGGGTTCGCTGCGTGTGGATTCATTGCTGTATTTCATTGTAAATCTTGTAAGTTGCGATTTACTCTTTATAGTGAAATAAAAGGTTTTGCCCTGCGTGGATTTTTCCTTAACTTGGTGTCACATGATTTATTTGTTTATGGGTTGACACACACACGCACTTTAGATGCATGTTTAGGGGCTGAAATTTAATAAGTTTGCCAAATTAGAAATTTGCGAAGTTTTTCAATATCACGCATTCTCAAATTGGTATCAGAGCAGGTTACGCTAATTTATTGCGTATTCCTATTTTCCGCAAAATCGTGTGATATTGATTTTTTTGAAAAATCAGTTTTGTGAAAATTCGTATTTTTTCCTATGGAGCACTTATATAATCAGATGCCTATTTTTGATGGGTCTAATTATGCCTATTGGAAAGCTCGTATGAAATCGAGTTTAAAATCTATTGACGAGCGGGTTTGGTTGCTTTGCGAAAATGGTTGGACTCCTCCCACGGTCACTGTTAATAACATCACCTCTCTAAAACCCGTGTCAGCCTGGACTGAGGATGATTATAAGTTGTCCAATTTTAACTCCCGTGGTCTGAGTGCTATTTCTGGTGCTATCACTCCTGATGAGTATCGCCGAATCATGACGTGCTCCACGTCTAAGGAGGCTTGGGATGTTTTGAAACTGACACATGAGGGTACGAACGCTGTTAAAGAGTTTAAGTTACAAAATCTGGCCACCCAATTTGAGACTATCACCATGTCTGAGTCCGAATGCTTTGATGAATTTTATGCACGGTTGTCGGACATTATTAACACTAGTTTTAATTTGGGTGAGGTGATTGATAACACGCGTGTCGTTAAAAAGATTTTGAGATCTCTTCCAAAACGCTTTATTCCTAAAGTCACTGTTTTGAACTCTTTGGGAAATCTGAAATCACTTAAGTTGGAAGAACTTGTAGGAGATCTTCAAACCTATGAGATTGACATGTTTCCTAAAACCATTAAGGCTAACGATAATGGTATTGCTTTAAAGACTCATTTTAAGAGAAAGAAAGAAAAAGTTTGTGAGTATGATTCTGAGGAAGAAGTTGATTTTGATAATATGGCCTTGTTTGCGAAAAACTTTAAAAAATTTCTCAACATGAAAAGAAAATAATTCTTCCAATAAAAAGAATTTTTTTGAGAAAAATAAAAGGAAAGGAAAGGACAAAGAAAGTGATGAGAGGAATGACTCTGATGAGGACTGTGAGGAATATTTAGAGAACATCACCTGTTTTGAATGTGGGGGTAAGGGACATAAGTCGTTTGAGTGTCCTACTTGTCTTAGAAAGAAAGGGAAGAAAGTAGCCATGCCTGCCACACTTAGTGATGATGAGGGAGATGAGTCGGATAAAGGTTTAGGACATGGGATGGTTGTCGCCTTTTCTAGTCGTGTAAGCACACCCAGTTTGTCTCACAAAAGTGCACACGAGAGCGATAATAGTGATTCATGTTCTTCGAGTGAGGGAGAAAGTGAAAGTGAGAGTGGAGATGAAAGTGAGCTCCAAAAATCTTTTAGAGATTTGTACACCGAGACCTTGAAAACAAAGAAGTATAATCGAGATTTAGGTCGTCGAGTTTTAAGTTTGGAGAGAGAAAAAGAGTTTTGAGAAAGGAGAAGTTTGATTTGACCAACACGGTGTCTAGTCTGACGACACGTGTATCCCAACTCGAGAGTGATCTCGAACGTGCCCGGGAGGTCAAAGTCAATTTTGAGAACGCACCTAAGAAGGTTGAAAAAGTGGTTCTTAAGGGTAAAGGTGAGAAATTAGGAATAAGTCATGACAGTGCTTCTACTTCCCAATTAGCACTCGAGCCGGTTTCCACTTTAGTGTTAGATTCACGAAAGTCTCACCCTAACCCACCTAGGCGTCCCATTCCTATTAGGAGAGTGCGTCCTAGAGATTTTGAGCGAGGTGTTCCTAGGCCTATTTATGTTTGTTCACATTGTAAGAGGAGAGGTCACCTTAAGGAATTTTGTTTTAAGTTGGGTTATGTGTCACATTTTTCTTCTACACGTGTTTCTGGCACACATGCACCCACACATGATACTTTACATGCTCCCGGAGACTACATGAGAGAGTTTGCACATCTAGGTGAGCAAGTTAAGTTTTTAGTCAAAACTTCACAAGATTTGATGGAGGTTTTTCATAAGTTGTCACCACCTTTGGAAAACCCCTCCGCACCTAATGATTGAGGTTTGACTTGTTTACTAGCATAGGATGTTTTTCATAATGTCATCTTTTGCCTATTGCTAGTATGTATCATTTGTGTATATGTTTTTTTTTTGAAAAATTTTGAAAATACCAAAAAGATTTTATTTTGATAAAATTTTTGAAAAATACAAAAAGAGTTTTTTTGGATGAGCATTCAAGATAGCCAGGTCACAACTTCATTCCATATATCCATGTGACTGTTTGATAGAGATTTGAGAGGCTACATCATTTCATCCATGTGCTTAACATTGGTCGGAGTCTTTGAGATGTAATTAGTGATATCTTCCTACATGTTTGACTCCTATATCCTTTATTGCACACATGCACTGCTATTTTGATTATTGCACTTGTCTATCACATATTGGCTTGAGTGTTTCTATCTCAATTCTGTCTATACAATGTACAATATGCGATAAAACTTGACAAGATTGGAATCCATGTAAAAACCGTTTTGGTGAGACTGTGTGTTAATTTGCATAACGGGGAGGGGCTGCGAAAGTTGATTCTTTATCCTTTGCGCAAAATCCACCATTTAAAAGGACCTAAAAAATGGAGGAATTTTAGTATCCGAGGTCCTAAGAGGTTAAAAGAGACCGAAAAAATGTATAGGCAATAAAAAGCAATTCATGCCAAATATGGGCCATTTAGGTTTCACCATCAATTCTCCAAAGTTTGAGAATTTAGTATATCTCTATTAAAATATAAATCTGAGGGAGTTTGGTTGGAGAATGAAAAAACGGGTTTGCACTTCCTTGAACGTCCTGAAAAAGCATGAAAACATTTTGGACGTTATTGGTGTAGAAATCACTTGGAGCTTTAATTTGTTGATTTAATTTAGTCAATATCTTATATTGCATCTCTTTTACACCAAAGGAAGCATTTGAGTTCATTCGTTAGGAATATCCAATATTCATCGTGCACATATGTCATGTTTGTATGCATTGATTTTCCTATCGAATTTTGATCACACCCATTCATTTACGCTTTCACCGACTTGGTTGTTTTGTGTTCATTCATGGTGTGATTTTTGCCTTGTGACACCCCGGTACTTGATTGCATGATTTATTTCTCTCATTTGTCTATTTGGGGACATCATAAAAAGGGGGAGAATGAATTATCTTAATATGGGGGAGTTTTGAAATTCTGAGATTCATCTTCAATTTATATATATGCATATGTTTATCTCATTTCAAACTCGATACGTCACTTGGTATTTGCTTTGTCTCATGTGTACAGGTACAATCCCTTGTTGCACACCCTGATGAGAAAAGCATTAAGATTTCTGATTATTTGAAGAACAAGCGATGCAGTCTTATATATTTGATCCTTTTCAGTTTTGGGTTCATGGAAGGGTAGATTTGTATAGGCACATTATTTTTTTGATAATTCGGATTTTTTTTATGTTTGTTCCGGCATAGACATAGGGGGATATTTGTAAGGACAATTTTATCCATCATACTTGTGTATGTCATAAGCCCTAACACCGTTGCAGAGATTCAAAGTCCACATCGTCATCAACGGAATCCTAAGATCAAAAGAAAGAAGAATTCAGAAATCCAGTCAGCCGGACCAGTCCGCCTGAAAGTAAAACGAACCGATCCGCCTCTGACTACCCCGGACCGGTCTGCCTTTATATAAAAAGAACCGATCCGCTGAGACCCGGACCGGACTGATCCGCCGTGCACTTTGAAGCCAGTGAGCCCCGAACTGAATGCGAACCGAATTAGCTTCAAATTAAAAGAACCGGTCCGCCGAGGATAAACTCTGCCAGATCGTGTAGCAGATTTTTTAGGGTTTTGGCTTCCTATTTAAACCAAGTTCGGAGGTTGGTTTTCTCAATACTTTCAAAGATAAAATCCAGAGTCCTAATACTCCAAGTCTTCACCTTTTTGAGTTCCCCAACTCATGTTTGATTCACACAACTTTGCCATACCATTGTGAATCTTTTGGAACCCTAGAACACAAGCTTTGTGTATTTTTCATCTTTGTGGAGAGAACTTTGCAACCGAGGGCTGCGTGTCATTGCCGAGGGAGTCTCTACGAAGTGTTATGACTGCGTGTCATTGAGGAGTGTTGCGGTTCTTCCTTTGCCGATTGGACTGAGGTTCATGTGGGTTCGCTGCGTGTGGATTCATTGTTGTATTTCATTGTAAATCTTGTAAGTTGCGATTTACTCTTTATAGTGAAATAAAAGGTCTTGCCCTGCGGGGATTTTTCCTTAACTTGGTGTCACGTGATTTATTTGTTTATGGGTTGACACACACACGCACTTTAGATGCATGTTTAGGGGCTGAAATTTAATAAGTTTGCCAAATTAGAAATTTGCGAAGTTTTTCAATATCACGCATTCTCAACTTATTTGCAAGATCATTTTTAATATGCATATGTCGTGAGATGTCATAATTTGGGTGAATGCTCTTTTTACAAAATTGTGTCCACAATGGATGAATATTATTTTCATCCTTTTTATAAACAGTGTCACCAACATCAGTGCCCTGTCAGGTTTGTGAAGGCAAAATATATTCTCTATTGTCTCATCCCATCTGGCAAGGAAAATAAAATACAATCAATTTAGTACTCTTGAGAGAGATCAACTCCATAATGTGTAAGGTAATTAAATTATTCAATTTTCCCACTCCTATATATATAAATAGGAGTTCCCTTTATATGGCACGCAGTAATGAAAGATGTTTTGGTGTAGGCAAATTGCATCCTCTCGTACTCTTGTTAAAACTAATTACTACCATGACTAATTTTTCCTGAAAATATATAGAAGGGAGTGAATATGAGTTGCAGAGGTAATGACTCTAATTAATCCTAAACTAATTATGATTTTCCATATGATAAATCATACACAACATGTCTAATTTAAGTTCGTTTTAATTAAATTAAAACTAAAATTACTATTTATCCACTAATTGTGCAAGCCCTTTTACCTATTTGTGCTCACCCAAACAACTACCATTTCAGGAAGGGGTGAACACAGCCACAACAAGTTAACCAAATGACTTAATTCAAAACGTTTAATGTTAAAATGTGTGTGTGTGTGTGTTTTATTCTCAACAGTTAATATATATATATATATATATAAGCAGACACGCACACATTTCAACAAACACACATTCACACATACACACACTGAAACACATAAACAAATGCATGCACACGTATACACACTGAAATACACTCGCACTAAAATGTATATACACACACACAGACACGGAGATGGAGAGAGATGCACCCATGTATGTACTTCGTTGGTGGAGAAAGATAGAGGGCCTAGTGGAGGTCTCCGATGAAGAGAGCGGGAGAGGTTTAGCAAGAGTTGAGAGAGAAATGTAATCGGTGGTTGATTTTGAGGCCAATTTATGATTTAAACTAGTCATGGTTCAAAATAGTGACCAAGGGAACACTAAAACATGGTCATTGTTATATATTGTGATCCCTACTGTGACTCATTAAATATTAAGAAATGGTTATGGTTGTGGACTGTAACCAACTAAGGGTGACCATTTTGAACTTGGGTTGGGTGTCACAGTTCAGAATCGTGACCACTGTTGTCATGGTCCAGAACCATGACCAATAACCTATTGATTTCACTCATTTGCTTGGTCACATAATTGGTTATGGTCTTTAGTTATGAGTCACGGTTTTGGACCATGACCACCTGGTCACGGCTATGGATCATGACCAATTGACTGTGACAATATGCATGTTTTGGTATAGTGAAGCTATGGTCAAAGGATATCAATATTTAGTGTTTTTTGAGTTAAAAATCCTTTGGTTGTTACATTTAGGCTCAAAGGGAATGCTCATAATTTGCCCCAATATTTTAGGGGTACACTGGTAATCCTGTGCTTATTAGCCAGAAGACAGTAGTGTGTCAGTCATCATTTAAGGACGTGATGGCTAATGATGTCTTTTATCTTGGAAATTGAACCAAGTTAGTTCAATCACTTTTATACCGTCATTTGGAGCGCATTTGCTTCTTTAACTTTTCGAAAGCAACTCAGATTTATTTTCCTTCCATATTCACTATAAGTTCTTCTTCTCTCTTCTTTCTCTTTTCTCTGTAATTTTCTTCTTTTCATCTTACAAAAATGTTTTATACTGTGAGTTAGAGTTCCATTAAAGAATTTAGGAAATGTTTATTCATACATGCGTGGGTAATAATAGAGATTGGAGAAAAACCCAAAGTTTAATATAATATTGAGGAAGGGCACTGATTTTTCTTCCAATTCATTGCTTAAATCGACATAACCTTCCCTCCAAACTAACTATTCTTATAATTATGTGAATATTTTTGTATTAACCCTGCCTAATGTACCCCAAACACCTTGAGTATTGTTAATGGGGTGAATAGGATAAATAAGTTGTATGAAACTTAATTAGGGATCCCAGATATATCATATTGTTATATGTGAGTAATGACGAGAGATAACACCTTTTATCTGAAGGAGCACTACAAGAAAAAATATCATTTATGTCATTTTGAAAATTGACATTATGTGAGACAAATATAAGATGACATACATGATTTTTTTAGGGTATATTTATGGCAGTTTAACATTTTTATCTTAATTTTGAGAAAAATTGAGATAAAAAGTGAATCATTTATCGCAATTTATATGAAAATGACATATATATCTCCTTGTAGTCTTTGGTTATATTAGACATGAGTTAGAACTAAGATAATGGGAAGAAAAAAAAGACGCGCTTTCTTTTATCATTTTCGTCCCTTCATGGAAATGGCTCCATACTCCAAATCCATTAGACTCATTCTCCACAAAATAATTATGACATCTCTCTCATATTCTCCATAACAAACTCAAAACTCTCATATTCTCCGTCCACAAAACAACTCGATTTGTGGAAGATCTTGGCACCTATCATTTGGCAAGTAAAATCGAGTTGTCCTTATTAATTTCTAGGATTCAATTTCTACTTTTTTAGGGTTTCTAAAGAAATCGCACATTGCCATTTTATTTTAAACTTTTTAAAAAGAAATTGGACCCAAATTTGTACTATCTTACTTACAAAGTTTCATCTTTGATTGCCGATAGATCTCAATCATCTCAACTCACAATTGTGTTCAATTTTTGGTTAATGGTGATGTATTATTTTGATTTCCTGTTGATATGTGTGTTTTTTTCTATTTTGAAATTGGATTTCTATAGATTTTTGTGTTTTCTCTAATTTCTTTCAATTTTTTCAATGTTGCGAAATATGGTTTCATCGTAATGCATTTAGTTCATAGATTTTTACATGGTTTTTTCAAATCTTTAATAAGATTAGTTAACCAAACAATTTTTGGGTTCTAATTCACACTTAATTAGTTTTATTTATCTAATTGTTTTAATTATTTATCCACATTTCCTCTGTTTCACCAAATCTACATTGTAAGTTAAAATGTGTACACTTATTTATTTTTTATTGTAGACTTTAATTAGTAGTTGAATCTAAATTGAGAGATTCTTTAAATTTACATTTATTTATCACATTCCAGGTGTTTGACATAATTCCCTGACAAGTATGTTAATATATAAGGTCATATTCGTGGATAGGGGTGGTAAGAGGGTTTTTGATATTCAAGAATTTGAACATAGGACAAATAAGTGGGGTGAAGAATAAAAAAAGAATGAATAGTTGCCATGATCCTATTTAAGGTCATTTTTTTGGAATATATGGATGATCTGATATGTTTTTTTGGGGTTGTGTGTTGAAATAAGGGTTCTTATGTATTTTGTGTTTCGGGTGTTTCATATATTATCTTTTATGATGTTTTCTAGTTGTAAGGCCTATCCTTTTATTTTTCACTCTAAACCTACTTTGGATTACACTAATTTATTCATTTCTTTGATGTCGGTTTCAGTCATATAGTGATGTACTAGAGACTTTTATCTTCACCCGTCTTACACACATTTGTTATGATGTTTTATTTTTAATCAATATTTAGTTTTCATATTATTCTAACATTTAATTTGGTTTTCTAGGTAAATTGAATCTCAGATGTATTGGCAAGTGAGCATTCTAATATCTTTACTTTTTATTTTTTTATTGTAAATTAGTATATGTGAATTTTCTTTCTTTTTTGATATTTTTATAATATAACTTAATATTCTGAAGAAATTGAAAGTATTATGATTTTATTTACTAGTAAATATAATTTTATATGTGCAGTGGATTTTTTTATTTGGAGATCTTTCTTTTGAGATCGTTTCACTACGTCAAAGGTTGTTGAGTCAAATACAAAAATATTTAGTGTTTGTTGATTTTGATATTGTTCACCTTATGTATCATTTTTAAAAGCACTGGTTTCTATTGTTGATGTTTTTAGTACTCTTTTAAATCCTCCGGTATTGTGACAATGGATTACAAATTTAACACTGAAATCTAAGTAAATCATCTCCCATTATCTATGTAAACACTAACGTATTACTGTTTCCGGTCTATATTAATTTGTTAACTTGATCCCTTTTCTTTTATATATGACTATTGACTATTCATGGTGGTTCTATGGGAGGCCATCTTCTTAACCATTGATAATGGAAACTTTGGTCTTTTCTAACACAATTGTATTTTCATTAACAGACATTTATATGTGGCCAAACTGCAGATTGCTTGACTTTAGGGATAACGTGAATGTTACGGACCACGTTTTGCAAAAGAAATTAAGGGGAGTCATGTGGTGAGTTATTCAACTACAAAGCTTTTCTATTATGAAGGTTTTTGTGTTCGTGCTCTGTGTGCAGGTATCTTCATACATAAATTATGGGGAATGGAATGAATAGAAATATTTGTGGCTGATTTTGATGCACGAAAATGAGTAATCTTATTCATCTTTCATAGGTTCATACCAACACTATTTCGAGCACTATAGATTCATTAGAATATGTTCTAAACAACAATATATATATATATATTATTGTCTCTTACTTGTGGTGAGGATTTCCAATAGCATTAGTGGTCTAATTTTTAGTTTTTTTAGTGTAACTACTGAAGAACTTTTGGCAATTTTTTAAATTTATATGGATTTATCTAATGTACCAGTGCTTTGTTAAAATATCTACTGATTTAATTTCGGAATATTATTCCCTTTTGTAATATGATATTCATGTTGTTTTCAAAACTCAAATTTTGAATTTCATTGCTGCAGAATACAAATGAGGATGACGAGTTAAGTTGTTTGACACACTACCAAGTGTCTAAACCTTGAAGTTTACAATCTTATATTGTTGGGGGCATGTTTTAAGATGTACTCGTTGAGAAAATTTCGTAGTGCCGTTTGGTATTTGATCTCTAATATTATAATTTTATCTAAGTATTCATACAAGTTGGTTTTAGTCTCTTTGCGTGTTTATTGGTACTTTATAGTTCATACACATGGATGCGTTTTGTTCCTTGTAGAGGATGAACAAATAGAACTTTTATTATTTCCTGTATTGGTTGTAGGATTTTTAAACACTGGATTTGTTATAGTAACTTGAGTGTACTTTTTTTAACATATATATGTTGTTAGATTGAGTAGTCGCAAAAACCCTTATCATTTTCTCTTGTCAAGGTTGTGTTTACCTTTAGCTGATATCATACATGGCTCCGTCTAAAGTTAATAGTTCAAAAAAGACTAATCCCAAGGGTTATACATTGAAGGAAGCCAAGGATGTTAAATCACTTTCAACAATGTTCAAGAAGAAAACTAAGAAGATCGGAGAAACAGTTACCTTTCACTGACCGAAAACATTGAAGAAGGATAGAAACCCCAAGTATCCATGAATTAGCGCTCCTCCAAGAAAAAAATTGGACCATTATAAAACACTA
Source organism: Sambucus nigra (assembly GCA_949130495.1). Classification (NCBI taxonomy): domain Eukaryota; kingdom Viridiplantae; phylum Streptophyta; class Magnoliopsida; order Dipsacales; family Adoxaceae; genus Sambucus; species Sambucus nigra. Next base: position 311,326,058 of record OX422211.1, read on the forward strand.
AAATACCCTCTCACTACAGAGTCTGACATAAAGAAAATTAAGGACAACAACACACTGGTTTTCATTATCGACATTCGTGCTGAAAAAAAGAAGATTATAGATGCAGTGAAGATTTATGTCATCCAGACCAAGAAAGTCAACACATTGATCAGGACTAATGGAACCAAGAAGTCATACGTTCGGGTTGACCCCTGACTATGATGCTTTAGATGTCGCAAACAAGATTGGAATTGTTTAAAAGGTACATTTAATCATCAATTTCTTTTTGGAGGAAGCCATATCGTTGGTGTTTTGGAAGTTTTGTTAATCTTGAACAGAATTGCAGTATTCGTCTTAATTTAGTGATTGTGCAAGAGTTCAATGCATGTTATGTTATCATTCTCTAAACAAGTTTAAATGATGCAAATTAATTGGTCTTAGTTGGCATTAACAGGGTTGTTCAGAACACGTGCAAGGATTACAGATCATCTGATTAGTAGATATATTCTTCACCGGGAATCAGTTTACAATGCCACTCTAGTTTCACACTAATATTCATTATTTTAATTAGTTTTATATATTTTCTATAGTGTTATTTCAATTTAGAAAATGTGGATTATAATGCCAAATTAATAGTCTGATCTTTACCACTACAATTTTAGGTACGTTGGGTTAGGTAGGGTCCAAGTGAGGATACTAGGGAGCCAATTGAAGAGTTACAGTATATATTATTTCTAATGTGTTTTCAATGCATTTTTTTGCTTGAATTTGGGTGTGCAATGTTTTAATTGAATGACTAAATGTTGACTTTGTCTTAAATTTATTATTTTTTAATATTTAATAAGTACCAGTTTTAATGACTTGTGGTTTTTAAATTCTGGTAGAATGAAATCATGAACGTGTATTGTATTTGCTATATACTTTTTATTAGTTATGTAAATGGAAAGTAGTTAATAATGGAACTTGCCTTGTATTTGTTGTAACTTGTATTATGATTACATGAAACTGTGATAATTGCACTAGCTCAAAGAATGAGATTGACATATCTGGGGAAGAATTTATTTTAATAGCCTACGCTCAATCACGTGGGGGTTATTGGGGCTTCAATATGGCCATAGTTGTTCTTCTTGGCTTTTAAGTAAGCTTTGAAATTTTACAAAAAGGACAGTTTGTAATAATATAAAGTTTAGTTGTGGTGTTGATTGAAGTAGCTTGTGTGGCCTGTCATTATATGATAATTCTGGGTTTTGTTTAGTCCCAATGAACGCAGTGTTTCCAATGGGACTTAATTTGGGCAATGGGATTGGAATGAATGGAACTAAAGGGAAATCAATGTTCTTAGAGCTAGCATTGGAAGCCATGGATGAGTTGATGAACTTAGTTGAGATTGATAATCACGTTCTTTAGTTCAAAAGTTTTATGGGGAGGTAAAAACATTGAACCATGAAGAGTACATGAGAACATATATTCCTTGTATTGGCATGAAAACTAGAGGTTTTATAACTGAGGCCACAAGGGCCAATGGTACAAAAATATTAATAGCGTGGATCTTGTAGACATGTTGACGAACCCCTTAAGTTGATTCATTCTTAATGTAACTCTTATTAAATATTTTCTTTAATGTGTCTATCTATGTATCTACCTCTCTCTCTCTCTCTCCATATATATATATATATATATATATTATATGTTTGTCTATATATATATTATATGTTTGTCTATTTTTGAAATTTTTCTTGTTGCCTATGTTGCACACATTTACAATGTAAAATGATTTAGATAGTGTGGATTACTGTTTTGGCAAGACCTTCATTGTTTTCCATCTATAATGTTGGTTGTTACACATTATAACTATATCTATGGTGGTTTGAAATTTGACCACTGAATTTCAACATGTATATTGATTAATTTTGGCCTTGAAAGAGAAACTAAATGAATTCCAGCACGTATATTGAGTTATAATGTGCATTATTGTTGTTATGTTGTAGTAAGAAGTCTTTTTCACGTTCATTTCAGCATGATTTTAGTTTATATCAATTGTACTGATTACTCATATGAACTAAGTAAGAAGTTTTTTCCGCATTGATTTCAGTTGGAAAAGAGTTGTGGCGATTGTGTGTGGTTTACATTGCTTTAGCTTGGATTATTTGGAACATCATGCCACGGTTATAGTTTGTTCAGTCTAATTGTCTTTCTTGCTAGTATACCAGGCTATATATTTACATATTTTGAGTGTCCCGAAGGAAACCCATGGAAATAAACAAAATATTTAAAACTATTCACTATGTTATAACCATTTGAATTCTTTAGGTACAAGTCACTATGCATGCATTTTCTTGTCAATCACAACAAAGTCAATAACAACTAAAATCATAACTTTGAAAATGATAAAACATAATTTAAGCTAAAATCATATGTGTAGTAGATGACTTGTTTTTCTATACATTGTAATTATATAGGAGAACACTGATGCCCCTGAAGAATTCAAAACAATGTGCATGAAGAAGGTTGAAAAGATATGAAATAATAGGAAAGCATAGGAGAAGAACCATTATTGTGCCTTTGATACCGACGAAGAGAGATTAAAATATTATCCACCTAGAGTAAAGCTAGAGCAGTGGTCACAACTTGTTAAGTATTGGGGAACCCGTGAGGCAAGGGTATGAATGTATTACTAGCAGTAAAGTTTTATAAATTCAAGTTAAACATATATTTTTATAACAAAAAATGAGTCAAAGAAATCGTCGAACTCGTAAGAAGCAAAGAACACCACATACATTCGGAAGAAAGAGTCATGCGAATATTGCTCATAAGGGTTTTTACAAAAGATTTTGATTGTGAATATTATTTTATGTTATCAAACTTATTTGTGTAACGACTTAAGGGGCATTGGGTTTATGCAGATGGAGGTTGATCTGGGGGGGAAAGGTTTCGTTGGTTGATGTTTACGTCAAAACACCCGAGAGGATCGATGGCTCAGCCATCGATAAGGATTCCACTGAAGCAATTGTACAAAAATATCATCCATGTTCCTTCCCTTATTTCTTAGAAAAACTCAATGACGTCATTTTATCTATTAATCAAAATTCTTATTATGTTTATCTACCATTAAAAAAGGCAACATGCATGAGATTATGGCATATCGTTAGAAGCATAATATATATCATACATGGAGGAGGATTAAATTAACAATTAAATAAGTTTATTATTTATGAAAGTTAAAATTATGCATGAAATTCATATGTGAAGCATTTAAAATTAGTGATGGGGAGATATCGGGATCTATATTATGTTTTGATTTTTGAATGAATATAATTTTTGTTTTATATAATAAGAATCGTTTCATTTCAATCAAAAATGAGGCAAAAAGTATATCAACTTCTGCTAGATTGAAATGAATATGTCGGTCGTAAAGATGAGATATTTTATGACATCATGGGACCTGATAAATAAGGTCATTGTCGAGTTTATGGGCATGGACCATCTCCAACTGATGTGCATGAAACTAAGCGATTGAAGGTTAATGAAAAAGAGTATGAACGACTATGATCTGAGATTCGTTCTGAATTTCAGGATAAATTTAATCATCTAGAGGCTCAATTTGAGTTGATAGGCACACACATGATGGCTTGCCCTTCCATTATATCCTAACAGGTTAATAAGTACACACTTTTATCTTTTGTACTTAATTATCATGTATATATAAATGTATATTCTAATATTAAATCATGTTATTAACAGGTTCCTCAATCCTCCAACGAACAAAACATACCATCATATAGGTCTATTTTGCAACCCGAGCAACAATTAGAAGAAACCAACAACTTTCAACCTATAGTGGTACCACAATAAAATCACCATTTAGCTCCATCTCAGCAGGTAAGTAGATAACTACTTTTTAAAATCATAATTTAATACTTTACGTTTTCATGACTGAAATAATTTATTTTTTGTATATTGCAAATTCTCAACATTTGGCTGCCTCGGAGATCGCTGTTCGTGTTAGTGAACAAACGAATGCTACTTAAATTCAAGGTATGTTACTAATTTAAAGGATTTTAAAGGGAGTAATATATATGTTCTTCCTGGGGAGTTTATGTAGACTTTACATTAGGTTGTTGGTTTATTTGGCTGTATATAGTCTTGAAAACAAACAAAACTCTGTCGATTTTTTTTAAGAAATATATGGTTGATGACATATTTATCTTGTTTGTATAAATAAGCATCGAAAAAGAAGAAGAAGCACCATCACACACGACAAAAGGTCACAAATAATGAACTTCCTAAAATTGTAGACCTTATTACTTCCAGACTTCCAAAAGTGATTGTGGCACATGGATTCATTGTGAGCAAGGACCCTTCAACAAAAGTAGATGGTACGCCACTAGGTGAAGAATTTTGGGAAGTATATATTGAGAAAACATTTGTAACAAATGAACCATTGCCTAGACCTTATGGAAACAAGTCCACAATTGGAGATGCATATCATTCAACCGTAGCATGGAAGATTGCTAATGTACTAATTTTTAATTTTAATTTTTTAATTAAAATAATAAAAAATAAGTATCAATGACTAACAATTGACTTTTTTATTTGTAGGTCAAAGAGGATGTTACTTTGATGGACAAGGATTATACATTTTTATAAAATTTAATTTCACTTCATGTTTCCCCGCTTTTTCTTTTTGGATATGTAATACATTTTAATTTGTGGATGGATAATTATTCCAAGCTCAATTGTGTTTATTTATGATGAATGCTATTGGTTTTAATTTGATTATCACCCTCTTAATTTGATGATATGGTAGTGTATTTGCACATAAATACAATACTTGTTTTAAATAAGTTTTTTAACACTTGTTCCCAGTCATATAATGCAAAATAATATCAACATTTTATTTAATACCACTACTATCGTTCTCGGCATTTTTTAATGTTGTTAAAAGTGTGTTGGATATTTAATAGGTGTTGGAAAAGGTTATTCTCAAAATATTTTTAATTCCGCAAAAAGGTTATTACCAGCATTAATATAAATACCACCAAAAGTTTTTTTACAGCAATTTAAGTAATGCTGCTAAAAATGCCACTAACTTTTCGCGGCATTTTTTAAAATGTCGTTGTTTTTTTTACCACATTGACTATTATCGCACTTGTAAAAATGCCGCCCAAAGTGCCATGAAAAGTGTTCCCGGCATTTTTAGTGCTTTTCTCGGCATTTAATTTGTGCCGAAAAAAATCAATATTCCTGTAGTAACAAGCTACTTAATGTGACACCCCGCCTAATAAAATACCGGATGATCAATCCCATATCAAATTAAACAGGAATCTCATTTGGTTCATTCTCGGCATCACTGTCGAAAACTTTTTAAAACTTACTAACCACCTAGTATTCAAAAGAAACAGTATCAAATTTTATCTTTTTATCCAACAACAACAACAACATGTAGATAAATATAATTTAAACCATTCATACAACCACTAAATCAAACAATATTGAAAACGTATTAGAGAACAAAATGCAGAAAACAAGATTTTCTACGAGGCAACGTGGACAGAATAGCCATTTTTGAAACCAAAACGTCAAAAAAAATCTAAAATGACGGTTTAATTTACCCAATTTCATAGACTTCTTCAAATTCAAGAAGTTGTTCTACAATTCAATCCTACCCATCAAAACCCAATTTAGATATCAACTAATCCCAAAACCATATCATCTTATCACACCCACTATGATATGAATAGAAATCTACAATTAATTTAAAAGCAAGTTTAACCAATTGCCTTAGGGTTCGTAGGGTCTGAATCATTTGGTGTTGATGATGATTATTTGATAAATAATGGCTCCCATGGCTTCTCCAATTTCACTCACTTCTCTCTCTCTGTCTCTCTCTCAATGGGGGTTTTCTAAAATGTGTTATAGCTGTCACACCCTCTCACTTTTAGGGTTTAATAACTCAATCCCGTTTTTAGGCTTGTGGGCTTTATAAAAAGAGCCCAAACACTCTTATGTGAGCTTGGTTATGTCTAAAAATGCCCCGAGACCCATTTACTATCCCTGAGTATTATTTTTCGACTATTTCGACCCATTCTGATTCAACCGTACACTCAGAATTTTCATTCGAATTATTTTACTCAAAGTTCTTTTCTCGACCCCAATACAGTCTATGCCCGACTCTCGGTTGGGATAAATGAATGCCACGTCACTGTTGCTTGTTCTGACGTAATTAAATTATTACTATTTACTTAGTAAATTTCAATTCCATAAATATTAATCGTTTACTCACCAGATTAATATTCAATAAATATAAATAATAATAAATTCAATTAATTTACGACCCACATGTAATTTAAAAATAACCGAACTAATTAAATAATAAGTGCCCAAAAATACGAGGTGTTACACTCAAACATACAAGGCAGATCTAAACTTAAAGATCAAGGAAGAGGTTCAAAGGTTGCTCACGGCGGGCTTCATTATCCCCATTCAGCATCCCATTTGGCTGTCTAGCATCGTGCCATAGGAAAAAAAGACAAAAGCCAAATAAGAATCTGTGTGGACTTTAGAGACTTGAATCGTACATGCCTGAAGGATGAGTTTCCATTGCCTCCTATAGAAATCCTGGTAGATGCAACTACGGGACACGATATGTACAGCTTCAAGGATGGCTATGTGGGGTACAACCAGATCAAGATGGATCCAGCTGACGCCGAGAAGACAACATTTCAAACACCCTTAGGAAACTTCATGTATACCATCATGCCTTTTGGTTTGAAGAATGCAGGAACCTTCTACCAGAGAACTATGATTTCCATATTCTACTATCTCTTTCATAAGATTATGGAATTTTATGTTGATGATATGGTGATAAAATCTAAGTAGGAGGCTACTCATTTGGCAAACTTGAGGAAGGTGTTCTTGTGATTAGGAAGTACAAGTTGAAAATGAACCCTCTCAAGTGTGCATTCAGGGTGACAAGCGGGAAGTTCCTAGGCTTTGTAGTGAATCGACAGGGCGTTCATATGGACCTTGATAAGCAAAAGGTCCTTCTCAACATTCCAAGACCAAAGTCTGTGAAAGAGATGAAAAGATTCTTGGGTAAAGTCTCCGACCTGAGGCGGTTTGTTCTCGAACTTGCTGAGGTGACTCATCCACTGATGGAGCTACTACGAAAAGGGTCCAAGCTTGCGTGGGAATAGATGCATCAAGAATCCATGGATAAGTTTATAAAGCTCCTCACATCTCCTCAAATAATGATTCCTCCAAAGGTAGGTATTCCTATATCTTACATTTATTGAACGATCCATTGGAGCACTGTTAACTCAAGAGGTGGATGGTATAGAAAATCATGTCTATTACTTAAGTCAAATTATAATTGTTGAGAGGCTAGATATACTAGTATTGAGATGCATTTTAGACCTTTTATATATTGCACAAAAACCTAGGCATTATATGTTGTCTTTCACGATTCACATTATAACTAGATGTGATCCTATAAAGTTTTTGCTTGTTAGAACTGTAATAATAGGCATGTCAGTTAGATGGTTCCAAATATTTTCAAAATATGACCTTAAATGCGTAGCCCCTCGAGACAATAAGAGTCAAGATTATGCAGATCTATTGGCCATTTTCCCTTCTGGGATATTCGAGCCACCTATTGAAGAGCTCCCAGATAATGACCTTCAGGCCAATTTCCTAGAAGCTAGCTTGGAAAAATGGAGCATGGAGTGTGATGGTTCCTAGACCGCGGGCAAATGAGGAGCATACGTGATTTTGAGAAGAGATGGAAAATAAATCGTAATATCCTTCAAGTTGAATTTCAGTTGTTCAAATAATGAAGTTGAATATGAGGCACTCGTGATGGGGCTGCGGGAAGCTCTTCCAAGGGGCATCCAGGAGCTTATGATAAAAAGAGACTCAAACTTAGTGGTTAAACAGGTGAATGGCAAGTATGCTCTGAAGCACATGAGTTTGGCGTATTATCGGACGATCATATAAAGGTTGCTCGGCCAGTTCCACGAAGTAAAGATCAAAAGACACCCCAAAATAATGAACAGACATGTTGTTGCCTATGCTACGATTGCCTAGAAAATTTCTTTTGACGAGGATTCAATAATAGTTTGAATTACTAAGAGAACATCTCCCTCGACTATACTTAAAATGCCACCCATTGACGATAGCAACGACTTGAGAGGCGAGATAAGTAAGCAGCTAGAAATGGGGGAAGAATCGCTAAGTTTGATTGATCTCGAGCAATACTTTCTTTTCAGGGGAAACATGTACTATAAGAATTTAGGGGGTTGGTTATCCAGATGTGTAGAACCCGAGGAGGCTGAAAGAAGATTGAAATAGGTTCATGAAGACAACTGCGAGACCACAGAAATTCCTTTCTATCGAAAGGTTCAACGAGCAAGTTACTTTTGGCCTTCGATGAGGCAAGATGCTGCAATGCTACAGAGAAACTGTGGCAAATGTCAATTATTCTATCAGGTTGATGTGTGCAACTTCATCCATCAACCACCTAATTAGAGGCAGTCGTATATTGACATGTTGGTAGACGGGGTGATGTCGTCTAATAAAGACGATGATACAAGGTTAAAGTGGTGAATATCCAAATACTACGTTCCAGAAGGGCAGCTGTATCGAAGAGGTTATCATGATAGACCTCTGGTGCATCAGGTTAGAAAAAGAAAAAGAAGTGTTGCAGTAGGCCCACGAGCCAGGACACATTGGGGATCTAATATTTATGATCAGCTATGACTCTTGGGTATTTTTGGCCTATACGATGGAAAAAGACTATGCAAAGTTTGTTCGAAAATGCAAGGCATGCCAGCTCCATTGGAATATTATTCATGCTCCTTCGGTGGACTTATATTCTCTTTAGACTCCCTTTCTATTCCACATGTGGGCATTCGACCTAGTAGGAGCAATAAGCCCTTCCTCGAGAGGAAATATTTGGTACGTGTCACCACAGAATGTTTTACTAAGTGGTTAGAAGCTATACCATTAAAGAAATCCACAGTTGGGGTGGTTGCTCAATTTATGAAGGAGTAAATTATATGTCGTTTTGGCATTTCGAAGGTCTTTCTCTCATATAATGGCACTCTATTTGTAAATAGTAATGTAAGGTTGCTGACAGACAAATACTCGAATATCCACCATAAATCGACTGTGGCATACCCAAAATGCAATGGACAGGCAGAAGCTACTAACAAAACCTTAGTAAATATCCTAGCGAAAATGTTAGAACATTTTCTAGGAACTTGGTATGACAAAATACCTAAAGTTTTATGTTCCTATAGAATGACTAAGAGGAAACCTACGAGATACACTCTTTTTCCTTAGTTTTTGGTGCAGAAGCAATTCTTCCAGTAGAGCTGGAGGTACCGTCTGCCAGGTATAATTTATTAATTACAATGCTTCCCCACAACCAGCATGTACAACTTGAGGCACTTGAAGAACATAGAGACAATGTAGCTAGTAAAGTCGAGGAAATTTAAAGAAAGGGACTTAGTTTTAAAATCTTGGACAAGGCATATTCGAGGACTCTCATTACCCAAGTTTGAGGCAAATTTGGAAGGCCCTAATATCGTTCGAAAAGCACATGGCTCGCGCTACTGTGAAAGCTAGAGGATGAGGTTACTTTCAAGCTAAACAACAAATAACTCAAATTTTATCATGTTTACTAGCATCTGTTAGTCTACCTTTCGATGTTTTATTTTGTTTTGCTAGTATTTATACATGTTCTAGTATGAATTGTAAACTCACATGAGAGAATATTTCTCACCGTTCATAGTGGCACAATCATATTGTAATACAAAGACATTATTGGAAGATAGAGCCCATTTCTTTATGTAGTACAATGTAATAGAATTTTTAAAAGTTTTCCATTTCATTCACTTTAATCAATAATGCAAAGAGATTCAAGTACATAAAAGTCTAGGCAAATAAATTCAATCCCTGAAATACATCGAGAAAATTAAAAAAAAAAGGGGGGGGGGGGGGGGGGACAATGCAAACAACTACTAGTCAGCGGGGCCGTCCATGATGAACCACAAATTAGATTAATCGAACAGGCAATAGTGATGTTGTGGCAGTATTTGTTCCATTTGGTTTTGATCATTTTCCAAATCAGTCAAATCTTTCTCATGGTGTTCTCTCATTTGCTACAAGTCATCTAATTTGGCATATGACATGGCCAGGCCTCGCGAGCCGTTACCACTTCATTTTAAGACTCAATAATTTCTGACTCCAGACTTAATAACTCTTCGGTAATGGCTGATTGTGAGCAGTTAGAATCTTGAAAATGGACGTAAAACATAAGCAGGTCAGCCTTCTTAAGGGTCGAAAGAAGCTCGGCCAGCTAAGATAGAGAAAACCCATCACTGATAAGAAGTTTGATCTTCCCCATAACCCTTAATAGTTGATTCACTTAGAGATTATAAATGGGTGTTAAGAACTTCATCTAAAATAGTAGCCAACTCGAGTAATCTGCACACCATCATTACAGGCAAAGGTTGGATGATGCGAGCATTAAAAGTATAAGGGAACCATTCCAAAAGCCTTTCGATTAGTCCGCGCAGGGTAGTGGTCAGAATATGGGGGAAATCATTTAGAATTTGCCTCACAAACATTGGGGGAGAGGCCTCAGGAGAATGTACACTGAAGGCACTATCACTGGCATAAGGTCACTTGGTATTTGCACTAGCGCTCATTGCTATTCTAATCATCGACGTCATATAACTATCCTCGAACCCTCACTCACTTGACGATCATGCTTAGTCGAGTCCTAGGACTATCTTTTCTAATACCCAAGACATACCGTTACCTCTATAGAGTAACCCTCCCTAGTGATCGACACTCACCCAAGTGTAAACCGCATCATAATCAACACCCGATTCACCATCATGAATCATCTCAAATCTTAGGATTACTCCTCCTACCCTTTCACAAATTTTCAAATCTTCCCAACCACATACCTTTGTTCAAACTTGACACTAATACCGTATCACTAGGCGCTCGCATCAAAGATCAACACACAATTAAGTCTCAAACCATGCATCTGACTAATACTCTTTTGCGGGATCCCCACACGAATCTAGGATCACTCTAAGTGTCGAACTAAGGAACACACACCTAAGTACTATGTTATCCACTCACCGCGACAAACCACACTTAGTGCTAAATTTCCTCGAGATCTAAAATTCTATGATTTCCTCAAGTTATCATTCTACTCTTCACAGCCATAGCCCCTAATTTCCATGCCAGCCAAAATCCTAGGTCTCTACTTCTAAGGAAAGCGAATACTATAAGCGATTGTGTGGCCGAAAGTTCAGCCACTCGCACACAGAACTTTATGAAATAACAAGGATACCTTAGACAAGGGCGCACCCAGTAACCAAGTTTCATTAACCATACGAGGTCCAATCACGCTCTACTGGGCCAAACCATGCCACACCACGTCGTGTCACAAGTTCGGATTATCACAACCGTGAGGGATACAATTTCCTATCATTGAAATTGAAGGAAAACATGAGAACCGAAAGAGATAACCAATAGATCCGACAAAACCCCACTCACATATAACTGTGATGGTTTATGAAGATGACTTATGTCACGCATTTGGAGTCCATGTCCTGTCCCAGGTAAACTCAACGGATTCTAGCCTATCCATACGCCCTGGATTGAGTCACCTATTATGATGAACCTAACCATTACCCACTCATTTCCTCAAGAAGGGAGAAACATACGAACCTAATGTTCTTTAGGAAGTCAAGTAATATACTTCCCTCCTTAAGAATAAGGCCTCCTCCCTGCATCCTTAGCAAACACCATCCACTCAGTCGATGAATGCTAACATCCTTCTCGACACCAACCTTATCCATTTCATCAGTGATGACATCACTAATCAAATACAACTAGATTACTATCTTACTTTATCGTACAATAGTTATACCTAACATCTCCTTAGGCATTACCCGATTCGGTGAAATACTCATCCTATCATGGCTATTATTGTCACAAGGTTACTGTCGCTTATCCCAAAGTTCAATTCAATGACTCTCCATGACAATCAACTGCCCGTTATTAACACCATAAGGGTAATAAGTACCTATCGAGCGTACACCCTCGAGTCCACACGAGTCTAACAAGATAACCCAAGGTCTTCACATTTCCCTAATAGTGTCATCCAAGGTCTTCACATTTCCCTAATAGTGTCATCCAATTGATCATGCTGCAACACCCCATCAAATTTTCTATAATCAGGGACTAAATCATAACATCGTTGGCCAAATTTATAATGAATTCGTGATACTCGTCAAAATCTATGATGACCCTCTCGACCTTGATCCCCTCAAGACAACGAGTATTATACCCAATCATGATATGAATCGCTAATTTTAACTCATAATATTGCACTACCTATCTACATTAAGCTTTGACAGCCTCACCCAAGGCCATATGAAGCGACTCCCTTGAACTTAGTCGACAACCCAGGGTCCTCACCAAATTTTACACATCCTTTGACCCGACATAACACACTCCATAAAATCGAACCTGATCGGTCCTCTAAGGACACCAAGTACACCCAAGCAATTGTCACCAAGACTAGATAAGATTTTACCGAACATAATTTTCGCAAAGCGATTATGTCCTAAGATTTCTCAATATTCACTTCAACGACTGTTAGTCACTCACCCAAATATTAATCTGAAATTTTTTGACATGGTAGGTCATAGTCTTAGGGCACCTCAAGGCGTCACGATAAGTTGACATTTCATCCCAAGGATATTCCAAGTACCTCCTTGAAACAACTAATGCTATGCACCACACATTAGACCATAAACTAACACTAGTAAGGATTTTGGTAAGATATAGGACGTTGTGTATAACCAGTACATCTCTAGGTCTACACTATCGGCATCGTTAAAGATCCTAATCATCAAATGTTGCATCAGTCTTTCCAATACTACCCAGAAAGGGCTACCTAAGGTTCACTCCCTTGTCACTATAATTCATCATTGTTACCCATGTGACACATTCACCATAAATGGCCCGTAACTTTACTCACGACTTATGAGATGCATTTATCGGCCAACAATCACTAAGGCACTCACCCATAAGGATAGCATCCTATCAACTAAGACTGAGTGTACATATCCTCCAGCATTGACCCTCGCAACTTTACATGTTCATCTAACTATCCATCAATCATGGTATTACCATAAGGATCGAATTTTCATAATTACATTATCGGCATTAAATACCCGTAAGTGTCGCACCTAGGGGCTATATGAATTTTAATCACCAACCATCCTTACTTAGTAACGACACCCTAACTGTGAACCTATACAGTTGACTATACGCAATTCGTTCCACCTGCCCAATGGGCACCTTCTCACTCAATTAACATCTCAAAATACTCTACGTCATCAAGGTTGGAACACAGGTACCTCACACTAAAACCCCGGCATCACCACTATAGGCTTGCTTGGACACCCGTAAATTACTAACATATCTAATTAGAAGCAAAAAAGAGATTACTAATAAATTGGTTAACCTCATACTTGTCGAAAAATTGGTCACAAACTAAACCATCACCAAAACTAACGTGACCAACCCAAAACCAACACTGACGTCAAAAGATTCACTACTAACCTCACCACATCATTGCCAAAAGTAACCTTTAACCTAGAGCTCTGATACCCCGGCCCAGATTTATGGATTACCCATAGTCAACACCGTGTGACCCGAGTGTTTGGTGTGAAGTGCAATGAAACAACCTATATAATGTTCCTAATACAGTTTTATTTTAATTAGCGTTTCACTTATTTAGAATGCAATTCCAATTTCAAATCAAACTACATGAGGGACCCGTGGAAAGAATCTTCGAAGTTGAATCATACATAGCTACTAACGTAAAATAAAAGAGAGTACTTATTTGTGTAACTCTCTCAAAATACAAACCCTCACCCAATTTGCCGTAACAAAGACGAGAGTGTGAGTCGAATGCTCAATGGGAAATCTACAAATACAATAAAAAAATCAAATGGCAGAAAGAAGAATCTCATACGTTATACCTACGTACACATGCAACTACCTTATATATATACACTTATATATACTTATTGCATGAAATCGTTTTTAGTTCCAAAAACATGATTTATTCCGATTAAATTACCTTAATCTTAAAAAGAACTTCTTTCTTGACTTGAAATTTATCCTTTCACTTAACACACGCGATTAAATACTTGAACAACTACACTTTATTTAACCAGAAATAATTTCTTTATCGAAATCACCCTTTTCATTTAAACCAATTCACATTAGTATTTTCATTTAAGATCACCCCTTTCAACACATGCGGACACCGCGTTAGAAAATACTTATTTAACTTTTGAAAACCTTATACAACACAGCATTGTGTTAATTGTGGTTAAACCTTCCTAGCTTGCTTAATTCACTCGTTCAACCACTATACTTTACTGTTCCTTTACTTTACGGAGATCAATCAATTTAACGTTTCTTGTCAACTTTAACCTTTACCATCGGGGACGCTACCATGTGTTCTGGCCAGTGATGTTGGATCTTTCTCTCCAGGGCTCCGAGATCTTCTCAATTATCCCGGTGTCATCTGAGCTTCCTTTTAAATGTGTTTTAACATTTTGCAAATGTCCACATTATTCTACTTTTTCCTTTTACCTAGCCGAAGCTAAAAGTCGGTAGTTCAACCCAGCTAGTGTTACACTAGAAAATCATCATTTCATGTCCTCTACACTTTAGCGTTGATTTTTATTATAAAATCATGTTCATTTAGGACCATTTTGAGCAACACCCTTTCCAACATTTTTCTTTCATAAAAATGTTAACTTTACGTAAGATTGTCATTTTACCCTTTTTGTTTCCAAACTTGTCCTTTCCTCCCTATTCACAAGTGTTATTCCCTAAAACACTATTATGTTACCCACACTAACTTCTTAATGTTTTAACCATTAACACTTATTCAACACTTTTATTAAACACTTTTCCAAGTTAAACATTTATTTACTTTCGTTATTTAAGAAACCCAATTGCATTTAATGACTACTTTTATAAAAAAAAAATACCATTTCCTTTTTATTAACATTTGTAGTCTTACAACCTTACACTTATCACACTTTCAACCCTTTTTTACACACTTTGAAGACTAAAATATCTATTTTTATTCTTTCATGTTTAAACCCAACAAAACTTTCTTTAAACTTGTATATGTGTTCATTATCAAAATACTACAAGTTTATATGCTTGAGAAGATGGATTTTCAATCCTAAAATCCTATTAAATGGGTTAAACAGACATTTCATTCTAGAAATTCATAATATTGGTAAAAATGCACTTTCAAGACACAAAGACTTTTTTATTTCTTTAACTCAACAAATGTCAAACTTTCATAAAATTTTCATTTTGAGCAAAGGTTTTCACTAAAAATTTTTAGCAAGATCAACATTATTTTTCAAAACATTTTATTTTATAAAATGTTTAACATCAAATTTCTAGAACTTCACCATTTTCATAAAAAACCCAATCTTTATTTCAAGAAAACTTTGAAATATTTACTCATCATTTAATTCCAACAAAATAATATTTTGCCAACATTTTTATTCCATAAAAATATTCAATACCAAGTCTACTAGAAACTCATCATTTTATTCATATGCATTATACTCTTGAATTCTAACAACAAGACCATTAATATATAAAATATAGTGTTAAACTAAGAGTAGAGTTTTCCACCTCAAATGGAGATCCAACAATGGTAGGCATGAAATGTTTAAGAAGATAGAAACCTTCCGCCTCCTATGGTGGCCTTAGAGAGGTTGCCTAGCTCCACCAACCTTGCTTTCATGAAAGCTCCATCAAAAACACTCTTTAAGCTCCACGAATCTTCCACCTTCATCTTCTCCCAAAAAAGAAAAACACCTCCAAAATTCGTAGGTATGCCCAACAATGGTGAAAGTGGGTATATAGGGCATGGATATGCTGGAAGACTAGTTAGATATGGTTGCACAAGGTGGATATATGGTGGTGAAATGGTGGTTTGTGGTGGAGAGAGGTGCATAAAATCTGAAAATGGTGAGGAAGACCACCCCCACTCTCTCTCTCTCTCTTTCTTCTTCCACTCCAAAATAACCCCAAAACCCTTATAAAAACATCCTTAAACCTTAAAATACCATTTTTTCCCAATCTGGGCTCACCAGAGCACGACAGCTCATCCATCCAACAGCCCAAAATGAGATAGCACACAAGGGCAACCTGATTTAAAAAGTTCATTAACGCTCGTTCAAACGAGATTCGCCTCTCGTTCGAACTTGCCTTCGAGCGACCTGGACTTATTATTCAGTGGGATATCGTTCGAACCTCGTTCGATCCCCTACTTCGAACGACCTTAGCTTCTCGAGCGAACGACAATTCCTCATTTTTCTTCAAATTTCCAATTTTAACTCACAAACTTCCCACAATTACAATCAAGACCCCAAACGGTCAATTGCAGCTATAAATTCAATTATAATGATCCAAATACCAAGAATTTAGTATTATTACAACTTGTACATGAAAATCAATAAAATAGTGGGGTGGGATATTACACAACATAAGGGCGTGCTGTTCTCTGGAAAGTTAAATGCCAGAATTCCTTCCTTAGGAGTAAGGCCTTCTGCCTTACATCCTTAAAATATATGAACCACTCCGGTTGGTGAATCCCTAACGCCTTGTCTACACTGACCTTATCCATCTTAGCATTGATGACATCATTAACCTACTACACCTAGGTCACTGTCTGCCTTGTCATATCATGATCGCAACCCCAAAGTTTCCTTAGGTTGTACCCCGTTCACGAGATACATTCACCTTATTATAACCTCTAACTATGAAAGATTGTCACTAATCTTATTCCCAAGTTCTACCTGAACTGAACTCACATGATGGCCACACCATTCGCAATTGTTATTTTAATGGTAGTAAGTACCACACAGGGCTACATCTTCTACTCCGTACTTTCTTGGCGAAACATGCCAAAAACTAGTCCTTTCCTTACTAGGGTTATCCTAACGTATACTGTCGATACGCGTCAACATTCTAATCATGCTTCGATATGCCCCCTTGGGGTGCCACTTTCAAGTCTCGACATAGCGTCATTAAACCAAGTCCCGAATATATTTTCTAGTATTCTTCAAAATTAAGTGTCACATTCCATGACACCCGAGCATCATGCCCACTCACAAAACAAACTTCCAATTTCTCTTATAAGGTTACATCACCCATCTGTGCCAAATTGGATAATAGCACCTGGCACGTACACTATTCGACTCTTTTAAACCTTGACCAGTAACCTGAGATCATCATCTGACCCTCAACACAATCATTACTAGAACATTAAAACTTCTTTCTTCCACACCATCTGGTTCCCCTAAGGGCACCAAGCATACTCCACGTAAAAATCCTCAAGACCCGATAAGATTTCATCATCCATGACTCTCTCATTGTAGGTGCACTCTACAAAAATTTCAATACCCACACCATGATTACTACGTGTTCGCAAGGACACTAGTCTATGAGCATCTACATATGGACCACCTTAACCATTGAATACCTTAAGACATCACAACCAGTCGATTTCTATTTCTCAATGACACCATACATAATTAGTCCTACGGACACTCCAGTATCCTCTTCACCCACATTCACACTAGGATTACCTCTCATCTAGCCATTACTTAGGCCGCTAAAGCGGTCCTTGACACTTAGACAATAATCTTATCTCTCTTCCAAACGGATGTGATCAAAAGCCACGTACTAAATCACAACTAACACTACTAAGGATTCGAGCAGGATATAGGACGTCGCATACAATTTATAAACCTCTAGGTCTATATCACCAACGGCACTAAAGATCTATCCTTAAAAATCTCATCTCATCTCCTAACCCCTGACATGGAAGACTATTTATAGTTCACTCCTAAGTCTCCTCAATTATCATCGTTGCATATGCAACACACTTACCACAATTCGCCCATAACTCTTATCATCATACTTTGCGAGGTAAGACTTTTAATCAACAACCACCAAGACACTTATCCTCAACAACGACATTTTACCGATTTAAACTGAGCGCACATCCCCAAGTGTTGACCCATATGGTTAATCATGTCCACCACATCATCAATTATCTATGACATGACACTGCCTTAAGGATCGAGTTCACCCAATTACATCATTGTTACTATCAATTTTAAAGTACCGTACTCGGAACTTAATGTATCGTCATCGCAATTCAATGTTGCTTAGGTCTGGCGTACTAGTCTCCTAACTTCCACGGTTGACTTTACACAATTCATGTCTCTAATTCACTAGATTCCATTAAGATTTATCAACATCCCAACAGATTTCTCTTATCATCAAGTTTTGACACACAAGCACCTCACACTAAAAATCGCGGTGTCACCACTATTGACTCACACCGACACTCGCAATTTACTAACGAGTCTAATCAGAAATACATAAGCGATTGAAGACAAATAACTTGATTTCATGCCACTTGGCAACGAATTACCCATCGTTCACATCTCCCTGGTCTTACCATCGAGAGTACAAATTGAAATTGTCACTAATCTAGTGTGATCGGCCCAAAACCAACGTCGGCGTCAAACGATTCAATACCGACCTCACCACATCACTCCCGAAAGGAATCTTGAACCTAGATATTTGATACCATTTATAACACCCCGATCCGGATTTATGGGTTACACGTGGTCATCACGGTCCGACCCGAGTGTTAGGTGTGAACTGCAATGAGACAACCTAAAAAATGTTGTTAGTCTAGTTTTATTTAATTAACATTTCATTTGTTTAGCATGCGATTCCCATTTAAATCAAGCTACGTGAGGGACCCGTGGGAAGCATCCCCAACGTCTAAGCATACATAGCTACCAATGTAATATAAAAAGAATACGTACATATGCAACGCTCTCAAAATATGGAACTGCACTCAACCTGTCGTAAAAAAGACAAGGGAATGAGCTTAATGCCCAGCGGAAAATTATAACAATGAAATATAGAATCTAACGACAGAAAGAAGACTCCAACACGTTATATCTATGTGCACATGTATATATATATATATATATATATATATATATATATATATATATATATATATATATGCATGAAACTATTTTTATTCCAAAAACGTTACTTGTCCTGATTAATTCACCGTAATCTTATTAAAGAATTCCCCTTTTCTTTTCTTGACATTCATTCCTTTATTTAACACACCCGGTTAAATACTAAAAAAAATACACCTTGTTTAAGGAAAATCATTTATTTTCCCCAAATTTTCCTTTTACTCATAGTCATTCACATTAGTATTTTCATTCAAATTCACCCTTTTAACACATGTAACCATCGTGTCAGAAAATACTTATTTTTATTTTGAGAATCTTTCATAAATACACCCTTGCATTAATTATGGGTTAAACCCCTTAGGTTGCTTAACTACCCATTTAATCCTTCCACTTTACCATTTCTTTACCTTATGGACATTAATCAATTTTCACATTACTTGTCCACTTTATCCTTTACTGGAACATATATTAATTCATTAAAGTTAGGTTGTATTTTCACATATTCACCACACAATCCATTTATTGACATGTTACAATTTCATTATC
The DNA here is from genome assembly GCA_949130495.1 of Sambucus nigra. NCBI lineage: Eukaryota > Viridiplantae > Streptophyta > Magnoliopsida > Dipsacales > Adoxaceae > Sambucus > Sambucus nigra. Next base: position 311,345,740 of record OX422211.1, read on the forward strand.
TATTTCTTGGAATCTTCCAACAACTGCATACTTTAATGGGCTCCACACCGCTGACTATGCGCACCATATGTTGTGGTCGGTAATTTTGGGTCTTTCACCCCAGGGCTCCGGACCCTCCTTAATTTTCTCGGTGTCATCCGAGTACTTATTAATGTGTTTTAACATTTTACAAATGTTCAAATTATTCCACCTTTCCTTTTACCTGGGTGAATCCAAAATCCATGGTTCCATCCCAACTTGTGCTACACTTTAAAATCATCGTTTCATGTCCTTTACAAAGCATTGATTTTATTCCAAAATCATGTTCATTTAGGCCATTCTCATTCGAACGAGAATGGTCTCTCATTAGAACTAGCTTTCAAATGACCTTCTCACGAGTCTGTTCAGGTATGCAGTTTGGTATCGTCCCCACTTCGACAAGGTTAGGATTATCATTCTAATGACCTAGAACTCGTTCGAATTTCTGTATCCTATATTTCTTCCAACTTTTCAATTTCCATCCTCATTCTTCCAATAATTACCATCAGGACTCCAAAATATAAAAAAAATATAGATATGACCCCAATTATAATGATCCAAATTTTAAATTTTCATATGTTTACAATTTAAGTGGGGAAAAGTATTAAAATATTGGGCATGGGTATTACAGAAACATACCACATTGCCTGGGTGAGGGAGAGTAATGGTTCATATATATATATTTCCAGTCTTCTAAAACCTAGTCCTTTTAGCTCCACTAGTAAAGCATGTAATTGATTATGCACATGTCAGGGGTTCGAAGCCTACTAACACCAATTTGTGGATTTAGACCTAATGAAACCCAATACCGCTGTGTGTAGTGCTTAAAATGGAAAGAATATTGGTGGTGGAGGAGTGGGGTAGTACAAAATGGTATCAGAGCGTGTACCCAACCGGAATAAGTGTGCCAACATGTTCGGTGATGGTTTATTTCATACCAATGAGGACCATGGGCTCCCTATGGAAGGTAGATTGTAACATACTGGTGTCATGGTAAATTTGGTAGCCATATAATTACATCCCATATAGCTCGGGTGAGGTAAATTAATAATTCATATATGTAGATTTGAACTCTTCTAACATGGAGGACTTTTATATCCACTAATAAGGATGTGATTGATGATGAATATGTCAAGGTTTCGAACCCCATTGACACAAATTTTTGGATTTAGAGAATAAAACCCTATACTGCTGTGTGCGATGGGTAAAATGGAGACAATATTGGTGGTGAAAGAGTGAGGTGTTACAAGTTGGGTTATTACATATACCCTCTTTTTAAAAATGTGCATCCTAGGATGGCAAAAAGAGCAAGCAATAATTCAACACATAAGGAAAATTTTGTCAATGTCGAGCTGCAAGAGGAAAAAGAAAGAAAAAAAGTGTAATGAAAATGAAATTGAAGCCTAGTATTTTGACCGAAAAGGACCAGTTGCAAAATTTATGTCAGAATATACGTTCAGCCATTTGTAGGAATTAAACAACTCAATTGGCATGAGGTAAAAGTTTTCGCGTATCATGAAATTATCATTTCAGTTAAATCATGAAATTATCATTTCAGTTAACTACTAAAAATCTATATACTAATCATGAAATTAACATTATATAAACTTACTTTGATTTATTTTGTTACATTTTAAATTAAATATAACACCTTGTATTAAATGTTAAGTTTAATTTATCTTTTGTTTGGTAGTAATAAGAATCTCTCCGTGAATAAGTTAACGTAAATATTTACTTCCATCACTTTTTAAAAGAATTTATATAATTCACAACTTACTTTACAAAATTACTTTAGATACAGGTGTTTTCCTCATCTTTCGCATTAAACAAGGAATAAATATTTACTTTCATAATAACTGGCATAATATATATTTGCGAATATTTAACATATAGCCACATTGTTCGAGGAATAGAATCTAGAGACTTGATTGTATTGAAAGATCTCCTTGAAATTCTTTCTAAAGACTGGATTGGAACGGATGTGAGTTGTAAAACTATTGTTTCTTTAGCTACTAAAAAATTCAAGAAGATCAGATTGCACTATATCGGCTTCTATTTTTGAAAATGTAACAATAATAGGTCATCGATGTGTATCTCCAATTGTTGAAGAATATGGAAATTGAGTGTGATGAAAAGACTCCACAACTTAGTTAAACATCATTCTTCTTCACAAGCATGTATTGGGTATGAAATTAAGTTAATAAAATAAATTGAATTATTAATCAAAAACATGTGACCATTTTTTGTCATATTTTTGTTTAATATGGATTTTCTTTTTACCAAAACCAATGGTTCATGCTAATTTAGAGAACTTTAGAAAAACTTTACAGTAATTACAACATCATCAAAATGGCACATGAAAATGAAACCATGCTCGTCCCTATCAATTCATCAAATAATAAACAACAATTATGGGTATCACTATCACTTTCTCGTTTATAACATGGAGGAAGGAAAATGGATACATTATAATCCCATGATACTGCAAAAAGGTTGCAAGGAAATATATTTATCCAGTGCAAAGTCGATGGTTAGCTATAAAACCAATTAATGTTATTATTAACTAAAATATACTAGTTTTAAACATAAATTTCATTTTTGTTTTCAGAAAAATTACATAGAATCATACCTCATCAAACACAAGAAACGTAACAATGAGGAGACGATGCATAAAGGATAAGTAACATAAGATGATCTTGTTTTATCTACACAAGATTACATTTTCCTTTTAATCCAAGTTGAGGATTGTCCTTAGTAGCCTATGTTTTCATAAGAATTTAAAAATATATCATATTAGTAAAGAATTACTTACTGTTGTGTCTTAATTGCATATATATGTCGATGTTCTACTCTAAGAAATGCACAAGGCCTATTGTTTTTATTAGTGCTTTGTGCATATACAAGCATTCATAGTAAATATTTATAGTAAAGTGTGAGTGTGTGTGTGTATATATATACTATGAGTCAGGCTTATGTGCATACCCAAGTTTGTGTACCAAATTTGTACACTAGTTTTTTGACATTGTAAACAAATTATTTTTTAGTTGAATTTTTTTGTGTTGAATTTAAACATTTCAAGGAACCAATATTAAAAAAACTCAAAAAACCTTTTTTGATATTTTAAAAAAATTGATCAAACTTTCGTAGCTTTTAAAGCACTTAAAAAACTGCGAAAGTTTGACTAATTTTTTTAAAATAGCAAAAAAAAATGAGATATTTTTTTTATATGGGTCCCTTGAAATGTTTAAATATCACATAAAAAATTCAACTCAAAACTATTTTTTTTAATATTTTAAAAAAATAGGTTTGCGCCAGTAAGTATGCAAACTTGGTGTGCATATGACCCTATCTCTATATACTGTGAATTATTTTCTGCATTGGTGAATCACATATTTGTTTACAATAAATAGTTATTGTGAGTACGGATATTTAATACTAATACTTAGAGTATTTGGTTATTGTGGATTGATTTTTTAATCTTAAATAACAGTTTACTCGTTAAACTTTTCAATAATTGAAAATCAGTTCATAATAAATATCTATATTGAATGATTTTTAAACAACAAAAAAATTAACATTTCCTAAAAATTTTGTAGGGTTGATTGTGGTGATGCAGAGTGCTACTACATGAAGCACATCTCAAAGCATCAGCCTTTCACCCCTGAATTTTCAAATGAAGATATGAGAAGATATCGTGAAAAGATAATTCAAGGAACTGCTACAGTATGAATATATCGCAAATGAAAATAATTAAATATAAAACACATATATCTTCGTTTTTATATGTTAGAAACATATTGCTAGTGACTTCAAAATTTTACTTTGGCTATTGAAACATTACATTTGAATGTGTCCATGAGAAAATTTTAAATTATAGTAATAGCAATTTGGCTTCAAATTGACAAAATTTTAAGTTATATTTCGAGTTTACACTTATTGGTTTAATTTATTTTATTTCTAATATATATATATACTAGCGTATGCCCGTGCCTGAAGGCACGATGAAAATTTTCCAAAGAACGTAATCACGAAACGGCGATAATTTTTCAAAGTACGTAATAGCGAAACGCAAAAATTTTCGAATTGCGTAATTACAAAACCACAAAAATTTCGTTCCTCAACAAAACAAAGTGTAATTTTAAAAAAATTGGTCATAATATCCTTTATTTTTAGGACTATCCTGCAAAACGGTAGTGTTCACAATTGGTAATAAAATCTCATGTCGTGTTTATTAAAGTTCGTTTTTGGTTAAAAAAATATTGGGTCGTGTTTGAGATAGGTAAACAATATTATTTCATGTCTTGTCGTGTTTATTTTGTCCGTAATTGCAAAACGAAAAGAACATAATTGCAACAAAAAAAATTGTTACCCGACAACAAAGTGAAATAAAAAAAAATTGTTATTCAAAATTTTCTAAAGCATATAATACAACTTTGCTCAAGTGACTCACTGGACATATTACTATATTCATACTTTGTCTTCACTAACTATTGTGAACCTCGTGCCTGAAGGTACGTCGAAAATTTTCAAAAAGTACGTAATCGTAAAACGGTAAAAATTTCCAAAGTACATAATTGCGAAAGAGAAATAATTTCGTTCCCCCAACAAAATAAAGTTTTAAGTCGTATATAATTTAAGTTATCCAAAGTACTTAACCGTAAAACGGCAAAAAATTTCAATGCCCGTGCCTGAAGGCACGCTGAAAATATCCAAAGTACATAATCGCGAAGCGGAAAAAATTTTGAAAGTACGTAATCGGAAAATGGGAAATTTTTTTAAAGTACGTAATCGCGAAACAACGAAAAATTTCAAAATATGTAATTGCAAAACGGCAAAAATATTGCTCTCCAATAAAACAAAGTGTAATATTAAAAAAAAAATTGACCATAATCTCCTTTGTTTATAAGACTATCCACCATGCTTAACAAATAATAAATTGTCCAACAACATTCACATACAATATGAAATACAAAATATTCACTGCATTCACAAATCCACTGCATTGACATTGTGCCTCAATAAACAAATTGTCCATTTAAAAAAAAATTGGACAGAGTCTCCTTTGTTTATTGAACTATCCATCCTTTTAAAAGGTTACAACCAATCCAACAATATTCAATAATCTCAAAAGTAAAATCTAACAAATATTTTAATGAAACAAATTTCATAAATATAATCACATATACATGAGCTAAAGTCGTCCCGCATGTTTCACTAAAATAGTTGTTCGTAGTTTTCAAAATGTCACCTGATACAAAACAAAAAATATAGTTAGTCAATTAAAATAGTTAGTCAAATATTCCCATGCCAACAAAATTATGTAACACTGCATCTTATTCTTTTTACTTACACGGACATCTTTATTAAAACTCAACCCAAAATCTTATTTTTTTTATCCAACATAAACGAATGAAACGAAAAAAGCAACACGACACATCATTTTTTTAACCAAACACGAACACAACTCAATTAAAAAAGGACACGACACATGACATGAAATATGTTTTTCCACCCCAATAAAATCAACACGATTTAAAAAAAAAATCAATTTAAACATTTAAAAAACAGTTAGAACATTTATAAAAATAACAGATTTTAATACTTTTTATTTACTGTCTAAACTATTTACTGTTTTTTTAACAATAAAATAAAGTGTTTTTTTAACATATATAAAAATAACAGATGTAACCATTTTTGGATCAATTTGTTTTCTGTTTATATTTGTAAATTGTGAAAATGAAAGAGTTGTTAACCCATGAAGAAAAAAAGTTAAAACAGAGTGAGAATAGAAAAAAAAAAGTCTCATAAAATTTAAACACCAATGTTTTACAACACACACAAAGATTAAAACAAAAAAATTCAAAAACCCATTAGAGCATACCTTGAATTACCTTATTCGACGGAGACTCACACTACCACCTATTATGATAAGTCAAACACCAATATTTTTTAACACACACACATAAAGAATAAAGCAAAAAAAAAAATCAAAACCATAGCAGTCTTAGGTTGCGAACCTGGATCTGCAACAAATTTTATGCTTCAAACTCACACGTGCCTTGGCTGGGACATCAATTTCGTCGGCAACTGTCATCGAAACTATTGGGAAGAGGAAATTGGTTGGGTACCTTTTTTTCAGGTGAAAGTAAGAGTGTGTGTGGGTGTGAGATTTGTGTGTGTGTGTGTGTGTGTGTGCGCGCGCGCGCGCGTGTGTGTGAGTGGGGAAGGGGGGAGGGGGAGAGGGAGGGGCAGGGGTACCTTTTTTTCAAGTGAAGGTAACAGAGTGTGTGGGTGTGAGATTTGTGTGTGTGTGTGCGTGTGTGTGAGTGGGGAAGGGGGGAGGGGGCGGCAGAGGGGAGAAGATGAGGGAGAGCTGTGTGTGTGTGTGTGTGTGTGTGTGTGTGTGTGTGCATGTGTGCATGTGTGTGAGTGGGGAAGGGGGGAGGGATTTTACCAGGGGCAGGAGGGGGCTGCGGAGAGGCGGGGGAGGGGCCTGCGGAGGGGGAGAAGATGAGGGAGAGAGAGAGAGGTCGCCGGCACCGGACTGCCCTAGGCAACGTCTTACATTGGCTGGGAAGAAACCTCATCGTTGTGTGACAGCCATTGTCCCACTAAAGCCAAGATAAACAAAGTGAGGGCCACCATCCTTTCTAAAACAAAAAATTCGGAATAGAGAGTCTCAAGATAAACTTCAAATTATAATGTTCAGTTATAAAAAACTACAGTTTGAGAATAACTCTAAACGAACCATAAATACAATGGTTGAAATCAAAGAAAAAAAATATTTCCTTCCATGAGAAATCTGCAGAAAACAAAATCAAATAGAAACCAAAAGTTAGAAAAGTGGAGAGAGAGAGAGAGAGAGAGAGAGAGAGAGAGAGAGGTGGAGAGCCGTGTGAGGTAAAATAGGGGGGTTGTGAGACAAATATGGGGGAAATCAAAAAGTTTAAGGGGGAAATGGAAAAGTGAACTTAAAATTTAAATTTTGAATGAAAGTTGTAAGAATTCATCTCAGCCCTTAATTTTGGAAAAACGTCTTTTGATGTGATGTACACATTTTCAAAAATCAAGATATCTTATTTTATATATATATATATATATATATATATATATATATATATATATATATATATATAAACATGACTCAAATAACAAAAACATGTTAAAAGTGTACATTTACATCGAGATGATCTGCTACTATGATACAATTGATAACATCTTAAAGTATAATATTTATTTTTACTTAGTATGGTTTATAGGTAAATATAAATGGTTAAATGTATATATTTAGTTTGAGTTGATCTCTGTCGGGACTCTAACATGTGAAAAACTTGCATGAATGATTCTTTGTCACTTTTTTTTTTTAAATGACGAACTTCAACTCATTGAATTGAAAATAACCAAAAACTAGATTTTAGAGATAAATACTCTCTTCGCCATTTCATTAATTCTCGCATTTGCTTATATATCTTCACACAACTGCTCCTATAAATATGCAACCACGCAATTGTCATTTTGACCTAACTCTCCAAATAATTCCTTAGTACAACCTTAAATTAGCCAAACTAATAGTGAGGAGGTATTAAATTTTCCAATATCGCAATCACTCTCTTCATAACTTTCATATTTCAAAAGTTGCACAAATGTGTATACATTGTATTAACAAAACAAACTTAAGCTATTTATTAACTTTCATTTCCTCCATGGATATAATTTTTACATTAAATTCAAATTAAAAATTTACTCTAACTTAATTAGCTTTGTTACCAAGACAAAATGATTCAACGTATTTATTTACCTTGAGTTGATATGTGACTCTAACATATTGAAATAACTCAAAGTAAATAATTACACAAACAAATACAGTAAGCAAATATGCGTAACTATACAAAAATCAATACATAATAGAAAATTTGAAAAATAGATCAAATATTAACAATTTCAATTGTCAATTATTTACAATATATCTTCCAAATAAAACTTGAAATGGAAACATTATAGACAAAACAGATGTCCAAAAGAATCTAACTACCAATTTTTTATGTATTAATCACCAATTTTTTATATACATGATTGCCTATTATGGTGTCACAATATGCCACAATTGTTGCATTTGATACATCAACAGTCTTCTTCACCGCTAGAGAGGATCCTCTTTTTCGTTGGCCTTCCTAGAGGTTTTTTGCGAATTGGTGGTTGAATGCAAAATATACAGTTGATGATGGTGTTTGCGAATTGGTGGTTGAATGCAAACACCATCATCAACTGTATATTCCCTCCTAAAAGTAGATATAGGTGAGAGTTCGTACGCATATGTTTGGAAAAAAAATTCAATTGAATAACAATCATCCACATGCAAATGAAATTATGTCAACACTGAATGAACGTTTGTCCATTACCTCAAGCACGTGCTGATATGATTTTCTATCAGTCTAAGCTCTTTTAATATTTAAAGACTCTTGAAGTCGACAATTAATAAAAAGGAACAAATAACCCTTAAAGCCTTTAACTTCGTCCCTGCTTCTTTCACTCTTTTTCATGACTTGTGATCGTATGGTGTCCCAAAGATCTGTAGTACGGAGATGCCTAGCATCCCTAATCCATGAGTTAAATGGCTCTACAACCTTAAAACACATTTTTTAATGCCTTATTCCTTTAAAAATGCATTAGTCCAATTTTCCTTGGGAACTGTCACTAAAACCCCTCTTACCCTCACCACTTTCCTCAAGCAACATCATATATTAGTGCTTACAATGGCCTCCATGGAGTATGCATATGCCACAAAGAATTTCATAACCCTCTCATTCGAAATAAAACTCATCCTCGACACCTTATCCCTTAAATTACACTTTAATGATACAAACATTATGCATGGTATCTATGTGAAAAATAATTGGAACAGATTTGATAATGCCGTTGTTTTTATCTTACACGAATGTGAAAACATAAGACTTTGGAAGAACTTCTGACAATTGCACTAGAAACTACTCCTAATTATCATCATTCTCGCAGTCGATAACAACAAAAGCTATTGGTAACATACCTACAAAAAAAAAATCACAATCAGATCAACTGTAAATGAAAAAAACATTTACATCAAGTTAAAATGATATCTCAACGAATCTGAGTATAGTAAATATCATGTTCTATATAGAAGGAATAACTCACAATAAATATTTAGTTTGATAATAAATTACTTTACTGAACAGAAAAACATTTAATGTCACATTAACTTGTAGTAAATATTTACATCAAGTTAAAATGTTATCTCAATAAATCTAATGCAAACAGTAAAATAAACAACATATTCTATATACAAAGAATAACTCACAATAAATATTTACTTGGATAATAAATAACTTTACTGAACATAAACATTTAATGTAAAATATGTGTACTCACATTTTATTAACAACATAAAGGCATGATATTTAACTTGCTTTGCATTTTTTTCAGTGGATTATGAAAGAGTACCCTTCTACCTACTTGTTAAAAATGTCCCATCAAGAAATATAAGAGGGCGACAATGATTAAATCCACAAACACGTGCTTTAAAAGTTACGAAACTTACTTATCAAAAAAATTTACAAATGCCTCCTAAACTACTTCCTAATGAATCTTGCTCAAGCTCCCTTATGAATCTTGCTTAAACTCCAAATGACTTTCGGGGTTAAAGTGTCTTATAGCGTCAACGTACCATCACAATTTGTTAAACGATAAAGATTAGTCATGAGAAATTCATTTCCTCACATTTTCAACCGCCCGCCACAATTATAATCAATCCTTATACAATAATCATTTGCTAAGAATTCAACAACTTCAACGGGTCTCATCAAAGGCTAGACTCTAACATACTCTTTTATTTCCAATGCTACTAAATTTGAACTCATTCAGGAATGACTACTTGTTCCGTAAACTTCTCCACAACCGTGATCATTCACCAATTCTCACACATAGAAACATCCATTCTTATTCTCTACCCTACCATGCACATACGACATATATCATGTCAATGCTCTATTATTACATCATGCCATCACCCGGATTTTTCATTCTTAATGTATTTGAAACTAAATCCAACCTCAATATTGTATTTCCTCAACACGTTACTAAATTCAAGAACACCACATTAAAATTTATATCCTACACATCTAATACATTTTTCCCAACCTTTTAAAAGTAATGGTCTATTAGATTGTTTTGATAAAGGTTGTAACAATTAATCACCAAAATGAAAATCAATTGTTTCTTTCATTGCATCATCATCAACATCGCTTTTTTCATCTTTGACCTCTAAGATATGACTATTATTAAAAAAAAAAAATCTAAAAAGATCCTTGAAAAAAATAAGTAGATATGCTTCCCTTGTTGTTCCGGGGAAAAAATAAAGCTATTGCAACACTTAATTCATGGAGACAGTGCCAAGGTGTACTTGTGAGCAAGCAGGAAGAAAATAGTGTGCTACTTGCAAAAGTGGGCACCAAACAAGAAGAACAATTCGTGGAACTCAAAGATCCAACAAACCTAAAACAGACAAAAACAGCTTAAGATCCTCTTCTTCCAAATAAAAAAAAAAGGACTTGGATATTCAATTGTGACAAAAAATAGCACACACTGCTAACGCAGCTTTAAAAATAAGATTACATAAAGTTTCTCACTTCCAAAAACAAATTAACAAATCAACAAAAATATATCGAAAACGTGACAGCTTTCAAAACTCTTTATCTACCAATAAATCAAACCCACGCAAAAACATATTATGAACATCACAACATATGAGCTATATGCATTTACACAAGTATCAGAGAAAGATGAAACAGTCCAAGGCAATTAGAGGATTATCAATGTCCTCCATGGGAATAGACTCCATAAGCTCTCGGGACACCGATTCCCCAATACCAATTTCATCAGTCTTAGAACCAATTTGGTGGGTACAAGTCTCTCTATTCCTCATATATTCACCACATCTACTCAAACTCCTGTTTGGACTTGGTGGCCTTATATTTGCCACATTTCCCTTAGAACTAACACAACTCTTATAAATATCTTTATCAAATCTTCTACTAGGGGAAGGCGATCTCAAAGCTTTAGATGGTCTCTCAGATTCCTTTCTGAAGCTTTTTTGACGTGTGAGAGTTGGTGATATTGGGCGAGCTCTTTTCTGTGGCGTTGACTTGTTGACTACCCTTTGTCGCATTGGTTGCTTCACAGGTGTAAAATTAGGTTTAGCTGCATCAAATATCTCTACTCTTTTCTTCACAGGGTTTTCAAGATTTCCCTTGATTTGTTCTTTTTTGACTATTTGTGGGTTTTCCTTAGCGCAAGACCTTAAGAACTCGTTGGAAAACGATTTATCCTGTGAACATGAAACAGAAGATGAACAAGAAGAAGATGATGTTAAAGTAGAACTACTTAAAGAGCTATTATTGGTACACGAGAATGAAGAAAATGATGAAGTTGATGTAGTAGGAGATGGAGAAGGAGATAAAGGCTTTTTAAAAGGAGGGGGAATAGGAGATTTTGGAATAGGGGTTTGTGAGATAACAAGTTTGTCTTGGACTTGGTTAACTTCTTGTTGGAAATCTTTCTTGGGTCTGCATTTGCTAATGCAACAACCCATTGATTTGGGTTTTTGGAGTTATAGAGAAAACAATCTTACTGAAAACGATACAATAGAAGTCTGGAAGGGTAGGTATGTCGGGGATGTTGGTATTTTTGTATATATATAATTGGAAAAGGCAAAGGGAAAAGTGGGGGAGGGAGGGTTTTGCTTTTGTTCATACTCCTTTTTAGATATTTGAATTTAGTTGCCGGGTATAAATCCGTTGGACAACGGTTATATAGAGGAGACATGACGATGTTGCTTTCTTTAAGCTTTTTATAGCATGCTATGGGGGGCCTTTACGTACAAGTTGAAGCGTTATCCAATACTGCTCAAAACCCAACTTGTTGGTTCCCCTAGCATGGCTACTGTGGTCTGTGATCGAATCATATATGAACTTGCCTCGAAATTTTGAGCCGAGAAGGCTTTCTAGATATTGTTTGGCTCTCAAATCTGCCATCAAAAAATATCTCTAAAACATCACATTGAAAAAAAAAAAAAATTTACTATTCAATTCAACAAAAATTTGGTACTCATTTTCACGATTAATTTTGACCGTGATATCTTTTTTACGGCTAATCTCGATCGTGATACCATCTTTACGGTTAACTTTTGGCTGTGGTACCCATTTTCACAGCTAACCTTAATCGTAGGCCTGTCAATAGATCGAATTTTATCCGAATTCGAATCCGAATCCGATCCATTTAAGCGAATATGGATCATGCCTAAAATTCAATTACCCGATTATCCGTTTATTAAATGGAGCGGATTTGGATTCATATACTCCGATCCGTTAATAATCCGATCCAATTAATATTTTTAATATATATATATATATATATATAAGTTATCTATAATATATTTTTAATTACTATATATTGTATTTAATAATATTATAAATATATATTTTAAATATTTATTATAATAGTTCTTTATTTCATTATCTGTTTTTTTTAAACATTTGCAAAATAAATTTATGAAATAAGAGGTGAAAATAAAAATGATGCAAATCAAGTTTAACATAAACGGATAATCAGATAATCGGATCGAATCTGAATCCGTTTAACATAAACGGATATGAATTTGGATTTGCATGATCCGATCCGATTAATAAACGGATCGGATCCGAATCCGTTTAACATAAACGGATATGGATTTGGATTTGCCTGATCCGGTCTGAATCCAATCCATTTACAGGCACACTTGGTCGTAATCCTCATTTTCGCGGTCAACCTTGACCGTAGTAACAATTTTCACGGTAACTTTTTGGGGTGTTAATTTGTACAGTTTTAAGGAGATAAAAGTGAGTTTTTGGTGATGTTTTCGAGTAAATGGTGTTTTGGAGATATTTTTTGGGTGTAAATATGAGGATCCATATTGTTTCTACACTCGTTGAATTCAAGGTCAGGTGGCCTTGCTTTAACTAATTATGTCTAATTACCTAAAATAAGATCCTCCATAAACTAAGAGTTTGTTAATTGTAGATAAGAGTAACAAATGAGTAAAATATCATCTAATAGTCAATTGGTTTGTCGGTGTTGTTTTGTGGTTAATCACGTTTGATGCCAATCGGAACTATTTATTATTCAAGCTGTGGGGAGTTTGTATTAACATATAATCAAAGCCTAACCCGCTAACCTTGCATGTTCGCTTTAGCTCCCTTATTCGCTCTCTCCAAAAGTTGAAAAGGAAAGATTTTTAAATTCAATACAAATGTTAACCATTTTTTGTTGCTGCTAAAAGCAATCCAAATATTACTTCACAGGCAAATTTTATTTCAAAATACTATTTAAATATATTTTTTACTTCATTATATCACATAGGGTCAACCCTATATTTAAAGTGTGAAATTTCATTTTACACACTTTTTCTCTTTCCTTTTACACATCCAAACATTATAACCTCTTAACTTTTAACTTCAAAACCTCTCAACTTCAAAGGACAACAACAAATTGTCAACTACAAATTAATCCAACCAGGTTGGTACTCAAAATTAATGTGAATAATATTTGAAACCTCAAAAAAATACTTGAAACCCATTTAAACCATTTAAACCAAAACGATATCACCTGAAGTTTGGCAACAAACCTCTAATGGCAACAAACCTCTCATGATTTGAAAACTTTTGTTGTTAGTTCGAGATGATTTCGTTATGAAACTAACAAATCGAAATCATTTTTTGTTAGTGAATATGTAAGTGGTTTTTGAATCGAATTAGGTTTTGAAACGAACTGTTGGTTTTTGAAAATTTTGGATGATATTGGGTTGTCTATAACGAACCACGTGAATGAAGTTAGTAGGGTTCCATTCGGTCTAAAACCAACAAAAATACAGCGATAGAAGTTATTCATTTTAACATAACATCATTCAAGTCCATTACCCTGAATTATAATACCCTATTCGTCACATTTACAACGAACCATAGTTGTTATGTGATTAACTTCATTTGGGGCAAACATCACGAGATATGGTCCCCTATTAGTCAAGTTTATGCCAAGCTGAGATGAATATTTCAGGGTCATTACCCTGAATGATCATTGAAAATTGTTGGGGTTAAACATTGAACATTGTTTGGATCATTTATCTTTGTACGTCAGTTATTAATGTTTGTAATTTATTCATGTATTTTAGTTATTTATGTATATTAGTTGTTCATGTATGTTAGTTATTGATGTAATTTAGTTATTCACATGTGATCTATATTTGTAATTTATTCATATATATTAGTTTTTCATGTATATTAATTATTGATGTATTTTAGCTATTCATGTGTTATCTATGTTTGTACTTTATTAACATGTACGTTAGTTTTTCGGAATTTTTTTTTTTATTTTTGGGTTTTATGATTTTTTGGGGGGCTTTTTATTAATTAGAGTCAAATTCTTAGGTAAATTCGATCTAACCTAGTATGTCTACCTAGTTCCCCGTCAACGGCACCAAAAACTTGACACGACTAAAAAAGTGTGCAACAATGTATCTACAGCTCACGTATAAGTTGATCGCTCATGTAATATCCCGGTAAGTCGGGTATCAAACTTAGGTAATAGGACGATAATCGTGACAATAACTATGAAAAGGCGCCGAAAACCTAACTATCGACTCACTAAGGAAATAAGAAAAGGACATGAAATTGTTTATTTAAAGTCCTACGAATTAATGAAACTAACTAATGAATGCAATTTAACTAATGAAAGCGAGACTAAATTTTTTGACTTTTTAGAAATAAACTATATGAGAAAATGGGGATGGAAAACACTCCCCCGAACCATCGGTAATTATGTAGAATATAAAATGTTCAATAATTAAATATATAATTCAGAGAAAATCTTAAATTTATCTAAGCACTAAACATATGAGGATTTTACTCCGCACAATATCTATTCAAAAATAAATTCAACGTGAATGACAGAATTGTCGATACGTGCATTATATCCTTAAATACTCCATTTACCTGCGACAAACAAAGTTAACAGGTTTATAATACTCTTTCAAACAAAGTATCAGGCCTCCTAATTATTTATTTAATTCTATCCAATTTTTTATTCATCCATAATACCTAGATTGGGTTCAATTACCCCAACCCTCTAAAAACTTAGTCGGACATGATATTGTTGACCACTACGCATGACCTATCAAGATTTCATGAAGACATGGTTATTGAATAACAAGAATAAAACATGAAAATAATGTTACCAATATGTGGAGAATAAAGAACATGCAAGAAATAAGCTTGAACAATTTCTGAAATGGAATTAACTTCTTATTGAATCTTGCATGACAAGAAAACACAAACTTTGACCTACTTGTTCCTAGGGTTCTTATCCCCTTTCTAGTAATGCCTATATCATAATAGTACTCCTAATAATTATTTACAAGTCATGGAAGTCGTTTTTCAAAGTCCTAAACTAACACAACTCTTTTAGCTAAAAATAAGGAGAAATTGAGAATTCTCGTATTCTTCAATGAGGTACCTCGAACCCATTCGCCCCAGGGGACCCAAACCGGTTCACAAGACAAACCAATTCACTCTGAAATTCGAACTGGTTCGCATACTTTCTCTGCAAAAGAATTCCTTCTTTTGTTTTTTTCTCCTATTTGCACTTTTCACCCCTGGATTCTTACCCCAACTTCATATGTGCATAACTTCTTCACCGTAGCTCGGATTGAAGTGTCGTTTCTTCGAGAGTTCTTGTGACTTTTAATTCTTTGAATTTTCAGTTGGTTCCTCTTCCAAATTTTGGCTGAAAAGTTATGAATTTGCCCTTGACTTTCCTTTCTCGAATTTCTTTCAACGTTTCGATTCTCTTTCGCATCCACTTGCATAATTTACCTGTAATGCATGAGAGAAATACACAAAACAAGAAATATTCGCCAAAAGGTTTAGTAGCACAATAATAATATAACTTTGGGATAAATGCAATGCACGGGACCGTAAAAGTATCAAAATTAAGGGCATAAATATGAAATATTTACGTCGAATCAAACCCCCTAACTTAGAACGTTGCTCATCCTGAGCAATGTAAAAGAATAAGAGCAGTAGTTTAAATGGACTTTTAAATGACTAAGGGATAGAATACTTCTTTCGCAGTTAAGCGATTGCATTTAGCGTATGCAATAAGTCGTTAAACCCCTAGGCTACCCTATTAGGACGAGTGGTTTCTCGTGAGGATTTGCAGTAAATTACCCACAAAATTCATTTTTCGATCGACTCAAAGAAAAAATCATACAATTTAAATTTTCTAAAAATAATCACTTTAATTTTTTATCCGACGCTCTCAATTCATGGAGTGTGTGTGCGTGAAGCCAAAAATTAAATCGTTAACTTCCACCGATTTATCATTGCGTTACTTTCCGAAAATTCATGTGGATTCAATTTCTCACGAAATACACTCACAAACAAATCACTCAGATTGTGGATATTTTATCTTGGTCTACGTAATATCAAGAGTATGTAATGGAACACGAGTTCACGCACACAAATTGAAAGACGAAAATATTTAGGATGAAAATATCTTATGAACGGGTCAAAATCATTGAAAAATAAAAAACATCATCTTTATTCACATTGTTTTGTCTATTTATTATGTTTTAGTGTTTTAGTTCTCCACACGATAATTAATTTCGTTCTTCGGACTCGGTTAGGAATTTTTCAGGTTAAGGTGTTTTTGGAGAAAAATGGGAATGTTTAGGAAATTTCGGAGTTGGAAAATTTCATTGTGATTTCCATTGGAATTTTTTTCAGGCCTATGCTTATTCTTCTTTTTCTCTTCTTTTTCCTTCTATTTTCATATTTTTCTATTTTTTTAGCATTTTTTCTATTTTCTTGCCCCTTTTTCCTTTTTATGTACCATTTGGACTTAATTGATGAATTTTTTATTTTCACAACTCCGGGTCAATTGGGTTTTTCGGGTATAACATTTTGGGACTCAAATTGGCTTGCAAAAAGGATTGTTTTTTTCATGACTTCCTGTGGATAATATTTTTGGATACACAAACGATGGCCTAACTTCATTTATCCGAATTACTAATTAAGTTAACATATGCGTCTCGAGATTCATTTTAATTTTGAGACATTTTTAGCGCGTTTTCAAAATAATATTTCAATCATTTTTCACAACCGATCAAACAATAATTTAGAGTTCATCAATGACTTTTTAACACTCAAAAGAACTTTTGAGTTAATTTTTAACTCGAATTGATTTAATTACTCAAAAAAAATGATAGTCTCAAATCTCACCAAGTTAAAAAATTTCACACTTATTCGTTAAGTCGTCAATTTTCGCTCAATTTTCGTTTTTGGTCAATTTCGTCTTAATGTATTTAATTTTTACAAATTGAAACTTCAAACAAAATTTAGTGATATTTTTGAAGAATTTAAATTCCAAATTTTATTTATTTTGAAGAAATATAATTTTGAATTTTTTGAAAATTTTCATTTTTTATTGGAAATTTTCTAATTTTTTTGGGCATTTTAAAATTTATGAAGTTTAAAAGATGCAATTGTCACACACACACCCAACTTAGACTCTTGCATTGTCTTCAATCAAAGGGACTAAATTCTAAATAAGAAAAGAATAGTGCGAAATAGAAACAAGCAAAATTTTAAATGCAAAAAGACACTAGATAAACATAAACAACTTGCATTAATGAAAGATATAGGGATAGAGCAATTACATAGTCCTTGAAATATATAAGTAAGAAAAAGAAGGAACTACATAAAAGATTGAAATCATGGCCAAGAATTGTGCGTCTGTATCCATATTCAAGCGGTACATGTCCGCTTGAATCCGCATAATCATGCTCATGTCACTACGATAGTAGTGACGATCCAACTGTCGGTCCTCTCAGTATTCGGCAAGAAACCCGTCGAGGTGCATCTCAATATGGTTGATAAGGCTATGAATGATCGTCGTATTTTAAATGCGCTCATCAAAATCATCCTCGTAGTTCGGGACGACCTCCTCGTCGTCCTCTTAGGCTTATCCCCCAATTTTTTCTTCCTCTTCCACATTTTCATCACCTTCGTCCCCCTCACCCATTTCCACATCTTCACATATAGGCTCAGGTGGGCCTTGTACATTTCGCAATTAAATGGAGCTATGCTCGATGGAGGTAGAATTTATGGGCTTTGGGGCATGTGAGACGGGGCCCTATCCAGAGACCGATGCATCGCAGCAAAGTGAGCTAATGAAATGCGAAATTTTATTGGTCTTGTCAAAGGTCACAGCATTTTCCTAGAAGTGCGAAAAAGGGTGTCGTAGAATAACCGAGCAATATCTCACTTGCGGAGTTTAACCATTGGCACCAACCGAGACGATCAAAAAGTTGAGTGATGTCGGCAGGAATTTGGTCCCACATCACTCGTCTCTCGATGAAAACCGTGCGGGTGGGTCCAAAGTGTTGATTGACCCAATCACGCTCTTGAGTGGAGAGGAACCCCATCTCGTGCGTCGTCGTCTTCGATGTCCGTCGAGTTATATTTTCTCACTTGACGCACGAGGAAGGTGGGACGTCTTCGAGGCATGGTGGGATAAGGAAATTTAAGGATAATGAAATAGTGTGTAATGGAGAAGAAGAGTTTTAGTGTAGGAGAAATGGGGGGCAAGGGCTGTATTTATATGTGGGTGGGGTGGGATAAGGGGGAAATGAAAGGGAGTTGGTGGGAAATGGAAGGGGGAAGTGAAAATGAAAGTTTTTGGTGTGGGAAGGAGTGAAAAGGGTAAAAATTCGTGTATGGAGGGAAGGGGGTGTTTTGGGTAGAGGGAATGTGAAAGGGTGCGAGGGAAGATGAGAAAAAGGGATGAATCTTATGTTTGCAGCACAAGTACACAAACCAGTTTGGACCAGGGGCGAAAGGTTCATGGCAATGGGCGAACCAGTTCGGGTAATTTTGTTGCATAAACTGCTTTTTGGCCTCTATTTTCACTCTTTCTTTGGCTCGGAGGTAGCGGAAGGGTAAAAACTCTCCCCAATGAGTCTAAATTGACCAAGGGTGACCGAAGACAGTCAAACTTCTTCGCGCTACCGACTTTCTTTCGCTTAGGGTGTGTTAGGGTAACCCCGATGCTCGTATCTCCCACTAATACGAACTCGAATAACACCTAAACACCCTAAAAAACTCACACGACTCACACTATAAAACAAATTCACCCCATACGCGTTGAGGGTGCGACGAACTCTCTCAAAATCTCATTCATCCTCGTAGACTGGGTCTGACAACCAAATCGTGTCGTCTTCCTCAACACACGTTTTGGGATATGGCTTTAGGCGTAGTCCATTAACTTTAAACTTGTTTCCACCTTTTGGGTTCTCCAATTCTATAACACCGTGAGGAAACACTTCTCTTATGATGAACGGGTCAATCCACTACGAACGTAATTTTTCAAGAAAGAAGTGTAGTTGTAAGGACAGATTTCCAAATAGTGTCAATTTGTATGTTTTTGCATTATTTCGGACGAAAATCACTTTGAGTCATAGGGTAGTCTTTATGTGTTAAGATTCCATTAAAGCCTACGACGTTATGATGAAGACGTAGCGGCCAAGCTTCAAAGATAAATCATGCCGAATTTTAGGTGCACGTTGTAGTCTTCATATGGTTTTTCGAGATTCTCTCAGGTATGAATGCATAATGGATTATGGTTCTCGAAATTTCTTATAAGGATGTTATCTTTTATTTAATATTGTTTTTAAAATGATTTATCTTAAATCTTTTATGTGTTAATTTTATTTTAGAAATATTCGAGGATGAATTTTAAAATAAGAGATAAAAAAAATTATGTCGTTCAAACGACATGTGTGCTCATTCTAAGGAGATATGTCGGTCGTTCGAACGATACGCTGCCTCAAAAAATATGTTTTGTTATTTAAGACGTCTTTGACTCGGAAAAATATGTGCAGAATAGAAAACAAAGATATACATTTTCTGCAATTTGTTTACAAGTATTTTCCAAAGCTAAAACATAAACATCCTCCTTGTTTCAAGATCCAAGTTTTCATAATCCGTATGTCATAGAAATCTTGATTTGGCACCTAGTTTTATTCTTCCATATTTAACATATTGTTTTCGTGCAGTGGACTCCGTGCATGATGATTGAGAAGAAGAAACGGTGGACTTCGTGATCCGATTTGAAGACGGTTGCTGAGGTTGCATCAGTAGGTACCGAGGTACGCGTGGACTCGTGTGTTGTGGACCTAGCATAGGTGGAATCCTACGTTTCACTGTGGAGGAGTGGTTGAAGATAGAAGATCGTTAAGGTTTATGGGGATCGACTCGTTGTGTAAGTCTATTGTCTATGCTTTGTAAAACCACATCAGAGTGATTGATTGGCCTAAGTCGTCCGAGGTTTTCTCCTTTAGTGGTTTCCTCATACATCGGCATTGTGAACTTGCTTTACTTTATTTAATTAATCTCACTAGATGCATGTTTACGATTAAAAAGATAAAATTGGGTTAATTAAATTGATTCACGTATTTGGTGCATACTAAAATTGAGAAAATTTTAAAAAGATTATCTTTGCCTAAAGCACATAAGCGTAGGGGTCTCCTCAATAGCTGTTAGTTATATAAAAGCACTTTTCCACCCAGACGAAACTCTTTTTGATTGATAGTTTATTCGTGTGTCAGTTTCATCCTTTCCTTGGAGATGTGGGTGCTTTAATACGCATCGACGCGTATTTCTTCCAACTCGTGCAATTGCAATATTCGCACTTCATCGTATTTGTCAATGTTATAGTGCAACCTCTTATTGTCCCAATACGCTTTGTGATAGAGCTCGACGGGGAGATGGCAAGGCTTGTCATACACAAAGCGTAATGGGGACATTCCAAGGGGGTTCTTGTATGTGGTCCAATAAGCCCATAGTATATCGATCAATCGAGTAGACCAGTTCTTGAAGTTAGGATCAATGGTCTTTTGGGGAATTTGTTTGATCTCTTGATTGTCTATGGGTGACCCGATGAGGTAAGAATAGAATTTGACTAGGGAGAACACTACCACCAATACACTACACCCAAACTGCCTAGATGTCACAGTCAAAAACTTTGATGAGGAAGACTTTTCACGATAAAAAATCGTGACAAGTTTTGGGGTGATAATTTTTTATCACGGTCAAAGTTCGTGACAAGAATTGAACTTTTCACAGACTTTGATCGTGACAAGTCCATGACAATTCTAGGCAGAATTAAAAAAGAACTATTGGGCAGTATGTCCACTGCCACTGCCCAACAGTATATTTTAGCATCTTACAACATATTTAAACTTGTTCAAACAGTATATATATCAGTCAACATCCAACAATTAATAAAAACTACATATGAATCAACCAATAAATATTCATAACCAACCAACATTTAATATTCAAATTAAATAAATATAAATAATATCCAATAAAAAATATTCATAAGCATGAAAATAATACAAATAATATCAAGGGATTGAGTTTTGAACAGGTCTGGGGAGGAAGATAGGTCACACTAGAAATGAATTGATACAGCCCTCAATTTTTCGAACGTCGCATTGCTCTTCCAACCACAAGGGTTCATTCTCTTTTCCGGGCATATTATGCGTGACACAAACCCTTGCCTCAATATCTTGCAACACACCTCCATGAACCTCACTATCCGATTGTGTGTCTGGGTCCCTCAACCCCCTAGCTATGGGCTTGCCACCCCGTAGTTTTAATAAATACAGACTCGACCAACCCATTATTGACCTAGGTCGTTTGACGGGTGTCAAGGAGGCAAATGGATCATATACAGGCGACGAGTGGATGCGTATCGGCGATGAGGGTGAGTGAGATGGAGCAGTGGCCACCTCGTCTACAGCTTTTCCCTTTCCCTTATATGAGGTGGACCCCAATTGACGCTTTATGTACTCGAACATATTGAGGACTGTGGCATCCAACCTTTCTAACATATCGATATGGGTATCCACCTTACGAGCCAACTTGATATTACTCATCTCAATCCCGGTGAGCCTCGACCTCCCCACCCGAGAGCTCACCCCCTTATCCTCCCCTTGTGATCCGTCCCGAGCGCTTGGCTTAATGCGTCCGTAGACAAAGAGGCCTTGTCGGCATCAAACTGGGAGTTGTGCACTTCCATAAGCTTTTCCTGAAACGACAAAAAGTACACGATTAGTTAACTTAATAAAAAAAAATATAATTGTAAGATATTTTTATAACTTACAATTGTGGTTGTAGCGCTCGGGGACACCTCCTTATTCTTAACCTTCTTCATCTGAATTGACACATAGGCATCGAGCCTATATGGCCCACCCCCAGGGCCACTCCCCGTATCCTGAAATAAAATAATGCACAATTAGTGAGTAATGCAAAGTAATGCTAAATTAGAATAATATAAAACTAAAATTGAAGAAAAATAAAAACTTACCATCTTGTGCTCCACCTCAGCATAAGACGTACGCCTGGAGTAGTGCATGTCGACCCTTTTGGCCCGATTTTCCCTCCCCGATTGACGAGATGTCAACTACCGATCCTAGATCTCATTGTTGATAATCTGCTGTCAGTTTTCCAATGAGATCGGTTCCTTCGACGGTACCGTGTCACGGACTCTCAATATGGACTCCCAGTCATGTCCAAAGTATCGTGCCCGTATGCTTTTTCTTCCATGTTTTGTATTGATTTCTCAATTGTTCGAACATGGAGTCGCCGACATGTGGGGGCAAGCCGAATTATGCCTGTCAAACAAATACAAACCAAAACGAAAGTAAGTGTTAGTTGTATTTGAATTATAAAATATAATAAAATATAAATATAAATATAGATATAAAATAAAAATAAAGTGAGTAACTACCTGTAGTGCTTCCCAGATGGCCATCTCGAGCTCGATGGGCACCTTCCTCCAATCCATGTACCCCGGGCGACGATCATCTTCAGCGACTTCAGGTCCCTAACCTGTAAGACTGTCTTTTTCTCGACGAGGGGCACCAATTTGACCCATTTTAGGGGCCTAGTGGCAGACGAGCCTTCCTCACCTCTGCTACCGTAATGCCCTGATGAAGACATTTCCTGCAAAAATTATTATTATTAGTACTAACATGTATATGAGAAAATGATCAATAACCAAAAAACCATTTTTGATTTAAATCCGATAATAACAAAGCATTAGAAG
This sequence comes from Sambucus nigra, assembly GCA_949130495.1. Classification (NCBI taxonomy): domain Eukaryota; kingdom Viridiplantae; phylum Streptophyta; class Magnoliopsida; order Dipsacales; family Adoxaceae; genus Sambucus; species Sambucus nigra. The sequence goes on from OX422211.1 coordinate 311,368,990, forward strand.
AATACAAGTTAACAAAGTACTAGAAGAATACAAGTTAACGACATTATAAATCTAAATATTGTTTCAATGTCGGGTCATGTCACGGACTTTGAATTAATGGCGTCGTTGCCGGTCTTGGGATTGTGAAGCTCGAAGGAAATTTCATTTTGTATTTCATTTATTTTTCGCACTTTCTTATTTATTTTTTTATTTTTTTTGTTTGTACCATTTTTATATTTTTAGAAGGCTTGTATTTAGGATTATTTTATCATTGCTTGTATTGCAGTGCTTAGAGACACCATTTATTTTCCATTTAAATTTGTAATAATTCAAGACAAGCGTGATAGGGAAACCGGACAAGGTAGAGAGAGGGCGCCCATTGGCGAGGATTTAGAAGCCTCTCTACCTTGGGTCGGTAGGACTCCCGGGGACGACTGAGATAGGCGTGATCTCCCCCCGGTCGACTCAACATATTCGGCACCCCACGGCCTAAAAACCGTGGGAGGTACATTTCTTACACTCTCGCGCCTCTCCTGTTAGCGAGTCAATTCTTGTGTGTGCTCTTGTGTGCTCTTATTTGATTTTATTCTCGCATTTATTTTTGAATGGTGTGATGAATTAAATTGCTAAGACCTACACCCGGTCACTCACGAGAAGGGATTTCATCACCCGACTCACTCGCTTATCATTGTGTGCTACCCTAGCCATCACTAAATTTAAAATCAATCAACTAGGTAGCCCAATAGGAGAACATTTTGCAAAGGCGATCACTAAAATATTTCCGTGATTTTTATCGCCCACGGACTTAATTAAAATTTGACTACCCTTTCACTAAATTCAAAGATAAAAATTGGCTATGTGCTAGTTAGGAATTTTTCTTGACTTGTGTGTGTGTCCAATTCCATTTTTCGGTAGTCGATTTTAGTTAGTCCGTCCAATTCAAAGAGTCAATATTTTTTTCCCCACCTTTTCTTTCAAAAAAAAAAAAATCCAAAAATCCAAAAATATTTTTCTTCCTTTATTTTTCAAAAAAATCCAAAAATATTTTTCTTCCTTTATTTTTCACAAAAAAATCCAAAAATATTTTCTTTCTTTCATTTTAGAAAAATTCAAAAATATTTTCTTTCTTTCCTTTTTAGAAAAAAATCCAAAAATATTTTATTTCTTTCCTTTATAGAAAAAAAAAATCAAAAAAATATTTTCCCCCTCATGGCCGAAGAACGTCCTTTACGGGACTACTTTGGTCATTTTCCATTGACACGTGACACGTGTGAGAGTAATCCCGAGCGGTCTCTTTATGATATTCTTCATGATTTCACCTCTCTCATGAGTACCGTTGGTACTCTTGACCCATCTATGCATGCACCTCCTATTCCATCAACCTCGGTGTCAAGTGTCACCGTGCCTCCTCCCTTGTTGTGCACACACTGTTCTAATGCCGATCACATGTCCCATGTGTGTCCATACTTGTCATATCCATACAAACCCACCATGGAACATGTGTATCCATATGACACTGTCCTGGAACCCACCTCGGCCTATTCTCCCTATATAACCAATCCCGAGTTGTGTGAGAACCCGAGCTATTCGTGGAGGCCTGATCACCCTTCCACGCAATATGTATCCCAACCTGATGTTGTGGATCCTCACACGTTCCAACAGTCGTCATGGCAATCTTGTGCACCCAGTCACGATCAGTTTCCTCACTACGCACCCCATGAGTATCAACCATTTGTCCATCACGAGAGCAATCCTTTCGTGTATGATGCACTTGGCCCCATCCCACACACTTCCTTTGAGTATTCTCCATACACTCATGATTATAGCGTGTTGTGTCCACCTCACCCACCACCACCACCCATCATTCCACCAACACCTTCATCCACATCCACTCTCGAAACCCTCTTGCAAAAGTGCATACTTGAGCAAGAGCAAGCAATTCAAACTCAAGCTCTCCAAAGGCTTGAACAACGTTTAAATGAATTGGTGTGTGCGCGAGAGTCGGATATTCCCTTGGCCCCACCCATCGTTGCCACCGAGTGTGACGATGATGTGTCCCCTTGTGACACAGAATTTGAGTGTGACCAACCCTACCACGTCGAGAATCTCGAAGTTGAGACCATTCCATGGTCCGGGTCCCAAGTCGACAATTGTGTTGACTTACCTTTCATTAGTGAGCCTGATCCAACCCCACCCTGTCCTTATGAACCCATCATTGCGGTTCCCATTCACCTTTCCACTCTCGTAATATCCAAAACAATGCCCGAGTCTATACCTATCGAGCCTCACGCTTATGTTCCCGAGGAACCAATTTATCCTAGGTTAGCTCCAGCTACGAGTGCTCACCATTTTCCTGAGATAGAATCCGTGATAGTTCCTAACTATTTGGATCTGGATGATGTCCCACCATGCATGGCTCCCGTTGAGCCCGATATTTCTATCGATTCCTCTATCTCCGATCTTGGTGCCTCGTTTTACCCACCCACCCCATTTACCGATGCTACCTTTTTGGAGAAGTTGATCACTCCATCTTTAGAAACCACACTCCCTTGTGAGTATTCCTTTACTCCTCCCAATGAGTGTGTGTCTCCCACGCTTGAGTTGGATCATCTTCCTCCACCATTTATCCTACCCGATACACCATTTGTCCCACCCGACCCACCCATTGTTCCTACCACCCCACCACCTGGTTTGGATCTTGATTTTGCACATTTCAAGTTTCCATTGACATTTTTAGATCCTCACCTAAAACCATCCTCCATCCACGAGAGTATTTTTGGTGCTACTCTCCACTCCCGTGACACCGAGCATGTTCCTCCATGCATACCACTTCCTAGTGGTGTTGATTTTTCTCAACAACTCCCTGGCGTGTCACGGCGCCACCATTATCATCGTCCATTCATAGAACGGTCGTGTGATTTTTGTGAGGCCCATCCCATTACAATTTCCACACCATTTCGCCTCCCTCACCAATTAGAGCACTATGCTTATAGGGCCCTTGTTGCCCTCACCTTTCGGCTCAATAAAGCCCGAGACCGATACCTTTTTCACCCTCACCCTTACCTTAATACCCACCCACCCATGGTCCACCGATGCTTTGCATCGTGTGATGCACTTTGCCATACAGGTGCATTGACCATTTTAGCCTTTTTCCAGCAAGACTGACGCTTCAGTCTTGTTTGGGGGTGATTTTCATCACCCATTCTTCTGCCGCCCTGCGCTTTCATAGATCTTATCTTTAGGGTGAGATTCCATCGGTCTGGCTGAAGACATTAAACTTAGCGCTACTGGGAGGCAGCCCGCGTTTCTTGTACTAGTCTCATCCTGTTTGGGGGTGGTGTTTCACATCACCCTATGCTTTATCATGCTTATGGACTTGTACACATTTTTTTTCTCTTATCATTTACTCAGGTTTATTCTTGGCTACATCTGTCCACTTCATTAGCGGTTCATTCTGGTAATCTCTTTCCTACCTTATGCTCTCAATTTTAAAAATCATTTTACCTAACATCGAGGACGATGTTCCTTTTTGTTTGGGGGTGGGGAATTTTATCAAAATCGTGCCTCTTTTGAAAAATTTTGATTGTTGAACCTGATTTTTAAAATTTTGTGCAGTTTCTTTCATCTCACTCATTGATGTGGATTTTCAATCATCCATCTTTTAAAGTCTAGGAATCAAGTTAGAGAATATTTTTTCTAAATGGCTTATGTAATACGTAGCAAGGCATTTTGCACCATGAATTTCTAGACTCAACAAAATTTGCGCACGTATCACGTCATTACGTTTAGAGTTGAAGAGTACCACAATTCCCATGAGAACCTTAAGGATCACTTGTTGAGACTTTAGCCCGTGAGATTTGTGCCTTTCACCCTTTTAGAGTGCTTTACGCAATCTCCGAGTCACAAGTTGATTCAACTTTCTTTGGGTCCTCACTTAAATTGTTGTATGATCTCATTTTCTTTCATAAAAATTTGGCTTGATCACTGAGAATGACATCTTTTTTCGAGTTGTAAGAAAGGAGTGTCTTGATATTTGTCCCGATCACTAGGATTTTCATCCATATACCTACCACTTTCCCCCCATATCACATTTACCTTTCACTCACCCAATACATTACCATATTCTACCCTTTTTCCATATTCCCCACATCATACATTCCCCACTCCACTCATATATCATCCTTCATTTTTGAGAAAAAGAGTGTGATTTCAAATGTAAATGTCTTCATTGTTAGTTTGAAAAGTGAAAAAAAAAAGAGAGAGAGAAAAAGAGAGAAACATAAAAATAGCAAAAATAAAAGAAAAGAAAAATCGAAAAAAGAGAGAAAAGAAAAAAAAAAGAGTTTGTAGTTAGTAATAAAGACATTTGTGCCTAAAGTGTATACACTCTTCTCGCTCACCCATCACATATCCATTATTTCACACATCAATCCCATTCTACATCACCATCCTTACCTCATCCCATCTTACCTCATCCCATCCATCCATCCATCATATCATCATCTCATCCTATCATACCGCACCTTATATATCCTTCTCATTTTCATTTCCCCCTCAGCCATATACATACATATTCCCCTAGGTGTTCGGGCAAATGAAAGTCAACGTGGTGAATAACTCGACGTTCTCACTATAGTGATTAGCATTCTTTCATGAGATCATTTTTCTTTCTTATTGTTCGTTCTTTCATATATGTGTGTGAGACGTTTGAACTTAATTACATTTACTCACCTCCTCACACACAAGAGCGATACACTAACCCATATCTCGTGATTTCATTTGAGAGAGATATATCCGTGAGATTTGAAGTTGAAGCGTTGATTCCGACAAGGCAATCTAGGAATTACTCTGATGATACTCGACCCGTTTGACTGATTCACACTATACACGTTGAGTTCTAGGAAGGATGTGCCTTGAGTATTTACTTAGTTAAACTTTTTACACATTCTAGCTTGTATTTCTGAAAATATTTCTTGTGATGGATTGTGCGATTATTCTACGTCTAATAAGAGATTGACTGCCCTTCAATAAATTTTTTGCAAAATAAGAATTTTGTGGGTATATTCCCTGCAAACCCTCACGAGACACAACTCGTCCTGTAGGGCAACCTATAGGTTTAAAGGCTTGTTGCACATGCTAAGTGCAATCGCAAGTGCCCGCGAAAGTGGTACACTTTTGGTTACTTATCTTTCTCTTTCTCTCTATCTTATTGCTCGAGGACTAGCAACACTCTATTTGGGGGGGGGGGTGATAAGCACCCAAAACTGTACAATTTATACCCCAAATAGATGTATTTTAGTTGCTATTTCTCGGTAATATGGGTCTTATGTGCTTAAATGTTTATTATGCAGGCCGAATGCAAGTTGCGGTGTTCAAACGCGTATTTCAAGGCAATTGTGCATTTTATGGAGCTAAATACCTCTCCAGTACCCTAACCCGAGACTAAACCTAGCCCAAACTTACCTCAAGCCCGTGTGTGTTTTATTTGTGTCATTTTATTATTTTTTTTAGATTTTTAGTTTGAGTTATTTTTATTTTTAGGATTTATTTTAGATTTATTTAATATTTTCTAGATTTATTTTCTATTTTTCTATTTGATTTTTATTAATATATTTTTATTTATATTGATTTTTATTAGTCTTTAGTTTTAGTTTTATTAGGATTACTTTTTAGGAATTTAGTTTTATTACATTTTATTTTTTTAGGACTTTAGTTTTTAAGTTTAATAGATTTACATTGTTATTTCTTTTTAGTTTTATTTTTATTGAGTCTTGATTTTAATTTTTAGTATAGGAATTTAATTTTTAGATTTTTAGTTTTTATAAGTTTTATTTTATTACTTAGATTTTATTTTTATTTTTAGTTTTATTTTATTAGGGTCCAAATTAAACTCACACACAACTAAAACCATTAACCCCACCTAATCTATCCTACACATATCCTACCCTCACCCTCATCCTACTAACCTACACTCACCACACTCTAACCCCCCTCTCTCCTTCTTCTCCCATCCACACAACCACCTCTCTCCTCACCCACCATTAACAAACTAAAAACCCACCTGCACTCTTTCTCTCCCCTATCTCCTAGCTGCCACCGTCGCCTGAATCCCCCGCCTCGCCATCTTCGGACTCTACTCCTCCGGCGACGCCCCTTACCACCCAATCCGGCGAACGTAGCTCCCTGCATACTCACTACCGGAGCAAACCGGAAAACTCCATCTGTGGCGCTAAACCCACCTGTCCGCCGCCTCTCCCTCTCGGCTTGCCGGCTTCCCTCTATCCAGTCAGTCCGCCGTCAGCGTTCCCATCCCCCACCTCCTTCGCCGACACCCAGCCATCAGCCCCATCCACAACTCCAACCCATTTCCTTCTCCCAATACCCAAAACCCATTTTCTCTTCCACGATTCTTCCACCTGCTATTCCAAAGACCAAAATCAAGACTTAATTCCCCCATGTGCCTAATACCTCTTTTTAACCCCTTTTCCTATTCTACCCCCAACTACCCATATTTTACCCAATACCCAAAACTACCCTTATAACCAAATCAGATTTATTCCCCCATTTTCCCACTTGTCCCCACACCTCACACAATCCATGCACAATTGTGCACTCTCTCCATATTACCCTCACCTTCATTACCTCACACCATTTCCACATGCACTCCCTACCAATTTCCATTTGTACCCCTTTGCTCCATTGCATATAACAAGTAGATAGGAATTCTAGATTAGAGAGTTTTGTAGAGAGAAAATTCTAGAGAGAGATAGTTTAGTTTAGAAAATAAATCCTTGTAAATAGTTTTTCATTTTTTTATTTTTAGATATTTGTGAGATTAAATATTGTTAGAGAATTAATTGAGTGAATATTTTACTTTCAAATCATTTGGATGCTCAATTAAGTGGTGTATGCTTCAATTTGGAAGATTAGAGTTCAACTTTCTCAAGGAGACTTGGTTTGCTTGTTCTTTTCTCTTCTCTTTTATTTTAGTAGCCTTGATTACTAATTTGTCATATTTCATATCATGTTAGGCTAAATCCCCATTCAAGGGGTGGGGAAACCCATTATTTTGATGTTAATGTTAATTTAATTAGTTTAATTAAATTAAAATTCCCTTTGATGATTATTTTTGCAATCTTACTTTTAATTTACGCCTCGAGAGAGGGTAAATGATTTTCGAGAGAAAATCGAGATTCTAGTCTTAATTTCCATCTTAGAATCGAACTAGAGATAGGTTTTTCTATAATGTGAAGTTATTTCTTTGAATTTAAACTCTAATCATATTTTTATGATCTAAACTAATTTAGTAAATCGATCCTAGCGGGTGATTTGTTAGATGATGTTTAGATCTACATTTTGTGAGTTGTAGGATTGTAAATTTAATCCTCTAAAAGATTATTATTAAAATTACATTTGCAACGAGAGTTGATTTGTAATTTCAATATTAATTTGGGAAGTTTAGTTTGAATAAATTAATTAAATAGATTAAATAGAAATTATGGCATAACCCCACTCCTTGATTGTTCTCACAATTATTTATCTCACTTTACCTCTTATTTTTAGTTTAGACTTTAATTTTTCATTTTAGTTACTTTCTAGTTTGTTATTGTCATTCTACATTTAGTTTATTTTAGTTTAAAATCTCACCTCACCCATTTGTTTTAATATTGAAAAAGCTAAAAAAATTAGAAAAAGTGAAAAAGCACAAAAAGAAAATAAAAAGTGAATTACAATTGAATTTGTTCCATTTTCTTTACTCCCTGGAAAGTGGATTGATACCCTTACTTACCTCTACACTTGAGTTAATTATATTTGTAGGTACATAAGGATTTTGATTAGAAGGGCTTTTCAAGCAACGACAATATATACGCAAAAGTTTTTTCTATCATTTAAATTGATTAAAATACGAATTAACATATTCACTAACCAAAAACTAATTTTGATTCAAATCCGATAATAACAAAGAACTAGAAGAATATAAGTTAACAAAGCACTAGAAGAATACATGTTAACGACATTATAATTTTAAATATTGTTTCAATTTCGAGTCATGTCCACAGAAACTTATCAAGTACAAATGAATTAATAGCATTAAATTATCGTCCAATAATAATAAAGCACTAGAAGAATACACGCTACTAGTTATTCTAAATAATTGGAATACTTATTAAAATCTAAAAATTATTTCGGATTAAGGTTATCATCTAAAATCGATTAATATTCGATAGGAGCAGCCAAGTCATTCACGCTGCTGGTTAGACGCTTTGGCACATGTAGGACGATTCACCATGACTCGTTGTTGATATACTCCAAGTAAAACACTTGCTTGACCTTTTGAAAAGAACAAACAAATGGCTCATCGCTCACGTACTCGTTGCTTTTCAACTTGGGCAAGTCAACCATTATCAAATTGGGGCCAGGATCAACTTTACAAACATTTTTTTATCCTCAACTCTTACCCAATCACAGTAAAACACCGCCTTTTTTAATCTTATATAGTCCAATTCAAATATATTTCAAATGACACCATTGTAAGTCATTGCAGCTTCAACAAGGTTTCTATATTTTGTGCTCGCTCGAAAATAAGTAAGAGCCTTGTATGAAATGCCCGAATTCTGTACATTTGTATTTTCCTCGTACACCCTTACACCGAATACGTAATCGTTCGATCGATACTTTTTGTACTCGTGTTCCATGAAGAAGGGTCCAATTGCTAGACGACCAAGCCTTGATGTCACATCACCCGTCTTTAAGAGCTGAGATTCTAGATAAATTAATTAGGTTAGTTTTAAAGCTTTCTTGTAATGTGACATTTAATAAGAGGCATTTTCATTATAATTACCTCGTGTGACATCCATAACCTAAATTCGATGTCTTATTGGGCCATAGTTCTTCATCTTTTATTGTTCCGACACGCATCATATTTTCTGTATTGATCGTGATGAACGTATTACGAAATTGATCATGTATAAAAATTAAATTAATGCAAAAGTTAAAATAATATAAACTTACTTTTTCCATTATTTAACATCTTCATGTGTGTCAAATAGATAACGAACTACTTGTTCATGTTGTAAACTCGTTAATTTCACTCACTTGTCCATCACCTGCAGTCCTCATCGACGAATTCATCACTGTTATCCACACTGCTTGGGTCACGCATGTATTCTTGAGTGTAGATTGATGACTCCACGGTGATGTATTCCTCTACAAATGATCCTTTAATGTATCGTGTATTCTTGACGTGATCTTTGAAAACTTTCATTAATATTTCAAATGGATACATCCATTGATATTTAACTAGGCCGTAAAGAAGTGCCTCATCGTATAGGTGTACCAACAAGTGAACACTTGTGTCAAAAAATGAGGGGGGAAAGTACTTCTCCAACACATAAATTGCTTCGGTTACCGCTACTTTTTTAAACACTATGTGATCTTGATTGACTACATTCTCACATAAAAGTGTGAAGCATGTGCTAATTTGCATAATAGCCCTCCAAAGATCCTTTTGCTTGGATAAACAGTGCTTAAACAATAGAGGAACCAATTGCATGATCGCATGCCAATCGTGGGACTTACACTTATATAAATCATGGGTAGCATAATTCACAATCTTTCCAGTGGGACGAAAAATTAGATGGAACCTTCAAATTATATTTTCTGTCTAAAAGCACCTTTATTTTCTCACTCGTCAAAGTAAACGCACCAGGGGGAATTATTATCCTTCCCCTATTATCTTCATTCAACCATAGTTGTGGTTTAAGTTTTAACGATTTAAGGCCTTTTCGAGCATTTTCTCCATCATTTGAATGAATCCACCCAAGGCATGTGCCCATAATATGTCCAGTGATGTTATTCTCCTCATGCATCACATCCAATACATGGCACACCAAGTTATTCTACCAATAAGTCAAGTCAAATAAAATTGACCAAGTTTTCTCGGAGGTAGCCTATATTCAACCCCACCCGGTAAAAAAAAGAACTTTTCTCAAATCTAAAACTATGAGCGGGGGGTAAAAACCTCATATGGAAATGGTATATATTTTTTACACTAATAGTGAGATGCAAAGATTCAGTCTCCTCTCCATAAATAGGACACCCCAAATAATTAAGTACTACACAACTGGATAATGTCCTATAATCTAGAAAATCATAGATTTCCCACATCAACATAGCTTTCAGCGTAAACTCTTCCTTTTTAAAAGAGTCAAATGCTTGCACACCCTCTTCCCATAACTCATTTAATTATTCTACCAAAGGAGCCAAGTAGACATCGATGTCCTCACTTGGTGTCTTTGGCCTAGGTATCAAAAAAGACAACATCAAAAATTCAGGTCTCATACACTATAAAGGAGGGAGGTTGAGTGGCGCTAGGATCACTGGATATACACTCGGATTGGTGCTTAGATTTCCAAATGGATTGAAACCATCTGTTGATATTGCTAAATGAATGTTACGTTATTCTCTAGAAAAATTGGTATACTCATAACTCATCATCTTCCAAGCTATAGAATCAATAGGATGACACATGAGAGTGTCCCCTACTTCTGCCCTAGCATGCCAAGTCATTATCTCCGCTATCCATGGTACTGTGAAAAAATGCCTCAATCTAGGCCCGACGGTAAATATTTCAACACTTTTGGAGGCACTTTTGAGATTGTCTCTTCCTTGCCAATAGATTGCACATATTTAGGTTCATCGCATACCGAACACTGATCGATATTCTTAAACTCCTTTCTATATAGAATGTATTCATACACATAAGCATGAATTGATTTATACTTTATTTCCAAACCTTTCAAACTGTTCTTCATAGTAGGATAGCTATTTGGAAGTGTGTTATGCTTGGGTATCTAGTCCTTTACCCAATTCTAAATTCCCGTCACATTATTATCAGACAAACCATACTCGGTCTTTAAACTATGCAAAATAACCATGGCATGTAAATATTTTTTTATCTTTCTCACAACCAGAGTACAAGGGCTGGGTCGCCTTAAATTTTAAACTTTGGTAGTCATCGTCAAGGTTTATTACGATATCTTCATGAGCATCTGAACCTTATACATCTTTAGTGACCTCATTTTCTTCCACTTCATGAACTCCGTATGCTTCATCAACTAAATCCTCTAGCATATCATGATCTACATTGTCCTCCTCCCCTTGTACATTTATCCTACTTATTGAAAGTTATTGTGAAGGTTGCTCGGGGACAAAAGGAACATCCGATTCCCCGTGAAAAATGTAAAATCGATAACTATCTTGCATACTCCATCTTAACAAATGTAGTTTAAATGTTTTCCACTCAAATACCTTACCATTCCTGCACGTAGCACACGAACACGAGAACTCTTAATCATTACGACATCTCTTTGCGTATTTCACAAATTCATTAGCACATCTGCGAAACACATTCCCTGGTCTATTTGTCTCAACCATCCACTCTTTATATAGAGGATATCCCATCACAACTACTACAAATAATCACCTATTATGGGTAGGAAGCATATATTCATGGATTAATATAAACAAAAGTGTGAAAATTTAGTTTCCAATAAATGATTTACTACAATATTGATATTTCATCTTTTGGAGTTATATTATAAAAATAATATAAATCCTATTTCCTCCATATCCTCTAAAGGGTGAGTGGTCCTATCCCATTCAAGACCACATATTTATGTAATATACTTAGCAGCCCATGCACATGGTTTCAATTTGAGGAAAATTCGGCATTATATCCCCATTGTTTTCCAACTACATGACATAGATTCGCAAGTGTAAGTATTATTTCAATTTATCAATTGAGATAACACTTAACACTGCATTATCTAGTATGTACCCAAAGAACATTAAGAGAAGGCGTCAGAACTTACACAAAAATTAACAAGTTTAAGCCACTAAGAATATTATTGTATAAAAACTATGTCGTCCCAAAGTGTCCAAACGGGACAATTCGAGAGATCTCATTACAGGGATAATGACTCTCGAACAGGTCTAAGGGATATTGAATGCGTACCCATAAGAACTAGAAGGCTATTATATATACGCATTATATGTAATTCAAAGTAGTTATGAATTACCATGGTAAGTATATTTCATTTATTCGGTAGTAATGTTTATAGTGATGATTTATACATAGTTATGTTTCATTTTTCGTTATTAATTATTTAACAACAACCTTTTAAAACCTATAGTATGTTTCATCTATGCCTTATTTATATACGGTAGAATCACAAACCTAAATATTAGAATTGCCTAGGTCCAACCAACTCAATGGTCATCTAAATGTTCAAATCCACCAGTCAATAACAATTCAAGAATCCCAAATGACCATCCAAATAATAATACGAAATATTATAAATGCCTAGGGACAACCAACTCAATGGCCATCTAAATATTCAAATTCACTAGTCAACAACAGTTCAAGAATCCCAAACCAAAATTCAAATAATAATGTGAAATATTATAAATCCCTAGGGCCAACCAACTCAATGGTCATATAAATGTTCAAATCTACCAATCAACAACTTATATATTGAACATGAGAATATAAACAGCATTATATCATGTTACAGTACCGTTATGTCATGCATTCACGTGAGAATACACGCATGCATGCGTGCACCCCCCAAAGCAAGTGTTATATAACAAGTAACAAGGGTGAAAAGTTAATAAGTAATCGTATACACGTTGATTTAGTGTAAATTTACATCTGCCTAGATTATAGTAACGAGAACCGCCTAAATCAACTTGTATACTATTACTTATTACTTATTACTTATTACCTTTTCACCCTCGTTACTTGTTATATATATATACACACACACACACACACATAGAGAGAGATGTTGATAGCCGGCATAAACTGCTCGTGTATGTCAAATATGTCGTTGGGCATTTATGCCTCTATACAAACAAATACCTAGGCTTGGCACGCTAACTACAGAGTGTAGCGGCAAGTAGGAATCGAATCCACAAAGACTAGTTGTTAGAATTCAATTAATTTAATAATTCTCAAATAAACGTGTAAAAGATAATATGTAAACAAAACATTATACTAGGCATGTATTTAAACTAAAATTATCAAAGGAAATAAAAACTATAGATTGAGACTAATATCCCTCAACCCGGATTAACACGTATAAATGGTTACATGGAACTATGAATTTAGCAATATTGAATCTCATTTCAATAAGTAATTAAATCTAGAGTTTCCATCCCCTAAATATTCATAAAAGCCTACTATAATTTTGGCGTCAAGAAATACCCCGGAAATCACACATGCAAGGTCATAAATACGGAGCATACATGATATACCCACTTAAATCTCCTAGGCGTAAAATCAAGAACAACCCAATCAAATTAAACTCATTAAACCCATCACCAAAGCAAAGAAACCCATTAACCCAAGGTGAGTTCAATCAATCTCAACCTAAACTAAACTAGCTAGAAAGCATGATAAATGGAATGAATTAAAAGTAAGCAATAAATGAAAGAAATAAAACTAAGTTACAAAGCCAGTAAACTATTTAACAAAGCTTGAAAAATAATAATTAAAGCTTGGATAAATGGAGAAAATAATGAATAGTGGATTACAATAACCCAAATGGCACAAACCCTGGGATAGAGAAGCTCCATCCAAATCCCCTCTAAAAAAACTCTTCTCTAACCTAACTTACTACCAAATGAAAGATATCTGATTATTACAACAAAAACCCACTTAACTAGTAAGTGGGAAAAGAAATAAAGGAAAAAGAAATAAAAGTGTGTCGAGTGGTTTTGGTGTTGTCCTTCCTCCGCGAGATATCCCGTAACTTCGTCTTTATTGATCGGAATCGTGCGCTGTCAGCAGCCACGCGAAGATGACTCAGAGGGATTCAATTTATGTGAAGACATTGGGCCAGAAACCCAATTTATGAATTTACTAAAAATGCCCCTGTATGTGCGATTGTCAACGGAACTTCCTCGGAATGCTGCCGAACTTCTCACTAAGCACCGTAATACCTACAAAAGCTCAATTATACCTCGCAAAATATGTAAACATATTAAATAGATGTTTTTTGGCTAACGAGCATAAATGTAGGAATTAAGGTACTCGAGGGGGCTAAAATGCACAAGTAAAGAGGGTGAATATATGCAATATTCAAGCCGAATGACATACAAGGAAAAGCTACGGCACAAGTGTATAAAGATATACGTCGGTCGTTATTTTTATCTCCCACCGCTATGCAAAAATCAAAACTATGACTACACTCTTTTAAGGGAGTGTAACGGCTAGTCTGGGTATCGAATCCCTGGATAAATGTTGCCAGAATATTAATTAGTTTAATACTTCTCAATAAAAGTGTAAAAGATAATTGTTATCAAAATAAAAGATGATACTGGGTGTGTAAGTTTAAGCCAAGATTTCAAAAAGGGGAAAAACTATAGATTGAGACTAATATACCTCGCCTCGGATTAATACGCATAATGGCTACATGACACTATGAATTTAGCAAGATTGAATCTCATTTCAACAATCAGATAAATCTAGGGTTGTCACCCCCCTAAATTCGTATTAAAGCCTAATATAATTTTAGCGTCAACAAATACCCCAAAAATTACACAGTAAGGTCACAAATACGAAGCATACAAGATATTCCATGTTAAATCTCCTAGGAGTAATAACAAGGACAACCCAATCGAATTAAATGAATAAAACCCATCACCAAAGAAAAGCAACCCATTAACCCAAGGTGAGTTCAATTAATCACAACCTAATTTAAGTTTGCTACTAAACATCATAAATGGCATGTATTAAAAGGAAGCAATAAATAAAGAAATAAAACTAAGTTACAAAGAAAGTAAACTAATTAACAAAACTTGAAAAACAACAATGAAAGCTTCGATAAATAGAGAAGACAACCCAAATGGCACAACCCTAGGAGAGAGAAGCTCCACCAAAATCCCCTCTAAAAAAAACTCTTCTCTAACCTAACTTACTACCAAATGAAAGATATCCGATTATTACAACAAAACCCAACTTAACTAGTAAGTGGGAAAAGAAATAAAGGAAAAAAAAATAAAAGTATGTTGAGTGGTTTGGGTGTTGTTCTTCTCCACGAGAAATCCTATAACTTCTTCAATATAGATCGAAATCGTGCACCGTCAGTGACCACGTGAAGATGACTCAGAGGGCTTCAACTTTCGTGAAGACATTGGGCCAGAAACCCAAATTGTGAATTTACTAAAAAGGCCCTTGTGTGTTAGATTATCGACAAAATCCTCGGTACACTATTGAACTTCACACTAAGCATCGTAATACCTACAAAAGCTCAATTATATCTCGTAAAACATGTAAACATATAAAATAGAGATTGTATGGTTAACGAGCATAAATACAGGAATTAAGGTACCCGAGGGGGCTAAAATGCATAACTAATGAGGGTGAATATATGCAATATTCGATTCGAATCAAATGTACTTATATATATATATAGAGAGAGAGAGAGGGAGAGAGAGAGAGAGAGAGAGAGAGAGAGAGAGAGAGAGATGGACCAGAATGTGTGTGGAGAGAGAGGGAGAGATGGTCGTCGAAAAAAGTGAGGAAGAGGAAAGGGGGTCGCCGATGCCACTGCTCCTGCTCCAATTACCACAATATATCAATTTATATCAATTACCAATTTCAATATACAAATTATAATTTCAGAATACCAATTTCAATGTACAAATACCAATTTCAGAATACCAATTTTAATTTATACCAAATACCAATTTCAGAACATCAATTTCAGAGTGCCAATTTTAGAATACCAATTTCAATATACAAATACCAATTTCAGAATACCAATTTCAATTTATATCAAATACTAATTTCAATTTATACTAAATACACACACATTGAAACATACACTAATATACATACACATACACTGAAACATGCATTAACACACACACGCGCATTGAAACACACACACACACACTGAAACATATGAGAGAGAGAGAGAGAGAGAGACATGTTTGCAGAGAGGGGGAGGAGAGATGAGATAGTGGATGAGAGAGGGAATAGAGATGAGGGATGAGAGAGGGAGGAGAGAGGTTGCTTGTTCGCAGAGGGAGAGAGAGGGAATTGCGAGGGATAGGGGAAAGAATAAGACGACTAGGGTTTTATTTCATTAAAGTTGTCACGAACGTGTCATGGTTAAAGACCGTGATAATAAACGCGTGTTTTGTTGTCAGGATGTTTGACTGTGACAACCTTGATCGGGTGAAGAGTGACATTTTTGCCAATTTTCTCTAATGATAACTCCTTCTTCGGGGTGGAGTAATTCAATTGAGGCTCGGTTAAAGTCATACTATAACAGTATATGATGTGGGATTTCTTATCTCTTTGTTTCCCTAAAATAGCCCTTACATCATAATCACTCGCATCACACATAATCTCGAATGGAAGGGTCTAATCCAGAGCTTGCATGGTGGGAGCGGATATTAGCATGATTTTTAATTTTTTGAAAGCTTCTTGGCATGCTTCACTCCACTCAAAATGGGCGTCCTTCACGAGTGGGGTACTTAAGGGCCTAGCGATGACACTAAAGTCCTTAATGAACCTATTATAGAACCCCGTATGGCCCAAGAAAGAGCTCACGTATTTTAGTGACTTAGGTAGGGGAAGTTTGGCAACAATGTTAATTTTTTCCCTATTGAGCTCTATACCCTTGGATGACACGATGTGACCAAGAATTACGCCTTCAGTAACCATAAAATGGCATTTCTCCCAATTTAGTAGCAAATTATTTTCCACACTTCAGGCTAACACCTTCTCGAGATTAGCGAGGCAATAGCTAAAAGAGGATTCGAAGACACTAAAATCTTCCATAAACACCTCAAGGCCCCTTTCGACCATGTCACTAAATAGACTATGCATGCACCGGTGAAAGGTCGCGCGTGCATTACACAACCCAAATGGAATACGTTTGTAGGCAAATGTTCCAAAAGGGGATGTGAACGTAGTCTTCTCTTAATATAAAACATCCACCTTAATTTGGTTATACCCGGAGTAACAATCTAAAAAATAGTAAAACGGGTGGCCCGCGACTCTCTTGAGCATTTGGTCCATAAATAGAATAGGGAAATGGTCTTTTCGAGTGCCGACATTGAGCTTTCGGTAGTCAATACAAATGCTCCGCCTGGTGTTGGTACATT
The DNA here is from genome assembly GCA_949130495.1 of Sambucus nigra. Classification (NCBI taxonomy): domain Eukaryota; kingdom Viridiplantae; phylum Streptophyta; class Magnoliopsida; order Dipsacales; family Adoxaceae; genus Sambucus; species Sambucus nigra. Next base: position 311,386,150 of record OX422211.1, read on the forward strand.
TTGGTATAAGTTCCTCTTTTTGCTACCGAATATTGATTCGGAGGCCACCAGGCTCTCTCGGGCCCAAATTTGACCCCAATCAACTCCACCGTCAAAGCAAAAGCTCTTTTAATCTTATAAGGGCACTAAAACCCCTTTCCAATGGTCTGCCCCATTAACTAATCGGCATAATCGTTCGAACGAACGATCAGTTTTTCCTTAAAAATTGATCTGGTGGCTACCCGGCGCCCCTGGGCTCCGTTTGACCAAAGTCAAATCTTCAGCTCGAATGAGACTGAATGAATATCCAAAGGGAACTAAATACCCTTTCTAAAGGTTCCCCCCCCCCCACCCCCCGTGTGCGATTCTGACATATGGTACAGACGAACGATCTGTTTTACTCTGAGAGGTCCTCGGGCGCTTCCGAGCTTCGATTGACCAAGGTCAACCTTATTAACTGAGCAAAACTCTTTGGAATGTCGAAGTACATCTCCTAACCTTTCCAACGCTCTGCCCCATTCACGATTCTGACTTACCATGCGGACGAATGATCCGTTTGCATCCGACGATCTCACGTCCAAAGGACCGACATGCGCTTTCGAGCCACATTTGACCCAAAGTCAAAACCCAGACCCGGGAGAAGTCCGAAGGAATCTTGAAGATATCTAAAATAAGTTTCTAACGGTAAGCCCCATGAATGATTCAGATCAATGGTTTGTGTTCTACGACCATTTTTTAAGGAAAATCTGCACGAGACTGCCAATTGGCAGGTCCTGAGCCCTGCTAATCGGCACTGTGTCTGGGGGCACAAACCGATAGGCACCCTATGGGGTAGTCCGATCGGCACACCCCTGACCCTATAAATAGGCGCCATGACCTCATTCCAAATAAGGAGAATAGATCCATCAGCATCAATGATCTCAATAACATTCCCTCGAAATCAGTGAAGTCCCTCGTGTGAAGTTGCATTCAAGCTCACATTCCCATACTTTTCATACCAAATTTGGAAAATATCCTTCCCTCTCATCAACATTCATAAACACACAAGGGATTTCATCCAAGATCGAAGATCAAGCTTCAAAGAAGGTCCAATTCCTTCCCTCTCTCTTTAAATTTAGATTCATAATCTAGTTCTTACTTTAGTTCATACACATTAATATCTACACTTTTATTAGTATATTGCACATACTTTATTTTCTACAAAAATCCAAAAAAATAAATAAAAGAGGGTTACACCCGTAAATTCCGAATGGAATTACCCATCACACCTTTTTCCAAAATCAAAACAACACATTTTCTACACACACATATAATAAAATTCCGTTCGGATTTATGGGATAAACCCCACCCCTATGCTACATCCAAACTACATGGACTTTGATGCCTTTATAGGCTACGTAGGCATCCCAGAATAAGATCCGAGACTCGAGTCCAATTTTTCCAAATTTCCAATTCTCTCTATTTCTCAAATTCCCTAATTTTCAAAAATCTCCCATTTATATATATATCATACTTGTTTACATTTCATCCCACACATATTATCGTTTCCTAATAACGACCAATATCGTGATGAACGCACAAATCATACTTTCTATATATGTTGTTTTGGGAACATTCCTATAGATGATCTCAATCAACCTTGTCCATGGTATGAGTTGAATAAATCTGATCTCCATTATATAAACACGCTCACACACTTCACGAGGATATAAAAAGGAAGATAATAACACTAGACCATGTGAGACCGAAAGTTCGGCAGGGGTGCCTAATACCTCCCATTTCGTAACTTAGCCCCTGAACATTCGAACTATTGGTTTCGTATTCATCAGTTTGTCCTTGATGTCGCTCTCTCGAAGTGGCAACATTTATTTTGCCTGATTTGTGCAAAATAGGCTGGCGACTCTATCTCTTCACACTTACCCCCAACACCGACGACAACTGAAGCAACCTTCCCAAGAAGAAGAGGGGTGTGAGACCGCGGCGCAGCCTTTCCGAGGGGGAGGCGTATCTATCTCTATCTCTCTCCTCCTCCCCCAAAGCGCATGTCCTTGGGATGGCCACATAGAGGGTAGGAAATTTATCATTGGAGGGAACTGTGTGCGATTCCCTTGGTGGTAATTCCTCGATACGAGAGACCTAACTAATATCTTTCACTTCCTTATCGCTCTTACCCGCATCCAATAATTCTCCCATCTCCCTCACTTCTCGCTCAAAATCGGTAGCTCTTACTTGTCGTAACTAGGCACGCCTCTAACAGATCCCTAGTAGGATTAGCCTCAAAGTGTTTGTGTACTACCTACTTTATAAGATCCGACTCGAGTAACTCGTCCTCATCACCCATTTACTTGGTGATGTTGAAGATATTAGTCTCGAGTATCATGTTCCCGAATGTAAGTTGGATTTGCCTATTTCGCATATTAATCAACGCATTAGCCGTAGCTAAGAATGGGCAGCCAAGGATCACGAGAACATAATGACTCGAGGGAGAAAAGGACTTCGTGTACCAAATGATAAATTTATCGAGAAGTAGAAATGTCGACTTAGACGATCACGTCCTCAACTATCCTCTGGGTATCTTCATGGAACACTGTGCGAGTTGGAGAGTAATTTTGGTGGGCTTAAGGTCTCCCAAGTTTAGTTGTCTATAGATGGAGTAAGGGATAATGTTAACACTCGTCCCTAAATCTAATAACGCTCTCTCAATTTTACTCTCCCCAATGATGCATGAAATGGTAGGTGCACCTGAATTTTTATACTTAGGCGAGAGGTCACTCAAAAGTAACAAACTAACATTTTGTGCCAAGAACACCTTCTTCTTTACCTTTAATCTACGTTTCACCGTGAGCAAGTCCTTAAGAAACTTTACATACGCGAAAATTTGCTTGATTGCTTTGAGAAAAAGTAAATTGCGCTTTACGTACTTAATCATTCTAAGATATCGTGACGGGAGGCCCCTTTAGGAGCAACCTCCTCAGCATTCATCGTACCTTGGGCGGGAGCTGGTCGGGGCTCGGGCTGGGCACCCCTAAGAACTCGTTGTGCACATTTGGGATGCATCTGAGATGAGAGAGAAGCTTTATAAGTCCACAGTAAATATCTCAAAATAGCTGAAGACGTAAAATGCGCAATTAATGAATACAACATTCCTAAATATAGTGCTCTACATCAAAGAAAGCTACAGTGGAAGCATAATAAGTCGCACAGATCCTACAGACTCTAGAACCTGATGCTCTGATGCCACCTGTGACACCCCTCCTAATTAAATACCGGGTGATCAGTCATTTATTAAATTTAAAATAAAATATCCAGTTCGATCAGTCTTAGCATCACTATCAAAAAAAATTATTAATTACTAACCACCTAGTATTTAAAAAGTTAGATGTCAAATTTTATATTTTTAATATAACAAGCAAGAAATAAAATGAATAACTAAATAGACAACAACCAATAACAATCTCATAGGAATTAAAACGACATAATGAAATAAACTGAATCTGGAGGAAACACTTCCAGTCTAAATCCCAAATATAATAATCTGAAATGAAATAAATCCCAAAAGTGAAATGTAAACGAATGTCAGAGCCCACAATCTCTAAATAAGAATGGTCAACATGCCCTGACTAGAATAAATAACTCTAAATGAATCAAGGATAAATATGGAGGTGTCTAGTACCAATGGCATATAACTTCCACAACAGCTACAGCACGTCAACTGAATGGAACTCCTATGCTTAGCGTCCCTAAGGCTGGGCACCTAAAAATATTTTACAAAAAAATGAATTTGAAAGCAAACGGGTCAGAGCCCGAGTTGAAAATAGTTTTAAAACAACAAGTATTTAAATGCATATATACCAGATAATTATATACATATTAGTCACGTGCTCTCACTTGACATTCTCACCTCTCAACTATTGTGCACGCACACCTAATGTATAATTATTCCCCTTCCTAGTTACGTTACCCCACCTAACTAGATTTTAACAGTCTCCATCTATGCCAACTAACCTATTGTTTCCACTCGTACAATAAAATATACGTTATGTAGTTCCTCATATTTTGTTAATTGATTCCGTGTATCTCATTTATCTATTAAGTTCTTACACACTTAATATATATTAGCATCATCATTCTGTTATGCTAAACAACACAGTAGAATAAACACGGTATATATATATACACACACACTAGGGTATGCCCGTCCCTGAAGGCACGTTGATAATTTTAAAATAATCACAACTTTTCCCATGTCAAATATATAGTACAAATATTTTATTAAATTTCGACACAGATTAATTTGTTTTTATGACTATCCACCCTATTTTAAAAAAATACTACAATATCAATAATAATAGTATATCTTTACACACACTAGGGTATACCCGTCCCTAAAGGCACGTTGATAATTTTAAAATAATCACAACTTTTCCCATGTCAAATATATAGTACAAATATTTTATTAAATTTCGACACAGATTAATTTGTTTTTATGACTATCCACCCTATTTAAAAAAAATACTACAATATCAATAATAATAGTATATCTTGGACCTTACATAAACATCATCAATTATTTAGATCACAATTTCATGTAGCTCAATATACATTTCAAATTTAAAAGAAAATCAAATTAAAGCCCGATCATTATGACAATCGTGACTGTAATACACCATGTCGCTTGCATCGCCAACATCACGTCTTGTTCATTCATCATTACAATATGCTTCCCCCAAAAATCATTTCCATTTATCCTGAAATGTAAGCAAAAAAACAATTTCATAATTATGTATAAATGACAATTGTGGTATTAAGAACAATATTACAATTATCGAAAACGATAATAACTTTTGCATAAAAGGTCGAAAAAAAACACACATATATATATATATATATATATATATATATATATATATATATATATATATATATAATGCAACAAAATCACAATACATATACATTATGGAAGTATATAAATGCAACAAAATCACAATACGTTATGGAAGTAAAATAGACCAAATGTCAACTTTTTCCATACATAGAAAAACTATGTTTTGAATCCAATATCAACAAACTCAAACTGAGATTATTAACCTGCATACATATTCAGATGATTGAAGTTATTGAACAATTGACCCTTTGAGTAAATGGTTCATATCAGTTTATCAATCCTCCAAACAGGAGCGGCTCCTGTGCAGGAGCCAAAATGAGAGATCTCGTGCGAGATCTTTTTTAGAAAAACAAAAGTTTTATTTTTTATTTTTTTGAGTGGTTTATAAACATTTCAGGGTACCCTTATAAAAAAATCAGCTCAAAATAACATCTTTTGGTATTTTGAAAAAATGGGTTAAAATATTGATCTATTTTTTTAAAATACTAAAAAATATTATTTTGAGTTAATTTTTTTATAAGGGTACCGTGAAAGTTTATAACTTAAACAAAAAAAATATAAATACATTTTTTTTAAATGATCCCGCACGGGAGTCCCGCATTTGGGCTCCCGCACAGGAGCCTCTCTCCCTCCAAACATTCTCAGTCATCATGCAAGTCAAACAATACACCTTCACACATAAGAAAGATATAGAGTGAAATTAAAGGGATGTACAAAAATCAAAATAAAGTTTCATTCCTCAACCAAACATTAAGGCACGAATTTCCTCAACCAAAAATATCTAAAACCTTCTTAATTCATTCCCAAACTCCAAAACGAAGGAGCTAAACATTAAATTAACATATATAGACAATTTTTTAATGTACAAGAATCATTTAAACATAAAGATTCATTAACTTTTCAATTGAATTCTAATTTAACTCCCAAAACCTTAGTTTATGACTTTTCTTCAAGAACATGATCAAAACTCGGAATCCTCTACATAACGATTCCCATAATGTATTAAATTTCATTTTTTTCGTAACAGTACTGCAATCCTAATCATGAATCCTACCCAGAATATGATTTAATCCAAAATTTGTCCTCTTAATGCATGAAATTTAATTCTTAATCATATTGTACTAACATGGATAATTTATCTATCTGAATTTAACCAAGAACAGTTTTTTCCTTATAATAGTAGGTTTAATCCTTTTATGATGAAGAGTATGGATACGTTCCTCGTATTTCCATCTACACTCCGGTGGTGTTAATTGTGAAAGCGGTGCAACTATGGGTGGTTTTTGGCTTGGGATCTCTTCTCCTTACTCTTCAAATGGCCTCTATTGTTTTTGTGTTTGATAACCTTAGAATACCTAACCCTAGAAGTTGATATAGCCTTAGTAAATTCGTGGGTTTAATTACTCCAAAAATTAAAATGTTTAAAATACCCTCCCGGGATGCCGGTTTGGCTTAAAAATGCCCCGGGACCCAAACTAAACCCCCGAATAGACTTTTCTTACTATCTCGACCCTTTCGTATCCTTTGGCGCCCTCGAAATGACCATATGGGTGACTTATAAATAATTTACTTTTATTCTATAAATTTTAGTCCCGACACGGCTGACACGAGCGTCCCAACATAATTTTCCATAATTGTCGTATTATTCACTCGACAATTTGAATAAATTCATAATTACATATCATTTTACTCACTAAGTAATATTGAACATAATTCACATCAATAAATACTAACTCTCGTCACGCTAGTAATTGTCTATTTCAATTCAGATTAATTTAAAAATAAATTTCTTATTTTTAAGTCAATAATTTCCATAATTAAAATCATTAAAAAATACGGGGTATTACATACTTCCCCATTAATAATAAAATTTCGCCCCGAAATTCGAAAAACCATAGGTACTGGATATTTATCACGTATCTCGCCCTCGCGCTCCCACATAGACTCCTCGGTATTATGATGCTGCCGGTGAACACATACTAATGGTACTACCTTTGACCTCACTTTCCTCTCGCTGTGGTCTAGGATAGCAACCGACCCCTCCTCGTAGGAAGTATCGGGTTGTAGATCAATCTCCCCTAAAGAAATATGAGTGTGGTCCAACTCATCCCGAAGATATCTCCTCAACGAAGAAATATGGAACACGTCATGAATCCTATGCAAGTGCTCTGGTAACCCAAGTCTATAAGCCACTGGCCCAATCCGCTCAATAATAGGGAATGGCCCTACATATCTCGGCGCCAACTTCCCTTTCTTCCCAAAACACATTACCCCCTTCATAGGAGATACTCGTACCAACACCTGGTCCCCCACGCTGAACTCCCTGAAGAACTTCTTGGCATCGGCGTAGCTCTTTTGTCTATCCTGAGCAACCCGAATACGGCTCCGAATCATCTCAATCCTAGCCGAGGTATCCTGAATCACATTGGCCCAAGTAGCTTGTTGTCCCCCGCCTCTAACCAATATGCTGGTGAACGACAAGACCTACCATATAACGCCTCGAATAGAGACATGCCAATAGTAAACTGGTAGGAGTTATTATAAGCAAACTCCACCAGTGGAAGATATTGCTCCCAGCCCCCGCCAAAATCGAGGATGCACATTCTCAACATATCATCTAACATCTGATTCGTTCGCTTAGTCTGCCCATCAGTCTGCGGGTGATAGGCTGAACTTAACCGTAACTCCGTACCCATGGCCTCCTGGAAGCTCTCCCAAAATATGGACACAAAAATCTTATCCCAATCGGACATATTACCAAGGGGCACCCCGTAGAGTCTCACTATCTAGATAATGAAGATCTGAGTGTACTTCCCCGTAGTATAATCGGTCCGAATTGGTAGAAAATGAGCTACCTTGGTCAGCCGATCCATAATCACCCGTGTGGAATTGTGACCCCTCTACGATGTAGGCAACCCTGTGATCAAATCCATGGAAATGCTCTCTTATTTCCATATAAGGATCTCTAACGACTGTAGGAGTCCTGGAGGTCTCTGGTGGTCCACTTTTACCAACTGACAAGTGGTACATTTCGAAACAAACTCGGTGATGTCCTTCTTTATTCCACTCCACTAGTATTGTCGCCTCATATTCTGGGACGCCTTATCCCCTCCGAAATGTACCGCAAATCGTGAACCGTGCGACTCTACCATCACTGCATGTCGTAAATCCTCCCCCTATGGAACTACTAGTCTGCCATTAAAGCGTAAGCCTCCATATGAACTCACAGAATACGACTCTTCCCCCTCGGCTAGAAGCTGTATAATCTGATCCTCACAGAACGAGTCTGTTGCTTGAGCCTGTATCACCCTAGTAATGATCTCGGGTGTAGTCGTCATCACTGACATGAATGAGTGGGCAATTGCATCCTGATGTCCCATTCCTTCCATTTTACCTTCCACACCTCGGCCACCTCACCTGCTGGCCTATGGCTCAATGCATCTACTACCACGTTACCCTTCCCCGTGTGATATTCGATATCAAACTGATAGTCATTTACCAATTCAACCCACCTCCGCTGACGCAGATTCAACTCCTGCTACATGAACAGGTACTGCAGTGACTTGTGATCTGTAAATAGGTGAAATTTATCCCCTAAGAGATAATGTCTCTATGTCCGAAGTGCAAACACGACTGCCACTAACTCCAAGTCGTGGGTGGGGTAATTCATCTCGTGAGGCTTAAGTTTACGAGAAACATAAGCTATAGCTTTTCCTCTTGCTGGGCAGTGATAGAACTGGAATTGAAGTCAACTTGTCCTTAATCTCATCAAAAGCCAACTTCCAGGCATCATCCTAGATGAATGGCACCCCTTTACGAGTCAAATTAGTCAACTAAACAGCTATCTTCGAGAATCCTCGAATAAATCGCCTGTAGTATCCAGCTAGCCCTAAGAAACTACGTATATCTATCGACGTCGTGGGTTGCCCCCACTCCCTCACCGCTGACACCTTCCCAGGATCTACGGATATCCCTCTTTTAGAAACAATGTGCCCCAAAAACTGAACCTCTTTCAGCCAGAACCCACAATTATCATATTTCGCATATAACTCATGCCCACTTAGTGTCTGCAAAACCTTCCTCAAATGCTTGGCATGATCCTCCTCAGTTTGGGAATAAATCAGGATGTCATCTATGTAGACAATGACAAAATAATCCAAGAACTCTCTAAACACCCTATTCATCAAGTCCAGAAACACGGCTGGTGCGTTGGTTAGCCCAAATGGCATAACCCTAAACTCGTAGGATCCATATCTCGTCAAGATGGTAGTCTTAGACACGTCCTGCTCTCAGATATATAATTGATGGTATCCCGACCTCAAGTTTATCTTCGAGAAGTAGGAAGCACCTCTCAATTGGTCGAATAAGTCATCTATTCAGGGCAACGGATACTTATTCCGTATCGTGACCTTATTTAACTCTCGGTAGTCAACACACATCCGTAACGACCCATCTATTTTCTTTACGAATAATATGGGAGCACCCCAAGGAGAAGTACTCCTACGGATGAAGCCCTAACCTAATAACTCCTCGATCTGATCTTGTAACTCCCTCATTTCTGTAGGATCCATACGGTAAGGTGCACGGGCTATCGTCCGAGTGCCTAGCATCAAGTATATCACAAACTTTATCTATCTGCTAGGCAGTAGCCCAGCGAACTCACGAACAACCGGAATCGAATCAAGTGGAATCACCAACTCCTTAGAGGTCTCCTCCTCTATATAATATAAATGGATGGAAGAACCTCCCTCGGGATGAGGCATTGTCACCAAAAATATCTCCTGACCCGGTACGGCGAATACAATACTACGACTATAGCAATTAATCATGGCCCTATGCCTAACTAACCAATCCATCTCAATAATAGCATCATACTCGGACATATCTAATACAAGCATATCGGCACATAAAATAAATCTCCTAATCTCCATACCCACACCCCGACATATAAAGAATATCAGTGACCCATAGCCCAATGATGAATTTACACTAGTAACCGTACTACCTGTCGTGTCTAATAATCTCGTGACACGTGCAAATCTAGTGGAAATGAAAGAATATGAAGCCCTCATGTTAAATAATGTCCGCCCCAAAGTCCCATGCATAGAAAATATACCTTCAATTGCGGGTGGAGCCTGGGGAACTGCAGCCTAGTGGACATTATAAACATGCCCATATTGTAGTTGTCCCTTTTAAACTGGAACCGCTGGAATAGCTGGTAAGGCTGGCATCTATGGTGACGCTGGGAGGGAGGCTGGAAAGATAGGTCGTTGGGGCTCCTGTCGAGTATCCTGCTGCTGCGGGGCCTACCCTTCTCAGGACACCCCTGTTTCTTGTGTCCAGTCTTGCCATATATAAAGCACTTACCCATAAAGTTTCCCCCTTTTTACCACAGATGTCCTCGGCCCTGAAGTCCATTACCACCCTACCTTGGCCCTGCTAAAAGTGGTGTTGTCCCTGCTAGCCCTACTGGCCAGGCTAGCCCTGATGGCCCTGCCTAAAATCTCCCTGTCCTTACATGTGGTCACCTGATCTGAACCTCTTAGCAGGGTCCCCCTGATGGAAACTCTTCTCACCCTGGGTTGGTTGTGCGCCACTGGCACCATTAACCCCTGTCATGCCCTGCTGGCTGGACTCCCCCACTCGTTTTCTTCCCTTCAAATGGAAGTGGTAATCCTGGCAGTGTAGTAGGGCAGTGTTAAGAACATCAGTATATGAACCCGACGAAAGATTACCCAAAAGGTGTTGACGAATCCTCCAAGTCAAGTCGTTCATAAACATCTGAATTTTCTTCCCCTCAGTAGGTACCTCATCTGGCACCAAATTAACCAATCTCGTAAACTCTTCCTCGTACTCCGTAAAGGTTTTCCCTTTCTGGGTGAGGTCCAGTAATTTCTGCCTCATCTCAGTCTGGACTACAAAAGGGAAATATTTACGGTCGAATCGCACCCAAAAGTCTTGAATGGTCACGTTGTCTCTCTCCTCAACAGTGGTAATAGACTCCCACCACAGCAGTGTCGCTCCCACTAGCTTAAAAGTAGCTAGTATCTACCTCTGGACCTCAGTACACTCGTACATCCTCAAATTCCGCTAGATGTCTTTCTTCCATTGGCTCTTTACTATTACATCGGAACTTCCTACGAACTCCAAAGGATTTACCTTTTGGAAGGCATCTCTGACTCGTTCCCAAGCAGAAGGGAAAGCGTGAGCTAGTGCTGGTGCCACCGCTTGTGCTTGGGGTGGGGTAACGTGACCACAAATGTGTATCTAGTGTGCGTACTGATATAGGCTGAAGTGAAAGCCTGTCGCGTTAGTAATAAACCCAGTAAGTACAGATCGTTTCCACAGGGAACTAGGACGATGAATCATAACGACGCGAAATAGGTGACGAACCCGAAAATTGACTCTCAAAAAGAAAAAGAAAAGGTTATTAAGGAGAATGGAGTATCTATTAACTATAAGCGAATGCAAATTAACTACTAACTAAACTAAGCGGAAAGAAATAAATGTGCTGAATGAATTAACTATGAATAAGGAAAGATAGGTCAGGTTACAATCCCCCGAACCCTAGTATATTTACCGTATAGAATTATAGATTTTGAATGAGAACTTTAATTGAACTCGGACTTTATTAATCCTAAGCATTATATATATCAGGATACAAGTCCGCACCATACATAATCAAAGGTAAAAACAAAGCAATGTTGCATAGCTACACGCGCATCGCACTCTTAAACACCCCGGTTACCTATGGAAAACGAGGTTAAAAGATCCAAAATGGTTGTGCGTACTACACAATGCCATTCTCTTAAAATTAAATTCAAACTCTATTTTCTACATGAGTAAATTACATCGGGTTGGGTTCGTGCACCCAACCCTTAAAAACTTAGCCAGACATGTTCAAATTAAACGAAAATATGAATTCTAAAATGCAGGAACTCATGACTAACTTGGAAAATTTGAGAAGAAATTTTTGAATTAAGAATCGAAGACTAAGAACCACTGATTACTCTAACTAACTACTAAGGATATTGAAAGAAACATTTAAATGTTACTTGCACTAAAGAAATCTGGAAAATAAATGTTGAATATTGAATTAAATGCAAAACTTCAAAAGTAGGGTTCTTCTCTACAAGAGCCCTCTAAAAACTACTAAAATTTGAACTCCTAATATTTGATGATAAACCAAATTAAATACACTTTGAATTTTGCAAGAGTTTGTACCAAGTAAAACTCTGAATAAGAAAAGAAAAATCTGGGAAAATCTCAACTGGACCGATCCGGCGGGCTTCATCGGTTCGTTCTGGTAATACCCGGATCAGTTCGATATTTTCTCTAAACAGATCGGTCTAGTTATGAAAAGTAACCAGTTTGTTGTTGGATTTCCAGGATTAGTTCATTTTTGCAATTCAACCGGATCAATCCGGTCCCTTAAATGAGACAGAATGTTTTTATCTTCTGGACCGGTTCGTTTTTACTTATATTCGGTTCAGTCCGGTGCTAAACTTGCTCCAATGTTTTTTTCATGATTTTCTCATCTTCGTGGCTTCATATCTTTTGACTCGATGCTCGGATTGGGATGTAGTTTCTTCCTACGCGAAGACTTCATTTTTCATGTTGGTCCCTCGTCCGAATTCTCGATGTACATTGACCAATTTGCCCTCTGACTTTCCTTCCTTTATTGATTCCTCGGTTTTGGATTTCTCTTTTCTTCACTTAGCATTAAATACATGTACAAAGCATGAAAAACGCACAAAACACGAGGCACTATGTGGTAATGTTCAATAGCATATAAATGAGATAAATTAATATGTTTTATATTATTCGAGGTGCTAAGAGCTAATAAATTAAGGGGATAAATTCAGAAGAATTTATGCCTATTCAAATCCCCCCAACTTAGAACCTTGCGCGTCCCGAGCAATGTAAAGAATCCAGTTACAGCTCAACTCTTAAAAATCAGTTTATTAAGATAGAATACCACTTTCGCGGGCAATACAATTGCATTTAGCATATGCAACAAGCCGTCAAACCCTAGCTTACCCTAGTAGGACGAGTTGTGTCTCATGAGGGTTTGCAGTGAATATTCCCACAAAATTCGGTTTTTGACTCAATGAAAATTCAAAAAAAACTTAAAAATTGTATAATTCAAACCTTTCGAAAAATAATCACCATATATTCATATGCTCAAATCTCAATTTGTCGTGTGTGCGCGAAGCCAGGAATTTAATCGCAAATTTCCACTTATTGATCATCACGTTACTTTTTCGAAAATTCGTTTTGATTCAAATGCTCACGGGATACTCTCACAAACGAATCAGTCGAATTGTGGCTATTTTCTCTCGGTATACGTGATTTATAAGAGCAAATGCATTGGAACATGAATTCACGCACACAAAATTGAAAGACGGAAATTTATGGGTGAAAAGACCTCTTTATCGGGTTACGGTCATTGGGAAACGGGAGCATCGCCTCTTATTCACACCATGTTATCTCTCTTATTATCTTTTTGTGTTTTATCTCTCGACGTGGTAATCAATTTCACAATTCGAACTCTGTTAGGACTTTTCTTGGGTCATATGGTGTATTGGGTAATATGGGAACGGTTAGAAAATTCGAAATTGGAAAACCTCCTTATGATGTCCATTAGTGTTTTTTCTGGGCTTTTGCTCATTTTCTCTTCTTTTTCTATTTTTTCTATTTTTCTCACTTTTCCTTTTCTTGCTATTTTTATTGAGCATACTTCTATTATTTTTTCTTGCCCCTTTTTATGCATTTTCCGGACCTTATTTCTTAAGTTTCCACTTTTCATAATTCCGGGCCAATTGGGTTTTTCAGGGTATCAAACGAAAGGAAAAACATTTATTAGGCTCAATTGGGGTTGCAAAAGGAATGAAATTTTCATTACTTTTTCTGGTCAATATTTTTGGGTGTCAAACGAGGGCCTACTTCATTGTCCAAATTTCTAATCACATTACCATATGCGTCTCGATGTGAATTCTAGTTTAGAGATATTTCAGCGCGCTTTTCGAGACAACATCTCACACAATTCCCCTAACCGATCAGAATAAAGGTATAGATATCATCAACGACTTATCTAAATGCTGAATTGAACTTTGAGTTAACCATTAACTCGGATTGATTTTAAAAACTCAGAAAAATTGATAGGCTCGAAATCTCACTGGGTTGGTTAATCTCCACACTTATTCGTTAAGTCGTCAATTTTCGCTCAATTTCCACCTTTGGTCAATTTCGGCTTTATACAATTTGAAATTTACAAGTTTGAGACTTTAAACAAATTTTTGGTGATATTTTTGAAAATTTTAAATTCCAATTTTTATTTACCTTGAAGAAAAATATTTTTGGATTTTTTGGAATTTTTCAATTTTTTTTTGGAAATTTTGGGCATTTTGGACTCTATGAAATGTAGAAGTGCATGCGTACCCCCCTAACATAGGTTTTTGCATAGTCCCGATGCAAAAAGGACTAAAAACGAAATTAAGGAGAGAACAAAAAGAATGGAACAAAGTGCAAAATGCTAGATAAAACAAAAACATAGGACACACAGGCTAGGCAATCGACTTTCCATTACATATAAGCATACAAAATCTGTGGAAAGAAGAAAATAAAAATTGTACATAACAAGCCTAGAGCAACAACTTATTGCGGGGGCGGGTGAGCAGGTCTGGGGGCATTGAAATTGTATGGGTCATAGGAATATGGCGGGGGAGGCACACCGAATGACATTTGAAACATTTAGGCTTGGAGGCGGTACATCATGCTTATTTCACGTTAATATACACGTCGATCCTTCGCCCAGTCAGCATCATATTGAGTGATGAACTCATTGAGTATTTTTTCAACCGCGTTGAGTCTCATGTCAAAGTTGCCACCCGGAGGCTCAAAATCTGAATCATCCGACTTAAAATCCTCCTCATCTGAAATTTCCTCTACCTTCTCTTGGGCCTGTCGGGCGCTTATAATCTCTCATTGGCGCTCGCTCTTATTACGGATGCCCAGCCCAAGAGGGTTTGGTAGGTGAGGGAATTCGGTTGGACGTTCAATGCCAACGTCGATGAGGATGGATATGATTAATCGGGCGTAGGGGAGCGGGGCGGGGCCCTTTTTGTCCAATGCTGCAAAGAAGATGTCTTTTTAAATGATGCGAGCGAAATGGAGCACGGTGTTGGTATCAAAGAGGTGATAGACAAGGGTCGCTTGGAGTGGGCGCATGCCAAAATCGTTGGAGGTTTGGAGGATGTTCGCGTACACTATTTGGAATGTAATTTTGGCCTTATCATTCAACCGGCCCACCGAAAAGGTTTCGTAGACCCAAACCTCGTCGGTGCCACTCGGAACATGCAAGTGGCCTTTGAAAGAGGGGCGAGGGGGTTGGGGTAGGTGAAATTTTTTGGGTTGGGCACATTTTTTCCTCCAACTTGCGGATGAGGCATTCCATTGAGAAAGGTACACGGGTGTCGTTAATATATGCTTCGGAGGTGAATTCCTCGGTGCGGACTAGAGAGCCATTGAAGGCTCGAACTTTGGCTGCCCACACCTCTTCGTATGGCCGTTGAGGAACCGACACCAACCGCGGGCATTGAAAAGGGTGGTGATAGAAGCTAGTAGTTTAGTCTAGTTCACTTGGCACTCCATGTGCATTATTCTAGATGGGACGAAGAAAGTTTGACACCACTCACGTTCTTCAATGGAACGGTATGGGAAGTGCAGATTCCCGAAATCAACAACTTGGATGGAGTCGTATTTTTGGGGTGGTGCTTGGTTGGCCAGGGGGAAGGGATGAATGGGAATATGAGAAGTCTAGGAGAGAGATAAAGAGAGTTTGGAGAAGAGTGGTGAAATTAGGGAGGTATAAGGATGTATTTATAGGTGGGTGAGGGAAGGGTTAGTTTGGTAGGGAAATGTGTTGGAGGGAATGGAGGAAGGATTTGGGAGGGAAAGGGGTGGAGGGAAACGTACTGGAGGGAAGGAGGGTAATTGGGGAGTGGGGGGATATACCTAGGGCTGATAAAAAAGAACAAGGGGCCGGACCGATTCGGGTGTCCAGGACTGGACCGGTTCGGGCCTTTTTTATTTTAAATTTCCTAAAAAATGAACTGGTCCGGTTGCCCAGGGGCGGACCAGTCTGGTATGCAATTTGCACCAGAATCCTCTCTGCATCATTTCGTTCCTCTTTTTCGAACTTGGGATACACTCACCACTCTACCCACACCTAATCAACCCATTTCACTCAATTCTTGCTTTGAAACCCTAGGCTTGCTCTCAATGCGTGTTCGCTCGAACCTATCATATAGATCGATGAACTCGAACTAACTAACTGACTCTAATTAACCCTAACCAATGCACATCTAAAGTATACAAGAGTCACCCCATACACGTCAGGGGTGCGACAACCTTCTCGTACAGCGCAATCAATCCTGATAGATGGGGTCCGACAAGCAAATGGTGTCGGCTTCTTCGATACATGCCTTGTAGTACGGATTGAGTCGTTGTTCATTTACTTTGAAATCCGTTCCCCCTTTCGAATCTTCTAACTCCACAGTACCATGAGGGAATACTTCTCGAATAACAAATGGGCCAGTCTACCTTGAACACAACTTACCAGGAAATAAGTGTAGTCGAGAGTTGTGGAGGAGCACTTTTTATCCCTGTTGAAACTCTTTTCTTTGGATTATCTTATCATGTGTGAGTTTCATCCGTTCTTTTGAAATTTTGGCATTCTCATACGCATCATTGCATAAATCTTCCAACTCATTCAATTGAAGCTTACGAGCTTCATCGGGTTTATCAAGATTGTAATTCAACCTATTGATGGCCCAATATGCTGTGTGCTCTATCTCCACAGGGAGATGGCAAGGCTTGCCATAACCAAAGCGAAACGGGGACATCCCAAGGGGGTTCTTGTAGGCGGTGCGATAGGCCCATTGCGCATCATTTAATATAAAAGATCAATCTTTTTGGGTAGGATCGACGGTCTTCTTGAGGATGGTTTTGATCTCATGATTTGTTAACTCGTCTTGCCCACTTATTTGAGAGTGATAAGTCATCTCGACCTTGTGAACGACCCCATACTTTCTCATTAATTTTTCAAACGGCTTATTGCAAAAGTGTGTGTCGTTATCACTTATAATCGCCTACGGAGCACCATAGTGAGAAAGTATGTGTTCCTGCAGGAACTTAATCACTGCCTTGTTTTCATTCGTCGGGGTAGATATTGCCTCCACCCATTTGGAGACGCAGTCCATCGCAACGAGGATATATAAGAAGCCGAAAAAGAGAGGGAATGGTCCCATGAAGTCAATACCCCAGCAATCGAATAGCTCAATGACTAGCACAGGGGTTAAAGACATCATATCACGACGCGTAATAGCTCCCATCCTTTGGCACCTATCGTAAGATTTCCAATAGATGTTCACATCCTGAAATATAGTGGGCCAATAGAGGCCGCTTTGTAGAATTTTAGCGGCCATCTTATTCTTGGAGAAGTGACCTCCACATGCTTTCGTATGATAAAACTGGATCACATCTTAGATTTCTTCATCCGGTATGCATTGTCGGATGAGATGGTCCACACAATATTTAAATAAGAATGGGTCCTCATAGAAGAACATGCGGGACCAAGTGAGAAATTTCATCTTATCTTGCGATGTCCATCCAGGAGGGACGTCTCCCGTGATAAGATAATTCACGATGTCCGTAAACCAAGGTAAAGAAGAAATAACAAAAAGCTACTCATCGGGGGAATACTCGTTTATGGGAATAGGATCACTAGGCACGTCGGACGAGAGTTACGATAAATGGTCAGAAGTGACATTTTCTACCCCTTTCTTGTCTTTCATAAAGAGGTTAAACTCTTGTAGGAGTAGGATCCACCTTATGAGGCGTGGCTTGGCATCCTTCTTAGTAAGGAGATATTTCAGGGCCGCGAGGTTGGTAATGAAGCACCTTATACCTTTGACTTACTTAAGTCTACATTGTATAAGTGCTCAACTAGTTTGGAAATAGTGACAAAATTAGTTGTCTATCCTAGAATCCAAAAAGCCTCAGAACCTATCTCTCTAATCCCCTTCAATGATCTATGAAGATACAAAATGAATCACACTACACACAATTAGAAGTGCATACATGTGTTCATATTGCTTAGAATTGAGTGTGTGTTTAATTCCCCTTGAATTGGAGCTTTAATAATTTTTTGGGAATTTTTAAATAATTGTTAAACCTTTTTAAACTTTTTTTAAACATTTGTTAATAATTGTTTTTATTAATAAAATGGGATAATAAAGTTTTGGGGGTTAATTTACTATTTTATAAACTTCATTTTTCACTGAATTGTTTGGTTGGGTACGATCTCAAAGCGCTAGAGACTTCAGGGTGAGGTTTTGTAATTATTTTGACGCGCGTGTGAGAGCCTGTAACCAGCCAACACTTGTCATCCACCGGGTTAATGTATTTGTGTTTCTTATGTGAGAGGGTTGGATGGATGATTGTTGATTGTTGGATCATTCCTTATCAAGGGTCTGCATGCGTTCTTGGTTAATCCCGGTGCTATCCTTTTGAACCAATCAGAACCATCTTAATCCACCGTTGTTTTATAACCATAGTATTAAGTCAAACCTTGCAAGACTTCATCACAGCCATTGATTTGCCTCGATCATCCAGAACCTTCCCCAGGCACTATATATACCCTTCACTTCTCAGCCTTAGAGAACTTTTGGTCATTCGTCTTTCTGAGAGAAAAAAATAAGAGAGAGAAGAGAGAAGTGAGAGAAGAGAGAAAAGAATAGAGAGAAGAGAGAGAAAGGGAAACAGTTAGCCAAAACCAAACCCTAACCCTAAACACTTCGTCTCTGAAAAAACCTTCGAATAAACCTTACACCAAACACAACCTGAGTGTTTGAGAGAGAGAGAGTGGTTTGTTTATATCGTTGCTGTAACCTCGTGATTTCTGATCTTGTACACAACTTAAACGTTAGAGTGAAGATCTAGTTTCTTTTTCCATAGAAACGTTAGATCTATACTCTGCATGTTATATTTTTCACTAGATCTGCATATTTTCAACTTGGTTTAAGAAAATCATTTCTATTTTGGTTTTAAAAATGTTTTGTAGTTTCTGTTTTTACAAAACTTAACCTGACCTAGTTTGATTCGCACTTGGAAGATTTTCAATCTCATGAATGTTTTCAAAAGAGATTGATTAGGTCTTGTCCGATTTTAAAGCAAGATTTCCGTGGAATCTGGGTTATATTTAAAGGACAAAAGGTTTTTAGTTTTGTAAGAAAGAAAAATAACAAAATCACTGCATATAGACTTTATATGTAATTTGTATAGGACTGTTTGTAAATCTAAGTGTGTGTGAGTTCAAGCATGTGAATAGGAATAACTACACAAACACTTAACACACTACTACACTGGAAGTGTTGTGTTTAAGATCTGAGAACATCATCAACAAATTAGATCTATCGAAAGTTAGAAGGAACCAAGTGGGGTATATTCCTAAACTTAGAATAGGTTGATTTGTGTGCTTGCATGTTGTGTTGTTTGTAACTGATTTTTGTTATTAGTGGATTTTTTTTTGCTTTTGTGACTTAGAAGTCACCGTGGATGTTTCCTCTGTTGGGAGAGGTTTTACCACGTTAAAATCATTGTGTTGATTATCTTCATCTACTCATCTCATTCTTTAAGTGTGCTGAATTTTTGAAACTGCCTTAGTTTTAAAACTGATTACACAATCTTAATTAATCTCGTACATAAGTTTCTTTGTAAACACATCTTGTTTATAATTTTTATTTTTCAAAAGAAAAGGGTTTCTCCAACAAACATTCGGAGTTGCTTATACAGTTTAACCTTGTGTTAAACGACATTAGCGACGTTTTTTAGGTAAAACATGTGATAGGCGACCCAACTAGATATGAGCGAAATTTATCGAAAGCAAAAATAACTGCTAGCAACTCTTTCTCCACGGTGGAGTAGTTAAGTTGTGGTCCAGTTAATGTCCTGCTAGCGTAATAAATGATATGAGCTTTCTTGTCCTTTCTTTATCCCAAAGCAGTCCCGGTCGTGTAATCACTAGCAGCACACATACGCTCGAATGGAAGAGACCAATCCGGAGCTTGCATGATGGGAGCAAAAATTAGCATGCTTTTGAGTTTATCAAAAGCTTCTTGGCACGCGTCATTCCACTCAAAGGGTGCATCCTTCATAAGGAGTTTACTCAAAGGTCTAGCGATGGCGCGAAAATCCTTGATAAACCGTTGACAAAAGCCTGCATGGACCAAGAAGTAGCATACATACTTTAGTGACTTAGGCGGGGGAAGCTTGGCTATGACATCTATCTTTGCTCGGTCAACTTCTATTCCCTTAGATGAGACTATGTGGCCTATAACTATGCCATCGGTAACCATGAAGTGACATTTTTACCAATTGAGGACTAAGTTCTTCTCCACACATCGGGATAGAACTTTTTTAAGATTCGTTAAACATTGGTCAAAAGAGGGGCCAAAGACGATGAAATCGTTAATGAAATCCTCTAGTCCTCTTTTTACCATATCGCTAAAGAGACTTAACATTCACCTTTGAAATGTCACGGGCACATTATACAATCCAAAAGGCATACGTTTGTAGACAAATGTACCAAACGAACATGTAAAAGTCATCTTCTCTTGATCAAGTATATCTACCTTAATTTGGTTATAACCGAAATAACCATCAAAAAAGAAATAGTATGGGTGGCCAGCTACGTGTTCAAGCAATTGGTCGATGAAAGGCAAGGGGAAGTGATCTTTCCTCATCCCGGCATTGAGTTTTTATTAATCAATGCAAACACGCCACCCGGTGGTGGTGCATTGAGTAATTAGTTCACCATTAGTATTTTGGACCACTGTCATTCCCGACTTCTTCGGGACGACTTGAATTGGGCTCACTCATTTTCTATCCAAAATAGGGTAGATGATCCCGGTATCTAATAGCTTTATAATTTCTGCTCTAACAACTTCTTTCATGGTTGGGTTCAATCGCCTTTGCATTTCCCTTGAGGTATTCATGCCCTCCTCGAGGTGGATTGTATGGGTAAAAATCAGGAGACTTATACCCTTCAAATCCACTATTGACCTACCAAAATCACCTTTGTGCTTCCTCAAAATTTCTATTAATTTACCTTCTTGCTCTTTATCTAGATTGGAGGAGACAATAATAGGAAATGTCTCATCCTCTCCTAAAAAAGAATATTTCACTTTTGAAGGTACTTTCTTCAATTCAAGGGTAGGAAATTTCTCTTCGAAAGGTGTCAAGAATGACTCCCTCAGGGGCAATTCCTCGAATCTAGAAACCTAATGGACATCTCTTAACTCCTCTAATAACACTCCCTCGTCTAATATAGCTTTCAACTCCTCCACCTCTCGCTCATACTCAGTGTATGGGATCTCACTTTCCTCACCTCTGACTAGGCATGCTTCTAACGTGTCCCTACCCATGGTTCTCTCAATGTGCTCTTCTACTACCTCATCTATGATGTCGACCGTATGGATTTCATCTTCATCACCCATTTGGTTAGCAACATTGAAGATGTTGGTCTCGAGGGTTATGAACTCAAAAGTGAGATGCATATGCCCATTTCATGTATTTATTAAGACATTGGCTGTAGCTAAGAATGGGCGGCCTAAAATGATGGGTACATGGTCGTTATAATGGATGGAGGGCTCCATGTCCCAAATGACAAAGTCTACCAAAAAGTAGAAAATCTCCACTTGGACTATCATGTCCTCTACAATCCCTCGAGGCACCTTCACTGTGTGATCTGATAATTAGAGAGTGATTTATATGGGCTTAAGGTCACCCAACTCAAGTTGCCTAAGTCCAATAAGGCTCTCTCAATTCGACGTTATCCAATGACACATGAGATCGTGGGAGCACCCGGATCTTTAAATTTGGGTGGAAGGTCGTTAAGTAGAATGGAGCTCACATTCTGTTCTAGGAAGACATGATGATGATGTCCTCTTTTCCACTAGAGCCAAGTCCTAGAAGAAGGTTGATGGCGAGTCTTCCAAGGTTAGTGACCAAAATTTAATCACCAAGGAGAAGAAAAAGGAGGAGGAAAATTAAAAAAAGGAAAGAGGAGAAGGGTAAGAAGAAGGCCCCTACGACCCCTCCTCTAAATAAAAATGATATCCCTCCCTATTTATACAATATCTCTCATGCCTAATATATGGCCCATAATCCATCATTGGACCCAGGCCTACTGAGGGGGGCAATGCTCACTAGTGATCGCGAGTGACTGAGGATGCTAGGACCTAACCAGCTTTCCCTTTGTGCTTCTTAAACTCTGTCATTAGTGAGAATATTCTTCCTTTTCTCATATTTCAATTTTGTTGTTTACTTGATTGCGATTTGATAATTTTTCTAACACTTTTCTTTTGCTTTGTCTTGCAATTTGTGGCAGAGTTCACCAACCTCTTAGATGGTCAAGCCGACTAGTCTAAGTTAAATAGTGAGTTGAATAAGGCCCCTTTAGAAATACCAGGAGGCTATGGCCAAGGCCATGGGGGGCCATGAGAAAGAGAATAAGTCCACCATCGAGTATATGGCCTCGATGAAGACTAAGAATAGCCTATTGAAAGTGAAGAATACTTGCTAACAACAGAAAATATCGGTTGGCTACTAAATTGGCCTAGATTCCTTTTATCAAAGACGTTAGCTTTGAGCACGACTGAGATGAGGCCTATGCTGATGCCAAGATTCAGATAACCTATGCTCACAAGGCTAGCTTTAAAAAGGGTTAGGATCAGGCCTTGGCAAAAGTCAGAGTCTCTGTCGAGTCCAAGCTATTTGGTGAACACCATTCAGGATCCCCCTGCAAGGCTGATGAAAGTCCTTCCACCAGAAGGGGGATGATGCAGAAGAATAGTTGAAGAAGTGAAGCCGGTAATCTCTAGGGTTTACCTTTTTCTTATACTTTGTTCTCTTTTTCTTCCCGTTTGGTGTTGGATTGTAATTGGCTATGCCTACATCTTTATTAATTGAAATAGTATTTTCTCCACTTTGAGTGTGCCAATTTTAGCATTTTTGATAAATTATTGTGTATTCTACTTTGATATTGTATCCTATTATCGAGGAAATTCTTCTTTCAGTAACTTAGATAATGTGCTTGGGCGGGATGCCAGCGCACAAGCTCGCCGGCCATTTTTAATTGTCTGCAAGGCTTTAAAGAAAAGGACTGAGGCCCATAAGGACCAGTTTATCTTGGCCACCAAGATGAAGGACGACCTCAAGTACTTGGAGGACGTGGGCTCCTCCATGCAAAAATAAATAAATTACTTGAAGGCCCAGCTGATTGAAACCAAGGATGTGGGGGAGGTCAGCACTCTCGTCCAGTTAGAGAATCATGATCTGAAGAAGAAACTTATCGAGGCCGAGGAAAAGGTCCAAAGGAGGAACATCATGATGATTGGACTAAACTGTGATGTAAAGAAACTCGGGTACTTATTCAGGATGGGCCCCTAATCAACCTGGGTGACTGGTTATGACGAGGGGTGGCTAGATGCCCCTTTGAGACTACTGGGAATTCCCTCGGACTAACCCCCTTATTGTACTTCTTCACTAACTGCTGCTGATATGAGGCGTTCTTGATCATGGATTGCTCATTTCGTTCATCGTCCTGGTCAAGTTCAGCGCAAAGGGCGTCATCATCCAGTCCTTGGTTGGCCACCCTTGTTCTCTTGGTCGGGAAGTCAGCTTAAAGTGGTATGCCAATTTCCATTCCATATATGAGGGTGAAAGGCGTGTCCCTGTTTAGTCTCCTGGGCGTGGTACGATATTCCCTGAGAACATGAGGAAGCTTGTCCATCCAAGCATCTTTTACCTTTTCCACCCTCTTCTTTATAGGCCATGTCTTGAATAAGTACCCGAGTTTCTTTATAGGACATAATCCCCTACTGGGAGTTCCCTCGGACTAACCCCCTTATTGTACTTCTTCACCAACTGATGCTGATATGAGGCATTCTTGATCATGGATTGCTCACTTCGTTCGTCGGCCTGGTCAAGTTCAGCGCAAAGTGCGTCGTCATCCAGTCCTTGGTTGGCCACCCTTGTTCTCTTGGTCGGGAAGTCAGCTTAAAGTGGTATGCCAATTTCCATTCCAGATATGAGGGTGAAAGGTGTGTCTCTATTTAGTCTCCTGGGCGTGGTACGATATTCCCTGAGAACATGAGGAAGCTTGTCCTTCCAAGCATCTTTTACCTTTTCCACACTCTTTTTAAATCCATCGAGCATTGGAGGCTTTTGCGTGGCCGTTGCTTTGGGGGTACACTACTGAGCTGAAATAATGCTTAATTGCATGCTCGTCATAGAAGTTTTGGAAAGGAACATTTTCAAATTGTGTGTCATTATTAGTTATGATGACCCTTGGTACCCCAAAGCGTGTTATGATTATTTTTCCAGATGAACCTTATCATATTCGTATCTCTAATGTTAGCTAGTGGTTCTACCTCAACCCACTTAGTAAACTAGTTTGTGTCGAGCAATAACTACTTATGATTCCCTGGTACGGTTGGTAGTGGACCTACAATGTCTAACCCCCACTGTGTAATTGGCCATAGGTTGTTTAATTATCTCAGGTCGTTAGCCGGTTGATGGACGATGGGAGAGAATTTCTGTCACTTCTTATACTTTCGAACATAAACACTTGCATCTTTCTACATATACGACCATTAGTAGCCTTCTTTGATTGCTCAGAATGCTAGGGACCTTCCTCTTGCGTGACGTCCTCATATTCTGTCATGAGGTTCGTAAAGGACTTACTCGACGTCATTTGGGTGTACGCATTGGAGGTAAGGGCCTGTGAAGGATATTCTGTAAAGCTTTCCCCCTACGGTCCAAGTATAAATGAGCTCACTCTAACCGTATGGGACTTGTCGATGGAGAAGACGTGCTCGGTGCTCACTATTTTGTCGAAACTGGACCTGGCGAGGAATTTCACTTCAACTATCCTCCTGAGATATGAGTCCACTGATGATCTTAGGGTTGTTAAGGCATCGGCATGACTGTTATACCCCTGGGGGAACTGTTGAACGTGGACTTCCTCAAATTTCATATATAACTCGCTTACGATTACGAGGTACGCTGCCATCCTGTCATTCTTGGCATTGAAATCCCCACTGACCTGATTGCACACTAGTTTGGAGTCACAGTAAACGTTAAGCCATCTTCCCCCGGTAAGTGGCACTTACATAGACCAGCTATCAGCGCCTCATATTCGGCCTCATTATTGGAGGCTTCAAATCACAATATGATCCCATGCTCAATCATCACGTCCTTTGGAGTTATGAGGAGACATCTTATGCTTGTACCCTTAGAATTATAGGCACCGTCAACAAACAAAGTTCAACTTTTATCCTCACCTGCTCATGCATCTCTGGTTGATCGACCAACTATTGGTTGGTGGATCCAACTCTAGTGAATTCTGCAATAATATCAACTAGAACCTGCCCTTTGATTGTTGTCCTTGGTTAAAAGTGAATGTCAAATCTCCCAAGATCAACCGACCATTTGGATATCCATTCAAAAAGATCAGCCTTGTAAAGAATAACTTTAAGGGGGAAAGAAGTAATTACAGTAATGGAGTGGGACTCAAAATAATGCTTAAGCAATAATGAAGTGATCACCAATGCGTAAACCAGTTTCTCTAAAAGAATATATCATTTCTCGGTGTCCATGAGAATTTTGTTGGCGTAGTAAATAAGAAACTTCTTCACTTGCCTCTTGCAGACCAAGGTAGAGTTGACTTGATGACTTAATATTGCAAGGTAAAGGTAGAGGGGATCCCCTTTATTGGGGATTGCCAGCAACAGAGGTTTGCTTAAGTAGGACTTGATTTCCTTGAGGGCTATGGTGCCCTCGTCATTCCAGATGAGTCTTTTTTCCTTCTTAAGTAGCTAGAAGAACGGTCGGTAGCGTTCGAACGATTTTGAGATAAAGCGATTGAGCGTTGCGAGCATCCCACTGAGATTTCGGTATTCGCATAATATTTTTGGCGACTGGATGTTATTAATTGCTTTTAGTACGTAGGTCCTACATTTTTGAGGTCAAATGGCATACCTTAAAATAATACAGACCCAATGGAATTATGAATGAAGTCTTATCTTTGTCGGGACCAAACAGAGGAATCTGGAGATACCCTGAGTAAGAATCTAAGAAGCTCATCAGTTCATGGGTTGTTGTGGCATCGACTAGCTTATCTATCTTGGGCAAGTGGAAACTATCCTTAGGGCAGGCCCTATTAAGGTCAACGAAATCTATACAGACTCTCTAGCTTCCGTTGCACTTGCGGACCACTATCGAGTTTGAGAGCCATTTCTGGAATTAAACGTCTCTGATGGACCTTGCCTCCAAAAGTTTTCCAACTTTTTTTTCTACTGCTTTTGCCATTTCTAGGGCAGTTCGGCGGGACTTTTGTATAATTATCTTGAATGTCGGGTCCATGTGGAAGCGGCAACATGCTACCGTAGTATCAATTCCTAGTATGTCCTATGTCTCCCACACAAACAAGTCCAAGCTTCATTTCAGGAAGGTAATGAGTTCCCCCTTTCGAGGTCGGTTAGTTTTGTCCCAGTTAAAAAATTCCTCTCTGATTAACTTTTATCAAAGAGAACCTCCTTCAGGTTTTAACGATCCATTCAAGGGAGTGGACCTTGGTTTCCTCCACCCCCGGTCGGCCATGTCGTAGTAGCTATTTTAATAGAGTACCCCCATCCCGAGTTGCCTCCGAAATAATCTCTCTTTTTCTTCTTTTCTTGCTTTGGTTAGATGGTGATGATGTAGCATTTTCGAGCAACAACATAATCGTCCCCGATCTCCATTATGCCCCGATATGTGATACACTTGAGCTTCTAGTGGTAAGTATAAAGGACAACTCTCATGGCATAAATCCACCCCAACCTACGATGGCATGCTAGGGAGAATAAATATCCACCTCTAAAAACTCTATTAGTTTTAAAATATTCCCTGCCCTCATTGGCAGGATCACCTTTCCTAAGGGCATGGTCATCTTTCTCGCAAAGCCGAATA
Organism: Sambucus nigra; assembly: GCA_949130495.1. Classification (NCBI taxonomy): domain Eukaryota; kingdom Viridiplantae; phylum Streptophyta; class Magnoliopsida; order Dipsacales; family Adoxaceae; genus Sambucus; species Sambucus nigra. The sequence continues at coordinate 311,413,088 of OX422211.1, forward strand.
GAGGGACGGTCGCCTCTTTAAGATCTAACATCTTGAGCTTGAGCTTGTGGAAGAGATCCAGGTACATCACCTCTTAACAAATCCCTTCGCTATTAGTAACTTATCCACATCCCAATTCACGATTCTGAGAGTGATTACCAGCGCATCGTGGTGCGGGGTTCTCACCCCAACCAAATTTTCCTCCGTGAAAATGATATGCTTGTTATAGTCGACATCCTCTAGTTGTTGGCGCTTGTCAGCTTGTCTTTTGGCGAGATTTAGCACGATTATTACCTTCTTGATCTCCATCCGAATAGCATTCCCTTGAATTTTCTTAAGGTTAGATGCCCCATGTATGACCACGAACTGGTGTCCCATATCGTTGTCTGGGACAATTTATAGTTTCTGGTTGCCATTAATGATGACCTGATCAGACTTCTTCTCAATGTATTCATTCAAATGCCCGACCTAGGCCAACTCTTCTAGATGAGCTTTGAGAGCCTTATAATTCTCAATCTTTTGGTCATTTTCTTTGTAGAATGCACATCGGAGCGTGTTGTTCCTCTTGGTCAGATCTCCTCCCATCTTCTTTGGCCACTTGAGGAACTATTAATCTTTGATCTTCACCAGAATATTATAGATTGGTTTCTTAGAAACTGTGTTGACGACTTGAAAAGCTTTAGAGGAATCTATTTTGGCACCATTTTACTTCTTGTTCCGCTTCTTGGGGTTGTACTCCTTATCGCCTCCTTTATTTACCTTGGTATGACCAGTCTCAACCTGATTAGTTTGGATCACGTCCTCCACCTTGGCATATTTTTTAATACGTGACATGAGATCGTCAATAATATCAGCTTCCTTCTTGGTAAGGGATTGGTACAATATTAACGTGGGGGGTAGACTAATCTTGAACGATGCTACCTCATTGAACACTTCCCAATAACATTTGGGGTATTCGAATAAAGACTCATGCGACTTCTTTTTTCATCGTGAGCAGAGAGTCAATTCTCTTAGGATGAGAGTTGATAGTGATGAAATGATCAGTGAAGGATTCGACGAGCACCTTAAAACTCTTTATGAACCTATAAGGAAGCTTTATGAACCATTTTGGGGCAATGTCGCTAAGACTGGAAGGAAAACTACGGCACATCAGCGCGTCGTTATGACTTCCCAAAGTCATAGTCTGCTTATACTACCGAACATGGTCGACGACATTAGTCTTGTCATCGTAGACCTTGAATCTGGGGGTTAAAAACTTCTTCAGGTGTTCCTCTTCCTCGATGGTTTTTGAGAAAGGAGACTAAGAGCTCTCCTCGCTAGATCTTTGGTTTACTTGGCCCCTCGGTGAGTGGGGAGTTGGTCCATTACTATTTAAACTAAATTCCTTATGTCATCTTTGTGGCGCTCGTTGTCTCTGTGGAACCTGCCTTAATGACTTCCATACCCTGAACATTCTTGGTCGTACCTAATGCGCCTACCCTGGCTGCGAGTCTTGCTCGCCTGATGGCTAGGAGTCCGATCACGGTATTTACGGTTCTGACAGAGTTGTCTCTCTATTTCTTCAAGTTATCGTTGGAGGCAAGAATTCTCTTTAATCTGGAGGCGAGCTGCCACCTCTTGCTGCTGAAGCATTGCTTCATAGGCGTCAACCAGGTGTGAGATCTGAGTAGATCTAAGTCGCATGTGGCTTTCCTCCGAAGGCTATTATTCTGGTCAGAACCTTAGGTTCCCATCTTGACGAACCTCAGAACCGACTCTGAGTGGAGCCAAATTGGCTCGCACATCTCATGGTTAGGGTGAATTATTTGGTTAGTAAGACATTATAACTACTCTTTAAAGGAATTGATTTTGTGGAAGGAAAATCGATTCCCACAAATAATGCCAATAGTGAGTGCAAATTAATCACAATTAAAAGATTCCAGAAAGCAATTAAAGAATGAATATAAATATTTCAATCACATAACACACAAATATACGAGATTTGACAAATTGCCTACATCCACGGAGAGGTCACTATATTTCTTATTAGTTTCTCTTGAGGTTTTTAAAACTACATCTCCCTTGGCCCTGGGGTGTGCGTTGTATTTATAGTTGTATAAAATCGTAGCAGTTGAATTAGTCAAGGAACTCCCTTGGCTTGAGATAAGCTCGTGTAGTGATTCCTTGAATATCTCATTCGAGATTTTGAGTAACCAATGTGAGCTAATCGTAATTGTTGACACGTTTGTAATTATCCACATGATGAATGATTGAAGTAATCCCAATAATCAATAAGATGGGTCGGACGTGCGATACGTGTTGTTGGGCTTGGTCGATCGGTCCTGAATTGGGCCTAACTGGTATTTAGGTCCCCACACAAACTATTTAAGTGGTTCGAGTTCTTTAATTTCTCTTGAGAACGGAGACTTAATCTGACTGATAAGGGCCCTCTCAGAAAATTCATGGGTGGACTTGGCTCCTCGATGAATGGGGTTCTCATACATATCCTGAGAATTAGGTCACAAATATGTTTCTTCTCACACCTTCCCCCTTGGTTACTCCTTTTCAGAGGACCCATGTGCCTGAAGTGTTATTCATCGCTGCACAAACTCATTTTTCAATCGCGAGTCTTGCTTTTTTGAGGGCTAGGTGTTTGGGTATAATGTTTTCGTTTATGTCAATGGACCTGTCAATTATTTCTAAGTGACATTGCAAAACTTAAATTTTCATCCTTTTGGAACAGTGTAGCCTCCTCTTGTTGACGGAGTGAGCGTTCATAAGCATCCACAAACAATGAAATCTAAGTGGACTTCGACTGTGAGTCTCTTTACTGTATGTTATTCCCAAGGACAATAGCGTGAATTAGGAGTGTTGTGAATCTTGTTGAGGGGGACTTCAGACCTAACTCTAGGCGTTGTAGGCACATTTTGTTTGTCCTGACACTCACCCTCAAACAACAGACGTGCATTGCGAGGGCGATACATATATTCTTATTAGCTTTAATTGGTTTAAAGGAGGAAACTCGTTCCCACATAGGGCGTCAATTGTTTGTGCAAAATTCTGCTTGGAATGATTCAACTAAGAAAAGTCAAGCAGTAAAGAAAAATCGTACAGCACAACACAACACCAATATACGTGTTTCGACAATGTGCCTACGTCCACGGTGTGCTTCTTTGTGTGTGCGTGTGTGTGTGTGTGTATGTCGATTAATTCACAATAACATGAATTACATGTCCTTTTTTCAAGGGGTCAGGGTTACATTTATGGTTAACATAAAGAAAATGAGTCATATAAGACTCTGTGGCCTTGGAGAGCAGTCGTGATCTGGTCACTTGTATCATAGTCCGAGATTTTTGCTTGCTAGAATTCTCTTTTGTTCTTATCGTTAGGTTATGATTGTGTATCAGGACTATTGGACATTTTTTTAGCTATTTCGATAATTCGGATAATTCCCCCACAATACCTTATTATGCTCCATAACATGGATCAAAATGCATAATATCGTACAATAGTGTACATATTTGATTAATAAAATAACAAATAATTACATTTAAAATATTTATATCTCAAACCAACACATCTGAAATGTAATAGTGAAACATATAAACAAACATTGTATATATAGCCAAGAGTATGTTTAACAAACCAAACTACCAACATAAGTCAAGTAAATCATGCGAGAGTATAAAGCTATAAGATAACGTAAAATAGAAAAAATGTCAAATCTTTAGCATTGTGTACGAAACTAAAATAGGTAAAATATATGAACATGTAAGAAATTTAAATTCCACAACTTCATATAACAATATGACTTAATAGTAAAATTTAATGGCTTGTAACAATATAGAAAATAAGACTAACTCCTTCTTCAAACACATCCTCACCCAAGTAATTCTTTGATGTGTTTCTTACACCAACTCTTATTAACTGAAATATGCTATCAAATAATAATAAAAGTTTTAATATGGTTGAGTAATGAAATGAAGAATAAAAGCCTTCAAATATTAAAACTATATATTATGCATAACAAACATGACATTTAACAAAGATAACAAAAAATTGCTGAGACACTATCTTATCAATTCATGGAATCCTCATAAAATTTCTCCACATATATTGTGATTATTTATTCTATTATTTTTCATTTAAACAATGAAATGATATTATAGTATTATTACAACTTAGAACCATATTGCGATTAATTGCATATCAATCCAATACAAAGTGATCAAGTTTCACAATTGAGTATGAAATGCAATAATGTGTATCTATATTTTTCAAATAAAATATACAAATTTAAGATTAAGATAATGTATCAAAAATTAATGTAAAGAAAACATAAATGACCAAAGTAAATAATAATAAAAAGGATGTGTAAAATCCATAACCCCAAACTACAGACTTAAAAAATTCACGCTCCCTAGACCGTGAAGATAATTTTCCAACATTTTAAATCAGAAAGGTTCCTCGAACCTGGCGATAATAAACCAATTGTTCTCATATGGATTCCTCCTTTTTCAATGAGATTCAGTGGACATAAAAATCGGTCATAAAATTTGCAAAAAACTGATAATAAATCTGATTTTGATAACCAAAACATATAATATACACACATCAACTTTAAGTTTTTTGGTTATTTTCCTTTATATGAAATTTGAACTTTAGTTGTTAACTCTCTTTGCAACTAAGTACACTAACTCTGGGGTAAGAGACCTATAAATTTAATAATGGGTTTCTGTCTTTCCATCGTAGAAAAGCAAACCCCTCCCATGCTCTTATTCAAATAAATTTCCTGTAAACCTCAAAATCATACACACATATACCCAAGAATTCCCGTAAACCCCAAAATCACAAACCCATACAAATAACACGCGCGCACACACACACACACACATACATATATATATATATATATATATATATATATATATATATATATATAAGAGAGAGAGAGAGAGAGAGAGAGAGAAAGGGAGGGAAAGACTTTGTTTTGCCACTAGAGTATCAAATGAAATCAACGGGCCAAGTATCAAGAAAAATCCAGGTCAATAGTGTTATTTGTTGTCATGACGAAAATTTAAAAATCACAATCATGTGGAGGATATGTTTAGAGTGGGGTACATAAATTTAAGGTATAACAGGGAGGGTAAAGAATATCTTCATTTATGTATATGAATAGGAGTCGTTGATAAAAGAAATAAAGAGATTGTGAATCAGAGGACGGAGATCAGATCTATAAGAGGTAAGTTGATAAAATTAAAAGTTAGTTATAAATTGAGACACGTAGAGATATCCTAAGAAGAGGAGACTCCATTTTCATTTATAGTTACAATTTGTAGACACCACATTCTTGGACCCCTAAGTCCTTCCTTAGGTCCCTAGCACCTCCCCACTCAATGCAAACCCTATATCATAATCTGAGTATTAATCTAGAGGCAATCAGGCACTCCCGAGCCCCGTTTGACTCCAATTAACTTTGTCGTTAGATCGAAAGCTCAATGAATCTTCGAAGAGATCTGACACCCCTTTCCAACGGTCTATTCCATATGCGAATCGGCATAACAGTTCAAACAAACCTAGCATTTTACTATCGAAAATCGATCTAGAGACCACCAAGCGCTCTCGGGCCTCGATTTGACCCCAATCAACTTCATCGTCAGAGCGAAAGCTCAATGAATATCATAAGGGTTCTGAAACCCCTTTCCAATAGTCTAACCCATGCTATAAATGGCATAACCATTCGAACGAATGATCCGTTTCCCCCAAAAAACTGATATGGAGGCCATTAGGAGATCTCGGGATCCGTTTGACCAAAGTCAACTCTTCAGCTCGAACGAGACTGAATGAATCCTCAAAGGTCACTCAATACCCTTCCCAACAGTCTATCCAGTGAGCGAATCAGCCTTATGGTATGGAGGAATAACTCATTTTACTTCGAAAGGTCATCGGGCGCTTCCAAGTCCTGTTTGACCAAAGTCAACTCTCCAAATTGGGCAAAGCTCTTTGGAACATCGAAGTGCCTCACATAATCTTTCCAACGGTCTGCCTCGTGCATGATTAGAACTTAAGGTTTAGATGAACGATCCATCGTCATTCGACAATCTCCTATCCCAAGGACTGATGGAGGCTTTCGAGCCCCGTTTGATAAAAGTCAACTCCCGGACCGGGGAGTGGCCCTAAGGACACTTGAAGGTCTGTGAATTAACTTTCTAATGGTATGCCCCATGCACGATTTGGGTTTACGAATTGCATTCTACGACCATTTTCTAAAAAAATTACTCGAGACTATCGATTGGTAGATCCATTTCCTTGTCAATCGGCAGTGCGTCTAGGGTTACCTGTCGATTGATAAGTCTAGGACTATGCCGATCGGTATTCCCCTAACCCATAAAGGGGGTTCATGAGCTCACTCCCAAGGGACCTCAGATCTCTTAAACAATGATCTCAGCAACATTCTCTCGAAGTCAGTGCGATTTCCATATCAAAATCCATTTTCAACATTCCCCTTCCAGCATTCTCTTGAAAAAATTGGTAAATTACATCCCCTCTCCTCACATCACCTTTATCCAAGTGTAAGGGCAGTCCTTCAACATCCAAGATCAGGCTCAAGATCTCCAAGAATGTCCAATCTCTCACTTTTGCTCTAAATTCTCTTAATTTTGCACTAGATTATTTCATTATTTACTTTAGAATTTTATTAAATTACATACATTAACATACCGTTTTATTAGAATTATTGCATATACTTTATTTTCTAATTGAAAAAATAAGAAAAATAGGATTACACCTATAAATTTCAATAGGATTATCCACCACATTTTCTTAAAACTAAAAACACATTTTCTACACACACACATATATAATAAAATCCCATTTGAATCTATGGGATAAGCCCCACCCTTATGCCGCATGCAAACTACGTGGACTTTGATGCCTTTATAAGCTACGTAGGTGTTTTGGGCTAAAACCCGAGACTCGAGTCCAGGTTGCGTATTTTTGCATTTTTATCCTTTTTACCTATACATTACTAATATATATCATACTTGTGATTCATATTGGTGTTTTATCTAACTATTATTATCGTTCCATCATAACGATCAATATCTTGATAAACTCATACATCGTATTTTCTAGATATTATTTTGGGAACATTCCAATGGATGACCTCACTCTGTCTTTTCCATGATATGAGTTGGGTGATTCCGATCTCCATCTATATATACACGCACACATAATTCACGTAGAAATTAAGAAAAATAATATACAAGCCCATATGAGACCGAAAGGGCGGGATAGGTGCCTAACACCTTCTTATTCCGTAACTTAGCCCCGAACCTTTGAAGTATTAGTTTCGTAAGCATCAGTTTGTCTTTGATGCCACTCTCTCGAGGCGGCGACATGTTCTTTTGCTTGTTTTGTGCAAAATATGTTGGCGACTCCATCTCTTTCATCAACCCACATCGACGACGGTCGAAGTGCTCTTAGACGAAGAGGGCGCAAGACCTTCACTCCCCCCCCCCCCCCCGGAAGGAAAGGGATGGCCACATTGGCGACTCTGTTGGGACGTACTTATCACAAGAGGGCTAGACTCTATTTGCATGGGTGTTATCATTTTCTACTTGTTTGCCTATGCACCTATGTGTATGTTCCCTTTTCTCCTCTATTTACCTTTTTGTATATATCTCTTTCTTGTATATTGTCACCCTTCACACACTTGTAAATATTCTCCATGTACACCTGTCACTACTTACACTTGTATATAAGTTCACTTACACCCACATGGTGCACACACGACTTTAAAGATCCATGCTTAGGTGTCACTGGCACACACCTCCACTTATCACACTTGTATATATCCATGCTCACTCACACATCACTTGTAGTTTATCCTTGCTTAGGTTCATTACCACACACTCACTCATAGATATTCACACATCACACACTCTTACGTATCCATGCTTAGTATAATCTCCCCACTAGATTTACTTTTCATGATACTTGTACATTCTTCCCTATTAGTATAATTCTCTTCATGAATAAAATACTCTCTCCATAACTTACGAATCAAGAATCAAGCATTTTTTCACACTACATCACCAAGAACGTGGCTATTGACCAAAATTTTATCTCGTAATGGGGAGTCACTTTGTGATGGGCATTGGTCCGATAGGTCACAGTTAGCCTACGCAATATGACTCTCACCTTCCATTGGTTAAGTACCTTCGACGTATATCGAACCGTTCCCCTCGCAACGTACCGCTTGACCAAAGTCATGATGGGAGGTATATAGCAGGGAACACATTCACGTACATCGAGTATATCAAATTTGCTCTCACGCATACTGTCCCCTTAAGGTATATAGTGAGGCAATTTATGTACACTCAGGTATATCAAATGGCTTGTCCACACGTACCGATTGCCCTCAAAAGCAAGACGTATATCCTGGAAGTCATGCCAAAGGGGGAAACTTTTCCACTAACCCAACAACTGCATACCCTCATATAGGCGTCAGACCTAGGGCACTCATATTTAGTTTGTCAGTTAATACCCAAACCTCTGTCGAAATGCTGGGTCGGCATACCGCCCAAATTTTCGCGTAATTTCTTCTTTTTTTCAAAATGGGACCCTGCCCATGATCCTGGCAAAAACTCAAACCATGTTTTACATATTTTTCAAAACCAACTTTCCTAGACTCGGGTCCCGTCTGACATTTATTTTACATTTAAGTAAACCTAATACAAGTGAAATCAGAACAGTAATAATAATAACAATCATGCTAAGACCTTTATCTCATTTTTCCTTATTCCTTAGCAAAAATGTCAAAAACATTTTTCCTCCTTTTATCAAAATACCAAAAACATTTTTCCTTCATTTCCTTTTATCGAAATATCCAAAAATATTTTATCCTATTTTTTCCAAAAAAAATATCAAAAATATTTTATTCGTTTTTCAATAAATAAAGTTTTTCCATCGTGTCCTTCAAAAATAAACTCGAATCATTTTCTTTCTCAGGTTGATCACATACCCGACCATTGGCCTGGCACCCTATTAGATTCGATCATCCGTCAAATCACCCCTAGGTTCCGTCAGTTATCCCGATACTCCCTCCGATTCCTAAATCTACCTTCACCAACTCTCCATGGAAAGCGCGAACCAAGTGTTAAATGTGCAGCTTGATTTGATGACAGTCCTAGTTCAACTTACCACCAAGATTGGCAACCTTCAAACTGGGGCTCACGATATGCAATGAAAACGGGGCTCTATTCCCGAAGAACCCGATGTCCTCTTTCCTCATGCTATGAGTTCGCCCACACCTGAGCTTATTTGGGTCCCTCCTGCTAATGGGCCACCGCCAACTCATCTCCCTATACCGAATCTTGCCCAGCCAGGGGCTAACCTGCCAGTGATCGTCAATCCGAAGGAAGAAGAGTTGAACAAGGTCAATGAGGACCTTAAGTTGTTACCAAGAAGTTTGGCCAAGTTCAAATCTTTGGGGACTATATGGATTACACCCATATGTCTCCCTACCCTAAAGCAAGGATACCGAAAAAATTCAAGATTCCAAACATTAAGAAGTTCGGGGGTAGCTAGCCCACAATTATTTATCTTCGAAGTTACCACCGAGCCATGACTTTCATAGGTGCCTCAGATAAATTATGGCTAAGATGTTCCGATAAACCCTGAAGGACAGCGCTCTTCACTGGTTTCAATCTCTTGAAGAATTTAGAATTCACAGTTGGGAAGATGTTGCCCGTGAATTCATATCGCAGTACAAGTATAACGAGATATTAGAGGTTACTCGCCGTGATTTATAACTTCTCAAGCAGAATCCTGGGGAAATTGTCAGTACTTTCATAGCAAGATAGATAGAGAAATAGACCACCATGACCAATCGCCCTTTCGAAGTGGAACAAGCCAGTATTGTGAAGAAGAGCTTAATACCCCAGGTCCGAGCGATGATGGGAGGACAGTATTACCCCTATTTTTTAGCCCTCCGAGAAATAGGATTGGAGATCGAAGAACGTCTTACCAAGATAGAAGTTGAGCCAAAGAAAGTATCCGAACAGTTCACTCCAAGAAAGTATGAGAAGCCTGCCAATACCACAGTTGCAACCATCAATAACATCTCTCAGCCTGCCACTTCATGGGCACCAAAAAGCTTCCCTAACTCGATCACAAAAGAATACAACAAGCTTTACACTCTCCTATCCAAAGTCTACCAAGCCTTTTTTAGCCAAAATCTCATCAAGCCATTGTACCCTCGTCCATTACCAAACCCACTTCCCAAAATTTTAAACTAGACGCCCATTGCGATTTTCACCAAATTATCGACTATACCACTAATATTTCTTTCATCTCCGGAATATATATCCAAGTTCTGATTGACCAGGGTACCATCGCCCTACCAGCCAACCCTAAACCAAACACTACCCACAATCCACTCCCAAATCATGCAAATGCTATCTTCCTATAAGATAACCTGGAATTTAACCCATCTACCCAGATTGTACCCATCATACCCGTATATTCACCTAAAACCCTCAAAGTTTGCCCGTACTCTCTCCTACATCCTACATCCTATATCCTACATGTTTTGTTTATCGAGCCCTGTAACTTCTTACAAGAGCATGCATTATCATTCGTACCCGTTCCAGGGGAAAAGATATGGAATTATTAGCTGTATTGAATCAACTCCGAGAGTTTAGGCCAAAATTTCCCTCAGAGATGACTATTGATTGCCAAAAATTCAGCACAGTGCTCTTGAATGCTCGGAATTGGGATCGAGAGTTCGATAATTAGGTGGTACCCACTGATGAAGTCAGTTTAGATGATGTAGTCCAGATTATTACAGACTTATTTCGACAGATTGATGAAATTTGTAGTATATCTAAGCTACTTAATGTTTTAAAACTACAAGGGCAGTTGGTCCCTTCACTTTTGCATCTCCCCATTGAGTGGGAGGATTTATATAAATAAGTCGTTGAGGTTATAAAATTCATTGACTTCTCGTGGAAGAATGACATCGTTGCCACCGGATGGGGTGACGAATTTGCTAATTCAGATAAAGAGCAAAGACAAGAAAAGACTAGCCCAGTGATCAGTGTATGCGGGATGATATCATTTGAAGATCTGCTAGGAGAGATCAACAAAGTGGCCAAACAGCCTGAGATAGACGAATAAATAAATTTTATATTTTTCCCCTTTTCTATGAGCCATATAACAAGTTCTGGGAGGCATTACCAGAGTCCAAACCCTTCAATCAGCAACGATAGATAAAGAAAAAGGAATCATCAATGAAATCCCCATGTCAAAAATGACCCTCGAAGAGAGCAAGATCCTCGATCAGTTGAAGAAAACCCAGGCTAACATCACTCTATGGGGACTCTTTACGTCTTCCCAGCTGCAAAAATACCTTGATTAAACTACTTATCGAGCCCACAGTCCCTCCTTCCACCACTCTAGAAGAAGCAGTGAATTTGGTTAGATCCTTAACCTCTACTAGAATGCTCTCTTTCTGTGTGGAGGAAATATCAAAGTTTGGTCCAAATCATAACTATGCTCTCAACATCTATGTCGGTGTCATGGAAAAGACTGTCCCGCTTTCGCTTATCGACAACGGATCAGCACTTAATATTTGCCCATTAAGAACCCTCAACTTCTTAGGACTGAAAGTAAGCAACCTCACTCTAACTTCCACCGTGATGCGTTCTTATGGCAATACTCGTTGGGAAGTGATGGTATCCACAAATCTTACAATAGGGGTTGGCCCTATAAACCTGTTATTAAATTCCAAGTCATCGACGTATCGACTTATTTCAACTTGTTGCTCGAATAACCTTGGCTCCACAGTATCAAGGGGGTGTCTTCCTCTATCCATCGAAAACTGAAGTTCTTTGCCAATGTACATGCTATCACCATTTTAGGTGACGATGATAACACTGATAATGAAAGTAGCAGTAATCCGGTACTAGAGATACAACATGGAGTAAATGACACGCTTTTGTCTGTCTTCTGAGCTGAACCACTTCCACTCTCAGTAGGGGATGATTTTAAAAATAAAGTAAGTTTAGAGCACAACCCTCACGATAATGCCAACGTGATACAGATGTTAAAGAATATACACTTCATGCCCGGACTGAGATTGGGACGATGACAATAGGGGATACTAAAACCCATAGTGCTGAAGAAGGCCTTTCCTCTATGTAGCCCAGGCTATAAACCATCAGAAGAAGAACTCAGAATGATCCGCTAACCTCGGTTGAAGATAATTCTAGAAAGTACCAAGACTGTTTTGGGAGATTCTTTGAATAGAAGATTAATCAAAGAGGGTGAAGATTTTCCTTTTTGTGGCTTTTTTAAACCATGGTATGATTATGTGGACAAGAAGATGAAGTCAGGTATAGATATCTTCTTATAAGACTGCTACTTATGGGCTGAAAGTTCCCAGCATCACGTGCAACCTCTCATCAAGAATACTACGGATGTCACTGAGGTTTTCGAGTCAAGTGACTTCGGGGATTCATTCAACTTGCAAAGACTGAGGCTGACACTCTGCATGGTCCACTTAGGCACCACATCATCGAATCCATCCATCCTAATCAAAGTTGTTAATATACCCCTCCTCAACTGGAATGTTGTACCGATTCCACCTGTTGAAATGCAACCCAACCCAGAAGTTTATCCTATCTCTTCCTCTTTTGTTGTTCCTCCTTATTCATATCACAATGTAATGGATACCTCTTTTGATGAGGTTTTCAATGTTATTTTTCCTAAGAATGAAATAAACGAATATTTTAAGTATCCTGTTGGGCCTTACATTAATTATCTTGATTCTAATCAAACTCTCGATGATGATGATTTTACAAATGCACAATTCTTAACTGATCTTAATAAGGTTAATAACAAATAACATAATCGCTTTCAAATTAATGAAGATGAAACTGTTATTATTAATCTCGATTATAATAGCCAATTACACGAGATTAGGATAGGGGCCACCCTTGACGAGCAAGAGCATATATAACTCAAAGAACTAATGAAGGAATTTGTGGACATCTTCGCATGGTCCTACGACAACATGCCCGGTATTGATCCGTAGATTACTCAGCACGAGATCCCAACTATCTCAAAATGTAAATCGATCAATTAGAAAATGCAGAAGCTCCGTACCGAATGGTCACTCGAGGTTAAAGAAGAGGTGGTCAAACAGTTAAATGTATGCTTCATTCGGGTGATTGAATATTCCACAAGGCTAGCCAACATTGTACCCGTACCAAAATTAGGAGGAAAGGTTTGCATGTGCATTAATTACCGAGATTTGAACAAGGCATCTCATAAAGATGATTACCCACTACCCAATATCGACATGATAATGGATAACATGGCCAGTCGTGCTATCAAGTCATTTGTTGATGGGTTTGTCGGATATAATCAGATCAAGATGCATCCTGATCATCAAGAAAAAACTGCATTCATCACCCCATGGGGAACAGTCTGTTACACCGCTATGCCATTTGGTCTAAAAAAATATAGTGGCTACCTACCAAAGGGCTACCACCACCATCTTGTATGATCTTATACACAAAGAGGTCGAGGTCTATGTAGATCATATGATTACCAAGTTTAAGATCCAGGAAGGGCACGTTCCCTCTCTCTCCGAAAATTCTTCGAATGACTGTGGCGATATTAGATGCGACTCAACCTAAAAAAATGTGTTTTGGGGTACCAAAGGAAATCTTTTGGGATTCATGGTTAACGAGAAGGGGATAAAAGCATATCCTGCCAAGCTACAAGCCATACTCGAAATGCCATCACCCTGAACGAAGAAGGAAGTCCGAGGATTCTTGAGAAAATTACAATATATCAGTCGGTTCATCAACCAATTGACTTCTATTTGTGAACACATATTCAAACTCCTTCGAAAGGATTCCACCAAAGTCTGGAACGAAGCTTATCAAGAAGCCTTTGATCGAATTAAGTAGTATCTAACCCGACCTTCGGTACTCATGCCACGGCAGCCTGGTCCCCCTCTACTCCTATACTTAACCATAATAGACACTGCAGTTGGGACTCTGTTAGCCCAATACAATGAAAAATCTCATAAAGAGAAGGTCATCTACTATGCGAGTCGCGAATTATCCGGATACGAAGTCAACTACACTGCCTTGAGGAAAGAATGTGTCTCTTTTATCTGGGTCACCCAAAAATTACGTCACTACATGCTTGCTTTTCCCACCAGACTTATGTCCCAAATGGATCCTATCAAATACCTACTCGAGAAACCTGCTTTGTCTAGTCGAATGGCCCAACGGTTGATGCTGCTAGCCGAATTTGATAGTGTGTATGTCACGCAGAAGGCCGTGAAACGGAGAGCCATCTCTGACTACCTTGTTGACCACCCTATGGAAGAAATTGATGTTTAGATTTACGAATTCCAGGATGAAGAAATCCTTTATAATTCTCTAGAAGACATCCGGTGGAAAATGTTCATTGACGGCGCTGCCAATAAAAAATGATATGGCATTAGGATACTCCTGATCGCCCCTGACGATTCCCACACTCCCATTACCACCAAGCTAGACTTTTCCTACACCAATAACATGACTGAATACGAGGCAAGCACGATAGGCCTCAAGGTCGCTCTTAAAAATGAATCCAATGCCTAAATGTCTATGGGGATTTAACTCTCATCATCAACCAAGTCCTTAGAAGATGAAAAATCAAAGACGAGAAACTCTTACCCTTTCACACCCACCTAGAAGAGTTGGCCTCCTAATTTTAAGATATCACCTTACACTACTTACCCCGAACAAGAAATAACTTAGTCGATGACATTGCTACCTTAGCCTCCATGGTCGACATACCCGAAGGAATAATAATGGCCCTTTCCTAGTCAAAAAATAAGCTAAACCCACCCACTACTAGCATATCGAGCTCATCACAGAAGAGGACTCTTACATGGATGAGTGCTGGTATTACGACATTTGGCAGCTTCTCAAGCACTATAGGTACCCCCAAGATGCCAACAAGAAAGATTGAGCAACCCTCTGTAAGTTGGCCGCCCAGTTCATTATCTGTGATAAAGCATTGTTCAAGAGAAACTTCGATAGAAACCACTTACACTGGATCGCATGGGCTAACATTGAGGAGATGATGCAGAAAATCCACATCAGGGAATGCGAACCCCACATGAATGTCCATAAACTCACCAAGAGGATTATCCGACATGGTTATTATTGGACTAATATGGTTCAATATTTCACCACATATGTTCGAAGATGCCTTAAATGCTAACATTTTTCCAATCTCCAGCACTTGCTTTCGCGAGAATTATATAACATGACCTTTCCCTGACCATTCTCCACATAGGGCATCGATATCATAGGGAAAGTTACACCCAAAGCCTCAAATGGGCATAAGTTCATCCTGGTTGCCATTGATTACTTCACCAAATGGGTCGAAGCCGAGTCATACGCAATGCTAAATGCTAAAAAGGTAGCTAAGTTCGTCCGAAAGAACATCATATGTCGATACGGGGGACCACATGAGCTAGTATTAGACAATGAATTACATTTCGAGGAAGAAGTCACAGATTTGGTCGACGAGTATGGGATTCAAAGACATAAATAATCTCCCTACCAACCTCAAACCAACGGTGCAGTCAAAACCTCTAATAAGAATCTCAAAGCAATCAGCAGCAAGATGATTAAGAGTTGCTAAGATTGGGCCGATCGGATCCCTTACGCCCTCTGGGTCTGCCGTAATTCAGTTCGAGCATCTATTAGGGCTACCCCTTAATATCTGGTATACGGTATGGAATAAGTCCTACCCGTCGAGCTAGAAATACCTTCATTACGCATCATACTTGAAACCAAAGTCAGCGAAGAAGACTGGCATCAAAGCCGACTCGATGAGTTGTCACTCTTGGACGAAAGGAGACTGATGGCTCTATATCACATATAAGGATACCATCTCCGAATAACGCGATCATTCAATAAGAAAGTCAAGGACCATGATGTCCGAGAAGGGGAGTTAGACCTCAAAGAAATCATATAACCCGTCTGGGACCCCAGAGGAAAATTCAAGTCAAACTGGAGTGGCCCCTACATCGTGAAGAAGATCATGTCGGTGGCACCGCTATGCTCACCGACCTAGATAGAAAAGAGATGATGCGTACATTCAACCTGGACCGTCTCAAGAAATTCTAATCTTAGTCTGAAATCTCAACGAGATAAACTCTTCTCATCCCCCTTTTATTCTAAAAAAAATCTCCATTTCCCTTTACTCAGAACTACGTGGGCCTGATGCTCTAAAAACTTTTTGCTTTCAAAATGAAACTTATAAAAATTTTAAAACCCCCAGAGGTATGTAGGCAGCTCATGCATTTTACATGGGCACGTTCCTTTTTTTCACAAAATACTATTTTTTTCTTACCTACGAGAACGACAATTCATTTTATCAGTTACATGAACAAAAGCATTATGTATCCCTTAGCAATTAGCATAAATAATTCACATGTAAAAATCATCAAGAGGCACAATAACATAATTAAAATTATTTTTATGCCATCATCGAAAAACCCGGCACTATTACGAGATATATCAGCGTAGGGAGTCAAATAACTTCCCTCGCCAACTTAACTCTCCTAAAAACAAACAAAACCAAACCAAGCTACTCCTAAAGCAAACTTATCCCCGCCTACCAAATACATCCCCACCACACAAAAGCTTCATAAATGACACCAGCTTCACAAAAGGCCCTACTCGCATCTGTTGGAAGAACCAACCCCATCATCATCTACATCTTGAGGCCCCCATCATCATCATCACCATCATCATCAATGATCTCCCTCTCTCTCACCTTTTTTCTCTCACTTTCTCTCTACCTATGGTCCCCCATCCCAGCGATGCACACGTTTTTCTCGGCGATGAGCTGAGGAGCCTCCGATACCCGATCTAGACCCTTCCTCAGACAAAGCAGATGGCACCAAATAGGAAGGAATCGGGATCAAATCCTAAATATGAGCGGTCACAAAAGACACCTAGTTACGAATGTCTCTCGTCCAGGTAGTCGACACCCAGACGTGCTGCAAGAAAAATAAGAAATACTAAATCAGTCAGTCTGAAGCAAAGAAGAAATCAGAAAAACAAAAGATAAAAGGAAAAAAGATATACCACTGGCTGGAGGACGTCCTCCATCATCCCCAAAACCTCCAGGTCCATTGCATTGGGGTGATGAAACATACTCACCGATCCTCCCCCAGGAAGTCTGATGTTGTAAGAACGAGGAGCAAGCCGAAGAAATGAAATCTCTGAGGTTGTCATCGCTGCTGACGTTAACGTACCACCCACGCTATAGGTAGACCCCACTGGACGACTAGTACCCCTACCTGAAGTCGTAAGAGGCGGAGGCATATTCACCATGTCAAAGATGCATGACAAAATCAGCCAACTCATCACATAGTCAAGATAGTCATAAGCCGCCACCGTATTCGTGTACGATGAAATGGGCTCGTCGATCATCACCTCCACCCAAGCATCCTTCGATATCTATTACACCTACCTCATGTATCTCGGGGGCATCATTGGTGGGACTGCCACCTCTTCCTCTATAATCTACCGAACTACTCTCTCTCCCAGATACCAGGAGTAGCCAAACTCGTGCGCCAACAACCGGAGAATTTGCGCCTGCCCCCTGATCATCCTCGTAAGTTGAATAACCATCCCCCATGGATAAAAGGTCACCTAAAATTTGCTAAGATAAAGTCAAAACTTGCAAAAATAGAAACGAAATGCCAAAAAGAAGGTTCAAAGGGAGAAAAGAAGAGGTAACCCGATTGCTCGCCGGGCCATTCAAGACCTGACGCACCGTCACCAAGGAAAGAGATTGCCTCGACTACCGGTTGGACTTTCGCCATCGGTACATCCTATAGAAGCCCCCGACTGACTCATCTTGTAAACCAATCAAACAGTCATTGAGCCCGATCACCTCGTAGAACCACATCTTCAAAAGGACAAGGGACAACAATCAGAAGAAATAAAAAAAAAGGGAAATAAAAGGAAATACATAAAGGAAAAATGCAAAAATAAAAATACCTCCAAAAGATACGCGGCTCCAGTAAAAGTTTGTCGGAAGCACCGACTAAAAGCATCCAAAGATGAATACAGGGTCGCCAAAGTCAGGCTCCCCCAGTCAAAGAGAGGGATATTCGAAAATACCCTCAAGTAGGGCAAAAACCATAAATGAACAACGTCAGCAAAAAAAAACCTCCCAGCAACAAAAGAATAAATAAACGAGCCATCTGGCGAACCTGCAGCCCGTCAGTCTCATCAATATGATGACTCAAAATCGTCTCCCACAAAGCAAAAATACATATCGAGTTCCCGGAGACTATTTGCCCACATTACCCAGCGTCGCTTCCACTGTCGTCGGCGTCACCCTCAGCTTGCGATCCACCTCTATCTGGGTCCCCTCACAGTCTTGCCACAGCAGCTACTGTACATCGATGGGAGTCACTGTCATATCCCCAAAAGCTAAATGTATGTGTGGATAGTGTCCCACCACCTCTTCCCTAAAGCACATAAAACAGCCGTCAAGCGGGGCGTCTCATCCGATGCAGACGCCAGATTATTAAAACTAGTAAAAGAAACCACCCAATACACTATTGGAGGAAGGCTCTCCCACACATATCTAAACCCCATCGTCCCCAGGGAGCAGAGATTCGATGCAGTAATATCAGTCTGTTAAAATAAAAGAGAAACCACTTGTTAAAAAATTGAAGAAATAAAGAAAATGCTATAAAGAATACCAAGAGTCATGCAATATTTATATATCCATCAGGGTTCCTCACCCTGGATGATCGATGATGCGCAGGCTCATTGATTAGGCATAAATTCTTCCAAATTTATCCCTTTAATTTAGTTACTTTTAGCACCTCGAACAACGTAATCGATTTAACTTTATCTCATAATCTTGCTACTAACTTATTCTAACGAGTACACCGAGTTTCTGGTATTCCGTATTGATTTTACAGGTATTTGATGTCAATTAAAGAAAGAAAGAAATCGAAAGAATCGAGAAAGAAAAGAAGGAAAGTTAATGGGGCAAAATTGTAATTTTTACCCGGAATTAGGATGAGGCAACTAAAGAGAAGTGGAAGATATCAAGTTCCTGAGCACATAGGAAGAAACGGCACCTCAATCAGAGTCCCGGTGTGAAAGTTATGAGCAGTCAAAGTCTAAAGGAAAAAAGTCAAAGGAAGCCAGGACCAATCCGGACCGGACCGGTCCGCAATGCCAATTTCCAGAGAACCCCGGACCGAAGACGAACCAAAGCTGAAAGAAAATAAACGAACTGATTCGTTGCGGATCGATTTGCCCAAGAATTAAAAGAACCTATCCGGATTCCAGGCAGACCGAACTGCAGGAGGACCGGACCGGTCCGACTGTCGAGTTTTTTATTTTGTTATCCTTCTCTAATGGAGAGTCCTAGTGCAGCTAAAACTCCTGAAGTTTTGTAGGTATAAAAACTCATTTTATTATCATTCTTAGTACAGAGAATTTATCTAATTTTCCATTCTTTTCAGAAAAACCCTAGTTTGGAGATAGCTTATGAATTTAATTCCAGGATTGAAGATTATTCAGATTTCAGTGATTACCAGTAATTGTAGTTAATGCTTTAAGTGCTTTGGTAAGATTAGTGAGTAATTTCCTCTGTTTAATTTCCCATTTACATCATTCTATAAATTTTCCTTAGTTTAATCATGACTTCCTGCAATTCCAAAATCATTTTCATTACTTTCATCATGTTAGGCTAGATTTTTAAAGGCCGGGATGCATGAACCCAACCTGATGTGGTAGTTGTATGTATATAAAATTAATCCTATATATTTAATGGTTTGATTATGATCGTATTGTGTAGAAACATGACAATTATAGATCTTTAGATCTCGTTTGCTTACGGGTAACCAGGATGCTTTAGAATACAATTCGAGTGTAACTATTGAAATACCGATTTACTCGTCCTCTGATTAAGTATGATGCGGGCTTGAACCACATATACGTAATGCTTGGGAGTACTAAATTCTGGGTCTAATTAATCATTTAAATTTACGATTACTTTTATAACATCAATACACTAGGGTTGGGGGATTGTATTCCCGTCCTGTTTTCTTCATCATATAGTTTAAAGTTTTAAATCATTCTTCATCAGTATTTTAGGTAATTTAGAATAGTTGCATTTTTCATAATTTCATAATTGCATCTAGTGTAGTTATTCCACAAATCAAATCATCTTTTCCTTTCTTTTTAGAGTCAGAGTTAGGATTTCTTCGTCTATCCAACGTTGTCACAATTCCATTGTCCTATTTCCCTGTGGATACGATCCTGACTTACCGGGTTTATTACTAACGCGACAGGCTTGCCCTTGAGCCTAGTAAGTACGCACTTCTGAGACACATTCTTAGTCACGTCAAGTTTTTGGCGCCGTTGCCGGGGAATTAGGTAGACTTAGGATTAGATTAAATCAATCTTAAACTTTGACCAAAAATTTCCAAAAATCCAAAAACAGATAAAAATTTAAAAAAGCACAAAAATAGTCATCATCATCTCTCATAAGCCCGTTAATGCAAAATTCTTAACTCACTCCAACTCCCCATAATACTCCAACCCATATTCACGAAAATCCAATAGTTGAGTACGACCCTTATAGCCCTCACACTCCTAACGCTCCACAATTTTGGGTTCCAACTCCCACACTGTCACACTCAATCGCAAATAACACTTTGTTTCCCTCTTAGGACACACTTCAGAGCGCGCTCCGAGTATACCAAGGTGAGGACACAGAGTCTTTTTGTGAGAGAAATATGTCACAACACGGTAGTGCAGCCGCCGACGAGGGAGAAGACCCATATCGCCCTTTGAGAGACACCTTATATCCCGAGCGCACTGTCACTCCGGGATGCATTTTACTCCCGTATAATGCAGGGCAATTTTTCTTTAGGAATGGGATGATCCAGATATTTCCCACTTACCATGGACTGGATTCTAAAAAGCCATATGCCCACATTATGGAATTTGAGGAGGTGTGCGAGACTCTCAGTGACCAAACTTGCACAAAAGATGTGCTCCGCCTCAAACTCTTTCCATTCTCGCTAAAGGATAAGGCTAAGACCTGGCTATGGTCTTTAACTCCAAACTTGATTTCATTATGGAACGAGCTACAATCCAAATTTCACAAGAAGTCCTTTCCTCCACATCGAACGAATTCCATCAAGGCTCAAATTCAAACATCCCGACAATTAGAAAATGAGTCATTCGAACGATGCTACGAGCATTTTCAACGAGTAAATTTTCTCGTGTCCCCATCATGGTTTTGATAAAATGCAAATCATTTCCTTTATCCATAATGGGCTAAATATTAACTCCAAGCAACTCGTTGAGACCATGGGTAGTGGTCCGTTTGTCGACTTAGACACCCACGATGCTGAGCTTCACCTGAGATATGTCGCCGAGACTACCCAATCCTGGGATACATCTAACCCTAATGCTCAAAATTGAATTCATCAAGTGACCACCAATCCATCGGCGTCCGACCTATTTCATGTAGAAAAGAATTCTATAACGGATAGTCGACTCGATATGCTTGAGAAAGGAATTCGAGACCTACGTGAGGAATGTGGAAGAGGACCAACTGGATCCATCCCAAACCCTGTTAAGAAGGTGTGTGCGATTTGTGAGGCGGGTCATTCAACTGAGGAATGCCCGACTATACCCGCCTACAAAGTGATGCTTCAAGAGCAAGTCAGTGGCATAGGAGGCTTTAAGGGTAATTTCGGTGCCCCGCACGGGAATTCATACAATCCTTCATGGAAAAAACACTTTGGTTTTAGCTATGGGCAACAACATACTGCGATGAATCCTAATTCACATGTTGCCCCTCCTCCACCACCGCATTTTCAACAAGCTCCACACATGCAAGGACATGTGCAAGCACCACCACCTCAAGGAGCATACATCCCTCCACCGCGGAGAAGTCTCGAGGATACGATCAACCACTTTATCAATACCCAGACTGCAACTAATGCTAGGCATGAGCGCATGATGAACGACATGAATATGAACATCTCACAGTTGCAATCATCGTTGAGTATCTAAGAGAAGGGCAAGTTTTCTGCCCAGGGCCAAAGACCTCCCCAAGGCCAAACTAGTGTTAGCTCCACCTCGACAGAACATCAGGAGCAATGTCAAGCTATGACCACTCTTCGTAGTGGGAGAGTCATTGATTTATCACCTCCCCCACACGACGCAACCAAAGACAAGGAGATTTCGCCCAGCACGAAAGAGGCCAAAGATGTCCCCTTGAATGAGAGTGAGAAAGAAGACACTAGTGAGACCGAGGTAGTAGTGAAACCACCCACCGCAGCACCGTTTCCTCAAAGGTTGATTCCTTCCCATAAAGGAAACTTCGTGTTGAAGTGCTAGACGTGCTAAAGCAAGTGAAGCTGAATTTACCTTTCCTCGATGCCATTAAGCAAATTCCAGCTTATGCAAAAGTCATCAAAGACTTGTTGACAGTAAAAAGGAGGATGAAGGTAAAGAAAAATGTCTTTCTAGCATAGAACGTGAGCTCCGTCCTGCTTAATGATCTCCCGCCCAAATTCAAAGATCCCGGTGCACCCACCATTTCCTGCATCATTGGAAAAAATAAAATTGAGAAAGCCTTACTTGATTTGGGAGCAAGTGTCAATATCCTCCCTTATGTCATCTATAGGCAACTTGATTTGGGCGACCTCAAGCCCACAAAGTTCACTCTCCAATTAGCGGATCGAACTTTGAAGATCCCAAGAGGCATAGTTGAGGACGTGATCGTCCAAGTTGACACTTTCTACTTCCCATTAAACTTTGTCATTTAGGACACGGAGCCCTCCTGTACCGCAAGCGACCATGTTCCCATCATCCTTGGGCGCCCGTTCTTAGCTACGGCTAACGCAATCATCAATACTCGGAATGGGAGAATGCAACTCACTTTTGGGAACATAACTTTAGAGACTAACATCTTCCATATCGCCCAACAGATGGGGGAAAAGATGATCTTCACGCGATGAGTCTAATAGACGAGATCGTAGAGGATTATTTTGGGGATAATTATTGTGGAGATTCCCTAGGGTCCTGTTTAGTATCGAACCACGAGAATGAGGGGTCCCACAAGAGAGAGCCGTTAGGGGTGTGCCTTATGTCATCGAGCAATAGCGATAGTTGTGATGATGAGAGAAAAGCAGGGGAGATGTGTGTAGTGACCGCGATTGAGAAAGAGGGAAATGGGTTAGAAGAGAGAAAAATGGTGGAGTTAGAGATCGAGCAAGTAAGGAAGGACATAGGCACTACTTGAGAGAGAAAGAGCTAGGGGACATGAGCATGGAAGAATTTGAAAAAGAATTCGATCCAGTGGATGAGAGCCTTAACGACAAAGTCCAAACTCTATTGGATTCATGTAGTCACCTAGAAGAAAGTGAATGGAAAGATAAAATCGAGTAATTCCTTCTTTGTGACCATACACCCATACCACTAGAAGTCTCGAAGGCTATTGAGGAGAAAAGTTGTGTTTCGTCCGACTTAGAACCCGACCCATGCGTTCCAAAAATTAAAAGAAACTTAGGTGTTCCCTCCGAATCGGTGCACACAGGCCGTGCTTTGAGTAAGCATCACAGGGATCCCTTTCCAAGTAGTCACGATGCGTCTATCGGTCTTTCCCTTATCTAGGGGCGAGGTCCCAACTTGTTTCGATTATTGGTTTACGATATGAAGGTGGGAGAGACGAGGAGAGCATTTAACCCCGTGAGTGGGGTCGGGTGAGTTTGTGGAGAGATGAGAGGTCGTCGCACCCCCGACGCATATGGGGTGATTTTTATTGTATTATTGAGTCATGTGTTCGAGTCATTTAGTGTCTTTATGCATTTTCTCCATTTGTTTGTTTTATTTATCGCACTTCTTATTTTTCCTTGTTTAGATTTTAGTCCTTTTTGCTTGAGGACAATGTAAAAGTCTAAGTTAGGGGGGGTCACAAGCGCGTATTTCTAAAACTTCACAAATTTTAAAAAATGCCCAAAAATCTCAAAAAAATCATAAAACTTTGAAAAAAATAAAAATAATTTTGTTCAAAATAAATAAAAATTAGAATTCAAATTTTTCAAAAATATCATTAAAAGTCGGATTAAAGTCTCAAGTTGTAAAATTCAGCATACACAAAGCCGAAATTGACCAAAGATGGAAATTGTGCGAAAATTGACGACTTAACGAATAAGTGTGGAGATTAACAAAACCCGGTGAGATTTCGAGCCTATTGATCTTTTTGAGCTTTTAAATCAATCTGAGTTAATTGTTAACTCAAAGTTCTTTTCAGCGTCTAAAAAGTCATTGAGGATCTCAATCCTTTCATTTTGATCGATTTTGATAAATGTGTGTCATATTGCCGTACAAAGCGCGCTACAAATCTCTAAATTAAATTAATCTCGAGACGCATATGGTAATGCAATTAGTATTTTGGACAATGAAGTAGGACCTCGTTTGTTACCCAAAAATATTGGCCATAAAAAGATGTGAAAAATTATCCCTTTGATAACCCAATTGAGCCGAATAACAATTATCCTTTTCGTTTGGTACCTCAAAAAAACCAAGTAGCCTAGAATTGCGAAAAGGGAATATTCAATAAAGTTCAGAAACGGCATAAAAAGGGACCAAAAAAAATAGATATGCTCAACAAAAATAGCAAGAAAATAAAAGAAGTGAAAAACAGAAGAAAAAAATAGAGAAAACGAAGAAAAAATGAGCAACAGCCCGAAAAAAAGCACAAATGGACATCACAAATGAATTTTCCAATTCCAACCTACCCTATCATTTTCATTTTACCCATATATACCGTAAAACCCAAAAAAGTCTGAACCGAGTCCGAAGTGCAAAAATGGTTACCGGGTGGAGAGCCAATACACCAAAGATAATAAAAGAGATAATGCGTGAATAAGAGGCAATGTTCCTGTTTTTAAAATCGTATCCCGTTGATGAGATCCTATCAATATAAATTTTTGTCTTTCTACTTGTATGCGTGACTTTGCGTCCATTACATTTACTCTTTTTTATCACGCATACCGAGAGAATAGCCATAATTCGAGAGATTCGGTTGTGAGAGCATTCCGTGAGAATTTGAAATCAAAACAAATTTTCGAGTAAGTAACGTAATGATCAATTGGTGGAAATTAGCGGTTAAATTTTCGGCTTCGCACACACGCACTATGATTTGAGACTATTTAGCATGACTTGATGATGACTATTTTTTGGGAAAGTTTGAATTATACAATTTTTGCGTATTTTAAAATTTCTTTGAGTCGAATTTTGTGGGTATTTCACTGCAAACCCTCACGAGACACAATTCGTCCTACTAGGGTAACCGAGGGGTTTAAAGGCTTGTTGCATACTCTAAATGCAATCGATTGCCCGCGAAAAAGGTATTTTATCCCAATAATTTTTTTCAAGAGTTGAGCCTTGGTAGGATTCTTTTACATTGCTCGAGACGCGCAAAGTTCTAAGTTAGGGGGGTTTGATTAGGCATAAATTCTTCCAAATTTAACCCTTTAATATAGTTACTTTTAGCACCTTGAACAACGTAATCGATTTGACTTTATCTCATAATCTTGCTACTGACTTATTCTAACGAGTACATTAAGTTTCTGGTATTCCGTACTGATTTTACATGTATTTGATGTCAATTAAAGAAAGAAAGAAACCGGAAGAATCGAGAAAGAAAAGAAGAAAAGTCAAAAGGGAAAAATTGTAATTTCTACCCGAAATTCGGATGAGGCACCTAAACAGAAGTGGAAGATATCAAGTTCCTGAGCACATAGGAAGAAACGTTACCTTAATCAGAGTCCCGGTGTGAAAGTTATGAGCAGTCAAAGTCTGAAGGAAAAAAGTCAAAGGAAGCCCAGACCGATCCGGGCTGGACCGGTCCGCAATGCCAATTTCCAGAGAACCCCGGATCGAAGACGAACTAAATCTGAAAGAAAATAAACGAACCAATCTGCTGTGGATCGATCTGCCCAAGAATTAAAAGAACCGATCCGGATTCCAGGCAGACCGAACCACGGGAGGACCGGACCGGTCCGACTGTCGAGTTTTTATTTTGTTATCCTTCTCTAATGGAGAGTCCTAGTGCAGCTAAAAATCCTGAAGTTTTGTAGGTATAAAAATCCGTTTTATTATCATTCTTAGTACAGAGTATTTATCTAATTTTCCATTCTTTTCAGAAAAACCCTAGTTTGGAGATAGCTTATGAATTTAATTCCAAGATTGAAGATTATTCAGATTTCAGTGATTACCAGTAATTGTAGTTAATGCTTTAAGTGCTTTGGTAAGATTAGTGAGTAATTTCCTCTGTTTAATTTCCCATTTACATCATTCTACAAATTTTCCTTAGTTTAATCATGACTTCCTGCAATTCCAAAATCGTTTTCATTACTTTCATCATGTTAGGCTAGACTTTTAAAGGCCGGGATGCATGAACCCAACCTGATGTGGTAGTTGTATGTATATAAAATTAATCCTCTATATTTAATGGTTTGATTATGACCGTATTGCGTAGAAACACGACAATTATAGATCTTTAGATCTCGTTTGCTTCCGGGTAACCAGGATGCTTTAGAATACAATTCGAGTGTAACTATTGAAATACCGATTTACTCGTCCTCTGATTAAGTATGATGCGGGCTTGAACCACATATACGTAATGCTTGGGAGTACTAAATTCTGGGTCTAATTAATCATTTAAATTTACGATTACTTTTATAACATCAATACACTAGGGTTGGGGGATTGTATTCCCGTCCTGTTTTCTTCATCATATAGTTTAAAGTTTTAAATCATTCTTCATCAGTATTTTAGGTAATTTAGAATAGTTGCATTTTTCATCATTTCATAATTGCATCTAGTGTAGTTGTTCCACAAATCAAATCATATTTTCCTTTCTTTTTAGAGTCAGAGTTAGGATTTCTTCGTCTATCCAACATCGTCACAATTCCATTGTCCTATTTCCCTGTGGATACGATCCTGACTTACCGGGTTTATTACTAACGCGACAGGCTTGCACTTGAGCCTAGAGAGTACGCACTTCTGAGACACATTCTTAGTCGCGTCACTCATGCAGAAGAGTACGCTCGTCGTCAATAGGCTCAAAAGTATCAAAAGCATTCTCATTGCCCAACGATATGGGCACCCTGACCCGACATTCCAAGTTAGCCCAATCATCAACACCTAGAAAATCCATGTGTACATCGTTGCTTGAAAAATCAACCATTTTCTAAACTCAAAGGAAGAATAAACGCGGGAACGAATTGCATAAGAGAGAAGCAGAAACGGAGAAAGCCAAAAGCTATGAAAAATGAAGGGAATTCGCCCCTTTTTATAGGCGGTTAAGGGGTATGCCGATCGGCAGTCCCCTGACACAGATCAATCGGTATTGTCCCTTCCACTTCCCAAGGTAGTCCAAAAGATTTCGCCACTGCCGTTTGGCGACTCCCACCACCTGCCGGTCGGCACCCCCTAAAATTTTATATAAAAAATCCCAGAAAATTAAAAAATTTCCTGAAAAACTCCTAAAATTGCATCCCTATCTGAAAACTACGCATCCATTATCATTCCTCGACAAAAACCTAAAAACTTCATTTTAAGCAAAAATTAAATACCTCCTTAGCAGGGCTACCCGTTTCCCCAGTAAGAGTTCCCAAACTCATCTTTCTCCCATAAATTTCCAATGCAAGAACTAGAAACCCTAACTAGACATCTCTCTCCAATAGGGTCTCCAAGAAGCACAATCCCCATCGGAATCCCCAAATTCCTCAGAAATCAAGATGTTTCCCCAACAGGACTACGTAAACTTTATAATCCTCAAACGAATATCCTTTCCGCAGTAGAGTCCCAAAAGGGGAAAATTCCCCATAAGGGTTATCCCCACGCCCTCACTTTAGGCCCTCAAATCGGTCGCCTCTACTTAAGGTCCTCAGAATTGACCTCGACCATCGAAATTGTTTTCTCCCACTTAAGGACCTCAGAATTGACCTCAGCCCTCGAAATTGGTCACTCCCATTTAAGGGTCTTCAGAATTGACCTCGACCCTCAGAATTGGTCGCTCCCACTTAAGGTCCTAGGAATTGGCCTCGACCCTCATAATTTGTCGCCTCTACTTAAGGTCTTCATAATTGACCTTGACCCTCAGAATTGGTCGCTCCCACTTAAGGTCCTCAAAATTGACCTCGACCCTCAGAATTAATCGCTCCCATCTAAGGTCCTCAGAATTGACCTTGAACCTCGGAATTGGTCGTTCCCATCTAAGGTCCTCATAATTGGCCTCGACCCTCAGAATTGGTCTCTCCCTACTTAAGGTCCTCAGACTTGATCTCAACCCTCAGAATTGGTAGCCCCCACCTTAGGTCCTCGGAATTGACCTCGACCCTCAGAATTAGTCGCTCCCACCTTACGTCCTCAGAATCTATCTCGACCCTCAGAATTAGTCACTCCAACTTTAGGTCCTCATAATTAACCTCGGCCCATAGAATAGGCCACCCCTAGCATTATCTTAAGTCCTCAAAATCGACCTCAGCCCTCCGAATCGATCATCCTCGCCCCTTTAGGTCTGCAAAATTGACTTCCTTCCCAAAACATCATGTGGTGTCTATTCGATATCTCTCACTTGTTCCAAGATCATCCCTCGCGAGGCTCGATGGACACCACATTATAGGACTCCCTAAGTCCTTCCTTAGGTCCCTAGAACCTTCCCACTCAATTCTAACCCTAAATCATACTCTAAGTACCAATCTAGAAGCCATCGGGCGCCCCGGGCCCCGTTTGACTCCGGTCAACTCTATTGTCAGAGCGAAATCTCAATGAACATTAGAAGGGCTCTAAAACCCCTTTTTAATGGTCTACCCTATGCACGAATCGAAAAAATGGTTCGGATGAATAGAGCATTTTACTATCGAAAACGGATTTAGAGGCCACCAAGCGCTCTCGGTCCCCGATTTGAACCCAATCAACTTCATCGTCAGAGTGAAAGCTCAACGAATCTTTGAAGGGCTCTGAAACCCCTTTCTAACGGTCCACCCCATGCATAAAATGGCATAAACATTCAGACGAACGATTTATTTTCATCTGAAAACTGATTCGGAGGCCATCAAGCACTCCCGAGCTCTGTTTGACCAAAGTTAACTTTTTAGATCGAATGAGACTGAATGAATCTTGAAAGGGCACTAAATACTCTTTCCAACAGTCCATCCCATGTGTGAATCAGCCTTACGGTACGGACGAATGACTTATTTTACCCCGAAAGGTCATTAGGCACTTTTGTGTCCCATTTGACCAAAGTCAACTCTCCGAACTGGGCGAAGCTCTTTGGAACATCTAATTGCCTCGCATAATCTTTCCAATGGTCCTCCCCGTGCATGATTCGAGCTTACGGTTTGGACGAACGATCCATCGTCATCCGACGATCTCCTGTCCCAATGACCGATGGACTCTTTCGATCCCCGTTTAATCCAAAGTCAACTCCCGGACCTGGGAAGGATTCTTTAAGGTATATAAATTACCTTTCTAACGGTATGCCCCATACACTATTTGGATTTACGGATTGCATTCTATGACCATTTTTCTAGAAAAATTTGCAAGAGACTCTCGATTGGCAGGCCAATTTCCCAACCAATCGGCAGTGTGTCTAGGGTTACATGTCAATTGGTAGGGCTAGGACTATGCCGATCAGAAGTCCCCTAACCCTATAAAAGGAGGGCATGATCTCACTCCCAAGGGACCTCATATCTAAGAAACAGTGATCTCAGCAACATTCTCTCGAATTTAGTGCAATTTCCATATCCAAATCCATTTCCAATATTCCCCTTCCATAATTCTCTTACCAAATTTGGTAAATTACCTTCCCTCTCATCACATCACCTTCATCCAAGTGTAAGGGCATCCCTTCAACATCCAAGATCAAGATCTCCAAGAAGGTCCAATATCTCACTTTCTCTCTAAATTCTCTTAATTTTGCACTAGATTATTTCATTATTTACTTTAGCATTTTATTAAATCATATACATTAACATACCATTTTATTAGAATTATTGCACATAAAAGAGGATGATAACTATTAATTTCGACGGGATTACTCACCACATTTTCTCAAAACTAAATACACCTTTTCTACCCACACACATATATAATAAACTTCGGTTTGAAGCTACGGGATAAACCCCACCCTTGTGTCGCATACAAACTACGTGAACTTTGATGCCTTTATAGTCTACGTAAGCATTTCGGGGAAAAACCTGAGACTCGAGTCCAATTTTCCCATTTTCGCATTTGCATCCTTTTAATCTATACATTACTCATATATATCATACTTGTGATTCATAATGGCGTTTTATCTAACAAATATTATCGTTCCATCATAACGATCAATATCTCGATAAACGCATATATCGTATTTACTAGATCTTATTTTGGGAACATTCCTATGGATGCCCTCACTCTATCTTTTCCATGATATGAGTCGGGCGATTCCAATCTCCATCTATATATATACGCACACACACTTCACAGATAAATTAAGTAAAATAATAACACAATCCTATGAGAGATCGAAAGGGTGGGATGGGTGCCTAACACCTTCCCATTCCGTAACTTAGCCCCCGAACCTCTGAACTATTGATTTCGTAAGTATCAGTTTGTCTTTGGTGCCGCTCTCTCGAGGCGGCGACATGTTATTTTATCTGTATTGTGCAAAATAGGTCGGCGACTCCATCTCTTTACATCACCCCACATTGACGATGGTCAAAGCGCTCCTAGAGGAAGAGGGCGCGAAACATCCCCCCCGGGAAGGAAAGGGATGGCCACACTATTTATTAGCTCCCGCGATGCGCATGCGTAATACTAA
Organism: Sambucus nigra; assembly: GCA_949130495.1. Taxonomy (NCBI): domain Eukaryota; kingdom Viridiplantae; phylum Streptophyta; class Magnoliopsida; order Dipsacales; family Adoxaceae; genus Sambucus; species Sambucus nigra. The sequence continues at coordinate 311,444,012 of OX422211.1, forward strand.
TCTTCTAAATATGCAATCAATTGGTTTTAAAAATGGAAATAAGGAAAAAAAACTCTAAATCTACAAACATTATAATGATAACTATCCAAGTATTCCGTATGATAATCAATTCTGTTGGTTGCACCATTACTAAAACTTATAGTTAAATTTACAAAAGAAAAAAGAATAAGAAAAATAAGAAAGGAAATATCACAATATACCAAAAACACATGGATTAACAAGGAAGTTCATTATTATGAACAAATATTTCCAGCGACCACACATTTACAGAGTTCAAAGATGAATATGACTTCATTTCGCGAACTTTAATTTTAAATCCCATGGGAAAATCAACTCCTTTAAATATATTTTGGTGTCGCGATTCATGCGAAAAAAAGTATGGCAAATGAGACATAATTACTTTCCACATAACAACGACCAAATTGCTAAAATAATTAAAAGAAAAACAACACATATATCATCATAATTTATATTATATTTATGCAACTTTAATAAAACAAAGCATACAAACATTGTGTAGATAATATATTCTTTGTAGACCGTGAATGTTGCTAACCATTTTATGTTGCATACACTTGATAACAAATATCAAATGCTTTTTAAAAATAGTGTGAATCCTAATTTGGGGGGATTTCTTCGTGAATTGTTTAACCGATTATCACCCACCATAAATTTAACACCAATAAAAATGTGATCATGGAACCACACATTGGAATTTAACATATTAAAAAATATTTCACAATGATTCACAGAGCGCAAGTACATCAAATACAATAAATACATGAAGTAATGAAATACATTGTACTCATACACATATTATTAAAATGAGGTTGAGTGATAAATGTAACTGTTAATTATTACATAAGGAATCCACCATAAGTCTTAAGTTTGAGAATCAAAGTTAAGCACTTATCCAACATAAACCGAAAAATTAGTTCTGATACATCTACTAATAAAGATACTAGAAAAAGCCATGTTAGTAACATAAATAATTTAATTATATATTAAATTAAATTAACTTGTAAAGAACCAGAAGACTAGAATTTGTGAAGTAAGGGACGAGGACAAAAGGAAGATATGTGGTCTTACCCCCTCCAACAATCATTTCATAAGGTACGATGTTTCTAATTGAATCCAATACCTTTTCATTATCATATCAAAAAGTAAGAAAAAAATAATAATTAGCATATTAATTCCCGTGGGAGTAAGTTGTGAGGGATGAGAGATGAAAAGGTTAGAGAATGATGGGATAGAAAAAAGATACAGGGGAAAGATGTTTAATGTTAGTTTTTTCTTTTTCTTTTTTATTAAATAAGAGAGGGTAATTTTGTAACTTATAATATAACAATAAAAATTGTTGACTAACATTTTTTTGTCTAAAATTTGTTGTCAATGGTGTATTAGTTTTTTATTTTTTTTATTTTTACTTTTCCCTGTGAGATACTTCTAAAATTAAATATAACCCTCCAAGTTTGAATATAATAACTAACAAATTTCCCCCTCACCTAACAAATTGTTAACACTATTACCTAACTTTCATAATCAATAATTACACTTTACCCTTGTTATCTTAAAGATCGAAGCATCCTTCAGTTCATCTTGTTCTCCAAACATATACCCAAATTTCTTCATACAATACCTACTTCTATACAAACAACAAAAATATAGACACAATCAAAACTTTACTAAAATATAAAAAAGGAACAAAAATAAAAACACAAAATCTCAAATTTCAAATCAATATAATTTCAAAATCACAAAATCATATATTATAGAATAAACAGTAAATCAACAAAATGCCCTGTGGTCATCCCCGATCCTCGCAGCGGGAGAGACATCGGAGGGGGGGTGTCATCTCTGTGGTGAGAGGATCTCGGTATTGCGCATCCCTCTCGGGAGCGCTTCGGCCGATGTGCGAGGTGAAAAATGTAGAGAGATGGAGTCACTAGTTTATTTTACTCAAAACAGACAAAAGAAAAGGGGAGCTATCCAGAAGGACAACATCCAAAGACATACTGATACATACGAAACCAAAATGATTCGAAAAGGGTTCGTAGGCTAAGTTACGAAATGGGAAGGTGTTAGGCACCCATTCTGCCCTTGCGTTCTCTCCAGGATTGTTGCTATTTTCCATTATTTTCCCGTGATATGTGTGCATGTGTATATGTAACGGAGATAGAAATCCTCGACTTATATCATGGAAGAGATAAAGTGAGTCATCCATAGTAATGTTCTGAAAAAGTAATATTAGAAAATAGGATTTGCGCAATTATCCTTGCGTTAATAGTTATAATGGAACGATAACACATGTGGAATAATACGCCGCTAAGAACAAATATATGTATATGTAAATATATAGAATCTAAGAGAATTAAAAATAACAAAAGTGGAAGAGTTAGGACTCGAGTCTCGAATTTTACCCCGAGATGCCTACGTAGCCTATAAAGGAATCAAAGTCCACGTAGTTCGTATGCAAAACGAGGGGTGAGATTTATTCCATAAATCCAATCGGGAACTTCTCTTATATGTGTGTGTATGTAAAAAAGTGTTTTAGTTGTGAGAAAAGTGTGAGAATTCCCGTTTGGAATTTATGGGCAAACCATCTTTTTCATGTTTTTGGGGTTATATTTATATGAAAATAAGAGATGTGCAATAATACTAAATAAAAAAGTATATTAGGATATGTGATATGGAGAGAATAAAAGTGCTAAGTAATAAAACAAGTTAATGCGAATTTAGGAGAATTTGAGAAAGTTGAACCTTTTTGAAGATCTTGAGCTTGATCTTGAATGTTGGAGAGCAACCCTTGCACTTGGGTGATGATGAGGGGTGTTTAATTCACCAAGTTTGATGAAAATTACGATGAAAAGTGAGGGTTGGAAAGGGATTTGGACGTGGAAATCATGTTGACTTCGAGAGAGGTTTTTTGAGTTCGTTGAGAGTGGTGGATTTCAGATCTTGCCTCTCCTTGCAATGAGGTCATGTCCTCCTTTTTATAGGCCCAGGGCATTATCGATCGATATAGCCCTAGTCCTGCCAATCGGCATGTGTTTTTAGGCACACTGCCGATAGGCAGGGTGTGGAACCTTCCGTTTAGCAGTCTCTTCTGGGTTCCTTCGAAAAATCAATCGTAGAGAGCAGACCATTGATCCGAATGGCGCACGAGGTGAACCGATGGAAAGATAATTTAGATACCTTCGAAAGTCCTTTGGACTTCTCCAGGGTCCGAAAGTTGACTTTGGGTCAAATGTGGCTCGGAAGCGATCGTTGGTCTTTTAGACGTAGAATTATCGGACGCAAACGGATCGTTCGTCCTCAGGGTAAGTCAGAATCGCGCATGGGGCATACCGTTGGGAAGTTTAGTAGATGTACTTAGACATTCCAAAGAGTTTGACTCGGTTTGGGAAGTTAAATTTGGTCAACCGGGGCCTGGAAGCGTTCAGTGACCTTTCAGAGTAAAATGGATCGGTCGTCCGTACCGTAAGTTAGAATCGCACATGGGACGGACCGTTAGAAAGGGGTTTCAGCGCCCTTTAAAGATTCATTCAGTCTTAGTCAAGTTGAAGAGTTAACTTTGGTCAAACGAAGCCCAGGAGCGTCTGGTATCCTGTAGGTCAGGTTTTGAGGGAAAACGGGTCGCTCGTCCGTATCGTAAGTCAAAATCGCGCACGTGGTGAACCGTTGTAAAGGGGATTCAGTGCCCTTTGAATAATCATTCAGTCTCGGTTGAGCTGAAGAGTTTGACTTTTGGTCAAGTTGAGCCTGGGAGTGCCCTATGGCCTTTAGGTCAGTACCCGGGGTATAACTTAGATTTGTAGTGATGAAGGGAGGTGCTAGGAACCTAAGGAGAGGTTAAGGGGTGCTATAATGGGGTGTCTATATGCCCAAACCCCAAAACTTCTCATATTTAAATTTTAAATTACAATCACAAATCACAATGCCATATCTTCTTCACCAAATCATACATTTTTTCACAAAATAATAGATTACGAAAAATTACATGGTCATTGACAGTTTGATGATGGTTGCAATCTCATATGAGAGCTGATTATTTTACATAATTTTGAGACTTGTTTGGTTTAAGGGTGTAATTTTTTAAATGACTCGTTGTCCTGTAAGAAAGTAATATACAGTTGATGGAGCTTCATTATCTACTCAGGAATGCTGCAGAAGATTTAGTTCCCGGAGAGAACCACCACTTTGAAACGGTGAAGGACAAAAATGGAGGCTAAAACTTTATCGGATGAATTGTTGAGGTATAAGGTTTTCGTATATATGAGGCTGGACATATTGGGGATTTGCCTAAAAGACACTTTTTTAAGCTCATAACTCCAATTCATTCAGGCTTTTCTCTTATAATGTTTTTCTTAAGTTCAAGTGCACAAGTGTTGTTTAATTTTATAAAGTTAGAGTTCCTAGAGTTTCATTTGGCAAAGCTAAGTCAATTTCGGGCCATTAAACCTTACAATTGACGAGAAGGACTTATAGGGAAACATGTATATTGTCACACTCATTGCCTTCCAAAGGTTCCAAGAGGATGTTCCAGATGCAACAAAGCAATGACTCAGGATCGGATTCCCCATCGACATGGGTTAAGTGAAGAAGATGAAGTGGGAAATAAGATGAGGGGCAATTCGGTCTTTAAGCTATCAAGGAGTGAGTTTAATTATCGATTACTGGTTCAATTTTATGATGATGAAATTTTGTGAAAATAGTTAAGTTTAATTTTTTTCAAAAACGTGTATAAATTTCATCATTATCTCAGAGGGAAAAGTAAAAAAATACTAGTTTATTTTTTGCGGTCAATCCCCAAACGAGAATAACTAATTGGGACCCTATAAAAAAATTTCCCAATAGGTCCATTTTGCCCGACCCACCCTAAAATCCCATTATATATCAAGTACGGCTTGAACCTTCATACCTACCTTTCGGATTGGGCTGACTCGAGCCAACCTATTAACTCAAACCCCACTAGATTCGTCCCGATAAAGCCTATGAACTCTTGGCCTGAACCGACCCATTTGAGAGGTTTAGATGGGCCACATTACATCTTCGGGTCGTAGAGCTTGTAAATTGTGTCGACCTTGGAAGATAACCATCCAACAGACTCTCTCTCTTTCATTCATCGATAAACAAGTCATGAGATGTAAGAGCATCTCCAACCAGAAGTGAATTGGATCTCCTATTTTGGTATACATGTTAGCATGTGTAGAATATTGGTCCATACGTGGCCCAAAATGAATTTTAGAAAAGAGGTACTTAAAAAATCCATCTCCAACCGACATGTGTAAAAAATGCAGGGATCATATATGTCACAAAAAATTGTTTATGGCTTCCCGGCAAAATCATCCCGCCCAAAATCCTTCACCATCTCCATTCTAAGAAGTGCCTCTTTAAAAAAATTCTCATCATCGAGTAGGCTTTTTAATTTCATTTTTTTAATTCATTTCATCTTTCTGTTATTGATTTTATTCAGAATGTTATATAGGAAAATGGTATATAGAATAATGATTGAAAAAATGTCAATATAATAACCTAAAAATGCCTACCAATTATTTGATAAAACTATTAAACTAGGATTATATCATATAACCACTTGAATTTGTGGCATGTGAAGCTGAAATTATACTTGTGCTTCAAACTAAACTGTCTACTCTGATTTTATTCATAATTGATGAGTTGTACTTTAAATCAAAACATTATTTAATTCTTATTTTATGAATTCTTATATAGTGGTTCAAGTTGATATTATTGTCATTTGATATAATCTTTTTTAACAGGTTTACCTGCCTCCTTAAATTACTTAAATTATATATGTAGAATTTATTAGAGTAGGAACTAGTTGTAATTGTGAAGATTTGTGGGTGGCAAAATGAATTATATAGAAATATTAGATTAATGATTTATATATATAGATTTTATAATTGGAGAAATAAAGAAAAAAAATGTGTAAAGGGACTCTGCATTATGTCGTTTGAAGCAATCGAGGAGGTCGCACGATGACAATCGTTCGAGCGACGTCTTCAGTCATTCAAGTGACGCCGCTGGTTGTTCGAAAGACAACTGACGAAAGTTAAACCCGCCATTGTGTTGTCACCGTCCCAGTCGTGGATAAGATTTAAGGGTCTGGATTAAATCGAGTGAAGGATCAGATGTTAGGGTTTGAAGATGTATAAAATAAGGGGGTTGGTTTTATGCAACAAACCAACAACTCTCTCTCTCTCTCTCTCTCTCTCTCTCTCTCTCTCTCTTTATCTTTGCTATTGTATCCGGCCATTTGAGCTTTAGAAATCTCCACTGTTAACATATATATATATATGAGTTTTAAATGGGTGTTTGAGGATATTGTTAGAAGGTTATTTTTTGAAGAAAATGAAGGTGTTATTTGAGATATTTGAAGAGGGTTTAATGGAATTTCCATGGAGGATTGTTGGTGGAGCTTCAGTGACTCCCTTTAGGGCCACCTTTGGTGGTGGGGGAGTCACCTATCTTCACCACCACCACCATTGTGGAGTCAGTTTAGGTGGGTAACCTACTCTTATTGCATTTGAGACTCTATCTGATAAATGTGTAGTATTATTGTTGTGTATGATTAGGAGTAGGGATATCAAAAAATTTATGTATTTTTAGTAATCTAATATTAGGCATTTTATGGAATAAAAATGCTAGAAATAATATTATTGTGTATTTTCTAATAAATCTGAAATTAGACATTTTTATAGAAATAAAAATGTTAGAAAATAATATTTTAGTGTGTTTCCTATTAAATCTGAAAATAAACATTTAATGGAATAAAAATGTAAGAAGTGTCATGTTGGCATTTATTTTTAGTGAAAAGAAATAATAAATATTTTTATGGAATAAAAATGTTGGAAAATGTCATTTTTGTTAAAATTAAAGAGTGGATAATTATTTCAAGGTTTTGAAATAATGAAATTGATGTGTTTATGAAAATGGTGCATTTTATAGTAATTTTGGTGAACAACATTTTATGAAATAAAATGTTTGGGAATAAACCCTTGTTTAATGAAAAATATTTTAAAACTATGTAGTAGGATTTGGGGTTTAAAATTCATCTTCTCTTGCATATAAACTTGTAGTATTTTGACACAGAATGTATAAACAAGTTTCAAGAAGATTTTTGTTGAGTTTGAACAAGAATCAATAAAGGTTAAAATTTTAGTCTTAAAAGTATGTATAATTGGGACTAGAAGACACAGTGGGTATGAAGTTAAAAGACTACATGTTAATAGAAGAAATGGAATTTTCTTATAAAAGTAATCTTAAGCATAAATGTATTTCTTGCCTAAAGAAGTGAAGATATATGAATGTTAGTAAAAAGTATTGATCAAGTGTTAAAGGGCAAATATGGAAGAGTTAATGAGTGTAACTTACTATTGTTGAGAAATATTAACACTTATGACATTAAAGGGAGATTAAAAGTGTAAAAGTGTTTCCAATCAAGTAAAGAGATTACTCCAAGCGTAAAGAGATGGTAAAGGGTTAAAAAACACTTAAGAAGTTGGTGTGCATAAATTAATAGTGTTTTTGTGTGAAATTAACACTTGCGAAATGGAGTAAAAAGTGATTTCGAAAACAAATGGGTAAAATGAAAATTTTACTTAAAGTGGAACATTTTATGAAATGAAAATGTTGGAAAGGGGTGTTACACAAGGTGGTCCTAAACGAATATGATTTTTTGAATAAAAATCAAGGTTAAAGTATAAAGGACACAAAATGATGAATTTTTAAGTGTAATACAAATTGGGATGGTAAAGTCCCAAATTTTGGCTTCGGCGGGTAAAAAGAGAAAAAGAAAATAATGTGCACACTTGTTAAATGTTAAAACACATTTAAAGGTACTCGGGTGACACCGGAATAAAGGAATAAGGGCCCGGAGGCCTTGGGTGAAAAGTCTTATACCACTGGACAAAGCATATAGTGCGCACAGTCGTCGGTGTAGATCCCGTATAAGTATGCGGTATTGGAAGATTCCGAGAAAAGATAAAGGAAATATGGAACATATCAAGAAATGGGTTGTGTAGTAAACGTGTCAAAACAACCTAACTTGAGTGAATGTAATAAATATTTTGGTAAGGGTGAAATGGACAAGTAAATGCGTAAATCTAGTAATGTCCATAAAGGAATGAATAAAAAGGGTTAAAGAAAGTGGATAAATGGGTGGATAAGCAACATAAATGGGTTAATTTTTTATTGAGGTAAGGGTTTTTGATAAATTAAGTGAAAGGGTTTTGCACGTCGAACCAGATGTGTTAAATAAAGTGAGAATGCTAAGCACGAATAAAGAAAGCCTTTAATACGATTAAGATCAATTAATCTGGATAAGTAAGGTTTTCGAAAGTAAAACGGTTAACATTGGCGTGTGTATTTTCAAGGTATACATATGTAGATTTATACATATTTTCATATGCATGGGTTTGTAGCGTATGAGTATTCCTTTCTGTCATTCGTTTGTATACTGTTTGTATAAATCCCACTGGGCGTAAGCTCACATCCCTACTTTGTTACGGCACGTTGGGAGCGTTTTCGTAATTTAAGGCGTTTTATAGGTAAGTATATTGTATTTATGTTTACGTTAGTAGCTCTGTTTATTTGGACTTCGGGGTGCTCCCCATGGGTACCTCATGTAGTTTAACTTGAAACTGGAATTGCATGCTACAAGTGAAACGTAAATAAAAAAAAATCGAATTAGCAACAATTTTCACACCTAACGACTCGATTCGGAATGGGTTGACTCACGGGTAAACCATGAATTTGGGTCGGGGTGTTACATATGTAGGCATGTCTTCCTGGAATTTACAATCTGACTCCGATAGTTCATCTTCAAGTAATGATTGTTTTGTTAGTGTTAAAAACCTACTTGACGATCTATGGGAAGATAAATAACATAATATCTACTACAATGACCAGAAGTTTGGTTCAAACCACTGTAATTCAAGTCCCTCTCATTGTCTAAAAATGTTGTTAGGTGAAAAGTGGCCTCACGGTGGGTCTTCCTTTGGAAGACGTTACATTCCTCGTGATAGGAAAGAGCATCGTGATATTATTATCAGGGGTATTTTAAGGGTGAGGATCCACAATACAAGATAGAGCATTTCTGCCGTCGATTTATAATGGATAAAGAACTATTCAATCGTATTCTACAAGCAATTGGAAATAACGATGATTATTTTGCACCAAAGGTAGATGCAGTTGGTAGGGAAGGGTTGAGTCCTTTACAAAAGATGATTACAACATTGCGGATGCTTGCATATGGTTGTCCAACTGATCTTCTTAACGAATATGTTCAGAATGGCGAGAGCACTGCAATTGAAAGCCCTAAGTGGTTTTGTGATGCTGTCATTAGGGTTTTCGGAGAACAATATTTGAGGAAACCAACTAAAGATGATATTTCATGGTTACTTAAGGAAGGAAAGGACCGTGGTTTCCCTAGAAGGCTTGGTAGTCTTGATTGTATGCATTGACATTAGAAAAATTATCCAACGACATGGCATGGTACGCTTACTAATGGTTTCAAAATAGTCCCCACTCTCATCTTAGAGGTTGTGGCATCGCGGGATTTGTGGATTTGGCATGCTTTCTTTGGAATGGCTGGTAATAACAATGATATAAATGTGTTGAATATGTATCATTTGTTTGATGATCTTATGCCCTGGTGTAATTTTATTGTACACGGACATCACTACAATATGGGGTATTACCTATCCGATGGTATTTACCCCCCATATGACACTTTAATTCAAAATATCTCTCAACCATCATCTAATAAATAGAAACTATTTTCAAAATGACAAGAAGCTGTGAGAAAGGATGTAGAGCGCGCATTTGGAGTGTTGCAAAGCAGGTGGCATATTGTTAAAGGTTTGGCACGCATGTGGAATCCAAGATATCTTGGGAAGATTATGAAGACGTGCATCATCTTTCATAATATGCTAATCAAGGGTGAGCATCAATAAGGAATTGACCCAGAAAGTTGGGAGCCTCATGCAGATGAAATGGTTGAAAATGTCCATATTGAGCATGATTATACGTTCATCGTATCTAAAATGATCGTACAATTGAAACGAGTTAAACACAAGGTGCGTCACAATGATTTGAAGTAGATCTCATTAACCATATGTGGGAGTTATACGACGGCGGACAAATTTAATGTTTATGTTAATGCTTTTCGGTCTCATTTTTCATTTAATTGAGTATGTAGTTTGGATTTAAGTATTCAATTGAGTATGTAGTTTGGATGTAATTACTCAATTGAGTATAAAAGCATAATTTTAGTTGGACAAGTTTAATGTTTACGTTAAACTTTGTTACCGCACCATGTATAACCCCCCAACGACAACCCAATGCATTGACATTTCGGGTCATATCGCATTGATCACCCATGTCCTCTTTCCAAGATTTAAAGATACGATTCCACACTGTATCAAATTTCTGATTATTACCAATAATTAAATCAACCGAAATCGTTAGCCATACCTTTGTTAGGGCAATATCTTCATCGTGTAACACCCGCCTAATTAAATACCGGGTGGCCAGTCCCATACCAAATTAAAACAGAATATACAGTTGGCTCATTCTTAGCATCACTGTCGAAAATATTTACAACTCACCCAATACCCAATTAAGCTGGTGTTAAAAACTTTCCAAATTTTAATTCAACAAAATCCATTTTTTAGTTTAAGAATAACACAACACGTTTATTCTCCAACACTGCTAACTGAATAGATAACACAAAAGAATTTAAATGCAATTGGAATAAACATTCCCACGTAAGATCAATAGTAAATGTATTAAAATGACACGAATACAAGAGTTTTTGACTCAAATAGAAAAGATAACTGAATTCCTTTGGGCGACATACCCAAACTAAAAGAATACTGTGAATCAAATGAAGATAGGCGTCTAAGCAATACTCAATAGCTCCATAGCTCGGCATAATCCTCTAAGGTTGGCGTCCCTGTTACTGAACACCTGATATAGAAAGTACAATAGAAAAGAGAATATGCAAGGAAACGGGTCAGAGCCCGATGTGAAAATGATTTTGAAAACAACAAGTATTTAACAAGTGCAATAAAGCATTTATTATGTACATGTTACTAACCATACTCTCACTTGCTATTCTCACCTCTAATCTAGAGTGCACACTTAACGTTTCCTATTAACCTCCTAATTAATGGTTCCTCCTCACTAATTTCCATAATATGATTCCATTCCATATCATAACCCCCGTATGTCCCATACCATACTTAGTATAATCATTCATATATGTTTCTCATTAAAATGAGTTAGGCTTTTCAAATCTATCATAATAACTATTCATTAACTTAGTTCAATTCTCTTTCTCTATTCACCGTTATCTACAATTATCACACAGTAGATTGATTTAACCACCATATATAATCATTTAATTCATTATATATATATATAAAACGGCACCCCGAGTCACAGCTGCGGTGCATGCATTACTCTGCTATCACGTCCCATTATCGCATGTCGCCGAATAGGGGACTAAAGGTTCGGTAAGGATTCCTCGAACCACAAACATCAACACAATCATTGAAAGTGAACATAGTTCTCATACCCACGGGACATGCACATACCTACGTTCCCATAGTCATCGGACTTATCAACTCCCCGATAAGTCTTTCATAGACCTATGTTCTCGAGCGACAAATCAAAAATCCCATGGATTCATCAGGATATGACTGCCCTCACGCGCAAACCTCCCATCGATAGCAAGTAAGCTAGGTATGTCATACACATAATCATCAATCAATAAAATAGGCATTATTATACCTATAATATACTATCAACAAGATACTCACATTACCCTTAGATTATTCCCATACGTAGCATTATATCTCTTTAATTTCCACGTATTAATTTAATTATCCCCGAGCCTCACTAAATACTCAAGGTTCAAATAGGTTTTTCCTTGACATATATTCAGTAAGAAATCACTAATATACCACTGGTCCCTATCAACATATCTCCCGATTTACTACGAATTAAACTCTCCCTTTAATTATGATTAAAACCGATATTTTCAAATCTCTTATAAACACATCCTCTATCAACTAGGATTGAATACCATCATCGCATGGCTCATAGTCTATAGTGTTTCATTCACACGATATGACTTATCAACAAAACCAACATCCTCGCATCCTTTAATATCTCTCCACTCCCGACGTCGTTAAGGTTCATGCGCGGAACATCTCGCAAAGCGAAATCCAAACAAGGAACCCCTCCAATACACTACTACTTAACTTTGTCGGACGTGGAGGTCCGTGAACTTCAAATACGCGAACGGTATAACCTCCTCCCCTCTTTCAACTAAATGTGGTCTAAACTCCCATCTCTATTCAGGAGCCATACCTCTAAGTGCTTATACTACACTTGATTCTTGCAAAATCGATAATGAGCTTAAACTCAGTCCTTGATGTTCAAATTGTAACCCTAAGGCTACGCAGGTGTTATATTAAATCTCCCCTACTGGACCTATCCTTAATCCTCATGAATACTAATTAAAATCTAACAAATGCATTTAGCAACCGAAATTTCTTTCAATTTAATTATCATCATTCTAATCAATTAAATCCCAATCAAATCAATTCGACTCTTAACTAGGGCTTACTGAACCTTCCTAAGTCCTATAATATCCCATCAATAATCACCAAAGATCTACAAAAGATTTGGGATAAGAACCAACATTAAAAAGAAACAATTTTAACAATCCTGGGGAATTCGATCGATCGAAGGCAGGGGGTCGATCGATCGATCGCCCAAGTAACAACCGAGTTTTTATGCATTTCTTCTACTACGGGTTTCATCACTTTTGATCATACAATCCTTCATATTAACAACCCAAATTCCTTATAAACCTTACTACATGATATATCAATATATGTGAATGATTTCTAATGCTCTAAACATCCTAGAATCATCAAGAGTTTGAATTAAAAGCATATGTTTATCCTCTTTTTCCAAAAAATTATATATATGATATCTTCAAGAACACACCATTGATTCTCAGAATTTCTTCAACAAATTTATGATTATTTCGTCGATTACTATCTACCTCCAACATGAGTTTGTTTCCTATATATTTTCAGTTTCCAGAAATCCATAAACAACTCTACCTTTTCATCTTCCAAACATATAAAATCATCTATTTTCATAATTTTTCTAACATGGACAATATACAAACTTAGATTTCCATTATCAAACACTTGCCTCTAATGAAGATTTGATCCTTTGGGGTTGAATAACACAGGTGGTTCTCCCTTTTTCGGCCAACTTCCGGTGGTGGTGGGTGATGGTGACCTTTGGTCTTCCTCCTTTCCAAGCTTCTCTTTTCTTCTCCCAAGCAACCTTTCACTCTCTCTAAAAGATGACCTTTCAATTTTTGTGTAGAAGAGATGAAATGAACCTACGTACACTAATCTCCAAATACTTATAATAAGACAAAATTCGAAATCACTATTCATCCCCCTTGTAAAAATAACCAAAATGCCCTTTTGGGTTGTCTTTTCATTTTCAAATGACCCGAGACCCAAAAACCAACATCCAAATAGACTTTTCTGACTATTTCAACCCTTCCGGATGCAACGACGCAGTCGAAACGACTATAAGGTTGACGTAAAAATATGTTTCCTTTTTAATTAAACAAATTAGTCCCGATACGTTCCATACCGCGTCCGACTAAAAATTCAAATTACTGAATTAACAACTCACAGCAATATCAATAACATCACATTCATATATTACCTAAATATCTTTAAGTAGTATTCAGAATCATATATTTTTTAATATTCACAATCCGAATAAAACCCAAATTAATTAATTTATAATAAAATCCAATTAATCCATTAATTTAAAATATAACCCATTTTAAAAGTCATTAAAAATCACGGGTTATTACACATCGGTGTTCCAATTTCGACGCAAAACAGTGAGTTCTGTTGAATGGGTTTTTAAAGGCTTTTTCTACCGTTTTCTTTTTGCTACTTGTGGATGAATATAGAGTTTGATTTTCAAATGGAAGGTTGGGAGCATTCATTAGATCTTGGAAAGAGAATCCGAATCCAAATTGTTGTTGAACATGTGTAGAAAATGGATCACTATTTGGATTACATGGAAAAATGGGTTGAAACTATAAGTTTAATGGACTGAATTTATTTGCAAATTGGTCAACTTGAATAAATGAATCAGGTAGAGGAATATGGGCCGATTGGTGAAATTAATATGAGTTAAAAGCACGTTGAGAGTTGGCCGAGTCACTTAAATTTATATATTCAATGTCAATAGAAGGGTGTTGGGCATATGATTTGTGTGGAGAATCTTGAGAATCCATGAGTCGCTGACATGAAATTAATATTACAACAATAATAATATAACATATGAATTCAACCATACAAATTATTTAATAAAAGAACACTCATTTTTAACACGCTTTTGCAAAGACACATTCAACACATAAATTATCATTAATAACATTCTTGTTGTAGTTCGTTAACATCGGACAATTTATATTATATATACGGAGAATACATTTTAAGAGCTTAGAATTGGGAAAACCCTAAGAATGTAAAATTGACCCCAAAGCTTCTTAATTTTTCAGGGAAATATGGAGCAATGTTTCCATTTAAAATAAAAAGTTGAACTTGCACTTGTAGAAGGGGAAAAGACGAGGGAAAATAATTGTTTTGATGAGGTGGCCGAGATTTCAGCGGAAGGGTCAGTCTCAGTGTGTGTAGTTTTTTTGCCACGTCAGAAGCACAAGCCCTTTCCACTTCTGCATTGGAGCGTGATATTTTACCTTCCTCTCGCTAAAAGCTTGCAGTGGAGTCGGAGGTGCTTACTAAAACGCTACAGATTGTAACATCGATACCAATTTCATCGAATTGCGGTTCGTTCACAGAGGCGTTTCATTCATATTTGATATTTGAGTTGTGTTTTTGTGCATTATATTAATTTACGAGATCAGTGTATAGTTTTATGCAAGATGATGGTCCAAGATGTTGGTGTCGAAGCTAAGGAGGCCGCAGTTCGACAAGTGGCGAAACTGTTGCCACTTCCTCAACTTTTGCAATCCATTGCATCTATTAAGGCCGATTACATCGCCCGCCAACAGGTACCAATTCAATACCATTGATCATAGCTGTATGAGTGAGAGCATTAGGGTTACATTACATATTGAGTTTTGCTGTGTGTGGTTTAATATCAGGCAAATGATGCACAACTTAGTACCATGCTTGCCCAACAGGTACGCAACATTCTATCTATCATGTTATTATTATGTCTGCTCCCTGGTTTTTTATGCGGCCCTGCCCTGACTGTTATATTATTAGGTATTGTAGCTAATATAACATCAATTATTGTCTATTATCACAAAAATATTTTTTAATATTACATAAATTTATCTATATGACAGAAAATTTCTACTATGAATTTTTTTCCTAACGTAATAGTGTCATAATATAACATCAGACCCCTGCACACACCGTCCCAAATTAAGAGTTCACTGTTACTTTTTGGGTCGTCCCAAATTAGGAAGCCACTTTTTTTTTTTTTTTCCGGAGATAATCAACTAACCAAATTCCAAAAGGGGCTTTGTAAATTTAGGGTCTATTGTAATATGTATTTTGGAAATAGTACAACAAACTTTTCATTTATAATTTTAGTCCCAATTTTTTAATAAAGTCAGGGCGCACACACACATCCATAAAACGTTAACCAATCACAACATGCCACGTCAAATGATAATTTGAAAATAGGAACTAAAAATGGAAACCAAATATTTGTTGTCCTATATCCATAATTGATATTATTTTAAGCCCTAAACATATATAAACTAATTCCAAAATACAGTGAACAAATGTTGATCTTGGTTGTTGATTGAGTGGTTCCTTAATCTATATATACAAAAAGAAGTTAGGGACTATTAATTTGGGACGGAGGGAGTATTACATTTTCGGAACCGCATACACAATGTTATATTACATGTTAGGAACTGCATACACAATGATATAACATCGGCACTGCACTGAAAAACTGTAAAATGTTAGGGGCTTAAGACGCCCCATAAATTTATGGTGATTGTCAGGTTTTGGAAAAAGAAATTAGTGCTGGTTGTTATTTCATTTTCTCTTTCATTTTTCACTTTTCGGTAAGCTCATATATGTGGAAGCTCTGATTCCATGATTACACTTGCATGTTTAAAAATTCTCCAAATTATTTTCTGGGCGACAGGTTGAACAGGCACAAGCTGGTCTAGAATCACTTTCCTCGTCTGAAAAGACAATAAACCAGCTCCGTGAGAACTTCGTTTCTATAAATGAGTACGTATTTGATGTGACACGTTGAGTGAACCGTGACTTTATTGCTTGGGACTTTTATTTTATTGTTATTCATACAATTGCTTGGCTTGAATACAATGTGTTTATTTATTTCTCTTTTGAGTTTTTGATCCACGTCCTTTCCTCGTGAATCAGTCTTTGTCAAGAATGCCAAACGTTACTTGAAAATCATGATCAGATAAAGCTACCGTGTGATGCGAGGATTAACTTAAACACAACTCTGAAGGTGGGTGTACCTTTATGAGATTTAGAATCATGTTTACTATGTATCGCATTCGCATGCTGTCTGTATGAATGCTGCCAGCAGTCACCAATTAACTGCACATCTCCATCCAACATCTTGTTCCTTTGTAGGATGTGGAGGGTATGATGTCAATTTCTGTTGAAGCTGCTGAAGCGCGCGATTCTTTGACTGACGATAAGGAACTCATCAATACTTATGAGGTAGGGCTTTTTTGCTGTAATCAGTTTTAAGTTGGTGAGTCTCTCATCTCACTAGTCTTGAATGTATTACAGGTTCTTTGTAATTCTTAAACTGATTCTGTGGTCTTTCTTATAATATCTGAATTGATCTTAGAGGCTAACAGCTCTTGATGGAAAGCGGAGATTTGCATTAGCAGCTGCATCATCTCACAAAGAAGAGGTTGAAAGACTAAGGTAAAATCTGCTCCTTCAGTTCATTATGGTTCATTATGAGCTCCTCTAAGTTGATGGTGATCATGATCATGATCATGATGATTAACTTCCAGATTCATAATTTTGACGTGTTGACAATTGTTTGTGACAGTTCTTATACTGTGATGCTGCCTAACTTTTTGTGTTGATTTTAAATGTGAAAAATTGCTCAGAAAATATTTTGAAGATGTAGATCGCACTTGGGAGACGTTTGAGAAGATATTATGGGGTCATATTTCCAACTTTTTAAAACTTTCTAAAGAAAGGTAGATTCATTTTTATCTCAGGTATATTAACATCTGGGCCATTGCCTTTTCGCTTCCATCTTATGTTATCTATTTCATACAGCTATCAGTTTTTTTTACTGATGTCTTCTCATTCTGTGGTTATATAATCTATGTAAACTACTTGAATTGTGTGAGAGTACCTTGTTGAAGAACCCCAACCTTAGAAGAGAAATTCAACTAGAGAGAGAGAGTCCTAATTGTAAACCCTATCTGAGTCCAGCTTCTTCAAGTTCTCCCTTAGTTTTTGTGGAAGAAGCACAAATACTTCTACGAAAGCGATGCATCTGTATTGTATCGGATCCGATACTTTGCGGATACTTCTTTTTACGTGACCATTATTTAATGCATAAATTTGGATACTTCCTGGATACTCTAAATTACATTTCCGAGATACCGAAGTATTTGGCATACAAAAGATTATATAACAACAAAAGTAGAATGGAATAAGATTATTTTATATAAGTATTCATGTGAGAAATAGTTCATCGTTATTGGGTATAAAATAATGCTTAAATTCTTAATTTTGGACACTAGATCGACACTTCTTGGACACTACAACATGAAAATGACAATCATTGGTAATAGACGTCAAACTATTGACATTACAGTTGAGGAGTGCATGACCAGAAAGGAGAGATCGTCATGAACTAGCTTTGGGATTGATTGACGCCTAATCTTGGGAAAATGGTATGGAATAGTTTTGGAATCATGCTCCCATCCACAATCGAACAATCTTTGTGTGAATCTTGCCATCAAGATGGATCTCTGATCCGGTCTTATTGATATACCAGAAGGGATTGTATTCTCACCCATGTTGCCGCGCCCATTCTTACAAAAGACTCGCGAGGGTGCTTGGTGTGATGGACTAGGCTAAAGCTTTTCAGTTTGTGGATTATACAATTCTTTTTTCGAAAAGCTCCAATGATTTTTAAACTTGGTAGGTGAATACGTGCACGGTTGATTCTGAATCTTCACATCCGTTCACCTTTAGTCCTCCTTTGCTTGTGGGTTGGAACAAGACAACTGTAAACGTTACAAAAATTATGCACGAACATCTTAGTACACTCCAAACTCCACAAGGATCACCCATACTAACATGAAGTGATCTGCCCAAACCGCGGAGCAGGCTTCAGCATTGCCTTCGATATGGCCTTTCAAAGGTGACACTTATTGCATGATGTGAGGAGTAACTAAGCCTGAAAGAAGTGCAAAGAGTGTTGCACAACGACATTCAGGTTGGTCTAATGATCTAGGGGATGCTTGTATACCAAGGGCGGAAGTCATGAATCATCATGAAATCATTCCAAGTACAAGGAAGCTTAAAAAGGACTATTAGGCTGCGACGACAATAGATTCGGTCAGAAGGTGATGAGAAAGTTTCGCGAAAATCATTTTAGAGGAGCTTGAGGATCAGGGAATGGAATGGTTGTTACAAGCGTACGTGTAGCACAATTACTTAATGGCGGGTGAGGGGAGTGGCATCACCCTTGAGGAAAAGAGAAGCACATGTGACTACGTCAACCTCTGATCAATTGGGCCATACCCCAATGGCAGTCGCGCTTATTATTTCATTGGTCATTTGTCATCATATATGAAACCCTGATACTTTGTTAGGATCCCCATACCCGTAACGGATACTATTGGATACCTTGATGAATACACGCAAATACCTGCCTGATACGTACCCGAGGCGTATGTAAGTCGTATCTAAAAAATAAAAAATAAATCACACGTATCCATGTATCCCGATTTATTTTTTATTTTTCAGATACGTATACATGAGATGGTATGGTGACATATTTGAAAGATGAGATGGTATTCATGGGAGAGATGGTATACATGAGATGGTATGGTGACATATTTGGAAGATGCGGTGGGGGTACTTTGCAATTATGCAGATGGTATTATTTTAGGGAGAAAAACTCTGGAAATAAGTGGATTATAAATAAGTAGGAATAAAACATAGTATATAGAGTGTAATTTTAGTAACAAAAGAAGACAAATGGGAATGTGGTAGAACTTAAAAGGGTAGAGAGATATCTAAAAGTGGTCATTTAGGCTCGATTATACAAAGATATAGAGATATTAGTGATGATATTACCCATACGATTAAAGCAGGTTAGGTCAAGTAGAGAAGAGCTACTAGTAAATTATGTGATCCTCTTATACTTTGGAGTTAAAGGACAAGTTCTACGGGATGGCTATTAGACCACATGGCATGGAGTGTTGGGCATCCAAGAAATAAAATGTGCAGAAAATAAGCGTGGTGGAGATGCGGATATTAAGATGGATGCGTGGTAAGCTCGAAAGGATAAAATGAGAAATGAACATAATCGTTAAACAATCGAAGTAGCTCCTTTAAAAGATAAATTGGGAAAAAATCGGCTTAGATAGTACAGATCAAACATTGATCAATAAGTGTCCCGCAAGGAAGAGTGATTTAGTTAATATTAATGATAACGCTAGGAGGAGAGCACTTGGTGGAATATTGTCAAAACAAACATGATATCAAGTGGTTTAACCGAGGATTTTCCGTTGAACAAAATGAAATGGAAAAATAGGATTCATGTAGCTAGCCCTGATTTATTGAGAAATGGATTTGTTGAGTTTATTATTACTATTTTCATAAATCCATTTTTGAAGATATTTAATTGAACCCTGAATCTTGCTTGAAATTGTCTTTTCACGATAATGAAATGAATGCTATATTGGGCAACGAGCGCTAAGTGTAACTCCCACCTTATCATCATTACCATAACACCTTGAGGCCGGTGAGGGTAGCCCAAGCGGGTGAACTAAACCTTGATTGGAACGTTAACTGTTTTGTATTACATGCTCGCTCACCTGCCATTTCATTCCTGCTCACTGTCACGGTGCCTCGTTCTCACCATCCATCTTAATGCTCATGGGTTCCCTTCCAAACAAATGCACCACTAGCAACATCAACATCTGGGATACATCTCATGTCTGCCACACAGTTCTTATATTGCAAGTTGGATCGAAATTCCAGAATTTTTAAATCAGTCAAATATTTTGACTGCTTTTTTCCCCTGATAATGGTTAATCAGAGAATTTTAGTAAATTTTCAAAACAATTGATATTTCTGACATATATAATTACCTGTATATATTTTTTTTCATTAAAAATGCATTTACTTTTGTGGAGTGATTTTAATCGTCCAACTAAAGAAATGTAACATAGCTGCTAAATACATTGTGGAAATACTTAAAATTTAGATTAAGTAAGCTGGTTTTAAATTTCCAAAATAGTTTGAAATGTAATTATATTGAAAAATTCCAAAAATTTAGTGAGAGAAATTTTTGGAACTCCAAAATTTTAGTAATAGGAAGAAGCTTTTTGGTTTTCTGAGAATTTGGAAAATTTTCCGAAAGCCTCAATTCCAATTCATTCCGGCTTAAAATCAGTCTCATTCATACAATTGTCTATGTCATTTGTGAATTGATAAGTTATGTGTATTTTTTAAGTTGAATGTGCATCCTCTTCATCTATACTTCGCTTTTTTCATCCGTCTCTTAATTTTCGCCCAACCAACTATCTCTACCAGACTACCAAGTGTGTATTTCCAAGTTAAATGTGATATAATTATTGCAAAGTGGAAATACCTGGACCTTTCTTTTCTATGTAAAGTGTTTTACCATCATGGTTCAAAGTCTCGGCCTAGTCAACTCGGTATTGGCCGAGTTGGCTCTGTATCGCAGGCAACTATACAAATCCGAGACAGGAGTTGATATTTTAGGTAAATCGAACAATATTATTGTGTCTCGCCGAGATATCGGCAGTTCCGAGCTATCTTGCCGAGATATTGGCTGATATGTCTAATATAATATAAATATCGGCCGAAAAAACATGAACTGAGACATAAAGATGAAGAGGCAGTAAATAGACACAAGGATGAAAGGGAAGAAGAAAGAGAGGAAGAGAAAAAGAAAGAGAGGGTTTTGGCAAGAGAAAGAGAAGAAGACGTGGGTTTGCTGCTAGGGTGTTTGGCTGCAAAGGTGTGCTGTAGGGTGTGAGGCTTGGGTTTCGGCAAGAGAAAAAGAGGAAGACGTTGGCTTAAATGTTGGCTGCTACGTTTTGTGGTCGTGGGTTTTGGAATGTGTGTAAATGTGTGGTGTCGGTTTGGAAAGGGGAGCTAATGTTTTTAATTAAAGTGTATCCTTAAAAAATGAAACATTATTGCTTTATAGTTAAAATGTATTAAAATGAACAATTATGTATGTATTAAATTGCATTATTATTTATTTAAATTGTATCATTATTTATTTTGTTGCTTATAATATATTTTTATTTACTTAATGTTTTTACAAAACGTGCCTTTCTTTATTTGATTTAAAATATATCATTGATATTTTTTAATGTACCTTTATTTAGTTAAAAATATTTATTAAAATGAAACCTTTTTTATTTATTTGAAAATGTATCATTATAGTTTTTTTAAATGTTTCTTTATTTACTTACAAATTATGTATAAATTGTTTTTGTTTTTTTAAACGTATCTTTAATTTACTTAAGAATTCTTTATAAACATAACATTGTATTTTTAAAACGTATCTTTATTTACGTAATAATTCAATATGAAATGTATCATCATTTATTTATTTGAAAATGTATCATTATATTTTTTAAAATGTATCTTTCTCTACTTGAAAATTCTTTGCAATTGTACCATTATCGTTAAATGTATCTTTAATTATTTAATACTTCGTCGTAAAATGTATCATCTTTATTTATTTGAAAATGGATCATTATAATTTTTTTAATGTATCTCTATTTACTTAAAAATTCTTTATAAATGTATCATTGGTTTTTTAAATGTTTCTATTTAAAAAATTATTTATAAATGTACCTTTGTTTTTTTAAATGTATCTTTGTTTTCTTACTTTCTTTTATAAAAGAAATCATTATTACAGCTATGGAATATTGAGTTTGACAAGTTCGATGTGCATCAGTATAATCAATTAGACAAAGCTATGCATATTAAATAATGATTTTGAATTAGTCTAATTGGTCCACATTGTTAATCTTATTTTTTTTTAAATATAATTTTGGAATTTTTTGGGCTCTCTAAAGAACGTATCTTTGCGTATCGCCCGATACCGCGACCAAGTTAAAAATCGGGTGTCCGATACGGGGACCAAGACTGAGACTTTGAACCACGTTTACAATTTACAAAAGACGGGGGTATCCATGTCATTCGATCACTTGGGGGTTGTGGGTGAGTGTTTTAAATTGTGTTCTATATCTATTTTTTTTGTGTGTGAGAGAGAGAGAGAGAGAGAGAGAGAGAGTTATGTTTCAAAGAAAAACACACACATATATAGATATATATATATATATATTAAAATTATATATATGTACTATGTTTGTAGAAAGTTTATTGTATATGTTTAAATTTGACAATTAGGATTATGTTTGTTTAAATTGTTTTAAACCTATTTCTCCCTTAATTTTTATTTTACACAAATTTCTTTTGTTCTTGTTTAGGATTTTGTTTTTGTGGATTGCGAATTTGTGCTAATTATGGTGGCTGTTTCCTTTTAAGTCATTTTTCCTGATCTCACATTTGACTCAATTGAAATTTGACAATATATAATTCTCAATTAAATATTTGTCAAAAACTTTTAATTAACCCCTTAGAACCCGCATAATTTTTATTTGAATATTTGTTAAAACCTAAATAAACCTTAAAAATTTTCCTCAGGCCCCCCACCCCTACCCCGCCCTCATCGATTTCCCCACCCAAACATTCTTTCTTCGCAATTGTGTGTGTGTGAAAGAGAGAAAATATATTGGATGGAAATATATATTAGAGAGAGCTTATTAGAGCATGGGTAAATAAATCAAGATATGATGTGTTAAGAACTGCTTGAAACCTTGAAACCAACTGGACTCTATGAGAGACCTCCAGCGGCGAAGATGATATTTCAGAGGACATTTGGCATTGTAGGAGTTTAAAGTAGTTAACAAATAAAAGTATAAGAGATGGATCAACTTCTGGCGTTGGAGGTGTACTTTTCCACCAGCAACAAAGAGGGAAGGAAGGGGTGGTGGTTCGTTGGTTGTCGGAAAGCGATTGGTGTGACTTTTCACGTGCGTGGGACTTTTTTACTTGAAAATGTTAAAACATAGTTTTTTTCCCCTTAAGAATGTGATTTCAGATCTTTTATGTGTTGAGTAAGTTTTTGATATTTTGAGATTAAATGTGTTATTTTGTAAACTACTATATGTTTTCTATTGTGTTGTTTATTAATAAAATTTCACCCCAATGTGCTCTCCTTAAAGTTTCTCTCAATTGCAAGTGTGCCAAAGATAAAAAAGTAATACACACTAGCAGTTCTTAACAGATTTGAACTAAAAAAAGATTTCTTACAACCAAGAGCTTAGCTTATCAATCGGTTACAGAAAGTTCATGAATGTCATTCTATTTCATATTAGCTTCCTCTGATTATGCTGTTCTTCATTTCCTTACGCAGATTTCAATTTTTGATGATTATAGTTTAATGCTATGGTATGTAACAGTTTTTAATATAACATCTAAGTGGACAAATTTTACCCAGCCGTCGTGCATAAGTTATTTGTTTTCAATGCCAGCCAAAAAAAAATTTAAACTAAAAAAATCCATGCCCAAAATTTATATCATTTTATTACCTTTGGAAATTATTTTTATCTCCTGAAATAGGAATCATGTCTATTTTTATACCATTGTATTTACCAAAACTTGGATTATCTGAACGAACTACTGTCTTTCCCAAGGTTTAGGGAAGAAATTTGACATCTTTGTTTTTAAAAATTTATGCGACTTCGTAGTTGTATACTGCTCCAACTTATTTGTGAAGAACATGAAAATTCGTAATAATTCTTATATACGATTTATTGTCTATGCATAAACCGCAATGCGACATAGGTTATCATCACATGGTAGATATGAGTGCATTAGATGTACATTTATAGTTTGGTACAAAAATTTACCAACCTTAAGTTCATGGCGATTCTTATTTTGTTGCCTAGGCATAGACCTGAAATAGGTGTATTATCACTCGGTATATGTGAGTACATTAGAATTCCATTTATACTTTGGTACAGAATCTACAAACCTCAAGAAAGTATGTGCCGTAGCCATGACTTGCGTTGTGCCGAAGGCACAATGTGCAACTAAAGCTATGTACTATAGACCCGACGCATGAGTGTGGGTTAGCACGATGACACTGGAATATATCAATTGGTATCACCAGTGTGTGACATGTTCTAGACTTGAGGCACAAACACAATCATGTGACACCTTGTATATCTATATATTCAGTCACATGCATATTTTCATGTTCTTGTAATTTTAACTATATTTTCTAATATTTCTTTGTTAAATATCATAATGCAGTTTCCTTGTTAAACATGAACAATGAACTTTTATTATGTCCACACTAATTAATAATTAAATATGTTGTTTATAATTTTATATGTTGATTTTGATTGCCATCATTTAGTAAACCTCAACTCGTATTACGTTCCTTAATATGATATAGGATGGTTTTGATTCGGATTTTTCATTATGTATCTTTTTTGCAGCCCACAGACACTTGTTCGTGCTTTGAGGTATGTGTAATGTTAATGAAGTATTTGAAATCAAGACGCGTATTACATTTGATTGCAAAGAGAATATGGCATTATATTTAACATTCACGTAGAAGTATGGTCCCAAAACCGTAGAAAGAAAAAGATGACATATTATGACAAACTACATATTGCAATATAGTGGGAATGTGGGCTAGTCATGCATTGATATATCCTAATGATGGGTTTAACTTGCCGTTGTTCCAAAATTTGATATGTTGTGCCATTAGGCCTGGCACTATGGGCTGATTGGGACAGAGCCGCCCATAACTTGCCTGGTAAAAACTGTTCAGTTTGGGTTAAAATGTTTGCGGGTCAAAAATGGGGTTTAAAAACCACCAGCCTCGGTTTAATTATGGGTGGACTATGTTTCGCGAAGGAAATAACCCACAACACAAGCCAAAACCCTAAAAATATAGAATCGATCTCATTCACAACAGCCGTCTCTCTCTCTCTCTCTCATCTGAATTTCCTTACCTCCTATATCAAGATTAAAGAATTTACACATAAGGACATGGATTTGCCTCGAAGTAAAGCACCGATATGAAGATTAAAGGGTTTCCAACAGTATTTTTTTTTTGCTTCTCTCAGAAACCATTGTTTGAATGTTGTTTCTGAGAACCGCTTGCCGAGTTTCAGTACAAAATTTTGCTCCTTATCTAAAAATAATTATTTGAAAAATTTCAGATAGTTGTTGGAGAGAAGGCAAACAGAGAGAGAGAGAACAGGTTGAACCGAATCCGACCCGCTCAGGGCCGAACACCTGCACTCATAGCCCTATACGTTTTTACCCGCCCAAAACAAACCCAATGCATTTCCAACCCGTCCATAGCCATCCATATGTGCCACATTTAGTTTTGTCACATATGATTGCATGGTTCAGCATTCTATTTCTGACTTGATTATCCATATTACCTTCCCCACCCCATATTTTTCTGTTTTAGGGTTGTGGAAATGCAAGAAATCCTTGATCAGCAGCTTGCTGAAGAAGCAGCTGAGGCAGAGGGAGGTGGCACAATAGCGTCAATTTCAAATCCTTGCAGAACTGCCGAGTATTTATCTTGATCAAGTTTATATATTAGCTCTTTACCTGATGGTTGCTGGTCTTTTGCCATATATTTGAGTTGTATTGCAACTTTTGTTATACAAACTGTATGCATCAATGCATCAAATGTTGGTAATTGTTTCCTTTCATCCTGCAGAAAGCCTACTAATGCAATGGCTTCTTCTAGAAACCTTTCACGGCAGAAATTGAAGGTCCAGGGAAAAGGATACAAGGATAAATGTTACGAGGAAATAAGGAAGTCTGTTGAAGCACGATTTAATAGACTTCTAACAGAGGTACTTTTATGCAAATTTCCTGTAATGTGGTAACTGGTTAGAAACAAGCAGTATGCTTATTACTATCATCATCATCATCATCATCATCATCATCATCATCATGTTTTGAATAATCGTATTCTTAATGTAATGTTTATCAGCTTGTATTTGAAGACCTAAAAGCAGCTTTAGAGGAGGCTCGAATGGTATGCACATCTGACGTGAAATTTCTAACATTATTGTGTTTGATTTTTCTGTGGGGGAACTAAGTTTACAAAATTTCCATTTTCCAGTATAATTTGTTTGTTAGTTTTTACAAATGACAGTGATGCAGAATCTGTTCACGAGACAACTGAAAGATTTTGATTTTTTTCTTGGAGCTTGCTCTATTTATGGTGAATGTATATTTAGGGTACCGAAGTTGTTTAGTCGAATAATATTATTTGGGTCTTTTTTGTTATGCAGTCATGTTCCTTGTAGGATAATGTATCATATATGGCTTAAAAGAGTTGAGCTTTGAGAATTATCATTGAGGTTGCATGCCATTTGCTTCTGGGCATTGTGTTGTGAGGGCGAAACGTCTTCTTCTTCCTCTTTCTTTAATTTATTTATTTTTCTTCTTCTTATCATAGTTCTACAATTTCCCAGTGTCTTTTTGCATTACCCTGGTCTTGTTCTTGTAATTTAAGTTGCAGTGACAGGGACTTTGAAGAGTCTGTTTCCTGTTTTATTTTTTCTTTGTTTAAAAACACACTAGAAGGTCTTGTTACTGTTGCCCAAGTCTACAGGTCTTTCTTTGCATCTTCATCATTTTTACAAGTCTGGCTTGTGTGCAGCAGTGTTCTTTTCATGTAAAACCTAATTTGACTCTTCAATTGACTTCCCAAATTTTCTCTTTGGGACATAGGAAGATATTGAAGAAACTTATGGTTTGCTCCCCATGACCTTCTACCTTCTGATAGCTACACGTTACGAAGACAGATTCTCCCTTTTGTCCCTTTACGTTGACATCCCCAGAATGTTCTAATTAGCTCTCCAAAAACATGGTGGTAAAGGCCTCTTGGCCTATATATACACATATGGTCAACATGCAGAACATAGATGTGACACCCCGCCTAATTAAACACCGGGTGATCAGTCCTTTATTAAATTATAATCAAGGTGAACGGTTGGTTCATTCTTAGCATCACTGTCGTAAAAATAACTTTTCCAATTAAATACCCTGAATAATTAAGCTAAGTGTCAAAACCATTTTAGACATTACTTTCCAAATTTTACTTTAAAAAAAACCAACATTTAAAACTTTACCTAATTCATAGTTAAAGAATCACACAACAACTATTCTGGAACATATAATCCAAACAATTAAACATTCAACTGATTGATTCCAACATTTAAAACTTAAAGGAAAAACATCCTGACAATAATAAATCCCAAAGTGTAAATACTGGAAATAAACGAATCACAATATCCAATAAAACAACTGAATAATGGAAAAGGGCGACACATGCCCAACTGGATAAAATAATGCTAGGAATGGAATCAAAAAATGAGATCGTCTAAGCAAGTGGCTTGCAACTCCCACATAAGCTGCAGCGCGTTCCTTCCAAAGGATCCTATGCAAGACGCCCCTGTGGTTGGGCACCTGTAATATATATACATATATATATACAAGAGAGGAGAGATAACAGTAAACGGGTCAGAGCCCGATGGTAAAACAGTTAAAAAAAATTTAGTTTAGCAAGTATTTAAAATGTTTACTGGCTAATGCAACAACATATTAGTAACGACACTCTCTTGAGAACGTCTCACCTCTCTTCTAGTGTGCACAACTATCGCACTAATCTCCCCAACAGTTTAACTTCTTTTATCTTAAGTTACTCGTAAGATTTCAAGTTGACGATTTCCAATGTTAAGGAGGTTAATCTTATTTAACAGTACAATTCTTACATAAGCCTTATATGATAATAAAGTTCCTCAGTAATATATCATACTTTTCAAACACTTATTCCCAAGTTGAAATAATTATTCTTTTCTTACATACCATAATCACAGCAGGTAGTTCCCAAATTCCAGATTTAAATATATATATTAAATACTCATAAAATATATATATTCTAACAGCACCCCACATAAAATCTATGGTGCGGACATACTCTGCTATCCAGTCCCCCGTATCACTCGTACTAAGGGAAATACTAGTTCGGAATCACTCTCGAACTGTATTAACACAAAACACATACAAAATGAGGCGAAACATAGTTTCCAAGTCACTAAGAGGATAGCACATACCCTCACGTCTCATAGGACCGTCTGACTATCGATCCGATAGCCTGTACCAAGGATTCCTATCTTCTATGGTACGAGTCAATATCCCCCATAAAGGTCCCATCGAGATAAGACTGTCCCATCGCGGTAACCTCGGGGATAGCAAGTAGCGCGGGCATGATTTTTACACACAAATAAAATATATGATCAATCACAGAGTCATATAGATATATAACTATTCACATTCATAAGTTAGGTACGCCTACGGCCCAATATTATATTATTCCATTCTTACTACATTTTTATTTGATTATTTCTTATAACGAACTTATTCATTTTTATTTTCGAAATTTAATTTATTCCAACTCACTTCTCATCTCTCGAAGTATTTTCCTTAGCTAAGTACAAATTCAGCAGGCCCTCTCTCTTACCTTCTAATCCAACTCCTAGACATTTCGATTATTAAGTCTACACACATTAAATTTCTTAGGTATGAATCTTTCCCGTTTACCCTTCATTTTTCCCATTTCATTAAAGTTCCACTAAACGGGGTTTACCTTGACCCTACTGGTCATTTTTATGTTACATTATGTTCTAATAACATTAGTCAAGATTTATTACGCATTTAATCGGATTAGGTCAACGTAAGGAAAATCTAGTTTTTCCCAGGAGGGGTCGATCGATCGATAGAAAGGGGTCGATTGATCGAATCGTCGATCGATCGAAGCTCTTGGCTCGATCGATTGATCGATCAAGCAGGTATGGCGAAAACTGTAGAATACCAGTTACGGGAATTATCATCCAAAATCATCCAAATCCAAGTTTTTAACTCCCAAACTCCCAAAAATTTATACCACAATCATTATAAACCCAAATGAACAATATTCTACGTAAGGCATGCGAGTTTTCATCAAGTATCATGGATTAAAAGGGCCAAAATTCATATAATTCTCATGAACCCTAAAAATTTCTTTTAACTTAATTTTTCTCATTCTTTTTCCAGAATTTCTACTTCTAACCCAATGTAAATTCGTGGTTCAACCTCTACATGTGAAGGAAATTTCCAAAATGATGTTTATCTCTCTACAACATGCGATTTCTAACCTCCAACATAGGTTTTCTTTCATAAAAACTCATCCTAATCAACCCTAAACTAATATGAATGAGGCATTAACTAAATTAAGCAAGATAAATACTTGCCTGGGAATTTTTGTTTCTGATTTGTGGATGAAATCAGTGTGGTGGTGATCCTTGTTGCGCGATCTAACGTTTGGCGGTGACGGCGGTGCAAACGGAGGGGTTCTTGGCCTAGAACTCCTTGGTAAGCTCTTCCTTTCCTTCTTTAATGGCCGTTTTTTGTTTTTGGTTGTGTTAACCCTAGAAGACAACCCTAAGCATGTGATATAACCTAGAAAATTCGTAGGTTTCCAAGCCCAAAAATACAAAATGCCTAAAACGCCCTCCCGGGGTGTTAATTAAGCCTAAAAACGCCCCGAGACCCAAACTAAACCCCCGGGTACATTATTTTGACTATCTCGACCCTTCCGGACACTTTGGCGCACTCGAAATGACCATACGGGTGACTTATAATTTATTCACTTTTATTAATCAAAATTTAGTCTCGACACGACACGGGCGCGTCCCGACTTAAATTTCCAAAATTGTCATTTTATTCACTCGTGACATTTAATAGAACCAATTTTATATATTACTTTGCTCATTAGTAATACTCAACAAGTTTACAATAATTACTAACTCTCGTCACGTTAGTAATTAAAAATAATTAATTTCTGGATTTATATTAAATTAATAACTCACATCAAATTTAATAAATCCCCAAATTTAGAAAGCATAAAAATATGGGGTATTACATACTTCCCCCCTAATAACGGAATTTCGTCCCGAAATTCGGAAAATAAGGCATACCTGATAAGAATAAATCTGGGTATTTGTCGCGCATATCTGCCTCCCGCTCCCAGGTGGATTCCTTCACATTATGATGCTCCCACTGGACCCGTACAAGTGGAACTACCTTCGACCTCAATCTGCTTTCGCTATGGTCTAGGATAGCCACTGGTCTTTCCTCGTAAGAGCTGTCGGGTTGTAAGTCGATCTCCTCAATCGCGATATGGATATGGGCCATGTCATCCCGAAGGTATCGTCTCAACGACGAGATGTGGAATACATCGTGAATGCGATGTAAATGCTCTGGCTGCCCCAATCTGTATGCTACCGACCCAATCCTCTCGATGATGGGAAATGGTCCCACGTACCTCGGGGCCAATTTCCCTTTCTTCCCGAATCTCATCACTCCTTTAATAGGAGATACACGTAGTGAAACTTGGTCCCCCACGTTAAACTCTCGGAAGAACCGTTTTGCATCGGCGTAGCTTTTTTGCCTGTCCTGGGCTACCCGAATGCGACTCCTGATAACCTCAATCCTCGCGGAGGTTTCCTGAATCACCTTTGGTCCGAGCAACTTGTTGTCCCCCACCTCTAGCCAACACGTTGGGGAACGACAAGGCCTGCCATACAAAGCCTCGAATGGAGCCATACCAATCGTGAACTGATAAGAGTTATTATAAGCGAACTCTACCAGTGGAAGATGTGGCTTCCAACCTCCTCCAAAATCAAGGACACACATGCGTAGCATATCCTCCAACATCTGATTAGTAGCTCTGTTTGTCCATCTGTCTGTGGGTGATAAGCTGAACTCAACCTCAACTCTGTACCCATGGCCTCCTGAAAGCTCTCCCAAAAACGTGACACGAAGATTTTATCTCTATCTGACACAATATTCAGGGGCACCCCATGTAATCTAACAATCTCAACAATGAACAACTGAGCATACTGACCCGTGGTATAGTCTGTCCGTACCGGCAGAAAATGAGCCACCTTGGTCAAACGGTCCACAATCACCCAGATGGAGTCGTGGCCCCGCTGTGATGTAGGCAACCTAGTAATAAAATTCATAGAAATACTCTCCCATTTCCACGCGGGTATTTCCAATGGCTGAAGCAACCCTGATGGTTTCTGGTGGTCCACCTTTACCAGCTGGCAGGTAGAACACTTGGACACGAACTCAGCAATGTCCTTTTTCATCCCACTCCACCAGTATTGCCGCCTCATATCCTGGTACATCTTATCTCCCCCAGGATGCACCGCAAATCGGGACCCGTGAGACTGGGTCATCACTGCATGACGTAAGTCTGCTCCTTCTGGGACCACCATTCTCCCATTAAACCTCAACCCTCCATCAGAACTAACAGAATATGACTCAGCACCCTCAGCTAAAAGTCGTACAATCTGCTCCTGGCAAAATGGGTCGGCGGTCTGTGCCTGTATTACCCTCGTAACAATCTCGGGTGTCACTGTCATGACAGATATGAAGGAACGGGCTACTGCGTCCTGGTGACCCAACTCTTTCCACTTCGCTTTCTAGATGTCCGCTATATCGTCTACCGGCCTATGGTTTAACGCATTGGCAACTACGTTGGCCTTCCTCGGATGGTATTGTATGTCGAACTGATAGTCCTTCACAAACTCTAACCACCTGCGCTGACGCATATTCAGCTCTCGCTGAGTGAACAGATACTGCAGTGACTTGTGGTCTGTGAACAAGCGAAATTTCTCCCCCAATAAATAGTGTCTCCATATCCTCAATGCAAAAACGACCGCTGCTAACTCTAGGTTGTGTGTGGGGTAATTCATCTCGTGCAGCTTAAGCTTGCGGGAGGCAAAAGCTATAGCCTTCTCCTCCTGCTGAAATACTCCCCCGAGTCCCCGCAAAGAGGCGTCGGTGTAGACCAGATACTCCACCCCCGGCTTAGGTAAAGTAAGGACCGGTGCTGAAGTAAGCTTGTCTTTCATCTCGTCGAAAGCCAATTGACAAGCATCGTCCCAAACATATGGTACCCCCTTGCGAGTCAGGTTCGTCAATGGACCCGCTATTTTGGAGAACCCCCGAATGAATCTCCTGTAGTATCCGGCTAATCCCAAGAAACTACGCACTTCTGTCGGTGTCGTGGGCTGTCCCCACTCCCTCACCGCTAACACTTTACTCGGGTCAACTGCTATTCCTTGTTCAGAAACATGTCTCAAGAACTGCACCTCCCGTAACCAGAACCCGCACTTCTCGTACTTAGCATACAGCTGATGCTCTCGTAGAGTCTGAAGAACCTGCCTCAAGTGCTCGACATGCTCTTCCTCGGTGTGTGAATATATCAAGATGTCATCTATGAAGACGATGCCAAACTGGTTCAAGAACTCTCTGAACACTCGGTTCATCAAGTCCATGAATACGGCTGGAGCATTTGTGAGTCCAAATGGCATCACTCTGAACTCATAGGACCCATATCTCGTCAAGAAAGCAGTCTTTGAAACATCCTGCTCCCTAATACGTAGCTGATGGTACCCTGACCTCAAATCTATCTTCGAAAAGAAAAATGCTCCCCTCAGCTGGTCGAACAGATCATCGATTCGAGGTAACGGATACTTGTTCCGTATCGTGACCTTGTTCAGTTCCCGGTAGTCCACACATAGCCTCAGTGAACCATCTCTCTTCTTCACAAACAACACTGGAGCGCCCTAACGTGAGGTACTCCTACGAATGAAGCCCTGACCTAACAGTTGCTCTATTTGATCCCGTAACTCTCGCATTTCCGCCGGAGCCATACGGTATGGAGCACGTGCTATCGGTCGAGCATCCGGTAATAAATCTATGACAAAATCTATCTCTCGACCGGGGGGTAGGCCTGGTATCTCCTGAAATACATCAGAATACTCACGAACAACTGGGATCGAGTCTAAGGGAATCACGACCTCCTTAGAGGTATCCTCCTCTATGTAATATAGATGAGCGGTCGAGCCTCCCTCTGGGCGAGGCATCGCCACTACAAACATCTCTTGCCCCGGAATGACAAAGACAATACTCCCACCAAAACAATCTATCATGGTTCTGTAAGCTGCAAGCCAATCCATACCAATAATAATGTCGTGCTCATGCATATCTAAGACTAACATGTCGGCTGGTAATACCAAGCTACCAATCTCTACTCCTATACCCCGGCATATAAAGAAAATTAACGATCCATTTCCCAGTGGTGAGTCTACACACGTCACAGTGCTCTCTGCTGTGGCTAATAACCCTAAGGCCTTCGCAAAATGGGTAGCTATAAAACAGTGTGTCGCTCCAGTATCAAATAAAACCCGACCCATAGTACCATGGATAGGAAACATACCCTCAATCGCGGGTGGTGCCTGTGGAGCTGCTGTCTGGTGGACGTTATAGACACATCCGTACTGTAACTGCCCCTGCTGCACTGGAGCGGCTGGAATGGCTGGTACCTGAGCTGGTGCTGGGAGGGCGACTGGAAAAAGTGGCCTCTGTGGTTCATTACGGGCACCCTGCTGCTGTGGGACCCTATCACCCTCTGGACAATCCTGGCACTTGTGATCATTTTTACCACACCTGAAGCATCGGCCCTTAAAATTTCCTCCCCTCTGTCCCTGCTGATTACGGCCCTGCTGGCCGTTACCACCCCGCCATTGGCCCTGCTGAAATCGCTGTTGGCTCTGATGCTGCCCCTGCGGCTAACGATGTTGGCCCTGCTGCCCCCCTGCCTAAATCCCCCAAATCCCTGCCTGGATTCACCTGATCGGAACCGCTTGGCAGGGTCCCCCTGATGGGAACTCTGCTCATGCTGACGAGTCTGCCCCTGAGATGTCGGTGCTCCACTAGTACCACTACCCCCTGTCCTGCCCTGCTGGCCGGACTCTCCTGCTCGCTTGCTTCCCTGTAGATGAAAGCGGTGATCCTGGCAGTGTAGCAAAGCAACATTGAGCACATCTGTGTAGGTACTCAGAGACAGATTTCCTATAAGGTGCTGACGGATCTTCCAAGCTAACCCGTCCACAAACAATAGTATCTTCTTACCCTCAGTGGGTGCCTCATCTGGCACTATAGTGAGAAGTCTTCTGAACTCCTCTTCATACTCAGCAACAGTAGAATTTTCCTGCTTCGAGTTCAGTAACTTCCGCCTCATCTCAGTTTGCGCGACGGACGGAAAATATTTGCGATCAAACCGCTCCCAGAATGACTGAATCGGGATAACATCCCTCTCCTCCAAGGTGGTGGTGGACTCCCACCACTGCAAAGCAGCCCCCACTAGCTTAAAGGAAGCCAACAACTGTTTCTGCACGTCTGTGCACTCATACATACGCAGATGCCTCTGGATATCTTTCTTCCACTGGCTGACAATGATGATATCTGAACTACCCGAGAACTCAGGGGGATGTGCCTTCTGAAAGGCATCTCTAACCCGCTCCCATGCAGATGGAATCTGTGCAGGTACTGGCGCCACTACCTGAGCTTGGGGTGGAGCCTGTTGTACTATCGCTAGCGCGACATTCACCGCCTGAGCAACGATGGCGGCTACCTTATTTGCGTTCATTATTCCCTGAGCCGGAGCTACTGGTTGCTCGGCTTGGGCACGCCTATCCTTTGGTGCATGTCTCGGAGGGATCTGAAATGTGAAGAAATTTATTAGTCTACAGTTATTATCAAATCTCAAATAGCTGAAGACGTAATCGTAAAAGCAAGAATACAACAATCCTAAATTAGGGCTCTATAACAAGGACACTAAGCTGAAAGCGAAATAAGCCGTACAGATCCTAAGGACACTAGAACTTGATGCTCTGATACCACCTGTGACACCCTGCCTAATTAAACACCGGGTGATCAGTCCCTTATTAAATTATAATCAAGGTGAACGGTTGGTTCATTCTTAGCATCACTGTCGTAAACATAACTTTTCCAATTAAATACCCTGAATAATTAAGCTAAGTGTCAAAACCATTTTAGACATTACTTTCCAAATTTTACTTTAAAAAAAACCAATATTTAAAACTTTACCTAATTCATAGTTAAAGAATCACACTACAACTATTCTGGAACATATATTTCAAACAATTAAACATTCAACTGATTGATTCCAACATTTAAAACTTAAAGGAAAAACATCCTGACAATAATAAATCCCAAAGTGTAAATACTGAAAATAAACGAATCACAATATCCAATAAAACAACTGAATAATGGAAAAGGGCGACACAGGCCCAACTGGATAAAATAATGCTAGGAATGGAATCAAAAAATGAGATCGTCTAAGCAAGTGGCTTGCAACTCCCACATAAGCTGCAGCGCGTTCCTTCCAAAGGATTCTATGCAAGACGCCCCTGTAGCTGGGCACCTGTAATATATATACATATATCTATACAAGAGAGGAGAGATAACAGTAAACGGGTCAGAGCCCGATAGTAAAACAGTTTAAAATTTTTTAGTTTAGCAAGTATTTAAAATGTTTACTGGCTAATGCAACAACATATTAGTAACGACACTCTCTTGAGAACGTCTCACCTCTCTTCTAGTGTGCACAACTATCGCACTAATCTCCCCAACAGTTTAACTTCTTTTATCTTAAGTTACTCGTAAGATTTCAAGTTGACGATTTCCAATGTTAAGGAGGTTAATCTTATTTAACAGTACAATTCTTACACAAGCCTTATATGATAATAAAGTTCCTCAGTAATATATCATACTTTTCAAACACTTATTCCCAAGTTGAAATAATTATTCTTTTCTTACATACCATAATCACAGCAGGTAGTTCCCAAATTCCAGATTTAAATATATATATTAAATACTCATATAATATATATATTCTAACAGCACCCCACATAAAATCTATGGTGCGGGCATACTCTGCTATTCAGTCCCCGTATCACTCGTACTAAGGGAAATACTAGTTCGGAATCACTCTCGAACTGTATTAACACAAAACACATACAAAATGAGGCGAAGCATAGTTTCCAAGTCATTGAGAGGATAGCACATACCCTCACGTCTCATAGGACCGTCTGACTATCGATCCGATAGCCTGTACCAAGGATTCCTATCTTCTAGGGTACGAGTCAATATCCCCCATAAAGGTCCCATCGAGATAAGACTTTCCCATCGCGGTAACCTCAGGGATAGCAAGTAGCGCGGGCATGATTTTTACACACAAATAAAATATATGATCAATCATAGAGTCATATAGATATATAACTATTCACATTCATACGTTAGGTACGCGTACTGCCCAACATTATATTATGCCATTCTTAGTACATTTTTATTCGATTATTTCTTATAACGAACTTATTCATTTTTATTTTCGAAATTTAATTTATTCCAACTCACTTCTCATCTCTCGAAGTATTTTCCTTAGCTAAGTACAAATTCAGTAGGCCCTTTCTCTTACCTTCTAATCCAACTCCTAGACATTTCGATTATTAAGTCTACACACATTAAATTTCTTAGGTATGAATCTTTCCCGTTTACCCTTCATTTTTCCCATTTCATTAAAGTTCCACTAAACGGTGTTTACCTTGACCCTACCGGTCATTTTTATGTTTCATTATGTTCTAATAACATTAGTCAAGATTTATTACGCATTTAATCGGATTAGGTCAACGTAAGGAAAAATCTAGTTTTTCCCAGGAGGGGTCGATCGATCGATAGAATGGGGTCGATCGATCGAAGCTCTTGGCTCGATCGATCGATCAAGCAGGTATGGCGAAAACTGCAGAATACCAGTTACGGGAATTATCATCCAAAATCATCCAAATCCAAGTTTTGAACTCCCAAACTCCCAGAAATTTATACCACAAACATTATGAACCCAAATGAACAATATTCTACATAAGGCATGCGAGTTTTCATCAAGTATCATGGATTAAAATTGCCAAATTTCATATAATTCTCATGAACCCTTAAAATTTCTTTAACTTAATTCTTCTCATTCTTTTTCCAGAATTTCTACTTCTAACCCAATGTAAATTCGTGGTTCAACCTCTACATGTGAAGGAAATTTCCAGAATGATGTTTATCTCTCTACAACATGCGATTTCTAACCTCCAACATAGGTTTTCTTTCATAAAAACTCATCCTAATCAACCCTAAACTAATGAATGAGGCATTAACTAAATTAAGCAAGATAAATACTTGCCTGGGAATTTTTGTTTCTGATTTGTGGATGAAATCAGTGTGGTGGTGATCCTTGTTGCGCGATCTAACGTTTGGCGGTGACGGCGGTGCAAACGGAGGGGTTCTTGGCCTAGAACTCCTTGGTAAGCTCTTCCTTTCCTTCTCTAATGGCCGTCTTTTGTTTTTGGTTGTGTTAACCCCAGAAGACAACCCTAAGCATGTGATATAACCTAGAAAATTCGTAGGTTTCCAAGCCCAAAAATACAAAATGCCTAAAACGCCCTCCCGGGGTGTTAATTAAGCCTAAAAACGCCCCGAGACCCAAACTAAACCCCCGGGTACATTATTTTGACTATCTCGACCCTTCCGGACACTTTGGCGCACTCAAAATGACCATACGTGTGACTTATAATTTATTCACTTTTATTAGTCCAAATTTAGTCCCGACACGACACGGGCGCGTCCCGACTTAAATTTCCAAAATTGTCATTTTATTCACTCGTGACATTTAATAGAACCAATTTTATATATTACTTTGCTCATTAGTAATACTCAACAAGTTTCCAATAATTACTAACTCTCGTCACGTTAGTAATTAAAAATAATTAATTTCCGGATTTATATTAAATTAATAACTCACATCAAATTTAATAAATCCCCAAATTTAGAAAGCATAAAAATACGGTGTATTACAATAGAGACAAAAAACATACATAACAAAAGCAAGTAATAGGTAGGACGAAACCCTAGAGGTGCCTTCATACTTGCATGCTCACCTTACAACTCACTACCTTCTTTCATCAGCATTAGTTGAAAAATATTATAATATAACGTATTGCAATTATTTATTTATAGATGTGAAATGTAATTTTGAGGGAGTTCTTCTCCATCTCTTTGTTCTATATATTATTATTATTTATAGATTTCACCGTTTCTCATTTAAAACAAAAACCCGGTAATTATTTTGTTAACATCAAGTAACAACTCATTTTATTTCGTTTTTGAGTTTCACATTTGGAAGCTATTCTAATTATTAGAAAGTGAATCATTTGCATTTACACTGCAATGTGGCTAGAGACTTACGTTAGTTGGGTTATACCGGTCTCTGAAGAAGTCCTCATGTATAGTTAGAATAGACATTGGAATAATTTTTGAGGTTTAAGAAGAGAATTAGTGGAGAAATTGTGTTATAATTGGTCATTTTTCTAATATGCGAATTGGATTCGAAATTCATATTTGTGAGAAAAAGCTTGAAGAAGCCAGTTGGCCGATATTGCTCCTTTTTCGTTTAGTTTCTTTCTTTCTTTCCCCTCGTGTATATTTCATTTGTACAACGTAATTCTTCCCCCCTTCCCTGTCACATATTATTATTATTAATTTTTTTCCTTCTAAAAGTACCTCTATATACTTTACGACCGTGGCGGAAAAACTAAAAAAAGTAACTTTAATCTTACAAGACGACATAAATATTGTGCTCTATGTGAAAGTCCTCATCAACTCATTTTTTCATTTGCATTCTCCAGATTATTGTCTATTCAATGAAAATCTCTTCTGATCCTTGAAGCCAAAAACTCATTTAATGACAAAATAGGGAGTGATTTTGTTGGAAAGGAAAGTGCAGAATGCTCCTATGGGTCCTTCACTCAAGCCAAAAGTGGAAAAGGGATGTTTCGTAGTGATTTAGTTGAGAAAATCCATGGAACACTCATTTGGCATTGTCGAGGTTCCTAGTGGAGAGAACGTCAAAAGCATTGGGTTCAAGGCCAAGATCTTAGATACATAAAAGAAAAGGTCAATATGGGATTGTGTGGATTTGTTTTAATCTAGTTAAACTTCAACAACTATGCAAATGTAAGCATCAAATCAAACCTTGAAAGCCACAATGAATCCATACCTTCTTTTTGCACTTTTTACATTATTTATTTTATCATTATTATTTTTAACTCTAGTATGTCTCGTATTTATGCCTCCTGAAGTTGAAACTCAGTGAGAAGAGGTATCCAGTAATGAACACAATGAAAAGGATGACATCATAATTGAGTAGCGTTAAGAACGTTGGTTTATAGTGTAGCAGGATGAAAGATATCTATGTAATAGTGTTATGAGTGACATGGAAAAATGGATGGGGGAGTCACCTTCACCCAATAGCCCCGGCCTTTTCTCTGTCTATATATATGTCCATATTTATTAATATTGTTGCAGGTAAGCTTTGCTTGCATTCATAATGATATACAGTTTGGTTAGTTGACTTCCAGATTGGAGAAGAGCTTGGAGATATGTATGATTATGTGGCTCCTTGTTTTCCACCAAGGTTCTCTTCATGTTGCATATGCTTCTTATTCTTGTTTCTATTTTTTTGTGATCTTGTGTCCCACCATTAACGAGATGCCCATTTTTCTTGTCATATTGATATTAGTGTAATAATCATCGTATTGCTTTTTTTTTTTTAAATCTTTTATTTTGCTTAATTCAATTTGTTTATTTCATTGTATGCACACTCATGGGTAGTTTAGCAGAGGAAGCCAAATATACTAGTAAATATTGAACAAAAAAACTGCAAATCTAATATTTCAATTTTGTATTTTTAGTTGAACATAATTGTTTCTTAATGCAAGTATATAAACAAATTTTATTCCTAAATCAAAAATAAGTATAGAGGCACAATAATCCAAAGAGAATGATAAAATTATGGAAAATAATCCAAAGAAGCAACATAAGAACCAAAGTTACACATATCCCAACCAATTTAAATATATTCTAACATAGTTAACCACGAATTAAGCATTGTAACACCTCGACCTGGATTTTTGGGGTTATCCGTGGGTTAATCCGGTCAGGTCTGACTGCGTTAAGTGTGAAAGTTAGATTAATATTGCCAAGTAAGCATGCAATTTCATTTTCAAGATATTTAAGCATGATAATGACAAGTGTGGAGTCCGTTAGGAGATATCTTGGGTTCAAGTAATTAGAGAGCGTTAAAGTCAAGAAATACTTACTTGTAAAACGCTCTCAAGGACGGAATATCGACTAACCTGCTGTAACAAAGGGAACAAGGTGAGCCAATACCCAGTAGGGATTCCCAATATAAATGTAATATAAAAACGAACGGTCGAAAGAACGAATACAATGCTCTAAACAGTATAATTCTATCCCAATTCTACATGCAACTACTGTACAATATGTGCATTTGCCATGTTTTACTTCAAAACATCATGTTTTAATTTGGTTGAGTACTATTAACCATTGTCTACTCAAGTTATCATTTTATTTCAAAAATAGTCCTTTAATTCATTAACTCACACGGTTAGTTTAGGAAAATCACATTTTTGGACTGTCTTTTATGTGACACCCTGCCTATTTTAACCACGGGTGATCAGACCTTTATTAAAATAAATAGGAATCTCATTTGGTTCATTCTTGGCATTTAACCACCTATGTTAAGTTAAGTCGGTGCCAAATTTTTTATCATTCGTTAACATATAACTCAATCATTCACACAATTGATAGAAGTCTAAATCATTCACACAATTGCGGAAATTTAAATAATATAACTCAATCATTCACACAATTGA
Source organism: Sambucus nigra (assembly GCA_949130495.1). NCBI lineage: Eukaryota > Viridiplantae > Streptophyta > Magnoliopsida > Dipsacales > Adoxaceae > Sambucus > Sambucus nigra. The sequence continues at coordinate 311,485,173 of OX422211.1, forward strand.
TAGAAGTCTAAATCATTACGAGATAAATAAATACCGAATAAACCATCGGTTCCCAGAGTAATATCCAAATCATAAGTCTACGGAAATAAAATTGAATCCCAATACATAGTCTGATAAATAAAATTGAAAGAATGTAACAACTGAAGGGGCAATATGCCCGAATAAAAGACTGAATCATAAATCCTAATCTAGGAATGAATAACTGAAGCGTCTAAGTAACTCTTGCAAGCCACCGCAAATGCTGCAGCTACGCATCCCTGGAAAGAATCCTCAAGCTGGGCGTCCCTGTGGTTGGACACCTAAAAATTGTTTCGGAAAAATATTTTTGATACGGGTCAGAGCCCAACCTTTTGAAAATATTTAGCAAGTAATTAAATTGTAGCTATAAAAGCAGTTATTAGCTACACATGTTAGTCCAGCGTACATTCCCTTGAGTTCCTCACCTCTCATCTATAGTGCACACCTAAGGTTTCCTATATTACCCACCTAGCCATACTTCCCAGCTTAACTACGCCTAAGTATCCAACTAACCACACTAGGTTGAGCTCCCCCGTACGGCCCATACGATACATTATCGTTAAGCCAATAATTGATTTTAACCGAATTATTATTATCGCATCATCTATTTAAGTTTTCTCACACTTAAATTATTTTTAGATATACACTATCTACCTTTCCTACTATCACACATAAGTAGAATATCCACACTTGTATATACATGACACACTATAATATATATACAACTACAGCATGCCCCAGAATGACTACCGCGATTCAGGCATACTCTGTTATTAAGTCCATGTATCTCTCGTACCCATTGTTCAATATCGACCGAGTTGACTCGGTATCGGCCGAGTCAACTCGGAATCGGAGGGTACCGATACGATACCGAGAGGCGTTTAAAAAAAAACACTGAATCGTGTTGTCTCGCCGAGTTATTGGCCGAGACAACCGATTCCGAGACGCCTCGCCGCGATATCGGCCGAGACAACTGATTCAAACGACACATTTTTTTTAACCCTTTTGACATTTTTTTTGGTACCCAAAAAACATTTTTCTCCAAAACATTTTTTAATTTTGTTTGCAAAAAGATGCCAAAATACGTTTTATAAGACATTTCTTTGTACAATTTTTTACAAAACATTTATTTGTACAAAAAAAATGTATACGTTTTGTTAGACATTTCTTTGTAAAGTTTTTTACAAAGCATTTATTTGTACAAAAAAAAAAAATGTATACGTTTTGTAAGACATTTATTTGTACATTTTTTTACAAAACATTTATTTGTACAAAAAAAAAATGTTGTGAAAATTATTGCAACCTTATATAATTTTTCTGAGTACTATGGAAAAAAAAATTGCATCATTATTTGAACATTGTCATATTTTCTTTTATTTTTTGATAGAATTTTCATCTTTTACCATATTTCTTCGTTGTTGAAAATATATTGTAACATTTACAGAAACACGACCTATATAAGTTTGCCCACATAACATATGTACGCAGAATAATTTTACACACTAAGATTAAATTAAACAATTGCAATAAAATTAAAATGTCACTAATGTAAAACTAATAACATTCACCGTACATACAAATATTTGAACTTGGAACAAAATATCCTATCGAAATATAATGTCACATAATGATGCCCAAAAATGGAAGAGACAAAGATTGGGGGAAAAAAGAATTGCCATAAGTCTAGTCTCAGCCATGAATATCAAACATCCTCCTACATAAAATAAAATCAACAATTAGTCACTAATACGTAATTATTTAGAGATTTAAATAATTAAAAATAAAAATAAAATTAGTATGTTAGCAATATGCCAAGTTCGCCGCACTTCAAAATAACTAATCATACAATGTAATGCATATTAAATAATGATTTGAACATATCTTATTGGTACATAATGTTAATCTTATTTTTTTCGGAATTTTTTGCGCTCTCTAAATAGCGTATATTTGCGTATCGCCCGATACCGCGACCGAGTTGAAAATCGAGTGTCCGATACCGGGACCAATACTGAGACTTTGAACCATGCTCGTACCAAATCAGGGACTACCGGTTCAGAATGTCTCTTCGAACCATAAATCAAACAACATACAAAGGAGGCGAACATAGTTCTAAGCCTTTGGGATATGCACATACCTAACATACCCAAATGACCTGCCAGTCCCACTAATACACAACACATAGTGAGCCGCCCTAAGTTCTATGTTTTGGGGCACACATCCAGATCTCGCTTGAATCGCCAATGTGTGATCGCTTTCTGCGCGGAACCTCCCATGATAGCAGGTAACGTAGGTATGTTCACACACGTAACAAATCACATAATAGGTATTCACACAACTTATATATATAACATCAGTATAGGTTTACACACAACTTATCATATAGTCCGTACATAGTATTTATCTCTCGAATACTCGACGTACCAATAATCTACGCATATTATTATTTTCATATTTTTCGAGTATCACTCACTACCCGAAAGGTCCCAATTAGCCCTTAAGTTATTTCAGTAGTTAACCCTCCACTATACTACTGGTATTTGCCTTAGGTCATGGTTTACTCTTCCCGTAACCCAAATCGTAAATTCCCGATATGCATCTCAATCGGTTAACTATCGTGGGTTATAATCCCAATTTTACCCTCATTAAGATTAACCGATCCCTAACTAAATGTCTACTGACCTTCTCTAAATCTTTGTATAATTATTAAACTATCACCAAAGGTTTTCGTTATTAATTTCATGAGGAAGTATAACTTAAGTAGTAATTTTCATCAAATCTGGGCAGTCGAATCGATTCGGTAGGAATTCCGAATCGATTCGGTAGGGATTCCGAATCGATTAGCTCATCGAATCGATTCGGTCTTCAAACCGAATTGATTCGGACCTGACTGCATCATCTCTTTGTTGTTACGGGTTTTCCACATTCAAACCTCAATAAAACTCCATGAAACTTCCCCAAACTCCCATCCAACATACCCAAACATAAACTACATGCGTAGGGACAATTTTTAACGTAAATAACACATCAAGACTAATAGAAAACTACCCAAGAACATATCAAAACTCATTATTTCATCAAAACTCTAGTTTATGTATTCTTCATGCATATTCATCATTTTACCCAGATTTCTTTCATATTAATCATCCATACTCACTGATTTCATATTATCTACGTACAAGGATTTGTTTTACATGAATTTTCAACTCCAAATCATGAGTTCTACCCATTCAAATCCCAAGAATCATCATTTAAATCATAAATTGAAAACCCTACACTACATGGGTATTATAACATGCTGAAAGTAATGCAAGATAAACACTTGCCTTGATCAAGTAGGTCTGATTTACGTTCTGAGATGGTGAGAATGTCCTTTTCTTTCTCCGAGCTCGAATATGACAACGTTCGTGGTGTGAAACGGTGTGGAATGGCATAGATCTCTTCTCCTTTTCCTCTCCTATGGCCTCCTCTCTATCTCAAGTGTTGTAACCCTAGTCCACAACTCAAAGGGACTGATATAGCACTCTAATTTTCGGAATTCCTTCTACCCTACGCTCCTAAATGACCGAAACGCCCTTACGTGGTGCCAGGTTGGTCTAAAATCGCCTCGGGATCCAAACAGTACACCCGGGTATACTATTCCGACTATTTCGACCCATTTTGAATCAACTGTGACCTCAAAATCGTCATCCGAGTCTCTCTCTCCATAAATTTCCTATCTCGACCTCATATAGTCTACACTCGACTCCCGGTTGAGATATAACACAATCACATCGATATCACTCGCTATGACATAAAATAATTATCTCAATTTATTCACTATTCCCTTAGTAACTTTATTCCATAAATATTAATCATTATCTCTCCCGATTCATATTTTAATAAACGCATAATATTTTAATTCAATTAAATTACGTCACACGTGTAATTTAAAATAATCAATTTTTAATTAAATTCTTGATACTCAGAAATACGGGATGTTACATTTTAATCATCTACTTTCCTTTTGAAAATATCAACTTAAACCTTAAATTTTCACACGCCTGGTGTTTCTCCGAAGTAGTATTTCAACACACGCACCTAGTGTTTGAAACGAATTATTTATGGATAAATCTGTCAAGTTTGGGATTGTGCCCCACCATTGGGTTACTCACACATCCATTTATTATCTTGTCGTATCAATTAGTCCACATACACGTGTCAAACCTGGAATTATACCCCTTCGTGAGGTCACTCAAACATCCAGTTATCATCATTCTCATTCTTTTAGAATCATATTAAGTATTCACACATACTCGTGTCAAAACCTGGTTTGTGCCCCGCCATGGGGTTGCCCACAACCTAATCGTCATCTTTTTATTCCTTCATTTCACAAATACTAAATTTCTCATATTATCTCATGCTTTGGAGTTCATCAATTCCATTTATTTTCATAATTATCCATGACTCAGAAATATGTTATTTAAATGTGGAATACCGACTTCGTAATCACTTATTAATGAATTATCCTTTTTTCTTGGAGTTTACCAAACCCAAGGGGTGAACCCGGGCGCAACGGTAAGGTTGCCCCCGCTGTGACCTGAGGTCACGGGTTCGATTCACGGAAACAGCCTCTCTGCGCAAGCAGGGGTAAGGCTGCGTACATCCAGCCCCCCAGTACCCCGCAGTGGCGGGAGCCTCGTGCACTGGGTTTGCCCTTTGCCCTGGAGTTTACCAAACCCCATCTATGTTCACGGACTCACACTCTCCACCATAAATGCCGCAACAATTGCTTTATTGCCTAGTTGTTTTGGGTCTAAGCCGAATCCGTACTTTAGGGCTCCGGACCCTTCTTAAAAGATATTTCAAGTAACTCTTCTGTGAAAAGTCCGTCACTTTCATTAAGTTCATTCATTTTGTGGTCCAACCTCCATTTTTAACAAAATGCCCTGCTTACCGCTGTATTTATTATTTGTATAATCACCATTTGTGTTATTTTTATACTTCAACATTTTATACCTAGCCTACGGGGGCAATTCACATAAACACTTTACATAATTTTCACCTTTTTCTCCTCATTATATACTCAAAAATGCGCCTTTGCCCTTTTTAACCTTTCTAGAGGTGAATTCATTTAACACAACATTTAGGATCCTTTTCATAATTTCTACAGTGCCGGGGTTTTTTGTAATTTATGTGCAGAACCAAGTCCAATACATTTAAACATCAGGGGCAAATTCCCCAAAATAATAGGTGTCGGGAGCTTTTATAAATTTTTAAAATCCGAGGATGTTTCACAACATTTCAAAGTTCATGGCCTGTTTTGTAATTATTTAAAGTTCAGGGGCTGTTTTATAAATAACCAAAGTTCAAGGGCTATTTTGTAAATATTCTCTAAAATACTTGTCTAGGGTCAAAATAACACCTTTTATCAAGTCAAGTGTTTAAAGTGTAATATCATGAAAGTTTGTGCCCTTATTACAAAGTTTAGGGTAAAAACACAATTTATAACATCCTTTGGACCCCAAATAATAATTTTACGAAAGTCTAGGGTTTAAATAATATTTTCAAAATATTATTAAACACAACCCTTTAAATTCACACTTTTTATTTTTACAGAAATTAATACTCCAATTTACAAATGCACTATAATAGCCAACTCTCATGTATTTATGCAAATAATCCATACAAAGGCATTACTTATCATATTTAAATTTGATATAAATCGACACCCAAGTGTATACATATATCTCAATATATGTATTATTTATTAAATGCATTCTAACCACGCGAAATAATCAAATAAATCAAGACCGCTACCTATTTGAGACCAAAATGTGTCCAAAATAGTTGATGAGGAAGGCAGCCCCCACCTCCAAAAGTGTTCTCAAGGGGCTACCTAAGCTTCCAAGCTTGAAAATATACTCCCATAATTATTTCCATTGCATTTCTACTCTTAAACTCCACCAAAACATCCCCCTTATACACTCTCAAACTCACTCACTTAGGTTTATTTTCCTCCCATAATTGTGCTGGCAGAAGGGTGTTTTTTTGAGAGAATTTTTTCACTCAATTGGCCGGATGCTCTCAAGGGAAGCCTAACCCCTCATTATAAAATGGGGAGCAGCACATGGGTTGGGGACATGTATTGGTCCTTGGTGGATCTAGTTGCCACGTTTCGAAATCTCGAGGGTTCAGTCTAATTCTCCGTCCATACCTGTAGTTATGCCCTTTTTCCCAGCATTCGCAGGCCTAAAGCCGCAGTCACGGTTCCCCTTACCTGCTATAGCGGGCCTCAAGTTGTTATAGGTGCATTCCTCCACAGTTTGTTTTCTCTATTCATCCCCTTATAAATATAAATCGAAATAGTCCTACTAATTGAAAAGTTCCATTATTCCTTAAATATATTTCCACCTTTACTTCATATCTTTGCTCACTTAATGCCCTTAATGCAACGTTAGTATTCCAATCCAAGTTACATGAACTTACATATTTCGTCTCCTAAATTACTTTAAACTGATTGAGTAATTGCTCGATTATTCACACTAAAATTCATCAATGTATATAAAATCATAAAATGTTCCCAACTTCGTGAATTTCAGTACCCATGAAATTTATAAAAAGTCGTATCATTACAACATAATAATGTGACTTAAATTTGGAGGTACAATTGAACGAATTCAAATTCAAGCAAAACCTAATCGATAGAATTGAAGAAGAAAAATTAACCTTTTTTTTTGTAAAATCAAGAAAATCTAAGGCTCTAACTTTAATTATAGTCTCGAGCCAAAGAAAAGTGAGAAGGGAATGCCAAATAGTCAAAGTCGCTAAACTGGAGATGAGTTAGTTAGGGTTTATTGCTTGCATAGTTAGTTAAAACTTTCACATATTGCTCTTTTACCTCTCATTTTATAATTTTACAATAACACCTTTATACTTTCAATACTTTGTAGTATACTAATAATAACTGTATAAAAATCCAGGAGGCAACCTTGATTGGATCATCCCTGTGGGTAGTGCTTTGAATAAAAATTCTACCTTAATTGTTGGCTGTTACAACTAGATTGCAAATTACAGGAACCATGGTGTGACTAACTGGATGGTTGAAAGCTTGGTCCTTGCTTGTATGCCAGCTGGATTGCATCAAAAAGAGAACTCTTTTTTTTTTTGGTTCAAATCTTGATCCTTTGGAAGCTCATATATTTTAAAGAGAAGTACCTATCTTTAAGCAAGACAAAAAATGGTAAATTGTATTAGTCAGGATTTCAAACAACATATGCCTGGAAGGCTAGTCATGTTGTGTGCATATTGTTTGGAAGCGATGTAATGGTATATTTATATATTAAGTTTAGTGAAGGTGCACATTTTAAGATGGCTATAATTTATGGACGAGAAATTGCAAATTAAGAAACGAATATAGTCGGAATATGGTAGAAGTATTTCCCATAGTTACCGGGTTCTCTACGCCCCCTACTTATTGCTATTCGGGATCACCGACCCAGATAATGGTGGGTTCGCGATCCAGATCTCCAAATGTGGAGTACACAATATTAACAATAAATCTCCTTCAGCTATCACAAGTAATAATGCAACTTTCGATTTATTACATTAATTATACATGACACAATTTTAGTGAGCAAAAACATTAACAAAACATTCCGTAATCCAAACTAAGAAATCAACTAAGTCTACCCTCGTGACACCCCACAAAATCCATAAATAGATTGATCAGGCCTAATATAAAAATCACGAGAATCAAAAACATTTGGCAACATTCTCAGCATACGAAATAACTAAAATTGAATAAGTAATACGAGATAATGATATACTGAATAACACGAATCCAACTCAACATAAGGCAACTTAGAAATATGAAGTGTATCCATACAAAAGTAAATATCACATATACAAGCTGACTGAAACTAAAAAGTACAAAAAGAGGATGAGCTACATTGCTCGACTCCTACAGCCTAGGATTAATGAATGGAACGTCGCTAGAGATGCTCCTCCAACGAACACGAGTCTACAGGAACTACCGCAACACAAGGCCTGTGAAAACAAAAATAATAACAATGTAAACATTAAGTTTATGTAGAATAAGATTATAACTGAATTTGGGCCACATTATAACGATGCATCATCCCCTCATCTTTTAGTAGATTTTAAATTATTAGTTACCCAACTCAACAACCTAAAATAACATGCGGTTTTAAATCCCATACTCATATGTAACCCATATGATTAAAGTTTTACATCTTCATTCTTTAATCTTTATCATTACAATATTAAGTTAATCTCTTTCATTATGATTCATATGTTAGTATTAAGGTCTCACACCTAAGGTACGTCTCATTATGGTACCAATAATAGTCTTAGATCTGAAGTCTATCTATTTTAGGTTATCTCACACCAAAATTACAATGTACACATCTCTAGTATATGTGATACACAAATTCCGAATCATAAGTATGTAGGTAGGCATCCTTACTATAAGGCTGGTATAGCACATAAACTGGTACAACTGTCTTGATTACCCCCCACCCATAATCACATATGGTAGGAGAAAGACAATCTCTACGTTTAACATCCACATTTAGGTACTGCCCTCGACATGCACAAGTAAATGGACGCCTCGCACGCCCACACATAACGAAGGTCTATCCCTATTGTCTTTGAGGATCACTCGTACGTACTAGGTGCAGTCTTAAGCAGTCCCAAACCTAAGTCCTCATCACGACAAAGGGATAAATTGCTACGCCCACCCATCACTTGTATAGCCTACCATACCCAAGACTATACGAAGAAATCTCCTCGCGACCCCTCTGGATACGGGTACCTAGGCTTAGGACCCGAGGTAAAAATGACCATTGCAAATTCGTCTCCTCACCGAGGCACCATCGCGACACGTGCCCTATAATGGAATCCCTCGTAGTACGTTCGCCATGAGCACTCACACATGGTATGCATTGCAAATAAAACATGTAAGCAATTTCAACCCTTACTAACCGGCTATAGCATATGTATACACATACCGACCCCAACGCTACCGTGCCACAATTAGCATCGTTATCATAAAAAGGTATACCGCATCTTTAACCTTATATTCATCACATAATACAAACAACCCTAACACTCCGGGTCCCAAATCTTGGTATAGTCTCACCCTACCATACACGAAAACATGCACATCAACTATATTCAAACTCAATTAGCCCTAGTTCAATCTTCCAAGGCATCACGTCTAGGTTTCAACCCACACCTAATTTATATAAAACCATCGAATATGATAACTACCCCTTCCTAGGAATTTTGCCCCAATCCTAATCTCACCCAAATAATATACACCCCACTAGTCCATCACATTGACTTAAATAAATCGCGGCTAACAAGCCCACACCTCGAAAACTTTCTAATTCCTTGGGTTTGCAAGCTAATGCCCTATACCCAATATACTCCCCTTTAAACCAACAATTTCACAATAACCAACTAATCCCCCAAACCAATTTCCAATACCTCAAAACATTAGAATCCAACTATATTCTACAACCCTAAGCTCCAAAGCCAAACAATCCAAACTAATGAACAAAAGCCCAAACTAGGCCATACCTGAGACCATCGATCAATCGATAATCCCAGAAAAAAGTCTTCCTTGTTACGGGATTCATCATCCCCAAACCCAATTTCTCTCATTCAAATGATAAAACCACATCATATAAACAATTTGGAACCTATTTCTAACATCAAATCCCAAATCTACATTAAGATTCAAAGGAAAAACCTAATTTCCATTTAAGAACCCTAGATTTATCAATTTCTACAATAAACTTGGGATTTTCATGAATTGATTCAATTAATCATAGAGTTTTTAAATGATTCACAATATAAACAGGTTCAAATCGTTTTCTCACAGTTTTGGTCCAAGTTCATGGAGAAATTAATCAATATGAGGGGGAAATTAACCTAATTAATATCTTGATTAGATTAATTACGAAAATTAATTATTTAGTCATCTAAAATCAGATTTAACGCATAACTAGATTTAGATTTTGTTGGAATTGTTGGATGATGTGTATTTATGTTTTCATGTATTTTGGGTGTGGTTTGTCCCACATCGGTTCTTTATTATTTCTTCTGTCCTATCTCTTAATATAAAATATACATACTGGCACTCAAGTTGAGTAAGCCAATACAAAAAATCTCTTATGCAATTTGGTATCCCGAGTCAAATTCGATTCCCCTCTCTCTCTACCCTACCTTGTCAGCCCTTTCTCCGCCCCATCACCACCATCGAAAGCTCTCCTCTCTCCTTCCCTTCACCACGACCTCTCCCCTCTTCCTCTCTCTCGTCTAACACTACTGTAAGCAACAAAAACCACAATTGCAAGTAACGACCAAGCGGGGGGAGTTTCCTATTCCTGTTTTGAACCTCTATAGGGGTATTCCCTTAGTTTCTTCCATGAACTAAGGGTCCTTCTTCATCGTCTCTGATTTGTGGCTGCCGAGGTTTTACGGCGGCACTGTTTGGGCTATTTGAGAGCAATGATTTGACGATAAAACTTACCATTTTTCTTGACCATTCCAACACCGATTTGGACTATTTTTGTGTGCAGAAATTCAGGTTTCCTCTGCTTTATCTTCTAAAATTATTTTCTGAGATTATTATGGCTGAATCAAGGGACGTTAAGAACACTTTTTTTGCCCAACACTCACCGGCTCAACGAGTCACTAGTGTTTTACTAAATGGACAGAATTTTGCCTCTTGGTCCCGGTCTATTTGTCTTTGGATTGGTGGGAAAGGTAAAATGGGATGATTGTTGGGAACTGAAACGACACCAAGTAAAACAGATCCTAAACATTCACAATATGACATGGAGAGATGCACTATACTTGGGTGGATTTTTAACTCAATAGAGGAACGTATATATAATATGTTTTTGTTTTATGATTTTGTTATTTATAGACTGCTCTCAACAAATGTATGTCCATGCCCGAAGTGATGCTTGTATTTTTGAGTTGTATTAGGACATTGCTAAAGCATCACAAGAAACTCTTAGTATGCCTGTCGCTGATTATTTTGGGTATTCGAGATCTCGATGGAAAGAATTATCTCAGTATTAACGTCTTCATGAATTTTCTGCTGAAGCTCCTCCCTGTTGGTCAAACGCCTTAACCGATAGCACACTTATCAGTTTTTGATGGGGTTATGTTCAGAATATGAGCCCCCCAAATCTCATATTTTGAATACATCACCCATGCCTTCCCTATTTGAGGCGCTTGCCGCTGTGAGAAATGAAGAACATTGCCGACGGCTTATTCAGACTGTTCCTATTTCCCCAACAGCGCCCGCTATGACTGCTAGAGATGATATGGCTTCTGCAGCCAAATATGGGTCCCGCACTTGTGGAGGACGAATTATTTGCCATCATTGTGGAGGAGTTGACTATGTCCAATATCGTTGCTTCAAACTTCACCCGAGCTGAAGCAAAAGTTTGTTATGAACCGTTTTTTTTGGTACGGGCTCCTCACGTACAACAGCTATTGCAGAGACTACATGTCCTCCTGGAGGGCCCCTGTTGATAGTTATGGACCACTCTCGGGCCTAAGTCAGCTTCAGTCCCATGATTAGTCAGGAGCAGCTTGGCACACTTACCAGAGTTTGACACTCATTCTTCAACTTTAGCTCCCACTGCTATCATTGCTACATGTACTCCTACTGCTTTTCATGTTAAGGTATAACCTACTTGGGTCATAGATTCGGGAGCTAATAATCATATGACCGGTCAGTCACCAATTTTTTCTTCTCATACTATACTTATTCATCAATCGGTATGTCTTGCTAATGGTTCTTCCTCATACATTCATAGTAAGTGTGATGTTAGTTTGTGTCCAGGTCTTACCTTAACCTCCATTCTCCGCGTCCCTATTAAGCTATCTTAAAATCTTTTATCTGTTAGTCATCTTGCAAAAAATTTAAAATGTTGGGTAACCTTCTTTCCCGATCATTGTATGTTGTAGGACCTTCATACGAGGAGGATATTTGGCCGGGGTTATGAGCGGGATGGTTTTTACTACTTTGGAGAGTCTCCTTATTCACCACCACCACAAGCATTGAGCCTTCAAACATCTGTCCATCTGAGTCATTTAATATTTCGTTTGAATCTTTAGGTCTGTGGCATGTTCGTTTAGGGCATGTTAATTTTCAGTACTTGTGTTTATTGTTTCAAGAGTTGGACAAGACTTGGAAAAATAAAAAATTTCAATGTGAAATTTGTGAACTGTCTAAACATACAAGTACTAGTTATATTTCTCGTATGAATCGTCCTCCTGTTTTATTTGATGTCATTCACTCTGATGTTTGGGGCCCTCCGATTAGTGCTTTATCAGGCTACCGGTATTATAATGTGACTTATTGATGATCACTCACGTTGTACTTGGATTTATTTACTGAAGAAAAAATCTGAAGTGTTTCCTCTCTTGCAGTTTCTTCAAATGATTAAAACTCAGTATAAAATACTACTATTCGTAATATCCCGTTTGAGGAAATATGTTTCTAATACTTTTCGGGCTGAACTTTCTAAAAGAGGGATTATACACCAGCTTACTTGTCCTTATACCCCTGAACAGAATGGGGTGGCTGAAAGGAAAAATCGCCACCTCATATCTGTAGTTCGCTGCTTGTTAAGGAGTATGCATGTCCCCAAGTTTTAGTGGCATATGCTGATCAACCAATCACCTTTCTTATAAATTTGATAAGTACCTGTCTTATAATCGGACTCTTAGTAGAGTGTTAGAAGGCCAGGTTCCTCCCCAGGTTCTCCAACCTAATCACATGCTTTTTCCTCTCTTGTCTAAGGTCTTTGGGTGTACTTTCTTTGTTCACAATAAGAGTCCCACTCAAAGTAAACTTGATGATAAATCTATTCACTGCATTTTTTTATGCATTTTTTTAGGATACTCTTAAATGTCAAAAGGTTACATATGTTATGATCTTGTTCACAAACATACATATCATACACTTGATGTTACATTTCATGAAAATACTCCATTCTGTGGGAGTATCTCACCTGTGCAGGATATTTCACCTATTACCACTGAAAATACCAGTCTTGAATTTACTCGACCTTTTCTTATTTGGGAAATCCCTCCTGAACCAAAGATCCCTACTCTAGAGCTTACAACATCCCCTCCACCTCCACAGGTTTATTCTCGAAGGAATCCTTGCTTAGCGCCTCTGTAGTGTCTTCTCCGGAGCAAGGCCCATGTAATACCCTTTCTCCTCCTTCTACTCCTACTGAGAATACCCATGTTATTCATTGTAATCCTCTTCGTGTTAAATGTGCTCCTGATCGTTTTAGTTTCTCCAGTAGTACTAATCATCCTATCCCATCTCCCAGTATATGTCCTATGATAATCTTTCAGGTCCTTACTGAGCCTTTCTTGAGAAAATTGAAATTGAGTCCTTCCCCGGTCTGTGTCAGAAGCTCTCCATGATCTAAATTGGATTGCTGCCATGAAAGTAGAAATGGACGCATTGCAAATTAACAAAACTTGGGTGCTTGTTTCTTTACCTACTCGAGAGAAAACAGTTGGGTGCAAATGGGTATTTTCTGTGAAGTACTTAGCTGATGGTACTTTTGATAGATATATTGCACGTCTGGTAGAGAGATATTTTACTGAAATTCCTGGCAAAGACTTCTCGGCTACCTTTTCTCCGGTTGCCAAACTTACTTCGGTTCGGCTTCTTGTCTCCTTAGCTGCCTTCCATGATTGGCCTCTCCATCAGCTAGATGTTAAGAATGCATTTCTTAACGGTGACTTGCTTAAAAGTATTTATATGGATTCTCCACCCGGTTTTCGGGTTGAGGGGTCATATGGGGGGAAATTTGGCAAGTTGCGCAAGTCTCTTTATGGTCTTAAGCAATCTCCCCGGGCATGGTTCTCGTGATTCAGTGATGCAATGTTGTCTTTGGGTCCAGCAATGCCACTCTGATCATACTTGTTTTATCTGGTAGGGTTCAAATGGTCGTAGGGTCATATTATTGGTTTATGTTGATGACATTATTATTACCGGAGATGATTCTTTTGCTATTGACGAAGTAAAGCTTCACTTCGAAAGAGTTTTTGATGTAAAAGACTTGGGTCACTGCGTTATTTTTCGGGGCATTGAAGTTGCAAGGTCTCGTCGTGGTATTTCCTTGTCTCAATGCGAGTATATGTTAGACCTTCTACAGGATACATGTATGCTTGGTTGTAGACCAACCTCGACACTTATGGATCCCAATCTTAAGATCACAAGTGAGGATGGAGATTTGCTCCATAACCCGTCCATTTATTAGAGACTTATAGGAAGCTTGATTTATTTGATCAATACTCATCCAGACTTGACATGTGCAGTGAGTGTAGCTCGTCAGTTTATGCATGCTCCTCGCACAGCTCACTTAGATGTAGTACATCACTTATGTGGCTTGAGGACATTTTCGTCATTTTAGGATTTTATGGCATTTTTGTTATTTTCTTTTATTATTTATTTTGTTGTATTTTTCTTTTAGTACTTGTTTGCTTAGTATTTAGATGAGGAAGTAGTAAAGGCTCATAAGGGTATATTTGTAATTAGACTCATTGCTTGGAGCCTAAGCTACTTTCACCTATTGACACTCCTATTGTAGCCTCATTTGAGGCATTCTACCATTTTGAGATTTAATAGAGAGAGTTGAGAGGAGAGTTTTCTTCATCTTATTTCCCATTTGAAGCTCATTTACGTCAACTGGTATCAACAGAGCCTCGTTGGCTCCACCGTTGTAAAAAAAAAAACACAAAAAAATCGTGAACGACAACAAATGGGTCCTAAGAGAAGATATTCTCCCGTGGAACCTCGCAGCGATCGATTCGAGGAAGTCTTGAACCGCATCGTAGCCCGAATGGATGCTCTTGACGCCCGTCTTTCACCACCGGACTCCACCACAAGCCCCCTCCCACCGCTCCCACGCTCACTCAAAACTCTAATCCCAATGTATTCACTTCTACTCATTCCACCCCTTAACCACAAAAAAAAGTTGCTCCATCAAACCCTAACTCTACATCCACCAATCCAGTGGTGGTCGGAGGAGACACTAACAACGGCCGCCTACTGAAACATCCCAAAACCACCAGTCAGCCACAACCGACGGCCAGGACCACCTCGGGGTGGTCGGAATTCACCCATATTCAGGCTAGCTCATCGGAAACCGAGGGTCAGCCCAAACTGAATCAGCTGACTGGAGCGGAGGGTGCAGAATGAGCATCCCAAACTGAATGAGGGTCAGCCCCAGAGTCGAGGGGCTGACTGGGGCCATGAACATGGCCCCGGGGCCATTTGATCCAGATCCAGGCCCGAACCCACCAGATCCGCCGCAAAAGGCCTATTTCAAGACGGGACCACCTCGGAGTAGTCGTCCCTCATCTTAATGCAACCGGGATCCAGTGACATCACTAGGGATTCACTGACGATCCCACAAAAGCCGCCGACCAGGGTCGGCCAGCTTGTTCGATGCCGCCCTTGGGTTGCGGCGATAATCTCATCCTCCCGGAGGTATGGATTCTTCATTTTCTTCTCCGGTCATGCCCACTTAAATCTTGAACCCTAATGTCAACCAAAATCCAAACCCCTTTCACAAAACCCTCATCCAAGAACCAAGCCAACACAGATCTAGGGTTTCACCACCCAATTTTCAATCCAACCTCCAAATGGTAAACCTTAACCTCCTACCATACAAAACCCCTCCTCCACCACCCGATCCAAATTTAAGCGGTCATCAACCACCATCTCCTCACCTATCACCACCCTGAGTCCTCCTTCCCACCAATTTGCCTCCACAAACTTTAAATCCCACCTCTATTACCTCCCACTACGACCCTCATCTTTGCCATGTCTCTACATATCCCCGCCACCCCCCAGAGGCATCATGAACTCTACC
Organism: Sambucus nigra; assembly: GCA_949130495.1. NCBI lineage: Eukaryota > Viridiplantae > Streptophyta > Magnoliopsida > Dipsacales > Adoxaceae > Sambucus > Sambucus nigra. The sequence goes on from OX422211.1 coordinate 311,501,120, forward strand.
ACTGCCATTATTTTCCATAAATTCCCCCAGCCCTACCCACATATATTGATCCACACTCTCAACCCCATACTTCACCATGCTTCCGCCCCCACCTGTACTTCATATATCCTTACCCCCTACTCGACACCGGGGCCAAGTTCCTCACCCTCATTCAGTTTGGGATGCTCGTTCTGCACACTCCGCTCCCGTTGATGCATTTAAGCGAGTGAAGGATTGGCTAGGGCAATCCCAGCATGACGGACCCCTTTTCCCTCGACCCCAGTCCCTTCCAGATTTTGAGCCTCCTCCCCCCACAGACTGGCGCACTGATATGTCTCCTTTTTACTCTTGAGTCCAAAGGTCACCCCTTTTGTGCCTATTTCTGAGCGACACTGTTTCCTTTGCTATCAGAGAGGACACCAGAAAATCAGTGCCCTATGAGACAGCCCGTGATTTCAGCACCACCTCCCTCCCCTTCCGTGACGGCGATTCCTCCATATATCCCACCTCAGCTCCGATTGAGACCCCACCTCCTGCTCTAGTTCCTGTTCGTCCACCGCCTCGGAGGTAGCACCGTAGAGCCCCAATTGAGGATCCTTCGCTAGGCGATGAGGAGGTTGATGCGGATGACATAGACTTTCAGGTAGGTGACTCCATTGCCCGCATGGCCTTACGTATGCTTTCTAGGAGCATGCAGAGAGATATCCGCGTGGATGTGTCGATGTTTGATGGCCATCTTCAGCCGGATGCGGTGATTGACTGGCTCTTTAATATGGAGCGCATCTTTGAGTATAAGCGGTTAAGCGGTCGACGTTTTGTCCTTCTGGCGGCAACCAAATTTCAGGGTTATGCGAGTGTGTGGTGGCACGATTAAGAGCAACGTCGGATCATTGAGGGACAACCACCTATTCAGTCATGGGCAGACTTGCGAGACTTGCGTGCAGAGATGATGGCTACTTTTGTTCCTGCCACCTACGAGAGAGACCTCTTTCTTCATGTCCAGGCTCTCAAACAGGACTCATCTGTTTTGGACTATACGGAGCGGTTCCAGATTTTATGCACTCATGCTCGGCTTGGACTATACGGAGCGGTTCCAGAGGATTAAGCCGCCACATCCATGGCCTCCAGGGGTATATTCAGCGGGACCTTGCTTTGCGTGACATTATCACCTTTGCGAAGGTGATAGAGTATGCCACAAAGGGGGAGGCCTTTTATTAGACAGCTCCCCTGCTCGTGCGCGCATCACTGCTACTTCTGCTCCACCGGCTCCCTCCAGTACTCCTACACCTGCTACTATGACAACGACGCCAGCCACTATTGCCCCTCCTCCCTCATCTTCCCACCCGGTCACCTTCAAGTGTTACAATTGTGGGGTAGTTGGACACAGGGCTTCAGAGTGTTCATTGCCATGTCGTCGTGCTCTACTTGCTTATGGAGGACCTGAGTATCGATGAGGGCGCACCTCAGGCTCTTATCACTGTTTTGGAGGGTGATACCGAGGGTCTTCCCCTTTGAGTTCGAGGACAAGCTCTTTTCAAGGAGGGAGAATGATGTAGCTTGAAGACATTTTCGTCATTTTCGTTATTTTCTTTATTTGGTTGTATTTTTCTTTTAGTACTTGTTTACTTAGTATTTAGAGGAGGAAGTAGTAAAGGCTTATAAGGGTATATTTGTAATTAGATTCATTGCTCGGAGCCTAAGCTACTTCCACCTATAAATACTCCTATTGTAGCCTCATTTGAGGCATTCGCCCATTTTGAGATTTAATAGAGAGAGTTGAGACGAGAGTTTTCTTCGTCTTATTTCTCATTTGATGCTTATTTACGTCATTTTTGCGGTATCTCAAGCCATGCCCGCGTGTTGGCTTGTTTTATATTTCAGGGAAACAATCAGGTCTCTCATGTTGTAGAGATGCAGATTAATCTGGGTCTTATATGGATAGACGTTCTACCATCGGCTTCTGTAATGTCTACGGTAGTCATCTCATATATATATAATCCGATTCCACATACGATTTAAATAATACGTAAAAATATAAATAGTGACGTACAACAAGCACACATAATATTCACAGAAAATACAAGGTATTACAACCCCCATCTTACCGTGTATCTGCTATATCTACGTACCACATACCCGTACCCCTTCCACGTACAAAATCGGCCCACGTTCCAAGTAACATTAGCATTACCAATTGAAGATAAGTTTGAGAGAATTTACTGAGATAGTTCAGATACATTTTTTAGAAAGACTGATATAGTCACCATCAACTGTAATTCTAGGGTAATAGAAAGTTCAAAATCTACTTGAAAACTATTTTAGTTAAGAATATTATGATTCTTTTCTCTATGAAGCATATGACTCTAGATAGATTAGAATGGAGAGAAATAACAGTAGCCGATCTTAAGTAGTAGACAAGGCTTTATTGAGTTCTGTCAAGTTGTATGCTTCCGTGCTGATGTTGTTAATGTTTATTCTCCTTCTTAAAATGTCATTAATATATGTCAATTACCTATGGAGATATTAATGACTTGGCGGTCATATTCCATTTTCGAATATAGAAAAATCAACTTAATAGGTTTTGGACATTATGAAAGAGGAAAAGTATTATACGATTCTAGCCCTTCAAAAAAAAGCACCATTCTACTTGAAGTTTTGATCATCTGCCATTTTGCCACCTGGATCCCACATATGTCTGGCATGGCAATCATTTGGTGTGTCTGGGCTGCTACATAAAGCACATTCTCTTGGGACTATATAATTGTACTAGGAAAACCTCGCTAATGCACTTATAAAGTTCACATTGATGTAAAGGATGCATTGAACTATTAACGTTGCTGTATCTCAATAGTTTTGCACGCGTCTGTATGCATCCTTGCATGTTTTGCTAGTATGTGCGTATTAAAATTGAATATGGCAGCCTGTAACATGCATGTCACTTGAACATATTATATTTATTTCCTTTTTTAATTTGTTCTTCAATGCATGCAGATATGAAATATTCAAGCTCATGGTAAATCTTTATACTGAGAGGTTTATTCAATGGCTGAGACTGCTCAGTGACCGCGCTAATGACATGACAAACATAGAGATTTTAAAGGTATTTATCTGGATTTTAAATATTTTAGATCTTGATATCATTGTCATTATTAGGAGTTTAAAACATGATGACACAACATAAGATCAAATATTCACCTCCAGCTGTTTGTTAGATTTTATGCTCTACTTTTTAAAATAGTACGTCATGAAGGAGCATTCACATCATACATATAATACTAACCTTTATTCACTACCCTTCAGTGCATTCACAGTACTGCTAAACTTTATGCTCTACCCTTCAGTGCTTGTTGACATCTTACCGAGGAGCATTTATAGCATGTGACTTTTAAAAAATTACTTCATCAATTGCTACAGTGAAGCAGCAATTATACAAATGAATTATTTTTTAATGTCTAATTTTGAACAGCATTTTGTTTTGACAATGCATTAAAATTTGTTATACTAAAAGCATATTTCATTTGACTATGTATTTATGGTCTTATGAGTCATATGATTTTTTGTCTTTACTTTTGCGCTCCTTTGTTATCATTTCTTCTGCTGGGGCTGCTATCAATTTTGAGTTGTATTTTCATTATGCTTCTTAGTATTTGGTCATATTTTGCAATCAGGTAACTGGGTGGGTAGTTGAATACAAAGATAATCTGATTGGGCTCGGTGTTGATGAGTCTTTAGCTCAAGTTTGTTCTGAGAGTGGTGCAATGGATCCCCTCATGAATTCATATGTTGAAAGAATGCAAGCGACAACAAAGGTAAGCTACAAAATCTGACGACTTCCATTGAATTTTTATTATTTTTGTTATTGTTATTATATAGAATTTCTGAAAGCCGTCGTATTATTTTAACTATTGCCTTTTCTTCTTTGTGTTTTAGAAATGGTACTTGAATATACTTGAGGCCGATAAAGTACAGACACCAAAGAAAACAGATGAGGGAAAGCTATATACGCCAGCTGCTGTTGATTTTTTTAGGATCCTTGAAGAGCAGGTGCAAATTGTTCGGGATAATAGCACTGATGTCATGTTATATAGAATTGCTTTGGCTATCAATCAGGCAAGTACAGCTTCACGGGTTTGCTGATTTATACTAATTACAAAGGGAAGTCGTCCCTTATTTTACCAAGGAAGTGGCCCATCAGTTTTTCCTCGATTGATAATATCCATCTTTGGAGCTCTCATGTTTTAAAGTCAATAGTTTATATCCCTTTTAATTAAACCACAATTCATTGGATCTATCCTTCATGGTCCAGCATCTTACACACTCATGATAGTACTGAAATGTGTGAACACAGCATATCCTTGAAATATTTCTTCGTAACCCAAAGGGCACATGCCCAAATTATCACGAAACTATGTACGACTGCCTCAAGACTTCACCAGAGGTTTATTTATCTCTTGAGGATGGGTTTGCCATTAATTGGTATCCTTGTAGTTATTATTGTGTTTGTAGAACTTTATTGCTGTTGAGATTATATTCATGATTTTCTAGAATAAATTCTGAAAAAATCTTTGCATTTTTCAGGTAATGATTGATTTTCAGGCAGCTGAAAGGCAGAGACTGGAAGAACTTCTAGAACCTCTTTGTGCGATGGTTTTTGTATGTGTTTTATGTGTACACGTGTTAATGTTTCTCTAATCTTCCTTGAAAATCAGATTACCATCTATATTTTTCTCATAATTTTTATTGAATTTTTAATCAATATTTTTAATTACAGATCAACAACAATTTGCGTTGCTATGATCTGGCAATGGAGCTAAGTACTAGCACAATTGAAGCTCTTCCACAGAATTATGCTGAGCAGGTTATGCTATCTCCATTCAGTGTTCCCCCCTCCTTTTTATTTTTTAGTGAAGATTGCAGTGCCTGATATTATTTTTGTCTCACTCCTTTTCTTCTCATCTTTCCATTTAGGAGTTTTTCGTCTGACATTTTGTAGCATTTCATGTTAAAATCTCTCTCTCTCTCTCTCACACACACACACACACACGCACGCACACGCACACATCTACCCTGTTTGTGAATGGATGCTCAGAATTTGTGATACAAACACTGGAGCAACGGCGTGTGTTAATTATCCCAAATGAATGGAGAATATCAATTATATTTATGTTTAATTGCATTTAGTTTATCTTAGATAGGATAAACGAATATACTTTATGAATATTCTACAGTAGCTTTTAGCCTCTTACGGGTAGTTAGGCCCTTAGTGCCTTAATCCGCAAACCCAGTTTGGTACACTCGCACTTAAACCGCGAAATTAATCAATACTTTGTGTTTTGGGGCAAATTTGCGAATTCCGATACTCAAAGTCGCCCAGTCGCAATTATTCCTATAAGGCCCACACCATACAAAATTATTACAAAGGCCTGACATCCAAAAGTTAAACATTCAAATTGCATTTTATAAGCCAGAGCAGGTTGATGGCTTTTTTCTCTGAACCGTTGTGGGCCTGGTGATTCATTTTACATTAGCTTGGTTTTGTGAGAGAACCAAGGCTTCAGTATACAGCTTTGGAGAAAAAAGCTTTTAGTTGGTTGTCAACGACGAGTTTGTGGCCACAAATTCTTTTTTCCACCCCTAAATATAAAATTCAATTGTGGTAGGTACACCTTCTTTTTATACTTCTATGAAAAAATTGAAGTTACTATTTATGTATAAAAAAAATATAATTACATGAATTATATTTTTCTATTATAATCTAGACTCATACCATATAATAAAATGTATATTATATTTTATATATTAAATATATAAACGCTCTGGGATGCTCTCAAATCCTAATAATTTAAAAACTGACGCTCTGGCGCTCTCGACCCCGCAACACTCGCACTAGGCCCCGCACCACGTATTGGGCACTTAGGTTAAGCTTATTTAACTAAGGTTTACCTAGAACCCCCAAGTTCATGGGCCTAATTTTGTAATCCTCTCTTTTATTCAATTATTACTTATGAGTGAGAATGAATTTGATGGAAATGGGCCCTTTTTAGGATTTTATTGCATTTGATTATATTTTTGTTATTTTCTTTTAGTTTCTTTATTTGGTTGTATTTGTTTTTAGTATTTGTTGCTTGGTATTTAGGGAGAGAAGTAGCAAAGGCTTTTAGGGACATTTTTGTAATTAGAATATTAGCATAGAGCTTAAGCTACTCCTCACCTTTAAATACCCCATTGTATTTTTCATTTGAGGACACTCTCCTTTTTGAATATGAGAAATCTTTTGATTCTCTCTCTAAAGTTAGGGTTTGGTGTATTTCTTTTAGCCATTGACGTGTAGTTTACGCCAAATTGGTATCAGAGTAGATGAAGCTCTACATTGGTGTTAGTGTATCGGTGTATTTGTATAAAAAATCGTACACTACTCTTCAATAGTTCCAAGGAGGTCCGAACAACTTTACAAGGAGATTCAAAAACGAATGGGAGAATGGGTACAATCACAACAACCAATTTATGCCTTCTTTCAAACCCATTTTCAAAACCCTAACTCTAGCTCATCCAAAACCCTATCCATCATCCCTCCCACCACCTTTTTCCCTAACCCTACCATACCCATTGCCGTAACCGACCCCCTGACCTCCGCCAACCCCACTCAGGCCCCTCCCACCGCCGGAAACCTTCGGCCAGGCCTCGCGCTCCACCCACCCTTCAAACAACGGCAGCCACACACATCTCTGCCTCTCTACAACTCCGCGACCAGCCCCCCTCTCCTGCTGCCTTCGCCGACTCCTCCCAACCCCTCCTTGTTGCTACAAACCTTAGGCCTGCTGCCACGGGCCACCCCTCAGCTCCTGCGGCAGCCTCCTGCCATTCCGCCCACCCGATCTGCAATCCGACCTCCAAAATCCACCCGACCACCCCTATTCAGCCCCGATTATACCCTCATCCCCTCCCCACTGCCTCGAAACCCTCCTCCTACCCACCGGGCCCCATCCAACCCGTTTCCCTCTCGACCAAACCCTCAACCCATGGGCTCCTACCCGAACCATTTTTCAGCCTCCCACATAAAAAAAATTACATTTCGCCCGATCAACTTCTGAGGCTCAATTCAAGATTGCCAGCGGCTAGTTCAATATTGGTGGCTCCACCCAATCATTCTTCCTCCCTCACTCACTTAAGCCGGTCAAATCAACGATAAAAACTCCCCTCCCAAACCGGTTGATTGCAAGAAAGATCAAAATGACGAAATTGGGTTATGTATTGGGGATTTTTTTGACATTTTTGTAGAGGGTGGTTGGGTGACTCGCACGCACTTTTGCGAGCCGAAAATATTTGATTTGGGAGATTTCTTCCCAATCTTTGAGCATGGGGATGATGATCTTGATGAGGTTAATTCGGATGTTATCTTTTTTGGGGTTGAGGTGGAGATTAGATGTGATGTAATAGACGGTGGGTATGTGGACCCATTTGGGGTATCTCTTGATACGCGTTCGGAAGAAATTTTTTGTGTCGTAGCATTGAGAGGGCTCATTACGGGAATCTCGGGTCGCGATTTTGTTGGTCGGCCATGTTTGGGTTGTGTTCCTATTCTCCTTGGACTTCTTGCAAGCTTGTACAACGGGCGTTTCCGAGGACGACTCATCTTCCATTTGAGGAGCTTGCTTTCTTACCGTCCATCTCCTACGCTCGAGGACGAGCTTTTCGAGGCCTGGGAGAGTGATGAAAATGGGCCCTTTTTAGGATTTTATTGCATTTGATTGTATTTTTGTTATTTTCTTTTAGTTTCTTTATTTGGTTGTATTTGTTTTTAGTATTTGTTGCTTGGTATTTAGGGAAAGAAGTAGCAAAGGCTTTTATGGACATTTTTTATAATTAGAATATTAGCTTAGAGCCTAACCTACTCCTCACCTTTAAATATCCCCTTATATTCCTCATTTGAGGACGCTCTCCATTTTGAATATAAGAAATCTTTTGATTCTCTCTCTAAAGTTAGGGTTTGGTGTATTTCTTTTAGCCATTGACGTGTGGTTTACGTCAGAATTGAGAGAGAAGAAACCATTCTCTTGAATATATCCTGTGTGCATGAGTAAATCGCCTCCGCTTGTTGCATCAATTTGGTATGGAGCGAGGATGTCACTCTTACTGTTGTTGATGTGTACGGGGTCCTGAATTTATTTTTATTTTTTTGTTTATTTTTTTTCATATTTTATTAGGCTTTTCCATAATTGAGTTGTTTTAGGTTAGAGGGTGTCATTGTATTTTAATGTGTTTATAGTGCTCTTTTTAGTCTTTTTACCTTTTTAGGCTTAGCTTGACTAGCAAGCGAAGCCTGTCCTATAAATAAGGCCATTGACCATCCATTATACTCACTTTACATTTTAAGAGATGAATTAGTGATATTTCTTAGGCTATTTACCTCTAAACATTATGTTGTTGTTGTTGTGTAGTTAGTAATTTACACTTTTGCCATTTAACTTCACATCAAATTGGTATCAGAGCGACGTTCACTCTTGAAGTGCTCGCCGATGTGGTTATTGTAGTGCCATGGGTATGATTCGGAGGAACCGGCGAGTCACTCCTCCAGAACAAACTCCCGTCGTCCATGGTCAAGCGGCACCACCGTCTCCTTCGCCATGATACCCACAAAACCCTATATCTGAAACTCTAAATTTCAGACCGATGCAAACCCCCATAACCCACTGTTCCAACTAGGGGTGTAAACGGGTCGGATCTGGATCGGGTCTGGGTATATCCAGATCCGATCCGGGTATATTTTTAACGGATCGGGTCTTACCCGATTACCCGGCGGGTCTCAGAAAATTGATCCAGACCCGAATCCGTTAAGGACCCGGAGACCCGACCCGAATACCCGACCCGATTATATATATATATATATATATATATATATATATATATAAACTGTTTTTTTATATATATATATAAATAAAACTGTTTTTATATAAATATAACTTATATTTATATAAAAACAGTTTTATATAAAAACAATATAAAAACTGTTTATATATATATATATAAGTTATATTTATATAAAAACAGTTTTATTTAAAAACAGTTTTTATATAAAATAAAACTGTTTTTATATATATATATGTATAAAAACAGTTTTATTTTATATAAAAACTGTTTTTTATATAAAACTGTTTTTATATAAATGTTTTTATATAAAATAAAACTATATATAAAAACTGTTTTTATATATAAATATATAACTTATATATATATATATAATATTATGTATAAATATATATTTATTATATTATATATATACACATTCGGGTCGGGTCCTTATCGGATCGGAGTCATGTATATCCAGATCCGATCCATTAACTAATCGGGTAATCGGGTAATCGGATAATCGGGTCTATAAAATTTGCTCAGATCCGTTAATTTAGGTCGGGTCCGGATCGGGTCCGGGCCCAGACCCGATCCATTGACAGCCCTAGTTCCAACCCCAAACACTCACAATGCCGGAGCTGGTCGACGGTCTCTGGTCACCGACGACCCCATCCAAAGGTCACACCAGTCGGCTTTCGCGCCTAAGAGGGGCTCGATCTGAATCACAGCTTCCTTATGGTCTTTTCCCTCTTCAATTGGGTACGTCTTCACCTCTGCAACCTTCGCTGATGTCTGGTGACCTTCCCCGGCATCAGATGAAGGCAAACCACCATTGCAACGGTCGTACGAACCATGGGAGAGATGATCCAACTTGGTGGCATCAAGAGAGGGTCGATATTCCCAGATCCGTCCATTCTTTATCTTTTCTAGCATCAGGAAGCTTTCTTCAATGCTCGGAATTCCTACTGGACCTTCGCTGACCTCAGACGATGGTCTCCGGCAGGGTGCGGTTGTGACACGACCTCCGACCAGCCTGCTCAACTCTTGCAGAACAGGGAAGCTACACATGATATTTAGGGCTTGCGGAAGAGAAGATTCATTTGTTTCCGTAGACTTTTGCTACATTAGTAAATCTACCTCCCACTCTTTTAGTTGTCATTCTGGCACACAAACTCACTCCCTTACTAGGCTACCACCCCAAGTTTTGAAGTCACATTTAAAAATTCCACATCAGCCCCACATGTTTTTATAAATCAAGGCAACTACCAAAATTACGCCCCACCCTCAAAACCTTACAGAGAAATTACGCAAACCATCCTCATACTTGTGAAATTTGTAAATCAACCCCTACATTTTTTGAAATTCCCACTTCTGCCCAAGAAAAATTTGGAAATTATTCCCCCCCCCACCTTTTGAATTTCACTTTTCAGCCCCTACTTTTTCCCAACCCCCTAATGGTGTCACCACTTCATTCCCTGAGGAGGACTATTCCCGCTTTGATATATTGTCGGATGAAGGTGTTTCTGTTGATTATGAAAATGATATGGGCATGTGCCGAGTTTGAGCAATTGAGCCATATCGTCATCGAAGAACTCAAAGTCCGCATCGATGACTTGGATCGGCTTGGAGACACTCTACATTGAGAGCTTCAGGCTTTCAATTTAGTGCCTACTCCATCAGGGAGTACGAGGAACGCCAATATCTCCTCAGTCAATGCCGCTTGGAGTATATCTTGAGTTGGAGGCTACATGTGAGCATTGGGTGCACGAATGGGCGAGGTGCTTGACTCGTTATTTTGAATATTTGTCCACTGATGTAACTTTTCCACTGGCCGACGCCATTCTCGTACGCGACGATGATGTCCTTTACCCAATCATGCTTAGTGAGGATGTCCCCGGGGATGTTGAGACCCCATTGGCGGATGACACTGATCTTGAGTTCTTCACATGTGATTTCATTTGTATTTTTTAGGACGGTTGGCTCACTGCCACTCGGTTTCGTGATTCGGAGATTTTTGAGCTTGGGACTTCTTTCTAATCTTTAGGAAAGAAGAGGTTGGGTTCATTATCGGGGATTTATTCGATATTTTCATTGAAGATTGGTTGGGTGACTCGCACGCATTTTCACGTGGTGGAGTCGTATGATTTTGTGAATTTCATCTTAATTTTTGGGAATGATGATGATTTTGACGGGGTTTGTTTCGTGGAGAGTGAACCGTTAATTTGGGGGGACGTGCTTGGAGATGGGTATGAGGATCCCATTTGGGATGTGTATGAGGAACGTTCCGAGGTTCTTTTACATGGCTTGGCGCTAAGGTGACTCATCGTAGGAGACTCGGACCACATTTGGCACCGTTAACTCTCCCCGAGGCATGTGCTCATTAGTTTTCATCGTGGCATAGTTCAGGCACGAGTTCTTGTTCGTTGATCATGGTTGGATTTTGTGACTATTCTCTCGGGACTTTTTGCTAGTCAAGATGCCTGGCGTTTTCATGGATGACTACCCTCTCAAGCGGGGGAGCCCATTGATGGTTACTTTGCTATGTTATCGCACACCTCCCATACTCGGGTCGAGCTTTTTCATGTGGGGAAGAGTGACGCGTATGGGGTCCCTATGGTTTAAAGTTTCGGCCGAGTTGACTCCGTCTCAAGGGTCACCGCTCCGATTTTGTGTCACGATTCAAAAAATATATAAGTCGGTAAATTATCTCATGATCTCGGCGATGCCGAGATATTACCCTATATGTCGGCCGATACAATAAAATCGGATGAGATATCGGATCAGGCGAGATTTTTGTGGCAGAAAAAAAGAAGAAGAGTATATCCAAGCTAATGATTGAAGAAATGTGGTTTGAATACCCTCAGGTAATGGCTTTGGAAGCTCTTAGTTGCCCCCGTAGTTTCTTCTGTTCCGGCAAAATTTGGTAGGTTTTGATGTTGTGGTTGAAGTGATGGCTCGTTCTATGGAAGTTCATATAGCTGAAGCTGGTTTGGTCTAGGATTTTCTTGAGTTTGGGAGATGGTTGTCAGATGGTGGTTTAGCTTGTGGTAGGAATTTTGAGTGTGTAGCATTGTTTTGTTTGTGTTTTTTGTGGTTTGAGATGTGTACTGTGTGTTTTGTTTGGAGTATGTAGAAGCTTCCTACATGTGGAGGGTTGGTAGATGTTAGACCGGGTGGATTTTGTTTTTGTTGGGTTGAGACTTTTTAGTATCCTCTTTTTTCAAAAAATTACATTTGTAGAAAAAAAATCATACGTATCATCTTTTAATGAAAATAACATTCGTATCCACCTTTTAAAAAAGTAACATTTGTAAAAAGACAAATAACATTCGTATCCTCTTTTAAAACAATAACATTTGTAATAAAAATAACATTTGTATCCTCTTTTTAAAAAAATTATAACATTTGTATCCCGTTTTAAAAAAATATAACAATATTTAAAAAAATAACATTCGTACAAAACTGTTTTTAGAGTTCTTAAAAAATATTTAGAACTCCTAAAAATAATGCTCTGAACAAAAATTTCTTAGAACTCTTAAAAAACTGTTTAGAATTTCTAAAATTTTCCTAAAAATAATTGTTTGTACAAAAATTGTTTTGAATTTCGAAAAATTCCTAGAAATAGTGTTTGGAATTCTTAAAAAAAATGTTTAGAATTTCTAAAAATTTCCTAAAAATAATATTTTGTACAAAAACTGTTTAGAATTCCTAAAAAAATGTTTAGAATTTCAAAAAATTCCACATCCGTATGATCGATATCCTAACTAGATGGGGAGATGAAGATGACAAAATATTGTAATCATTTCTGTTTGTCTTTAATGTAATTTTTTTTATCAAGTTCTATGTGTCATTAGGTTGTTTTTCCATATTAATATTGGTTTATTATGGAATATTGGATCGGACAAGTCCGTCGCGCTTCAATATATCCAATTGTACAATGCAATTCATATCAAATGATAGTTTATTGGTCCACATTGTTAATCTTATTTTTTAAATTTTTTTTTACAAATTTTCTATATTTTTTTCGGAATTTTTTGCGCTCTCTAAATAGCATATTTTTGCATATTGCCTGATACCGCGCCCGATACCGTGACCGAGTTGAAAATCGGGTGTCCGATACTGGGACCGACATCGAGACTCTGAACCATGAGGGTCCCGAATTTATTTGTGTATTTTTTTTCCATGTTTTGTTAGGCTTTTCCCTAATTTAGTTGTTTTAGGTTAGAGGGTAGCATTGTCTTTTAATGTCTTTCAAGTGCCCTTTTTAGTTTTTTAGTTTTTTTACCTTTTTAGGCATAGCTTGACTAGAAAGCTAAGCTTGTCTCATTTTACATTTTAAGAGATGAATTAGAGATATTTCTTGGGGGGTTGGCCTCTAAACATTATGTTGTTGTGTAGTTAGTAATTTACGCTTCCGCCATTTAACTTCACATCTGTGGTAGTTTGAGAAGTTTGGCTTAATCTCGGAACCTCCTCTTGATCAATGAGAATTTTTCTCGGAACAACCTCTTGACCAATGAGAATTTATCGTCAATAAATGTGCCAAAATTTTCAATTGGGTTCAGTTTGGGATTCCTATTCTGACACGCCCTACGGCTTCACCGATCCCAATAGTGCTGAGAGGGGGGATGATTTGAAGATGAAAACGTAGGTGATGAAGAATGAAAATTTGGCGGCCCGAATGAATCAATTGCTACTGGGAAGTATCAAACAGATGATAATGAAATTCAAGTGGCTGTACATGGTTGCAATGCCTTGAAGGGGCGGTGATGAAGAGAGTGGAAGTGGTCACATGGCTTTCGCTGCCACTAGAGGCTTCAACGGGCCATCAGCAACTCACTACAGGCATAATAGCGTATAGGCAGAGAACGGTGAGGGTTCAGTAGCCCCCACAACCCTTGCACATACCGACATCTTTCCAATGGGGTTTCCAGTCGCAATCCTTCTCATCGAGGGACGGTGACTGGGCAGAAGGTTTACATGCACATCCGTCAACAGGGGCTCTCAGAAATTTCGTGTTGCCTAAATCAGCGAGCCCCGAGTTCATTCCTTTCTCCAGTGATCTTTTGTACAAAAGACAAAATGACAGTTAAGCTCGGCAATGTTAGAAGCAATGGTGTTGATGAAGGTTCATATAAGGGAAAAGGTCGAGAGCTGAAGCCATTGTGGGACAACACGATGGAGTTGGGCGTCGGAGTGCACAGCTCATTTAACTACTTCAAGTGGGTAATTTGCAGTGAGTAAGGATGTCAGAATGGTCATGATGATGCCGCAGGTTGTGTTTGATCTTGGACCAGATTTTGTTTTAAAAACAGATTGGCTTGATTGGGACGTGAGTTTAATAGAGTGGTTTAAGGATTTGGCCCCATTAAAGTATGCGGCTCAAATTGTAGAATTTTTTTGCTTGGATTTTTGTACATAAATACCTCCATAATTGCTCCGTTTTGATTTTAGTACCTTTTACTAATTGAGTTTGAGTTTGGTACCTGTTCCGTTAAGGATCAGTCAGACGTAATGGTCATGTGCCTTGCACGTTACCTATTAGAAAAGAAAATATTTAAAAATTTAGGAAAATTAATTGAAAATATTAGAAAACTAAAAAAAACAAAAAAGAACAAAGGGAAAACAAAAAGACCCCCCCACCCCCCCACCAGCGATGAAACAACGGGTAAAAATGGAAAGAAACCGATTTCAGTTTTCAGAAATCGATCTGATATACCTATGATTTTTTGGAATTCATTTTTGGGATTTCTTTTATTTGATAGAGATTTGATAAGGGATTGGTTCAGAAATGATTTTGTGGTGGTGGTAGAGTTTGGTGGTGGGTTGGTAGTAGTAGGGTTTAGTTAAAAACGATTTGGTGTTTTGATCTATGGTGGTGTGAAGGTGGTGGAGTCGGTGTTGGTGGTCACCGGATGGTGGTTGCGATAGCGGTGACAGGAAGGTTACAGGCTGGAGATTGAGGGATCTGAAGGTGATGGTGTCTGTTTTGTTTTATTTTTCTGTTTTTTGTTTATTTTTTTATTTTCATAATTTTTTTCTTTCGATTTTCTCTTATTTTTCAAATAGTTTCTTTATAAATAGGTCAAATGCGTTGCACATGACCGTTAAGTTTAATGGACATGAAAAAGGTACCAGACCCAAACTCAATTAACAAAAGGTAGTAAAGTTAAAATGGGGTAATTATGGAGGTATTTATTTATTTAAAAAAAAACCATATATTTATTTTTTACGTTTATTTGGATTATAACCTTCAAAATCCAATAATATAATCAGAAGGTCTAATCTGATTGAGATAAGTAGCATTTGTTATCATCACTGAATCCACTATCTTTAGATCTTTCACAGGAATACTCTTTTTTGCACTGGACCTGGTGATACCATAAGGAGGGCACATATTCTTGACACTTTTTTTGTGAGCGCGTGTTTGTTTGTTTATTTTTATTTTTTTGAGTGTGAAGAGTTATCTTTTAGAAGTCTCTTTCGCGAAAATACCTAATGTGTAAGTCCTGCTTCAGTCCACTATCTCCCAAATCTGATATTTCATTTTGCAGGATAAATTATCTACGTTAAAGAATGTGGACTATGTGCGTTCTTTATGTATTTATTCATTTACATTTTCATTTCTTTTAATTTGTTTATTTCATGACTTTGACAGGTTAATTTTGAAGATACCTGCAAAGGCTTTCTAGAGGTTGCGAAGGTATGTTGACAGTTGCATTCACTATTCTTTAAGTGCAAGGATAGTAGTGTATCTCATGATTTTTTATTTGTATTTTTCAGCTTCCAATAATAGATGCTCAATCTTTTCAGTTAATATGACTGTCCATTTTATTTGGTGCCTTCATTAAGCTTTGATAATATTATATATAATAGGTGACATGTATATGTAGAAAGGATAATACTGAGCATGAACACCGTTTTGAGACAGCAGAAGTAGCACTTTTTGAAGTAAAAACTGAAGTGGAAACAAATAACTATAACTGTGAGAGAGAGTGTCTTGATTACCATTAGCGGTCACGCAAAGGGAATGAGACATTCTCGATTGAGATTGTAAAGAAAGATATGGTAACTTTGATTTATAAAGGATATGGCCATAATTGGAGAAAATGGTGAAATAAAGTTCTTTTAAATATCAAGTAGTCGGAATAAGTCTTTGTTAAGTGTGTGATTCTTTCTTTGCACTCGTGTTTCTTTTTTTTAAAAAGTTCTCTTTCTTTTTTATTTATTTTTGTATGCCAAAAGATATCGTCTGTTTGGGGTTTTTGTATGCATTAGTATGTTACTCGAAATTTCCTCTTATTTAACTGGTTGGTTACATGTTCCTGATTGTTACTATTTTGCAGTCTAATAATATACATCCACGATTTCTTTTTCCTTTTTTTTCCTGATTATTTCCTAAAACATAATGCATTAAGTTGATAATCGCATTGACTTGGTTTGGTTCCACAATTCGTAAATTAAGGGTTGTGATGTAAGACAAGAAGGGGAATATACGTGGCTAGGTTATGATTTTGTGTAAATTGAAGTGCTGTTAGTGATGTGAATGAAGATTTAGGGGTTATTTTTAGTATTTTATTATATTTTTGTTATTTTTAGTCTTTATTTTATATTTAGTATTTCATTGTATTTTCCTTTTTTGTTAGTACTTAGAAGAAGGCTGATTATTGGCTCTTAGGGACATAATTGTAACTAGATTTTTAGCTTAGAGGCCAAGCAACCTCCTTGCTATAAATACCCATTTGTTGCCTCGTTTGAGGCATTCTTTCATTTTGAGATATTGAGATTTGAGAGAGTTTAGAGAGATTTATCTTTTCTTGCTCCCAGTTGACGTCATTTACGTCAATTGGTATCAGAGCCTAGTTCACTCCACCGGTTGTTGTAAAAAAATAAAAACTCGTAAACAACGTCAAGGTGGGTCCAAGAAAAGATGAACACCTCCGCGAAAACCCCTTACAATCAAATCTTGGAGGCCCTCAACCGATTGATGACCTAGATTGATGAACTCGATGCGCGTATTCCTCCACCACCACCCAAATTGCCACCCACCACCATTAACCCATTCCATAAACCAAAACCCTAACCCCCCAAACCCCTCTACCTAAGCTTCCGCAACCCATTTCCCATCTTTACCCCCCCCAAAAAAACCCTAACACTAGCCCCATAAACATCCAAGAAAGTACCACCATGAAGAGTGGCGCCGCACCACAACCCGCCGGTTGGAGCATATAAAAAAAAAACCTAAACAGCCACCCCGACCCAAAACAGTCCCACCACCTATCGAAACCCCAAACTGCACAAAACCAGCCCCAAAACCAACCCACCCCACACATGGCGTTACCCCAACCAACCGGAAACCAATTTCCGGCCACCAGATACCTTCTCCAAAGCCAGACGACTCAAGCCTAGCAGCAAATCAGCCGGGATCATACCCAGGGCCTGTCCAACGCACATGCCACCTTCAACCGGGGCCAACGACGGCCAGATGACCCTATCGAGGGTCGTCCAACACCTATGGTTCATTCCGACACCCCTCCGGTAGTCGGCCATGACGTCAATGCCATCCCACATGGACAACAACTCCGTTAACAGCAGCACATGACCCAAGCAGGTCAGATTCCCCTCCCGACGCAATCCAGAACGCTAAACAACCCTGTTCCAGTGGTGCCAAACCTCAGACAGCCCTGTCATCTCATACCCCATGGTCGGATCACCCAAACGATGGTCGACGATAAATTTTTTGTTCAAAAACCACTGTTTCTTTATCCCGACCCATCCAAGATCCACCCGAAAGCCCTCCAGAACCCTTCTCCTACAAATTCAATCCCATCTCAACCCATACCCAAACCCCTCACGTTCAATCCCATCAAGATTTTGATAAAAAAACCCTAGGGTTTCTATCCCTTCATGTCCAACAATCCATAAAAACAAACCCTAACACCACCACATACCCTCTTTTGTTCGGATCCTCTCACGAACATGTGCAAGAACTAGGGTTTGATACCAAAACCTTGGTTTTTGATCTGGGTGGTAGATATTTTTGATGATTCACATGAGAGGCGAGAGGAAAAAGATGAAGATTGAACCAAGAATTGAAGAATGCCCTCTCCTTCTCAAACTTTCAGAAATCACGTTTTAGCCCCTCAAGTTTTGCCTTTTCCGCAATTTTGGGAATTTATGCTTTCGACCTCAATTTTAAAGTTCGAGGACGAACTTTTTCGAAGGCGGAGAGAATGATGTGAATGAAGAATTAGGGGTTATTTTTAGTATTTTTAGGATTATATTGTATTTTTGTTATTTTTTAGTCTTTCTGATGTAATCTAGGGTGTAGAAGCGTAAAAAAAGAAGTTACCTACACAACAACAACATGGAAAATGGAGGAGAATTTCTTATTTCTCTCTCTAGTCTTTCAATCTCAAAATGGCAAAAGTGATATAATGAGGGGCTCCCTAGCTATTTATACTAAAAGGGTACAAAAGGAAAATTAAAATAAATACTAAAAAGACGAATATATCCTTATGCTCCTGCATCATTCTCCCCCCCTTGAGAGGAATCCATATATGCAGAGTACTGGCGAAAGAAATCAGGATCGACATACTGCAAGGTAGCCTTCAGATGATGAGTGAGGAGAATGGGTGCCTCTGAAATGAAAAAGGTCCGCCACATTAAATGTGCGAGGCATGAGAAACTCTGGAGGAAGGTCAACCTCATAGGCATTCGGCTCACAAGCACGAAGAAAAGGAAAAGGACCAAAACGTCTCATAAGAAGATTTTGCCTTTGCCAACACGGCGTGCTTCCTGGAGGTACACCATAATTAAATCACCAGGCTGGTAAGAAACGAAACGGCGATGCACATCCGCCTCCTCTTTGTAAGAAGCGTAGATGGTCTGAAGATGAATACGAACATCGGCCTGGATGGATGTCAAGTGGTCCGCAAACTCCTCAGCCGAGGGGCACGTAGGAATTGTCGGGGATAGCTCAACGAGGTCAATGGGCATAGTTGGGGACTGACCCAACACAATCTGGAAAGGGAATAGACCTGTAGAACAGTTGACTGCATTGTTGAAAGCAAATTCGGCTTTAGCAATCACAATATCCCACCTATGGGGTGCTCGGAGGTCAAACAACGCAAAAGGTCTCCTACACTCCTATTGACCACCTCTGTCTGTCCGTCGATCTGTGGATGAAAGGTAGTCGAAAATTGGAGCACTGTCCGTAAAAAGCGCCATAAGGTTCGCCAGAAATATCCCATAAAGCGTATATTGCGATCGGATGTGATGCTGCGGGGAACGCCATGTAAGCGGACAATCTCTCGAAAGTACAAGGACGCGACATGAGAAGCATCCATCGTTCGAGAACACGGAATGAAATGAGACATCTTGGAGAATCGGTCAACCACCACCATGATAGAATCATGCCCACTGGAAGTACGGGGAAGGCCCACAATGAAATCCATCGAAACGTTCTGCCACGGGCGCTCAGGTATCGGCAGGGGATTGCACAAACCGACATTGGAGTGCTGGCCCTTGGCCTTTTGACAGGTATAACAACGTCTAATAAAGGCATTAGTATCCCGCCTCATATTGGGCAATACAAACGGTCTTGTAATAATGCATGGGTGCGTGCCTGTCTTAAGTGACCTGTTAAGCCACCCCCATGAACCTCAGAAATAATCTTCTCCCATAAAGAGGAAGAAAGAATACACAAAGCTGTCCCGCGATGTAAAAACCCATCCTGTAATAAGTACTCACCCAATGCCCCATTGCCCTGCTGGCAATCGACATAATGGGTCCAAAATCGACATTCGTCGGGTAGAGGTCTTGAATCTCATTGAATCCAAAAACCTGACTCCGTAAAGTCACTAAAGCATGAGCACGCCGGCTAAGTGCATCCGCTACCATGTTCTCTTTCCTGGGCTTGGACTGAAGGTGGAAGGTGTAACGCTGAAGATAGGTCGTCCATTTGGCGTGTCTGTCGCTAACACGCCTCTGGCTGTGGAGGAATCGCAAGGCCTCGCAGTCAGATTTGATCACGAACAACTTATGTAGGAGATAGGGGGATCAAAACTTCATGGCTTTCATAATCGCATAGAATTCCAAGTCATAGGTAGAATAGTGTAAGGTCGCTCCCGTCAATTTTTTGCTAAAAAATGCAATGGGCTTCCCATTCTGACTCAAGACAGCACCCACCTCCGTCTTGCAAGCATCGCAAGATAGCTCAAACAACTGATCAAAGTCCGGCAAGGAGAGGATATGAGCGGTAGTCATCAACTCCTTGATACGTGTGAAGGCCCGCTCAGCGTTCTTAGTCCACCATAACTCGGCGGTCGAAGAAGTGCTCATCAAATCCGTGATTGGAGCCATAACGGTGCTGAATCCTGCTATGAATCATTAATAGAATCCAACAAGCCCATGAAAACTGCGAACTTCAGTCACCGAAGTGGGGGTTGGCCAATCCACTATCGCCTGAATCTTGACGTCATCCATCCGAACGCCATCTCCCGATACTACATACCCCAAGAAAGTCAACGATGGAACCATAAAAGTACACTTTTTCAATGTGAGGAAAAAGAGTTCGGCTCGTAAAACCTCCCGAACTTGAGTCACATGTCTCAAGTGCTCCTCCTCGGACCGGCTATAAATCAAAATCTCATCAAAATTGATCACAACGAACGTGCCCAAAAATGGATGCAAAATCTGATTCATCTCCCTCATGAACGTGGATGGGGCGTTGGATAGACCAAAAGGCATCACCGTCCACTCGTAAAGCCCATCCTTGGTTTTAAATGATGTCTTCCATTCATTACCCGGCCTCATACGTATCTGGTGGTAACCACTCTTCAAGTCTAGCTTGGAGAATATCGTCGCCCCATGGAGTTGATCCAACATATCTTCAAGCCGAGGAATTGGGAATCGATATTTCAGCGTGATTTTATTAATGGTGCGACTATCCACGCACATACGCCAACTCCCATCCTTCTTGGGTGCTAATAGTGCGGGGACTGCGCAAGGAGACATGCTCTCATGAATATACCCCTTGTCACACAACTTGGTGACTTGTCTGCGATAGTGGGGAAGATTTGGGAGCTGCGCCCCAAGGATGAAATCAATAGCATGCTGTATATCCCGGAGAGGAGGGAGATTATCTGGTGGGGTGCACACATCACTAAAAGAATCCAATAAACTTTGGACACACGGTGGAACAGAAGTCTCCGGGGTGGTGATGGGGATAATATAACAAAATCCTGTCTCTGCGGCCTCGGTGGCTAACTCCTCATGAGAAACTACTAGAGCAGAAGGTCGAGACATCGGAAATGGTCGCATGGGATGGAGGAGAAAGTCCCTCCCCTCATGTGTAAATGCATAAGTATTGGCCCGGCCATCATGTATGCTACGATGATCAAATTGCCACGGCCTCCCCAAAAGAAGATGGCATACTCGCATATCCACCACAGTACATAGAACCTCATCACAATAGTCTCCGGTGGAAAAAGCCACTCGACACTGTCGGCTAGGGGCTAGGGTGGCCTCATTTTCCAACCACCCAATACGACACGGAGTAGACTATGATTCGGTGGGAAGGTTGAGCTTGTCTACCATCTCTTGCGCAACCAAATTATCACTAGCCCCTCCATCGATAATCACCGTACATAGCCTCCCTTTTGAGGTTCACCGGGTAAAAATATGCTCGATCGGATCCAAGTGCCTTTCATTATACGAAGATGCTTGTGGATCTACGAGCGTGGTTACCATCACTCTGTGCATATAAGCGGTGGAAACTCCCACACGTTTTGCTTGTTCATGGCAAAATGATTCCCGTCGTCGACAAATAAGTTGAGCGGAGGGTAGCGGTACATGGGGTGGAATAGGAAGGATTCCGCGGGATGGACACCCTTTGTAGATGGGGTCGGGTTGTTTATTTAGTTCTTCGGTATTTGATTTAGGGTTTACATGATTACGATAGGAAATTGAGGTTGAATTGGGTGTCGCAGAGGGTGGGGGTGGGCTGTCGGTTTGGTGCAATTGTCGGCCCTGGGCAGGAGGCCTGTCGAGGAGTACCACTGTGCCGTTCAAGTCTGATTTTGATTGTTCTTGGTGTGATTTGTTTTCGAAGTTGTACCCGGTGGTTGGAGGGTGTTGTCCGGAGGGTTGGGGAATGATCGGGGTCGGAACTGGAGGATTTTGGGTTAGGTGATGGTCGGAATAGGTAGACGAAGGTGGTCGGGGTGAAATAGGGTAGTGGCATAGTTGTCAAATCGCGAATCGTTTACCCCCCGAATCGCGAATCGTGAATCGTATCGGTCGAATCGGAACCAAACGATAAAAACGTAGTAAAACATATGTAAATGGAATTTAACACTATAGAATTGGTAATTAAGCGTAATATGACAAAAAACTAATCATAGCACATGATAATATACCAAAATATATCACAAAAATTAACCGTAGTACATGTTCTCATCCATTTTAAGCTTAAAAATGTAAAAAACAAAAATATTTCATAAAACAGCCTACATATTAATTTAAAACACCCTACATAAAACAAATATATATATATCATAAAGAGCCTATATATTAATTTAATGTAAAAAAAAAAAAAAAAAAAAAAAAAAAAAAAAAAAAAAAAAAAAAGTGAATCGGACCGAATCGTGAATCGGACCCGAATCGGAAGATTCGAATCGTGAATCGCCGATTCGGTCCGATTCTTTAGACATTTGCGATTCGAAGGTTGATTCGAATCGTTTTGGTAGTGAATCGAATCGAATCGTCCGATTCGAATCGCGAATCGGACGATTTTGACAACTATGGTTCTTTGAATTTTGGAGTAGTGGTGACCTGCTTTGGATGGGTTTTGGGTTGTCCAGTTGGTAGATTGTGACGGCGGGGTGCCACCCTTCATGATGGTGCCTTCTTGGATGTCTTTGGGGTTAGGGTTTGTAGAACTAGGGTTTTTTTGGGGTAGGGGTGTAGAATGGGTCGATTTGGGAGGGGTTTTGTGGACTTTAGGTGGTGGAATGTTAGGGTTCTTTGAATTTTGGATTTCTAGGGTTAGGGTTTTAGTGAAAAATTTGGGGGGTGCTTCGTGATTCATCCGGATGAATCCAATCCGAGTCCCAATCTTCGATGAACATTTCTCAATCCAAGAGCAAACGAGGCTCTGATACCAATTTGATGTAATCTAGGGTGCGGAAGCGTAAAAAAAGAAGTTATCTACACAATAACAACAACAACATGGAAAATGGAGGAGGATTTCTTATTTCTCTCTCTAGTCTTTCAATCTTAAAATGGCAAAAGTGATACAATGAGGGGCTCCCTAGCTATTTATACTAAAAGGGTACAAAAGAAAAATTAAAATAAATGCTAAAAAGACGACATAGCCCTATGCTCCTGTATCACTTTCTTTTATTTTTAGTATTTCATTGTATTTTCCTTTTGTTAGTACTTAGAAGAAGGAAGGTTATTGGCTCTTAGGGACATAATTGTAATTAGATTCTTAGCTTAGAGGCCAAGCAACCTCCTTCCTATCAATACCCTTTTGTAGCCTCATTTGAGGCATTCATTCATTTTGAGATATTGAGATTTGAGGGAGTTTAGAGAGATTTATTTTTTCTTGCTCCCATTTGACGTCATTTACGTCAGTTAGTTTTAGAGAAGAAAGAAAAAGTAGAGAAAGATGAACATCAATATCAGTGGTTGGGGGAAAAGAGAAGAAACGACTAGCATCACACTAGTAATATTCTAGGAATTACTTCTAGAAACCTTAGGTATCGAACCTAGGCTAAGATTTCATCACAGAATCTTGAAAGTTGAGCATAAGCTGCTCAAAATTCCGTGAAGTTTCATTCATATCCCAAAAGGGAGGATTACAAGCCTATATATAGAGTTCTTGTGATGACCTTTAGACTTTCATGACTTCTAAATTTCTCAACAATAATAAAGAACATTAAAGACTCTCGCCCTCTACAAAGGACTTGACTGTTTTCTATATACATGAATTCTAATCATCCCATGAACCAGCCCTATTAACTAAATAATATGTAAAATTCCCAAGGGACCTTTTATTTAACTATCTTCTAGACGCTTCTATTATGATAAAAGCAGAAAAATACTCTTGTAAAGCCAACAGCCTATAAGCGATCCATCCTGATTGAGCTCATTTTTGCTAGATCCCAAACATTATCTAAACTATTACTTTTTTTTTTTAAAGTTTACTCACTGAGATAATGCTGTATTTAGAGATACCCCCCCTTAGATGTTCAATTATTATGCATAAGGTACAATCGGGATGATGCACATGCGGGGGGTGAAGTCTAATTTTTTGAAATTTGTGTGTTGGGGGGGGGGTGTATGTCTAATTACGGCATTATCTCATGGGGAAAAGTCAAAAACCCCCTTTTGTTTTTACTGAGCAAATTTTTTGAGAATTGAGGAACAAAAAAGATACATAAGAAGTCGATCAGCAGTCCACAAAAAGAAAAAGAATAAAAAGAAAGGAAAAAGGAAAGAAACTGTACAATTATAAAGATAAAAAAAATAGAAATCAAAATACTGCTGACCAACTGAAAAAGCCCAACATGCACTTCTGTAACTCAGACCCAAGTAGAGCATCCATAGCCCAATCTTCGCTTAAAAAGTTGCAATCCAAATGCTGAAATGCTGGGGAAGAAGCACCCCATAGGGAGGCCAAAACTATTGGCCCCTTCCCATATTTCAAAGTCCCTTTCTCTTTGTTTTAAAACTAAGAAGCACGGACACAGTCATGCGACACAACACGCCGACACGACATTTTTTGATAATATAGGGCACGGGGACACGTTGGGTATATATGTTTTATTTTTTTTATAAATATTACATATTTCATTACTCATCTTTTCCTGAACCACTTAATGATATCAATATCTAAGTAAAAAAATTACAATTCAAATCTAATTAATTAACAATAATATGATCTCTTCATTCTTTCATTTCTTCATCCATCAACAATATTATAGAAACGATACTACAAAAGTTAACTTCACAAGGCTTGTTTACATCTTCATTTAGAGCCATATCAAACTATATATATATATATATAATGCAAATAACAATTTAACACATTTAACAAGAAACAATATCCAAAAAAAATAGAATATAAAAAATAGAGCATACATTAGAGAACTTCAAACCCTAATAAACATAAATACAAACACTTAGATGATAACTTGAAACCCTAATAAATATAAACATCATGTATAAACTTTAAACTTAAGTATTACAGAGAGAGAGAGAGACAAAGAGAGAAAAAAATAGAACTTCAAATCCTAATATATTAAAAAATCCAAACCCTAAAATATAAACACCAAAAGTTTAGAAGTATAATCAATAAAAACCCTAAAATTGAATATAACATGGAGAGAGAATAAGAAGACTTTTTGAACCTACACAAGATCCCCTAAAAGCTTGAAATCTTATAACAACCAGAGGATGCAACACAGGAGATAGAAAGAGATGACTTTGGAGGATGCGATGCCGACAGTAGATGATGCAGGAGGCGATTCAAGGTGGGAAGGGTTTCCTTTGTCTTCTTTTCTTCTCACGTTTGAACTCTCTTTTTTTGTTGTTTAATGTTAGATTAAAGAGAGAATTGACATTTTATATATGTTAGATGTTTTGTTTTTAAAATTCAGTTTTTCACTTCTTGCCCTAAATTCTAGTTTTAAAATTTAAAATTGCCTCCCAACGTGTCCTTTAAGCGTGTCCCAACTGTGGCACCCTGCCTATTAAAATACCGGGTGGCCAACCCTTTATCAAAATAAAACATTGGTCTCATATGACTCATTCTTAGCATCACCGTCGAAAACCTTTTTTAAGTTACTAACCACCTATTAATTAAATAGACCAGTGCCAAATTTTATCTTTCATTAATTAACAACATGCAGAAATAAATTACTAATCAAACCATCCACATGAATAAAATCTGAAGTCATTACACGACAGATATATTAATAAATAAGACCGAATAAACCATCGGTTCTCAACAATAGAATTCAACAATAAAACTAAAATAATAAACTGGATTCACAAGGTCTAATGAATAAACTTAAATACTAAATATGAGGGCAACATGCCCAAATGAATACTGAATAAAGTTCCTACACTAGGAATAAATGAACGAAGCGTTTATAGCAAAGTCCTACAACTTCCACACGAGCCGCAACTACGCATCTCTCGATAGAATCCTCAAGCTTGGCGTCCCTGTGGCTGGACACCTAAAATGTTTTGGAAAAGATTTTGACACGGGTCAGAGCCCAAGTAAAACATTTTGAAAATATTTAGCAAGCAGTTAAATTGCAATTAATTAAATATGCATGCACACTTTTCATATTTAAGCTAGTGTCGCATTCTCTTGAGGTATAACTCACCCCTCATCTAATGTGCACACCTAACACTTGCCTTCTAACCTCACTAGTTACGCTACCCCAGCTAACTAGTCTTATTACACCTCTTTCTATCGCACTACTCTAACCCGAGTATTATTACTTTGATTATTAAGTTATCTACTCATTAACTTATTAATCAGTTCAACTATATTAAGTCATATAACATTCACACTAGTTATATAGGAAACCCCCTTTTTTAATCGTATAACTTTCACACTAGTTATATAAAAAATACATTCACATTTATGTATTAATCCCGTATATAGTTATCTACTCATATTATATACGTACTAGTATACTACAACATTCACACACATGCCACGTATAATAACCATCCATTCCCGAGTAATAACTCATCGGATGCTTTCTCTAAAATGCTATCATATCCCAGGTATGCTCACTTTAACCCGGTTGCCTCAAGTCGGACTCACTCACGAGCTTGGGTAAAAATATCGCAACGTAGTGGAGGCGGTCATATTCCCCTTGAAAGTAAGACCGAATCATACCCAAAGCGTCTCACCTCGGAAAATAAATCACACAATAAAACATCAGGCGATATGACCTGAGGACTATACTCTCCCTGCATTCACTAGCCAGGGGATTCACACACATCGTGCAACCTCCTATGATAGCACTAGAGGGGTATGTTTTCCTATAAGTATCATTCACACCGATATATATAAATCACACAAATATATATATATATATATATATATATATATATATATATATATATATATATATATATATATATATATATATATATATATATATACTATCACACTAACCGTATACATATATTTAATAAAAGTCCGGCTAACCGTGCCTAACACCCTTAGCACTAGCCCAAAATACCCGAGTCTATTTCCCGACTTTTAATTCCATAAGTATTAACTTAAATTTATATATATGACAACATATTTTTATTCAAGATACTAAGCACATCTCAATCCAGCCCGTATCCTAATTTCATCCGAAATTCCCATTCGAATCCGTACATATATTTTTGAGTGTTGTTCATCCTAAACACTCCTAAATCCATACCCCAAATTCATTCCCATCTAATTCCAAGGTAAAAATAATGTTCTTTAATATTTTCCAGAGTCCTACACTCATCTACGAACATCCCTACATAATCCAGATTTGATTTCTCACTAAGGATATCAGTCTCGGACACCCTTCCGTAATAAATTCATAACTAATTAAAAAAATATCAGAAAAATACGAGGTCGGTGCCCACGCGATCGTAACGAAAAGATCTACAATTTCATATTTTGGACAAGCAGGTAAATTGAACCGGTTCGACCAGGAAAGCCTAAAAACCGAACCGGTTCGCCGTACCAGTTCTGCGAACCATCTTCTTCTCTAACTCATTTTTCCTCAATTTTTGTTCACTCATACTTCCATGGATTCATCCCAAACTTCAACCAAAGTGTACCCAATGTTTATAACATAACTAAAACCAATTCTAATCATAATAGCAACCCCAAACATCATTGATTTCGATAATCATTCCAAAGTTTACGAATTGGGTTTAAACAACAATTAAGCAATCCTCTTCCTAAATTCGATTTCACCATCATCATTTAAAAGAAGTTTACTTTTGGATTTCGAACATGAGTTTGAATCTAATAGCAATACATGATAACTCATCATCAATTTAGTGTTTAATCTACACAAGGTGTTAAATTCATCAAAAACCCATTTCATATGACAACCCTCCCCCAAAATGAATTTGCCAACACATACTGTAATATGAACAT
Organism: Sambucus nigra; assembly: GCA_949130495.1. Lineage (NCBI taxonomy): Eukaryota > Viridiplantae > Streptophyta > Magnoliopsida > Dipsacales > Adoxaceae > Sambucus > Sambucus nigra. Next base: position 311,529,129 of record OX422211.1, read on the forward strand.
GAAATTATGCCATTTAAATCAAAAGCAAGTTTAAACACTTGCTTGATTAGATTCGTAAAGTCTGATTCCTTTGATGTAAAAGATGAATTTGACACAAGCACCTCAATCCCTATTCAAATTGACTCTTAGAAGCTCCCCACTTCCTTTCTCCGTTCTTCTCTACAGATTTAGGGTTTTCTATTTGAGTTATGGCTGCCATTAACTTTATAATTTAGGTTTAATATTGTTAATCTCGAAATTAGGCATATGGGCCAAGCCCAAATGACTCGAACACTCCCTTGTGTGGGGGCGTTTATTCTTAAAAATGTCCCGAGACCCAATTACTACTTCCGGGTACTATATTCTGACTATCTCGACCTATTCGGAATTAACCGTGATTTCGAAATCACCATATGAGTCACTCTACAACAAAGTCCTATCTCGACCCAAATAGTCTGTACCGACTCCCGGTTGAGATAGAATACCGCCACGTCAATATCACTCGCTAGTACGTAAAATTAATATCTTACTATTCGCTTAGTAATTATATTTCATAAATATTAACCATAAACTCTCCCGATTAATATTTTAGTCAACGCATAATAATTAATTCATTTAAATTGCGACACATTTGTAATTTAAAATTATCCGAATTTATTAAAAATAAATACTCAAAAATTTGGGGTGTTACACCAACCAATGTTATAAAAGCATGAGGCGGAGGCGGGGCGTAAGCCTCGAGGCGCATTGAAGTGTAAGTCTCAAATTAAAAAAAAAAAAATTATAAAAACAATTCCAATAAATCACAAAAAATAATGTAATATGACAATTTTTACCAAAACGATCCATATTGATATCACTAACACGAAAATAGGTCTAATATCACCAAGAGAAATTAGTGTATCATCATCAAATTTTCAAATGCGGAGTTGGTGGGAGACGAACAATAACACCATAATTGATTGTATCATCAATATGACTAGTATATCCGGTGAGATCCTAGATGTTGAAGACCTTACTAATGCCATGACTTTGGGTAAGTCAAGCACAAAAGCATTACAACTGATTTTTATGACAGCTTTGTATGGACCATGTGCCCTTCATTAATTTCAGCAAATTTCATCCTTAAATCAGCATAGGCCTTATAATTGTCATTGCTTGTAGCAATCTAGCTTCGAACGTCATGTTTGTCACGATTATGCTTGCTAAAAGCTTCTATTTCAGCATTAGGATGGGCCTTGATCTGTAACGGAACTACTCCTTCCGTCCCAAATTAAGAGTCCCTATCCTTAATTTTTGTATAGATTAAGGATACAAACAATCAATGACTTAGATAAAAACTTGTTCACTATCGTGAAATTTAGTTTGCTGATATGTCCAAAACAAGAAAGTTGTCTAATAATTGTGGATAACCCAAAATGGAATAGTGGACTCATACTTTGAGATAAGGGGAGTACATCAATTGGCATTTGAGGAAGTGATCTGGTGACTATCTCATAGGGACTGTGACCAGTAGACATGTTTACAAAGCTGTTATATGCAAAACCACCGATTGGAAGAATATATAGTCCCAATTTTTAGTTTGTTCACCACCTAGGCCTCGAAGTAAGCCACCCAAACTTCAATCAATTAACAATCTTTGTTTCGTCATCAGTTTATGGGTGGAAAGAAGAAGAGAATTTCAGCCTTTTATTAAAGAACTTCCCTAGGGTGCGGCAAAAATAACTCATGAGCCATGGCCATAAAAAATGTTTTAGGCCAACCATGGAGCATAATCACCTCTTAAAGGAATAGTTTAACAGTGTGGAAAACATCTGAAGTCTTTGTGATGTTAACAAACTTATACTAAACACTCATTAGAATTGATTAATTACAATGCTTGGTGAATCTCCTAATTTATAGTGAAAATGAACTAAAGACCTAATCCTAACAAATAGCTAATAGATAAACCTAGATAAATATGAACCCTAACTAAGGGGACTAGTGGATAATAATGACAAAATAAATAAAAAGTAAGCCAAATCTCTCTCTCGCTCTCTTTCTCTCTCTCACACACACACACACTCTCGTACACACTCACACTCACACATTCACACACTCACTCACCTGGGAGATGTCACCCCTCAAGGGGGATCCACATGTCACACCATCTCCCCCCTCTTGAAAACAGTTTGCTCGAACTCAAAGGAGATCTCCGGTGGTGTCACACGTCCAGCGGGATGCTGCATGTAACAAGGTCCACGGCTTGTGTTTCTTCTATGTTGGTCTCGAGTGAGTTCTTCACCGTTTTGTGATTGAACTCGGTCCATGTTTTAATTTGAATAATAAAATTCATTGTATCGTAAAAACATGATACGATTTAACTTTGCTCAAAAAGCATCACAAATCCATATATAAATTGATAAACATCTCTCATTATGATTTGACGCCAAAATGCGGGTTAAAATGGACATTTTGGGATTTCTTCTTTAAAGTTAACGGAACGGCAAACGGTGTAAAATTACATTAGTTAAGGGCTAAATCATTAAAAAAAAGTTTAGGGGACAAATCGTTATGGATGCCAAAGTTCGGGGGCCATAGGTGTAATTTACTCAAAACAGGAAGAAGGGTCTCTCCATTTCTATTGTTATTAAAAAATGTGAAAATATAAATAAATCTCTCTGTAATTTAATTGCACTACAACTTTGGACCTATATTATACAGGTACTGATTATTTTGTGCCTTTCATGCAAAATCCATAAATGTACAATATCCTAAGTATTCTACTTCTTTCTACAAAGTATTCAGATTTTCTCCAAATGGGACATAGTCATGAAGTATCTTGGACCCTAATCCTTGTGAAAAGACACAATTGTGGCCATGTGACTTGTCTGTTTGTTAGAAGTCAGATAATGAAAACTTTGTCTAAATGCCTACAAATCATGGTTTCAGTTTATTATAATTATTATTATTATTATTATTATTAATTCGATGATACTGTTCAAACTGTTCTAGAAGTTAAGAATGAAGGACGACTTCTGTGGTCAACATAAAAGTTTTATTCTTAAACCAAGGCTTGCAATTTATGATTGTTTTGTCCAAATAAGAATGTCACGGAACGACAATCTATTTTTTTTCTTCTTTCTTTTTTTTGGGAGAGAAGAGGATGGGGGCATTACAACAGTTACAAACTTGCTATGTGGCTTGTACCATAACCAATAGCAGCTTCACTTCATACTGAGAGATTAGTTAGCTCAATTGTCCCATGTCAATATTTGCCTGTTAATTCAAAAACTCCTCCAAAAGAAAGTGATTAGACCTTGTTTTAAATAACTACTTCATCTCAAGTTCTGAAATATTTATGGTGATTTTGACCTTCCTAAGGCACATGCCTTTCACTTTATTGTTAGCTAGTGCACGAATCACATTTGGAGTTACACTGATATTTGTTAGTAATGTATTTTGGATAAGATAACCCTTCTCATTTTTTATTCCTTATGCGTCGTAGGAAGCTATGCACCAAATTGTTAGTGTTATCTTTGAAGATCCAGGAGTGCAAGAGTTGCTTTTCAAGCTGTATCAAAAAGGTGAATTTTTTCTCAAGGTCTTGCAGTATATATCATGGCATATGATTACAATCTGACTAATACGGCTGAAAATGATGAATGTTGCATATGCATTGTACTTATTCCAAAAAGGAAAAGAAAAAAGAATGTTGCAAATTTGCTGAATATTTTGGTAATTGAGGATTGTCAAAGTGTACTTGTGTACATGCGGTTTTATTTTTCCATATAGTTTAATAATGACAAGATACGTCCAGATACATATTTTGCATATTAGTTTCTGTGTAACACCTGCATGCTGTGCACTTACTGACAATATCATTGTGATTGATATATGATCAATATTTTTGCTACCATCGGTCTATTGTATAAATTGTATGCTGACTTTATAGGTAAAATGTACAGGGTACAATGGTTTCTTTGAAATCGCAACATGTAGACCTTCAGAGCATGATTCTGTCCCACTTCGTTTCAATTGCTATGAAAAGAATGAAGTTGCACAAGTAAAAATAGTGTCATTTTCTAATGTTAGAAGGAAGAGGGGGGAAATTATAGATGTCAGTTTGATATCTGGGATTTTTTTTCTTTGTAGGGGGCTTTGTCATTTTGTTGAGGTATTTAAGCCAACGACCTCCTGACCTTAATTTTTTCAAACAGGTCTAGAAGATTTAAATTTAGAAAATTAATTGTGAATCTGAACAACTCCCATGTAATTAAGTGGATGTTTAAGAGACAGCAAGTCTGTCAAAGTATTCTTCTATTCTTGAAAGTATGCATTGATCTGAGGTTGAGACATTCGTCAAAAGAAGTTGATTCTAAGGAAATTTTTTGCTGTTCTTCCCGCCCCCTTCTTGTGTGTGGTTATACCCAGGCATATTAACAGAAACTGTGTTCATTTCCTGATCTTACTGATGGAAAAATATTGAAGGAAAAATACATCTTGACCACATTTCTTACTAAACTGAATAAGTATTAAATTCCTTGTTGCACTGGGTTTATTAAAGGATCTTATAAACTTATAACTGAGTAATCTGACAGCCTAACCAGTCACCACATTTCACAGCAATGCTCATAATTTTCATTTTATTAACTATTTCACATACCAAAACAGTGAAAGATTCTATTGTGCTTGAAACGACATGTGAAGAATTTTAATAATAAATGTGAAAATGTTTAAGATAAAATAAACATATATGAATAGAATTTTTAGTCTTTTTCTGTATCAATTATTTTTGCATCTGAGTTGAAATTCACTGTTTTATATCTCAGAATGGTCTGAAGGACAAGTTACTGAGTACCTAGTTGCATTATTTCGTGATTATTTTACCTATGTGAAGATGTAAGTTTTCCCCTCTTGTATTTGGGTTGTCCTATTTAATAATTTTCAATGTTCTCATATCATAAAATGCACAGCTTCCCGCTGTCTTGATGCACTGAAGTTCTTTATGTTGTGTGAAGGTACATTGAAGAACACTTGTTCAGGCGATTTGTTGAGGCTTGCGCAGAGGAAACAGTTGTCCTTTATGTTGATCATCTACTCACCCAGGTTATTTAGAAAGAAATTTGCTGTGTTGTGTACTCCGATATACTTATGTGAGCATTTTACCTTAAAAAAATTTCTTTCTGTGAGTTGATCGTCATAATGGTTTTTGTATTGTAGAAAAGTTGCATCAAGGAAGAAACCATTGAACGGATGAGGCTAGATGAAGAGGTTCTCATGGATTTCTTTAGGAAGTATATTAGTGTTTCTGTAAGTTCTGCTCATGCTTGAACTGTAGAACCCTGAATATTATGCAATTTATATTGGGGTTATTAAACCTTCACTCCATTGACTTTCGCTGCCCGCCCCCCCCCCCCCCCCCCCCCCCCCCCCCCGCGCACACAACTTTTAAAACTCTTAAATTGTCTCACTTAGGCGGTCTTTTAGGGCACTTTGTTATTTTAGCTACGGTAACTTGTGGGGGTGTCGTAAATCTTCAGAAGAGTGGTCCGGGTGTGTGGGGTGGGGTGGGTGGGTTGTCAACAAAAGGGGGGTGGAAGTCCAAATGTCCCCTCATATTATTATAAAGTACTTCTCTACCTGCAAAGTGTATCTCTGTATGTCGATTATTTTTTGAGTTGTTACTCTCAATCAATTTGTTTGGTATTCTTCATCAGTCATTATTATTGTGCGACTTGTATTGCAGAAAGTTGAGAACAAATTAAGGATACTAAGTGACTTGAGGGATCTTGCTTCAGCTGAGAGCCCAGACTCTTTCACTCTTGTTTATACATATATCCTTGAACATCAACCTGACTGTCCTGTAAGTGCTATTAAGTTATTTATGATTGCTGCTTCTATAAAAATTCTGAGTGTCAACTTTGAATCAATGCCTTAAAAGAAAGAATAAACTCAGTATTAAATCCACCTCCTCATATGGTAATTTAGAATTGATCGCATATCGTTTTCCTTTCTTGAAACTACATAGGTATTAAAATACACACCGTGACATATATTTGCCCACTCATATTCTCTTTGGTTAATAATATCTTTATTTTTTCGATTGTAGCCTGAAGTTGTTGAAAAACTGGTGGGACTGCGAGAAGGCATACCACGGAAGGATGCGAAAGAGGTACATTTATTTATTTCTATAATTATGTTTGTAATAGCAAACTCAAAGCATTAACACTGTCCAAACGTTGTCTAAAAGGGTGTTTGTCATTACCTCTTAATCAGTTTTTCATCTGAACAACGAATAGAGAACACTCATTCTGCATTTAGAGGTGATATTATTTGTTTTATATATTTTATCTCTAATGCTGAATGAGATTAAGGTTCACCATTTAACATTAGAGGCAAGTTGACTGCAAAATGCTTAATGCCGGACACTGAATCTCCTTAATGAAATTTTGTTCCAATCTTACCATTATTAGTTTTTCTAAATGACACTAAGTATAAAACAGATTAATAAACATTCTTAACGGTAAAATTGTGAAAATAACCTCTATGCTGCTGTGACACCCCGCCCAATCAAATACCGGGTGATCAGGCTTTATCAAATTAAACAGGATTTCCGGTTCATTCTTAGCATCACTATCGAACTTATTAATTACTAACCACCTACTTATTAATTAAGTCGGTGTCAAAATTTTATCTTTTGAATTAACCAAACAAAAAGTACAACAAAAAACCCCAACATGGCCATCACAATATAAATGAGTCTAAACATATTACAAGCATATGAATAAAGTGTTAGCCGAATAAACCTCGACTAAGAACAATCAAACCAACATAAATCCGACACATGGAAAGTATAGCCAATACATGCTAATCCGAAATAAAAGTATAACTGCTATGAGCAATATGCTCGAAAGTACAATTGATATACTATCCCTATCTAGGAGTGAATAAGAGAAGCGTCTAATGCAAGTCCTGCAGCACCCACATGTACCGCAACGACGTACCTTGGAATGGGATCAAGCCTAGTGCCCCTGTGGTCGAACGCCTGAAAGGGTTTTGAAAATATTTGATAGCAAGGGTTAGAACCCAAAACATTTTGAAAATATTTAGCAAGTGAATTAAATTGCAGTAAATTAAAATGCACGAATGCTCTTCATATTTAAGCTAGTGTCGCACTCTCTTGAGGACCGACTCACCCCTCAACTAATGTGCACACCTATCGTTTTTCTATATAACCCACCTAGTCATCTACCCTGTAACTAGTCCTTGTTATATAGTTTCTTCCTGTCACAATACTCTAACCCGAGTACGTTTAATATATGATTTAAAAGTTGTATAACACATTAACTTAATAAATCATTATTTTCATTTACGATCATATAACATTTTCACGAGTTCTATAGTAAAGAATACAATTCACATCATGAATTTTACCCGTATATAATTATCTGCACTATCTATATACGTATCATCATATTACAACATTCACGCACATGCCGTAATTATATAACCATCTCCCGAGTAGGCACTCACCGGATGTACTCTATACTGCTATCAATTCAGGTATACTCATCCTCCTGGACACCCTGACACGGTTAGCTCCCCGAATCAGTGAAACAAAATAAACGCGACGAAGGCAGTCATAGTTCCCTTCGGAAATGAGACCGAATCATACCCAAGACATCTCACCCCTAAAGACGGACGATATGACCTGGGGACTATACTCACCCTGCTCCTCAAGCCAGGGGTTCACCTACATCGCGTAACCTCCTATGATAGCACTAGAGAGGGTATGCTTTTACTAAATATCTACTCACTGATATTTATGATCACACTATATATATATATACTATCACACTACCGTATATATATACATTAAATTAAATCCCAGCTATACCGTACACAAAACTTGTAGCACTAGCCCAAATTATACCCGAGTCTATATTCCGACTCAAATTTAATTAAACCCGCATTAATTAATTTTATTACCTTGGCGTTACTCAACCAATATACTCGGACTTGCTCACTTGGTCCAAAGATAATATAATCGTAGTTTATTATTCAACATTCTTTTCAATAAGTCTTACACACTTATTAATTTAAGGTTCTTAAACCACTCAATTTAAACCTTAATTTCCCCTTGGGATTATCACCCAATTATCCCAATTAATATTCCCTCAAACCAAATCCATAGCTGTAGCCCTCAAGGTCAAAACCCAAAACAGCAAACCCCAAAACAAATAAACCCAGAGCCGAAACAGGGAAAGGGGAAAACTGCCGCCGGAATTTCAATCTCATTTGAACGACTGGCCTGTCGTTTGAACGACGTTGGCCGTCGCTCGAACGAAAACCAGGTGGTTCGAACGACCCTGGTCTTCTCTCTCCTCCTTCGTCACCCCTAATCTAACGCCATTGATGAGGAACAGAAACCCAGACAACAACGATTTCACAAACATTTTGAACCCAAGATTTCCAATTCCCAAATTTTAACCCTAGTCCCCATAGACTTGAGGCTTAATAAATAACTCCTAAATTTCATTACAGATTAAACATCTAATTCCAATTAACCTAGATTAGATATTAAACTAACCCAAGAACATGGTATTTATCTAACACCCACCATGATATGAACAGAAAAATGCAATTAATTAAGAGCAAGTTTAACCACTTGCCTTCTAGGGTTTGTAGGGGTTGAATTTCTTGTTGTAGATGATGGATTTGATGAATGATGTCCACACTTGTTCTTGATTTAGGCTCCCAAGATTTCTCTAATTGCTCCCTCTTTTGTCCTTTATTTGATTAGGGTTTCTAAAATGAGTTATGGCTCTCACACCTTCTCACTTTTAGGGTTTATTAAGTCAATCCCGTTTTTAGGCTTGTGGGCTTTATTAAAAGCGCCCAAACACTCTTATGTGCGCTCAAATATGTCTAAAAATGCCCCGAGACCCATTTACTATCTACGGGCACTCTTTTCCGACTATTGCGGCCCATCCGGACTCAACCGTACACTCAGAATTGCCATCCGAATTATTTTACTTAAAGTTAATATTCACCTATTAACTTATTAAATTATTACTATTCACTTAGTAACTTTAAATCCCATAAATATTAATCGCCTGCTCACCGGATTAATATTTAAATAATATAAAAATAATTAATTCAATTAAATTACGACACACAAGTAATTTAAAATCTACCGAATTAATTAATTAATTAAAGCACCAAAAATACGAGGTGTTACATCTGCATTCAGGAGTAAATAATAAGTTCAAACAAACAACAATTTGACAAAAACAGTCCCTTGAGCATTTAACATTTAGAGTCCAACGCTATTCATTCCGAGGCTAAAAAAACAAACGGCCTTAAGTGATACATGGTTCAAAGTAAAGGCCGAAACCACGACGATATGACCAAGTTGACTAGGTATTGGTACCCACCGATTCGATTACATGTTTCGAGTTGAGTTTTAGACGTTTTTCAATAGTTTCGGCCCTTATCGGCGATATCTCGATAGTAACAGCCCGTATCAGAGATCTCATGGTAGTATCAACCCATATATGTGATATATCGACCAAGATAGGATAAGTCATTAAGCCTCAATCTCTCTTCCTCAATCTTTAACTCACTCAATCGAGCCTCGATTTTGCGTTTCACGATTGGAGGAATCTCTTTCAATACGGAGTAGGGTCATCGATGTTTCATGGTTGCGAATCCGGCTTATTGGTGGAATCTCTCTCTTCTTTTCTTTTAGTGTTACGACAATGATTGTTTCCCATTTAATCCTTTTTTTTGCATTTGCTTAATTTAACTGTATTTGCCTAATTTGTATTAAAATGTATCATGATTTCTCTCTCCTTAATATGTATCTTTATATACTTTATTTATTTTAAAAATCACTTGAAATATATCAATTATCGTTATTTACTTGATTAAAGATAGGTACTATTGTACATTTATAAGAATATACTACTAAAAAATATTGATCAAGAAGCATTATTTTCTTAATTAATAACACGTATTATTATTACATTTATGAGAAATATAATATGTATTATAATTTGTAACTTTGTTCTTTAGAAAGTTTTATGTGCTTGTTTTCTTTAAAAATATAATTTGTTTTGCTTACTTATTATCTAACTATTATGGAATATTGCAACTGACAAGTGCGACCAATGTTTGCCTGGTACATGAGTCGCTCTGGTAAGCGGTACGAGAAAGGGTACGGAGTAAATTGCTTTAGCTGGTACACGATGCGTTGGGGTAGGCTTAGTTGTTTCACTAGACATGATTATAATGCTAAAAGAAGAGCAACAAGAGTTCACTAAGAATGTATATAGTATATAATCTCTACATTTTACAATATATTAATAAAATATAAGAACCATTCTTGTATTATATTAGTTGATAAGTCATTTTTCTTCTCATATATTATGTTATTGAAGTCAAAAGTTGTGTTATTATAAATAATATCTAAAGTCATCAAGGTTACAATTGGGAATGCCACATTTAGAGATCCGGATCGAGAACCCATCATGTTTCGGATTGTACGACCCTGGATCGCAGTACGTAGGGGGTATATTGATCCCCATAACTATGAGTGTGACACATCGTGGGTATAATGCATACAAAATGAGGATATTGTACTTCTAATTGAGTTATGTTAGTTCTTATTTTTCTAAAATTTTCTATATTTTTTCAATTTTTTTTGATTCTCTTGATAGTGTATCGTTGCGTATCGCCCGATATTGAGACCGTTACCGAGACCAAGTTAAAAATTGAGCGTACGAGGGTGAGGCCGATTAATATTATGACACTATTATATTAGAATTTTTTTGTTATATTAAATTTATTTTTGTCATATTAAAAATATTTATGTCATATTGAAATATATATTTTTTTAATATTAGACAACAATACATGCTATATTAGCTACATTACCCATTAATATAACAACCAAGGTCGAAACCAGGATTTAATCGTAAGGGGGGTGAAAAAATTTCACTGATGATATAATATATATTCATCAACTAAAGGTACGAATTCATGATACAAAAAAAAAACATACTTTTACTATGATAATAAAGAATATAATAGCTTCGAGAAAGATAACAAAGAAAGTGGTAAAAAATTGCAATTAGAACCTATTTAAGGTTAAAATTTATAAATGCATTATAATAAACAACATGGGTCAAAATTTAGATTTACAATTATGTCAAAATTTAGATTTACAATTATGTCAAAAATCTGTTATTAAAATGGATTCAAGGGTTAAAAAAAAAAATATGCAATAAAACACAAATCAAGGAAAAATGTGAATTTGTAAATATATCGGAACCTAAAATTTTAATTTAGACTAAATATATCGAAGAAACTTTCAATGCCTGTGTACATGGGGTGAGAGAGACATTAACTGCCATTGACACAATGATGAAGTCGAGAAAAGATTTTGAATGAAAAGCAAATAAAAAAAATTAGTAGCACCTAAGTTTCAACCTAAAATGTAACTGTGCTTTTGAAGGCAGTTATGTGGAACAAGAAAGTGGAATAATGAATATCTCTAATGCGGTCCAGCATTAGAGTACATATTATGAAAAGTTTGGAGCGGGCCATGGCCCCCCTCTGCCACAAGGTAGTTTTGTCCCCGAGGACCGCACACAATCACTTAAAAACCAAGGGTTGCACCTTAAAACACCTCTCACCTTGTGGGCCTTTTGACAAGTTCTCTAATATTTATATCCTGCGCAAAACGGATCCGGTTCCTCAAGAGTTATGAGACCTCTACATGTAGAGTGATCATCTCAGCCTTTTATTTCAAAATAAAAGATCAAGATTTATTCATTTTTAGAAAAAAAAATTAATTTCAAAAGTAGTTCATTATGAAAACAGAACAGTGATGTGAAATTGTGACCATTCATTTTCAAATGAATGGCTCAGATTTGCATGAAGTGTTATTCCATCACTCTAGAGTACAATCCATGCAAAACATGATGGTTTAGCTTGCACAATACATGCTCTGCAAAGCACGAGGCTTGTGTTTTTATTTTAAGCAAACTTGATGTGCTTGTGATTTGTCACAGGTTGTACAAGAATGCAGAGACTTATACGAGCATTCTCTTGTTGATGGAAACCCTCCCAAAGCAGGTTTTGTTTTCTCCAAGGTGAAGTGTCTCTCAGCATCCAAAGTTTCTATATGGCGAAAGCTTGCTTAGATTTGGTGCAATACAAAAGGCCTATGCAATGCGTGTATCGTTGGAAACATATTCTGCCATTTTCTCTGCCCATCTATTCAACTTATTAACCAGAATTCAATTGTCTTATATTCCCTCCCCCACAAACAATTTAGATAGCCCTGTAACTATCGATTTATTGCAAATTAATTTTTTGTGCTTAATACATATTGGTGTTATGTGATGCCTTGAGAATTTTAATGCCTTTCAATGTTTTGAATTTTTGATTAAGGCAGTATTTTGTGAAACCGTCGTTGGAAATGATTTTCTAAAATATTTTAAATTGCAAATAGTGTTGTAGCAAACCATCTACTCAATTTGACAACTTTTCCCAGTTAGTAAAATGCAGCAGATTTTCCCTAGGTTTGAAGTTAGTTGGGATGAAGCAAGTATTTATTTGATCTTGTTGGTGTTTTGGGGAAAACAGAATCATACTTCAAAGGCACGTTTATGGCTACTGTTTCTATGTGTCTAACAGCATCTGCTGGAAATTTAGTTAGTAATGGATTTATAAGAGGATTAAATTGTTATTGTTATGATATTTTATTAATATTGCATGAATTTCATGTGAGAGTTCAATGAGGTTATTAATATTGTTGTTAATGTGTATTTTGAGATCACACATTAATACAAGAAGAAGAAATTAGATATTCACACATTTAGGCCAAGAAACTTCAGCTGTGGAGACATTTCTTTGGGTAAGTTCCTTTGGCTTCCGTCACTATCTTAGGCCAAAGGGTCCCATTCCTGGGCCAGGGACCCATTTCATGGCCTGTCATGATGTCATTTTACGAAGATGTTTTGCATTGAATTCGTGTCGGCTGGTCTTCAGCGTCATTAATAAGCTTTTGTACGAAAAGTCATGCTCTTAGGATACTGAGAAACCACCTCTTGTGGAATTAAAATTTGTTGAACATCTTTAAAAATTGGTCATGGTGACTCTCACAAGCTTGGTTGACATTTTAAAAATTGTAGATAACTTATTTATTGTTTTAGCTAATCTTGTCAGATGGTCGCCATGACTCACTTTTGAGCCGGGTTAACAAATTTGACCCCTCTTGTGAGCCATATGGTCAAGTAAATTGACTCCTAAAATGCGCATAATTATATGTACATCAATATGTTTTCTTTCCATAATTTTTTACACCCACACAACCATTATTTTCATCTTCCCTTGAGCATCTTTTTGTACAATGTCAAGTATTCTCAGGCTCATTCGTATGCATGCCCTTTCTCCAACCTTTCTATTTATTTTTCGCTTCCTTGTGTCATTTTCACAGAGAGTCATCGTTGTTATTTTATTTTGGGGTTTACCCGTTGTTTGAAAATCTTCCCTTTGGGGAATTTTTAACTCTTTGTTGATCGAGCGCCCAACTCTAAAGGTTGAGGTAGATGGACCATTGGTATCTTCACGACTAGGCGGTCAATAAATGTCTAACGAACCTTCAAAGAGATGCTTGGGTTTTCAGTTAGGAGCACGTGGGGATTGACTTGACCTCCCAAACATCCGAAGAGTTCATGACCAAAACTATATTACCGGAACCAACTACATGAACGACCTCCACCTTGGACCAGTTGCGGGAGGCCACTCTACCATTAGGAAAGGAAAAAGGCCAGATATTCGCCATGGCCGATCAATTTAACGACTTCGCAGTTAGCCATTCATAGTGTATGGTTCTATAGCTACGTATATAAATCCATGATCAAGTAGACAAACAATACCTTGTAATAGTCTATAATTGAATTAATACACTCTCACCCATTCCTTTTGCCCAGTGGATGTGTGTCAAGATTGGACCGAACCAAATATATTTGATGTTAATTTCTCCTATAATATTTTTTTCTTTTCATACAAGTTCTTAGGTGTTAATTTTCACCCCAATATCTTTGGCGTTGTATGTGGGAACTAATGTGTTGCCAAGTCATGAATCGACATCAGGTAACCCAAGCCATTAACGATCAATTTAAGTAAGGAGTTTTGCATAAGCAGTTGTGCGAGGTTGCACAACTGACGCATGCACCACCGACATCGACTCATGTCCTCAATACGATTAGGAAAAATCAATAGGTGGATCAAAATGCCCTTGATCCGCCTTACCCTATCCATGTCATTGACCAGAACGATGTTTCCTCCAACGTTCGAGTCTTTGGACTGACGATGAACCCTCTAATCACCTCAGTCAATAGAGACTATGTTGGTATGGGATCTCCCTTTAATCGAGACAGTCTTGATTGCTCACTGCCATTAGCCTTCAATCTGCCAAATATGGAAGCCTTTGATGGCACCTCAAGGGACCACTTAGACAATAAGGTCGCCTAGAAAATGGTTCACCAAGAAACTTGCTAACTCAATCACATGTTTCGACGAGCTGATGGACCTAAGAGCCTATCACTTCATCTCCAGTTGAGTGCATAAGAGGCCCACTAATCATTTATTCAATTTGTTACAAAAAGATAATGAGTCCTTGAGGGAGTTTGTTAAACGTTTCAACAATGAACTCCTTAAGACCGTTTGTAATACTCGGAATTTTTGAAAGATTAATTTAAAGTTAATATATCGTAAATTGTGAAAATAGGTGATGTTTATAACTTAAAATTGATAAATTTTGCTAAAATATGAAATTTAGATGTTATCTCACTTATAAAAATGTGGAATCGTGTAAACATATCAATTTGAACTAAATATTAATAAGATAATTTTTGATTTAGTGGGTTTATAAAAGGATTTTGAGAATTCAATTTAAATCATTTTGATGAAAGTATAATATTGATTTTATGAGATGAATATCCCTTTGTTATAAGGACAATAGGCCATAAATTTTGACATCATTTCAAACACATGCTATTTTATTTTTACTTTCACTGCAAGAAAAATGGGTATTAGGGACGGTAAAAATCCGTTCCTAAAAGCACAAAAATCGTCCCTAAAGAGTATTTGTGAGGGATTTTGCAGCGGTAAAAATCCATCCCTTATACTAGGCATCGTAAACTTTTTAGGGATGGATTTTACCGTCCTAAATGTTAATTCATGGACGCTCTACATTTGGCATTAGGGACGAATTTTTTCGTCCCAAAAGGTATTCCCGCGAAAAAATTCCCACTCCCGCGAGTAGTATTAGGGACGGATAAATCGTCCCTAAAACTACTCAGATTCTGGCATACCCAATTAGGACGATTTAGAATCGTCCCAATTGATAACCCAATTAGGACGGCACAACCGTCCCAAAAGGTATTCTCAATTAATACAAAATGGGTATTAAGGACGGATTATAACTGTCCCTAAAGGTATTCCAAATAATAAAATAATTTCATAAACAATTATATTATTATATGCTTTATGCTGCAATAATAAATTACGTCTAATTTGCATTATAAGTCAAATCATCCAATCATAAATGCAATATATCAACTGCATTCATTGAAACACGTATCCAATAACAATTTCTTCCATTAAACTACATTCAAGTCGAATTATTTAAATGAATACAAAATCATACTAATTAATAAGAAATACGATTGTCAAAAGAAAAGTCGTCCCTAAATTAAGATGATAAATATAGTTGTCATGCTACAAAAACTTCTTTCGGTGTCACATATAGTAAACACACTAAAAAACTTGTCTCTTCAACTTCTTGTGCACAACTTGCAATCAATAAATAATTATTTTATCAAAATAATATTATAGTAAAATAAAATATCCAAATATATTTGTTAATCGTATCAACAACTTTTTACAATTTTTAAAAAAGTTCGGCAAAATCTCATTTGTTTATACATAAAAACCAACATGTTTAATCAGCACAAATGCCCGCACGGGCATAAAAAAATTGAAAATAACAATATCGCATCTAAACAACTCTTTACAATTTTTAAAAAAATTCGACAGAGTCTCCTTTG
The DNA here is from genome assembly GCA_949130495.1 of Sambucus nigra. Classification (NCBI taxonomy): domain Eukaryota; kingdom Viridiplantae; phylum Streptophyta; class Magnoliopsida; order Dipsacales; family Adoxaceae; genus Sambucus; species Sambucus nigra. Next base: position 311,545,214 of record OX422211.1, read on the forward strand.
TTTAAACATGAAAACCAACCTGTTTAATAGACACAAAAGCTCGCACGACCATAAAAAATTGAAAACAACAATCTCGCATATCAACAATTCTTTACAATTTTTTTAAAAAATCGGCAGAATCTCCTTTGTTTATACATAAAAATCAATCTATTTAATCAACCCAAAAGCCCGCACGGTTGAAAAAAATTGAAAACAATCTCGCATATCAACATCAACAATAAAGAAACAGTCTACCTGGCTCAATCCATTTATTTGTTCATGTGTTCCACGTGAATAAAATATAACGCTGAAATGTTAACCTGTAAAAAAATATAAGACACAAAACAGAAAAGATATCAGTAATTCGGTGACTACACAGTCGATTCGTACGAGTTGCATTAGTCATGTGCGAGGTGCTCGTGCCTCTTACGGGACTGTTTTGTGGCTGTTTTATGTTTTCACCATTGACGCAATGTTTTTAAGCTCAAGTCTAATTTATGAAAATTCTCATCGTATCCTTAAACTGGGATTTCGGTGACTATGCGGTCGATTCGTACGAGTTAAATTATTCCCATGCAAGGTGTTCGTTGCTCTTACGAGACCGTTTTGTTGTTGTTTTACGTTTTCACCCTTTGATGTCATGTTTTTAACCCCAAGTCTAATTTTGCAAATTCCGGTCATATACTCAAACCGGGAGTTCGGTGACAACGCGATTGGTTCGTACGAGTTATATTGGTCCCCTGGGAGGTGCGCGTGCCTCTTACGGGACCATTTTGTCGCTATTTTACGTTTTCACCCGTTGACGCCATGTTTTTAAGTCTAAGTCTAAATCTTGTAAATTCTCGTCGTATACTCAAACCGGGAGTCCGGTAAGTACGCGATTGGTTCCTAGGAGTTACATTGATCCCGTGCGAGGTGCTCGTGCCTCTTACGGGACCGTTTTGTGGTTGTTTTACGTTTTCACCCTTTGATCCCATGTTTTTAAGCCTAAGTCTAAATTTTATAAGTTCTCATCGTATCCTCAAATCGGGAGTCCGGTGACTCCTCAGTCGGTTCGTACGAGTTACATTGGTCAAGTGCGAGGTGCTTATGCCTCATACGAGACCGTTTTGTGGTCGTTTTACGTTTTCACCCTTTGACGCCATGTTTTTAAGCCGAAGTCTAATTTTTGCAAATTCCTGTCGTATACTCAAATCGGGAGTTCGGTGACTACGCGGTCGGTTCGTACGAGTTACATTGTTCCCGTGAAAGGTGCTCGTACCTCTTACGGGACATTTTTGTGGCTGTTTTACGTTTTCACACTTTGACGACATGTTTTTTAAGCCTAAGTCTAAATTTTGCAAATTCTCGTCGTATACCCAAACTGGGATTTTGATGGCTACGCGGTTGGTTCGTACGAGTTAGATTGGTCCCGTGCGAGTTGCTCGTGCCTCTTACGGGACTTTTTTGTGGCTGTTTTATGTTTTCACCCTTTGACGCAATATTTTTAAGTCCAAGTCTAATTTATACAAATTCTCGTCATATACTCAAACCAGGAGTCCAGTGACTACGCGACCAGTTCGTATGAGTTACATTATTTTGTGTGAGGCGCTCGTGGCTCTCACAGGACCGTTTTGTGGCTGTTTTATGTTTTCACCCTTTGATGCCATGTTTTAACCCGAAGTCTAATTTTTACAAATTTCGGTCGTATACTCAAACCAGGAGTTCAGTGACTACGCGGTTGGTTCGTATGGGTTACATTGGTCCCGTGGGTGGTGCGTGTGCCTCTTACCGGATCTTTTTGTGGCTGTTTTATATTTTCACCCTTTGATACCATGTTTTTAAGTCTTAAGTATAAATCTTGTAAATTCTCGTCGCATACTCAAACCGGGAGTCCGGTGAGTACGGGTCAGTTCCTACGTGTTATATTGATCCCGTGCGAGGTGCTGACGCCTCTTACGGGATCGTTTTGTCATTGTTTTACGTTTTCACCCTTTGACCCATGGAGACAACAATGTATACATCACTGAGGATTAATTAGCTGCCTAAATCAATTCTACTTTAAAGTTGGCATTCATGCTAAGAAACTTAAAAGAGGTATCCAAATAATAGTGGGCGTAGAATTTTATGACTTCCATAAGAAGTTATTGAAGTTTGTGTGAATTGTTTTTGTTCACTTGCAAAGGGAAAATGATAAAAGAGAAAGAATAAGTAGTGTCATAAAACCTTTACATGTATAACAAATTCAGACTATCAATAAAAAAATGTGGCACATAAAGTTTTCATCAATGATTTAAAGCATAATTAGAGGCATCAAGAAAAGAAGTTCACATTGGAACCTCTTGTTTTAGTTAACATTCTTAACGTTAATGCTCGATAGACGCTTTCCAACTGTTCCAATTAACGCATTAGCGACAAGGACACCCTTTCCAAGGGTTCCAATGGCATTAGAGATAAGCTCATCTACCAGGAAAGCTACAAAAAAAATATTTAGATTCAATATATAAACTATGACAATGTAAAGAAGAAGAATACAAACAATAAAAATCTTGATTTAAGATTCCTAAACCTTCATAAAATGCCTAAATCAGATAATTTTGTGATTAAAACCTTGAACAAGATCCGATACATATTATCATGCAATGAATATAAACAATAGAAATAAAAACTGAAGGTATAATATATGAGAAGACATCAAACCTAATTTAGATAACTAATAAGAGAAAATATCGCTTGCATACTCGGACATTACTGAAGTCCACTTCAAAGTCGAACACACAGATATAATGGGCTAACTAAACTACTGTGAGATTTTAAATCTCTAACTACACTACTGTGAGCAAGTTGAACTACTTAAACTACTGTGAGTAAAAATTTCGGGTTGGGGTTGGGGTGGGGGTGGGAGTGAGGTTTGGGTGGGGGCAGGTGCGTTGTGCGGCCTAAAAACTTGGAGCAAACATATTCCATTCCATCATCCTAGGACTATCTACCATCATAGTGTCATTACCTAAAAATTAGCCTCATTTAGTTAAAGCATCGGCCACATTATACACCTTTATTAGACCATGGTTTATTTAACGGGGAAACAATCACGCCCATAAAAGAAAATAAACAATTAGACACAGGCAACAACACTCAACCACACAACTACACACAATTATGTGGTCCTGGTTATGTACTTCTAGGGCACTCTATTAATGTATTTGGCATGTTCGTGCAGATTAGAAACATTGGTTGATCAGTTAACAGAAAAAGGTTAGCCATAGTATTAACATATGGATGAGGAAACTAAGACCAAGTTCTTAGACAAACCAACATAAACTTCAATTGTATTACCACAAAAAAATAAAGTACCAATCTCAAACACTTTTGAAAGTATTCATGCATAACATAACACCTACTTTTGAGTGTATTCATGATTAACATAACAACAAAACCAAAATCAATACTACTCAAAATAAATAAACCATATACTGGGGAAAACACTAACAATGATATTTATTATGCATTATCTTTGTTGAAAAATTAGGCCTCCTCCAAACAAATATAACCACCAGACAAATTTGAAAGCTTTGCTCATAAAGTATTTGTTAAATTGTCTTAACAAATCCAAAAAAAAATAAACAAATGGCCTGATTTAAGATTCCTAAACATTCATAAAAAGCCTAAATCACATGATTTTGTGATTAAAACCTTGAACAAGATCCAGTATATATTATCACGCAATGAATATAAAGAATAGAAATCAAAACTGAAGGTGTAATATATGAGAAGACACCGAACCTGATTTAGATAACTAATAAGAGAAGATATCGCTTGCATACTCTTACATTACCAAAGACCACTTCAAAGTAGAACACACAGATATAATGGGCAAACTTAACTACTGTGAGATGTTAAATCTCTAACTATACTACTGTGAGCAAACTGAACTACTTCAACTACTGTGAGCAAACATTTGGCGTGGGGGTGGGGGTGGGGGGGAGGTGCGTTGTACCGTCTGCAAGCTTGGAGCAGACATAGTCCATTCCATCATCCTAGGATTATCTAACATCATAGTGCCATTACCCAAAAATTAGCCTCATTTAGTGAAAGCATCAGCCCACTGCATCATTTTTCCTTACCACATTATCCAATTTTGTTGTCCCATGGTTTATTTAATGGGAGAAACAATCATGCCCATATCTCAGCTCGTTGGGGAACAAACAACACAAAAAACACACAAAGGAAAACAAATAATTGGGAACATAAAAAACACACGCTGATCAGTTATCAGAAAAGCCTCAGTCATAGTATTAGCATTTGGATGAAGAAACTAAAAAGGTAGTGCATTCTAGAGCACAATAAATTACCGAATTAGTAGTTGTAATTAAGTATGATTCCTTCACTAGTATATTATTTAGATCATCTCATACAAACTGAACTACTTTAACTACACTACTGCGCATTACAATTCATCAATATAATAATGTAACACCCCGTACTTTTAGGGGTATTTAAATTACACGAGTGCTTGTAATTTAATAATTTGAGAAATAAAATGATAGGATTAAATATTAATTAAAAAGAATCAAATTAATATTTATATGTACTATATTTACTTACGGCAATAAGTAAATGAGTTGGATTATTTTTATATCATGTCGCAGGCGGGCAAAAGCGACGAGTGGTAATATTTTATTCGAAACACACGTGTAGAGTTGTGTTGGGTTCAAAAAGTAAATTTTTGATAAGTTACTCGAATGGTGATTTTGAGAGCACGGTTGATCCGGAATGGGACGAAATAGTCAAAAATAAGTATCCGTGGGTAGTGTTAGGGTTTCGGTAGCTTTTTAGACTAGTCGAGACTCACAATTGGGTACACGAGTCATTTTACTCTTGGGCTAACACCCAATTTCGTGATTTAATACATGAGGGAAAGTCATAACCCCCAATTCTCTAACCTAAGAGAGAGAAAGAGAAGATATAAATAATATAAGAAAGGTATGAACGTTAGATTTCTAATGAGATTTGAATGAGGTCATTTGGACTTATGTAGAGTGAGTTATAGCTGTTTTAGTGCAAGGTGTTTAAGCTGTTATAACAATTGAGTTACGAAAATTTTATAGACAATTCAAACGTATGACATTTTCTGTATGATTTGAATTAGACGCTAATTTATGGATGAAAATAAAGATATGGAATTTATATTTCTAATGAGCTTTGAATGAGGTCATTTGGACTTATGTAGAGTGAGTTATAGCTGTTTCAGTGCAAGATGTTTAAGCTGCTAGAATAGCTGAGTTACGAAAATTTTATAGACAATTCAAACGCATGCCATTTTTTGTATGATTTGAATTAGATGATCATTTATGGATTAAAATAAAGGTATTAAAGTTATATTTCTAACGAGCTTTGAATGACGTCAATTGGACTTATGTAGAGTGAGTTATAGGTATTTTAGTGCAAGGAGTTTAAGTTACCAGAACAGTTGAGTTACGAAAATTTTATAGACAATTCAAATGCATGCCGTTTTCTCTGTAATTTGAATTAAATGATGAGATATGGATGAAAATATAGGTATGGAAGTTATCTTTCAAATGAGATTTTAATGAGGTCAATTGGACTTCTGTAGAATGCGTTATAGCTGTTTTAGTGCAAGGTGTATAATCTGCCATAAATTAAAGTTGTGAGAATTTGTGACTTCTAAGAGTTCTAATAGGAAAAGGACCCTTGGGATTCGAATAGGAATTTTGGATGTAATTGGGATACGATCTAGTTTTGATAAGCTTAATATTTAGAATAAAAAATGTGATATTTATATTATAAGTAAGTGAATACTTATGGAATTAAATCGAATATGTATATTCGGGATTACATGCTAATGTTACGAGAGATAGGCATGGATAGGTGGATTATATATATATATATATATATATACGGGTATAGAGACAGTATATATGTGATATAATTATAAATATATCTTTGCATGAATGGTATATTTATGTGAAGCATACCCCTCTAGTGCTATCATGGGAAGTTGCGCGATGTGGGTGAGGCCCCTGGCTTGAGGAGCAGAGAGCGTATAGTCCCCAGGTCATAGCGTCCATTTTATATTGTGTGATTTTTATCAGGGGTGAGATGTGGTGGGTATGTTTCGTTCTCATTTTTGGTGAGGAACTATGATCGCTTTCCATAAGTTGTGATTTAATTTTTACCAAGTCGGTATGAGAGTCCGACTGCTGGTACCCAGGATGGTGTGTGAGTAATTTCCTGGAAGATGATAGCATTGAGAGACTGCTTCCATTGAGTTATAGCTCTGAGGGATGGTTATTATACTTATATAGTGTGTGATATATAAGTATGGATATACTTGATGTATATATTATATTGTGTGTATATATATATAAATTTTATATGCGATGTGAAATATATATATACGGACATAATAAAGAATGGAATGTGAGATAAATTCTGGATCTTTCGGGAGTATAAAATACGGAATAAAATAGTTGATATACGTATATAAAGATGATAATATTATATATGAGGTTGATAACACTAAAACGTGAATAGTGTAAATAACTACTGCAAGTTATTCATAATGTAAGGATGAATCATAAGCGAGAAATTATGATGTATTATCTCGGGTGATAGCTTAGAATATTTTATATTACGCAGGGTACGTGTTAGCGTATGGTGACTTGGGAGTTATGCGAGGTGCTAGTTAGGCTAGGTAGATAACTAAGGTGTTTTAAAATACATGCGTTAGGTGTGCACTGTTAGATGAGAGGTGAGGGGTATCTCATGTGAGTGCGACAACAGTTTAAATATGGAGAGTATCATATTTTAAATATTAAAGTATGTTAAGCACTTGCTAAAATATTTTCAAAACTCGGGCTCTGGCCCGTTTATCTATTTTCCCCTCTTTTGCTATATATGTATATATATAGGTGTCTAGAGACAGGGACGCCTGGATGATGATTCCTTCGTGTCAGACATTTATTGCCGCAGCTGTGGATGCAAGCAGGATTATTTTAGACGCTTTTATCCTTGTGATCTAGATTGGAGGTATTGTAGATACACTCGGACAGTTAGCCCAACTGTATTCATTTATTCTTTTACCGCCTTTTTGTGCGGCATTCGATTTGGTTGTATTATGTTGTACCGAGTGTTCGGTTATTTTATTTCATTTCAGTTTCATGTATATAAACTGTGTGAATGTTTTATTTAGTTGGTTTGGTTAAAAAGATTTGTTAAATAAAATTTGACGCGAGCCTAATAAGTTATTTGTAATTAAATTGGTTTTTGGCAATGATGCTAAGAATGAACCATATGAGATTCCTATTTTAATCTGGTATAGGATTGATCACCCGGTATTTTATTAGGTGGGGTGTCACAGACGGTATCAGAGCATCAGATTCTAGTGTCCTTAGGAATCTGTGCGGACGTGCTTCGTTTTCACCGTTGCCTTCTATTTGATATAGAGACCTATGTTTAGGATTGTTTATTTTTATGGTGATATTTCGTTCTCCTCCTGTAGTGTAGTTATAGTGAATCTTTTATGAATTCGGGTGTGTTTCATTTATCGAACAACGAATGACAATCAATCAGGGCCGTTGGGAAGGCAACCGAAGGCAGGGCTCAGTTTGAGTTTTAGAATATTTTGGGGACGATGATCGTAGACGAGGTCACCCCTATTATTGCTCGGGAAGATGGGGATGTAAGGACTGCTAGGGTGCAATATATATATTTCCAAGTACCACTATAGGAAAAAGTGGTGCCGAATTTGTTTCACCCAGTGCGGTTAGAATGGAAGGGAGCCAGTGGGGTCTTTGAAGAGGGCCACCTATTGGAATATTATTATATGCGGAGATTGTGTTAGCCAATAGAGGTAAGATACCCAGAGGCTTTGGTATATAACAAGGAGTAGTATACCTGGAAGTGAAATATTATGCCAATGGAAGGATCTTAGGTACGATTTGATCGCAAATTCCTTCATCTTTTGTTCAGAAAGAGATGTGGATGAAATTATGAACTTATCACAGGAGGACTGGACAGAGGCCTTGTCTAGAGAACTGTGTACCCGAAGAGGTAAGTACAATGGAGAAAGGAGTCCTTAAGTGGGTGATGGACTCACGAAATAGTTTCCAGCACTTAAGGGAAATTTTGCTTGGACGATTGAACCAGATGTTGACAATGTCGTGTTTTTGTCAGTGAGAATATGAATGCTTATTTATGAAGGAAGCTAAAAGCATTGAACGATTTAGTCGGGACTGATAAGGCCAGTATTGTATGCCTTAGGGCCAGCGGAGCTAAGGGAACAATGAGGGTAGCCATCAGGACTGGGGATACCACGGTTCGAGAGAAGGAAAACCCTAATACGGTCAGCGTGGCCGAAGATAAGTGGATTATATTAAGAGATATTTTTACATGGAGAGTAGGACCACATACATTATCTTTTCCCGAAGCGAGTAAAGGGACAAAAGTATGGTACCTATTTGGGGAAATAATTAAGATAGTTTTTGGTGTAGTTCGGACGAGCGTGTCATGTCGACAACCATTTGAGCAGTCAAGGAAATTTGGCAAGGTCAAAATATGAGTTTTATCCTCAGGTAAATGAGGTATGCCTTGGGTGACATGAGCGAGTCACAGTATTTTGATTTGCGCTAGATTCGCGTGTGAGACGAGTTTAGTGGCTATATCGATAACATTATTATGTGTATGTATTTCCTGTTGTTTAGCGAGTATGGACAGTGGGAGTATATTATTATTGAGATTACTCGTGCTAGAGATATGTTATACGAGAATGATGTTATCCTAGATATGATTTATATTGATTTAAACACATTATTAGACTTAGGTCCTGGGCCGATAGATCTCAATAACCGATAGAACTGCATAGTAGTATATCGGGAGGGTTCCTTGTATGGATTTCTCTTTGTGAGACCTCCCACACACGAAAGCAGCAAATGTCGGGAGCTGGGAGATGTTAGACCCTAGGACATTTTGGATTATTGTTCTTAGTATAATTAAATGGATAAAATTATTGGGACTCGGTGTATCCCTTTGACGAGATGGGCCTATATATATATGTATGTGTTTTTACATTATGATATATTGTGTAGAAGACTTCTGTGTATATGTTGTCTGGTTATATTTGATCTCGATGAATAGGGATATTTTTACTAATGTGATTCAGGGTATGTTGGCTTTTATCGAGCAGAGAGACATAGCTCGTGATTTATTGACGCTAAGAAACTAGTGACAGTAAGAGCGTTGTGATATAGGTGGTCTTGTGTAAGATATAGTGGACGAGTATACTTTGTGTCAAGAGACAGGAGTTTGAGGGTACGTGTTATGGACCGAGAGACAAACGGATTTTGATGTTCCAATAATACTAGGTAGTAGTGTATTGGGGGGTTCCTTGTTTGGATTTTGCTTTACGAGACATCCCACGCATGAAAATTAGCGCATCGTTGGAAGTGGGGAGATGTTTGGTCTTTAGTCCATGAGTCTGGTACCTTGGTTAATATACGAGTATCTAGTTATAACTGTAAGTCAAAAGTTATATTACAATATAAGGCCAGTGGAGCCGGTAGTGCCATGAGAGAGCACCAATTTTTTTTTCTTCTTTTCACCACAAGTTGAAGGGTGGAACGATGATGAGAATTAAAACTTTGATCTATGGGTTGATTGAGAATACCCAAGTATGTAGCCACGCTGTGAATGTTAGGGCAACGAGATTTTATGTATTACGTGTGAAACGTATGTGATGTTTATGTTAATATGTGCGGATTAATGGGTGTGTGGGTGCCCTGGTTAGATGAATTGAATTGTCCGAGATAGGAGGACGTAGGAATAGATGTGTGGAATATATGCCTATGTGGCAGTTATAACAAAGCTGAAATGGTATGATGGATCGAATGTCATGTGAAAATGATGATAATCCAAGTATATGGGTGCAAGGAGAACTATCAAACCCGAGATGGGCTGAATGACTGGGGAAAGACATGTAAAGGATACCTCTTGATAAGAGAAGACCCAAATATTTTGGGAAAGTTGAATGGAGTCTTACTCAGTCAAATGTTAAGGTTGGCTCACGCATAAGCAGAATATTGATTACTACCACATGAAAAGCACCTAGGAAGTGCATAATTTTGGAGAAGATGCATAGGTCACAGTTTTAGTATACCCTAGGAAAAGGGGAGTATGATGTACCATGTAATGTGAAATATTAAGCGTGTGGATTGGTGTTGAGTGAGACATATTGAAGTTATCTCCAAGTGCACCACTCGTAGATGTAAAAAGGTTGGTTTGAGTCGATCGACCGAAAGTTATTAATAAATTAGTGATTCCAGTGATGGGATGGATAGGCAGACTAATAGAGTTCATGGTTGGGCAAGAATGGAGTGAACAACAAACTGCTTTGTACGGGTTATGAACCTCAAAAGAGTTATTTTGCCACAAATTAAAGTTTTAAGGACTGACATGAGTGGTCAGGTGTTATCGTGGTTTTTTGCATGAAGGGAGTCTTATGCTTTGGTAAATAAGGGAAGCTGGCAGTTAGTGATGTGCGACCTTCTATCAATATTGAGATGGTTGAGCCAGTGATGTGTAGGCTCGTCTCATTGGGATATTGTTAGTATAATCACAATGTGTTTGTGTACCGTTATCAAGGTGAGACCTTGTGAACGATGGAGCATATCGATATGAAATAATTTGAACAAACTTATCGTTAAGCTGGGGCTATAGTGAGTAGGCCTTTAGAAAAGTGGGTACCACCAGTGGGTGTATAGTGGAGGCACTGAAATGTTTTCATGATTTAATTTTCAGTAGTAGAGGATGCCATGGGGTTAAGGATCCAAAATATTTGGTACCAGGCATATCCAAATTTCGGGGACGAAATTCCTTCGTAAGGGGATAAGTATGTAACACCCCTTACTTTTATGGATATTTAAATTACACGAGTGCTTGTGATTTAATAATTTGAGAAATAAAATAATAGGATTATATATTAATTGAAAAGAATCAAAGTAATATTTATATGTACTATATTTACTTACGGGAATAAGTAAATGAGTTGGATTATTTTTATATCATGTCACAGGCGGGCAAAAGCGACGAGGGGTAATATTTTATTCGGAACACACGTGTAGAGCTGTGTTGGGTTCAAAAAGTAAATTTTTGATAAGTTACTCGAATGGTGATTTTGAGTGCACGGTTGATCCGAAATGGGTTGAAATAGTCAAAATTAAGTTTTTGGGGGTAGTGTTTGGGTTTTAGGAGCTTTTTAGAGTAGTCAAGACTCACAATTGGGTACACAAGTCATTTTAACTTGGGCTAACACCCAATTTCGAGATTTAATACATGAGGGGCATCCATAACCCCCAATTCTCTAACCTAAGAGAGAGAAAGAGAAGAGAGAAAGAAGAGAAGAAAGGTACGAAAGTTAGATTTTTAATGAGATTTGAATGAGGTCATTTGGACTTATGTAGAGTGAGTTATAGCTGTTTTAGTGCTAGGTGTTTAAGCTGCTAGAACAGCTGAGTTACGAAAATTTTATAGACAATTCAAACGCATGCCATTTTCTGTATGATTTGAATTAGATGCTCATTTATGGATTAAAATAAATGTATTGAAGTTGTATTTCTAATGAGATTTGAATGAGGTCATTTGGACTTATGTAGAGTGAGTTATAGTTGTTTTAGTGCAAGGTGTTTAAGCTGCTAGAACAACTGAGTTACGGAAATTTTATAGACAATTCAAACGCATGCCATTTTCTGTATGATTTGAATTATATGCTCATTTATGGATAAAAAGAAAGGTATGGAAGTTATATTTATAATGAGATTTTAATGAGGTCAATTGGACTTATGTAGAGTGAGTTATAGCTGTTTTAGTACAAGGTGTTGAAGCTGCCAGAACAATTGAGTTACGAAAATTTTATAGACAATTAAAATGTATGCCATTTTCTGTGTAATTTGAATTAGATGATGAGATATGGATGAAAATAAAGGTATGGAAAATATATTTCTAATGAGATTTGAATGAGGTCAATTGGACTTCTTTAGAGTGAGTCATAGTTGTTTTAGTGCAAGGTGTGTAATCTGCCATAAATTAAAGTTGTGAGAATTTATGATTTTTAAAAGTTCTAATAGGAGAATGACCCTTGGGATTCGAATATGAATTTTGGATGTAATTGGGATATGAGCTAGTTGTTATAAGCTTAATATTTAGAATAAAAATGTGATATTTATATTATAAGTAAGTGAATACTTATGGAATTAAATCGAATATGTATATTCGGGATTACAGGCTAATGCTATGAGAGATAGGTATGGATAGCTGAATTTGATGATATATATATATATATATATATATATATATATATATATACGGCTATAGCGATAATATATATGTGATATAATTATAAATATATCTGTGTGTGAATGGTATATTTATGTGGAGCATGCCCCTCTAGTACTATCATGGGAAGTTGTGCGATGTGGGTGAGGCCCCTGGCTTGAGGAGCAGGGAGCGTATAGTCCCCAGGTCATAGCGTCCATTTTATATTGTGTGATTTTTATCAGGGGTGAGATGTGGTGGGTATGTTTCGTTCTCATTTCTAGTGAGGAACTATGATCGCTTCCCATACGTTGCGGTTTGGTTTTTACCAAGTCGGTGTGAGAGTCCGACCGCTGGTACCCAGGATGGTGTGTGAGTAATTCCCTAGAAGATGATAGAATTGAGAGACTGCTTCCATTGAGTTATAGCTCTGAGGGATGGTTATTATACTTATATAGTCTGTGATATATAAGTATGGATATACTTGATGTGTATAGTATATTGTATACATATATTTATATGAGATGTGAAACATATATATTCGGACATAATAAAGAATGGAATGTGAGATAAATTCTGGATCTTCCGGTAGTATAAAATTCGGAATAAAATTGGTGATATACCTATATAAAGATGAGAATATAATATACAAGGTTGATAACACTAAAATGTGAAAAGTGTAAATAATTAGTGCAAGTTATTCATAATATAAGGATGAATCATAAGTGAGAAATTGTAATGTATAAGCTCGGGTGGTAGCTTAGAATATTTTATATGACGCAGGGTACATGTTAGCATATGGTGACTTGGGAGTTATGCGAAGTGCTAGTTAGGGTAGGTAGCTAACTAAGGTGTTTTGAAATACATGCGTTATGTGTGCACTATTAGATGAGAGGTGAGGGGTATCTCATGTGAGCGCGACACCAGTTTAAATATGGAGAGTATCATATTTTATATATTAAAGTGTGTTAAGCACTTGCTAAAATATTTTCAAAACTCGGGCTCTGAATCGTTTTTCTATTTTCCCCTCTCTTGCTATATATGTATATATGTAGGTGTCTAGATACGGGGACGCCTGGATGATGATTCCTTCGAGTCAGACGTTTGCTGCAGCAGTTGTGGATGCAAGTAGGTTTATTTTAGACGCTTCTATCCTTGTGATCTAGATAGGAGTTACTGTAGATACACTCGGGTTGATAGCCCAACTTTTTTCATTTATTATTTTACCGCCTTTTTGTGCGGCATTCGATTTGGTTGTATTATGTTGTACCGAGTGTTCGGTTATTTTATTCCATTTCAGTTTCGTGTATATAAACTGTGTGAATGTTTTATTTAGTTGGTTTTGTTAAAAAGATTTGTTAAATAAAATTTGACGCTAGCCTAATAAGTTATTAGTAATTAAATTTGTTTTCGACAGTGATGCTAAGAATGTACCATATGAGATTCCTGTTTTAATCTGGTATGGGATTGATCACCTCGTATTTTATTAGGCGGGGTGTCATAAATAACGCATAAAGTGAATCATATTTAACCCACTAAAAGATCATATTATGACATCTTGGTCACATCACGACATTACATAAAAGATCATATAAATTAACAAAAGGGCCATGGTATAAATAAATAAAGAGAAAACTCTGCAAGTTCTTAGATAAATCAGCATACACTTCAACTGTATTACCACAACAAATAAAGTACCAATCTCAAACCCACCAAACATAACACCTACTTTTAATTGTATTTATGTCTAACATAGCACCAAAACAAAAAATCAGTACTCCTGAAAATAAATAAACAAATATATATTGGTGAAAACATTAACAAGGACAATCAAATCAACATTTCAATATTTTCAAACCAAAGAAAATACCTCTCCTCTAGATTTCGTTGCTTTCCTATACAGATTTAAGAATAATACGTTGGATTCATGTTGTTCTTTAGCTTTGGTGGTTTAATCTTATTTGTCTTGGATTCAAGAATAATACGTTAGATTCAAGATTTTACCTGGTTTGTGGATGCTTCCGGTTTCACACTAGGGCACGGTGTGTTTGTAGTTTCTGGTATAGAAGGTGGAGGGTTGCATAAGGTGTAGGGTTGCGGATTGCGCACACGCGTGAGAGGGAGAGAGAGAGAGCTCTGAGAGAGGCAACGCGTGCACTCGAGAGAGAGCTCCAAGGAGCTAGCGCCGCGTGAGAGTGAGAGAGAGCGGGAGAGGCCAATTTGGAAAGGTTTGGAAAAATGTGCAAAAAAAGTGAGGGAAAATAACAAAAGGGTCGGAAAAAACCATCCCTTCTGGTATACCAAAAGGGACGGTTTTAAAAATCTGTCCCTTATACTTGTTTGGAAAAGGCTAAAAATTCAATGTATATCAAAAGGGGCGAATTTTTAAAATCGCCCCTTTTGATATACCAAAAGGGATGGTTTTTAAAATCCGTCCCTTAATTAGCCCGAAAAAAAAGAGCTAAAATTTATCATACACTTTAAGGGTCGATTTTTAATAATCGTCCCTTTTGGTACAACAAATGGGATGAATTTTTAAAACTGTCCCTATTGTGATTTATCAAAAAGGACGGTAACTAAAATCCGTCCCATTTGGTATATCAAAAGGGACAAAATGACATGGCCGTCCCTAATACTCATTTTTCTTGTAGTGTTTGAACTAGACTATGAACATATATGTAAGGAAGGATATATATATCTTAGCTTTCCAATGAGCTTTGAATCATGTCATTTAGACTTATGTGGAGGAAGTAATAGCCATTTTAGTAAGGGCAATTTATAATTAGGTCCCTTGGTAACAATTTTTAAACATTTAAGGATGATTTACTATTAGGTCCACTTATTATGCCACTAGCGTGGACTTCTACAAGAAGAGAATTAGTGGACTTAAGTGTTTAAAATTTCTCAAAATTCCGTTAGTGTTTAAAATTTGTTTGTGACGGACCTAAGAGTACTTTCCCCTTTTAGTAAAAGGTGTATAATCAGTCAGAATATTAGATTTGTGCAAATTTATGATTTTTAAGAATTCTAGTGGGATAAGGACTCTTATGTTTTTACCTATTTACAGGGAGCTTGAGGGAGGACCTTTTCAAACTCATATTAACCTATTCCCAAGAGACTTTCTCGCCCAAAAGGCCTCTCCTCTTTCATAAAAATCCTAACCTCCATTAAAGAAGAGTTTCAAGTTTATTTTTGAAGAAGAGGACCCACGAGACATTCTTTGTAAACTTTTCAAGAGGAACAAATCCATATCAATAAAATTTTCTATACGACAACTTTGATCAGATATGAATATCTCTATTGTTCCCCTTAAGTATTATATGTTTTGAATGTTTCCTAAATCGTAGTTAATCATGTTTTCTTAAAATTAGTTAGGAAGATTAATTACGAAAAGTGAAAGTAAATTAAAGGTTATTTTTATTAAATCTAAAAATATGATTTAAGACTTGAAACAATCGCATGTTTAGATTAGTGTCATGGTTAACGATAGATTTATTGGACGAATCACATGTTAAAATTATAATATGAACTTGGACTAATGTTTCGACTCGTAGAATTATGATATTAAATGTGTATATTGTAGAACAAACTTATTGTTGTATAGGATTGTTATTATGCATATTTGGTTTGTATTATATATTAAATTGTTAAAATATACCTAATATAAGAATTATGGAATTGGACAACTAGTGTGACTATTTGGTGAAATATGGTTAGTATAGCTGATGTAGTTTGAATGGAATTGAAATCGTAGGATTTAATGGATAATTGTAGTGTTAAATTAAAATATAATTTACGTCAATATCGTTCGCATTAATAATTTAACACCGCGAGAACATTGGGAATTTTGGTAATAGTTGTAATTTCACTTGTTTTAGAGCATGCTTGCCAGGTATGTGGCTAGTAATTAGACTTTGTTTTTGTTGACACTTTCTAAGTGGATTTAGTGAGTGTATGCTTATATGGTTGAGTATATTCCTAGGTGGGGATAGGTTAGTACATCGTTATGTTATATATTCCGTTTGCTTAGGTGCGAGACTAGGTGGTAATTTTTGGTAGGTTTTCCTCCTAGGTGGTAAACTAGGTAATACTTATGGTTTGTTGAATTCTAGGTGTGGGACTAGAATGATTTTAGGCTATGATACCCGAACTATGAGTAGGGATAATTGTAAATGAAGAGAACTTGATTAAGAATTAAGAATTAATGCCGAAGATAATAAACATGTATTAAAATGAATTTGCATCGCGAGTATGTGCCGAGTTAACAATAATCTGGCTGACATGCTATAGTGATGTGAGTGTGTGTTGGCATCACGAGTATGTGCGTGACTAACGAAATTGGACAAACTGGCTATAGTGACTTGTCGTGTGTGGAACTTCATGAGTATGTGCAGTGCTAACAAAATTGGGCAAACTGGCTATAATGAAGGGAGTGGGTGTGGTGTGTAAAATTATTAGCATGCCAGGAGTATGTGTAGGACCGATAAAAGGTAAATTGGCTATACTGGTGTCGCATTAATAGTATTGGTTGGATTGTTGCGTGCCAGGAGTATATGCAGGACCGATACAAAGGTCAACTGGCTATATTGGTGTTGCATCAATAAGAATGGTTGCGTTAATTTAATTAATAATTAAAAACTTAAATTCAATATTGTAATAACATGATTGGACTTGAATAATGGGGTGACTTAACTATATGGGTAGTTAGTGTTATTTTACTTTACTCGCATATTATATTCTCTATTATAATATTTATTTCGTATGATGCTTATGTCTGGATTCATGAATCCTAATTAGGAGGAGTAGCGGGTGTTCATGCTGTGGGCTCTTACCCATTGCATTGACTAATATTTCAGGTATAGTTACTGGTGTAGCTGCATAGGATTAATTGGAGATTCGTGGAGTGCAGCCTGAGTTCTATTTTTATTGCTCGAGTAGTTTAGATTTTCCATTTGTTCGATTTATTAATGAGACTGTTATTTACGGATTTGTTGGGCCATTCGGTTCCATAGTTATTTATGATTTCTTTTTAATTTGGAGTTACAATTGGATTATTTCATATATGTATTAATCTATATTTTAGAGTTGAGTTTTATTTTGGAGTTAGCATGGTAATGTAATTTTTTGTGTGTATGTTTATATTCGTTGGATTAAATTCGAATTATATCTTCCGAAAAAACTCTTTAATGTCTCATATTTTTATCACATGATAAGAATGGTATTTTAATTACGACGCTTGGTGTAGTTTGGCAGTGGGGACTGGCCATCTCCAATGTCAAAATATGCGGGGTGTCACAGTTCGTATCAGAGCATGGTCTTAAGTCTCGTAGGTTACGTATTAACGATCTTAAATTCCCTTTGTTGATTCATAATCTCTAAGGTATTGGGTCTAACATACGTGTTAGTCGTGTTTCTTATAGATAAAGAGATCTTTGTTAAGGCCATTATAGGAATTAAGGTTAGAAGTAGTAATCTTGATGCCAGGATCCTTAGAGATAGTTTTGGAGGTGATATTTGTTTTGCAGATCGTTAGTGTAGATGTTAGGTATCTTTAGTATAGATATGGCGATGCGATTTGAGGATTGAGCGTTGCGATGACTTTTGAAGATAAAATCGAGTGGTGATTCATGGGAGAGTGTGATACGCCATTATTTTTATACTTATTCTTATATATATAGTTAAGAGATATATTGTACTTTTGTTCGTGGGGTCGTTACATGTGGGATTGTGTGAATGAGCTCCCAATCATGACATTTTACGAGTAGACGTATATGAGTCTTATTTTATTTGCACGAGTTTACGTTCTACGTTTACGCTTTGTGGAATTTCGATGAAGAAATTTCTGTGTTAGTAGGGGGACTATAATACCCCGAGTTTTTGAAGGATTAATTTAAGTTTAATAAATCGCAAATTGTGAAAATTGTTAATGGTTATAACTTGAAATTGATAATTTTGTTAAAATGTGAAATTCAGATGTTTTTGAACCTATAAAAATGCGGGATCGTGTAAACATGTTAATTGGAACATAATTATTATTAATATAATTTTTGATTTAGTGGGTTTATAAAAGGATTGCAACACCCCATATTTTTGAATAATTATGAATTTAATTATTTTTGGTATTTTAAATTACACGTGTGCAATAACTTAATTAAAACGAAATATTGCGTATTTAATAGATATTAATTTCTGGGAATAAGATTAATATTTATGTGGTAAATTTACTAAGTGTGTTTATAGTAAATAATATACGGTGAATTGTTAGTACATTGTAATGAGTAATAACGCCGGGAATTTTGATGGTATCTCAACCGGGGCTTGTGAGTATATTATTTTAAGGTTGAGGTAGGAAATTTATGTAGAGTGACTCGGATGGCGATTTCGAGTTCACGGTTGGTTTCGAATGGACTGAGATAGGTGGAATTGGGTACCCGGGGGTAGTATTTGGGTCCCGGGGGCTTTTGAGGCTAGCCCGAACTCATGTAGGGGTATTTAGGTGATTTTATAAAAGCCTAAAAACCTAATTTCTGGATTAGTGGGTTAAAATATAAATGTTAGGTATGCGAGGCATCCCTACCATTAGTTGCAAACCCTAAAAGAGAGAAGAAAGAGAGGGAAAAGTAAGGAGAAGGCTAGAGAAGCTAATTGAGAGGAAACTCAAAGGATTCTAGCATCAAATCATCACACACAAGAAAGATCAGACCCTACAATCATTCCAAGGCAAGTAATTAACTTGCTTTAAACTAAATTGAGGTGATTCATGTCCATATCATGGTAGGTATATACCTAAATAATTTTTGGGAGGGAATCTCACATGTAAAAAGGGTTTTGGGTGAATTAATCCCTTAAATTGAAATTGTATGATGAATATAATGAAATTTAACCATGAATAGAGGTGTAGACAATCTAATCTAGCTGGGAATCAGATTCATATTAATATGTAGAGATTTAGGATGATTGTTGGGAATTTGAAATGTAAATTGGGGTTACGAATTAATATTCTTCCTATGAACCCATTTGATGAGTTAAAGTGAGATTAATTGATGATTGATTGATATTGAACGATTGGGTGTTATTAAGATTAGTTTAGAAACCATTCCTAGAAACTTAAGTATATGTTAGTGGAGGATTGGGATCATATGAATGGCTTTGGGTTAGTAAATTGGAGAAGAAACTCGTAGGTTCGACTGTCAGGTACATCGAACCGGTTTCGGGGTACATCCGAACCGATTTGGATGTCTAGGAAATTCGGGATGGGCCATTTTAATGCATGGGTTAAATTTGTGGGATTTTAATTAAAGATTATAATTTCGTAGAAAGGGAGACACATTTATTTGGGTTCATAATGGTTATATTACATAGGAGCAAGCGAGAAATTAAAGTTTGGTTCATGTAATTAATCAGAGAATTAATCGGCGAGTGATTTTTATTAACGAGTTAAGTGGGATAAATTCGAGAATATTGGATGTACGGGCTGGTTGGGTAAGTCCGAATATTTTAGCAGAGTGATGCTATTTTATTTAATTAATAGATGAGAACTAAAATAAATATACGAGTCGGGGTGTAGACTTGGGATAGTAGGCTAGTGCTTTGAGCGATAAGAAGGATTTAACCGAATTTGTACTGATATATATACGGGTATAGAGAATATATATATATGAATAAGAATAATATCTGTGTGTATGATATTTCTATGAAAAATACCCCTCTAGTGCTATCATGGGAGGTTGCGCAATGTGGGTGATCCCCTTGGCTAGTGAATGCAGGGTGAGAATAGTCCCCTGGTCATAGCACCACACATGTGCCCTTATAAGGGTTGAAGTTCAAGGTAAGGTAATTTTGGGTATGTTTATGACTCACTATCGAAGGACTATGTTTGTGAATTTACCGAGTCGGTGTGAGAGTCTGATCGTCGGTAACCGGGATGATGTGAGCATGCCCTGGAGAATGACAACATTGAAGATTTCTTTCATAGACTAAGTATCACAAAGGGTTGCTTGAAGGTTGATAAGTTTGGCCTTCCCTCAATTACAGTTCTTTCATAGTTTATGTCTTCTTCTTCTTCTTCTTCTTCTTCTTCTTCTATATTTGTAAGGGGAATTCTTATAAATTCCCTCATTTATAATTTCTCTAGATTTAGTCTTTGGATTTTTGGGGGATCATCTTTCTTTATATTCCTTCAAGTTATTTATGCCATATAGGAGAGGCTTTTTCTCCTAACTAATAAATTCTAGGGGGTCTCTATCCCTCTTCCTAAAAAAAAAGAGATAGCATTGTAGACAAAGGCATCCAATAAATAGTACTCAAGGGGAATACATCTAATGACTTAGTTCTCGGGGGATGGTATCCAATGAGTTAGCACTCGGGGGATGGTATCCAATGAGTTAGCATTCCGGGGATGGCATCTAATGAGTTATTACTCGGGGGATGGTATCTAATGAGTTATTACTCGAGGGATGACGACTATACGCGATATATGTGCGTTTGTTGTAGTATATCTTTACGTACATAATAATGTGGTTAATTATATATGGGCCTAACACATTAAGAGTGAACATATGTGTGTTTATTGTAGTATCTCATTATGTATATCATAGTGTAGTTAATTGTATACGGGCTTAATACATTAAGTGTGGATATTTATAAATAACAAGAGTGAAGTTATAAGAATGATAAATGATAGAATGATTAATTAAGCTAATGAGACAGATAGCTAATAAAGGAACATTAGACAATACACAGGTGTAATAGCCCATATTTTTATGGCTTTTAAATTGGGGATTTATTAAATTTAATTGAGATAAATTAATTTAATATTAATCCAGAAATTTATTTTAAATATTTACTAGCGTGGCGAGAGTTAGTAATTATTGGAAATTGTGACACCCCGCCTAATTAAATACCGGGCGATCACTCCTTTATTAAATTAAATCAAGATAAACAGTTGGTTCATTCTCAGCATCACTGTCGATAAAAATAAATTTTCCAATTTAACACCCTAAATAATTAAGCTAAGTGTCAAAACCATTTTCATACATACATTCCAAATTTTATTTAAAGAAAATCATTTATTTTATTAACAACATTCAATAAGTAAGAATCACACCACATTAAATATCTGCAACATAGTCCAACTAATTTAAAACATTCGTCAACCGAATGTCAACATGCGAAATATAAAGTAACAAAATCAAACTGAATAAAACCCATAGTAGTAATACTGGAAATAGCTGAAATACAAATGTCCAATAACAACGGAATAATGGAAAGAGCTACACATGCCCAACTAAATGAAAGTACTAAGAGTGGATCCGAATGAACGAAGTCGTCTAATCAAGAGACCTGCAACTCCAACCTAAGCTGCAGCGCGTTCCTTCCAAGAGATCCTAAGCAAGACGCCCCTGTGGCTGGGCACCTGTAATACATTCATATATATACAAGAGAGAGAGAGAGAGAGAGAGAGAGAAAAAACGGGTCAGAGCCCGAAAGTGTGTTTGATTTAAAATACGTTTAGCAAGTATTTAAATTGATACAGGCCAATGCAACAACATATTAGAGCGACACTCTCTTGAGAAATTCTCACCTCTCTTCTAATGTGCACGCCTATCGCACTAACCTTCCCAACGGTTATCTTATCATTTTATCATACTAACCTTCCCAATAATTTAGCTTATCTTAACTTACTCATAAGATTTCAAAACCGAACAATATCATTGTTTAAAAGGATACTTCCAATTAGCAGTACAACTCTCGTTTTAGCTTTATTAATTTATAAAGTTTCCCAGTGACACATTATACTTTTCAAACAAGTATTTTCGATTTATAATCCGGAATTATTTCTCACTTACTATATCACAGCAACATTTTAAATTTCCCAAATTCAGATACATATATTAAGCACTCGTATAAAATATATATTCTAACAGCACCAACATGCAAATTATGGTGTAGGCATAATCTGCTATCCAATCCCCGTATCGCTCACACTAAGGGATATACAAGTTCGGAATCACTCTCGAACTGTATCAACATATATACACAAAACAAGATTGAGGCGAAGTATAGATTCCAAGTCTCTAAGAGGTCAGTACATACCCCACGCCTCTTAGGACCGTCTGAACTATTGATTCGATAGCCTGTACCAAGGATATCTATCTTCTAGGGTACAAGTCAATATCCCCCATAAAGGTCCCATCAAGATAAGACTGTCCCAGCGCGGTAACCTCAGGGATAGCAAGTAGCGCGGGTACGTTATTCACACGTATATAATATATGCATACACAATCATATAAATATACCGCTTATCATGATATCAATATAGGTTTCTCTCATCACCCATAATTACGACATTTATCCTTAAATTTTCGCATTAAGTATTCTTATAAGGGTTCGTCACTAACCTTAACTCGAAGGGTTTCTCCAACTCATTTCGCGACACTCGTGAACTCTATCCTCACATGTATAAAATTCAGTAGGTGTCCTTATTATGTTCCAACGTAACCCTCTTACGCACCTTACCCTTCAATACATAAATTAATCGATTTATAAGTAATTATCCCAAAACTGTAATTCTTAGTCCACATTAAGTATCTCCAAAATTCATTTGTATAACCTACTGGTCTCCCCTATCTCCCAAAACATTATATGAAGGATGCCCAAGAAATATTTCATAATAAATTAAATTTAACTCATTTAATAAGGGAAATAGGAGTCTGCCAGTAGGGGTCAATCGATCGAGGTTTGGGACTCGATCGATCGAACCTTCGATCGATCGAAGCTCTATGCTCGAACGATCGATCAAGCAGGTATTTTGATTTCTGCAGAATTGCAGTTACGGGTTCTACCATCTATCTTCATCCAAATCCATATTTTTCAACTCCAAACGTCCCAAAATTTCTACTACTAACATTATAACATTATACCAGATGTTTTCAACGTAAAGCATGTGTATTTCTATCATTAAACATGGATAATCAACCCAAAATCTTATCTAATCATCAAGAACCCTAGAATTTTTCTTAATCATGGTTATAATCTATTTTTACAAGAATTTCCTTCCTTAATTACAACAAAATTTCGTGGGTTATCTTTCTACATCACAAGGGACTTCCAGAATAAGGTTTAAGTCTTTACTACATGCAAATTCCGATCAAAATTTGGGTTTTCTTCCATGTATTTCATCCCTAATCATTCTTACACTAATATGGAAATTGCACCAACGAAAATAGCAAGATAAATACTTGCCTGGGATTTTCAGAAGTCTGGAATGCAACTGATTTTGGTATGGTTGCGTTCCCCGTCTCGCGATCTACGCGTTGGTGGTTGCGGCGGCGCAAACCGTTGAGTTTTGGGCCTTGAAATTGCTTGAGAGCTCTCTCCTCTCTTCTCCAATGGCCGTCACTTGTGTTTAGAGTTTCTAACCCAAGAAGGTAACCTAGGTATCTTATATAACTCCACTAATTTTCGTGGGTTTAATTACCCATAAATGTAAAATGACCAAAATGCCCTCCCGGGTTACTAATTAGGCCTAAAAACGCCCCGAGACCCAAACTACACCCCCGGGTACACTTTTCTGACTATCTCCACCCTTTCGGACGCGTTGGCGCACTCAAAACGACCCTACGGGCAACTTATAAAATATTCATTTTGATTTATCAATATTTAGTCCTGACGCGACACGAGCGCGTCCCGACTCAAATTTTCAAAATTGTCATTTTATTCTCTCGTGACGTTCAATATAACCAATATTACATATTACTTTGATCATTAGTAATATTCAACCAATTTTCCATAATTACTAACTCTCGTCACGTTAATAATTATAACATAATTAATTTCCGGATTTTTATTAAATAAATCACTCACATTAAATTTAATAAATCCCCAAATTAATATAGCATAAAAAATACGGGGTATTACATACTTCCCCCCTAATAACGGAATTTCGTCCAGAAATTCGGAAAATAAGGCATACCTGGTAAAAATAACTCTGGATATCTCTCGCACATATCTTCCTGGCGCTCCCAAGTGGATTCCTCCACATTATGATGCTCCCACTGGACCCGGAAAAGTGGAACTATCTTCGACCTCAATCTCCTCTCACTATAGTCTAGGATAGCCACCGGTCTCTCCTCATAAGAGCTGTCAAGCTGTAAGTCGATCTCATCTATCGCAATGTGAGTATGGGCCATATCATCCCGAAGATATCGTCTCAACGACGAGATGTGGAATACATCGTGAATGTGATGTAAATGCTCTGGCAGTCCCAACCTGTATGCAACTGGCCCAATCCTCTCAATGATGGGAAATGGTCCCACGTACCTCGGAGCCAACTTCCCCTTCTTCCCGAACCTCATCACTCCTTTCATAGGAGATACACACAATAACACTTGGTCCCCCACACTAAACTCTCGGAAGAACCATTTCGCATCGGCGTAGCTCCTCTGCCTGTCCTGGGCTACCCGAATGCGACTCCGGATCATCTCAATCCTCGCGGAGGTCTCCTGAATCACCTCTGGTCCTAGCAACTTGTTATCCCCCACTTCGAGCCAACAAGCTGGGTAACGACAAGGCCTGCCGTACAAAGCCTCAAATGGAGACATACCAACCGTAAACTGATAAGAGTTATTATAAGCAAACTCTACCAGTGGAAGATGTGGCTCCCAACCACCTCCAAAATCGAGAACACACATGCGTAGCATATCCTCTAACATCTGATTAGTACGCTCTGTCTGTCCATCTGTCTGTGGGTGGTAAGCTGAACTCAACCTCAACTCAGTACCCATAGCCTCCTGAAAGCTTTCCCAAAAACGTGACACGAAAATCTTGTCCCTATCTGACACAATATTCAGGGGCACCCCGTGTAATCTGACAATCTCAGCGATGAACAACTGAGCATACTGACCCGTAGTATAATCTGTCCGCACCGGCAAAAAATGAGCCACCTTGGTCAAACGGTCTACAATCACCCAGATAGAATCGTGGCCCCGCTGTGATGTAGGCAACCCTGTAATAAAATCCATGGAGATACTCTCCCACTTCCACGCGGGTACTTCCAATGGCTGAAGCAATCCTGACGGTTTCTGGTGGTCCACCTTTACCAGTTGGCATGTAGAACACTTGGACACGAACTCGGCGATGTCCTTCTTCATCCCACTCCACCAGTATTATCGCCTCATATCCTGGTACATCTTGTCGCCTCCCGGATGTACTGCAAATCGGGACCCATGAGAATGAGTCATCACTACATGACGTAATTCTGCTCCTTCTGGAACCACCGATCTCCCATTAAACCGCAGACCTCCATCGGAACTAACAGAATAGGACTCAGCGCCCTCGGCTAGAAGTCGCACAATCTGCTCTTGGCAAAACGGGTCTGTGGTATGTGCCTGTATCATCCTCGTAACAATCTCGGGTGTGACTGACATCACGAACATGAAAGAATGTGCTACTGCTTCCTGATGATGGAACTCCTTCCACTTTGCTTTCTAGACGTCTACTACTTCGTCTACCGGTCTACGGCTCAACGCATCAGCAACTAAGTTGGACTTTCCCGGATGATACTGTATATCGAACTGGTAGTCCTTCACAAACTCTAGCCATCTGCGATGACGCATATTCAACTCTCGCTGAGTGAACAGGTACTGCAATGACTTGTGGTCTATGAACAAACGGAATTTCTCTCCCAACAAATAGTGCCTCCATATCCTCAATGCAAAGACGACCGCTGCTAACTCAAGGTCGTGGGTGGGGTAATTCTTTTCATGCGGCTTAAGCTTGCGGGAGGCAAAAGCTATAGCCTTCTCCTCCTGCTGAAGTACTCCCCCAAGTCCCCGTAAAGAGGCATCGGTGTAAACCAGGTACTCCACACCCGGCTTCGGTAACGCAAGGACTGGCGCTGAAGTAAGCTTGTCTTTCAGCTCGTCGAAAGCCAACTGACAAGCGTCATCCCAAACATATGGTACCCCCTTGCGAGTCAGATTGGTCAACGGACCCGCTATTTTGGAGAATCCCCGAATGAATCTCCTGTAGTAACCAGCTAACCCCAAGAAACTACGCACTTCCGTCGGTGTCGTGGGCTGTCCCCACTCCCTCACCGTTGACACTTTACTCGGGTCAACTGCTATTCCCTGCTCAGAAACAACATGACCC
Organism: Sambucus nigra; assembly: GCA_949130495.1. Taxonomy (NCBI): domain Eukaryota; kingdom Viridiplantae; phylum Streptophyta; class Magnoliopsida; order Dipsacales; family Adoxaceae; genus Sambucus; species Sambucus nigra. Next base: position 311,571,650 of record OX422211.1, read on the forward strand.
AAGAACTGTACCTCTCGCAACCAGAATCCACACTTCTCGTACTTAACATACAACTGATGCTCTCGTAGAGTCTGAAGAACCTGCCTCAAGTGCTCGGCATGCTCCTCCTCGGAGTGTGAATATATTAAGATGTCATCTATGAAGACGATGACGAACTGATCCAAGAACTCTCTGAATACTCGATTCGTCAAGTCCATGAAAATGGCTGGGGCATTTGTGAGTCCGAACGGCATCACCCTGAACTCGTAGGATCCATGTCTCTACAAGAAGGCAGTCTTTGAAACATCCTGCTCTCTAATACGTAACAGATGGTACCCCAACCTTAGATCTATCTTCGAAAAGAAAGTTTCTCCCCTCAACTGGTCGAACAGATCATCGATTCGAGGCAACGGATACTTATTCCGTATCGTGACCTTGTTCAGCTCCCGGTAGTCCACACACAATCTCAGTGAACCATCTCTCTTCTTCACAAACAAAATTGGAGCGCCCCAAGGTGAGGTACTCCTGCGAATGAAGCCCTGACCTAACAGCTGCTCTATCTGATCTCGTAGCTCTCGCATCTCTGCCGGAGCCATACGGTACGGTGCGCGTGCTATAGGTCTTTTATCTGGCAATAAATCTATAACAAAGTCTATCTCTCGACTGGGGGGTAGGCCTGGTATCTCCTGGAACACATCGGAATACTCCCTGACAACTGGGATCGAATCTAAGGGAATCACAACCTCCTTAGAGGTATCCTCCTCTATGTAATACAAATGAGTGGTCGAACCTCCCTCTGGGCGAGGCATCGCCACTACAAACATCTCTTGCCCCGGAATGGCAAAAACAATGCTCCCACCGAAGCAATCAATCATGGCTCTATAAGCTGCGAGCCAATCCATAACAATAATCACATCATGCTCGTGCATGTCTAAGACTAACATGTCCGCAGGTAATACCAAACTACCGATCTCTAGCCCCACTCCCCGGCATATAAAGAAAATAAGTGACCCACTCCCCAGTGGTGAGTCCACACACGTCATTGTGCTCTCTGCTGTAGCTAACAACCCTAAGGCCTTCGCAAAATGCGTAGATATAAAACAATGTGTTGCCCCCGTATCAAACAAAACCCGACCCGTAGTACCATGGATAGGAAACATACTCTCAATCGCGGGTGGTGCCTGTGGAGCTGCTACCTGGTGGATGTTATAGACACGTCCATACTGTAATTTCCCCTGCTGCACTGGAGCTGTTGGAATGGCTGGTAGGGCTGGCACCTGGGCTGGAGCTGGGAGTGCAGCCGGAAAAAGTGGTCTCTATGGCTCATTACGGGCAACCTGCTGCTGTGGGGCCCTATCTCCCTCCGGGCAATCCTGGCGCCTATGGCCGTGCTTACCACACCCAAAACATCGGCCTCTGAAATTACCTCCCCTCTGTCCCCGCTGACCACGACCCTGTTGGCCGTTACCTCCCCGCCACTGGCCCTGTTGGACCTGATTAGCACGCTGCTGGCCCTGCTATCGGTGTTGGCCCTGCTGGCCCTGCCTATAGCCCCCATATCCCTGCCTAGAATCACCTGAACGAAATCGCTTAGCAGGGTTCCCCTGATGGGAACTCTGCTCGTGCTGATGAGTCTATCCATGAGATGGTGCCCCACTGGCACTATTACCCCCGGTCCTGCCCTGCTGGCTGGACTCTCCTGCTCTCTTGCTTCCCTGCAGATGGAAGCGGTGATCCTGGCAATGTAGCAATGCGGCATTGAGTACATTAGTGAAAGTACTCAGGGATAAATTCCCAATAAGGTGCTGACGGATCCTCCAAGCTAACCCGTCGACAAACAGCATAATCTTCTTGCTCTCAGTAGGTGCCTCATCTGGCACAATGATGAGAAGTCTCGTGAACTCCTCCTCATACTTCGCTACAGTAAGACTCTCCTGCTTCAGATTCAGTAATCTCCGCCTCATCTCAGTCTGCACGGCGGGTGGAAAATACTTGCGGTCAAACAGCTCCCAAAATAACTGAATAGGGACCGTGTCCCTCTCCTCCAATGTGGTAGTGGACTCCCACCACTGCAAAGCGGCTCCCACCAGCTTAAAGGAAGCCAATAACTGCTTTTGCACATCAGTGTACTCATACATACGGAGGTTTCGCTGGATGTGTTTCTTCTATTGGCTAACTATGACAATATCGGAGCTACCAGAGAACTTAGGGGGATGCGCTTTCTGAAAAGCATCCCGAACCCTCTCCCATGCAGATGGAAGCTGTGCTGGTACTGGCGCCACTGCCTGAACCTGGGGTGGAGCCTGCTGAATCACCGCTATCGCGACATTCACCTCCTGAGCAACAATGGCGGCTACTTCATTTGCATTCATTGTGCCTGGTGCCGAAGCTGCTGGCTGCTCGGCCTCGGCACGCTTATCTTTTGGAGCACGTCTCGGAGGCATCTGAAACGTGAACAAGTTTATTAGTCTATAGTTATCATCAAATCTCAAATAGCTAAAGACTGAAACGTAAAACAAGAGTACAACAATCCTAAAATAGGGCTCTATAGCAATAACGTTAAGCTGAAAGCGAAAGTAAGCCGTACAGATCCTATGGACACTAGAACCTGATGCTCTGATACCACCTGTGACACCCCGCCTAATTAAATACCGGGCGATCACTCCTTTATTAAATTAAATCAAGGTAAACAGTTGGTTCATTCTCAGCATCACTGTCGATAAAAATAAATTTTCCAATTTAACACCCTAAATAATTAAGCTAAGTGTCAAAACCATTTTCATACATACATTCCAAATTTTATTTAAAGAAAATCATTTATTTTATTAACAACATTCAATAAGTAAGAATCACACGACATTAAATATCTGCAACATAGTCCAACTAATTTAAAACATTCGTCAACCGAATGTCAACATGCGAAATATAAAGTAACAAAATCAAACTGAATAAAACCCATAGTAGCAATACTGGAAATAGCTGAAATACAAATGTCCAATAACAACAGAATAATGGAAAGAGCTACACATGCCCAACTAAATGAAAGTACTAAGAGTGGATCCGAATGAACGAAGTCGTCTAATCAAGAGACCTGCAACTCCCACCTAAGCTGCAGCGCGTTCCTTCCAAGAGATCCTAAGCAAGACGCCCCTGTGGCTGGGCACCTGTAATACATACATATATATACAAGAGAGAGAGAGAGAAAAAAAACGGGTCAGAGCCCGAAAGTGTGTTTGATTTAAAATACATTTAGCAAGTATTTAAATTGATACAGGCCAATGCAACAACATATTAGAGCGACACTCTCTTGAGAAATTCTCACCTCTCTTCTAATGTGCACGCCTATCGCACTAACCTTCCCAACGGTTATCTTATCATTTTATCATACTAACCTTCCCAATAATTTAGCTTATCTTAACTTACTCATAAGATTTCAAAACCGAACAATATCATTGTTTAAAAGCATACTTCCAATTAGCAGTACAACTCTCGTTTTAGCTTTATTAATTTATAAAGTCTCCCAGTGACACATTATACTTTTCAAACAAGTATTTCCGATTTATAATCCTGAATTATTTCTCACTTACTATATCACAGCAACATTTTAAATTTCCCAAATTCAGATACATATATTAAGCACTCGTATAATATATATATTCTAACAGCACCAACATGCAAATTATGGTGTAGGCATACTCTGCTATCCAATCCCCGTATCGCTCACACTAAGGGATATACAAGTTCGGAATCACTCTCGAAGTGTATCAACATATATACACAAAACAATATTGAGGCGAAGTATAGATTCCAAGTCTCTAAGAGGTCAGTACATACCCCACGCCTCTTAGGACCGTCTGAACTATCGATTCGATAGCCTATACCAAGGATATCTATCTTCTAGGGTACAAGTCAATATCCCCCATAAAGGTCCCATCGAGATAAGACTGTCCCAGCGCGGTAACCTCAGGGATAGCAAGTAGCGCGGGTACGTTTTTCACACGTATATAATATATGCATACACAACCATATAAATATACCGCTTATCATGATATCAATATAGGTTTCTCTCATCACCCATAATTACGACATTTATCCTTAAATTTTCGCATTAAGTATTCTTATAAGGGTTCGTCACTAACCTTAACTCGAAGGGTTTCCCCAACTCATTTTGCGACACTCGTGAACTCGATCCTCACTTGTATAAAATTCAGTAGGTGTCCTTATTATGTTCCAACGTAACCCTCTTACGCACCTTACCCTTCAATACATAAATTAATCGATTTATAAGTAATTATCCCAAAAATGTAATTCTTAGTCCACATTAAGTATCTCCAAAATTCATTTGTATAACCTACTGGTCTCCCCTATCTCCCAAAACATTATATGAAGGATGCCCAAGAAATATTTCATGATAAATTAAATTTAACTAATTTAATAAGGGAAATAGGAGTCTACCAGGAGGGGTCGATCGATCGAGGTTTGGGACTCGATCGATCGAACCTTCGATCGATCGAAGCTCTATGCTCGATCGATCGATCAAGCAGGTATTTTGATTTCTGCAGAATTGCAGTTACGAGTTCTACCATCTATCTTCATCCAAATCCATATTTTTCAACTCCGAACGTCCCAAAATTTCTACTACTAACATTATAACATTATACCAGATGTTTTCAACGTAAAGCATGTGTATTTCTATCATTAAACATGGATAATCAACCCAAAATCTTATCTAATCATCAAGAACCCTAGAATTTTTCTTAATCATGGTTCTAATCTGTTTTTACGAGAATTTCCTTCCTTAATTACAACAAAACTTCGTGGGTTATCTTTCTACATCACAAGGGACTTCCAGAATATGGTTTAAGTCTTTACTACATGCAAATTCCGATCAAAATTTGGGTTTTCTTCCATGTATTTCATCCCTAATCATTCTTAAACTAATATGGAAATTGCACCAACGAAAATAGCAAGATAAATACTTGCCTGGGATTTTCAGAAGTCTGGAATGCAGCTGATTTTGGTATGGTTGCGTTCCCCGTCTCGTGATCGACGCGTTGGTGGTGGCGGCGGCGCAAATCGTTGAGTTTTGGGCCTTGAAATTGCTTGAGAGCTCTCTCCTCTCTTCTCCAATGGCCGTCACTTGTGTTTAGAGTTTCTAAACCTAGAAGGTAACCTAGGTATCTGATATAACTCCACTAATTTTCGTGGGTTTAATTACCCATAAATGTAAAATGACCAAAATGCCCTCCCGGGTTACTAATTAGGCCTAAAAACGCCCCGAGACCCAAACTACACCCCCGGGTACACTTTTCTGACTATCTCGACCCTTCCGGACGCGTTGGCGCACTCAAAATGACCCTACGGGCAACTTATGAAATATTCATTTTTATTTATCAATATTTAGTCCTGACGCGACACGGGCGCGTCCTGACTCAAATTTTCAAAATTGTCATTTTATTCTCTCGTGACATTCAATATAACCAATATTACATATTACTTTGCTCATTAGTAATATTCAACCAATTTTCCATAATTACTAACTCTCATCACGTTAATAATTATAACATAATTAATTTTCGGATATTTATTAAATAAATCACTCACATTAAATTTAATAAATCCCCAAATTAATATAGCATAAAAAATACGGGGTATTACAGAAATTTTTTGAATATCACTTAATGAGTAAAGTAATATACAGAATTGAATTTATTAAAATTGTCGCGAGTGAATAATACGACAATTATGGAAAATTAAGTCGGGACACGCATGTGTCGTGTCGGGACTAAATTATTATAATAAAAAGTTAATAAATTATAAGTCGCCTGTATGGTCATTTCGAGTGCGTCAATGTATCTGAAAGGGTCGAGATAGTCAAAAATTTGTACCCGAGGGTTTAGTTTGGGTCCTGGGGTGATTTTAGGCCTAACCGGCATCCCGGGAGGGTAATTTAGTCATTCTCCATTTTTGGCCCTAGTTAATGACGAAAATTGGGAATTTATATCAGATGTTAGGAGAGCCTTCTAGGGTTAACATTCTCAAAAGTTTAGAACGACAGTGAGAGGAAGAATGGAAAAAGCTTTCCAAGAATTTAAGGCCAAGAACTAACCAATTTACACCACCACCAAAGCGTAGATCGAAATGAGGGGATAAAGCCTATACGAGTCTATTTCGTGGAATTAGACCTACAATCTTAAGGCAAGTATCTATCTTGCTGATTCCTAGTTAATATTTCTCCCATGTTAGAATAGGATTGGTGAATACATGTTTTATTGAAGAATGATATGATTTGGGAGATTTAAATCGCATGTTCTAGGAGGGATACAAGTAGTTTGGAACGCTTGTCATATGTAGAGGATCACCCATAAATTTGTAATGATTTAACAGAAAGAAATCTGGAAAAAGATGGAGAATATTGGAAATTATGATAAAACTAGGGTTCTTTAGAAGTCTACTGAATTTGTCCCTTTAAATCCATGCCATTGCTGAATTCGTATATGTTTTACGTAGGAAATCATGTAGATAGGTTGACACAACTCTTGGTTTAATTGTTTGGGAGTTTGGGATGAATTAAGCATGATTTAGAGGTTGAAAGGTGATGAAACCCGTAGGTTGGAATAGCATAATCTGGACAAGAACTGCATGATCGATCGATCGACCCTTTTTCATCGATCGATTGACCCCTCCTGGAAATTGAATATTTTTTCTCCTTTTAATTAATTCGGTTAAAATATGTAGGAACCCTTGGATATCATTTAAAGATCATAATGGGTCATGAAGAGGACAAGTAGGGTCTAAGTAGGTTCCGGTGAATGTAATTTTATACGAGATGTAATCGTGGGATAACGGGGGTATGACATTTATTAGAAATCATGCGTACATTAAGTAAGGTATTGAAAGATTCAAGAAGAACTTAGACAAGCATGGGAGTGAGGGTATACCTACTTAATTTACCTTTAGGAAGAGAAAATACTTCCAGGGACGAGAATTAATTATGAATGGTTATAATTGAGAATAAAAAGAGATGAGTTCATTATGCGTCAGAATTGGGTAATTAGTAATACATACGGTTAAACTGTTGTTATAGGTCGCGAGCGAACCTAATTGAAAGATGTGAATATTTATATATATAACCAAGTGCTTGTATATATATATATATATATATATATATATATATATATATATATACTATATATATATATATATATATTATATATCTGCGTATAATCATACCCACGCTACTTGCTATCACGGAGGTTGTCGCACCGGGACTGTCTTATCTCGATAGGACCTTTATGGGGGATATTGATTCATACCCTAGAATATAGGATTCCTTGGTACAGGCTATCAGAGAATGATAGTCAGACGGTCCTAAGTGATGTAAGGGTATGTGCTGACCTCTTAGTAACTTGGAACTATGCTTCGCCTCCATTTTGTGTGTATTGTTTTAATACAGTTCGAAAATGATTCCGAACCAGTATTTCCCTTATACGAGGTATACGGGGACTTGATAGCAGAGTATGCTGTAAGGACACAAATTTCCAATTGAGTCCTTTGTAGTTTTGGCTCAATTCCGGACAAAAACATTTGAGTCATAGGATAGAGTTCAAGTTTATCCATTCAAGCCTATGACGTGTTTGTTGAAGACATAGAGGCCAAGATATTAAAGGTTCATCAAATGTCGTGTGTGTTGTGCCTCGTTTCTACATCATCATCATGGTTCCATTGCTCCTAAGGTATGAGTGCATTTTAATATATATATATATATATATATATATATATATATATATATATATATATATATATATATATATATATATATATATATATATATATATAGGAGCTTGGAACATTATTTATTGGGTGTATTTTAGAAATTTATTTTGGGTGTTAGTATTTTTTTGTTGAACTTTTTTTGAATTCATAGTTCTAAATATTTTGTTCTCGGGCACCTTTCAGTAGAAAAATCATATCAAATCCAAAAAAAAACAGAAAAATATGAAACTGGCGGCCACGCGTTCGTATCGAAATTATCTAGAACATGGCTTAAGAACTCGTTAGATCGGTCGTTCGAATGACCTCGTTCGAACGAGAAGTCGTTCAAACCAGTTTTCAAACGAGATTTATTTTTCGTTTTGTCTCTTCGTTAGAAGTCTCGTTCGAACGAGATTTCTAACGAAAAAACAGCGGGAATAGTTTTAAGCCAGTTTTTTCCACTTTTTCACTACTTTGCCCCACTTCCTTTTTGACATACTTCTTAAGTGTGGGAACTAACTTTTTGTAGACAATTTTTCACATTCTAAGAGTCTTTTGAGAGCAAAACTTTTAAGAAAAATTTCCATGTTTTGTGTTTGACTTTATGGATTAAATTCATCAAAAAACACATAAACACCCATTGTTTTGTTTATCCAAGTTCATATATATATATATATATATACATCTTGCTTGGAGTTTGGCACCGGGTTTATCTCTACACCGAATTGAAGAGATTGTTTGGGTTTTCTTCTACATCCCTTAAAGAAGAAGAGTTCATTTTGCTACGGCATTCTCATGTGGTAAAAGACACCACGTGTGGTTGACGGTGTACCTATTGTTCGATTGGTGAGTCCAAGATCACGGTGGAGCTCCGTGGTTATCCGCTAGGAAGAGGTGATTACAAGAAGACGCGTCAAGGCTAGAGAGGGTTCGAGTTGAGGAAGTAAGTCACCTGTCTTGTAAATGTAATTCTGTACTTAGTGGGTTTGAGGCTAGGGCCATCCAAGGTTGTTTCCTGTTGTGGGTTTTTCCTCGTACATCGCGGCGTAGTGTGATTTATTTATTTTATCTTGCATGACTTAGAACTCATGCTTAGGATAATTCAAGATAAAATTGGTTTTAATTGTCACACTTAATTTAATTTGGTGCATAATTAAATTTGGGTAAAGTTTATTTAATTCAAGTCTATTGTTAAAACTGGTTTGGCCTAACTTGGAAATATTGATAAATATGACTAATTCAAATTCTAGGACTTGAATGAATTAATTGTGTTTAAGTGAAATCAATAGTGTGTGTGTATTAATCATATTTTCACTTGATTTAATTTTAATTTGTGAAGAAATTTAAATTTGGTAACTCGTTTTATTGAACCATCACCTTTACGCTTCCGCATATCTATTTCAACAAGAAAATTGATTTTAAGTATAAGGATTTTAAATTCAGGGGCCCTTGGGGCGTTTTCAAATTGGTGTCAGATCCAAAAACGATAATTTACTTCGTTAAAAATCTTTTAACTATTTTTGGCTAAAATGGAATTTTCTCCATTTTCAAAATTTCCTATTTTCGATGGTTCTAATTACGCGTATTGGAAAGCGTGTATGAAATCGACACTAAAATCTATCGACGAGAGGGTTTGGTTATCGGTAGTTAACGGCTGGTCTCCACCAACTCATTTAGTTGAATATGAACGTGTTCCCAAACCGGCCGATAGATGGACTGAGAATGAGTTTAAACTTTCTAATTTTAATTCCCGAGGTTTAAATGCCTTGTTTAGCGTGGTCACACCGGATGAATTCTGACGTATTATGACGTGTAAATCCGCTAAAGAAGCTTGGGATATTTTACAACTAACTCATGAAGGAACTAGTGTCGTTAAGGCTTCTAAACTCCAAAACCTCACCACTCAATTTGAAACCATCAAAATGAACGATAATGAAACTTTTGATGAATTTTATGCTTGACTTTCAGATATTGTTAATTCATCTTTTAACTTGGGAGAGAAAATACCCGAAAACCGAGTTGTAAAGAAAATTTTAAGGTCCCTACCCGATAGATTTATTCCAAAAGTGACCGTTTTAAATTCTTTACCAACTTTAGCCTCTAGGAAATTAGAAGAGCTCGTAGGTGATTTACAAACCTATGAACTAGACATGTTTCCCTCTAAAACCGAAAAGAAAATTGAAAAGGGATTTGCTTTAAAAGCCCGAAAAGAGGTCAAACAAATAGTAGAGAGCGAGAGTGATAGTGACTCAGAAGACATGGCTTTGTTTGCTCGAAAATTTAGAAAATTTCTTAAATTTAACAAAGATAAATTTAAAAATGACTTTAAAAAATTTTAAACTTCTAAGTATGACAAAACCGAGAAGATCCCTAAACCTATCAATGAACAATTAAATAGGGACGAGTCAAATAGGTGTTTTGGTTGTGAGGGTTATGGCCATAGGGCTTCTGAGTGCCCCACTAAACTAAGGAAAGAGGGTAAACGACCCATTTCATATAATGTGACTCTTAGTGATAGTGATAAGGAAGAGGGACCCGATTCCCCCACTAAGCCCAACTTTGTGGCCTTTATGGCTAGTCATGTTAGTGATAGTGAGAACTCGTCGATTGATGAAACTTTAACACATGACACTTCCGAGGTCAAAGTTTTTGATTCCCTTATTTTTGATGATAGTGAGAGTGGAGAAGAAAGAGAGAGTGAAAATGAAGAAGAGGTTAATGTGAGTGAAATTCAAAATGCTTTTTAAGAACTTTATAAAGAATCTATTAAATTGAAAAGAGCTAATTTGAAGTTAGAGGCTAGTTTGAAAGAACATGTCAAGGTTGTTGATAATAGTATGTTGGTTGAACACCTTAGGACACGAGAGAAAGCTCTTCTAGAAAAGCTTGAATATATAGAAGGCGAGAGAGATAGCCTTAGGGGTTTAATGGAATCCTTGAAAAAGGAGCTTCTTACTTTTGAAGAGCGAAATGTTTTATTAGAGTCTAACATTTTAGAATTACAAAATAAATTAAAAGACTCTAGTAATGTCAAATTTGATTTGGAGTGTCGTTCGGAAAAAATGAGATAAAATATTAGGAATGGTCCAAATTAAAAATGACACTTGTGGTTTAGGCTTCAATACTTGTAATGAATTTACTCATAACGCCAAAACCAATGTTTTAGGAGAATCTACTAGGAAAGTCTTTAGAGATCACTCCTTAGGTAAATCTTTTAGACATGTTTTTACTTGTACACATTGTGGTCGAAAAGGTCATCTTAGGAAATTTTGTTTTGATCTTAAACGTATTCCTAGAAAATCCCAACGTAAAGCAACCAAGGTAGTTAAAATTCCTACACCCCAAGATAGTCATTCTTCATTAATTTGGGTTAGGAAATCCGACTTGGTTGCCTTGCAAAATGGAGTTTTTGATTCTCATTTACTTTCACATGCTTCCTTCCTTGCTAAATCTAAAGGATGAATGAGTTAGTGTTTGCATACTTTAGCTTTTGTACTTCATGATATATTCACATGCTAAATGTATGATTGTTTATCATTTTCTAGTCTATGCTTCATGCTTATCACACGCTAGAATTATGATTTTTGTTTATCTTTTGTATTATATTTCCTTCGTTTTGTTTGCATTAAATGAAAAATACAAAAAGATTTTTGTTTATCATTTTAATTTTAACTCTTGGTAATTTAAGCTTAATGAAAAATTCAAATGATTTTTGTTTGTCTTTTGAGTATATATTTTTTATTTTTGGTTAAAAATTTCAAAAACTCAAAAAGATTTTATTTTGTGTGTATTTTAGTTTGACACACTTTATGTGGCATACACATGTGTTTGAATCCCATCTTTTACGCTCTCATGTGGCAAGAACTTTTGGTTTAGATTGTCAATCCTTATTATGTTCTTTACCATGCTTACATGGAGTAGTTGGATTTTGTGTTGATTAAATGGATTTTATTTTTATATGCCTCTATTCACACATGCACGAGCTCTTTTGAAATTTTAACTTCATATGTATATTTGAGCTTTGTGAAGTGTTCTCCTACCAATCTTGTCATCTACATATTTGTGACTTAGGAGGACTAGTGCATGTCAAAATCCGTTGCACGTGAGATTTGTGTGAAACATAAAAACATGATAAATACAAATGTGCACGGGGAAGGGCTACGAAAGGACTTAGTTATCCTTTGCGATTGTAAGCCACCGTTTTTGAATGGACCTAAAAGAAATACGTGGTTCAAAGGCCTAAAAATAGAAAATATGGCATTAAAAAGAAAAATAATTTGCCAAGGCCTATGTTTGATTGATATATTCATTCAAATTTAATATAAATGCATATTGAGGGAGATTGGATGGTATATCAACGGTTTGCACAATTTTCGTTTATCCTAGTTACGTATTTCATGTCATGTCTCTATTGGTTTGTAGAATCATCAATATGCTAGGCTTGTATGCATTGTGTATGTTTGTTCATTGAGTTCAATTTATATTGTCACATGAGGTTATATTCAAATGTGATGAAGTTTTGAATCAATTGAGAACTCCGCGAACATGTTTTAAGTGATTGGGTCTAAATTTAATCGTTACTAGTTCACACCCTAACACTTCCGTTTTCATATGACACATTTTTTCCATACGAGTGTGAAAGACTCCTATTATATTTTGTGTGTGTCATTTGTGTGTTTATATCTATATATGTGTACTTGAGTCTCTTTGATATATATTATGTATACATATATTTGATATTTTTGTTTAGTCTTTGCTTTGATTTCTAATCCATATATGCTTTAATTCATACTTGGTATCCATCTTATTGCATTCTTTGTTGATATCACATGCTTAAAAATTTATATACCATATTGGTATCATTTTATTGCATCCTAGTTGGTATCCGATGTTATTGTTTGGATTAGTTGAACTTTTGTTGCCCATATGCTTTAACGTTCTCATCACTATATGCACAATTACATGTTTTAGCTTGTTATCCCATTCTTTTATCCTTTGCTTAGTTTAGAGAGTGTATATGCTTTATTTGGGGGAGATAAGTTACTGTTTTGATTCTTTAGCCTTTGTCTATTCCTGAACAAAAAGGGGGAGAATGATAGGGGAGAAATGGTATCTAATCCTATTATTATCGTATCTTAGTTTGGGGGAGATTTATCTTAGGGGGAGACGTCTTTCTAAGTAGGTCATTTGTTTGATAAAGGGGAGAATTAATTTAGGGGGAGTAATTATTTAATTGCATTTAATATTTTGATATTCCCTATGCGTTTGATAGTTTGCTTAAGTGTGCAGGAATACTTCAAAATGGCAACATTCAACATCGGCAAAGATATTGATCCTTAGGTTGTTTGAGTCAAGCATTGTATTTTTATTTTGGTTGGGACATTGTTTTTGAGTCTAGTGAGCTTGACGGCCCTTTAGGATTTTTGTTTGGTTTTTGTCCCGGAATAGCCAAAGGGGAAGATTTGTAAGGACACAAATTTCCAATTGAGTCTTTTGTAGTTTTGGGTCAATTTCAGACAAAAATATTTGAGTCATAGGATAGAGTTCAAGTTTATCCATTCAAGCCTATGACGTGTTTGTTGAAGACATAGCGACCAAGATATTGAAGCTTCATCAAATGTCGTGTGTGTTGTGCCTCGTTTCTACATCATCAACATGGTTCCATTACTCCTAAGGTATGAATGCATTTTAATATATATATATATATATATATATATATATATATATATATATATTAGCTTGGAACATTATTTATTGGGTGTATTTTAGAAATTTATTTTGGGTGTTAGTATTTTTTTGTTAAACTTTTTTTGAATTCATAGTTCTAAATATTTTGTTCCCGGACACCTTTCAGTAGAAAAATCATATGAAATCCAAAAAAAATCAGAAAAATACGAAACTGGCGGCCACGCATTCGTATCGAAATTATTTAGAACCATGGCTTGAGAACTCGTTAGATAGGTCGTTCGAACGACCTCGTTCGAACGAGAAGTCATTCGAACCAGTTTTCAAACGAGATTTTTTTTTTCGTTCTGTCTCTCCGTTAGAAGTCTCGTTCGAACGAGATTTCTAACGAAAAAACAGCGGGAACAGTTTTAAGCCAGTTTTTTTCCACTTTTCCACTACTTTGCCCCACTTCCTTTTTGACATACTTCTTAAGTGCGGGAACTAACTTTTTGTAGACAATTTTTTCACATTCTAATAGTCTTTTGAAAGCAAAACTTTTAAGAAAAATTTCCATGTTTTGTGTTTGACTTTATGGATTAAATTCATTAAAAACACATACACACCCATTGTTTTGTTTATCCAAGTTCATATATATATATATATATATATATATATATATATATATATATACATCTTGCTTGGAGTTTGGCACCGGGTTTATCTCTACACCGAATTGAAGAGATTGTTTGGGTTTTCTTCTACATCCCTTAAAGAAGAAGAGTTCGTTTTGCTGCGGCATTCTCATGTGGTAAAAGACACCACGTGTGGTTGACGGTTTACCTATTATCCGATTGGTGAGTCCAAGATCACGGTGGAGCTCCGTGGTTATCCGCTAGGAAGAGGTGATTATAAGAAAACGCGTCAAGACTAGAGAGGGTTCGAGTTTAGGAAGTAAGTCATCTGTCTTGTAAATGTAATTCCGTACTTAGTGGATTTGAGGCTAGGGTCGCCCGAGGTTGTTTCCCATTGTGGGTTTTTCCTCATACATCGCGGCGTAGTGTGATTGATTTATTTTATCTTGCATAATGACTTAGAACTCATGCTTAGGATAATTCAAGATAAAATTGGTTTTAATTGTCACACTTAATTTAATTTGGTGCATAATTAAATTTGGGTAAAGTTTATTTAATTCAAGTCTATTGTTAAAACTGGTTTGGCGTAACTTGGAAACAATGATAAATATGACTTAGTCAAATTCTAGGACTTGAATGAATTAATTGTGTTTAAGTGAAATCAATAGTGTGTGTGTATTAATCATATTTTCACTTGGTTTAATTTTAATTTGTGAAGAAATTAAAATTTGGTAATTCATTTTATTGAACCATCACCTTTACGCTTCTGCATATCTATTTCAACAAGGAAATTGATTTTAAGTATAAGGATTTTAAATTCGGGGGCCCTTGGGCCGTTTTCATATGCCAGCACCATAGATTTTATGTGGGGTGTCGATTAGTATATATATTATATGAGTGATTAATATATATATATATATATATATATATATATATATATATATATATATATATATATATATATATATATATATACCTGAGATTCTTCCACTGTGCGTATAAGAAGATAAGTAATCGAATAAATGCTCCTAATCATAGTAAGTGTTTAAACTTCACAACAGCAGTGAGAAATATATAATTGACTTCTTAACCTTGAAGAAGATGTTATCTTAATTTAATAATAGACTTAGGATATTGCGAATCATAGCTTATGGGAGAAGTATAGAGTTAGACTTATAAGTTATTTTAGTAGTACGATAGGCGTGCATACTAGATGAGAGGTGAGAATTCTCAAGAGAGTGTCGTGTACTAACATGGTTGTTATATTGGCTAGTAAGCATTTTAAATGCTTGCTAAACTATTTTCAAATTGTTTTTACACTCGGGCTCTGACCCATTTCCTGTCATTTTCCCTTATCTTGTATGTATATATATATATATATATATATATATATATATATATATATATATATATATATTACAGGTGCTCAGCCACAGGGGCACCAGGTGTAGATTCATTTGACTGGACGTGCAACAACTTGTGTGGGAGTTGCAGGTCATTACAGTAGACGCTTCCTCTTTTGGCTCCTCGAATTTCTATTTAGTGCCTTTAGCTAGGGCATGTGTCATCCATTTCCAGACTTTTGTTTAGACTTGATAGGGATTTCATAC
The DNA here is from genome assembly GCA_949130495.1 of Sambucus nigra. Classification (NCBI taxonomy): domain Eukaryota; kingdom Viridiplantae; phylum Streptophyta; class Magnoliopsida; order Dipsacales; family Adoxaceae; genus Sambucus; species Sambucus nigra. The sequence goes on from OX422211.1 coordinate 311,587,293, forward strand.
ACTTCTATCATTTCTGTATTCTGTTTTCATTTGGGATTATTTTATCTATCAAATTATCGGTAGTTGTGGTTATTTATTTGGATTTGAGTAATCTAGTTGGCATGTTTCATTGGATGATTGGTATCTTTATCATTTGTGTTTTTCATAAAATAGTTTATGCTTAAAATATTTTTACAACAAAATTTAATAAATAAAATAATTTAAATTGTTTAAACACTTAGCTTAATTATTTAAGGGGATTAAAACGAAAAATTGTTTTCAACAGTGATGCTAAGAATGAACCACACCGTTCACCTTGATTTTTAATTTAATAAACGACTGATCACCCGGTATTTAATTAGGCGGGGTGTTACAGATGGTATCAGAGCATCAGGCTCAACTGTCCTTTAGGATCTGTACGACTTATTGCGCTTTTAGCTTAGCGTCCTTGATATAGAGCCCTATTTTTAGGACTGTTGCATTCTTATTTGTACGATTTACGTCTTCAGCTATTTGAGATTGATAATAAAACTGTAGACTAATAAACTTCCTTCTAGTTTCAGATGCCTCCGAGACAAGCACCCTGAGACAAAAATACCCAGCCCGAGCAGCCAACAGCTCCGACTCAGGTAATAATGAACGCAACTGAAATAGCTGCCATAGTTTCCCAAGCGGTGAATGACGCATTAGCGATAGTGCAGAAGGATCCACTCGAGATTCATGCAGTAGCGCCAGTGCCAGCACATCTTCCCACGGCATGGGAGAGGGTTAGGGATGCCTTTCAGAAGGCCCATCCCCCGGAGTTCTCGGGTGGTTCCGATATTATCATCGCCAACCAATGGAAAAAGGATATCCAGAGGCATTTGCATATATATGAGTACACTGACATGCAGAGGCAGTTACTGGCATCCTTTAAGCTAGTGGGGGCTTCTTTGCAATGGTGGGAGTCCACCACCACCTTAGAGAAGAGGGACAACATGTTGATTCAGTCATTTTGGGTGCGATTTGATCGCAAATATTTCCCATCTGCCGTGCAGACTGACATGAGGCAGAGATTATTAAATCTTAAGCAAGAGAGTATGATCATTTTCGAGTATGAGGAGGAGTTCATGAGACTTTTCACTATAGTGCCGGATGAGGCACCCATTGAGGAGAAGAAGATTTTACTGTTCTGGGATGGATTATCCTGAAGGATTCGTCAACACCTCATAGGTAATCTAATGTTGGGTACCTACATTGATGTACTCAATGCCGCTCTATTGCATTTCCAGGATCACCATTTCCATCAGCAGGGAAGCAAGCGAGCAGGAGAGTCCAGCTAGTAGGGCCAGACAGGGGGCAGTAGTACTGGTTGGGCACCGGTAGCTCAGGGACATATTCGTCACAGTGAGTAGAGTTCCCATCCGGGGGATCGTGCCAAGATATTTTGATTCGGTGATTCCAGGCAGTAATTTAGTGGATTTAGACAGGACAAGCATGGCCAGTCTAGTAAGCATGACCAGCAGGGCCAATACCGTCAGCAGTAGGGTCAGCAGCAGGGCCAATAGCATTTTCAGCTGCGCCAACAGGGCTAGTAGCGGGGTGGTAATGACCATCAGGGCCGTAGACAGCAGGGACAGAGGGGAGGAAACTTCAGGGGCAGGTGCTTTGGATGGGGCAAGAATGGCCATAGGCGCCAGGATTGACCAGAGGGAGATAGGGCCCCATAGCAGTAGGGTGCTCGTCAGGAGCCACAGAGACCACTTTTTCCAGCCACCCTCCCAACACCACCTCTGATGCCAGCTTTACTAGCCATCCCAGTAGTCCTCATCCAGTAGGGACAATTACATTATGGACATATCTATAACGTCCACCAGCCAACAGCACCGTAAATGCCACCTGCGATTGAGGGTACGTTTCCTATTCATGGCACTATGAGATATGTTTTATTTGATACTGGGGCGTCCACTATTTTATAGCTACTAGTTTCGCACGGGCCACGGGGTAATTAGACACGGCAGAGAGTACAGTGACATGCGTAGATTCGCCACTGGGAAATGGGTCCTTAATTTTATTTATATGCCGAGGAGTAGGTATAGATATTGGTAGCTTGATTTTACCTGTAGATATGCTAGTTTTAGATATGCATGAGCACGGATCTTTGCCATTCCTGGTCAGGATATGTTTTTGGTGGCATTGCCTCGCCCAGAGGGAGGCTCTTCCACCTATTTGTATTACATAGAGGAGGAGACCTTTAAGGAGATTGTGATTACCCTGGGTTTGATTCTAGTTGTTCGTGAGTTTTTGGATGTGTTCCAAGAGATACCGGGCCTACCTCCCAGTCGAGAGATAAATTTTGTCATAGACTTGATGCCGAGCACTCGATCGATTGCAAGTACACCGTACCGTATGGTTCCAACAGAGATGAGGGAGTTACGGGATCAGATAGAGCAGCAGTTAGGTCAAGGCTTCATTCGTAGGAGCACCTCGTCTTGGGGTGCTCCAGTGTTATTTGTGAAAAAGTGAGATGGTTCTTTGGGATTGTGCGTGGACTATAGAGAGTTGAACAAGGTCATGATACAGAATAAGTATCCGTTGCATCAAATCGATGACTTGTTTGACCAGCTAAGGGAAGCTTCCTTTTTTTTGAAGATAGATTTGTGATCGGGATACCATCAGCTACAGATTACAGAGCAGGATGTGCCGAAGACTGTTTTCTTGATGAGATATGGGTCCTATGAGTTCAAAGTCATGCCGTTTGGGATGACAAATGCTCCAGCCCTATTCGTGGACTTGATGAACGAGTGTTCAAAGAGTTCTTAGATTAGTTTGTCATCGTCTTCATAGATGACATCCTGATTTATTCACAAACTAAGGGGGAGCATGCCGAGCACTTGAGACAGGTTCTTTAGACTCTACGAGAGCATCAACTGTATGCCAAATATGAGAAATACGAGTTCTGGTTATGGGACGTACAGTTTCTGGGACACGTTGTGTCAGAATTGGGGATATTAATGGACCCGAGCAAAGTGTTGGCAGTAAGGGAGTGGGGATAGCCCACGACACCGACAAAGGTGCATAGTTTCTTGGGGTTAGTCGGGTACTATAGGCAATTCATTAGAGGCTTTTCGAAGATAGCGGGTCCATTGACGAATCTGACTCACAAGGGGATACCATACATATGGGATGATGCCTATTAATTGGCTTTTGACGAGCTAAAGGATAAGTTGACTTCGGTGCTAGTTCTTGCTTTACTCGGGTTGGGAGTGGAGTACCTGGTGTATACTGATGCCTCTCTACAGGGACTCGGTGGAGTAATTCAGCAGGAGGAATAGGCTATAACTTATCCCTCCCGCAAGATTAAGCCTCATAAAAGGAAATAGCCCACCCATGACCTGGAGCTAGGAGCGGTCGTGTTTGCATTGTGCATTTAGAGGCATTACTTGTTGAGGGAGAAGTTTCACTTATTCATAGACCACAAGTCACTGCAATACTTGTTCACTCAGTGGGAGTTGAACATGCATCAACGCAGGTGGATGGAGTTTGTGAAAGACTACTAGTTCGAGATACAGTACCATCCGGGGAAGGCTAACGTGGTTGCTGATTCTTTAAGCCGTAGGTTGGTGGGTGAAGTGACAAAAGTATAGAAAGTGAAGTGGAAAGAGTTGGGTCACCAAGATGCGGTAGCCCGTTCCTTTATATCCGTTATTACAGTCACACCGTAGATTATTACGAGGGTGATACAAGCCCAAGTAGTGGATATGTTTTGTCAGGATCAAATTGTACGACTCTTAGCTCAGGGTGCTGAATCCTATTCAGTGAGTTTTGATGGGGGTTTGAGGTTTAATGGGAGATTGGTGGTCTTGGAGGGAGATGATTTACGTCATGCAGTGATGACACAGTCGCACGGGTCTAGATTTGTGGTACACCCCGGAGGGGATAAAATGTACCAAGATATGAGGCGACATTATTGGTGGAGTGGGATGAAGATGGACATTACGGAGTTCATGTCCAAGTGTGCTACCTGTCAGATGGTAAAGGTGGACCACCAGAGACCACCAGGGTTACTTCATCCATTGGATATACCCACGTGGAAATGGGAGAGTATTTCCATGGACTTCATTACTAGGATGCCTACATCACACCGGGGTCACGATTCCATATGGGTAATAGTGGATCGATTGACCAAGGTAGCTCACTTATTGCCAGTACGTACAGACTACACTACGGGCCAATATGCGTAGTTGTTTATTTCTGAGGTAGTGAGATTGCATGGGGTGCCCTTAGATCTCATATCTGACAGTGACAAGATTTTTATGTCACGCTTCTGGGAGAGATTTCAGGAGGCTATGGGTATAGAGTTGAGATTGAGTTCAGCTTATCACCCGCAGACAGATGGACAGACATAGCATACCAATCAGATGCTGGAGGATATGCTACGCATGTGCGTCCTTAATTTTAGAGGAGGTTAGGAGTTGTATCTTCCACTGGTGGAGTTTGCTTATAATAACTCCTATCAGTTTATGATCGGCATTGCCCCATTTGAGGCATTGTATGGTAGACCTTGTCGTTCTCCCGCTTGTTGGATAGAGGTGGGGGATAAGTTGTTCGGACGAGAGGTAATTCAAGAGACGTGAGTTAAGATAGAGTTAATCAGGAGTCCCATTCGGGTATCCCAGGACAGGAAGAAAAGCTACGCCGATGCAAAGCACTTCTTCTGAGGGTTTAGCATGGGGGACCAAGTATTACCGCGTGTGTCTCCTAAGAAAGGAGTAATGAGATTCGGGAAGAAGAGGAAGTTGGATCCAAGGTACGTAGGACCATTTCCCATTATAGAGAGGATAGGGCCGATGGCATACAGATTGGGGTTTCCAGAGCACTTGCACCGTATTCACGATGTATTCCACATCTCGTCATTGAGACGATATCTTCGGGATGATATGGCCCACACGCACATCGCGATAGAGGAGATCGACTTATAGCCCAACAGTTCTTATGAGGAGAGACCAGTGGCTATCCTAGACCATAATGAGAGGAGATTGAGGTCGAAGCCAGTTACACTTGTACGGGTCTAGTGGGAGCATCATAACGTGGAGGAGTCCACTTTGGGAGCGCGAAGCAGATATGCGTGAAAAATACCCATATTTATTTTTAACAGGTACGCCTTATTTTCTGAATTTCGAGACGAAATTCCGTTATTAGGGGGGAAGTATGTAATACCCCATATTTTTATGGCTTTTAAATTTGGGATTTATTAAATTTAATTGAGATAAATTAATTTAATATTAGTCGAGAAATTTATTTTAAATATTTACTAGCGGGACGGGAGTTAGTAATTATTGGAAATTTATTGAATATTACTTAATGAGTAAAGTAATATATAGAATTGAATTTATTAAAATTATTGCGAGTGAATAATATGACAATTATGGAAAATTAAGTCGGGACGCGCATGTATCGTGTCGGGACTAAATTATTATAATAAAAAGTGAAATAAATTATAAGTCGCCTGTATGGTCATTTCGAGTGCGTCAACGTGTTCGCAAGGGTCGAGATAGTCAGAAAAGTGTATCTGGGGGTTTAGTTTGGGTCCCGGGGCGATTTTAGGCCTAACTGGCATCCCGAGAGGGCAATTTAGTCATTCTCCATTTTTGGCCTTAGTTAATGACGAAAATTGGGAATTAATATCAGATGTTAGGATATACTTCTAGGGTTAACATTCTCAAAAGTTTAGAACGACAGTGAGGGGAAGAAAGGAAAAAGCTTTCCAAGAATTTAAGGCCAAGAACTAACAAATTTATACCTCCACCACCACCAAAGCGTAGATCGGAGCGAGGGGATCAAGCCTATACCAGTCTATTTCATGGAATCAGACCTACAATCTTAAGTCAAGTATCTATCTTACTAATTCTTAGTAAATATTTCACCCATGTTAGAAAAGGATTGGTGAATACTGTAATACCCCGTATTTTTATGCTATATTAATTTGGGGATTTATTAAATTTAAAGTGAGTGATTTATTTAATAAAAATCCGAAAATTAATTATGTTATAATTATTAACGTGACGAGAGTTAGTAATTATGGGAAATTGGTTGAATATTACTAATGAGCAAAGTAATATGTAATATTGGTTATATTGTATGTCATGAGAGAATAAAATGACAATTTTGAAAATTTGAGTAGGGACGCGCCCGTGTCGCGTCAGGACTAAATATTGATAAATAAAAATGAATATTTTATAAGTTGCCCGTAGGGTCGTTTTGAGTGCGCCAACGCGTCCGGAAGGATCGAGATAGTCAGAAAAGTGTATCCGGGGGTGTAGTTTGGGTCTCGAGGCGTTTTTAGGCCTAATTAGTAACCCGGGAGGGCATTTTGGTCATTTTACATTTGTGGGTAATTAAACCCACGAAAATTAGTGGAGTTATATCAGATACATAGGTTACCTTCTAGGGTTAGAAACTCTAAACACAAGTGACGACCATTGGAGAAGAGAGGAGAGAGCTCTCAAGCAATTTCAAGGCCCAAAACTCAACGGTTTGCGCCGCCGCCACCACCAACGCGTCGATCGCGAGACGGGGAACGCAACGAAACCAAAATCAGCCGCATTCCAGACTTCTGAAAATCCCAGGCAAGTATTTATCTTGCTATTTTCGTTGGTGCAATTTCCATATTAGTTTAGGAATGATTAGGGATGAGATACATGGAAGAAAACCCAAATTTTGATAGGAATTTGGATGTAGTAAAGACTTAAACCTTATTCTGGAAGTCCCTTGTGATATAGAAAGATAACCCACGAAATTTTGTTGTAATTAAGGAAGGAAATTCTGGTAAAAATAGATTAGAACCATGATTAAGAAAAATTCTAGGGTTCTTGATGATTAGATAAGATTTTGGGTTGATTATTCATGTTTAATGATAGAAATACACATGCTTTACGTTGAAAACACCTGGTATAATGTTATAATGTTAGTAGTAGAAATTTTGGGACGTTTGGAGTTGAAAAATATGGATTTGGATGAAGATAGATGGTAGAACCCGTAACTGCAATTCTGCAGAAATCAAAATACCTGCTTGATCGATCGATCGAGCATAGAGCTTCGATCGATCGAAGGTTCGATCGATCGAGTCCCAAACCTCGATCGATCGACCCCTCCTGGCAGACTCATATTTCCCTTATTAAATGAGTTAAATTTAATTTATCATGAAATATTTCTTGGGCATCCTTCATATAATGTTTTGGGAGATAGGGGAGACCAGTAGGTTATACAAATGAATTTTGTAGATACTTAATGTGGACTAAGAATTACATTTTTGGGATAATTACTTATAAATCGATTAATTTATGTATTGAAGGGTAAGGTGCGTAAGAGGGTTACGTTGGAACATAATAAGGACACCTACTGAATTTTATACATGTGAGGATAGAGTTCACGAGTGTCGCGAAAGGAGTTGGAGAAACCCTTCGAGTTAAGGTTAGTGACAAACCCTTATAAGAATACTTAATGCGAAAATTTAAGGATAAATGTCGTAATTATGGGTGATGAGAGAAACCTATATTAATATCATGATAAGCGGTATATTTATATGGTTGTGTATGCATATATTATATACGTGTGAAAAACATACCCGTGCTACTTGCTATCCATGAGGTTATCGCGCTGGGACAGTCTTATCTCGATGGGACCTTTATGGGGGATATTGACTTGTAACCTAGAAGATATATATCCTTGGTATAGGCTATCGAATCGATAGTTCAGATGATCCTAAGAGGCGTGGGGTATGTACTGACCTCTTAGAGACTTGGAATCTATACTTCGCCTCAATATTGTTTTGTGTATATATGTTGATACAGTTCGAGAGTGATTCCGAACTTGTATATCCCTTAGTGTGAGCGATACGGGGATTGGATAGCAGAGTATGCCTACACCATAATTTGCATGTTGGTGCTGTTAGAATATATATATTATACGAGTGCTTAATATATGTATATGAATTTGGGAAATTTAAAATGTTGCTGTGATATAGTAAGTGAGAAATAATTCCGGATTATAAATCGAAAATACTTGTTTGAAAAGTATAATGTGTCACTGGGAAACTTTATAAATTAATAAAGCTAAAACGAGAGTCGTACTGCTAATTGGAAGTATCCTTTTAAACAATGATATTGTTCGGTTTTGAAATCTTATGAGTAAGTTAAGATAAGCTAAATTATTGGGAAGGTTAGTATGATAAAATGATAAGATAACCGTTGGGAAGGTTAGTGCGATAGGCGTGCACATTAGAAGAGAGGTGAGAATTTCTCAAGAGAGTGTCGCTCTAATATGTTGTTGCATTGGCCTGTATCAATTTAAATACTTGCTAAACGTATTTTAAATCAAACACACTTTCGGGCTCTGACCCGTTTTTTCTCTCTCTCTCTCTCTCTCTCTTGTATATATATGAATGTATTACAGGTGCCCAGCCACAGGGGCGTCTTGCTTAGGATCTCTTGGAAGGAACGCGCTGCAGCATAGGTTGGAGTTGCAGGTCTCTTGATTAGACGACTTCGTTCATTCGGATCCACTCTTAGTACTTTCATTTAGTTGGGCATGTGTAGCTCTTTCCATTATTCCGTTGTTATTGGACATTTGTATTTCAGCTATTTCCAGTATTACTACTATGGGTTTTATTCAGTTTGATTTTGTTACTTTATATTTCGCATGTTGACATTCGGTTGACGAATGTTTTAAATTAGTTGGACTATGTTGGAGATATTTAATGTGGTGTGATTCTTACTTATTGAATGTTGTTAATAAAATAAATGATTTTCTTTAAATAAAATTTGGAATGTATGTATGAAAATGGTTTTGACACTTAGCTTAATTATTTAGGGTGTTAAATTGGAAAATTTATTTTTTATCGACAGTGATGCTGAGAATGAACCAACTATTTACCTTGATTTAGTTTAATAAAGGAGTGATCGCCCGGTATTTAATTAGGCGGGGTGTCACAGGTGGTATCAGAGCATCAGGTTCTAGTGTCCATAGGATCTGTACGGCTTACTTTCGCTTTCAGCTTAACGTTATTGCTATAGAGCCCTATTTTAGGATTGTTGTACTCTTGTTTTACGTTTAAGTCTTTAGCTATTTGAGATTTGATGATAACTGTAGACTAATAAACTTGTTCACATTTCAGATGCCTCCGAGACGTGCTCCGAAAGATAAGCGTGCCCATGCCGAGCAACCAGCAGCTCCGGCACCAGGCACAATGAATGCAAATGAAGTAGTCGCCATTGTTGCTCAGGCGGTGAATGCCGCGATAGCGGTGATTCAGCAGGCTCCACCCCAGGTTCAGGCAGTGGCGCCAGTACCAGCACAGCTTCCATCTGCATGGGAGAGGGTTCGGGATGCTTTTCAGAAAGCGCATCCCCCCGAGTTCTCTGGTAGCTCCGATATTGTCACAGTTAGCCAATGGAAGAAAGACATCCAGCGGCACCTCCGTATGTATGAGTGCACTGATGTGCAAAAGCAGTTATTGGCTTCCTTTAAGCTGGTGGGAGCCGCTTTGCAGTGGTGGGAGTCCACTACCACATTGGAGGAGAGGGACACGGTCCCTATTCAGTCATTTTGGGAGCGGTTTGACCACAAGTATTTTCCACCCGCCGTGCAGACTGAGATGAGGCGGAGATTACTGAATCTGAAGCAGGAGAGTCTTACTGTAGCAGAGTATGAGGAGGAGTTCATGAGACTTCTCACCATTGTGCCAGATGAGGCACCTACTGAGAGCAAGAAGATTATGCTGTTTGTCGACGGGTTAGCTTGGAGGATCCGTCAGCACCTTATTGGGAATTTATCCCTGAGTACTTTCACTGATGTACTCAATGCCGCATTTCTACATTACCAGGATCACCGCTTCCATCTGCAGGGAAGCAAGAGAGAAGGAGAGTCCAGCCAGCAGGGCAGGACCGGGGGTAATAGTGCCAGTGGGGCACCATCTCTTGGACAGACTCGTCAGCACGAGCAGAGTTCCCATCAGGGGGACCCTGCTAAGCGATTTCGTTCAGGTGATTCTAGGCAGGGATATGGGGGGCTATAGGCAGGGCCAGCCTAATCAGCAGGGCCAGCAGGGCCAACACCGACAGCAGGGACAGCAGCAGAGCCAACAGCGTGCTAATCAGGGCCAACAGGGCCAGTGGTGGGGAGGTAACGGCCAGCAGGGTCGTGGTCAGCAGGGACAGAGGGGAGGTAATTTCAGAGGCCGATGTTTTGGGTGTGGTAAGCACGGCCATAGGCGCCAGAATTGTCCGGAGGGAGATAGGGCCCCACAGCAGCAGGGTGCCCGTAATGAGCCACAGAGACCACTTTTTCCGGATGCACTCCCAGCTCCAGCCCAGGTGCCAGCCCTACCAGCCATTCCAGCAGCTCCAGTGCAGCAGGGGCAATTACATTATGGACGTGTCTATAACGTCCACCAGGCAGCAGATCCACGGGCACCACCCGCGATTGAGGGTATGCTTCCTATCAACGGTACTACGGGTCGGGTTTTGTTTGATACGGGGGCAACACATTGTTTTATAGCTACGCATTTTGCGAAGGCCTTAAGGTTGTTAGCCACAGCAGAGAGCACAGTGACGTGTGTGGACTCACCACTGGGGAGTGGGTCACTTATTTTCTTTATATACCGAGGAGTGGGGGTAGAGATCGGTAGTTTGGTATTACCTGTGGACATGTTAGTCTTAGACATGCACGAGCATGATGTGATTATTGGTATGGATTGGCTCACAGCTTATAGAGCCATGATTGATTGCTTCGGTGGGAGCATTGTTTTTGCCATTCCGGGCCAAGAGATGTTTGTAGTGGCGATGACTCGCCCAGAGGGAGGTTCGACCGCTCATTTGTATTACATAGAGGAGGATACATCTAAGGAGGTTATAATTCCCTTAGATTCGATCCCAGTTGTCAGGGAGTATTCCGATGTGTTCCAGGAGATACCAGGCCTACCCCCCAATCGAGAGATAGACGTTGTTATAGATTTATTGCCAGATGCGAGACCTATAGCACGCGCACCGTACCGTATGGCTCCGGCAGAGATGCGAGAGCTACGAGATTAGATAGAGCAGCTGTTAGGTCAGGGCTTCATTCGCAGGAGTACCTCACCTTGGGGCTCTCCAGTTTTGTTTGTGAAGAAGAGAGATGGTTCACTGAGATTGTGTGTGGACTACCGGGAGCTGAATAAGGTCACGATACGGAATAAGTATCCGTTGCCTCGAATCGATGATCTGTTCGACCAGTTGAGGGGAGCAACTTTCTTTTCGAAGATAGATTTGAGGTCGGGGTACCATCAGTTACGTATTAGAGAGCAGGATGTTTCAAAGACTGCCTTCTTGTAGAGATATGGGTCCTACGAGTTCAGGGTGATGCCGTTCGGACTCACAAATGCCCCAGCCGTTTTCATGGACTTGACGAACCGAGTATTCAGAGAGTTCTTGGATCAGTTCGTCATCGTCTTCATAGATGACATCTTAATATATTCACACTCCGAGGAGGAGCATGCCGAGCACTTGAGGCAGGTTCTTCAGACTCTACGAGAGCATCAGTTGTATGCTAAGTACGAGAAGTGTGGATTCTGGTTGCGAGAGGTACAGTTCTTGGGGCATGTTGTTTCTGAGCAGGGAATAGCAGTTGACCCGAGTAAAGTGTCAGCGGTGAGGGAGTGGGGACAGCCCACGACACCGACGGAAGTGCATAGTTTCTTGGGGTTAGCTGGTTACTACAGGAGATTCATTCGGGGATTCTCCAAAATAGCGGGTCCATTTACCAATCTGACTCGCAAGTGGGTACCATATGTTTGGGATGACGCTTGTCAGTTGGCTTTCGACGAGCTGAAAGACAAGATTACTTCAGCGCCAGTCCTTGCGTTACCGAAGCCGGGTGTGGAGTACCTGGTTTACACCGATGCCTCTTTATGGGGACTTGGGGGAGTACTTCAGCAGGAGGAGAAGGCTATAGCTTTTGCCTCCTGCAAGCTTAAGCCGCATGAAAAGAATTACCCCCCCACGACCTGGAGTTAGCAGCGGTCATCTTTGCATTGAGGATATGGAGGCACTATTTGTTGGGAGAGAAATTCCGTTTGTTCACAGACTACAAGTCGTTGCAGTACCTGTTCACTCAGCGAGAGCTGAATACGCGTCAGCGCAGATGGCTAGAGTTTGTGAAGGACTACCAGTTCGATATACAGTATCATCCGGGAAAGGCCAACGTAGTTGCTGATGCGTTGAGCCGTAGACCGGTAGACGAAGTAGCAGACGTCTGGAAAGTAAAGTGGAAGGAGTTGGGTCATCAGGAAGCAGTAGCACGTTCTTTCATGTCCATGATGTCAGTCACACCCGAGATTGTTACGAGGGTGATACAGGCACATACCACAGACCCGTTTTGCCAAGAGCAGATTGTGCGACTTCTAGCCGAGGGCGCTGAGTCTTATTCTGCTAGTTCCGATGGAGGTTTGAGGTTTAATGGGAGATTGGTGGTTCCAGAAGGAGAAGAATTACGTTATGCAGTGATGACTCATTCTCATGGGTCCTGATTTGCAGTACATCTGGGAGGCGACAAGATGTACCAGGATATGAGGCGACAATACTGGTGGAGTGGGATGAAGAAGGACATCGCCGAGTTCGTGTCCAAGTGTTCTACATGCCAACTGGTAAAGGTGGACCACCAGAAACCGTCAGGATTGCTTTAGCTATTGGAAGTACCCGCGTGGAAGTGGGAGAGTATCTCCATGGATTTTATTACAGGGTTTCCTACATCACAGCGGGGCCACGATTCTATCTGGGTGATTGTAGACCGTTTGACCAAGGTGGCTCATTTTCTGCCGGTGCAGACAGATTATACTACGGGTCAGTATGCTCAGTTGTTCATCGCTGAGATTGTTAGATTACACGGGGTGCCCCTGAATATTGTGTCAGATAGGGACAAGATTTTCGTGTCACGTTTTTGGGAAATCTTTCAGGAGGCTATGGGTACCGAGTTGAGGTTGAGTTCAGCTTACCACCCACAGACAGATGGACAGACATAGCGTACTAATCAGATGTTAGAGGATATGCTACGCATGTGTGTTCTCGATTTTAGAGGAGGTTGGGAGTCACATCTTCCACTGGTAGAGTTTGCTTATAATAACTCTTATCAGTTTACGATTGGTATGGCTCCATTTGAGGCTTTGTATGGCAGGCCTTGTCGTTCCCTAGCTTGTTGGCTCGAAGTGGGGGATAACAAGTTGCTAGGACCAGAGGTGATTCAGGAGACCTCCGCGAGGATTGAGATGATCAGGAGTCGCATTCGGGTAGCCCAGGACAGGCAAAAGAGCTACGCCGATGCGAAACGGTTCTTTCGAGAGTTTAGTGTGGGGGACCAAGTGTTATTGCATGTATCTCCTATGAAAGGAGTGATGAGGTTCGGGAAGAAGGGGAAGTCGGCTCTGAGGTACGTGGGACCATTTCCCATCATCGAGAGGATTGGGCCGGTTGCATACAGGTTGGGACTGCCAGAGCATTTACATCGCATTCACGATGTATTCCACATCTCGTCGTTGAGACGATATCTTCGGGATGATATGGCCCATACTCACATTGCGATAGATGAGATCGACTTACAGCCTGACAGCTCTTATGAGGAGAGACCGGTGGCTATCCTAGACAATAGTGAGAGGAGATTGAGGTCGAAGATAGTTCCACTTGTGCGGGTTCAGTGGGAGCATCATAATGTGGAGGAATCCACTTGGGAGCGCGAGGCAGATATGCGCGAGAGATATCCAGAGTTGTTTTTACCAGGTATGCCTTATTTTCCGAATTTCGGGACGAAATTCCGTTATTAGGGGGGAAGTATGTAATACCCAGTATCTTTTATGCTATATTAATTTGGGGATTTATTATATTTAATGTGAGTGATTTATTTAATAAAAATCTGGAAATTAATTATGTTATAATTATTAACGTGACGAGAGTTAGTAATTATGGGAAATTGGTTGAATATTACTAATGAGCAAAGTAATATTTAATATTGGTTATATTGAATGTCATGAGAGAATAATATGACAATTTTGAAAATTTGAGTCGGGACACGCCCGTGTCGCGTCAGGACTAAATATTGATAAATAAAAATTTATATTTTATAAGTTGCCCGTAGGGTAGTTTTGAGTGCGCCAACGCGTCCGGAAGGGTCGAGATAGTCAGAAAAGTGTACCCGGGGGTGTAGTTTGGGTCTCGGGGCGTTTTTAGGCCTAATTAGTAACCCGGGAGGGCATTTTGGTCATTTTACATTTATGGGTAATTAAACCCACGAAAATTAGTGGAGTTATATCAGATACCTAGGGTACCTTCTAGGGTTAGAAACTCTAAACACAAGTGACGGCCATTGGAGAAGAGAGGAGAGAGCTCTCAAGCAATTTCAAGGCCCAAAACTCAACGGTTTGCGCCGCCGCCACCACCAACGCGTAGATCGCGAGACGGGGAACGCAACCATACCAAAATCAGCCGCATTCCAGACTTTTGAAAATCCCAGGCAAGTATTTATCTTTCTATTTTCGTTGGTGCAATTTCCATATTAGTTTAGGAATGATTAGGGATGAAATACATGGAAGAAAACCCAAATTTTGATAGGAATTTGCATGTAGTAAAGACTTAAACCTTATTCTAGAAGTCCCTCGTGATATAGAAAGATAACCCACGAAATTTTGTTGTAATTAAGGAAGGAAATTCTGGTAAAAATAGATTAGAACCATGATTAAGAAAAATTCTAGGGTTCTTGATGATTAGATAATATTTTGGGTTGATTATCCATGTTTAATGATAGAAATACACATGCTTTACGTTGAAAACACCTGGTATAATGTTATAATGTTAGTAGTAGAAATTTTGGGACGTTTGGAGTTGAAAAATATGGATTTAAATGAATATAGATGGTAGAACCCGTAACTGCAATTCTGCAGAAATCAAAATACCTGCTTGATCGATCGATCGAGCATAAAGCTTCGATCGATCGAAGGTTCGATCGATCGAGTCCCAAACCTCGATCGATCGACCCCTCCTGGAAGACTCCTATTTCCCTTATTAAATGAGTTAAATTTAATTTATTATGAAATATTTCTTGGGCATCCTTCATATAATGTTTTGGGAGATAGGGGAGACCAGTAGGTTATACAAATGAATTTTGGAGATACTTAATGTGGACTAAGAATTAAATTTTTGGGATAATTACTTATAAATCGATTAATTTATGTATTGAAGGGTAAGGTGCGTAAGAGGGTTACGTTGGAACATAATAAGGACACCTACTGAATTTTATACATGTGAGGATAGAGTTCACGAGTGTCGCGAAAGGAGTTGGAGAAACCCTTCGAGTTAAGGTTAGTGACGAACCCTTATAAGAATACTTAATGCGAAAATTTAAAGATAAATGTCGTAATTATGGGTGATGAGAGAAACCTATATTGATATCATGATAAGCGGTATATTTATATGGTTGTGTATGCATATATTATATACGTGTGAAAAACGTACTCGCGCTACTTGCTATCCCTGAGGTTACCGCGCTGGGACAGTCTTATCTCGATGGGACCTTTATGGGGGATATTGACTTGTACCCTAGAAGATAGATATCCTTGGTACAGGCTATCGAATCGATAGTTCAGACGGTCCTAAGAGGCGTGGGGTATGTACTGACCTCTTAGAGACTTGGAATCTATACTTCGCCTCAATCTTGTTTTGTGTATATATGTTGATACAGTTCGAGAGTGATTCCGAACTTGTATATCCCTTAGTGTGAGCGATACGGGGATTGGATAGCAAAGTATGCCTACACCATAATTTGCATGTTGGTGCTGTTAGAATATATATATTATACGAGTGCTTAATATATGTATATGAATTTGGGAAATTTAAAATGTTGCTATGATATAGTAAGTGAGAAATAATTCCGGATTATAAATCGGAAATACTTGTTTGAAAAGTATAATGTGTCACTGGGAAACTCTATAAATTAATAAAGCTAAAACGAGAGTTGTACTGCTAATTGGAAGTATCCTTTTAAACAATGATATTGTTCGGTTTTGAAATCTTATGAGTAAGTTAAGATAAGCTAAATTATTGGGAAGGTTAGTATGATAAAATGATAAGATAACCGTTGGGAAGGTTAGTGCGATAGGCGTGCACATTAGAAGAGAGGTGAGAATTTCTCAAGAGAGTGTCGCTCTAATATGTTGTTGCATTGGCCTGTATCAATTTAAATACTTGCTAAACGTATTTTAAATCAAACACACTTTCGGGCTCTGACCCATTTCTCTCTCTCTCTCTCTCTCTCTCTCTCTCTCTCTCTCTCTCTCTTGTATATATATGTATGTATTACAGGTGCCCAGCCACAGGGGCGTCTTGCTTAGGATCTCTAGGAAGGAACGCGCTGCAGCTTAGGTGGGAGTTGCAGGTCTCTTGATTAGACGACTTCATTCATTCGGATCCACTCTTAGTACTTTCATTTAGTTGGGCATGTGTAGCTCTTTCCATTATTCCGTTGTTATTGGACATTTGTATTTCAGCTATTTCCAGTATTGTTACTATGGGTTTTATTCAGTTTGATTGTGTTACTTTATATTTCGCATGTTGACATTCGGTTGACGAATGTTTTAAATTAGTTGGACTATGTTGCAGATATTTAATGTGGTGTGATTCTTACTTATTGAATGTTGTTAATAAAATAAATGATTTTCTTTAAATAAAATTTGGAATGTATGTATGAAAATGGTTTTGACACTTAGCTTAATTATTTAGGGTGTTAAATTGGAAAATTTATTTTTTCTCGACAGTGATGCTGAGAATGAACCAACTGTTTACCTTGATTTAATTTAATAAAGGAGTGATCGCCCGGTATTTAATTAGGCGGGGTGTCACAAATACATGTTTTATTGAAGAATTATATGATTTAGGAGATTTAAATCGCATGTTTTAATGCATGTAGTATGGAACCCTTGTCATATGTAGAGGATCACCCACAAAGTTGTAATGATTTAATATAAAGAAATCTGGAAAAAGGTTGAGAATATTGGAAATTATGATAAAACTAGGGTTCTTGATAACTCTAGTGAATTTGTCCCTTTAAATCCATGCCATTGAAGAATTCGTACATGTTTTACGTAGTAAATCATGTAGATAGGTTGACATAACTCTTGGTTTAATTGTTTGGGAGTTTGGGATGAATTAAGCGTGATTTAGAGGTTAAAAGGTGATGAAACCCGTAAGTTGGAATAGTCTAATCCGAGCAAGAACTTCTTGATCAATTGATCGACTCTAAAATGCCGATCGATTGACCCCTTTTCATCGATTGATTGACCCCTCCTGAAAATTGATTTTTTTTCTCTTTTTAATTAATTCGGTTAATATACGTAGGAACCCTTGGATATCATTTAAAGATCATAATGGGTCATGGAGAGGACTAGTAGGGTGTAACTAGGTTCCAGTGAATGTAATTTTATACGAGATGTAATCCTATGATAACTGTGGTATCAAATTTATTAGAAATTGTGCGTACGTTAAGTAAGGTATTGAGAGATTCAAGAAAAACTTAGACCAACATGGGAGTGAGGTTATGCCTACTGAATTTACCTTTAGGACGAGAAAATACTTCCAGGGACGAGAATTAATTATGAAATGGTTATAATTGAGAATAAAAAGAGATGAGTTCTTTATGCGTAAGAATTGGGTAATTTGTACTACGTACGGTTAAACTATTGTTATAGGTCGCGAGCGAACCTAATTGAAAGATGTGAATATTTATATATATAACCGAGTGATTGTGTATATATATATTATATATATCTCTGTGTATAATCATACCCGTGCTACTTGCTATCACGGAGGTTGCCGCGTCGGGACAGTCTTATCTCGATGGGACCTTTATTGGGGATATTGAATCATACGCTATAACATAGGATTCCTTGGTACAGGCTATCTGAAAATGATAGTCAAACGGTCCTAAGAGACGTGAGGGTATGTACTGACCTCTTAGTTACTTGGAACTATGCTTGTCCTTCATTTTCTGTGTATTGTGCTAATACAGTTTGAGAGTGATTTCGAACTAGTATTTCCCTTGTACGAGGTATACGAGGACTTGATAGCAGAGTATGCCAGCACCATAGATTTTATGTGGGGTGCGGATCAGTATATATATTGTATGAGTGATTAATATATATACCTATACCTGAGATTCTTCCACTGTGCGTATAAGAAGATAAATAATCAAATAAATGCTCTTAATCATAGTAAGTGTTTGAAACTTCACAACAGTAGTGAGAAATACATAATTGACTTAATTAACCTTTAAGAAGATGTTATCTTAATTTAATCATATACTTATGATCTTGCAACTCAGAGCTTATGGGAGAAGTATAGAGTTAGACTTATGAGTTATTTTAATAGTACGATAGGCGTTCACACTAGATGAGAGGTGAGAATTCTCAAGAGAGTGTCGTGTACTAACATGGTTGTCATATTGGCTAGTAAGCATTTTAAATACTTGTTAAACTATTTTACACTCGGGCTATGACCCGTTTCCTGTCATTTTCCCTTCTCTTGTATGTGTGTGTGTGTGTGTGTATATATATATATATATATATATATATATATATATATATATATATATATATATTACAGGTGCTCAGCCACAGGGGCATCAGGTGTAGATTCATTTGACTGGACGTACTGCAGCTTGTGTGGGAGTTGCAGGTCATTGTAGTAGACGCTTCCTCTTTTGGCTCCTCAGATTTCTATTTAGTGCCTTCAGCTATGGCATGTGTCTTCCATTTCCAGACTCTTATTTAGACTTGATAGGAATTTCATACACTTCTATCATTTCAGTATTCTGTTTTCATTTGGGATTATTTTATCTATCACATTGTCGGTAGTTGTGGTTATTTATTTTGATTTGAGTAATCTAGTTGGCATGTTTCATTGGATGATTGGTATCTTTATCATTTGTGTTATTCATTAATTAGTTTATGCCTAAAATGTTTTTACAACGGAATTTAATAAATAAAATAATTTAAATTGTTTTGACACTTAGCTTAATTATTTAGGGGGATTAAAACAAAAAATTGTTTTCGAAAGTGATGCTAAGAATGAACCACACCGTTTACCTTGATTTTGAATTTAATAAAGGACTGATCACCCGGTGTTTAATTAGGCGGGGTGTTACAACAGGTTAGAGTGGTGTATTCGTGAGGTTTACAATGGAACAAGTTAGACGGGGTAGTGTAACTAGGCGGGTCAAGATGCATGCACTAAGTGTGCACATTAGTTGAGAGGTGATGAGTAATCTCATGAGAGTACGACATCGGCTTAAATATGGAAATTTTTACTACATATTTATTTACTGCATCTTAATTACTTGCAACTATTTCTAAAAGGTTTTGGGCGTTGATCCGTATCAAATCCATTTCCCCAAAACTTTTAGGTTTCCAACCACAAGGACGCCATGGATGAATATTCTTTCCAGGGACACAAAACTGCAGCTGATGTGGAGGCTAACAGGTTGCTGAGTAGCCGCTTCACTTGTTGCATTCTCGATTAGGTTCTCTTTTCCGGTATTGGTTGGGCATGTTTCCCTTTTTCATTCAAACTTATGTATTTCAGAGTATTTTAGTCAGATGAATTGGATATATTGGATTTTTTTACCCGATGGTTTATTTTGGGACTTTATCTATTTATCTTTGCTTTACACTTTACATCGTGGTTTCATTTATATTGATTATTGTGTATGGGATTATTATGGTTTGATTAATATTGTTGTATGTTAATGAAAGATAAAATTTGGCACCGATTTATTTAATTAATAGGTGGTTAGTAATGTAAAATATTTCTGACAGCGATGTTAAGAATGAACCAGCTGAGATACCTATTTTATTTTAGTAAAGGATTGATTAACCATGATTGAAATACGCGAGGTGTCACAAGGATTTTGATAATTCAATTTAAACCATTTTGATGAAAATAAAATATTGATTCTATGAGATGAATATCCCTTAGTTATGATGACATACTGTCAGAAATTTTGATGCCACTTAAAATGCATGCCATTTATTTTGTACTTTGAATTAAACTATAAGCCATATATGAAAGGAAATATGTGGATCCTAGCTTTCCAATGATCTTTGAATCAAATCATTTGAACTTTTGCGGAGGGAGTAATATTCGTTTTAGTAAAAGTTGTTTAATCTATTAGAATATTAGATTTATACGAATTTATGATTTTTAAGAATTCTAATGGGATAAGGACTCTTATATTTTTACCTATCTAAAGAGAGATTGGTGGAGGACTTTTTCAAACTAAAATTAACATATTTTCAAGAGTCTTTCTCTTCCAAAATACTCCCCTTCTTTAATAAAAACCCTAACCTCCATTAAAGAAGTTTTTCAAGTTCATTTTTGAAGAAGAAGGACCTAATTTCTCAAGATCACCTAAGGAACATTCTTTGTCCACTTTTCAAGAGGAACACAACCATATCAACGAATTTTCTATGCGATAACTTTGATAAGGCTTGGATATCTCCATTGTTCCTTTTAAGTATTACATGTTGTAATTGTTGCCTAAATCGTAATTAGTCTTGTTTTCTTAAAACTAATTAAAAAAAGTGAAAGTAAATTCGGAGCTATTTTTATTAAATATAAAAATATGATTTAAGACTTGAAACAGTCACATATTTAGATTAGTGTTTTGTGTTACGACAAATTTGTAGGATGAATCGTATGTTAGAATTATAATATGAACTTTGAATAATGTTTTTAGTCGTAGAATTACGATATTAAATATATATGTTGTAAAACAAACTTATTATTGTGTAGGATTGTTATTATGCATATTTAATTTGTATTATGTGTTAAATTGTTAAAAATACCAAGTGTATTAGAATTATATAATTGGACAACTTGTGTGATAATTTGGTTAGTATACGATTAAATGGATGTAATTTGAATGGAATTGAAATCATATGATTCAATAGAGAATTGCAGTGTTAAATTAAAATATAATTTATGTGGAGATTGTTCGTGTCGAATTTTTGGGAGTATTTGTAATTTCACTTATTTTATAGGTTGCTTGCTAGGTCTAGGACTAATAAGTAGATTTTATTATTATTACTTTCTAGGTGGGACCAGTGAGTGTATGCTTGTATGGTTACATTATTCTTAGGTGGGGCTAGATAGTGCACCGTTACATTATTCCTTTTGCTTAGGTGCGAGACTAGGTGGTAATTTTTGGTTGGTATTCTTCCTAGGTGATAGATTAGGTAATACTTTTGGTTTGTTGATCTCTAGGTATGGGACTAGGGATGATTTTAGGTTGTGATACCCGAATTATGCGTGAAGATAATTGTAAATGAGGAGAACTTGATTAAGAATTAATAATTAATGCCTAAGATAATAAATGGGGTATTAAAATGAATTTTCATCGTGAGTATATGCTAGGATAACGATGATTAGACTGATTGTCTATAGTGACGTGGGTGTGTGTTGGCGTCACAAGTATGTGCAGGGCTAACGAAATTGGGCAAACTTGATATAGTGACGTGTCATGCGTGGAACCTCACGAGTATGTGCAGTGCTAGAAAAATTGGGCAATCTGGCTATAGTGAGGGGAATGGTTATGCTGTGTAAAATAGTTGGCATGCCAGGAGTATGTGAAGGACCAATATAAAGGTAAACTGGCTATACTAGTATCGTATTATAATATTAGTTGATTTATTGGGCGCTAGGAGTATGTGTAGGACCAATTTAAAGGTAAACTGGCTATATTGGTGCCGCATTAATAAGATTGGTTGCATGAATTCAATTAATAATTAAAGGGCTAAATTCAATGTTGTAATAAAATAATTGGACTTGAATAATGGGGTGGCTTAGCTATGTGGGCAATTAGTGTTATTTTACTTTACTTGCATGATATTATCGTTTTAATTTAAAATACTCTATTTTAGTATGATGCTTACGCTTGGATTCATGGATCCTAATTGGGAGGAGTAACTGGTGTTCATGCGATAGGCTCTGACACACTGCGTTAACTAACATTTTAGGTATAGTTGTTGGTGTAGTTGCATAGGATGATGGATTGGAGATTCTTGGAGTGCAACTAGAGTTCTATTTTTACTTGTTTTGTATTCTGATTTTTCATTCCTTCGTTTTATTTATCAGACAATTATTTACGAATTTGGTGGGCCATTCACTTTCACAGTTTTTTATGGTTTCCTTTTAAGTTGGAGTTACAGTTGGATTATTTCATTCTTATATTAATTTATCTTTTGAAGTTGAGTTTTATATCGGAGTTAGCATGGTGCTAGAATTTATTGCATGTATGTTTTTACTCGTTGGATTAAATTCGGATTATATTTAGTGATTTTTCTTAATGTCTCATATTTCCGTCACATACTAAGAATGATATTTTAATTATGACGCTCGACGTAGTTTGATAGCGGGGATTGACCACCTCCAATGTCAAAATATGCAGGGTGTCCCACCATTTTTCGTAATGAATGAGTTACCATATCTGTTTTCCTAACGGTTTTTACAATAAGAGTACCATTTACTCCGGGCCCAACAGTTGATCAACGAACATAATGGACATTAAGAAAAAGGTGTAAAAATATTTTTATACCGAGGATTTAGTTAATAGTTTCTTCCTCCCTCACATAGATTAAACCACTACTGTAACAACTCCCATTTACCATGTAAAGGTTGGCCAGACACAATACGCCGAAGATGGGGCTTGTCTAATAATTTGTACCATTCTTAGCATCAAACTATGATATGAAATTTTTATTAAACCCAACATGCATAATGAAATTATTTGAAATAATAACTTCCAATAAATAAATCCCAACTCCCATAAATTATAAAACATTTATCCTAAATGTAATTGGAAAGTAAATGACTGAAATAATAAATCTCGGGCTTATACCCATACAATCTCTGGAATAATAAAATGACTGAAATAAGAATAGAAAACTATGCTAGAATCAATCAAACTGAAGCAGATAATAGTTAAGTGCGACTGCACGTCTGATCTCTTGTCAGCCGTGCTATCCCTGTCTAGGAAAACCTGGGGGGAGAAACATTTTAATAATTTGGGTAAGAACCCTAAAGTTGCAATAATTTACTTGCAAAATTAATATGTAATTATGAAATCAATTCAGAATACACACCGCCCATCGACACTCGCATGCAGTAAATATCTCACCCCTCATCTAAGTGCAATACTATACACATTCCAACCCAAGTCCCAAATATGGAGTCTAATATATATATACTAACATTATAATATTTAAGGCATCCAACATAATAAATAAACGAGAGCTAAGAGTTTACGCATATGATTCTAGTCCCAAGAATATCCCAATAATACTACCCCTAAGAAATATCATATCATTACATCATGTATTTTTACGCAACATTGTGTTCATTAACAGTTATCCCCATTATTAGACTACATGGATTTGTTCTTAACTAATTTACATAATTCTATATGTCCTTAGATATATAAGACACACGAAGGCATCTACCTTTATTATCCAATTCATGTTATATCAGTAAGCCTGGAGGAATCTCTAACCAAACGGACATAACAAAACACACATAAGCGGGGCGGTCCCTATGCAATACATCATTGCAAGGTCCATACCCCCCCACGATGACAATGGATTCCAGCTATCCCAACTACCTCATTATAAGTGGTTCCGCCATGCAGGACCTAAAATAGCGACCTACAAAACGCCTAACCCACATATGCCGATGCGTGCTACAGTCCCAAAGACGTACGCAATACCAAACGATAGGTCGTCCACGTACACGGGTATGTTCACACAAATAATAAATACATATATGTATCATATAATATGTATATATAATTATCCCTATAATTACCCTCCAATTAGATTTCATTAATCTCCAAATAATACCCCTGCCTTAAGAATTAACCATCCAGTTAATTATTAAATTCTCTAAAGAATGAATAGTAACACAAAACTATTTTTAAATAAATATCCACTCACTTAGATGACCTCCCACATACTCACTTGAGTTCATAAATATCCCTCGAATGTTTCCTTGGTCCAGCCCTGATCCAAGTCTAGGAGACGAATCGATTCGCATTTATGGCCAAATCGGTTCACCCCCGGCTGAATCGATTCGCTTAGGAGGCCGAATCGATTTGATTTCTGGTAGAAGCCCATAACTTTTGTGTTTTATCTACATGAGTTTCATACTTGAAATCCTAATTTCCTTTCTAATGTTCTAACCACTTCTATTTCAAAAATTATAGTTCCCGCATGATCCAGAAATACAATTATATGGTTATCTACACAATCTATATAAGATTAGTTCCAAAAAATTTAAGAATTCAGATCTAAACACTAAAGTTCATCTAACCTAGTTTTCAATCATAAGTTTTTATCTAAAAATTTTCAGATTTAAAGGGATCAAATCATGAATTATAATCATAAAAAATAGCAATCCTACCACATGGATTCTAATATTCAATTTCTTTATAGTACGACCTAAATTCCGGGTTTGTCACAAAAAATGTTGATTTCTTGAACCCCATTATTTCCAATTTTGTTCTAAGAAATTATAAAGTTCATTCAAATTGTTCATAGTCATCAAAAAAACTTTTTAACCTGGAATTGTTATGAGAAAATGCATAAATGAATTAAGAAGCAAATTACAATTGATTTAGCAAGAGAATTCTTGCCTTAAACCGACGGTCTGAGCCTCCCCTCTTGAATCCTTGCTCTTCAACTCCTCTTTAGCCTTGGTTACTTCTCCAGAGGGGTGTGGGGATGCTAAGGCAACTCTCTTATGGGTGGAATGAGTGTTTAGGTTGGTTATTAACATATTTGAACTTCTAATCTCAGATTAGACCTAACCCCCAATTTTGGCCCCCCAAACAAGACATAAATACTACTAGAATTGATCCAATAACTTCATTAAGGGTATATCTATGCCCCTGGACCAACTTAAGATGTTTAAAACACTTTTCCAATTCACTCCAGAATGCACTCAAACAATGTCTACCTAAATTACCATTTTAATATGTTTAATCACGACATAATAATAAATCAAGTAACAAGTAATTTAATTTTCTACGAGTAAATACATTTGGCATAAATGAATCATATTGACATGCGTAACACATTCAAGCAATTTATTTAAGAAATTTATTTAATTAAATCTTTACCAAAATAAGTATTATGAAAACACGGGGTGTTACATTCTCCCCTCCTAATAACTAAATTCTATCCTCAGAATTAAAACATACATGGCTAGGACAGTTCCAGATACTTCTCTCGCATCTCATCCTCTCTCTCCCATGTCGGGTCATCCTCCTTGTGGTGTCCCCACTACACGCGTACAAATGGGACAACCTTGGAATGAAGTCTATGCTCCCTACGGTCGAAAATAACTATATGTCTCTCCTCATAACTCGCGTCAGGATGAAGCTTAATCTTGTCAAGATCTATGTGCTGGTAAGTTACCTCATCTCTAAGTAATCTCTCTAAGGCCGAAATATAGAATACGCTATGCATCCCCCACAAATGATCCGGTAAGGCTAATCGATATTCCACTGTCCAATATTATTAATAATAGGGATCGATCCCATGTACTGGGGATCCAACATCCTTTTTTTCCCAAATCTCATCACTCCATTCATGGGACACACCTTAATTAGGATCTGATAACCAACCTCAAAATCCGAGTGCCTTTTATCTGCATCATCATAACTCTTCTGTCCATCCTGGGAAATTTGAATCCTAGCCCAAATCATATCCACCTTTTCTGAAGTATCCTGGAAAAACTCAAGTTCGAGAAGTTTGTTCTCCCCCACTTCCAACCAACAAGAGGGTAAAAGACAAGGCCTCCCATACAATGCCTCAAAAGGTTCCATCCCGATAGCAAACTAGCAACTGTTGTTGTAAGCAAACTCCACCAATGGTGAGTAATGCTCCTAACTACCTTGGAAGTCCAAAATTCACATCCGCAAAATGTCCTTCATTATTAAATTTACACTCTCAATCTAATCATCCGTCTGTAGGTGATACAAGGTACTCAACCTCAATTCCGCCCCTAATGCCTGCTAAAAACTCCCCCCCAAAGTGGGACACAAATATCTTGTCCCTATCCGACATGATATTGAGTGGTACACCATGAGACTTCACAATATCTACAGAAAGAGCTTGGCGTACTGCTATGAAGTATAGTCTTTCCGAACTGGCAAAAAGTGAGTCACCTTTGTTAAACTGTCAACGATCACCGAGATAGAATCGTGTCCCCGTTGTGATGTTGGTAACCCTGTGATAAAGTTCATGGAAATGCTCTTCCATTTCCACATCGAAATCTCGAGAGGCTATAGAACACTTGCTGGTCGCTGATGGTCCAACTTCATCAAATGGCATGTGGCACACTTGGACATAAAAATGGCTATATCCTTCTTCATGCATGTTCACTAATACTAGTGCCTCATGTCCTGGTACAACTTATCCCAATCGGGATGTAGTAAAAAATGTGACCCACGTGCCTCTATCATAACTGCTCGTCGTAAATCCTCGTCTTTTGGTACTAAAACCCTGCCTTGGAATCTTAATCCCCTATATGAACCAATTGAATAGTGCTCTGCCCCCTCTGCTAATAAATTTCTGACTTTCTCCTGGTAAAGATGGTCCCCTTCCTGTGTTTTCATGACCCGAATGATGATCTCGGGTGTGATGATAAGAACTTCCATAAAAGGACCTGAAAGATCATCGTCAGTATGAAGAGATATCTAGTTCTCCTTCCACACCACTGCTAACTCAATCGCCGACTTAAGACTCAAGGCATATGCCCCTATATTAGCCTTACTCGGATGATACTGAATATCAAAATGGTAGTCTTTCACAAACTCAAGCCATCGCCACTGCCTCATGTTCAACTCCCTTTAGCGTGAACAAGTACTGTAGGCTTTTGTGGTCTATGAACAACTAAAATTTCTCCCCAAGAGATAATGCCTCCAAATAATTAATGCAAACACCACGACTGATAACTCCAAATCATGAGTGAGGTAATTCCCCTCATGAGATTAAGTTTTTGAGAAGCATAAGCTATCGACCTCTCCTCCTTCATTAATACCCCTCCAATTCCTCGTAAGGATGCATTCATAAATACCTTATAATCAATCCTTCCATGAGGCAAAGCAAGTACCAAAACCAAAGTCAACTTGACCTTCAGTTTATCAAAAGCCTGCTGACAAGCATCATCCAAAAAAAATGGTACATCCTTCCACGTAAAATTCGTTAGAGGTCTGGCTATCTTCAAGAACCCCTTAATGAGTCGACAATAGTACTCTGCCAATCCCAATAAACTATACACCTTCGTAGGTATAGTGGGCTATTCCCACTCTATCACTGTTGAAACTGATAATTAGCTTTTTGCGTACGGTCGTTGTCGTTGTCCTCAAAAGCCACTCTCAAAATTTCCTTGAGTACCTACAAAAACTTATCCAAAAATAACTCGTATTGCGGTAAGTACGAGTATCAATCCAACTTTCAAAGTGAAACAATTAATGTGAAAACGTGCAATTCTAAATTTTTTATGGAAATATTTTTTGTTTGATTTTTTCTTTTTATTTTTAAAACAATTTCAAGGGACAAATTAAATAATTAAATGCTAAAATTATAAAATGACTAAATAATAAAAAAATGTGCAACCGAGTGTGAAATATGTGCGAAGGTCAAGAGATAGGATTACACTGCATTTTCAATTATTTTAATTTCTCAATTTACTAATCCGAAATATTTCAAGATAATATTAAATCGATAATCTAACTCTAGTTAAAATTATAAATTTAATAAAATATTTTTCAGAAAATTAATTTAAAAATGTCACACAATGAAAAATTAGGACTTATACTATTTTCAGAAAATTACCCGCTAGGATCAATTTAACGAAAACAATAGCAATCTTCAAATTTCAACACCGAATTAATATTCAAATTTCGAAAAAACCTATCTCAGGTTCGATTCCTAAATTCAAACATTAATTCGTTCAATTAATTTACTAACTCTCATTACATAAATTAATCGGTGACAGTTAAAAATTAATTTACCTAGAAATATAAAATTAATAAAACCAATTAATTAAATTAAAATCATTCGCAGTGCATCCCACCCATTGAATGGGGTGTTTAGCCAAACATTCTCATGTGTACATAAACAACAATAAATAACATGTAAAGAAATAAATAAATTGAAAAGAGAATGTAGAAATACAATACACAATTTTTTCCACAAATCTGTTTTGAAATGCACCTTGACATGCGTCCAACTGCTTCACAAGTTCCAGCACTCGATTACAAAAAAAACACTAAAAACTAAACCTAAAAAATATTCAAAAGCTAAACTAATTTTTTTTTATTTTTCTGAATTTTTTTCATGACCCTAAACTGTACATAATATACACATTTTTTTTCTCTCCTCGTCTCTCTTTTCTCTTCTGACGAGTCCTCCCTTTAAAAGTGGCCTTTCCCTTTTCTTATAAGCCACAAAGTTTTTTTTTTCTTTTGGATGTAGAGATTTTGTTGGGATTTTTTTTTGTGATTATGGGAGGTAACTTTGATATAGGAATCAACTCCTATTTTTATGGAGTAGATAAGGTTGGTGGGTATGGCAGCGGGATTGGGATGGAGGTGCAAGGGTAAAAAATGGGTCGGGTCACGGGGGCAGGCTAAAGTTTGGGTTAAGGTGGGTAGATCGCGAGTAGGCAGGTGGAGCGTTGATTTTGCCGGCGTGGGTTGAGGACAGGGCCGCCCGTTGGTGGGTCAGCGTGGTTGAGCTGGCGGTTGGGCCGCCGACGAGGCTTGGGTTGTCGGAGTGGGGGGGCGTCGGTTTTGAACTCAGGCAGGTGGGTCGCTTAGTTGGGAAATGGGTGTTGTTAATTTTGGCTATGGGGTTTTGGTTTGATATGGGTTTTGTGGGGATTGAAATGGAGGTCAGAGAAAGAGGGTTGGGTGGTTGAAGAAGATGGGTTAGGGTGTGTTAGTGTGTATGAGGGTGTAAGTTAAGTGGTGAGGGTGAGTGTATGGGAGAGGTAGTTTTTATGGTGTAAGATAGCTAGTGTGTGTTAGTGTAAGGTCATTTTTTACCATTGTCAATATGTATGTCTATGCCGTTACACCGTTGAAGAAATTCAAGATCGAATCTACATCAAGGGATTCAAATATCAAAGCGTCATGAACTTGGTAAAGATTTTCTCATAAATCGGACCGATCCGGCCATTCTAAAAACGAACCGATCCGACCCCGGACCGATCCAGCATCAAAACAGACCGATCTGCTTTGCACCAAAACCAGTAAACCCCGGATCGAAGCCAAACCGAAGAAGCCATGATAAAAAATGAACCGATCCGCCATCAAAATCAGACCGATCCGGTTCTGATAAACTCGAACAAATCTTTTAGATTTTTTTACAGATCCAGAAACAAGATACACTGCCCATGAAAAAGAAGTTTTAACTATAGTAAGGGTAATAGAAAAATATATGCTTTTTCTCATACCTAAACATTTTACTGTGTATACTAACTCTTCTTATGAAGTGAAATTCAGAGATTTAGACTTGTCCAAATCAAGGACTAATAAACTTATTAGATGGACGCAATTGCTTAATGGTTATGACTTCTCTGTTATACATATTAAGGGAAGTAAAAATACCATTCCAGACATTATATTAAGAGAACCAATGTTTGCTAACACTAATATGATTTCATGTTTTATGTTGCAAATAGAAGAAGACTTAGACAGCATGAGTTCCTCTGGAACTAATAGACTGAACAAAGAAGACGTTGTAGACTATCTTAGACGCGTAAGACGAAATGCTGGTGTAACGCAAAGACAGACTCGTATTCAAGACTCTCAAGAAAGACCAATCCTAGAGAACTTTGATGATATCTTAGTTCCTCCTAGAAAATCTAGACACGAGATTGTTTATCAAAATAGACTCATTAGGGAGATGTATTTCCCCCAATATAGAATTGATCAAAGATATCCAGACTTGATCAAATTTAGAATAGAATTTTCAGATGATGAAAATACTCTTATAGACGCTATATGGTGGAATGTGAAGAATAGACTGTGGAAAGAGTTCAAACAGAATTTAGTGGCCATTTCCAGATTAATGAGGACTCAAAGACTTGCAGTCACCCAACTCAGTGGTAATGCTATTCCTAGATCGTAGACTCAGACTTATGCTCAGACACTTGGAGAATCCTCCAAAACTAGACCTGCTGATAATTTTTGTTATAAGAAAAAGACTTTGTTATACCTTTTGGTCTTAATAATCTTCCAATATCAGAAGACTATCAAAAAGACGTTAATAACATTATTAAACATTTTAATATGTTATTATCAAAAATTAATGGAGATGCCTTAATGTTCAGAGGTTTCTTCAAAGATGTTTCAAAAATTTATCTTTTTAGAAAGGCAGACATATCCCAGATCACCTTAGCAGATTATGGGTTCATTGGACTCGTCCAGATAAAGACTGTAGAAGACTCTATTGCTCTTGGAAAAATAGTCCATGAGTATGTTAAAAAAGTAGAAGACTTCCTTCCCCTGTTTGCCAGAATCGACCGTATTGCTCCAAGTCCTTGCAGAGGAATGAGAGTTGAGGGGTTTAGAGTTGTTAGTTTTTCCAATTATTCTTTTGAATACATGGAGATTCTATCCGCAAGCGAGACTAAGGACTTAATTGTTAATAATTCCAAGCTCCAGATAGACCAAGCTATGGAGACGATAGAAATCATGGAACTGTTAACAAGTGAAGACCGATGGTATACTGCATACCATAAAGAAGACCTCATTATCCAGGCCGATGAGCCATTTAATGTAAGACTCAAGAAAGAATATAAGGAAATGGTGGAGATTGATTTGCTAGCCAGCCTTAGAGTGGTAGGCCTCATTGGTGAATTCTTCAACAATAATGCTCTACCAGACGGAGACAAAGATGAAGCATAAGAAGACAAAGATGGAACAGAGAAAGGCCTCACCCTACTCAACGAATTATTAAAGATCGAAGACTCAATTATTTAGACTGATGATTCCCTTACATTATGAAGATGAAGAAAGCTAAGACCTGCTCCATATGGGACCCATATAGCTTCTTTTCATAAAGAAGAAAGAGAGAGCCACAAAGACGTTAGGTCCGCAATTATCACAAGATACCAAGACATCTTTTAGAAAAGCAAAAAACATGAAGACTCAAAGATGTCAATGTTGTAGACCTTTAATTATTGTATTTTGCTTTAATTATTCTATGTTTTCAACTGGATCACTTTTTGTAACCGGTTACCAGTCATCTGTAAGCCTCCTTATGATATAAAAGGAGAAGTAGGAAGTAGAGAAAGGCATTGAATATTAGAAGTGAGAGAGAGTGTGTAAGCTGAGAGAGAGTAATATGTACATGAGTGAGTAAACCTCTCATAGTTAGGGGATAGGGGAGAGTTGTATTTACTTATGCTATGCAATAAAAGTATTTTCTTTTTCCAGAAATCTCTTATGTTGAGTTTTTAATATTTTCCAAATTGTCTCCAACTTTCTGTTCATAAAGAACTATTGTGTGGAACCTCTGGTATAGCACACAAGGTGTTATACCGTTGAACCGTCGTTAGGTACCGATTAGCCGTGAGCCGTTAGCCAGGTGGGCGTTAGGCGTGAAGACATACAGGCAGGAAATATGTACAATGCCAAAATAGTGGATTGAGGTGCGACACATAAAAAGGGAGTTGCAGGAGGCCGAGACTGGAGAAGGATAATAACAAAACTGAAGAGACAAAGGAAAGAAGATAAAGATATTGCATACCAGAAGGAAGGTATAACTCGAACCAAACCCTTAACTATTTTACATATTATTATTTTAAAAAGAAACTTGCATGAGCCTACAGATCACTACAGACTTTTTAGCATTTGTTAATCAAACAAATTTAGACTTAACTAGATAAATCCAAGATTTGACTCTTACAGACCCTAAAGATAAAGAACTTATAGAATCTGCTTTAATATACGCAGGTGGTACTTTCAAATATATAGACCAAGTTATTGAGTGGTTAGTATGTGAAGTACCTAGAATAATGTGCATAAGAAAGCAACTAATAATGTAAATAATAACTAATAATGTAAATAACAACTAATAAGCTATTGAATTACAAAAAAGAGTGCCACAATATTGGGCGTGAATGCGGTACGATCTGGTCAGTAAGGAGTCTTTACCAATACCAAAATTATAATTTGAATGGTAAAACCATTTTTATCGAAGTTAAAGTGCGATACACCAAAACATAAACCAAAACCAAACCGATCGATATTTTGGTATTTTCAGTAATTTTGATTTTTTTTGGTAAATACCATATTACAAGTGGTTTTTATGCATTTGACAAATTTGGTATGAGTTTCGATATTATAATTTCGATAAATTTGGTACAAATTTCGGTGTTATGATTTTAGTAAATTTGGCACAAGTTTCGGTATAACACATTTTAATTGTTCGTAATGGCACCAAAACAACATCAAAATAGCCTAAAATTTGATAAGCTGGTACGGTAAATTTGATAAGTTGATTTTTAATGTTTAAAAACAAAACCATCCAAATTTTTTTCGATAATTTTGATTTTCTGTATTCAAAATTTTCAAACCAAAACAATTTTTTTAACAAATCGGTACGGTATGATAAAAACCCGTACTGCTTTCACCCCTATATAATATAGAAGTCAAATCACGAAACTTAAATAAGTAACTAAATTATAAAAAATAACTAATAATTACACAATAATAAAGGTTGCCTCCACCAAAATTCACATCTCCAAAAATCACACCTCTCCAATTTCTCATTATTTAGTTTTCATTATAACCTTTAAATTTTTTGGAATAAAAAATGAAGCATACAATAAAAAAATACATTTAAAAAGTGTTGAGTTTATTTGTAAATTTATAATGAGAAATAAAACAATAATTAATTAATTAAGTTCCTCACTCACACATATGACAATCTTAATTTGATGGTTAAAAGTGAAATAATTAAAACATGAAAAGCCAAGGTAGCGGCTAACAAACCAAGAATCTCTGATGATTATTACTAGAAATTGAAAAGGCTAATACTTAGGACCCGTTTGTTTGCACCTCTGAAATCTGAATCTAAACCATTCAGATTTCAGAGGTAGAAAATTGTTGTTTGTTTTCCACACGGTTTAGATACTAACGGTCATATTCCCATCTTAATGATTCAGAGGTTTAAAACCATCTGAATCTGAAAACTGAAATCTGAACTCAAACACTTTCACAATAATACCCTTGTCAACAATACAGATATATCCGCAATATTTTTAAATAAAATACAACAAAGAGTCATACATACAATATAACTCTTTCATTATACGGTTCTCTTTGCAAAAGCTATAAATAAACACACAAACACAAAATAAACGAGTACAAGAGTTCAGATCTTCAATCTGAAGAAAACAACTTCAACGGGTATTTATTGTCTTCTTTCTCTTTTTTTCCAACTAATTTTCTTTATGTTTCAATACCCGTAAAAATAAAAAACAAACCTCAAAGTTCTTCCTTTTTTTCCTTATGCTTGCAAACTCGTTTGCCTCGCTGAAATTTGTATGATTGAGTCGTACACCTCTAACAATATGAGATGCTCTTGTTTTGTCTCTCAAGAAAATGGCATTCTTATTTTTTTTGGGGGGGGGGGGGGGGGGGGGTAAATGAGGATATAAAACAGCTTGGGTATTGCCTTTAGCGTGGGGATGTAGACATATGTTGACAACTTTACACCAATATATATATATATATATATATATATATGTTGACAACTTCGATGTGCAGTCTAGTGTCAGACGTGATACTAGTTTGATAGGCAACCATTGCCTTTACACAATTGTTGACAATAAATACTAATTTATTATTAAAACCTTTTTGTTTTACTTTAAAAGAAAACAGTTCTATGGATTGATTTATGCCAGCACTATCTCCATTTGATGTGACATTATCATTGCATCAATATGCTTGTCTTATATATGCTGGTTTGAAGATTATTGATTTAAAAGTATTCTCAAGCTTTGAATCATACACCAAGATTAAAAAACCGCTTTAAGAAGTAACCAATATATGATCACTTTAAATAAATGAAATAAACAAACTTATATATTAAAATAAATTGATATAATTATTTGTCAAATCATGTCACTTTTATAAATTTGGATCATGTTCGTGTTAGAAAAAAAATTGTGTCGTCGTATTTTCTTACCTATCCGTACACGACCAAATAAAATTAACACGACACGAAATCTTATTTTGTTCACCAAAAAAGAATACAACCCAATTAAAACGTACACGACGCGTTTCTTATTTTTTTTAGTAAACACGATTACGACCCAATTAAAACAGTCCGCGACATGTCGTTTCTTTTCTTTTGTGGCGCGGATCCGCATCAGTTATTGGATGTGGGTCCGCGCCAGCGGCACTAACAGATCGATTTTAATTTTTTTTTTGTGGTGACGATAAAATTGTGTTAAAAGTAGTTTATAAAATATTTTTTCCATTAAAAATATTTTATAAACTAAAAAAAAACTTTTGTTTTTGTCAAAATTGTTTTTATTGTTAAAGTCATCTTTTGCTAAAAAATATTTTTTCTTTTGTTTTTGTCGTGTCATGTCAAAAACAAAAATATTTTTGAAGACTGTCGCAAGTTAATTATAAACATCTGTTTTTTTTTTAATTAAACATCTTGTTTTTTTTTTATAATTTATTGGAGAAATCCGATCACATCGACGTCTTAGGGAAGGACCATTCAAAGGGGCTATTGGAGCACTTGATGGTACACTAATTAATGCACATATTCCGGTTGATAAACAAATCCCTTTCAGAGGACGAGGTAGAAAGGAATGTTTTCAAAATGTTTTGGCCGTTTGTGATTTTAATATGAAATTTATATATGTTATGGCTGGATGGGAGGGGATAGTGCACGATTCATGAGTGTTAAATGGGACTGTGCGTCATCCAAGCAACAAATTTCCATTACCCCCTGAAGGTGATATTTGTTTTATTATAATTTTTTTACAACTATTATATTTGTTTATTACTATTAGTCTTATTTGTATTTTTTTATTGTTGTAGGTATGTATTATTTGTGTGATGCTGCATACATCCACACTAGGGGTTTATGTGCCCCTATAAAGGCACACGATACTGGTTGTCGGATTTTCGTCGTGATGGTCAAGCTAGAGATAAAAAAGGAGAAATTCAACCATGCACATGCTAGATTGAGAAATGTGATTGAGAGGACATTCGCTGTTTTAAAGAATAGATTCGCGATATTGCATAGAATGACTCCTTATAGTTATCGAACCCAAGTACACATTGTTGTCACATGCATGACAATACATAACTTCCTTCGTCGAGTATCACTTAATGATCTATTGTTTCAGATATATGAAGATGATGATGTGGACTTGCCGGTCCAGCCTTTAGTAGATAGTGAACAAGCAGAAGTTCCACCCAATTATAATCAAATATTCGGACGAGCACCACAATAAGAAATATTTAATTTACGTGATGAAATTGCAGATCAACTATTTAGTAGAACTTATGATTTATAATTTAGCATTATTAGTATTTTGTGACTTTTAATAGCTACTTAATTATTTTTACGTATTAAATTATATATTGTGTATAATAATATTTATTTACGGTCATAAATGTTTTAAATATATATTTTGTATATAAAATAATTATAAGGGTGAAATGATCAAAATAATTTACATCTAGATTTCAGACATAAACAAATAGTATACATTCAAAAATTCAATCTGACACCAAACAAATAACTATTTCATATTCAAACTTCACCCTTCTGATTCAGAGTTAAGACAAAAAAAAACAAAGACAGCCTTAGTATTCGCGTCTCTCCGGTGTGGAGGCATGAAGTCCAAGACTTTTTTTTTTAATCGTTTCGTCTTCTTTTACACTTGTTATTTTAGTTTTTCAGATTAGATGTTGCATCGAATATGAGAGGAACCCCCATAGAGCCGAGGCACAGACTCTCTTTAGCCACGTGAGTCTCTCTCTGTATGTATGTATGTATATATTCTGTAGCATTGACTTGAGTTTTGTAGGTGTTTAATTGCACATTTGGATTGCAATTGGAGCGGCTCTGTGTGGAATTGTTGTCATAAAACTTGCCTATTAGGATGGCGTAGTTTTTGAGTTGAGTTGAATTAAGCTACTTAAAATTGGTTAAAGAGATTGATTCAGTATGGACATGGAAATTATTTAGTTTACTTCATATTTGATATCATCAGTAATAGACTAGGTTCTATTTAACCTTCGGCTCTGTTGTTATACATCCATAATTTAGTTTGTAGATAACATCCGAAGGAAGACTCTGGTTAGGGTTTTGTAGTGTATATGTAATTATAAAACAAATCTTGAGGATTGATAGCAAGTGACTGCATCAAGTATATCAGGTTAGGTAAGTTTCTTCTTGTATTTGACACAACTAAGTGCTCTCAGTGATAAACCAGTTTAAGTAGCGTAAATGTTGGGTTTCACCTTTATTGGCTATGGTTTTGGCTTGCCTTGCTTTTACTGATGAACCAAGGAAATTATTGTAAATCAGTAAAAAAGATTTTGGCTATGAATGAAATTTTATTCTGTGATAGTTGGTAGCTTCCTGTAGATTTGTTGTGAAGGTTCTCAATGTATACGTGTTGAATCTTTCCTGCGCATGGAACATGTCTCAATATCATCTACTCTCCAACCGACATCTTGATTTATTGGCATTCCCTTTGGTTTTTGTTCTTATAATTCCTTTTTACCTGATTTACAAATTTTTGAAATACATGGTTCAGCGAAGAAACAAGCAAACGAAAATTCTTAAGAGGCAAGCTTTCTAGAGATGGGGAGAAGTCCTTCCCTAGCATATCGACATTAAAACTCGTGTTAGTTATTATCGTACTGGGAGCATTTTTCACACTTCTACACTCTCCAGCGATTTTTAACACAGAACATCCATCCAGTTCTGGAGGATCTTGGTATGTTAGTTCTCTATTTTTTTCTGTTTTCATTCTCTAATTAATTTGTTTATTTACCTTTTTAAAACAGCCTTTCAAATCCTGAAGGCAATGCTTTATTACATGCAGGCCAAGTTTGGTAGATCGATGGCGAAAGGAGAGATCTACTGTAGATGAACGTTACGTGTCTTCTTTAGATGTTAACTGGGACCACATATTTGAAGTAATTGAGAAACTGACTGACAAGAATGATTTTCAGGGAATAGGCCTGTTAAACTTCAATGACAGTGAAATTGATCAATGGAATCAGCTGATACCTGATATTGATCATGTTGTTCTGCGCCTTGATTTTGTTTCAAACAATGTAACATGGGAAGCCCTATATCCCGAATGGATAGATGAGGAGGAAGACTTCGAAGTCCCCACTTGTCCTATTCTGCCAACGATTAAAGTCCCAGGGAAACCGCGGATTGATCTTATAGCGGTCAAGCTTCCCTGCACCAAGTCAATAGGCTGGTCAAGAGATGTGGCTCGTTTGCACTTGCAACTTTCTGCAGCTAGGCTTGCTGCCACTTCTAAAGGGTTTCATACAGTGCGTGTACTTTTTGTGACCGACTGTTTCCCGATTCCAAATCTCTTTACTTGCAAGGAGCTTGTTGCGCGTGAAGGGAACGTATGGCTGTATGAACCAAATCTTCATACATTAAGAGAAAAGGTCCAGCTTCCTGTGGGGTCTTGTGAACTTGCAGTTCCCCTCAAGACTAAAGGTCAGTTCTTGATTGATAATTCTTTCCTTGGGGTCATTTGACTTTGGCCAAGTTTGGGTGAAAACCTATTTTAATTTCACAAAGTTTTCAGTTTGACTTTTGACACCGAACTTTTCAGTTAGTTGATCGTTTCAGATCATAGCACTCCTATTGTTTTATGTCTAACTAGACTGTAATCAGGGGTTTAATTAATTTTTACGGACTTTTTTTTGTCAAGTAATGGAACTAGTAAATATGGGGGAAAGATTATTAGTGAGAAACCTTTGGGGCTCGAGGTCTGATTTAGTCTAAATTTTGGGGGCCAAAAGCCAAACCTCCCTGTAATGTTATTATGCGACCAGTGAAGTGGGCTTTTCAAAATTTATTTTATGGAACAGTAATCCAAACTTAGGCACCTCTAATCTCCTAAATAGATAACAATCAATGAGTGGAATCCTTGTAATCAGACCATGATAACCAAACCAGTTTCTTGTAAGAATCTATGAAGCACCATATGTTGGATATGTAATTTTAAATATCTCGATTTATTTTAAAATACTTGGATATGCTTGGATACATACTTATCCTACCTTCTCGAAAATAATATGTTTCGCATCGTATCTGTATGGCTGCATCCTTATCTGTGTGTTTTTCCAGTCAGTAAAACAGTTTTTGAGAGAGATCACAAAGTGGGTACATCACCTTTTAAAGTTGTGATACATAAATTATAATAAAATAGGGTAAAATGCGAGAAAACTCCTTAAATGCTCTGATTGCAAATACCCCCTAATGTTGTCTTTGTTAGCAAACTTTTCTGAGTAACACATGGGGAGAAATTGCAACTGATGGAAATACTTCAGGTGTCTTTTGCAAAATCATTACTTCAGGTAGGTATTTGCAACCCTCTATGATAGTTTAGGCCATTTGCTGCAGTTTTCCCTCTAAAAAATAAATTAGGATGCCTCAGAAATCAAGTTCGAGAAGGTGAATATTGTGAATAACTAACATACAATTTTTATGCAGAACACTGGTACTCGAGAAATGCAAAACGAGAAGCGTATGCAACTATCCTGCACTCAGCACACGTCTATGTCTGTGGGGCCATTGTTGCAGCTCAGAGCATACACATGGTTGGTTCAACCCGTGATCTCGTTATTCTTGTTGACGAAACAATCAGTGAGTATCACCGGGGAGGCCTGGAGGCTGCTGGCTGGAAAATTCGAACTATTCAAAGAATTAGAAACCCGAAAGCCGAAA
The DNA here is from genome assembly GCA_949130495.1 of Sambucus nigra. Lineage (NCBI taxonomy): Eukaryota > Viridiplantae > Streptophyta > Magnoliopsida > Dipsacales > Adoxaceae > Sambucus > Sambucus nigra. The sequence continues at coordinate 311,626,348 of OX422211.1, forward strand.
AGGACGCCTATAATGAGTGGAACTACAGTAAATTCCGCCTGTGGCAGTTGACCGATTACGACAAGATCATCTTCATCGATGCCGATTTGCTCATACTCAGGAATATCGATATCCTGTTTCAGATGCCGGAAATAACCGCTACTGGAAATAACGCTACCCTGTTCAACTCGGGCGTGATGGTGATTGAACCGTCAAACTGCATGTTCCAGCTGCTAATGGACAACATTAACGAGATTGTGTCCTACAATGGCGGGGACCAGGGGTACTTGAACGAAATCTTCACGTGGTGGCATCGGATCCCGAAACACATGAACTTCTTAAAGTACTTTTGGGAAGGCGACGAGGCGGAAAAGAACGAGATGAAAACGCGTCTTTTTGGAGCCAACCCTCCGATTCTCTATGTTCTCCACTATTTAGGTTTAAAACCGTGGCTATGCTTTCGGGACTATGATTGCAACTGGAATGTAGACACCATGAAGGAGTTTGCGAGTGATGTGGCTCATAAACGGTGGTGGGGGGTCCATGATGCGATGCCAGAGAATTTACACAAGTACTGTCTGCTTAGGTCCAAGCAGAAGGCAACTCTAGAGTGGGCACGGAGGGAAGCTGAGAAAAGTAATTTCAGTGACGGCCATTGGAAGGTCAAGATTAAAGATAATCGTTTGCAGACTTGTTTTGAGGATTTTTGCTACTGGGAGAGCATGCTATGGCATTGGGGTGACACTAACTGGACAGATAATGCAACTGCTACTTCAGCTCCCGCAGCAGTTAATAAAGCTTTGCTTTCATCACTGTAGTTAAAACTGTTTTCTTCCCCCATACAATTTTACATCTGTAGATGAGAGAGAAATATTTCAACACTGAAATGAGGTTATAACAATGATATAGACAAGCCACTTCAATTATACTTCCATTTTGATGCAATTTTTAGTTCTTGCATTTTGTCTATTACTGATGTCCTGCTATATCTGCCTTATCCACAATGACCTGGTTATTAGATGATTTTAATGATATATCGATGTTTAATTACGATGTGAAAGTAATGTGGATGGATGGATTGAAGCTTTTTGTAAATTCTCAAATGAAGGTTTTTTGTGGTGGTTGTAGGATATATATATATATGTAATTATTATGTGAAAGTAAAGAAAAATGAGAAATTGTCATGAATGCTTGTGAAGTCATTATATTCTCCCTTACAAATTTTTATGTTGCAGTAGTTTTATGAACATGCACTTCCTACAGTTCCTTTAATTTGCATAACCTGCAATGAGATTTCTCAGGCTGGTTTCCCCAGTATTGGAGTATAGATACTGACCTTTTCATCAAGTTGTGGAGCACTGCGGGATGAAGCTGAGACTGCTGTATCAATCATGAGAACCAGGGCTGTGTTTCGGCCGGATCGGATCGGAAAATGACCTTTCGGAAAAAATTCCAATTTTTTCGGAAATAAAATATTTGTTCCAATTTCCTATCCAATTTTTTCGGAAAATCAAAAAAAATTCCGAATTCAGAAAAATCGGAAAATCGGAAAAATTCAAAAATTCAAAAATTCAAAAATTTTGGAAATTCCAAAATTTCAAAAAAATTAATATAGGATTTTTGATTACTCGAAATTCTCATTTTAAAGAAATCGAAACAAGATTTAACCCAACATGTAAATATGTAAGGATTTAACCATTTTTTCATTTGTGTAGAGGATAGAGGGATATTCTCCTTTTATAGAGGACTTTTTTGGACCTCTCTTCCTCTCCTAGCTGATGTGGGACACACGAGAATGTTTAAAAAAATATAAAAATTGGAAATTGGAAAATATTTTGGAAAAAATCGAAAATAATTAGGAAAAATCGAATCGGCATAGTTTAGGAAAAATCGGATCGGAAAAATCGGAAATTCGGAAATTCAGAATTATTTCCAATTTTCGATCCTATTTTTTTCGGAAAAATCGGAAATCGGAAAATCGAATATCGGAAACCTTATATACGTTCCAAAATCGAAAAATATCGGATCGGATATCGGAAAAATCGGAATGTTCGGGAAAAAAACACAGCCCTAATGAGAACATATCACAGGAGGTATTGGCCCATTATAATTATTCTATGAAGCACGGATTTTTCAAAATCGTAAACGATTCCGAATCGGATGCGATTCTCACCCAATCTCCTCCGATTTGCACCCGCCGCATATCCAACTATTTTCAATAAATTTAATTACGGATTCTTTATGGTTCTTTAAGTTTCTTGATTTTTCTCATGAAGAATGCTAAGGTCAACCAATATTGCTGATTTTATATTTATCAACGTCTTTTGTGAAGCCACGAGGATATATAGGTTAGATTGGATGGAACTTTGAGAAGGAGAGAGTGAGAGTTGGACAGAGAGAGAGATTCGCGAGCTAGAAATGCATAGATTGAATTGAAAATCAATGATGTGAATGTTATTATTGTGGATCTTCAAGCTTAAGAATTGTCGTGCTATTGCAAATCACCTTTTAACATTTTTCGACCTCGAGTGGTTACATTGATTAATAGTGTTCCAGAATAATTTACACAAGCGGTGCTCGAAAGTTAGAGACATGTCTGGATTCCACGAAAGTTGAAATTAAGTAGTGGGAAGTTTATTGAGAATAGATCTTTTTTCACGAATGATATCACTACTTTTTTTTTGTTATGGTCCATTTTTTATGTTGGAGATTAATAAAATAAAATTAATGAATATCATAATATGTTTTATATTTTTATTATATTTCCCAACGCACACGTATCCTACCTTTTTAAGATTTTCGAATCGCCGCATTGTGTCACACCCACATCTGTGCTTCATAGTAATTATTCATACTATACGTTACAGCATATAGCTCCTCTCCTCTTTCCTTTTCTAGTTTTACAATAACCTATTTTGCTTTGTTCATGTCTTCTTTTGTACTCTTTAGTGATGGAATCTAGCTGTACAGGTGGGCCAAGTTGTTCTCTTGACTTGCAAACCAGTAGCCTTAGAGAATGAATACATATATTGATAGTGATGGCTTAATTGAATTATAGAGGTCATTCACTTTGTGATATCTTCAGCGATCCTATCAACTGCATTAGGAATCTTGACATCCATTAATAGGTATGTTATTTGTGGTAAAAGGTTTAAGGATCAAAATTCTTGGATCGATCAAGGATTTACCATTGTATTGGTTTCATTTGATTCTGAAACAAATTGCTTCACTTGGGTTTTAGTAGACCTAGAATTCAGGACAAAATTAGGCTAAAAGCAGAGGCACTTAGTTAAAAGCAAGGTTTGGTGGCTGAAGAGGTGTGTAAAAGGAGTGGATATCATATTATAATTGTATTCTTTTAAAGAATGTCCTCGGCAGATAGTAAGTATAACTATCTGAACGTATTACCCTTATTCGGATAATCTCCACGTCCGTGTTTATTACTCAGTATAAATACATTGTGCCCACGGGACACAACCCTCTTAACAAAAACATTTACATAATACTTGAATGAAATTACTTATAATAAGCATTATTTAAATGAAGATAGTAAGACAAGTGGAAGTGAAAGTAGTGGTTGTCGTGATTTTTGGCCGCTAAGGTTTTAGAAGTGAGATAGGGAGCCAGAGCCATAGATTGAATTCAACAGTGAGAAACGAGATATGGGATAAAATGATTTACGTTTTGATTTATTATTATTATTATTTATATAAACAATGACTTAGGTGGACTTTATTAATCGGCCTAATTAATTTCAATGTACTTATATAATTAGAAAACTAACCTATATGTTAATGCATATATGAGTGCCTAGATGTAGTCAGTACATATGCATAGTCAAATTCTTGAAATTCTTCTCTGTTTACTGAATATATAAAACTGTGATCTGAATTGCTCCACTGCGCACCTTTAAGGATAATTGTTTTAAAATTAGAGAATGAAAGTAGAATCAATATTTATTATCTGTTAATTTTTAGCCCCTACAACTGAACACAACCTTTAATTTCTTACGTTCTCACACTCTGTTAATCTGAAATTCGAATACTCGCACCCCCGTCACTCTTTTAGGCTCACTTTACAAGTTGGTTATTTCATGTAAACATTACTTTGCAATTTAATGTATACTTTTTAATCAGATGAAAATAATAATTCCTCAACAGGAGAAGGGCTTCTGATTCTGCTTAATAGTTTACTTTTGTTCAAGATTTAGCAGGAGGCCTTTACAGTTTTGACTGTTATTTTAATGCTTGCCAGTCGATCAATCGTGCAGGTTCAACTCCATTTCCTTCCCAGTTTTCTAACGCGCTCAACCATCCATTGAAAACCTTAAATGGTAATTACAATTAGACTCAACCCCATAACCATTTTTATTACTCAAAAAATTACTTCCTTACTTCATCTTCTTTCCAATATTGTAAACCCTAATTTTCAACAAACCTAAAGAACTATAACTCATGCTATAAACATCATTAAACAGATCATCCGTTTAAATTGCTAAAACATATAAATAACAAGATATGTATACTAATAAACAAACACACTTTAACAAACTAAAAAAGGAGAATAAAAATATGTAGATATAGCTCCCAAAATCCATGGATTTAGTGTTTTAAATGAGTAAGATCTGGTTATGTTAATGGGTTTTGGGGACACCAAAAATTAGTTGAATTATTTTTTAGGATAACGTGAAACAAGTTTGGGATGGTTTATATCAAGTTTATGTCTATACATCAATGGCGGTGGATCCGGGATTGTGACTGCAATCCATTTTAGTTTGGTGCAAATTAGAGTTTTGTTCTATGAAGCATGAACATTCTCCCGGAAGTCACGAGTCGCGTGTCGTGTCAAAATACGTATTATGTGCGCACTCCAACACGTAACCGACACGTTGTGGACATGTGATGGTGATTCTTCTTTATTTATGATTTTTAATGTTAAAAGTGTACTTGAATTTTGTTTTGTATGGTCCATTTTCTTAATTTCATGCTAAGAATGCTCTAATAATGTATTTTATGGAAAAAGTATGTTTCATTTCATTAATATATATTTAAATATATATTATATATAATATTTAATACCTATCCTAGCGTGTCATATCCTAATTTTTGGAAGAATCACGTGTCACGTGTCGCATGTCGAAATGCGTATTACGAGTCCGTGCTTCATAGGTTTTGTTTGGTGCTTCAGTTAGATTTTACTGGAAATCGAATTTATTCTTGTACAATCAATGACGGACCTGTTTAATGTTTATTAGTTATTTATATGCAGCGATTGAATTTATTTCGATCAGGTTGTTTGTTGCAAATTAGTTATATGTTCATTTCTATACATCCGTGGAGAATATGCAAATGAGTATATGTAAATATCCAGTGTTGATTCCCCTAATACCTACTCCTATAAACAAACCTTGTGCTCATTCCTAAAGTACCTTCTCCAGAAACTTTGTCCAAATTCCTCCCTATAAGTCTCTGCAATTTCGCCTACAAAATAATCTCCAATGTTTTGCTAACAGACTCGAACCCATCCTCCCAGCATTGTCTCTCCCAACCAAGCGGCATTCGTTCTTAATAAACTTATACAAGATAGTATCATAGTCACTCACAAAGCTTTCCATTATCAAAAGACAAAGAAGTAGGGAAAACGCAAAGACATGGTCCTGAAGTTAGACTTGAACAAAGCATGTGACAAAGCGGATTAGAAGTTTTTGATAAATATCTATGGAGAGAATGAGGTTTTTCCCGAGATGGTTACACCTCATCATTCAATGCGTTAGCACAATTTCCTACAATATGTCCATTCATAGGGCACAAATATTCAAAATTAGCCCTAAGAGAGGTTGGAAACAAGGCGACCCAATATCCCCATACCTATTTTTAATTGTCCAGGATGTTCTCACATCTCTCCTTTCAAGAGCCCTCCATAATAAAAATATTTCAGGCTTGAAAATACGAAGATCATGCCCCCTTCTATCCCATTTTTCCCGTTAAGGACTTATTCTTTTCTCCCAAGCCACCAAAGAGGAATGTGACAGGGTGAGGATTTTTTTAGACTTATATGGCAAAGATTCTAGACAACTCGCCAATTTCTCTTAATCTGGAACAATGTTCTCAGCAAATACTGATGAAGAAACTAGAAATATTATATGTGATTTTTTGGGTTAAAATCTATGGACCCCAAATCCAAATACCTGGGGTTTCCAACAAAATGGGGGAACTCTTAAGATTCTGCTTTCTCTTTTCTTTTAGAGAGGTTAACAAACAAAGTATAGGGGTGGAAACAATTATTCATTTCCCGAGGAGGGAGGGAGACTTTGATTAAAGATGTGATGCCAACAGTCCCTAGCTATGTTATGTGTTGTGTATTCCTCCCCATGAATATATGTGTGATAAGATTGGGTCGTTAACTTGCAAGTTTTGGTGAGCTCGAAAGACAGGAGAAAATTCATTGGAAATCTTTGGATGAAGTGTGCATCCCCAAATATCAAGGGGAATGGGATTTTTGGCCAAGCAAGGGTGGAGGTTCTTAAGAGCCAGATTCCTTTTGGGCAAAAACATTGAAGGCTATTTGACTATCCGAATAGCTCGTTTTTAACACAAAAAGGGAAAATGGCCATTGTGGATATGGGCAAGTCTATTAGAAGGTAGAGGGATTCTTCTTAAGGGAATGAGATGGTAGGTAGGCTTAGGGAGGGACATTAATATATGGGAGCGTAAGTGGGTGCCTTTTTAAAGCCCAGTAATGTTGACCAGTGCAAAATGGTGGATCTCATTGACCCACTAACTATAACATACTGGTGCCATGGTTGATTTGGTAGCCAGAGAGTTATATCCCACATCGTTTGGGTGAAGAAAAGTAATGGTTCATATATGTAGATTTGCACTCTTTTAACATCGAGGCCTTCTAGCTCCACTAGTAAGACACGTGATTGATGATGCACATATCAAGAGTTCAAAACTCACTAACACCAATTTGTCAATTTAAAGCTAATAAAACCCTATATCATTGTATGGGGTAGTTAAAGCGAGGACAATATTGGTGGTGGAAGAGTGAGGTGTTACATTAACAAAGAAATGGAATACGGATAAGCTAAAGATATTCTTTAGTCATAGGGAAGAGTTAGCCATAAAAACATATCTCTGAAAACAAAAATGATGCGTAAGTATGACTTTACAACTATATAGGAAGATAGTTAGTCAAATATGGATATACTGATGTATAAAAAGTTGAGAAAGGAGAAGAGGCAACCTTTACCCTCACCTTCCTTTTATCCTAGACCTAAGCTGTGGAAGGATTTTTGGAACATGAATATCCCTCTAAAGATTAATCTCTTTATTTTGAGGTTGTGCTATAAGGCTTTATTAACCACCTATAATATCTACAAACGTAAATGTGTTTCCACCCCCATTTGCCCTTTGTGTAAGATGGAACCCTAAGATGGGGAGCATATGTTATTAAGGTGTGAGGGAAAAAATAACATATGGGAACTATGTTTCAATAGTCTCCAACACTTTTAGTTCATTTGCATCCATGACATGACATATTTGGTTGGCCAGAATTTATGCTTTATTTCAAATTATACGGTCCTGCCCTATGCAAATCAACCCTAAAAGATATAGAGGGATTTTCTTCAAGAAAAAAACACTAAGAAAACACCGCTCTGGCGCATGATGACCAATACCTGGTTTTACAGAACAACAATTGCTAAAATTTAATGTTGATGCAACATTTTTCATTAGGAAAACAACACCTGTTTTGGGGGCTTGTTGAGAGGTTCCAATGATCACATTCTTCATGGTTTTTGAAGAAAAATATGGCATGTCCGAGTTCTAAATCGTGAAACTTTTACCTTGAAATAATGTAAGGACATTGGTTTGCACTCATTGCTTTGGTTTCGGCTTTATTCCGGAACAAAAGGAACAAAGTATTGTTTATATTATATTTAGTTAAAATGCCATAACATTTAAGACAAATGGCAAGGCACTATGAAAAATATATACTAAACCAGACTTTTTCAGAGGTTCATACAATAGGAAGTCTGGTGAAAATTTGAGGCTTTTGTATTTTTCTAGAGTTTACTTTTAAGTAGGAAATTGAGAGGACCAAAGCCTTTTAAATGTCATAAAAAGGTTTTTGAATTTTTCTTCAAAATTTACAAGGGGTAAACTTTTGTTTTCTCTCTTTAGAACGAGAACCTTGTGAGAAAGGTTCTTCGCATGAGATCTAATTCATTCAAAGTAAAAGTCCTCATACGATAGAGATATGGCACAAGAGACTCACGTGCGAAGTGACCATATTCGAACGCGATCATTCTAGTTCAAACGAGGGTCCATTTTGTAGGAAAATGTGTTTGAGTTAATTACTTATATAGTAAAGTATAAACTACAACGTAAATGCATGTTTTCAACCCAATTTCATCAGAACCCTAATAAGTTTTACGAGAGTGAAATCTTATCAAGTCATGCTTTCAAGGTGAACTCTTGGGTTTATAATTCCCTCCAGCATTGTACATCAAAATAAGATATTAGCATGGATACTTTTGTGGGGGTGATTAACATATAGCATACGCATGAGTCAATCATCGACAACAAAATATTGGTGGATATAGAGGTCTAAGGATTATGAAATATGAGTCTAGGCGTGGATAAACTGATTGCTAATATGGGCAGAGGCATCAAATCATAATATAAAAGGAGAAACTTAGTGGCGATAATCATAGTCTTATATTAAAGTCACGTTAGTACATTGTAAAACCTAAATTTCAAAATACTAACTTGTTAGGTTGGAGTAATAGTGCTTTTTCTCGCTAGGATTTTCACTAAAAAAATTCTTTGTGCATTCTGTGTGAGTGTTTTCATAGCTTCTGTATTCATTTCTGAACTACTCGCATGAAAATTAAACTAATTAGTTTTACTTGGTAAATTTAAAATCTTTTTCAATATAAAAAGATTTTAGTTTTGATTGGATGTGGTAATTAATTAATTTGACTAAATTCCTACGGCATATACCACTACACCAAAAACAGTGATTTGGCACACCTTGATATAAAAAATTTGGCACAGTTTAAAGCTGCGCCAAATTTTGGCACGGTTTAATGATAATTTGGCACACTTTAAAACAATGCCAAAATTTGTCACTGTATTAAAGTGTGCCAAAATTAAGCACACTTCACTTAAATATAAAACACCCAAAAAATAATTCCCTAAACTCACACTTTGGTAGCCCACTCTATCTTCCCTCTCCCTCCGCTCGCCCCGCTCACCCCTCTCTCTGCTTTGACCTCTCTGCTCAGCTCTCTCTCTCCTACTGGCCAACTCTCCATCAGCGCAACTCCCTCTCTCCGCATAGCTCTCTCTCCACTCGTCCCGCTCAGGTAACCTCATTCTCTCTCTTAACTTCTTGTATCTTCTCGGCTATCTATAGATCGTGTATTATATATTTTATCTATAGATCGTGTATTCTATATTGCATCTTCTCAGCTATCTCCACTCGTCCCGCTTAGGTTTCTTAATCGATCTTTTACTCTATTTAATCACGCCTCTCTTGAAATTTCCTAAATACATACATATTATACACATACGTATACGAATGTAAAATGTAGATGCCTACATGTATTTGTATACTTTTTTATATGTGGACCGTTTAAATTAATTGGTAAGCAAAGTTAGTTTCAACTTAAATTAGTGTTTGTGCAATTATTGATTCTTAGTTTGGCAGATATGTGGTTGTTTTGGTGGTACTCTGTTTGATACATACATTTCGATTTCTTGATCTGTTGTCCTTACGAATCTTTTTATTGAAAAAATATTATAATACATTAAAAGGATTATTGTGATCTACTGGTCTAATACTGGATAACTAATGTATGTACTTATGATGTCAGAATGTGTGCCTTGAGTGTTTGCAATATTATAAAGTGTTGATTGTATTCGTTATAAGATGTGTGCTTTTGTCTTCATATTTTTTTAAAATTAAATGCCATTTTAGGGAATGGCTTTTGGGTTGTTCATATGGATATCGTATTTACTTAGGTATGTTTATTTTTAGGGAATGACGAAGGTTATTTGCTTAGGTATGTTTATTTTAAATTTGCATGTTTGTTTTTTGCAAAATTTTTTGATTATGCTTTTAATTAAAACGAACATAAGCTACGACTCAAGGTGAAGTATTTAGTGGAAAAAAAGTTGGTGTTGACTCTTGCATAGTTGCAATCTTGGTAAGAAATTGTCATGTCTTTTATGTTTTGGATATATATATTTGGTGTTGACGTTTGCATAGCTGCGAGTTCGAATTTAAATCTTCAATGAATTTAAGATGTTCTTTTACTGATTTGAATATCATGTTTGGGAAGGGTACTGAATATTCTAATGTGTATAATTGTAGCATTAGATTACTGTTTTAATACATGCCTAAAGAGTTTAATTTCAGGCATAACATAGTTGGATCCAAATTGTTGGTGTGGTTTGGGTGGTAGTCTAGAGAGAGCATCAAGAAAATGCACTTTGTTTACATTCTTCCCCCCATCAATTATTTACTGGTAATGTAAATTTAGTTATTAAATTAGATGTTAGGTGTCTACATTTAAAATGCATCTCTTTTTAAAAAAGTAATTTCTTATTTACAGCCCTAGCTAACAACTGGTAAAGACTTTACCATAGTGAGTAATATGGCAATTCTTTATTGGTTTTTTATCACATACTTCTCACGTCATAGTGTGAATTTGTTGGTAACTCATTTATTTGACATTCTAAAAAGGAAGATATTAACATTTTTTCAACGATGTCTTGGCCTTAGCTAACAACACTGTCTTGAAGCAATGATGTCTTGGACTAATTGAGATCATTCGACATCCTTATTTAGTGAAGGTCCTTAATTATTTTACTATTAGTGAGCTTCAACTCCAATTTATATTTCTAAAAAATCTTGTGTTATGCATACTAGACCGACAGTAAAAAACATTCCCATGTATGCTCCAGCACAATTCTACATTGACAATGTGTTACCTCGGATTAAGGAGTAAAAGATAATGTCCCTAAAACCTTTTGTTGATCGCCTTGGGTAAGTTTAAGGATGTCATTCAGATCTACATTGTATTTAGCTTTTATTGAGGTTAGATTTTGGAATTGTTTTGATTTGTTTTCATGGATGTAAATAGGAGGGTTTCCATACATGTGCTTGACATACTCTAGTATTTCATCCCTCACCTGTATTTATAACAAGTTCAACTAATAGGAAGATACAATGCTAAATTCAAACACGAGCTAGTCTTTAGTTAACATACATGTAGACTCTATGACCATATCTGCCCCTAAGTCCCTGTTATCCATATCGAGGAATGTAATCTAATTAATTTAATACGTATCTATTATCTAATAATCATGACATTCCATTACCCTTTAAGACATCCTTGTTCCAAGGATGGAATTTAAAACAATCAACTACCACATGGCTCAAACACAACCAATATAAATTTTCCTTGTATTTTATGTGGTTGAGTCATTTTATCAAACAATATGTATGGATCATCCATCTTTACTATCCGAGGGTGGGGAGGCTGGGTGGGGGTGGGGCATTCTAAGAAATGAAACAATATGTGATTCATTTTGATAATTAGTTTCTTACTCAGACAGTCAGGTAGTCTTTTATATTATTGCATGCCTCCCAATAACATCCTATTATAAATGTTTTCCCAAGAGAGTATGATAGCAAAGACATGCTTGTGTGAGGCCCATCTAGTGTTGTGTACGTGGTATTTATATTGAAACTTTTTTGACTTCAAATGTTTTGTGTGCACGCGGCATGATTTCTTATCAGTTATTAAAAACTCTACATGTTTGCTAAAAGATATTTGATTTCTTCTAGGCGATAAAAATCTTGCGAAAATAATTGCTAATGTGCTTACTTCCATTCCTTTTATTATTCTTGGAATTAAGTCCCTAAGGCAAGATATCTTCTTTTATTTTTATACTAACCACCCAATGTATATAAATTTCATGTCTGACCACTTGCTTTTCTGATGATGTAGAAAGAATATAAACTGTAAGCTTTATGCTAATTCGTTAATTGGAGTTGGTATTGCCTCAAGTTTGTACCATGCTTCCAGGGGAAAAGCGAGGAAGTATCTGAGGTGGGCTGACTATACAATGATAGCCACAACAATGGTGGTAAGCTATAATCTATTATGACATAGTAAAAGTTAAAACACAGGCATTATAACAGAAATTTTATCAATGAATTTTGAGTAATATCTTAATAGCAGTTTTCATCGTGCTTGGTGACAAACAGAATACATGTGTGTTATTTTTCTTGACAAGGTCCATGACTATATTTCAAATTAATATGATTCGGATTCATTGTGACATACAAGCACTGACCACTGCTTTTAGTAATTCTATGTTTTCCTTATGTAGATTGTATCGGAGATATGCAAGACGATTGAATCTGTAGGCATTCATCAATCGACATACCGATTCCACAGGTTTGTAAATTTCTTTATGTTCATGTTTGATTGATTCATCTTGTGGTTATAGTTGTCTAATTAAAGGAGCTAGAAAGATTAGTCTTAAAAATAAGCCGTTAAAGGGTGAAAATCCAAACCAGCTCCTAAACGGCCCCGTAAGAGGCACGAACACCTCGCACGGGACCAATGTAACTTGTAGGAACTGACCATGTAGTCATGGGTCTCTAGATTTGATAATATGATGATAATTTGAAAATATGTAGATTGGGATTAAAAACAAGCCGTTAAAGGGTGAAAACCAAAACCAACTCCCAAACAGCCCCGTGAGAGGCATGAACACCTCGTAGGGGACTAATGTAACTTATAGGAACTGACCATGTAGTCACAAACCTCCAGTTTTGAGAATATGATGATAATTTAAAAATATGTATATTAGGCTTAAAAACAAGCCATAAATGGTGAAAACCCAAATCAGCTCCCAAACGACCCTATAAGAGGCACGGACACCGCGCACGGGACCAATGTAATTTGTCAGAACTGACCGTGTAGTCACGGGTCTCCCGGTTTGAGAATATGACGATAATTTGAAAATATGATGGCTTAAAAATAAGCCGTTAAAAGGTGAAAACCATAACCAGTTCCCAAACGGCCCTGTAAGATGCACGAACACCTCGTACGGGACCAATGTAACTTGTAGGAACTGACCGTTTAGTCACAGGTCTCCCGGTTTGAGAATATGATGATAATTTGAAAACATGTAGATTAGTCTTAAAAACAAGCCATTAAAGGGTGAAAATAAAAACCATCTCCCAAATAGCCCCGTATGAGGCACGATCACCTCGCACGGGACCAATGTAACTTATAGGAATTGACCGCGTAGTCACGGGTCTTCCAGTTTTGGAATATGATGATAATTTGAAAATATGTAGATTAGGCTTAAAAACAAGCTGTTAAAAGGTGAAAACCTAACCCAGCTCTCAAACAGCCCCGTGAGAGGCACAAATACCTCGCACGGGACCAATGTAACTTGTAGGAACTAACCATGTAGTAACGGGTATCCCGATTCGAGAATATGATGATGATTTGAAAATATGTAGATTAGGCTTAAAAACAAGCCATTAAACGGTGAAAACCCAAACCAGCACCCAAACGACCCCCTAAGAGGCACGAACACCTCGCACGAGACCAATGTAACTTGTAGGAATGGACCTTGTAGCCATGGGTCTCCCGATTTGAGAATATGACAATAATTTGACAATATGTAGATTAGGCTTAAAAACAAACCGTTAATGAGTGAAAACCCAAACCGGCTCCCAAATGGCCCCGTAAGAGGTACGAACACCTCGCACGGGACCAATGTAACTTGTAGGAACTGACCGAGTAGTCATGGGTCTCATGATTTGAGAATATGACTTTAATTTTAAAACATGTAGATTAGGCTTAAAAACAAGTCGTTAAACGGTGAAAACCCAAACTAGCTCCCAAACAGCCCCGTGAGAGGCACAAACGCCTCACACGGGACCAATGTAACTTGTAGGAATTAACCATGTAGTCACGGGTCTCCCAATTTGAGAATATAACTATAATTTGAAAATATGTCGATTAGGCTTAAAAACAAGCCATTAAATGGTGAAAACCCAAACCAGCTCCCAAACGACCTCGTAAGAGGAATAAACACCTCGCACGGGACCAGTGTAACTTATAGGAACTGACCATTTAGTCACGAGTCTCCTGATTGCAGAATATGATGATAATTTGAAAATATGTAGATTAGGCTTAAAAATAAGCCGTGAAAGGGTGAAAACCAAAACCATCTCCCAAACGGTCCGGTAAGAGGCACAAAAACCTCGCACGGGACCAATGTAACTTGTACAAACTGAACGTGTAGTCATGGGTCTCCAGATTTGGGAATATGATGATAATTTGAAAACATGTAGATTAGGCTTAAAAAAAATCCGTTAAAGGGTGAAAACTAAAACTAGCTCCCAAACGGCCCCGTAAGAGGCACGGACACTTCGCACGGGACCAATGTAACTTGTAGGAACTGACCATGTAGTCATGGGTCTCCATGTTTGAGAATATGATGATGATTTAAAAATATGTAGATTAGGATTAAAAACAAGCCGTTAAAGGGTGAAAACTAAAACCAGCTCATAAACGGTCCCGTAAGAGGCACGAACGCCTCGCACGGGACTAATGTAACTTGTAGAAAGTGACCGTGTAGTCATGGGTCTTCCAGTTTAAGACTATGACGATAATTTGAAAATATGTAGATTGGCCTTAAAAACAAGTCGTTACACGGTGAAAACCCAAATCGGCTTCTAAACGGCCCCGTAAGAGGCACGAACACTTCGCACATGACCAATGTAACTTATAGGAACTGACCGTGTAGTCATGGGTCTCCCAAATTTAGAATATGATGATAATAAATATATACATTAGGCTTCAAAACAAGCCGTTAAAGGGTGAAAAATAAAATCAGCTCCTAAAAACGGTCCCGTAAGAGGCACGAACACCTCGCACGAGACCAATGTAATTTGTAGGAACTGACGTGTAGTCATGGGTCTCCCCATTTGAGAATATGACAATTATTTTGAAAATATGTAAATTAGACTTAAAAACAAGCCGTTAAAGGGTGAAAACCAAAATCAGCTCCCAAACCTCCCTGTAAGAGGCACGAACACCTCGCACGAGACCAATGTAACTTTCAAGAAATGATCATGTAGTCACGGGTCTGCTAATTTGAGAATATGACAATAATTTGAAAATATGTACATTAGACTTAAAAATAAGTCGTTAAATGGTGAAAACCCGAACCAGCTCCCAGACGGCCCCGTAAGAGGCACAAACACCTCGCACGGGATCAATATGACTTGTAGGAACTCACCGTGTAGTCATGGGTCTCCCAGCATGAGAATATGATGATTATTTGAAAATATGTAGATTAGGCTTAAAAACAAGACGTGAAGGGGGAAAAACTAAAACCAGCTCCCAAACGGCTCTGTTAGAGTCACATACACCTCGCACGGGACCAATGTAACATGTACGAACTGACCGTGTAGTCACGGGTCTCCCAATTTGAGAATACGACGATAATTTTTAAAATACGTAGATTATGCTTAAAAACATGCCGTTAAAGGGTGAAAATAAAAACCAACTTCATAACGGCCCTGTAAGAGGCACGAACACCTCGCACGGGACCAATGTAACTTGTAGGAACTGACCGAGTAGTTACGGGTCTCCTAATTTGAGAATATGATGATAATTTGAAAATATGTAGATTAGGCTTAAAAACAAGTCGTTAAATGGTGAAAACCTAAACCAGCTCCCAAAGGGCCCCGTGAGAGGCATGAAGACCTCGCACGGGACCAATGTAACTTGTAGGAACTGACCATGTAGTCATAGATCTCCCGGTTTGAAAATATGACGATAATTTAAAGATATCTATATTAGGCTTAAAAACAAGTCTTTTGAGGTTGAGAACCAAAACATGCCCCTGAACGGTCGCGTAAGAGGCTTGAACACCTCGCACGGGACCAATGTGAATTGTAGGGACTGATCGTGTTGTCACGGGTTTCTCGATTTGAGAATATGACAATAATTTTAAAATATCTAGATTAGGCTTAAAAATAAGCCATTTGAGGATGAAAACCAAAACGAGCCCTGTAAGTGGCACGAACACCTAGCACGGGACCAATATGACTTGTAGTAACTTACCACGTAGTTTCGGGTGTCCCGGTTTGAGAATATGACGATAATTTGAAAATATCTAGATTAGGCTTAAAAACAAGTCGTTTGAGGGTGAAAACTCAAACAAGCTCCTAAACGATCCTATAAGAGGCACGAACACCTCACACGGGACCAATGTAACTTATAAAAACTGACTCTACAGTCACGGGTCTCCCGATTTTAGAATATGACGATAATTTGAAAATAAGTAGATTAGGCATAAAAACAAGCCATTAAATAGTGAAAACCCAAACTAGCTCCTAAACGGCCCCGTAAGAGGCACGAACACCTTGCACGGGACCAATGTTACATGTAGGAGTTGATCGTGTAGTCACTGGTCTCCCGATTTGAGAATATGACAAAAATTTAAAAATATGTAGATTAGGCTTAAACACAAGCCATTAATGGGTGAAAACCCAAACCAGCTCCAATGACCCGTAAGAGGCACGAACACCTCGCACGGGACTAATGTAACTCGTACAAACTGACCGCGCGATCACGGGTCTCCCGGTTTGAGAATATGATGATAGTTTAAAAATATGAAGATTACGCTTAAAAACAAGCCGTTAAATGGTGAAAACATGAACCAGCTCCCAAACGGCCCCATAAGAGGCACGAACACCTTGCACCGGGCTAATGTAAATTATAGGAATTAACCGTTTAGTCACGGGTCTCCCGATTTGAGAATATGAAGATAATTTGAAAATATGTAGATTAGGCTTAAAAATAAGCAGTTAAAGGGTTAAAACCAAAACTAGCTCCCAAACGGCCCCGTATGAGGCAGGATCACCTCTCACGGGACGAATGTAACTTATATGAATTGACTGTGTAGTCTTGGGTCTCCCATTTTGGAATATGATGATTGTTTTAAAATATGTAGATTAGGCTTAAAAATAAGCCCTTAACGGTGAAAACCCATCCCAACTCCCCAATGGCCCCTTAAGAGGCATAAACACCTTTCACAGAACATATGTAACTTGTAGTAACTGATCGTGTAGTCAAGGGTATCCCGATTTGAGAATATGACAAGAATTTAAAAATATGTAGATTAGGCTTAAAAATAAGACATTAAACGGCGAAAACTCAAACCAGCACCCAAATGACCTCGAAAGAGGCACGAACACCTCGTACGTGACCAATGTAACTTGTAGGAATTGACCGAGTAGTCACGGGTCTACTAGTTTGAGAATATGACAATAATTTGAAAATATGTATATTAGGCATTCAAATAAGCCGTTAAACGGTGAAATCCCAAACCAGGTCCCAAAGGGCCCCGTGAGAGGTACAAACACCTCGCACGAGACCAATGTAACTTGTAGGAATTGACTGTGTAGTCAAGGTTCTCCCGATTTGAGAATATGATGATAATTTAAAAATATGTCGATTAGGCTTAAAAACAAGCCATTAAACGGTGGAAACCCAAACCAACTCCTAAACGACCCCGTAAGAGGTACGAACACCTCGCACGGGACCAATGTAACTTGTAGGAACTGATCGTGTTATCACGGGTCTCCCGATTGTAGAATATGATGATAATTCAAAAATATGTAGATTAGGCTTAAAAACAAGCCGTTAAAGGGTGACAACCCAAACTATCTCCCAAACGGTCCCGTAAGAGGCACGAGCACCTCGCACGGGACCAATGTAACTTATACGAATTGACCGTGTAGTCTCAGGTCTCCCGATTTGAGAATATGATGATACTTTGAAAATATGTAGATTAGGCTTAAAAACAAGCCATTAAAGAGTTAAAAGTAAAACCAACTCCCAAACGGCCCCGTAAGAGGCACGAACACCTCGCATGGGACCAATGTAACTTTTAGTAGCTGGCCATGTAGTCACGGGTCTCCAAGTTTGAGATTATGACGATAATTTAAAAATATCTAGATTAGGCTTAAAAATAAGTCGTTAAAGATTGAAAACTAAAACCAGCTCCCAAACGACCCCGTAAGAGGCACGGACACCTCGCATGGGACCAATGTAACTTAAAGGAACTGACCGTGTAGCCACGAGTCTCCTAGTTTGAGAATATGACCCTAATTTGGAAATATGTAGATTAGGCTTAAAAATAAGCCGTTAAAGGGTGAAAACCCAAACGAGCTTCCAAACGGCCCCATAAGAGACACGAACACCTTGCACGGGACCAATGTAACTAGTACCCGGTTTAAGAATATGATGATGATTTGAAAACATGTAGATTAGGCTTAAAAATAAGCCGTTAAATGGTGAAAACCAAAACCAGGTCCCAAAAAATGGACCCTTAAGAGGCACGAACACCTCGCACGGGACCAATGTAACTTGCAGGAACTAACCATGTAGTCACGAGTCTTACGATTTGAGAATATGATAATAATTTTGAAAATATTTGGATTAGGCTTAAAAATAAGCCGTTAAAGGGTGAAAACCAAAACCAGCTCCCAAACGGCCCCGTAAGAGGCACGGACACCTCACACGAGACCAATGTAACTTGTAAGAACTGACCGTGTAGTCACGGGTCTCCCAGTTTAAGAATATGATGATATTTTTAAAATATGTAGATTAGGCCTAAAAACAAGCCGTTAAACGGTGAAAACCCAAACCAGATCCCAAACGACCCCGTAAGAGGCACGAACACCTCGCACGGGAGCAATGTGACTTATAGGAACTGATCGTGTTGTCACGGGTCTCCCTATTTGAGAATATGATGATAATTTTAAAATATCTAGATTAGGCTTAAAAACAAGCCGTTTGAGGGTGAAAACCCAAACTAGCCCCAAAATGGCCCCGTAAGTGGCACGAAGACCTCGCATGGGACCAATATGATTAGTAGTAACTAACTGCGTAGTCGCGGGTCTCTTGATTTGAGAATATGACGATAATTTGAAAATATCTAGATTAGGCTTAAAAATAAGTCGTTTGAGGGTGAAAACTCAAATAAGCTCGCAAACGGCCAAGAGGCACGAACACCTCGCACGTGACTAATATAACTTGTAGGAACTCACCGTGTAGTCACGGGTCTCTCAGTTTCTGAATATGATGATAATTTGAAAATATGTAGATTAGGCATAAAAGCAAACCATTAAATAGTGAAAATCCAAACCAGCTCCCAAATGGCCCCGTAAGAAGCACGAACACCTCGCACGGGACCAATATAACTTGTCGGAACTGATCGTGTAGTCTTGGGTCTCCCGATTCCATAATATGATGATAATGTGAAAATATGTAGATTAGGCTTAAAAATAAGCCGTTAAAGGGTGAAAACCAAAACCATCTCCCAAACGGCCTCGTGAGAGGCACGAATACCTCGCACGGGACCAATTTAACTTGTACGAACTAACCGTGTAGTCCCGGGTCTCCCAATTTGAGAATATGATGATAATTTGAAAATATGTAGATTAGTCTTAAAAAGAAGCCGTTAAAGGGTGAAAACTAAAACCAGCTCCCAAACGGCCCCTTAAGAGGCACGAACACCTCGTACGAGACCAATGTTACTTGTCGGAACTGATCGTGTAGTCCCAGGTCTCCCAATTGTAGAATATGATGATAATGTGAAAATATGTAGATTAGGCTTAAAAACAACCCGTTAAAGGGTGAAAACCAAAACCATCTCCCAAATGGCCCCATAAGAGGCACGAACACCTCGCACGGGACCAATGTAACTTGTACGAACTAACCGTGTAGTAACGGGTCTCTCAGTTTCAAAATATGATGATATTTTTAAAATATGTAGATTAGGCGAAAAAATAAGTCGTTAAACGGTGAAAACCCAAACCAGATCCCAAACGACCCTGTAAGAGGCACGAGCACCTCGCACGGGTGTAATGTGACTTATAGGAACTAATCGTGTAGTCATGGGTCTCCCTATTTGAGAATATGATGATAATTTTAAATTATATAGATTAGGCTTACAAACAAGCCGTGAAAGTGTGAAAACCAAAACAAGCTCCCAGACCTCCCCGTGAGAGGCACGAACACCTCGCACGAGACCAATGTAACTTGTAAGAACTGATCGTGTAGTCACGGGTCTCCCAGTCGGAGAATATGATGATATTTTGAAAATACGTAGATTAGGCTTAAAAACAAGTCGTTACACGGTGAAAACCTAAACCAGCTCCCAAATGGCCTCATAAGAGGCACGAACACCTCGCTCGGGATTAATGTGACTGGTAAGAACTGACCGTGTTGTCACGGGTCTCCCAAATTGAGAATATAATGATAATTTGAAAATGTGTAGGTTAGGCTTAAAAACAAGTCGTTAAAGGGGAAAAACCAAAACTAGCTCCCAAACGGCCCTGTTAGAGGCACGTACACCTCGCACGAGACCAATGTAAGATATAAGAACTGACTGTGTAGTCACGGGTCTCTCGGTTTGAGAATACGACGATAATTTTTAAAATATGTAGATTATGCTTAAAAACACGCCGTTAAAGGGTGAAAACCAAAACCTACTCCCAAACGGCTCTGTAAGAGGCACGAACACCTCGCACGGGACTGATGTAACTTGTAGGAACTGATCGAGTAGTCACGGGTCTCCCAGTTTGAGAATATGATGATAATTTGAAAATATGTAGATTAGGTTCAAAAACACGTCGTTAAACGGTGAAAACCCAAACCAACTCCGAAATGGCCCCGTGAGAGGCACGAACACCTCGCACGGGACAAATGAAACTTGTAGGAACTGACCATGTAGTCACGAATCTCTCGGTTTGAGAATATGACAATAATTTGAAGATATCTAAATTAGGCTTAAAAACAAGTCGTATGAGGTTGAAAACCCAAACCAGCCCCTGAACGACCGCGTAAGAGGCTTGAACACCTCGCACGGGACCAATGTGACTTGTAGGGACTGAAAGTGTAGTCACGGGTCTCTCAGTTTGACAATATGACCATAATTTTAAAATATCTAGATTAGGCTTAAAAATAAGCCATTTGAGGGTGAAAACCCAAGCCAGCCCCGTAAGTGGGACGAACACCTCGCACAGGACCAATATTACTTGTAGTAACTGACCGCGTAGTCTTATGTGTCCCGGTTTGAGAATATGATGATAATTTGAAAATATCTAGATTAGGATTATAAAAAATCGTTTGAGGGTGAAAACTCAAACAAACTCCCAAACGGCCCTATAAGAGGCACGAACACCTCACACGGGACCAATGTAACTTGTAGGAACTGATTCTGTAGTCACGGGTCTCCCGGTTTTAGAATTTGACGATAATTTGAAAACAAGTAGATTAGGCAAAAAAATAAGCCATTAAATAGTGAAAACCCAAAATAGCTCCCAAATGGCCCCGTAAGAGGCACGGACACCTCACATGAGACCAATGTAACATGTAGGACTTGACCGTGTAGTCACGGGTCTCTCCGTTTGAGAATATGACGACAATTTAAAAACATGTAGATTAGGCTTAAAAATAAGCCGTTAATGGGTGAAAGTCCAAACCAGCTCTTAAACGGCCCGTAAGAGGCACGAACACCTCGCACGGGACCAATGTAACTTGTCAAAACTGACCGTGTAGTCACGGGTCTCCCGATTTGAGAATACGACTATAATTTGAAAATATAAAGATTAGGCTTAAAAACAAGCCGTTAAATGGTGAAAACCCTCACTGGCTCCCAAACTTCCCCGTAGGAGGCACAAACACCTCGCACGGGACCAATGTAAATTATAGGTACTGACCATTTAGTTACGGGTCTCCCGATTTAAGAGTACGAAGATAATTTTAAAATATGTAGATTAGGCTTAAAAATAAGCCGTTAAGGGGTAAAAACCAAATCCATCTCCCAAATGACCCCGTATGAGGTAGGATTACCTCACACGGGACGAATGTAACTTATATGTGTAGAGGGGGCTTGAAGGTAATTTTGAGATTAGAGGTAATTTCACATTAGCAACAATGTCTTGGGGATTATGGCACCGTGGCAACTCAGCGTGACAACTCAAGCGAGGTAGCTCAGCGTGGCAACTTGTATTTTTGCTTGTTGTATTAGTCATATTGTATCTTTATTTATATTGACTGTAAGCTATAACAGTTGTAATGATGTAATGAGAATAGTAATGAATTTTAGTGTGAGGTAAAACGGTACTCGAGAGAGACTAGGCTTGGCAGGGACTGTGAGAGCTTTCATGCTCTATCGAATGACCTCGCCGTGAGAACTTTAGATGGACTTGGTTTGGAGGATTGAGAAGTGGGGAACCGTTGGGGTTTGTGCTGACCATCTTAGATACACGTGGTAAAACACCGAAGAACCCTGACTGTGGAACCTCGGGGGGTGCAACTTGGAGTTCCATCGGGCGTTGAGTTGTGAACCAAACAACCCTCCACTTAATGTCACATCTACTGTAGGTGATGTCACTAGCCAGCTAAACAATGTCAAACATGCACTTGAGTAAACCACCATGGTATTTGGGGCTGTCAGGCAGTTGGTGAGCCACCTCTGTGACAACAGCCCCCTGACACACAATGGTTAGGAAAAAGGCATGTCTTGGCACTTAATGTTTATGACGTGGAGACAACTACTGCATCAGGTATTTAATGTTTGTGACATAAAGTATGAGGGAGGTCTTTCACAAGCATTGATGACTGAGTTGCCTCGGGGATGGTGTGGGGGGCTATTTAAGGACCCCAACCATCTTTGAGGAAGGAGAGATCTTTTTGAGAGTTCAGAAGTTATTGCTAGAGAGAATATACATCGGAGGGAGTTATTATAAACTAGAGAGTTTGCTCACCCACCATTGTCATTTATTAAGAAGCTTTTAACACTTGATAGAGAATATTGAGGGTGATTGGTGTGTTTGGCTGCCTGCCAAGGTGTATCTAGGGTGATTACTTCTCTCTCCCTCTATCCGAGTTACTTCTAAGTTCATTACTATCTTCTGAGTTATACACGAGAGATTTGTGAGATCAAACTGAGTCTATCTTCACTGAGTTATGTTTTTATGTATTGTGGTTAATCAATAGTGTTACTATTTAACTTATCATTACTATACTTCAAAAAGGGGTTACGCCTCCACCTTATCTAAACTACCCTCTTACATTTGGTGACTCTGCTGGGGAGGCATTCTTTTAAGTAAGGAGTATGGTGCAACATAATGCTAATTGAAGGCTCAACTTTGATGGCATCTAACACAATATAGAACAAGCTGTGAGAGAACTAGAGTCTCTAAGGGATGGGGCTCCTCGAAGAGAGGTACCTCCAGTTCAGGTGACGACAGGCGCTCTAGGGGTAACACAAGCTTTCACGAGTGCAGGGTTCGGACCTTCTCAGGTGGAGCTCCTCATGAGTAAGTTTTATGAGATTTTGCAAACTCTCGTAGCTTCAACGATGCTGGGAGAATTGTAATCTAATGGTTTCATAACACCAGGGGCATCCCCAACAGTCCCACCAGGTGCAGGTGTAGTGGGAACGGTCCCAGCAAGCATGCCCTCTATTGTGAATCCAACAGTGGGAACATCAGGAGTACCAACGGCCCCAACTGTGACAACTACTCCAACTGCAATGGGCACTCTGCCCATTATCCCGTTGGTTATTACCACAGTAGCATCACCCATGGAGGAAATGAGGAAGGAGATGCAAAAGGAGATTATGAAGGTTATGCAAGCTTCCTCGTAATCTGCCGGCGAGGTAGCTTCGGTTTATGATTACTTTCGAACACCTTATCAGCAGGAATACAACGATGAGCCCTATCCAAAGGACTATATTTCTCATAATTTTGAAAAATACACAGGAAACGGTGGGAACCCGAAGGAGCACATTAAGCGCTCCATTGAACACTTGGGAGCACATTGCAATAATAAGAAGCTCAGGTTGAGGGAGTTTTCTAAATCCTTAATCGATAAAGCATATACTTGGTATTCCCATTTGGCTCCCAAGAGTGTTTCTGTGTGGGAGGAAATGCACGTATTATTTGTCCAGAAGTTATTTCTGGCAGAAGATGAGTTTACTTTGACCCAACTAGGTAGGGAGAATCAACAACCTGGGTAAGAAGTGGTGGCCTATGTTCGAAGGTTTAGGGAAAGATCCCTCGACATGAGGGAGGAGGCCAAAGAGTCCAAGTTATTGCAGATCTTCCTGAGTACATCTGCCATCTTATCAATGAGACACACGAAGGGACTTTTTTGGTGTTTTTAAAAGTGGCAAGAAATATCTCCTTGGTAGTGCGGCCCAATCCGGTGATGGTGCCCATGATGTTTAGGTAGCCGATGCAGCCTATGGGGGGAGGTCTCAGCCCCCACGGGTAGGGTACACCGAGGGAGGAGATGGGGGCAAGGCACCAAAGAAGGACAATAAGAGGAAGTTTGCGAGAAACGGGGAGGACCCACCACCATTGACTTGTACAGTAGAGGAGGTTGTCATCTATTACAATGCAATAGTCCAAGGGGGAATGGTCTACGAGCTAAAGGACATTCTCATTGGGGAACCCGATGCGTCAATAAAGGCGGATCTTAAGTACTGCCAGGTTCATCAGAGGATCCAACATCCAACAGAGAGTTATTTCACATTGAGAAGAATCAACGACAAGTATGTGAAGGCAGGGAAGTTGCAAATCCCTCCACAAAACGTCAATAACAATCCACTGCTAGCACATGGGGCCAATCTCATGGTGGCCTATGATGAAGACGCAGAGAAAGGAGAAAGGAGAAAGGAGAAAGAGATTCAATGACGAAGCAAGAAGAGTACGAATAAGCTCTGGAAGATTGTACGAGGGGAATATCTAATGTAGTATTGGCCTATGACGAAGTAAGCGCCAAGGATATGGAGGATGTATACGGTGTTGAAGGTAAGGAAGTAGACCCAGTTCGAGAATATTGTGCGGTTTCAAAATCCCCAAAGTTCACCTGGTTCTTCGACCAAGTGGGGATACCAAAGGAGAGTAGGCTGGAGATAACCTTGGAAATACTTGATATTGTGAGGAAGGACGCAGTCCCTTCGCTGAGATGGAAGGGACCCATGGCCAGGTTGGTGAGGAGGTTCCTGTCAGAAATAACCTGTAGCGACACCGATAGGGCTGTAAGGTTCCTTCATAACAGGCCATTATATGTGGGTTAGCTTTGCAAGGACTCTTATGGATGGAGGAGCTTCCATTAATATCATGCCAATCAACTCCTTCCACGCTGCCAATATCCTAGAATAAAGGTTGGTCTCCATGCCTTTGGTGATTTCAGGGTATGATAACCAATATTCCAAATCCATTGGGTATGTTAATGTTGGGATTGTGATGAGAAAACTGAGTTCCCATATCCAGTTCCACGTAATAGAGAGTGCAACTTCCTATCATCTGCTAATAGGAAGGGTGTGGATGCATAACTAAGGGATAGTTCCTTTGACGTACTACCAATGCGCTAAGGCGAATATCAAGGGGACAAAGGTGACCATTATGGCTACAAAAAGGCCCTTCGCTGTCGAGGATGATCACTTGGTAGATGTGACATTTTACACTGAGTTGGAAGAGGATGTCCGGGTCCTAACGAGAAGAATGGAGGGAGCATGGGTTCCATCGATCAGAGAACGGATGGGCCCTTTGAACGAGAAGGGTAAAGAGGTTGCAACCAACGCAAAAGCAATGATCGAAGAAGCTCATCAGGTAGTCCCTCAGCCCAAAGCATCTCAAAGCAGCTCAAAGATAGGATGAGGCTCAGAGTGGATCTGATGGAGCATGAGGTCCAACGGCAAAGCGTGCTGAGCCAGATCTCAAGAAAAAGAGTGGCCGAGGCTTCTAGAGAGAAGAAGAGGAAGGCAACCACCACTACGAACAGACAGTGCAAGAAGGTCGTTAACGAGGAAGGAAAGGTGGTATATCAATTCTAACGATGTGAGCGGGCGACCGAGGAAACTAATGACGAGGTTGACCCGATATATGAATGATTTTTAGTGGATCAACGGGGATAATGTATGGTGATAGATAACTCCAGCATACATAAATTTATGGAGGAAGTCGCCGAGGAAGCAAATTACATGGCAGATCAGCCCAAGCCCCAGGCACAAGAGTTAGAGCAGTTGAACCTGGTAAAAGAAGGAGAAGATCCAAGGCCCATCTTCATATCGAAGGATCCCAATAAGGAGAAACGAGAGGCCTTGGTTGAGTTGATTCAGGAGTTTATAAATATTTTTGCATGGAAATACACAGGGATGGAGGGGACGGATGAAGAAGTGAGCTGCCACAGGTTGAACGTAATGATTTTAGCCATTCTAGTAAAACAAGCGACGTGAACATACAAGCCTGAGCTAGATTTGAAGATCAAGGAAGAGGTTCAACACTTACTAACGACAGGGTTTATCACACCGATACAACACCCACTCGGGCTATCTAGCATTGTCAGAGTGGGAAATAAAGACAAAAACTAATTAAGGATCCATGTGGATTTCAGAGATTTGAACAGAGCTTGTCCCAAAGATGAATTCCCTCTTCCCTCCATTGATAGCCTAATAGATGCAACGACTGGTCATGAGATGTATAACTTCATGAATGGGTATATAGGGTACAACCAGATCAAGATGGACCCCATAGATGCAGAGAAAATAGCATTCAGAACCCCGTTGGGCAAATTCATGTACAAGGTGATGCCGTTTGGACTCAAGAATGCTAGGGAGACTTACCAGAGAACAATGATGGCCATTTTCCATCACTTTTTCCATAAATTGGTGGAATTCTATGTGGATGATTTGGTCGTCAAATTGAGGAAGGAGGAGTCCCATCTGAGCGATTTGAGGAAGGTGTTCTCCCGTTGCAAGAAGTATAAATTGAAAATGAATCCACTGAAGTGTGTTTTTGTAGTGACAAGTGGGAAATTCCTAGGCTTTGTGGTTGATAGACAAGGGGTGCAGATGGACCAGGATAAATAGCGGGCGATCTTGGAAATACCATGCCCAAGAACGGTGAAGGAGCTAAATAGTTTCCTCGGCAAAGTCTCCTACTATAGGAGATTTATGCCTGGATTGGCCAAAATAACACACCCACTGATGCAGATGTTGTGAAAGAACACAAAATTCAAGTGGGAGGAGATTCACAAGGAGTCTCTTGATGGACTGAAGAAGCTGTTCATTTCACCACAGACCATGGTTTCCCCAAAGGCGAGAATACCATTGCAGCTGTACCCCACGTCGACTACGAGGTTCAGGGGAGATTTGCTGGCACAAGTGGTTGACGGGAAAGAACGACCAGTCTACTACCTCAGAAGGATCATCCATGGACCAGAAGTTAGATATAGTAGCTTGGAAAGGCATTATTTAGCCTTTGTATTTGTAGCACAAAAACTTATTACATGCTGTCTTTTATAATTCATATTGTAACTAGATGTGATCCTATTAAGTATTTGTTAGCAAGAACTATATTGATTGGTAGAGCATCTAGGTGGTTCTTCATCCTATCCGAGTATGACTTGAAGTGCATGGTTCCTCGCGCAATCAAAAGCCAGGCGTACGCTAATCTGTTGGCTATTTTCCCCTCAGGAACGTTTAAACCACCCAAAGAAAGTGTTCGAGGAGACGATTTGCAGGACATCACCTAGACGCAATGAATGAGGAATGGACAATGTAGTTCGATGGGTCTTCAGCAGAAAAGAAAGGAGGAGCAAGGGTCATTATTTCGCAAGGGTCATTATTTCAAAAGGAATGGAGAGATTTGTCTTTCCTACAAGTTAGATTTCCCTTATTCTAACAACGAGGCGGAATATGAATCATTGGTCCTAGGGTTACTAGAGGATCTTTGAAGGGGGATTCATTCACTTTGCATCAAAAGGGATTCAAATTTGGTGGTTTAGCAAGTGAATGGAGCGTACGTGTTGAAACACATGAGCCTGGTACCATATAAAACAATTATTCAGAGGCTCCTCTGCTAGTTCCATTGGACCAAGATCAAGAGACAACCCAGAATAATGAATCGTCACCAAGATGAATAAAATTTCCCAGAAGATGGTCATGAGGAATGACACAACTACCATCGTGATCCAACGAAGAACATCTCCTTCGATGGTACAGTCAATTTTACCAATGAAGGAGGACGTGGACTAGAGGGGAGAGATTAGGAAGCAATTAGAGTCTGGTGATGGAATGATGGGACTCAGAGAATTGGCCCAGTACTTTACAAACTAGGGAAATCTCTACTTCAGAAATGCAGGGGGATGGATGTCGAGGTGCATCAACCCAGAATAAGCAGAGCAAAGATTGAAGAAAACACACGAAGAGCACTGTGAAACAACTGAGATACACCTCTACCGAAGAATGCAAAGGGAGGGGTATTTTTGGCCAAGAATGAAATAGGACGCGGTAAAGCTACAACGGAAGTGCAAAAAATGCCAGTTATTCTTCGAGGCAGCTGAATGTCATTTCGTGGAGGCTCAGGCTGACTGGAGACAACCCTATATTTAATTCATTAAAGATGGAGTTGTTCCGACAGAGAAAATAAGAGGGGTAGCTTTATCAAAGGGGATACTTCAATAAGCCTTTGCTTTGTATCATGAGGGAAGAGGCAGTGGAGGTCCTCAAACAGGCACACGATCTAGCTCATATAGGAGGGGCCAAGTTATATGACTAGTTGATGACTTTGGGATACTATTGGCTAACGATGGAGAAAGACTCAGATGAGTTCATTCGGAAGTACAAGGCTTGCTAACTTGATGGAAATATGATCCATGCCCCATCAGTGGACCTACATTCCCTGGAAATGCCTTATCCTTTTCACACTTGGGCGTTCGACCTAGTGGGGGCAATACATCCTTCTTCGAGGGGGAAGATATGGATACTAGTAGCAACGGAGTGTTTCACAAAGTGGGCCGAAATGATACCACTAAGAAGGGAAACAACAGGGGTGGTGAGCAACTTCATCAGAGAATACATCATTTGCCATTTTGAGATTTCGAAGGTTATCCTTTTAGACAACGTAACCCCTTTCATCAATTCAGAAGTAACGATGCTCACAAACAAATACTCCATTATCCATCACACTTCGACGGTGGCATACCCAAAGGGAATCAGTCAAGCCAAATAAAATAAAAAACTTTGGTTAATATCTTGGATAAAATAATGGAGGATTTTCTAGGATCGTGGGATGACAAGATACTAGCCATATTATGGGCCTATCGGGTATACACCGTTCTCTCTTGTTTATGGGGCTTAGGCAATTCTCAGTAGAGTTAGAAGTTCCCTCTGCTCGATATGCCTTGCGAAGTAGCATGCTCCCTCAGAATAGACATGTGCAGTTGGAAGCGTTGGACGAACACAGAGATATTGTGATGGAACACTTTCAAATGTATACAAAACAGCTCCCCAGGTCATATGATAACTTAGTAAGACCAAGGAAGTTCGTGGAGGGGGACCTTGTATTGAAAGTAGCAGTAAAACACATCAGGGGACTTCCTCTACCCAAGTTTGCAGCAAATTGGGAAGGACCTTTCATTATAAAGGAAGCTTATGACTCAGGTTATTGCTTAATCTCTAAGATGGAAGAAGACAAACCATTCAAAATCAACAATAAATGGTTGAAAGTCTATTATGTGTAGGAAGTTATGTTTGACCACTGATGTATTTGGCTTTTATTATGAATACACAAGTTCTTTCTACGATGAGTATGAAAGTTATTTTTATTATAACTCAAGTAGAGATGAAAGAATTACAGAGCACCACACGTCACAATCTATGTAAATAGTTATAACACAAATAAATGGCATGAGAAGAAATATATTTTTCCATTCATAAACTTTGGGGCATTACAAAATTAGGAGCTATTGCCCAAGAATTACATGAGAAGAAAAGAAAAAATATATGTACATTTTCAAGAGCCTAAGAGGAACCACAGATCCGGAGAAGAGAAAAAATCTCCGGGGAGGCCCGAAAAAGCTGCTTGGCAAGACCATTGAGCGTTGATAGAGACCTCCAACCTTATTTGCGCCTATGTGCGCTCGATCATGAGTTTCTCTCATTTTAGCTTTGCCAGACGGGGAGCTTCTTCGATGTCCTCCACCTTCTTATCAATAGCTCCAAGAAGAGGTGCTAGCTCGAACAACTTAGCTTCCTCGGCCCGCTAATCCTCTCGATGTTTTTACAAGAGTTCCCTCTGACTGTCCACTTGTTGGCTCTTCAATGTCTTCAAATGCATGATAAGCCAGTCAAAATGAAACCCGTCATGACCGAACTCCCTCAAATAACCCAAAAACTGGTTAAGGAGGGGTCTGGTAACATTTGAGGTCGTAGTGTTAACAATCTCAGCAACGACGGTGGCCATGCCTTGAAGCCTGTAATCCATAACGGAGATGTTTGAATGCAGACAATCCATCATGAACGTCTCAGGATGATGATTTAGAAGTTGTTTAATGACCATACGATGGTTGGTAGGTATCTGAGGATAATGCTGAAGCACCATCAGACAGAAGGCGTGAAGAGCTAGGTCGGGCAGAGGAAGCTCACAGCCATATTCGCTCTCCGTAGCAGCACCGATCGTGGAACCTTGATCATTATGGATAGAATCTTCTGAAACGGCAGGTTCCCGATGGGGCAAGGCCATGGGAGAAGGAACTGCTGGAGAATCCTCCCGAGCAACCTGAAAATAGTTAGAGGAAATAAGGAGTTTATGAAAATCTTAACAAGTGTTTTTGTTGTTAAGTCACCGATATAGGTGGAATTTATGAAAAAAATCTTAACAAGTGTTTTCGTTGATAAGTCACCTATATAGGTGGAGTTTATGGAAAAATCTTAACAATTGTTTTCATTGTTAAGTCATCGATATAGGTGGAGTTTATGAAAAAATATTAACAAGCATTTTCGTTGTTAGGTCACCGATATAGGTAGAGTTTATGAAAAATCTTAACAAGCGTTTTCATTATTAAGTCACCGATATAGGTGGAGTTTATGAAAAAATCTTAACAAGCGTTTTCGTTGTTAAGTCACCGATATAGGTGGAGTTTATGAAAAATCTTAATAAGCATTTTCGTTGTTAAGTCACCGATATAGGTGGAGTTTATGAAAAAATCTTAACAAGTGTTTTGGTTGTTAAGTCACCGATATAGGTGGAGTTTATGAAAAAAAAAACATTAACAAGTGTTTTCATTATTAAGTCACAAACATGTGAAGTTTGAGAAGTTGAGAAATGCAGAGAGAAATTAGCGAAATACCTCAGTCATGGAAAGGACAAGAACGGCGCCACCATGGAGGCCATCGGGGAAAGAACCGTTGGAGGAAGGCTCATCGCCTCAGAAGCCTCAACGGGGACCCTAGCTAACGAAGCCTCAACGGTAAATAAGGCTCCCTCGCCAACAAACGGTACCAGGGCTAACGAGGGAGTCTCGACGAACGAACACGAGGAATCTCTAAGCGATGTCCCAGCATGGTCAGGTACTAAAGGATCCCCAAGTGAGGTAACAGCATCAACCTTGGCCTTGGAAAGGAAAAGGCCACTAAGTGCAAAGGGTGGAGAGAGACTTGGACAAAGCTGCAGTAACAAAGCTAAGTGTTAGAAATCACTACACCAAAACAAGCTTTTAGTAACAGACTAATTTATTGATTACTAACAGTATCCTACCATTACTAATTTTAACAATAATATACCGTTAATAAATTAACATATGTGTTACTAATTAACTTAAAATTTTAAAAGTAATTGAATGACAATGAATTTGGTAACAACGCTCACGAATTAGAAGCAGGATCCCTCTCAAAATAGAAGCGGGATACTTCCCTCCCAATTTGTCTGCTACCCGTTTCTCCCCTTTTCAATAACACGAATGAAGCTCATGGTGTCCACAAAGCATTTACGATTTACCACAAAGCTCATGGTAACCCCTATTTATTTCTTTCTCTTAATCGATTTACGATTTACCACAAAACATTAATAGGTTTGTGAATTGATTTCTTTCTCTTAGTTTGGTATTTTATGATTTTTGTTAGGGTTTATGAATCGATTTAGGTTCTGATTCACCTTCCATTTGGGTTTACGATTTATGGATTTATGAATCGATTTAGTTTCTGATTCCTGAATCGATTTGATTTTATGCTTTGAGTTTATTAATTTCTCAAAATTGAGTTTTCGTTTCTACATTTTGGTTTATGTAGATATCGGGGCTTGGAGTTGTGCTTCGGCACCATAGATCAAATCAGGTATAATCTCCTCTTGAACTTTTCCCTATATCTTTTACGATATGCATTCCTCCCAATTTATTCATTCACGTAACTTTACAATTGGGGGGGGGGGGAAGCTTTATTTCAGTTATTGCTTTAAATTATGAATGTTAGGGTTCTGTTGTTTATGATTGGTTAAGGGTAATGCTATGATTTTCGTTTGGATAAGAGAATAATAGGGTTTGTGTTTAGATGAGGACTGGAATAAGGATATTTTTACATATAATTGATTTGAGTGCATTTCTTATTTTTTTTACAGTTTGTGGTGATTTTATTGGTGCTTATTAAGTTATTAGAGTTGTATTTTCGTATTATAAGAACTTTTATATAATTTTTTAGAACGTTTTAAGACTTAAATTGTTATTATTGTTTAAGTGTAAATTTTGGGACTTGCTTGGATAATTTGTAGTCCTCGTCGTTAAATTTTAGGGGTTTACAGTTACAAATTTGAGCATTACAGATGAATATGTCTGCCTTTTTTTATCCTAACTGTGTCACTCAGAATTATGCTCATTAATTGGTATATTGACCTTTTTATGGGTTTTAATTGTTTAAAACATATGAGATTTACTTGAATCAGAGGATACTTTGTAAATCATTAGCCTAAATACTCTATACTCATTTTCTATTTGGTTGGTGAGAAAGTAGATGACAAACTTTAAATAATAAAAATTTGGGTTATAATTCTATATTTCACACAAGCCTCGTATAGTTTTTGTAACTTTGATATGAGATAGTTCTTATGTGTTTTTGTAACTTTGGTGTGAGATAGTTCCTATATGTTTCTATAACTATTATGTGAGATATTTGAAAGATAAGTTCTTGTACAATTTTGCAGGAACAAACAATTTTTTGTTTATTTCAGGTGCTGATCCAATATAAATCAAATTTGGTGCTAATCCTAAATAGTGGTTTGTTTATTTCAGGTGCTGATCCTAAATAGTGGTTTGTTTCTTTTGAAATGGTACATTGGGATGTTGCCTCAATTTTTCCCATTCACCTAAGCATTTGCAGCCGTAATCACAGTTGCTCTTAATATTATGGTATAATATACATATACTGTAATATTTTACATTTGAAATCTTTGCGTGTATTATTAGTCCTCTAAATACAATATAACAACTAACATGCAAATTCTTTTTAATACCCTCATCCTTAATTAGTTTTTGCAAGGCAACAAATCTGACTCACAAGAAAGCTCCATGGCTTTTCCAATATTAGAAGGTGGTTTAAGGATGGCTTCACAAGAAAGCTCAATGGCTTCACGCAGAGTAACCTTGGTTGGCTTTCCCCAACCAAAATCCATCTCAGACAATGGTAACCTACACATACTAGTACACATATACAACTCAACTTTTTTACCCACACAATCAGCTATCTTTGACCAAGTATCATTCCCATCCAGCTCTTTTACCCCATCCTTGATTTGCATTTTATATTTGTTAAGATGCTCAGCTAGTGCGCTCAACTATGCCTCACTCTCACTACTAACTAGCGTGGTGATATTCTTGTAGAAATTACCCACGCCATGTGAAGGTAATTGTGGGGACATTTTGGTCCGCATGTTCACAAATTGAAACAACATAAACGGGATAAACGAACCTAAGTTGTTTTCAGCTACTGCAAGTAAGGCAGATCTGAATAGTAAAGCGGTGAGAAGTTGTGCACGTGTGGGATTTTGCACTCCCTGAGCAACAACCGTGGCCTTAAGTTCTGCTATTTTTGAGTTAGAAAACATTAACTTTTTTGTTATACCACCATCAAGTGTCCTAAGTTCAATTTCGGGCACTATAACAGAAAACGATGACTTTTATAGGACATAAAGAGGAGGCACTAGTTGGCTAGACTTGCGAGCCAATGTAGCCCAATAACTCAAGAAATTACAAAAAGTGGATCCATCAACAATCTTGCGTGTCATGGACACAAGGCCTATTCCTCCACATTCAAAATGGTTAAGTTGTATCTTGACTAGGCTAGCAGAACCCTTGTACGGGTCACCCCATATAGAACCTGTCGGAAAGACCAAATCCATGGCTTCATGGTTAGAGTCATGCATGAGTTTCGAGATTTGGCAATTAATTCTGGCTTGTCGAAACTCCAGACCTTGGTCATTACAGGCGACTGAAACTCCACCAGTGAGCTTCCCAGCAAACGGGTAGTATTGTGCTAGTGTTTGGGCTAGGGGGTTTTGAGCGTATCTGTCGTTTTTTATGGGATAGTTTTTCAGTGGTTAGGGTAGAAAAATATAAGGTTGTATGTTTCCCCTTTTCATTTCTTTGTGAGTCTTGCTATTTTATAGTAGGTTTGTACCTCAGAGTACTTCCATATTACAATTATAAAAAAATCCCACTCCTGGAAATGTCTGTCTATCTATCCATCTATTTACATGCTACTTGTCAATTTGTAATTAATATTCATAGGTAAATGATTCCCAGTGTGAATATATTTACATGCTAATCTTGGTAATTGAGATTTCATACTATTATTTCATATTTGTGGCACTTCGGTATCCAATATGCTGATTTTGATATGTTTTCTTATTTGGATACATTATATATATATATATATATATATATATATATATATATATATATATATATATATATATATATATATATATATATATATATATATATAATGAAAGAAATACATTCACGATCATAGTTGCATTGAGGAAGTGATTTTGAATTTATTGTCTATGGATTATACTTGATACGTCATCTTTCAGGTTGTAGATACTTATTTGTTTGCGCGTCACTTTCATATTAATTGTAGAGTATGGAATTGAAGAGTTTTTTTAATTATTTTTGCTCTATTTGTGTATGAACCCGCTTTGACTCTTTATATTCTTCAAATTCACAATTACATTGAAAATCCTCCAATTACCGGGAAATTTATCTCTGTCCACATCAATCATCTTTTACCTGTAAGCTGTATATGTAAAGAATAAATATTTTCAGGACTAAAATTTAAAAACACTCTGAACTTTCAAATTTCTAAAAATAACACCATTAAATTTATAAGAAATACAATACCCCGCTAGATTATCGACTTGGTTATGAGTATTATTTTAGGGTGTTGCTAAAGGCATTCAAATTTTTTCTCACTAATAACAGTTATAAAGCATAAGGCAAAATGATTTTATGTATTGCGTGTTGGTAGCCGGGACTGAATATTTGGGTAACTTTTGGAGCAGACCTTATTTTATCCTTTGTAAAAGATTTGAAGTATCAAACGTGTTCCTAGCATGCTATCCTAGTTACTTATTATGACACTCTTTTCCACAGGATTCACGGACCCACTTAAGATCTGCCGCGAGTAGCACGAGAACAACATCAATGTGTGGTGTGGGAAGAGAGCTATTGTGAATGGAAAAATAAAAGCTCAGATATTTGAGAGCTTAGGTGAGACTCTGGTCTCTGTGGCTTCGAAAGCGTTTGGTTTGACCAAAAAAGGAGGTGGGAACAACGCTAACTCTGCCTATACAACCCCACCCTCAACCGAATACAACACTGATGGCTGAAATTGTTTTTAGCGTACTATCAATTATGAATCAAATTTCAAAGTCATTTTCACGTATTAAAAAATGACTCTATTTTTTAATTTATCATTTTGAACCAACAAACATGACACCCTCGCCGGTGCAATCGACCATCAGCTTACTAGCACCACCTTCCCTTAGTTGTCCTGCAAACGGGTAGTACAACACGAGCGTCTCAGCCAGCGCATCTCTGATCACCTTCATGGGGTCTCTTCCTCTCATGCTCACATCATTTCCATAGAATGGAATCACCGAAATCTGAAAACGAATACCATCTTGGTCGTCGATATCAGACAGTAATTTCAGTCCTTTTGGTGTTGGCTTAGCTAGACCTACCATCTCTTCCTCTCATGCTCACACCATTTCCATATAATGTGTGTATGTGTACATATATATATTTCTACAAACAATTGAGTGAGAAGATCAAAATCGGATGACCCTAAAATGAGAACTTTAGGAAAGTGTGTTAGTTTTAGGATTGTAGTGTTGGAATTTATAGGAGGGAAGTGTTTGTGAAACACAATGTGATAGAGACGAGGAAGAGACAGAGAGAGTGGG
Organism: Sambucus nigra; assembly: GCA_949130495.1. Lineage (NCBI taxonomy): Eukaryota > Viridiplantae > Streptophyta > Magnoliopsida > Dipsacales > Adoxaceae > Sambucus > Sambucus nigra. Next base: position 311,662,699 of record OX422211.1, read on the forward strand.
GTGAAAATAAAGTGCGGATGGGAAAACTTTATTTTAGCCTTTTTGTATAATTATCGCAATACTAAATTGTTAAAGTCACTCTGTAAGTTTCATGGCTGCTACGACTGATGATGAATATGCTTTTAGAGACGTGAAATCATAATCTATGTGTGTTCGAGTATTTATCAACTAGCTTAAGTAACATTTAAGATTCTTTTTATTTGCAGACAGTTGTTGATGCAACACAACAAACCACGAAGGTGATTGAAGATACCAAGCCTATAGCATCATCGACAACCCAAACCTATACCTTCCATTATAGGTATAGAAAGGTGTCAAGGCAATGCCAAGCAAAGGAAAAGAAAGGTGCTCAGTCACAGAAAAGGGAAAATGCTCAGGACAATACGAAGGGAGATTCAGCACGCAGGAAAGCAATCTCAACTCATCAAGAAAAGAGTAAAGCTGAGAGCGAGAGGAAAAATCCTGTCAGAAAGGGGCGTGCAAATGCTGAAAACAAGTGAGTTTTTGACATTTACACAATAATCAATTGGTATAAAAAAGGTGTGGAAGCAGATTCCATTTAGTATAAATTGTGTTACTAATGGCTCTATATCTCACGAATTTTACATCTGAGGACTTCTCATTGGAAAATATGTCCTCTTTAGTAGAGGCAGAAGTTGATGTTTACATCAGCGATACAGGAGACATTAGTGGAGTTTATGGTAAAAATGTGTTCCAACTTCTGAGTGGACTATATAATGTGACGCTGCTATAATTATCACGTGACACCATGAAGGTACATTGCTTCCCACTAGTTGTTTTCATTAAATATTGCTAAGTGATGTAACTAAAAATCTATTCTTTTTAGGCTCTTATCTACGTAGGTCATTCAGATGCCTCAGTGTTTCATAAGCCATTTGGAGGTCGAATTTGATAGCGACGACTGGCAGGGGCTCCCGAGATTACTTGAGAAATCAAACAAATTAGAACACCTTATTATTAAATGATATTTGGTATGTTATTTTCATGAATCATGATGGACTCAACTGGAGTACTTGATTATTTTTGTTGCAAAATTCTTAATAAGTCATTTCAATGGCTACATGTAAACTCAAGACAGACCTGTCTTCACTCGAGTATATTAAGAGTCCCAACAATAAGTTCATGAAGTTAATTTTTAGTTTAGGTTCATCAGAAGGGACTATTCAATGTGTTTGAACTCTGTAGATTATCTATTATGTGACATAGTTTGCAAAATTGGGCTTTTATCTATTTACGCATCTTCGTTTTGTTAACTTAGTTTGTAATTTGTGTTTTAAATCTTTTAGTTTGACATTAAATCATTTTGAGCTTCCAAATGTTGCTTGCTAATGTAACCAAGTAAAGAAAAATAAGTTTCATTGTAATGTCTTATGACTTTTCAGTTTCAGTTATGAATTCTAAATTTAAAATGCCATAATTATATGCAGTTCCTAACCTTCCTTACATGATCAAACCAGGAAGTCTCTGAAACGTATTAGTAACAGCAACCCTGAAGATATGGCATGACTTAATTATATGCAGTTCTCTTTGACTGTAATGACAGGATTAGGCAGGAATGGGATCTTGCACTTATCAATGTGCTCACGACAACTGCGTGTAATGCTATTGTTGCTTGGTCGCTTGCTCCTTGTCATTAATATGGAATCAGATTCCATTTATATTTTCAAAATACATTGCAAAAGCTCCCAAACAATGTCTTTGAAAATAACTGTCCACTTAGAGAGTTTGACTTGCAAAAGAGACTCCACTCTTTCTTCTACAAGGCTGCAGAGTTGTGTACAGTTGGGTTAACAGCTGGGGCAGCACAAGGCGCTTTGTCAAATCTTGTGGCAAGTAAAAAGGAGGGAAGGTAAACAACGTTTGACATGTTTCTCTTTCTATTTTATCTATATCCAAAAAATTGTCATGAAATATCACATGTCCAAAATATAACTAATAAATTTAAAGTTCAAACCACTTTCATTATTGTTTTCGTTTGAAAAAGAACTCAATTGCGAGACTTGAGAAGAGACTGGTGTTTTAGAAGCGCCGCTACTTGTTTTAGAGAGGGTAGCTCGCCCCTTACTGATTAAGAGATATCTTTTAAGTATCCCCGACTATTTCCTTTTTTATCCATTCTTCCAATTGCATTATGTATCAATAAGACTTCAGACAAGCGCATTAGGGACTTTTTATAGAAGGCTAGTAGTGATGATGAGTTTAAGTGTACTCAACTCAACTCAAAAAAATTGTCCCAACGATTTGGGGGTGCATGGATCGTGCTGCACAACTGATTAGAAGTAACTGCACAACTGAATTTGTTTAACAACCGAGTTTAAGTTATACAACTGATTAGAAGTAACTACAAAACTTAATTTGATTTCTTTATTGAGTTTGTGTTTACCAATAGTTATGATTACGAATTCAAGGTACTGATTTGATTTATTTATTGAGTTTGTGTTTAAATTACTATTGAAGTCCTAGTGTATGTTTTGATTTGTCTTTGCTCACTTATTTTAGGTTTCGACGATTCAAAAATTGGGAGAAAATATTTTTTGTTAAAAAAGCTGACAGTGCTGGGACCGCGGGATATGCATACAAGGCAATGAGCAATGCAGGATATCTTGACTCTAATCTCATAAGCGTCATATGTTGAATATTGTTGTGTTATTTTTTTATTTCTTAAACAGGGTGGATAGTCTTATAAATAAAGGAAGCTCTGTATAATTTTTTTTTATCTTGTTTACAATTATTTGTGTTATGTAATAAATATTTTTGAATTAAGTATTGGTGTTATTTTCACGAATTGAGTTGGCATTTGTTTATATGATGTTTAGGACGGATTTTTAGTATTATTGTTGGAGTATTTTTTTCTTTCTTAAATAAGGTGGGCAGTTTTATAACAAAGGAAACTCTCCAAAAAATTTAAATTGTCCGTGTTTATTTTCGAATTGATTAGTTTGAAATATGATTAGGTCACTAGTTTTGTATATGTTCTTAGGATTTAATTAGTGTTTTTCATTTTAAATTCAGGATATTGGATCCCGATTTTTTTTAAAAAAAAATATGTACTAAGATTAGTAACATAATTTTACCGTTACTAATTTTGAATTTTACCGTTACTATTAGTAACATAAATTTACTGTTACTAATTTTGAATTTTATCGTTACTATTAGTAACAGAATTTCACTGTTGCTACTCACAAATTTTCCGTGACTATTAGCAACATAAATTTTCCGTTAGTAATTTTGAATTTTCCGTTACTATTAGTAACACAACTTTAGCATTACTAATTCTGAATTTTACCGTTACTATTAGTAACATAATTTTTCCGTTATAAATTTTGAATTTTTCGTTATTATTAGTAACAAAATTTACCGTTACTAATTTTGAATTTTACCATTACTGTTAGTAACAGAATTTTACCGTTACTAGCTTCGTGCCCCACGCTTTTTTTCTAACGGAAAAATTGTGTTACTAATGGCATGTTTTGGTGTAGTGAATGGCAAATTAGTACTCAAAAAGAGGGAAATACTTATAAACGTTACTTACCCCCGTTATGTCACTAAAGAGGTGAATGGAAGTCAGAGGTCTCATCAGTACAAGGGGAAGAAGGATGCTGGCTACCAAAGACGCCATCTCAACTTGGGGCACCCCAACATATCAAGGTTCAGCATATTACACAAAAAGAAAAGAGATATAGTAGAAAAATGTTGCCAGACCTAATAGGTAATAGATAATATGTTACCTCGCAAGAGAGTAATGTAACTTATAGGAACTGACCGTGCAGTCACGGGTCTCCCGATTGTCGAATATGATGATAATTTGAAAATATGTAGATTAGGCTTAAAAATAAGCCGCTAAAGGGTGAAAACCAAAACCATCTCCTAAACGACCGCGTAAGAGGCACGAACACCTCACACGGGACCAATAACATGTATGGATTGACCTTGTTGTCATGGGTCAATAGATAATATGTTACCTATTACCCAAACAAACTCCCAAATGACCCTTTTACGGCTTGATTTTAAAAATATGTCGATTAGGCTTTAAAACTAGCCATTAAACGGTGAAAACCCAAACAAACTCCCAAATGACCCCATAAGAGGCTTGAACACCTCGCATGTGACCAATGTAACTTGTAGGAACAGACTGAGTAGTCACGAGTCTCCCGATTTGAGAATATGACAATATTTTGAAAATATGTAGATTAGGCTTAAAGACAAGCTGTTAAACGGTGAAAACCCAAACCAGCTCCCAAACGGCCCTGCGAGAGCCATGAACAGCTCGTACGGGACCAATATTTGAGAATATGATGATATTTTGAAAATATGTCGATTCGGCTTAAAAACAAGCCATTAAACAATGAAAACCCAAATCGGCTCCAAAATGACCCCGTAAGAGGGAAGATCACCTCGCACGAGACCAATGTAACTTGTAGGAACTGACCGTGTAGTCACGGGTCTCCCGATTGCAGAATATGATGATAATGTGAAAATATGTAGATTAGACTTAAAAACAAGCCGTTAAAGGGTGAAAACCAAAACCATCTCCCAAACGGCCCCGTAAGAGGCACAAACACCTCGCTCGGGACCAATGTAATTTGTACGAACGGACCTTGTAGTCCCGGGTCTCCCGATTTGAGAATATGACGATAATTTGAAAATATGTAGATTAGGCTTAAAAAGAAGCCGTTAAAGGGTGAAAACTAAAACCAGTTTGACACCCCGCCTAATTAACCCCGGGTGATCAGTCCTACATTAAATTAGAATTGGTTTCTCAGTTGGTTCATTCTTAGTATTACTGTTGCCTTTTAATTTCTAACCACCTAAGTGAGAAAATTACACTGGTGCCAAGATTTTTCTTTCACTAACTTAAATGAAATACTCATACGAAAACAAAAATAATATGACAATCACAATTAACTGAATTCAACCATTCATAAATAATTCATTGATCGAATGAACCATCGAGTCAAAATCCAATTGAAATAAAGATAGGTAAATAAATCTCAACAAGTCTAACATAAGTGCTGAATAAAGCAGTGAGCAACATGCTTGAATAACTGATAGAAAATTTCTACACTAGAAATGAAAGGAATGAGGCGCCTATCAAACTCTCGCAACATCCACATATTCTGCAGCAACGGGTCCTTGGAATGAGTTAAGCCTGGCGTCCCTGTGGATCGACACCTAAAAGGTTTTTAAAAGTTTTTATAGCAAGTGTTAGTACCCAAAACATTTGGAAAATATTTAGCAAATGATTAACTTGCAGTAATAAGTAAATATGCATGCTCTCCATATTTTAGTTAGTGCTGCACTCCCTTGAGGAAATCCTCACCCCTCCTCTAATGTGCACTACCAATGCCTTAATAAATTTCCCTTAGTTATATATCTCATAACTAGATAATTTATATAACCCCTTGCAACCACCCTACTCTAACTGAGTGTGCCACAATTATGATTTCTATGTTATTCTCAACATTAACTTAATTAATCTTTCCCTTTTTAAGTTCATATAATTTTCACATCCATTATATGTAATACAATTCACAACCTGTATTAATTGTACTCGTATATAATTATTTATCTCATTATATATGTATAATCATATTACAACATTCATAAACATGATGAAATAATAATTAATAATAACATCCTCCCGAGTAATAACTCACCGGATGTAAATTCTCTAAAGTGCTATCCCACTAGGTATATTCACATAACCTAGTTACCCAAGTCAGAATCGCTCACTAACTTGGTGAAAACATATAATTGGAGGTTGTCATATTCCTTCCCTGAAAGTGAGATGCCCCTCACCCATATAACAGATGCTATGACCTGGGAATATACTCGCCCTACTCCTCAAGCTAGGGGATTCATCCACTATGCGCAACCTCCCCCTATAGCACTAGAGTATATAATAATAATATCTAGACAATGATATTAATGCACACACCATATATATGTACTATCGCACACCGTATATATATATAAATAATATTAATTACCCCGGCTATACCATGTACTAAGTCCGTAACACAAGCCTATTCAGAATATTATGAGTTTATGGTCCAACTTTATTTATTAATTAATTTGCACATTAATAAATTAAATTACTTTTGGTGTCATTCCCACCAATATACTCAGACTTACTCTCGTGGCCCGAAATAAAACTATACCCAAGTCTAAATCCCCGACTCCAAATTATTTAGCCATTACTCTAAATAAAATTAACGTCTTGGTATCGCTCAACCAATATCTCCGGACTTGGTCCACTCAATCCGTATTTAATTATTTTGAAATGTTATTCCCAAAATTTAAACATAGTGTGTCACTCATAAATTTCCTCCAATATCCCAATTAATTCTTCCTCACAATTAATTTGATTAGACCATCATGTTGGTTTCTCATTACATAAGGCATAGGAAAAGATTTAAAAGTTATTTTCCCTTATATATACAAACTAGTCGAACTGCCAAAAATTTTCGACCATCGATCAATCGATCCCCAACCCTCGATCGAAAGATCGAGCAGGTCATCATCTTCTCCGAGTTTCCTGTTTCAGCCATGGACAAAATTCTAAAAACCCTAACTTTTTCCACCAGCAATCACAAGCCTTATCATCAACAAAATATACTAAAAACCTTATCAGGGACCCCCATAAAGTCCACAAACACCATTTAATTTACGTTCTCTACTCTTTTCACAAATTGGGGGGAAAATACGATTTAATCTTTAACCCATTTAAACATCAAATACTTATCCCAAATTCGTTTCTAATTCCTCCTGTTTACACCTCATACCAGATATATATGCTATTCTCAGAATTTACATGAATTTCTACACAATTTAGAAATCAGAATAATGGTTCACAAAACCCCATGTTTATACCCTTTAAATCCCAAAACGAATTTCTTTGATTTCACACATCACATGAATATGAATTGAAATACAATTTAAATGCTACAACAAGTTAGCCACTTGCCTTATGATTCGTAGTGTCTGATTTTGGAGTTGTGAATGCCCAAGATTGAAGATAAACTCCTTTGATTTGGCTCTCCTTTATTCCCCAAATTTGCCTTTAACTGCTCTTAGGGCTTCTTAACCCACTAAGTATTTTCTAAACTTAATTCAGTCGTTCCCCTTTTTCTTATAATTGTTTAATTAGGCTTAAATCCAATGTTTTGCCTAACGGGCCAAGCCCAAGTGACCCAAATGCCCTCGTGTGGGCCCGGCTATGCCTAAGAATGTCCCGTGACCAGTTTACTACCCCCGGGTACACTTTTTCAACTATCTCGACCCATACGGACTCAACCGTATACTCAGAATTGGCATCCAAATTAATTTATAAAAATCCTTAGCTCACACCCAAATTAGTCTATATCGACTCCCGACTGAGATAAGTACATACCCCGTCATTAATACCCAAAATGAAGTAAATAAATTATTACTATTCACTTAGTAAAATAAATTTCCCTAAATATTAACCATTCAATCATCGATTAATATTTAAATATATTTTCCATACTTAATTCAATTAAAATTACGACACACAAGTAATTTTAAATTCTCGAATTAATTAAATATTAAATGCACAAAATTACGGGGTGTTACATACTCCCCCCCTTACAAAGGAATTTCTTCGCCGAAATTAGGTCATACCTATGGTGAAAAGCTTTGGATATTGTTCCCGCATATCCTCATCCCGCTCCCAGGTAGATTTGTCAACGTTGTGATGACCCCACTGTACTCTAACTAGTGGAACAACCTTGGATCGTAACTTCCGCTCACTACGGTCCAGAATAGCCACCAGTCTTTCCTCATATGAAATGTCTAGTTGTAAATCAATTTCCTTGAATGGAATGTGCCAGTAGTCCCTCTCGCTCCTTCAATATTTCTTTAGCAATGCCACATGGAACACATCGTGTATCCGCTGAAGATTCTCTGGAAATCCCAGTCTATATGCTACCGGTCCCACCCTCTCAATAATAGGGAAAGGTCCCACGTACCTCGGTGCTAACTTACCCTTCTTGTCAAACCTCATCACCCTTTCATAGGGGACACCCGGACTAATACCTGGCCCCCAACCTCTAACTCCACATGTCTCCGTGAAGCATCAACCTAACTCTTCTGCCTATCCTGAGCTATCTGAATTTGCCCTCGGATCAACTCTATCTTGGAAGACATTTCCTGGACAATCTACGGCCCCAATAGCTTGTTGTCTCCCACCTCTAACCAATAAGCGGGTGAACGACAAGGTCTCCCATATAGTGCCTCGAACGGTGCCATGCCGATCGTGAATTGGTAAGAGTTATTTTATGCTAACTCTACCAAAGGAAGATATTTCTCCCAACCTCCCCCAAAGTCTAATATGCACATTCTGAGCATATCTTCTAGCATCTGATTGACTCTCTCAGTCTACTCGTCGGTCTGTGGGTGATAGGCTGTGCTCAAACGTAACTTTGTGCCCATGGCCTCCTGAAAGCTCTGCCAAAAGTGGGCCATAAAAAAATTGTCTCTGTCAGACACAATATTTATCGGTACCCCGTGTAGCTTAACAATATCCGCTATGAATAGCTGAGCATAACGCATTGTCTCAAAGTCTGTACGAGCCGGCAGGAAGTGGGCCACCTTGGTCAACCGATCCACAATGACCCATATGGAATCATGACTCCTCTGTGATGCGGGTAACCCTGTAATAAAGTCCATTGAGATGCTTTCCCACTTCCACACAAGAATCTCTAGCGGCTGTAGCATCCCTTATGGCCTCTGATGGTTAGATTTCACGAGCTGACATGTGGCACATTTCGAGACAAACTCTGCTATGTCCCGTTTCATTCTTGCCCACCAATACTGCCTCCTCATATCCTGGTACATTTTATCCCCATCAGGATGTATCGCAAATCTCGACCCATGGGACTCTGTCATAATAGCGTGCCTCAACTTCTCATCCACTAGCATAATTAACCTCCCATTAAGGTGTATGCCTCCTTTCGAGCTAATAGAGTAACCCTCTGCTCCCTCAGCTAACAACTGTCTCACCCTATCCCGACAGATCTGATCCTTTTCCCGAGCCCTCACAACCCTTATAATGATCTCAGGTGTGATGGATAATGCTGACATGCAGTCCCTGGCCACATCATCCTTATATCGAAGCTCTCTCCACTTCACTTTCCAGACTTCAGATATTTTCCCATTCGTTCTTCAGATCAATGCGTCTGCTACCACATTAGCCTTACCAGGATGATACTGAATATCAAACTGGTAGTCTTTCATGAATTGTAGCCACTGCCTCTACCTGATATTCATATCCTTCTGTGTGAAGAGATACTGAAGTGACTTGTGATCCGTGAATAAAGTGAATTGCTCTCTTAGAAGATAATGTCTCCATATCCTCAAAGAAAAAACGACTGTTGCTAGATCCAAGTCGTGAGTGGGGTAATTCCTCTCATGGGGATTTAGCTTTCTGGACGCATAGGATATAGCCCTTTCCTCCTGTTGAAGCACACCCCTAATTCCCTGTAAGGATGCGTCAGTGTAAACTCGATACTTTAGTCCTCCCTTCGACAAAGCAAGTACGGATGCAAATGTCAACTCGTCCTTTAGCTCATCAAAAGCTAATTAACAATGATCACTCCAAGTGAAAGGCACCCTTTTTCGGGTCAGATTCGTCAAAGAGCCCGTAATCTTTGAGAATCCTTTGATGAACTGCCTGTAATAATCGGCCAATCCCATAAAACTGCGCACCTCAGTCGATATCGTGGGTTGTCCCCACTCTTTCACCACCGACACCTTACTCGGATCCACCGCAATACCCCGATCTGACACCACGTGGCCAAGAAACTATACCTCCCGCAACCAAAATCCACACTTCCTGAATTTGGCATAGAGATGGTGATCTCGCAGTGTCTGTTGAACCATATACAGATGCTCTGCGTGCTCCTCCTCGGTGCGCGAGTAGATTAGGATGTCATCAATGAAAATAATGACAAATTGATCGATATATTCCCTAAAAACCCTGTTCATGAGATCCATGAACACTGCTGGTGCATTGGTGTGCTCGAATGGCATCACCCGGAACTCATAAGATCCATACCGTGACAAGAAAGCAGTCTGAGGAACATACTCCTCTCGGATACGTAGTTGATGATACCCTGACCTCAAGTCGACCTTGGATAAGTAAGACGCCCCTCTTAACTGGTCAAATAGATCATCAATCCTAGGTAACGGATACTTATTCCATATCGTCACCTTGTTCAGCTCCCCTATAGTCCACACATAACCGAATTGAACCATCCCACTTCTTCACAAATAACATCGGTGCACCCCATGGTGATGTACTCTACCAAATGAAACCCTGACCCAGAAGCTGCTGAATCTACTCTCTCAACTCACACATCTCTGAATGGGCCATACGGTATGGGGTTCAAGCAATTGGTCTCGTCCCCGGTGTTAAATCGATTACAAATTTGATTTCCCTGCTGGGTGGCAACCCTGGTATTTCCTGGAACACATCCTTAAAGTCCCTTACTACTGGGATTGAGTCCAACAGAATTGCCACCTCTTGTGAGGTTTCCTCCTCGATGTAATACAGGTGCGTGCATGAACCTCCCTCAGGTAACGACATTGCTATCAAGAACATCTCCTATCCTGGAATGGAGAACACGATTGTCCTATCGTAATAATCCATAGTTGCCTGATAACCTGCCAACCAATCCATATCAAGGATGACATCTTACCCATCCATATCTAACACTAAGAGGTCCGCTGCTAAACTAAGCCTCCCAATCAAAATGTCCACCCCCCAAAAAATTGAGTGAATCAATGCCCCGCTACCTACTGGAGAATCTACACACATTCGAAGACTACCCATGGTCTCTAGTAACCCGACTCGTTTAACAAAATTAGATTTAATGAATGAATGCGATGCTCCCGTATAAAAAAGAATACTACCCTCATGATCATGAATGAGAAACGTACCCTCAACTGTTGGCGGTGCTTGGTATGCTGGAGGATTGGGAACATCCCAGATGTTATACACACTCCCGTAGTGCATTTTCCCTCTACTGCGGTGGGGCGGGTGGAGTTTGTGCTGCTGGCGGCATCTGCCCTTATTGACCCTGTTGGGCATCCTGCTGATGACCTCTGCCCTCTGTGGGCACTCCCTCTTGAACTGTCCTGGATGCGTACAAATAAAATAGCATTTCTAATCATCCCCCTATTACTGGCCCTGTTGGCCCTGATGTGGCTGGCCCAGCTGGCCTCCCCCATTGTTCCCTTGGCCCTAACGGCCCTGAGGAACCTGTTGCTACTGATTTAGGACCGGATGCCCCTGCCTGAACCCCTATCCTCCCGATCGGAACCCACCAAGCCTAAATTTATTAGCCTGATTCGCCTGCTGACTTCCAGTCTGTTGTTGAGTACCACTTGTGTCACCACTAGTAACTGCCTTACCCTACTTGCTCGGCTCCCCTACTCTCTTGCTCCCCTTCGCATGTAAGCGATGATCCTGGCAATGTATAAGTGCAGCATTAACGACATCTGTATAAGTAACTAATGTAGGATTCCTAATCAAATGGTTCCTGATCCACCAGGCTAAGCCATCCATAAATCTCAATTTCTTTCCCTCCTCATCGCTCACCTCATTTGGCACAAAGTTTGCCAAACGGGTGAACTCTTCCTCATAGTCTTCCACTAACCGGTCACCCTGTAAAAAATCACTGAACTTCTTCCTCCTCTTATCCTCTACCACTAGTGGTAGGTATTTTACGGTCAAACCACACCCAGAATTCAGCTATCGTCATCAAATCCTGCTCCTCCACGGTGGTAACTGACTCCCACCACTATAAGGCTGCCCCCGACAGATGAAAGGAAGCAAGCATCTATTTCTGCACATCGATACACTCCAGCATGCGCAGATGGCACTGAATATTCTTCTTCCAGTCACAATCCTCTACTACATCGGTGCCACCTCGAAACTCGGGAAGGTGACCCTTCTAAAAGGTCTCCCAAACTCGCTGCCAAGATGGTGGCCCCACTGGAGCCTGAGCTGCTTATGATAACTCGAATATAATTATGATAAATTATATTTAAATCATGCTTACCTAATGTGATATTCATAATGTGTTAGTAGTGTATCTAATTTTAAGTGATTATGTTTAGTCTAATCCCACTTTCATAAATCATGAAATGTCGAATTATTTACAAACACAAAATTTTGTTGTTTTCGATAGAAATGTCCCTGTTTAAGAATAGTTTTGAGCTTTATAAAATAACAATTAACTTGAGGTGAAAACTATATAATTGTAGACATATGAATTAGGGTTTTAACACAATAAGCGGTGCATCAAACGGATGTACGAGTAAGAAGTTAGGCCAAATTTACGAACAAGGGGCAAATCTGTCAATTCTCTTTAAGTGGTAAATTGTCTTTTATTAAACCAAATGGTTTAATTTTATTGGTTGGCTTGGGAGGCAGACTTGGCCGACTTAAAACTCTCCCTCTAACTTATTTCTTCATCAAATTATGCCCTAGGTTCAGTTTCAAGTGTTGTTAGCTTGAGGAAAGAGAAAGTAGAAGTTTAGGAAGAAAAAGTGTAGAAAAATCCGTAGAAATTACGTAAAAGTCCCGAAGGTAATCCTAATCGCAATTCTTGAAATTTTTCTTATATTACTGGTTTAGATGATATCAATCATCATTTAGTTACTAAAGTTTCAACCCTTAATATATATGTATGGTTAGATGAAAGTTTAAGTTAAATTGACTATACAAACCCTTAAAATTGCTTTGTATTGAAATCCCTTCCATTCAAACTTGAATATATTTTTGTGTACTTTGTTGAATTGATAAATTCAAATTGGATATGAAGGTGGACTCATATATTCATATCATATACGAGAATTAGAATTTAAGTCCTTGTGGTTAGGCCGTAGTGATGGTTGTAAGTTGGTATATAGTTGCTGTTTGTATATTTCATTTCGGTATACCCCTGAGTTTTCTCAAGCTTTTGACATAGCAAATGAAGTAAAAAATTTATGAAACTTTAATTCTGTACTATTCAGTACTTAAAATGGGTTGAAAATAATGGAAAGTTATGCTGTAGAAAAATTATGAAAATTCTTGGAGGTCGAAGGAACAATAGAAGAGCTTGTAGGGCAGATTTCTTGTGTTGTAAAGAAATGGTTATAACCTGATCTAGGAAGCTTGAAAAATTACGCCGTCACTTGTAATGGAAAGTAAATTAAAATATGTTTTAATATTGATAAGATTCGATACCTGTATTTATAAAATTTGGGAATAGAGGATGGTTGAGTATAGAAGACAATAATTTGAGGCCATACTGAATACCCCATGAAAGAATATTGGTATCTCCTCTTTCTAAAGAGTATTTTGAGTACATGTTTCATGTGTATATACATTGAGAAACATGTTTTAATATTTACTTGGGCTTAATTATAAATCCCTTATGAGGTATTTCCTACGGTTGAATGTTCATAACTTTATCAATATGTGTACCATTGTTTTGTCTTTACTCATGTTTCATGGAATGTGACTGAAGTTGAATTATATTGTTGTTGTATTGTCATGGAAAGTTAAATAATTATTTTACGATAATACTTATTTTTGAGATTCAGTATTGATTCAGTTGGATTGACAGGTGTAAGGTCTAATCAACCCAGTTCAGCTCCACCCGAAGGAAACATAAATACATAGTTGACAACCCAAGGTGAGTGTACTCACTGGAATGATGTATTTGTATACTGTTACGAATGTGATCATAATGTTATGAATATAAAATTATTCATTTTAGTTTACCGAAATGGGAGGTTACTCCTTGACCCAAAATGGGGGAGAATTGTCTATTTAGACAAGATATGTGAATCATGATTCGGAAAAGTTGGTCATTCATTATGAATGAGCCAGATAAGTTAATACATAATTATATGGATATGATTTATTGCATTTAAATTCATGCAGTAGTATAGTAGTGATTCATTCACTGGGTTATTTTTCTTATGGTTCCTATGACCACATTTTTTTCAGGTAATGCGATGTCACTGCCAAATCTAGGAAGTCAGGTCGGGTTATCTAGGAACGAGAGAAACAAAGATTTGGTTTAATGTAAATGATGTAATTAAGTTAACTTATCCTTCAAGCAAGTTTTTATAGGAATGATTACTCTGATGTTGTAAAAAGGTTTTCAGTTATATGGATTTACAATGATATCTCTGAAATTAAAATTGGTGTTTATGGTTTGGTTAAATTAATCATGGTTTGACTCACTTTGACTTTCAAACTGAATTATAAGTCACTGGGTTGGGGTGTGTTAGCTTTTGGTATCAGAGCCCATGCTTTTCTAAGTTGTGGAGTGGGAAAAGTCTAGATTTGGTAGTGAATGTTAGAAATATATTTTATTTGATACTAACGATTATGTTAGTAAAGATATGTATATCTGCATGTTGTTATATCTTTGATTCATTTTAGATATAAGAGAATGGAATGAGGGAATGTAAATGTGAGAATAGAAGATGAGACTTCAAATATTCCAACAGAAGCGGAGGTTGAGAAACCTCTTCAGATAAATGTGGAACCTGAGCCAGAACAAATGACAGATATGTAAAAAATGGCACATGTTATTACTTTAATGGCAGAGCAACAAGATATATTTATGGCTCAGATGGAAGAACAGCAAGCCAAGCAACTAGATGCACAAGCATTGGCTAGGGCTGAGGAGGTGATATACCGAGAAGAAAGGAGTACTTCACACAAGAAATTTATTAAGATAAACCCACCATCGTTTGAAGGAGCAGTTGATCCAGCAGAGGTAGAGGTCTGGGTTAAAGAGATCGAACTTATCTTTGGGGTAATGAGGATGCCTGAAAATTAACAGGTGACCTTGGCGGCGTATATGCTAAAAGGAGAAGCTAAGTACTGGTGGGATGCCACAAAACATTTGTTGATTACTCCAGGAGGTGGGAATGTGATCTCATGGGATGCTTTTGTTAAAGCCTTGTATGACAAGTATTTCCCCCCAATGTATTAAAAATAAAAGGAGAAAGAATATTTCATATTGAATCAGGGAAGCATGATTGTTAGAGAATACGAAGCTTAGCTTACAGCCTTATCTCTGTTTTCTTCGAGGTTTATACGGAATGAGGAAGATATGTGCAGCCGATTTCTCGATGGACTAGAGTTAGCTATTAAATCAAGGCTATCGGCTTTAGAGACTGTTAATTATCCAGCCTTGGTGAACAAAGCCCTTCTAGTAGAAAAGGACGTGAATGAAGCGAGAGGGAATCGAGAATGAGGTGTAAAGAGAAGCAGATTCGATCCAAGTTATCAAAAAGGTAGTGATACAGAATATTTGAGACTTGGAGGGAAGAAGTTCCAGCATGGTAGAGGCATGGGAGGTAGTTCGCAAAGGGTTGAAGCAAGTGGTGGAAGAGGTTCAAGAGTTTCATCACAAGGAGATCCGAATGTGTGTTTATTTTGTGGGACATCGGGTCATATAAAGAGAAATTGCCCAAAGTTACAGAATATAGAGTGTTTTACTGTCATCAGAAGGGCCATCTGAGAAAGAATTATCCTATGTTATCAAGAGAGGTTTCAGTTAGTAGTGTGGGACCTTATAAAGGATCATCTCCATGGAATGCAACCAGGGGAACGGATACAGGACAAGCAAGTGGATCGAAGGTAGGAGGAAGAGTGTTTGCGATGATGCTGTAAGATGCCCATGCTACACCAGAAGTGGTTATAAGTAAACTCTCTATTGCAAACAAAGATTTATATGCACTCATTGATCCTGAATTTACGCATTCATTTGTGGCATTACATATTATTTCATATTTGGGTAGACCATGTTCATTTCTCAATTATGCCTTATATATTTCTACCCCAATGGAAAGTGTAATTCTGGTGGAGCATGTTTATAAAGATTGTGTCATACAAATGGGGGAACGAGATTTCTATGTTGATTTGATACCGTTGGCCTTTCAAAATTTTGATATTATATTAGGGATGGATTGGTTATCATCGTATCATGCTTCCATTGAATGTTTTTGAAAAGAAGTTACATTTCATCTGCCTGGTGAACCTGAGTTTCAGTTTATAGGAGAAAGGAATGTTGTCCCTAATTATCTTATCTCATCAATTAAGATTAGAAAGTTATTGAGTAAAGGTTGTACAGGGTATTTAGCTTATGTTGTTGATGTTAGTAAAGAAGAACTTAAAGTTGAAGATATACCAGTAGTTAGAGAATTTTCTTATGTCTTCCCAGAGGAATTGCCAGGATTGCCACCCGATAGGGAAGTATAGTTTTCCATTGAATTAATTCCAGGTACTGGTTCGATTTCTCTTGATCCTTATAGAATGGAACCAAAAGAGTTAAAAGAATTGAAAGTGAAATTACAAGATCAGATAAGAAGAGGTTTCATTCGGCCTAGTGTTTCGCCATGGGGAGCCCCAGTGTTATTTGTGAAAAAGAAAGATAGGACAATGTGATTATGTATTGATTATCGGCAATTGAATATGGTGACCATTAGAAACAAGTACCCTCTACCTCGTATTGATGATTTGTTTGACCAATTACAGGGGGACACATTATTTTCGAAAATTTATTTGAGATCGAGTTACCACCAATTGAAAGTAAAGGATAGTGATATTTTTAAAACAACTTTTCAGACTCGATATGGGCACTGTGAGTTTTTGGTGATGCCATTTGGATTAACTAATTCTCTAGTAATTTTTATAGATTTGATGAACCAGGTATTCCACCCTTTCATTGATTCATTTGTGATTGTATTCATAGAGGATGTGTTGATTTACTCGCGTAGCATGGAGGAACATGAGAAACATTTGAGACTTGTATTGCAGATTTTGAAAGAGAAGAAATTATTTGCTACATTCAGCAAGTGTGAGTTTTGGTTGAATGAGATTATGTTTTTAGGGAACGTTGTCTCGGGAAGGGGGATATACGTTGATCCAAAGAAGGTCGAAGAAATCGTTGAATGGGAAAGTCCTAAGAATGTGACAGAAATTAGGAGTTTCCTAGGATTGGCAGGTTACTATCGCAGATTCATTAAGGGATTTTTAGCAATAGCATTACCAATGACAAAGTTGACTCATAAAGAAGTGAAGTTTGTATGGGATGAAGAATGCGAGAGGAGTTTTAAAGAATTAAAGAATCGGATGGTTTCAGCCCCTATACTTACTATTCCATATGGGAATGAGTCTTTTATGATCTATACAGATGCTTCATTTCAGGGGTTAGGATGTGTTCTTATGCAGAATGGGAAGGTAATAGCATATGCTTCCAGACAATTAAAGACACATGAACGAAACTACCCTACACATGATTTGGAGTTAGCAGCTATTATTTTTTCTATGAAGTTTTGGAGACATTACTAGTATGGAGAAACTTGTGAGATATTTACAGATAATCAAAGTTTGAAATACTTGTTTACACAGAAAGAACTGAATTTGAGACAGAGGCATTGAATAGATCTGATTAAAGACTATGCCTGTACCATCCATCATCATCCTGGGAAGGCCAATGTAGTAGCAAATGCTTTGAGTCGAAAATCAACAGGTATTCTTAGTTGCATACGGTGTGCCCGTGTTGGAAATATTCTTGAAATGGCATCGATGGGGATTGAATTGAAGTTTTCAAAAAGTGGAGGATTATCAACACATATCACAGTGAGACCTTTATTGGAAGAATGCATACGAAATTTTAAGATCAGTGATCCATTCCTTGAGAAGAAGAAACAAGATATCCTGGATGGTCAAGAGAGTGACTTTGAGATTAAGAATGATGAATCGTTGTGTTATAAAATCTGGATTTGTGTATCGAATGATCCACCCTTAAAGAAGGATATATTAGAATAGGCACATAGTTCTATTTACTCTATGCATCTAGGAGGTACGAAAATGTACAGAGATTTGAAAGAGTATTACTGTTGGAACAATATTAAACATGAGATTGCAGAGTTCGTAGCTAAATGTTTAGTATGCCATCAAGTAAAGGCGCAGCACCAAAAGCCGACGAGATTATTACAGTCGTTACTTATTCCGGAATGGAAGTGGGAGCATATAATGATGGACTTTGTTACAGGATTACCCCGATCACCAAAGGGGCATGATTCTATTTGGGTGATTGTAGACCGATTGACGAAGTCGGCCCATTTTCTTCCCGTTAAGACCACCTACACTTTTGACAAGTATGCACATATGTACGTTGATGAGATTATCCGTTTACATGGGACACCAGTGTCAATTGTATCAAATAGAGGTCCAACGTTCACTTCTAAGTTTTGTCCTCGATTATAGAATGCCATGGGCACAAGTTTGAAGTTTAGCACTGCATTTCATCTACAAACCGATGGGCAATCTGAAAGGACGATTCAAATATTAGAAGACATGTTACGAGCTTGTGTATTTGACTTCAAGGGTAGTTGGGATGATCATTTGACATTGATGGAATTATCGTATAATAATAGTTATCAGTCCACCATTGGTATGGCTCCGTATGAAGCTTTATACGGGAGGAGGTGTAGAACGCCTTTGTGTTGGGATGAAGTAGGTGAAAGGAAAATTTTGGATCCTGAATTGATAGATATGAAAACAGAAAAGATTAAAATGATTCAGGAACGAATAAAGATAGCACAAAGTAGGAAAAAAATTTATGCAGATAAAAGGAAGTATCCATTGGAATTTCAGAAGGGAGATTTTGTATTCCTGCGTATTTCGCCATGGAAAGTCATTATGAGATTTGGGAAGAAGGGGAAACTAAGTCCAAGATACATTGGACCATATGAGGTGTTGGAAAGAATTGGGAACCAGGCATATAAATTAGCATTACCTCCAAATTTACCCCATTTACATGATGTGTTTCATCTATCGATGCTTCGAAAGTATTTGGCAGATCCATCTCATCAGTTGAAAACTCGACCAATTGAACTGAAGGAAGACTTTTCATACATCGAGGAACCAATGGAAATTATTGATCATAAGGAGAAAGTATTGAGAAATAAAGTTATTACCTTGGTTAAAGTTATGTGGATGAGCTGTGGAATTAAATAAGCAACTTGGGAAATGGAGGATAGCATGAAGAAACAGTATCCCCATTTGTTTGGTAAGTGACCTTTATATTAAATTTCGGGGACGAAATTTTCTAAGGGGGTGAGTTGTGACAACCCAAATATAATTATGATAAATTATATTTAAATCATTCTTAACTTATGTGATATTAATAATGTGTTTTTAGTATATCTATTGTTAAGTGATTATGTTTAGTCTAATCCTACTTTCATAAATCATGAAATGGCGAATTATTTACAAACACAAAATTTTGTTGTTTTCGATAGAAATGTCCCTGTTTAAGACTAGTTTTGACCATTATAACGTAACAATTAACTTGAGGTGAAAACTATATAATTGTATACATATGGGTTAGGGTTGTAACAAAATAAATGGTGCATCAAACGAATGTACAAGTAAGAAGTTAGGCCAAATTTACGAACAAGGGGCAAATTTGCCAATTCCCTTTAAGTGGTAAATTATCTTTTATTAAATCAAATGGTTTAATTTTATTGGTTGGATTAGGAGGCAGCCTTGGCCAACTTAAAACTCTCCCTCTAACTTATTTCTTGATCAAAATATGCCCTAGGTTCAGTTTCAAGTGTTGCTAGCTTGAGGAAAGAGAAAGTAGAAGTTTAGGAAGAAAAAGTGAGGAGAAAAAGTGTAGAAAAATTCGTAGAAATTACGTAAAAGTCCCGAATGTAATCCTAATCGCAATTCTTGTAATTTTTCTTATATTACTGGTTTAGATGATATAAATTATCATTTAGTTACTAAAGTTTGAACCCTTAATATATATGTATGGTTAGATGAAAGTTTAATTTAAATTGACTATACAAACCCTTAAAATTGTTTTGTATTGAAACACCTTCCATTCAAACTTGAATATATTTTTGTGTACTTTGTGGAATTGATAAATTCTAATTGGATATGAAGGTAGACTCATATATTCATATCATATACGATAATTAGACTTTAAGTCCTTGTGGTTAGGCCGTAGTGATGGCTGTAAATTGGTATATAGTTGTTGTTTGTATATTTCATTTCGGTATACCCCTGAGTTTTGTCAAGCTTTTGACATAGCTAATGAAGTCAAAAATTTATGAAACTTTAATTCTGTACTATTCAGTACTTAAAATGGGTTGAAAATAATGGAAAGTTATGCTGTAGAAAAATTATGAAAATTCTTGGAAGTCGAAGGAACAATAGAGGAGCTTGTAGGGAAGATTTCTTGTGTTGTAAAGAAATGGTCATAACTTGCTCTAGGAAGCTTGAAAAATTACACCATCACTTCTAATGGAAAGTAAATTCATATATGTTTTTATATTGATAGGGTTGGATACCTGTATTTATACAATTTGGGAATATAGGATGGTTGAGTATAGAAGGCAATAATTTGAGGCCATACTGAATACCCCATGAAAGAATATTGTTATCTCCTCTTTCTAAAGAGTATTTTGAGTACATGTTTCATGTGTATATACATTGAGAAGTATGTTTTAATATTTACTTGGGCTTAATTATAAATACCTTATGAGGTATTTCCTACGGTTGAATGTTCATAAATTTATCAACATGTGTACCATTGTTTTGTCTTTACTCATGTTTCATGGAATGTGACTGAAGTGGAATTATATTGTTGTTGTATTGGCATGGAAAGTTACATAATTATGTTAGGATAATACTTATGATTGAGATTCAGTACTGATTTAGTTGGATTGACAGATGTAAGGTCTAATCAACCCAGTTCATCTCCACCCGAAGGAAACATAAATACATAGTTGGCAACCCAAGGTGAGTGTACTCACTGGAATGATGTATTTGTATACTGTTACGAATATGATCATAATGTTTTGAATATAAAATTGTTCATTTTGGTTTACCGAAATGGGAGGTTACTCCTCGACCCAGAATGGGGGAGATTTCTCTATTAATGATAAGGGGTTACTCCTCGACCAGGAAAGGGGGAGAATTGTCTATTTAGACAGGATATGTGAATCATTATTCAAAACAGTTGGTCATTCATTATGAATGATCCAGATAAGTTAATACATAATTATATGGATATGATTTATTGCATTTAAATTCATGCAGTAGTATAGTAGTGATGCATTCACTGGGCTATTTTGCTCATGGTTCCTATGACCACATTTTTTTCAGGTAATGCGATGTCACTGCCAAATCTAGGAAGTTGGGTTGGGTTAGCTAGGAACGAGAGAAACAAAGATTTGGTTTAATGTAAATAATGTAATTAAGTTAACTTATCCTTCAAGAAAGTTTTTATGGGAATGACTACTCTGATGTTGTAAAAAGGTTTTCAGTTATATGGATTTACAATGATGACTCTGAAATTAAAATTGGTGTTTATGGTTTAATTAAATTAATCATGGTTTGACTTTCAAACTTAATTATATGTCAGTGGGTTGGGGTGTGTCACTGCTGGTGCCACTCGAGGTGGTGCCTGGGGTTATGGGAAATGAGATGCCATAGCTTGCATCGTTGTCTCGACTGCCTGAGCCACTATCATTATCACTTGAGTAGTGGAGATCAACTCGGGTGATGGTGGTGGTGGCGGTACCTGTGGCTCCTGATGAGCCTCCCTGAGCTCATCTCTAGCCTCAGCCCTCTCTACTCTTTGCCTCTTCGGTGGCATCTGAAAATAGATCGAATTCTATAAGTACACAATTTATATAAAAACTAATAGCAGAAATACAATATCTCACAAGCGAAAATGAATCAACAGGCCTAATAATAGGGCTCTATAACAACCGAATGCTACGCTGAAATGTAGTAAGTCGCACAGATCCTAAGGACACTAGAACCTGATGCTCGAAAAAGTAGAGAATCGTGAGATTTAATTTGAGTTTGAAGTTCTATAAGGTGCCTTGATCCTATTCCTATGTAGATATCGTGTTGATTGTGCTTGGGTTAGACCAGGGGAAAGGATAGAACTTGGAAGTTTTCGTTAATGGTGGAAACAGAGTCTCGAAGAAGACAACCACCTGTTCGATTGATCGATCGATTGCTAGGGGTCGATCGATCGACCCTTCAGGTTTTTCGGCAGTTTGACTTAGGGATTTATATGGGTAAAGAATTTAGTTGCAAATTTCCCCTAGCATAATTAAGAGAGAAAAATTTATTATGAGATTAAATTCTTAATAATTATAAAGGGATATAATTGGGAGTGGTGGGGGAATTATGGGTGACACATTGCGAATGAATTTTGGGAAATAAATACAAAGAAATAAAATAACGGACTGGGTGAATAAGTTCGGGTACAGTAGTAGGGCCACAGGGACGCAGGGCTTGACTCATTCGAGGGAACCGCTGCTGCAGCATATGTGGATGTTACGGGAGTTTGATAGGCACCTCATTCCTTTCATTTCTAGTGTAGAAATTTCCTATCAGTTATTCGAGCATGTTGCTCACTGTTTTACTCAACACTTTTGTTAGACTGGTTGAGATTTATTTACCTGTCTTTATTTTGGTTGAATTTTGACTTGATGGTTTATTCGGTCAGTTAATTGCTTGTGAATGGTTGAATTCAGTTAATTATGATTGTCATATTATTTTTGTTTTCGTATGAGTAATTCATTTAAGTTACTGAAAGATAAAACTTGGCACCAGTCTAATTTTCTCACTTAGATGGTTAGAAATTTAAAAGGCGACAGTGATGCAAAGAACGAACGAACTGAGAAACCTGTTCTACTTCAATTTAGGACTGATCACCCGAGGTTAATTAGGCGGGGTGTCACAACTAGCTCCCAAACGGCCCCATAAGAGGCACGAATACCTCGCATGGGACCAATGTAACTTGTAGGAACTAACCGTGTAGTCACGGGCCTCCCAGTTTGAGAATATGATGATAATTTAAAAATATATAGATTAGGCTTAAAAACAAGCCGTTAAAGGGTGAAAACTAAAACCAGCTCCCAAACGACCCCATGAGAGGTACAAACACCTCGCACGAGACCAATGTAACTTTTAAGAACTAACCGTATAGTCACGGGTCTCCCAGTTTGAGAATATGATGATAATATGAAAACATTCAATAGGCTTAAAAATAAACCATTAAACGGTGAAAACCCAAACCAGGTCCCAAACGGCCCCGTATGACGCACAAACATCTCGTACGGGACCAATGTAACTTATAGGAACTGACCGTGCAGTCACGGGTCTCCCGGTTCAAGAATATGATGATAATTCAAAAATATAAAGATTAGGCTTAAAAATAAGCTCTTAAATGGTGAAAACCCAAACCAGCTGTCAAACGGCCCCGTGAGAGGCACGAACACCTCACACAGGACCAATGTAACCTGTAGGAACTGACCGTGTAGTTACAGGTCTCCCGATTTGAGAATATGACGATAATTTGAAAATATGTCGATTAGGCTTAAAATCAAGCCATTAAATGGTGAAAATCCCAATCGGCTCCCAAATAACCCCATAAGAGGCACGAACACCTCGCACGAGACCAATGTAACTAGTAGGAACTGATCGGGTAGTCACGGGTCCCCCGATTGCAGAATGTGATGATAATTTGAAAATACATAGATTAGGTTTAAAAATAAGTCGTTAAAGGGTGAAAACAAACACCATCTCCCAAACGGCCTCGTAAGAGGCACGAACACCTCGCACGGGACCAATGTAACTTGTAGGAACTGACCGTGTAGTCTCGGATCTCCCGATTTGAGAATACGACAATAATTTGAAAATATGTAGATTAGACTTAAAAAGAATTCGCTAAAGGGTGAAAACTAAAACCAGCTCCCAAACGGCATCATAAGAGGCACGAATACCTCGTACGGGAACAATGTAACTTGTAAGAACTCACCGTGTAGTCACGGATCTCCCAATTTGAGAATATGATGATAATTCTAAAATATGTAGATTAGGATTCCAAATAAGCCGTTAAAGGGTAAAAACTAAAACCAGCTCCCAAACGGCCCCGTAAGAGGCACGAACACCTCGCACGGGACCCATGTAACTTGTAGGAACTGAACGTGTAGTCACGGATCTCCCAATTTGAGAATATGATAATAATTTGAAAATATGCAGATTAGGCTTAAAAATAAGCCGTTAAACGGTGAAAACCCAAACAAACTTCCAAACGGCCCCGTAAGAGGCATGAACACCTCGTACGGGACCAACGTAACTTGTAGTAACTGATCGTGTAGTCACTGGTCTCCCGATTTAAGAATATGATGATAATTCAAAAATATGTAGATTAGGCTTAAAAATAAGCCGTTAAAGGGTGAAAACTAAAATCAGCTACCATAAATGGCCCCGTAAGAGGCACGGACACCTCACATGGAACCAATGTGACTCGCAGGAACTCACCCTATATTCACGGGTTTCCCAGTTTGAGAATATGACAATAATTTTGAAAATTTGTAGATTAGGTTTAAAAACAAACCGTTAAATAGTGAAAACCAAAACCAGCTCCCAAACGGCCCCATTAGAGGCACGAACACCTCGCACGAGACCCATGTAACTTATAGAAACTGACCATGTAGTCACATGTCTCCCGGATTAAGAATATGATGATAATTTAAAAATATGTAGACTAGGCTTAAAAAATGCCATTAAACGATTAAATCCCAAATCAGCTCCCAAATGACCCCGCAAGAGGCACGAACACCTCACACGAGAGTAATGTAACTTATAGGAACTGACCGTGCAGTCACGGGTCTCCCGATTGCCGAATATGATGATAATTTGAAAATATGTAGATTAGGCTTAAAAATAAGCCGCTAAAGGGTGAAAACCAAAACCATCTCCTAAACGACCGCGTAAGAGGCACGAATGCCTCACACGGGACCAATAACATGTATGAATTGAGCTTGTTGTCATGGGTCAATAGATAATAGGTAATAGATAATATTTTACCTTGGGGAAACTTTCTGCAACTGGAATGAGGGGCAGAAGAGCCTCGTGCTGAGGCTCTAATTCAGAAGAAGCTGGGGGTGGGCTCATTGCCTTGGTAGATTCAACAGTAGTAGCCCCCGTAGCATCATCTCTAACCCGTTGGGAGGATGAACGACGAGAATAAGTAAGACCTATCAGGGGGAATGGGTAGGAGTAATGTCTTCTAGAAAGATACCGCAACGCCCGCCCCCACAAAACTGCTTATAGGGGCTGGGGGACTAGGCCCTTCTTCTTCAACTCCCAGCACCAAAACATTTTCTTATTAAGAAATGAGTAGATGCAACACACCTTAAGAGAAGGGTAATAATAAAAATAAATAATACACACATACCTCAGACCCATAGGGAGAACGAGAAGGTATAATCACTGGTGAAGGTGGCGAGGAAGCAGCAACAGAAGGAGCTGGGGATGGAGGCTTCTGAGACATTTGTTTTTTAGGACTTGGTACCCAGCATTTTCTTCCTTGAGCTTATTACATCACCACCTTCAGGTACACTCGACCTACTTCTCCTTTTTACCGGTGGATCAGTGGGATCAACCACGATCATGGGAAAATCAACCGAGGGAGGAACGATGACAGCGCGCCATTAGAATTCAACATTTATCCTGTTGAACTCTACTTGCACCTGCCTTCTCAGCTCTTCAGATACTTTTGGAGACATAGGAGGGGGAACGAAGGCAATAGGGAATGCTTACAAAGGAGTTGGTGCCTGACCCCGGGGCTTGGACTTCGAGGAGTTAGATTTCTTGGTTTTCTTAGTAGGTGGCTGAGAAGGCCCTTCTCCCATTATTATAGCTTTGGCTGAAGGGGCAGGTGGTTTGGGGGTTGCAACGGCCTTGGGTTTGGGCATGGCAATAGGGATCATGGGTCAGTATGGAGGAAGTTCAGTGGGAGGTTCTTTGGGGGTCTGGCTTAGAGGGAACTCAATCCCAAGAACAGAATTACCCTTCAACCCCAACTCCAAGGTAGAAAATGAAAGAATTGGAGGATACACGGGATCCTGCTCGATGAATTCAAAAATTTGGGTCAGTTGCCTCGTCCATTACTTTATTATAAACAAAGGGGTCACGTCCCCTTGCCTTGTGATAATGGGAATGGTGACTCACCCAACCAGCATAGAACTCACTCCCCACGCAACAGTTGAGGAAAATAGAGAACATAACGCGCTAAAGGAGACCTTGGGATTGGATAATTGAAACATCGGGCGAGGATCCCCTTGATCAAAGCCAAACTGATGGCTGCATCGATTGGGATTGTAGTGCTCACTGGTGTATCCCCACTTGGTGTAAGAGGGCAGGTAGCCAGGCAAAAATAGAAGGACCACGGATAGTGAGGGGTCTTCAGTAATGAGGCCTACAGTAGTTACCTAGACCACTCTTGCCTCATGTTTAAAAAATCACAAGTGCATAGAAAAATATCCTCTTCATAGGGCCTCATCACAAAACTCGAAAAGTCATCAATAAAGGAGGTCAGCTCCTTTCGACTTTGTCCCTTATGATATACAAAGGAACATGGGGGCATAAATGTTTCCCCCAAAGGAGGGTGGTTGGTCTTGGATGCTATGGCCAAGAAACGTAGATAGAGGAAGCCCATGAGGAGTATACATTTGGCGAAATTGGCCAAGTTATAACGACCCATAGAGTGTTCCATGTCAAAAAGGGTTCTATCGACCCATGGGTATAGGCGATTGCAGCTAGAGGAAGCTTGGTACCCCGGGCCAAATGAAGGGACATGTTGATGAGGTCCCTTCGAGGTTGGTCGTTAGGTTTCCCCATTAAAAAGAAGTGAGAAAGAATGACAAGGATATAGTCAGGAAGTTCCAGCAATGTAGCTTGTCTAGGGGCAGCCTCAGAGGAACTTAACTTCATAAGGACCCTTGAAGAAATATTTGATGGGAGGAGTGAAGGTAGCTTTATTTGAAGTACCGATGCACCTTCGGCATATACGGTCTAACTCCAAATGGTCAGCAGTCTCTTAGGCATCCAGAGCTTTATCAGAATAGGGATCATGACATATTATCTCAAGGCCTAGGATCTCTCACACATCCTCCAATGTTATTTTAAACTCGACCCATGCAAAAATGAACATATGAGTGGTAACGTTCTAGCGAGATACCAGAATGGGAAGAGCAGCATTATTCTTGGACAGGGTGAACTCACCAAATCACTTGGCCCGATAAAGCCCAATCTTGGTGAGGGTAGCAGCATGGGAACTCTACATATGGGAATTCCAGGAAGAAAAGTGAGCAGGAGAGTCCCCAGGACCTTCAAACTTGACGTGGGACCATGGGAAGTCCCCTGGCTCAAGATAGAATCAGAGATTCCCCTCGAGAGGTAGAAAGCCCCAATCATCAGCACTATCATCTTCATCACCAAGTGTCATGGCATCATACTTGGCATTAAAAATGTAACTCTTACAAAACCTAGTAAAGTCATCACCCTTACCGAATAGGGGGACCGGCGGTAGAAGTTCAACTGGTCCTGGCGGGCAGCAGTCAGTGAGGCGACAACAGAGGTGGTGACAACAGGGGTGGAAGGTGGAGCACTGGTGGCCGGTGTGGTAGGGTTGTTTGAGGAGGACATTGCAGACAATAACGAAGCCTGAGAATATCTTGGTAAAATAAGGGTTGGGAATAAAGAGGGAGAGGCACAACCACAGGTGGTGGCACAAAAGAGGAGAGAAGAAGGAATCTTGGTAAAAGCTTGGGCAACAATAGAGTTCGAACAGAGTTCGCACAAAGTTTCTTTCTCTAAAGGAATACGGGATCTTGAAGAAGAAGAAGGAAAGAGAAGGGTTTGAAAAAAGAGACGTTTGTTGCCTTTTAAAACTTACCTTTTGAGTTTCCCATCATCGCACGTGCAAGGCCTCCTATAATCATTTCAAATGAACACGTGGCACTTCGGGAAGTGCTTTGATAGCTAAAAAGATAACGCTACGTCATTTACGAAGGGATGCCTGGGGAATAGAAAGGGTTGCCTTCCTAAGAAATTTTGAGTTTTGGCGCCAGAATTTTTATCAGATATAACCAATAACTCCCAACGGAAAAGATGTCCCAACGGTTCCAAAAAGCTACGATGCCCCCTTACCACAAGTCCAAACATTGTTTATATGGTGACTCGGCTACATCGGGGAGAATTTCTACTTTTTCGAACATAGCAAGGCATTATGAGGGAGAATTTCACTTACCAGGAATCAAAATGAGTATTTAAGAAGGTTATCAATCCTTTCGGGAGAATTTTAAATAATAAAAGTTAGAATGGGAAGCACAGTGATTAGGCACATATTCTTCATATTTATCCCCTTAATTTCAGTATTCTTATGATCCCGTGTAGTGTAAATATCTTGTATTTGTCTCGTATTTATGATACTAACCCCTTTTGGCAAGTATTTCATGTTTTGTGTATTTCTCATGTGTTTTACAGGTATTTCACGCAAGCTAGTGCAAAGGAGAACTGAAAACAGTGAAAGAAACCAAGAAATGGAGAGTTGAAGGGCATTTTCGTAATTTTTCAGCCTTAGTCCGGAGGTGGGGTGAACTAGAAAGTTTAATATCTCTAAATTACAAGAACACTGGAAAAAACGGCACCTCAATCCGAGCTACGGTGAAGAAGTTACGATGTTTTGAAGTTGCTCGATAATGGACCGGTCCGGTCATGCGAAATCCAGGCAATTAATTATGCATTTAATGCAGTGCAACTCTTGGAAAACTTGTGCCACAAGAGAAATTTGATGCCAAATTCGTGCAACTTGGTGCTATAAAAGACCAAGCCCTACCTCATTTTCAAAGGGGGGTAGAATTCTAGAGAGAGGGAGACAAATTCTAGAGAGTAGAATAGAATTTTAGAGAGAGAAAGTGAGATTTTAGAAAGTTTTCTTAGTTTTTCTTTACAAAGAAATTTTCATAAACTCTAGTTTGTAAGGTTGAAGAATAAGAATTTTTCTGGATTCAAGTTCATCTCTTTTCCCTATTACTGAATACAAGTATCAATTTTTCATTCTCTTATTTATTCTTTACTGTATTTCCAATTTAATTCTCAATTCTTTTGCAATTTGTTAACAATGTTTGTTAGATCCATAATTCCATATATTGTTATGAATTTTCTTTCTCATAAAACCATGTTTAGTTAAGTTTTTTAATGGTTGGTATGCATGAACCCATCCCAATGTAAATTGCTTATGTAGAAAATAGAATTTAAATTAAAAATTTGAAAGAGTCGTGCGAGACAATTTTACAACCATTGTAGATCTTTTAATCTCTCTTGCCCTAGGTACTTGGGATGTTTAAGAATATGATGTGCGTAAAATTATTTATCACCGCTTTATATTTACCTTTGATTTCATATGATGCGGGCTAGTTCCCTAATATATGTAATGCTTAGGATCTATAAAGACTGGATTCATTCAAATTTATAATTTACAATTCTAGTATTCTAAACGGTAAATTACTAGGGTTAGGGGATTGTATTCCAACCTACATTCTCATTCATATTAATTAGTTTTCTCAAGCATGCATAGTTAACTTTTTTTATTTTTTCCCTATTCAACCATCATCATCTTTTTCACTTTTATTTTAGAAGTAATAAATCAGTTAAATTCCATCAAACATTCCCTGTGGATTCGATACCCAGACTCGCCACTGTACTCCTTAAGAGTGTAGTTACAAGTTTAGTTTTTTTTTTATTGAGATTGGAAGCTGATAACAATGACTAGCGTATTACACGGACGCTCGGGTTTTCCACTCGATCAAAATGGCGTCGTTGCCGGGGATCCGAAATTGTTAAATTTTCAAGAATGTTATTTTTATCTACAAGTGATTTCGAAAATAAAAAAAAATTGTCATCTTTTATGTGCTTATATGCAGAATTCATCTCCCACCCAAGTTCAAGAAAATCCTATTGCCGAAGCAAGTTCTGAAAATTCTGAGTCTCCTCATTTTTGGGTTCCACCTCCTTCGCCTAATAATTCTCATACTACCGACGTTCCACACTTTTGAGTCAAACACTGAGTGAGGGTTCTGAATCGTTGGGTAGTAATATGTCTGTGCACGATAGTGTTGGTGTTGCGCACAGTGAGAGGAATGGTTGCAACATAGAGAGCATGGTAGGGGAGGTATGTTTAGTTAATGCATTCTTGAGCATGAGTGAGCCCATGAACAAGACTGAAAGAGGAGATTTAGAGTGTGTCGGGAGAGGCTCGTCGAAATACTTGGAGGAAAGCGAATGGCAGGACACTATCGATACATTTCTCCTCGATTACCACCCACGCACACCACCTTATAATTCGGGGAGTGAGCACGAAAGGCCGGTTGAGGAAACCAAGCAAGAGAAAGAGCTAGAGGCGTTGAGCCTAGCAGAGTTTGAGCGCGAGTTCGGACTGGTGGATGCAAGCCTCAATGATGAAGTCCAATCTTTCTGGGCCTCATTTCGTCATTTAGACGAAAGCGAGTGGGAAAATAGAATTGATGAATTTCTCCTTCCCAAACCTCCACCAGATCCATTTGAAAATTTGGGGGGACAAGATTTTGAGGACAAGGACTCAATGTTTAAATTGTTTTCCAAGATGGACTCTTTCTACTTGTGTGATCCGCTTCCCATACTACATGAAAAATCTTTGGGAAGTGATTCTATTTTTCTTGGATCCCAATGGTACTTGTCCCCCTGTGCACTCAAATCCCTCATTATCTCCCTAAATTTTTTAATTGGTGATGGTTCATTTTTTAAACTTCACACATGCCTTCTATTTTTCAAACGGAATTCTTATTTTTCGGGAGGCATGCATCTTAATGAGGGTACACCATTAATCACTCAAAGTCAAATTGTATTTTGGGTGGACCCTCAAATTTTTCGACTTCTAGTGTATAACTTATTAGAAGTTAAAATCGTAGGTTGTACATAATTAGCTTTTTCTTTTTCCTTTTTCTTTTTTTTATAATTTAGAGTAATTAGTTAAAGTTTTTGTTATTCTTTTTTGTTATGCTTGGTTCTAACATGTTTTGTAGATTCAATGGACTCGCACTCATCGGGGATCGCTCCATTTGGGTAATATCTTTCTTTTCCTCTCTTTATGTTGTGTTCTTGATTCGCATTGAGGACAATGCAACATTTAAGTTAGGGGGTGTGGGATATTCTTCCCATTTATTGTTTAGATTCATTGATTCGATCACATGTTCTTTCCAAGTGTGTTTTTTTTTTAGAAAAAAAAAATTGGAAAATGTTGAAAAGCCAAAAATATTTTTGTTCAAAATAAATAAAAATTGGAATTTAAATTTTTCAAAAATGTCACCTTTATTCTATTTAAAGTCTCAAATTGTTAAATCATAATGCACTAAGCCAAAATTGACCGAAGATGGAAATTGAAAGAAAATTGACGACTTAATGAATAAGTGTGGAGATTGATCAAACCCGGTGAGATTTTGAGCCTTTCAATTTTTTATGAGTTTTTAAATCAATCTGAGTTTATGATTAACTCAAAGTTCTTTTCAGCTTTTTAATAAGTCGTTGATGATCTCAATCCTTTGTTTTGATCGGTTATGGAAAATGTGTGAAATGTTATCTCGAAATTCATGCTAAATATATCTCTAAACTTAATTAATCTCGAGATGCATATGGTAATGTGATTAGCAATTTGGACAATGAAGTAGGCCCTCTTTTGTTTGTTACCCAAAAATATTAGCCATAAAAAGTTGTAAAAAAAAAAAAACATCCCTTTGCAACCCAATTTGAGCCAAATAAAATATTTTCCTGTCGTTTGATAACCCAAAAAACCCAAATAATCCGAAATTGGGAAAATTGAGAAAATTCATCAAGTAAGTCCAAATTGTGCAACAAAAAGGGGCAAGAGAAAAACAAAAACAAAAACAAAAAGAAAAGAAAAAAAAAGAAAAAGAAAAAGAAAAAAAGAAAAAGAAAAAAATGAAAAGAGAAAAAGAAAGAGAAAAAAAAGAGAAAATGCCCGAAAAAGCACTAATGGACGTCATAAGGACATTTTCCAATTCCGAACATTCAATCCATTCCTAATTTTACCCTTTACACCTTAAACCCGAGAAGTCCTAACTGAGTCCGAATTGCGAAATTAATTACCGTGTGGAAAGCTAAGACATGAAAAGATAAAATGAGAGATTAAATGGTGTGAAATAGAGGTGATTTCCCGTTTCCTAATAAATGTATTCCGATGATGAGATTTTTCACCATATATTTCCTTCTTTCAATTTTGTATGCATGAATTTGTGTCCATTATATTTACTCCTTATATCATGCATACCGAGAGAAAATAGCTACAATTCGAGTGATTCGTTTGTGAGTGAATCCGTAAGAATTTGAATCAAAATGAATTTTCGGAAACTAACGTAATGATCAATCGGTGGAAATTTGAGGTTTAATTTTTGGCTTTGCACACACACACTATGGTTTGAGACAGTGGAATATGAGTTGATGGTGATTATTTTTTTGAAAAGTTTAAATTGTACAATTTTTAAGTATTTTGATATTTATTTGAGTCAATAAAGAATTTTGTGGATAAATTCACTGCAAACCCTCACGAGACAAAACTCGTCCTACTAGGGTAACCTAGAGGTTTAAAGGCTTGTTGCATATGCTAAATGTAATCGCTTGCCCGTGAAAAAGGTATTCTATCCCAATAAAAGAATTTTCAAGAGTTAAACTTTAAACTAATTTCTTTTACATTGCTCGGGACGCGCAAAGTTCTAAGTTAGGGGGTGTGATTAGGCACATATTCTTCATATTTATCCCCTTAATTTCGGTATTTTTATGATCCCGTGTAGTGTAAATATCTTGGATTTGTCTCGTAATTATGATACTAACCCCTTTTGGCAAGTATTTCGTGTTTTGTGTATTTCTCATGTGTTTTACAGGTATTTCACGCAAGCTAGTGCGAAGGAGAACTCAAAACAATGAAAGAAACCAAGAAATGGAGAGTTGAAGGGCATTTTCATAATTTTTCAGCCTTAGTAAGGAGGTGGGGCGAACTAGAAAGTTGAATATCTCTAAATTACAAGAACACTGGAAAAAACGGCACCTCAATCCGAGCTACGGTGAAGAAGTTACGATGTTTTGAAGTTGCGCGATAATGGACCGGTCCGGTCATGCGAAATCCAAGCAATTAATTATGCATTTAATGCAGTGCAACTCTTGGAAAACTTGTGCCACAAGCGAAATTTGATGCCAAATTCGTGCAATTTGGTGCTATAAAAGACCAAGCCCTACCTCATTTTCAAAGGGGGTAGAATTCTAGAGAGAGGGAGACAAATTCTAGAGAGTAGAATAGAATTTTAGAGAGAGAAAGTGAGATTTTAGAGAGTTTTCTTAGTTTTTCTTTACATAGAAATTTTCATAAACTCTAGTTTGTAAGGTTGAAGAAGAAGAATTTTTCTGGATTCAAGTTCATCTCTTTTCCTTATTGCTGAATACAAGTATCAATTTTTCATTCTCTTATTTATTCTTTACTTTATTTCCAATTTAATTCTCAATTCTTTTGCAATTTGTCAACAATGTTTGTTAGATCCATAATTCCATATATTGTTATGAATTTTCTTTCTCATAAAACCATGTTTAGTTAAGTTTTTTAAGGGTTGGGATGCATGAACCCATCCCAATGTAAATTTCTTATGTAGAAAATAGAATTTAAATTAAAAATTTGAAAGAGTCATGCGAGACAATTTTACAACCATTGTAGATCTTTTAATCTCTCTTGCCCTAGGTACTTGGGATGTTTAAGAATATGATGTGCATAAAATTATTTATCACCGCTTTATATTTACCTTTGATTTCATATGATGCGGGCTAGTTCCCTCATATATGTAATGTTTAGGATCTATAAAGACTGGATTCATTCAAATTTATAATTTACAATTCTAGTATTCTACACGGTAAATTACTAGGGTTAGGGGATTGTATTCCAACCTACTTTCTCATTCATCTTAATTAGTTTGCTCATGCATGCATAGTTAACTTTTTTTATTTTTTCCCTATTCAACCATCATCATCTTTTTCACTTTTATTTTAGAAGTAATAAATCAGTTAAATTCTATCAAACATTCCCTGTGGATTCGATACCCAGACTCGCCACTATACTCCTTAAGAGTGTAGTTACAAGTTTAGTTTTTTTTGTATTGAGATTGGAAGCCGATAACAATGACTAGCGTATTACACGGAAGCTCGGGTTTTCCACTCGATCACGCAGTATAAGGAAAAAGTGGCGATGTCCCTTTGTCAAAGCCCCAAATAGTCGTAGTGCTTCAGCTCAGGTACATCGGGGAGAATTTTACTTTTTCTTGGAGATTATAACGCTGTGCTTTTAACGAAGGAAAGGAGGCCAAAAATTTTTCACACAGAGAAGGTTCATCGGTTTGAGAAATTTCATGCAGACATTTCTTGCTCCAAAAAATATCTCCACGAAGGGGAAAATGTAGAGGTGACTTGAACGTAATTTTGAGATTAGAGGTAATTTCACATTAGCAACAGTGTCTTGAGGATTAAGCCACAGTGGCAGCTCAAGCGAGGCAGCTCAGCGTGGCAACTTGTATTTTAGCTTTTTGTATTAGTCATATTGTATCTTTGTTTATATTGACTGTAAGCTATAATGGTTGTAATGATGTAATGAGAATAATAATTAATTTTAGTGTGACGTCAAACGGTACTCGTGAGAGACCAGGCTTGGCAGGGCCTGTGAGAGCTTTCATGCTCTATCGAATGACCTATTCATGGGAACTTTAGAGGGACTTGGTTTGGAGGATTGAGAAGTGGGGCACTGTTGGGGCTAGTCCTGACCATCTTATATACACCTGGTAAAACACCGAAGAACCCTAACGGTGGAACCTCGGGCGGAGAAGCTTAGAGTTTCATCGGGCGTTGAGTTGTGAACCAAACAACCCTCTACTTAATTCACATCTATTGTACGTGATGTCACTAGCCAGCTAAATAATGTCAGACATGCATTTGAGTAAACCACCATGGTATTTGGGGATATCAGGCAGTTGTGACCACCTCTGCGACAACAGCCCCCTGACACATAGTGGTTAGGCAAAAGGCATGTCTTGGCACTTAATGTTTATGACGTGGAGACAACTAGTGCATCAGGTATTTAATGTTTGTGACATAAAGTATGAGGGAGGTTTTTCACAGGCATTGATGACTGAGTTGCCTCGGGGGTGGTGTGGGGGCCTATTTAAGGACCCTAACCACCATTGAGGAAGGAAAGATCTTTTTGAGAGTTTAGAAGTTATTGTTAGAGATAATATACATCGGAGAGAGTTATTACAAACCAGAGAGTTTGCTCACCCACCATTGTCATTTATTAGGAAGCTTTTTACACTTGATAGAGAATCTTGACGGTGGTTGGTGTGTTTGGATGCCTCCCAAGGTGTATCTAGGGAGATTAATTCTCTCTCCCTATATCTGAGTTACTTCTAAGTTCATTACTATCTTCTGAGTTATACACAAGAGATTTGTGAGACCAAATTGAGTTTATCTTCACTGAGTTGTGTTTGTATGTCTTGTGGTTAATCAATAGTGTTGTTATTTAACTTCTCATTACTATACTTCAAAAAGGGGTTACGCCTCCACCTTATCTAAACTACCCTCTTACAATATGAATTGACCGTCTAGTCATAGGTCTCCCATTTTGGAACATGACGATAATTTTAAAATATGTAGATTAGGCTTAAAAACAAGCCCTTAACGGTGAAAACAAAACCCAACTCCCAAACGGCCCCGTGAGAGGCACAAACACCTCGCATGGGACCAATGTAACTAGTAGTAACAGACCGTATAGTCACGGGTATCCCGATTTTAGAATATGATAATAATTTAAAAATATGTAGATTAGGCTTAAAAATAAAACATTAAACGGTGAAATCCCAAACCAGCACCCAAGTGACCTCGAAAGAGGCACGAACACCTCGTATGGGACCAATGTAACTTGTATGAACTGACCGAGTAGTCTCGAGTCTACCGATTTGAGAATATGACAATAATTTGAAAATATGTATATTAGGCTTAAAAACAAGCCGTTAAACGATAAAAACCCAAACCATCTCCCAAATGGCCTCGTGAGACGCACGAACACCTTGCAGGAGACCAATTTAAATTATAGGAACTGCTCGTGTAGTCACGGGTCTCCCGATTTGAGAATATGATGATATTTTAAAAATATGTCGATTAGGCTTTAAAACTAGCCATTAAACGGTGAAAACCCAAACAGACTCCCAAATGACCCCGTAAGAGGCTCGACCACCTCGCATGGGACCAATGTAATAGATAATATGTTAATTTGGGAGTTTGTTTGAGAATACGACGCTAATTTAAAAATATGTAGATTAGGCTTAAAATCAAGCCGTTAAAGGGTGAAACTAAAACCAGCTCCCAAACGGCGCCATAAGAGGCACAAACAACTCGCACAGGACCAATGTAACTTGTAGGAACTCACCGTGTAGTCACGTATCTCCCAGTTTGAGAATATGACAAAAATTTGAAAATATGCAGATTAGGCATAAAAACAAGCCGTTAAATGGTGAAAACCCAAACCATCTTCCAAACGGCCCCATAAGAGGCACGAACACCTCACACGGGACCAATGTAACTTGTAGGAACTGACCGTGTAGTCACGGGTCTCCCAGTTTAACAATATGATGATAATTTGAAAATATGCAGATTAGGCTTAAAAATAAGCCGTTAAAGGGTGAAAACCAAAATCAGCTCCCATAAACGGCCCCATAAGAGGCACGAACACCTCGCACGGGACCAATGTATCTTGCAGGAACTCACCATGTACTCACGGGTCTCCAGGTTTGAGAATCTAACAATAATTTTGAAAATTTGTAGACTAGGCTTAAGAACAAATCGTTAAAGGGTGAAAACCAAAATCAGCTGACAAACGGCCCCGTAAGAGGCACGAACACCTCGCACGAGACCAATGTAACTTGTAGGAACTGATCTTGTAGTCATGAGTCTACCGGTTTAATAACATGATGATAATTTTAAAATATGTAGATTAGGCTTAAAAATAATCCATTAAACGGAGAAAACCCAAACCAGCTCCCAAACGGCTCCGTATGAGGCACGAACACCTCACACGGGAGCAAGGTAAGTTGTTGGAACTGACCGTGTAGTCACGGGTCTTCGAGTTTGAGAATATGACGATAGTTTGAAAATATGTAGATTAGGCTTAAAAATAAGCCTTTAAAGGGTAAAAACAAAAACAAGCTCCCAAACGGACCCGTATGAGGCACGATCACCTCGCACGGGACCAATGTAACTTATATGAACTGACTGTGTAGTCACGGGTCTCCCGATTTTGGAATAGGATGATAATTTGAATATATGTAGATCAGGCTTAAAAACAAGCCCTTAACGGTGAAAACCCAACCCAGCTCCCAAACGGCCCCGTGAGAGCCACAAACACCTCGCACGGGGCCAATATAACTTACAGGAACTGACCGTGTAGTCACGGCTTTCCCGATCTGAGAATATAACGATAATTTTAAAATATGTAGATTAGGCTTAAAAATAAGTTGTTAAATGGTGAAAACCCAAACCAGCTCCCAAATGGCCTCGTGAGAGGCAAGAACACCTTGCATGGGACCAATGTAACTTATCGGAACTTACCGTGTAGTCACGGGTCTCCCTATTTGAGAATATGATGATAATTTGAAAATATGTCGATTAGGCTTAAAAAGAAGTTATTAAGCGGTGAAAACCCAAACCAGCTCCCAAACGGCCCCGTAAAAGGCACGAACACCTCGTGCGGGAGCAAGGCAAGTTATTGGAACTGACCGTGTAGTCACGGGTCTCCCGGTTTGAGAATATGACTATAATTTGAAAATATGTGGATTAGGCTTAAAAATAAGCCGTTAAAGAGTGAAAACTAAAACAAGCTCCCACATGGCCCTTTAAAAGGCAAGAACACCTTGCACGATTCCAATGTAACTTGTAGGAATTGACCGTGTAGTTACGGGTCTCCCAGTTTGATAATATGATGATAATTTAACAATATGTACATTAGGCTTAAAAACAAGCCTTTAATGGGTGAAAACTAAAAACAGATCCCAAATGGCCCCGTAAGAGGCACGAACACCTTGCACGGGACCAATGTAACTTATAGAAATTGACCGTGTAGTCACGGATCTCGCATTTTGAGAATATGATGATAATTTAAAAATATGTACATTAAGCTTAAAAACAAGTCGTTAAATGGTGAAAACCCATACCAGCTTCTAACCGGCCTTGTAAGAGGCATGAACACCTCTCACGGGACCAATGTAACTTGTAGGAACTCACCGTGTAGTCACGCGTATCCCGATTTGAGAATATGATGATAATTTGAAAATAATTAAATTAGGCTAAGAAATAAGACATTAAACGGTGAAAACCCAAACCAGCACCCAAATGACCCCGTAAGAGGCATGAACACCTTGCATGGGACCAATGTAACTTATAGGAACTGACCGTGTAGTCACGGATCTCCCGATTTGAGAATATGATGATAATTTGAAAATATGTAGATTAGGATTTAAAACAAGCCATGAAGAGGTGAAAACCTAAACTGGCTCCCAAACGGCCCCATAAAAGGTACAAACACCTCGCACGAGACCAATGTAAATTATAGGATTTGACCGAGTAGTCACGGGTCTCCCGGTTGGAGAATATGATAATAATTTGAAAATATGTAGATTAGGCTTAAAAACAAGCCGTTAAACGGTGAAAACCCAAACTACCTCCCAAACGGCCTCGTAAGAGGCATGGACACCTCGCACGGGAGCGAGGTAAGTTATTGGAACTGACCGTGGAGTCACGGGTCTCTCGATTTGATAATATGACGATAACATAAAAATATGTAGATTAGGCTTAAAAATAAGCCGTTAAAGAGTGAAAACTAAAACCAGCTACCAAACGGCCCTTTTTAAAGTTACAAACACTTGGCACGGTTCCAATGTAACTTGTAGGAACTGACAGTGTACTCACGGGTCTCCCAGTATGAGAATATGATAATAATTTAAAAATATGTAGATTAGGATTAAAAATAAACCGTTAAAGAGTGAAAACTAAAACCAGCTCCCAAACGGCCCTATAAGAGGCACGGACATCTCGCACGGGACCAACATAACTTGTAGGAACTGACTGTGTAGTCACGGGTCTCCTAGTTTGAGAATATGATGATAATTTAAAAATATGTAGATTAAGCTTAAAAATAAGCCATTAAATGGTGAAAACCCAAATCGGCTTCCAACCGGCCTCGTAAGAAGCACGAACATCTCTCACGGGACCAATGTAACTTATAGGAACTGATCGTGTAGTCACGGGTATCCCGATTTGAGAATATGACAATAAATTGAAAATATGTAGATTAGGCTTAAAAATAAGACATTAAATAGTGAAAATCGAAACCAGCACCCAAATGACCCCGTAAGACGCACGAACACCTTGCATGGGACCAATGTAACTTATAGGAACTGACCGTGTAGTCATGGATCTCCCGGTTTAAGAATATGATGATAATTTGAAAATATGTAGATTAGGATTTAAAACAAGCCATGAAGAGGTGAAAACCTAAACTGGCTCCCAAACGGCCCCATAAAAGGTACAAACACCTCGCACGAGACCAATGTAAATTATAGGATTTGACCGAGTAGTCACGGGTCTCCCGGTTGGAGAATATGATAATAATTTGAAAATATGTAGATTAGGCTTAAAAACAAGCCGTTAAACGGTTAAAACCCAAACCAACTCCCAAACGGCCTCGTAAGAGGCACGAACACCTCGCACGAAACCAATGTAACTTATAAGAACTCATCGTGTAGTCACGGGTCTCCCAATTTGAGAATATGACGATAATTTGGAAATATGTCAATTAGGCTTAAAAACAAGCCATTAAATGGTGAAAACCAGAA
Source organism: Sambucus nigra (assembly GCA_949130495.1). Classification (NCBI taxonomy): domain Eukaryota; kingdom Viridiplantae; phylum Streptophyta; class Magnoliopsida; order Dipsacales; family Adoxaceae; genus Sambucus; species Sambucus nigra. Next base: position 311,702,611 of record OX422211.1, read on the forward strand.
CCAACTACCAAACGACCCCGTAAGAGGTACGAACACCTCGTACGAGACCAATGGAACTTATAGGAACTGACCGTGTAGTCACGGGTCTCCCAATTGCAGAATATGATAATAATTTTAAAATACGTAGATTAGGTTTAAAACAAGTCGTTAAAGGGTGAAAACCAAAACCATCTCCCAAACGACCCCGTAAGAGCCACGAACACCTCACACGGGACCAATGTAACTTTTAAGAACTGACCGTGTAGTCTCGGGTCTCCCGATTTAAGAATATGATGATAATTTGAAAATATACAGATTAGGCTTAAAAACAAGTCGTTAAATGGTGAAAACCCAAACCAGCTTCCAAATGGCCCCGTAAGAGCCACGAACACCTCGCACGGGACCAATGTAGCTTGCAGGAACTGACCATGTAGTAACGGGTCTCCCGATTTGAAAATATGATAATTATTTTAAAAATATGTAGATTAGGCTTACAAACAATTCGTTAAAAGGTGAAAACCAAAACCAGCTCCCAAACAGTCCCGTAAGAGGCACGAACATCTCGCACGAGACCAATGTAACTTATAAGAATTGACCGTGTAGTCACGGGTATCCCAATTTGAGAATATGAAGATAATTTGAAAATATATAGATTAGGATTAAACACAAGCCATTAAATGGTGAAAACCCAAACTAGCTCTCAATGGGCCCCGTAAGAGGCACAAACACCTCGCACGGGAGTAATGTAACTTGTTGGAACTGACCGGGTAATCTCGGCTCTCCCAGTTTAAGAATATGAAAATAATTTGAAAATAGGTAGATTTGGTTTAAAAACAAGCCGTTAAAGGGTGAAAACCAAAATAAGCTCACAAACGGCCCCGTTAGAGGCACGAACACCTCGTACGGGACCAATGTAACATGTAGGAACTGACCGTGTAGTCACGGTCTCCTGGTTTGAGAATATGAAGATAATTTTTAAAATATGTAGATTATGCTTAAAAATAAGCCATTAAAGAGTGAAAAATCAAAACAAGCTCCCAAACGACCAAGTAAGAGGCACGAACACCTCGCACGAGACCAATGTAACTTGTGGGAACTGACCGAGTAGTCACGGGTCTCCCAATTTGATAATATGACGATAATTTGGAAATATGAAGATTGGGCTTAAAAACAATTCTTTAAATGGTGAAAACTCAAACCAGTTGCCAAATGGCCCCATGAGAAGCACGAACACCTCGCACAGGACCAATGTGACTTGTAGGAACTGATCGTGTAGTCACGGGTCTCCCGACTTGAGAATATGATGATAATTTTAAAATATCGAGACTAGACTTAAAAATAAGCCATTTGTGGGTGAAAACCCAAACCAACCCCAAAACGGCACCGTAAGAGGTATGAGCACCTCGCATGGGACCAATATGACTCGAAGTTACTGACCGTGTTGTCGCGGGTCTCCCGATTTGAGAATATGATTATAATTCAAAAATATATAGGTTAGGTATAAAAATAAGCTGTTTAAGAGTGAAAACTAAAGCAATCCCCCAAATGGCCCTATAAGAGGCACGAAAACCTCGCACCGGACCAATGTAACTTGTCGGAACTGACCGTGTAGTCACGGGTCTCCCGATTTTAGATAATGGTGATAATTTGAAAATATGTAGATTTGGCATAAAAATAAGCCGTTAAATAGTGAAAACCCAAACCAGCTCCCCAACGGCCCCGTAAGAGGAACGAACACCTCGTATGAGACCAATGTAATATGTAGGAACTGACCGTGTAGTCACGGGTCTCCCGGTTTAAGAACATGATGATAATTCGAAAATATGTTGATTAGGCTTAAAAACAAGACGTTAAGCAGTGAAAACCCAAAGTAGCTCCCAAACGGTCCCGTGAGAGGCACAAACACCTCGCACGGTACCAATGTAACTTGTAGAAACTGACCATGTTATCACAGTTCTCCCAGTTTAAGAATATGATGATAAATTGAAAATATGTAGATTAGGATTAAAAATAAGCCGTTAAAGGATGAAAACCAAAACCAACTCACAAATGGCCCCGTTAGAGGCACAAACACCTCGCGCGGGACCAATGTAACATGTAGGAACTGACCGTGTAATCACAGGTCTCTCAGTTTGAGAATATGACAATAATTTTTAAAATATGTAGATTATGTTTAAAAATAAGCTGTTAAAGGGTGAAAATAAAAACCAGCTCCCAAATGACCCTGTAAGAGGCATGGACACCTCGCATGAGACCAATGTAACTTGTAGGAACTGGCCGAGTACTCACGGGTCTCCCATTTTGAGAATATGATGATAATTTAAAAATATAAAGATTAGGCTTAAGAACAATTCTTTAAACGGTGGAAACCCAAACTAGCTCCCAAACGGCCCCGTAAGAGGCACTAACACCTCACACGGGACCAATGTGACTTGTAGGAATTGATCGTGTAGTCACGGGTCTCTCGGCTTTAGAGTAAGATGATAATTTTAAAATATCTAGACTTGGCTTAAAAATATCCCATTTGAGGGTGAAAACCCAAACCAGCCCCAAAATGGCCCCGTAAGAGGTACAAACACCTCACACGGGACCAATATGACTTGAAGTAACTCATCGGGTTATCACGGGTCTCCCAATTCGAGAATATGATGATAATTTGAAAATATCTAGATTCGGCTTAAAAATAAGCTGTTTGACGGTGAAAACTCAAGCAAGCTCCCAAACGGCCCTATAAGAGGCACGAACACCTCGCACCGGACCAATGTAACTTGTAGGAACAGACCATGAAGTCACGGGTCTCTTGGTTTTATAAATTGATGGTAATTTGAAAATATGTAGATTAGGCATAAAAATAGGCCACTTAATAGGGAAAACCCAAACCAGCTCCCCAACGGCCCCGTAAGAGGCACGAACACCTCGCACGAGACCAATGTAACTAGTAGGAACTGACCGTGTAGTCACGGGTCTCCTGATTTAAGAATATGATAATAATTTGAAAATATGTAGATTAGGCTTAAAAACAAGACATTAAATGGTGAAAACCAAAAACAGCTCCCAAACGGCCACGTAAGAGGCACGGACACCTCGCACGAAACTAATGTAACTTGTAGGAACTGACCGTGTAGTCACGGGTCTTCCGATTTGAGAATATGACCATAATTTTTAAATATATCGATGTGTCTTAAAAACAAGCCATTAAAGGCTCAAACAAGCTCCCAAACGGCCCCGCAAGAGGAAGGAACACCTCGCACGGGAGCAATGTAACTTGCTTGAACTGAGCGGGTAGTCCCGGATCTCCCAATTTGAGAATATAACGATAATTAGAAAATATGTAGATTTGGCTTAAAAACTAGACATTAAAGGGTGAAAACCAAAACCAGCTCACAAACGGCCCCATTAGAGGCACGAACACCTCGCACGGGACCAATGTAAGATGTAAGAACTGACCGTGTAGTAACGGGTCTCCAAGTCTAAGAATATGACGATAATTTTTAAAATATGTAGATTATGCTTAAAAACAAGCCGTTAAAGGGTGAAAATCAAAACCATCTCCCAAATGACCCCGTAAGAGGCACGAGCACCTCGCACGAGACCAATGTAACTTGTAGGAATTGACCGAGTAGTCACGGGTCTCCCAGTTTGAGAATATGAAGATAATTTGAAAATATGAAGATTAGGCTTACAAAAAATTCTTTTAACGGTGAAAACTCAAATCAGCTCCCAAACGGCCCCGTGAGAGGACCAAACACCTCGCACGGGACCAATGTGACTTGTAGGAACTTATCCTGTAGTCACGGGTCTCTCGGCTTGAGAATATGATGATAATTTTAAAATATCTAGACTGAGCTTAAAAACAAGCCATTTGAGGGTGAAAACCTAAACCAGGCCCAAAATGGCCCCATAAGAAGTACGAACACCTCGGATGGGACCAATATAACTCGAAGTAACTGACCATTTTGTTGTGGGTCTCTCAGTTTGAGAATATGATGATAATTTGAAAATATCTAAATGAGGCTTAAAAACAAGCAGTTTGAGGGTGAAAACTCAAGCAAGCTCCCAAATAGCCCTACAAGAGGCACGAACACCTCGCACCGGACCAATGTAACTTGTAGGAACTGACCGTGTAGTCACGGGTCTCCCAGTTTTAGAAAATGATGATGATTTTAAAATATGTAGTTAGGCATAAAAACAAGCCATTAAACAGTGAAAACCCAAACCTGCTCTCAAATGGCCCCGTAAGAGGCACGAACACCTCGCACGAGCCCAATGTAACATGTAGGAACTGACCGTGTAGTCACGGGTCTCCCGATTTGAGAATATGATGATAATTTGAAAATATGTTGATTATGTTAAAAACAAGCCGTTAAAAAGTATAAATCCAAAGCAGCTCCCAAACGGTCCCGTGAGAGGCAAAACCACCTCGCACCGGACCAATGTACCTTGTAGGAACTGACCAAGTTGACACAGTTCTCCCAGTTTAAGAATATGATGATAATTTGAAAATATGTAGATTAGGCTTGAAAATAAGCCCTTAAAGGGTGAAAACCAAAACTAGCTCACAAATGACCCCGTTAGAGGCACGAACACCTCACACGGGATAATTGTAACATGTAGGAACTAACCGTGTAATCACAGGTCTCCCGATTTGAGAATATAACAATATTTTTAAATTATGTAGATTACGCATAAAAACAAGTCGTTAAAGGGAGAAAATCAAAACCAGCTCCCAAACGACCCCATAAGAGGCACAAACACCTCGTACGAGACAAATGTAACTTGTATGAACTGATCGAGTAGTCACGGGTCTCCCAGTTTGAGAATATGAAGATAATTTGAAAATATGAAGATTAGGCTTAAAAATAATTCTTTAAATAGTGAAAACCCAAACCAGCTCCTAAACGGCCCCGTGAGAGGCACGAACACCTCGCACGGGACCAATGTGACTTGTAGGAACTGATCGTGTAGTCACGGGCCTCCCGACTTGAGAGTATGATGATAATTTTAAAACATCTAGACTAGGCCTAAAAATAAGCCATTTGAGGGTGAACACCTAAACCAGCCCAAAATGGCCCCGTAAGAGGTACGGACACCTTGCACGGGACCAATATGACTTGAAGTAAATGGTCGTGTTGTCGCGGGTCTTCCAATTTGAGAATATGATGATAATTTAAAAATATCTAGATCAGGCTTACAAACAAGTTGTTTGAGGGTGAAAACTCAAGCAAGCTCCTAAATGGCCCCATAAGAGGCACGAACACCTCGCACCGGACCAATGTAACTTGTAGGAACTGACCATGTAGTCACGGGTCTCTAGATTTTAAAAAATGATGATAATTTCAAAATATGTAGATTAGGCATAAAAACAAGACATTAAACAGGGAAAACCCAAACCAGCTCCCCAACGGCCCCGTAAGAGGCATGAACACCTCGCACGAGAACAATGTAACATGCAGGAACTGACCGTGTAGTCACGGGTCTCCAGGTTTGAGAATATGATGATAATTTGCAAATATGTTGATTACACTTAAAAGCAAGCCGTTAAACAATGAAAACCCAAAGAAACTCCCAAACGGTCCCGTGAGAGGCACAAACACCTCGCACGGGACCAATGTAACTTGTAGGAACTAATCATGTTGTCACGGTTCTCCTGGTTTGAGAATATGACGATAATTTTAAATATGTAGATTAGGTTTGAAAATAAGTTGTTAAAGGATGAAAACAAAAATGAGATCCCAAACGGCCCCGTGAGATGCACGAACAACACGCACGAGACTAATGTAACATGTATGAATTGACCATGTCGCCACGGGTCTCCCAGTTTGAGAATATGACGATAATCTAAAAATATATAGATTAGGCTTAAAATCAGGCCGTTAAAGGGTAAAAACTAAAACCTGCTCCTAAACGGCCCCGTAAGAGGCACGAACACCTCGCACGGGACCAATGTAACTTGTTGGAACTGACTGTGTAGTCACGGATCTCCCAGTTTGAGAATATGACGATAATTTGAAAATATGTAGATTAGGCTTAAAAAAAGACATTAAATGGTGAAAACCCAAACTAGCACCCAAATGACCCCGTAAGAGGCACGAACACCTCGCACGGGACCAATGTAACTTGTAGGAACTGACCGTGTAGTCAAAGGTCTCCCGATTTTAGAATATGATGATGATTTGAAAATATGTAGATTAGGCTTAAAAATAAGCCGTGAAAGGGTGAAAACCCAAACTGACTCCCAAACGGCCCCATAAGAGGTATAAACACCTCGCACGGGACCAATGTAACTTGCAGGATTTGACTGAGTAGTCATGGGTCACCCGGTTGGATAATATGACAATAATTTGAAAATATGTAGATTAGGCTTAAAAACAAGTCGTTAAACGGTGAAAATCCAAATATGCTCCCAAACGGCCCCGTAAGAGGCCCGAACACCTCGCACAAAACCAATGTAACTTGTAGGAACTGACCGTGGAGTCACAGGTCTCCCGATTTGAGAGTATGACGATAATTTGGAAATATGTCAATTAGGCTTAAAAATAAGCCATTAAATGGTGAAAATCAGAACCATCTCCCAAACAACCCCGTAAGAGGCACGGACACCTCGCACGAGACCAATGTAACTTATAGGAACTGATTGTGTACTCACGGGTCTCCCAATTGCAGAATATGATGATAATTTCAAAATATGTAGATTAGTCTTAAAAACAAACCGTTAAAGGGTGAAAACAAAAACCATCGACCAAACGGCCCCATAAGAGCCACGAACACCTCGCACGAGACCAGTGTAACTTGCAGGAACTGACCATGTAGTAACGGGTCTCTCGGTTTGAAAATATGATGATTATTTTGAAAATATGTAGATTAAGGTTAAAAGGTGAAAACCAGCTCCCAAATAGTCCCGTAAGCGGCACGAACACCTCGCACGAGAGTAATGTAACTGGTAAGAACTGATCGGGTAGTCCCGAGTCTCCCAGTTTGAGAATATGACGATAATTTAAAAATATGTAGATTTGTCTTAAAAACAAGCCGTTAAAGGGTGAAAACCAAAACCAGCTCACAAATAGCCCTGTTAGAGGCACCGACACCTCGCACGGGACCAATGTATCATATAGGAACTGACTATGTAGTCACGGGTCTCTTGGTTTGAGAATATGATGATAATTTTTAAAATATGTAGATTATGCTTAAAACCAGCCGTTAAAGGGTGAAAATCAAACCATCTCCATAATAACCCCATAAGAGGCACGAACACCTCGCATGAGACCAATGTAACTTGTAAGAACTGACCGAGTAGTCAAGGGTCACCCAATGTGAGAATATGATGATAATTTTAAAATATGAAGATTAGGCTTAAAAAAAATTCTTTAAATGGTGAAACCCAAACCAGCAACCAAACGGCCCCGTGAGAGGCATGAACACCTTGCACGGGACCAATGTGACTTGTAAGAACTGATCGTGTAGTCACGGGCCTTCCGATTTGAGAATATGACAATAATTTGAAAATATATAGATTAGGATTAAAAATAAGCCGTTAAACGGTGAAAACCCAAACCAGCTTCCAAATGGCCCCGTAAGAGGCACAAACACCTCGCACGGGACCATGTAACTTGCAGGAACTGACCATGTAGTAACGGGTCTCCTGGTTTGAAAATATGACGATTATTTTGAAAATGTGTAGATTAGGCTTAAAAATAAGCCGTTAAAAGGTGAAAAACAAAACCAGCTCCCAAATAGTCTCGTAAGAGGCACAAACTCCTCGCATGAGACCAATGTAACTTGTAAGAACTGACCGGGTAGTCCCGAGTCTCCCAGTTTGAGAATATGATGATAATTGGAAAATATGTAGATTTGTCTTAAAAACAAACCGTTAAAGGGTGAAAACCAAAGCCATCTCACAAATGGCCCCGTTAGAGGCACGGACACCTCGCACGGGACCAATGTATCATGTAGGAACTGATCGTGTAGTCACAGGTCTCCTGGTTTGAGAATATGACGATAATTTTTAAAATATGTAGATTATGCTTAAAAACAAGTCGTTAAAGTGTGAAAATCAAAACCAGGTCCAAAACGACCCCGTAAGAGGCACGAACACCTCGCAAGAGACAAATAAAACTTATAGGAACTGACCGAGTAGTCATGGATCACCCAGTGTGAGAATATGATGATAATTTGAAAATATTAAGATTAGGCTTAAAAATAATTCTTTAAACGGTGAAACCCAAACCAGCTACCAAATGGCCCCGTAAGAGGCACGAACACCTCGCACGGGACCAATGTGACTTATAGGAACTGATCGTGTAGTCACGGGTCTCCTGGCTTGAGAATATGACGATAATTTTAAAATATCTAGACAAGGCTTAAAAACAAGCCATTTGAGGGTGAAAACCCAAACCAGCCCCAAAACGGCCCCCTAAAAGGTACGAACACCTCGCACGGGACCAATATGACTTGAAGTAACTGATCGTGTTATCATGGGTATCCCTGTTATAAAATATGATGATAATTTGAAAATATTTAGATTAGGCTTAAAAATAAGTTGTTTGAGGGTGAAAACTTAAGCAAGCTCCCAAACGGACCAGTAAGAGGCACGAACACCTCGCACTGGACTAATAAAACTTGTAGGAACTGACCGTGTAGTCACGGATCTCCCAGTTTTAGAAAATTATGATAGTTTGAAAATATGTATATTAGGCATATAAGCAAGCCATTAAATAGTGAAAACCCAAATTAGCTCCCCAACGGCCCCGTAAGAGGCACGAACACCTCGTATAAGACCAATATAACATGTAGGAACTGACCGTGTAGTCATGGGTCTCCCTATATGAGAATATGATGATAATTTGAAAATATGTTGATTAGGCTTAAAAATAAGCCGTTAAACGGTGAAAAACCTAAGCAGCTCCCAAACGATCCCGTGAGAGGCACAAACACCTTGCACAGGACCAATGTAACTTGTAGGAACTGACCATGTTATCACGGTTCTCCTAGTTTGAGAATATGACAATAATTAGAAAATATGTAAATTAGGTTTAAATATAAGTCGTTAAAGGGTAAAAACAAAAACCATCTCCCAAACGGCCCCGTGAGATGCACGAGCACCACGCACGGGCCAATGTAACATGTATGAATTGATCGTGTCGTCCCGGGTCTCCCATTTTGAGAATATGATGGTTATTTAAAAATATGTAGATTAAGCTTAAAATGAAGCCATTAAATGGTGAAAACCCAAACCAGCTTCCAAACGGCCCGATAAGAGTCACGAACACCTCGGATGGGACCAATGTAACTTGTAGGAACTGAGCGTGTAGTCACGGATCTCCCAGTTTGAGAATATGATGATAATCTAAAAATATGCAGATTAGGCTTAAAAACAACTCGTTAAACGGTGAAAAGCCAAACCGGCTTCCAAATGGCCCCATAAGAGGCACGAGCACCTCGCAAGGGACCAATGTAACTTGTAGGAACTGACCATGTAGTCACGGGTCTCCAGATTTAAGAATATGATGATAATTTGAAAATATGTAGATTAGGCTTAAAAATAAGCCGTTAAAGGGTGAAAACCAAAATTAGCTCCCAAATAGCCCCGTAAGAGGCACGAACACCTCGTATGGGACCAATGTAACTTGTAGGAACTAACCATGTAGTCACGGGTCTCTCAGTTTAAGAATGTGATGATAATTTGAAAATGTGTAGATTAGGCATAAAAATAAGCCGTTAAAGGGTGAAAACCAAAATCGGCTCACAAACGGCCCCGTTAGAGGCACGGACACCTCGCACGGGACCAATGTAACATGTTGGAACTCACCGTGTAGTCACAGGTCTCTCGATTTGAGAATATGACAATAATTTTTAAAATATATAGATTTTTCTTAAAAACAAGTCGTTAAAGGGTAAAAATCAAGACCAGCTCCCAAATGACCCCGTAAGAGGCACACCTCGCATGAGACCATTGTAACTTGTAGGAACTGACCGAGTAGTCACGGGTCTCCTAGTTTGAGAATATGACAATAATTAGAAAATATGAAGATTAGGCTTAAAAATAATTCTTTAAACGGTGAAATCCCAAACCACCTCCCAAACGGCCCTGTGAGAGGCACTAACACCTCGCATGGGACCAATGTGACTTGTAGAAACTGATTGTGTGGTCACGGGTCTCCCGACTTGAGAATATGACGATAATTTTAAAATATCGAGACTAGGCTTAAAAACAAGCCATTTGAGGGTGAAAACCCAAACTAGCCCCAAAACGGCCCCGTACGAGGTACGAACACCTTGCACGGGACTAATATGACTTGAAGTACTTGACCGTGTTATCACGGGTATCCCGATTTGATAATATGGTGATAATTTGAAAAAATATAGATTATGCATAAAAATAGGTCGTTAAAGGGTGTAAACTTGAACTAGCTCCCAAACGGACCCAGTAAGAGGCACGAACACCTTGCACGGAAATAATATAACTTGTAGGAATCGGTCGTGCATTCACGGGTCTCCTAGTTTGAGAATATGATGATAATTAGAAAATATGTCGATTAGGCTTAAAAATAAGCCGTTAAAGGGTGAAAACCCAAACTAGCTCCTAAACGGTCTCGTAAGATGCACGAACACCTCGCACGAGACCAATGTAAGCTGTAGGAATTGACCGTGTTGTCATGGGTCTCCTGATTTGAGAATATGATGATAATTTTAAAATATGTAGATTAGGGTTAAAAATAAGTCGTTAAGCGGTGAAAACCCAAAGCATCTCCCAAACAGCCTCGTGAGAGACCCGAACACCTCGTACGGGACCAATGTAACATGTAGGAACTGACCGTGTAGTCACGAGTCTCCCAGTTTGAGAATATGATGATAATTTGAAAATATGTAGATTAGGTTTAAAAACAAACCGTTAAAGGGTGAAAACAAAAACCATCACCCAAACGGCCCAGTGAGAGGCACGAACACCTCGCACGGAACCAATGTAACTTATTGGAACTGTCCGTGTAGTCACGGGTCCCTTGGTTCGACAATATGACATTAATTTTGAAAATAAGTAAATTAGGCTTAAAAACAAGCCATTAAAGGGTGAAAACCCAAACTGGCTCCTAACGGCCTAGTAAGAGGTACGAACACCTCGCACGAGACCAATGTAACTTGTAGTAACTAACAGAGTACTTATGGGTATCCCGGTTTGAGAATGACAATAATTTGAAAATATTTAGATTAGGCTTAAAAACAAACTGTTAAAGGGTGAAAACCAAAAACCAGCTCCCAAACGGCCCTATGAGAGGCACGAACATCCTTGCACGGGACCATTGTAATTTGTAGGAAGTGATCGTGTAGTCACGAGTCTCCAGGTTTGAGAATATGACGATAATTTGAAAATATGTGGATTAGGCTTAAAAACATGCTGTTTGAGGGTAAAAATCCAAACTAGCCCCCGAACGGCCCCGTAAGAGGCTTCAACACGTCGCACGGGACCAATGTGACCTGTAGTAACTAACTCCGTAGTCACGGGTCTCCCGATTTGAGAATATGATGATAATTTAAAAATATATATATTAGGTTTAAAAATAAGCCGTTTGAGGGTGAAAACTCGAACCAGCTCCCAAACGGCCCTGTAAGAGGCACAAACACCTCGCACGGGACTAATGTAACTTGTAGGAACTGACCATGCAGTCACGGGTCTCCCGATTTTCGAATATGACCATAATTTGAAATATGTAGATTAGGCATAAAAATAAGCCATTAAATGGTGAAAACTAAAACCAGCTCCCAAACGGCCCCAGTTAGAGGCACGAACACCTCACACGGGACCAATGTAACATGTAGGAACTGACCGTGTTGTCACGGGTCTCCTGGTTTCAGAATATGAAGATAATTTGAAAATATGTAGATTAGGCTTAAAAATAAGCCATTAAAGGGTGAAAACCAAAACTAGATCCTAAACGGCCCGTTAAGAGGCACGAACACCTCGCACGAGATCAATGTAACTTATAGGAACTGACCTTGTAGTCACGGGTCTCCTGATTTGAGAATATGATGATAATTTGAAAATATGTAGATTGGGCTTAAAAACAAGCCATTAAAAATCATCTCCCAAACGGTCTCGTGAGAGCCACGAACACGTCACACGGGACTAATGTAACTTGTAGGAACTGACCATGTTGTCACGGGTCGCCTGGTTTGAGAATATGAGGATAATTTGAAACTATGTAGATTAGGTTTAAAAATAAAGCGTTAAAGGGTGAAAATAAAAACCAGCTCCCAAACGGCCCCGTGAGAGGCACGAACACCCCGCACGGGACCAATGTATTATGTAGGAACTGACCGTGTAGTCACGGGTCCCTCGACTTGAGAATACGATGATAATTTGAAAATATGTATATTAGGCTTAAAAACAAGCCATTAAAGGGTGAAAACTCGAACTAGCTCCCAAACGGCCCAATAAGAGGCACGAACACCTTGCACTGGACCAATGTAACTTGTAGGAACTGACCGTTTTGGTCACTTTTCTCCCGATTTTAGAATATGACGATAATTTGAAAATATGTAAATTAGGTATAAAAACAAACCATTAAACGGTAAAAACCCAAACCAGCTCCCAAACTACCCCTGTAAGAGGCACGAACACCTCCCATGGGTCCAATGTAACATGTAGGAACTGACCGTGCAGTCACGGGTCTCCTAGTTTGAGAATATGTTGATAATTTGAAAATTTGTAGATTAGGCTTAAAAATAAGCCATTAAAGAGTGAAAACCCAAACGAGCTCCAAAACGGCCCCGTAAGATGCATGAACACCTCGCACGAGACCAATGTAACTTGTAGGAATTAACTGTGTAGTCACGAGTCTCCTGATTTGAGAATATGATGATAATTTGAAAATATGTAGATTAGGCTTAAAAATAAGTCGTTAAACGGTGAAAACCCAAAGCAACTCCCAAACGGTCCTGCGAGAGGCATGAACACCTCGCACGGGACCGATGTAACTTGAAGGAACTGACCATGTTGTCACGGGTCTCTCGGTTTAAAAATAGAACGATAATTTGAAAATATGTAGATTAGGTTTAAAAATAAGTCTTCAAAGGGTGAAAACAAAAACCAGCTCCCAAATGGCCTCATGAGAGGTACGAACACTCACGGGACCAATGTAACTTGTAGGAACTGATCATGAAGTCACGGGTCCACCGGTTTGAGAATATGATGATAATTTGAAAATATGTAGATTAGGCTTAAAAACAAGCCGTTAAAGGGTGAAAACTCGAACAAGCTCTCAAACGGCCCTATAAGAGACAAGAACACCTCGCACGGGATCAATGTTACTTGTAGAAACTGACCGTGTAGTCACGATTCTCCCGATTTTAGAATATGATGATAATTTGAAAATATGCAGATTTGGCTTAAAAATAAATCGTTAAAGGGTGAAAACCAAAACCATCTCCTAAACGGCCTTGTGAGAGGCACGAACACCTCGTGCGGGACCAATGTAACTTCTAGGAACTGACCGTGTAGTCACGGGTCTCCTGATTTGAGAATATGATGATAATTTTTTAAATATGTAGATTATGCTTAAAAACAAGCCGTTAAAGGGTGAAAATCAAAACCAGCTCCCAAACGGCCCCGTAAGAGGTACGAAGACCCCGCACGCAACCAATGTAACTCGTAGGAACTGACCAAGTAGTCATGGGTCTCCCAGTTTGAGAATATGTCGATAATTTGAAAATATGTAGATTAATATTAAAAATAAGTCGTTAAATGGTGAAAATACAAACCAGCTCCTAAACGGCCCCGATAGAGGCATGAACACCTCGCACGGGACCAATGTGACTAGTAGGAACTAGCAGAGTACTCACGGGTCTCCCGACTTGAAAATATGATGATAATTTAAAAATATCTATATTAGGATTAAAAACAAGCCATTTGAGGGTGAAAACCCAAACCAACTCTCAAACATCCCAGTAAGAGGTACGAACACCTCGCACGGCACCACCGTAACTTGTAGGAAGTGATCGTGTAGTCATGGGTCTTCAAGTTTGGGAATATGATGATAATATGAAAATGTATGGATTAGGTCTAAAAACAAGCCGTATGAGGGTGAAAACCCAAACCAGCACCCAAACGGCCCCGTGAGAGGCTTGAACACCTCGCACGGGACCAATATGACTTGTACGAACTGTTCGTGTAGTCACGGGTATCTCAATTTGACAATATGATGATAATTTGAAAATAACTAGACTAGGCTTAAAAACAAGTTGTTTGAGGTTGAAAACCCAAACTAGCCCCAAAATAGTCCCGCAAGAGGCACGAACATCTCGCACGGGACCAATATGGCTTGTAGTAACTAACCACATAGTTATGGGTCTCTCGGTTTGAGAATATGGTGATAATTGAAAATATCTAGATTAGGTTTAAAAACATGCCGTTTGAGGGTGAAAACTCGAACCAGCTCCCAAACGGCCCTATAAGAGGCACGAACACCTCGCATGGGACCAATGTAACTTGTAGGAACTCACCGTGTAGTCTCGGGTCTCCTGATTTTAAAATATGACGATAAATTGAAAATATGTAGATTAGGCATAAAAACAAGCTATTAAATGGTGAAAACCCAAACCAGCTCCCAAACGGCCCCTGTTAGAGGCACGAACACCTCACACGGGACCAATGTAACATGTAGGAACTGATCATGTTGTCACGGATCTCCTGGTTTGAGAATATGATGATAAATTGAAAACATGTAGATTAGGCTTAAAAACAAGTTATTAAAGGGTGAAATCCCAAACTAGCTCCAAAATAGCTTGTTAAGAGGCACGAACACCTCGCACGAGATCAATGTAACTTGTAGTAACTGATCGTGTAGTCACGGGTTTCCTGTTTTGAGAATATGATGATAATTTCAAAGTATGTAGGTTAGGCTTAAAAATAAGCCATTAAAGGGTGAAAACAAAAACCATCTCCCAAACGGCCCCGTGAGAGGCACGAACACTACGCACGGGACCAATGTAACTTGTAGGAACTGACCGTGTATTCACGGGTCTCCTGGTTTGAGAATATGAGGATAATTTGAAAATATGTAGATTAGGTTTAAAAACAAGCCGTTAAAGGGTGAAAACAAAAACCTGAGAGGCACGAACACCGCTCACGGGACCTATGTAACTTATAGGAACTGACCGTGTAGTCATGGGTCCCTGGATTCTAGAATATTATGATAATGTGAAAGTATGTAGATTAGGCTTAAAAACAAGCCATTAAAGGGTGAAAACTTGAACCATCTTCCAAACAACCCTATAAGAGGCACAAACACCTCGCACGGGACCAATGTAACTTGTAAGAACTGATTGTGTAGTCATGGGTCTCCTAGTTTTAAAATATGACAATAATTTGAAAATATGTAGATTAGGTATAAAAACATGTCATTAAATGGTAAAAACCCAAACCAACTCCCAAACTACCCCTGTAAGAGGCACGAACACCTCCCACGGGACAAATGTAACATGTAGGAACTGACCGTGCGGTCACGGGTCTCCTTGTTTGAGAATATGATGATAATTTGGAAATATGTAGTTTAGGCTTAAAAACAAGTCGTTAAAGGGTGAAAACCCAAACGAGCTCCTAAACGTCCCCGTAAGATGTACGGACACCTCGCACGAGACCAATGTAACTTGTAGGAACTGACCGTGAAGTCACGAGTCTCCTGATTTGAGAACATGATGATAATTTGAAAATATGTAGATTAGGATTAAAAATAAGTCGTTAAATGGTGAAAACCCAAATAAGCTCCCAAACGGTGCCGTGAGAAGCACGAACACCTCACACAGGACAAATGTAACTTGTAGAAACTGACCATGTTGTCACGGGTCTCCTGGTTTGAGAATATGACGATAATTTAAAATATGTAGATTTGGTTTAAAAATAAGTCGTTAAAGGGTGAAAACCGAAACCAGCTCCCAAACGACCCCGTGAGAGGCACAAACACCACGCATGGGACCAATGTAACTTGTAGGAACTGACCGTGTAGTCACGGGTCCCCCAGTTTGAGAATATGATGATAATTTGAAAATATGTAGATTAGTCTTAAAAATAAGCTGTTAAAGGGTGAAAACTCGATCCAACTCCCAAACGGCCCTATAAGAGACACGAAATCCTCGCACGGGACCAATGTAACTCGTAGGAACTGACCGTGTAGTGATAGGTCTCTCGATTTTATAATATGATGATAATTTGAAAATACTTAGATTAGGAATAAAAATAAGCCATTAAACTGTGAAAACCCAAACTAGCTCCCAAATGGCCCCGTAAGAGGCACGACCACCTCGCACGGGAGCAATTAACTTGTTGGAACTAACCGTGTAGTCTCAAGTCTCCCAGTTTGAGAATATGACGATAATTTAAAAATATGTAGATTTGGCTTAAAAAAACAAGCCGTTAAAGGGTGAAAATAAAAACCATCTCACAAACGGCCCCGTTAGAGGCACGAACACCTCGCACGGGACCAATGTATCGTGTAGGAATTGATCGTGTAGTCACGGGTCTTGCTATTTGAGAATATGACGATAATTTTTTAAATATGTAGATTATGCTTAAAAACAAGCCGTTAAAGGGTGAAAATCAAAACCAACTCCTAAACTGCCTCGTAAGAGGCACGAACACCTCCTACGCGACCAATGTAACTCATAGGAACTGACCGAGTAGTCTCGGGTCTCGCAGTTTGACAATATGATGATAATTTGAAAATATGTAGATTAGGCTTAAAAATAAGTCGTTAAACAGTGAAAACCCAAACCAGCCCCCAAATGGCCCCATTAGAGGCATGAACACCTCGCACGGGACCAATGTGACATATAGGAACTTATCGTGTAGTCACGGGTCTCCCGGCTTGATAATATGATGATAATTTTAAAATATCTAGACTAGGCTTAAAAACTAGCCATTTGAGGGTGAACCCCAAACCAGCCCCAAAATGGCTCCGTAAGAAGTACGAACACCTCTTAAGGGACCAATATGACTTGAAGTAACTGACCGTGTAGTCGCGGGTCTCCCGGTTTGAGAATATGATAATAATTTGAAAATATCTAAATTAGGCTTGAAAATAAGGTGTTTGAGGGTGAAAACTCAAACAAGCTCCCAAACGGCCCTATAAGATGCACGAACACCTCGCATCGGACCAATGTAACTTTTAGGAACTAATCGTGTAGTCACGGGTCTCACAGATTTAGAAAATGGTGATAATTTGAAAATATTTAGATTAGGCAGAAAATAAGCCATTAAACAGTGAAAACCCAAACCAGCTCCCCAACGACCGCGTAAGAGGCACGAACACCTCGCACGAGATAATTGTAACATGTAGGAACTGAACGTGTAGTCACGGGTCTCTCGGTATTAGAATATGATGATAATATGAAAATATATAGATTAGTCATAAAAACAAGGAATTAAATTGTGAAAACCCAAACTAGCTCCCAAATAGCCCCGCAAGAGGCACGAACACCTCACTTGGGAGAAATGTAACTTGCTGGAACTCATTGTGTATCCCCGGGTCTCCCAGTTTGAGAATATTAAGATAATTTGAAAATATCTAAATTTTTCTTAAAAACAAGTCGTTAAAGGGTGAAAACCAAAACCAGCTCCCAAACGGCCCCGTGAGATATACGAACACCACGCACAGGACCGATGTAACTTGTAGGAACTGATCGTGTTGTCACGGGTCCTCCGATTTGAGAATATGATGATAATTTGAAAATATGTAGATTAGGCTTAAAAATAAGCCATTAAAGGGTGAAAACTCAAACCAACTCCCAAACGGCCAATTTAAGAGGTACGAATACCTCACACGAGACCAATCTAACATGTATGAACCGACCGTGCAGTCACGGGTCTCCTAGTTTGAGAATATGATGATAATTTGAAAATATGTAGATTATGCTTAAAAACAAGTCATTAAAGGGTGAAAACCCAAACCAGCTCCTAAACGGCCCCGTAAGATGCACGAACACCTTGCACGAGACCAATGTAAGTTATAGGAACTAACCGTGTAGTCATGGGTCTCGTGATTTGAGAATATGATGATAATTTGAAAATATGTATATTAGGCTTAAAAACAAGCCGTTAAATGGTGAAAACCAAAAGCAGCTCCCAAACGGCCTCGTGAGAGGAACGAACACCTCGCAGGGGACCAATGTAACTTGTAGGAACTGACCATGTAGTCACGGGTGCCCCAGTTTGAGAATATGATGATAATTTAAAAATATGTGAATTAGATTTAAAAATAAGCCGTTAAAGGGTGAAAATAAAAACAAGTTCCCAAACGGCCTCGTGAGAGGTACGAACACCTCGCACGGGACCAATGTAACTTATAGGAACTGACCATGTAGTCACGGGTCCCCCGGTTTGAGAATATGATGATAATTTGAAAATATGTAGATTAGTCTTAACAACAAGCCGTTAAAGGGTGAAAACCCAAATGGGCTCCTAAATGGCCTCGTAAGAGGTACAAACTCCTCACACGAGACCAATATAACTTGTAGGAACTGACTGAGTACTCACGGGTCTCCCGATTTGAGGATATGACAATAATTTGACAATATGTAGACTAGGTTTAAAAACAAGCCATTAAAGGGTGAAAATCAAAACCCGATCCCAAACGGCCCTGTGAGAGGCACGAACACCTTGTACGGTACCAATGTAACTTGTAGGAACTAAGCGTGTAGTCACGAGTCACCCGGTTTAAGAATATGATGATAATTTGAAAATATGTAGATTAGGTTTAAAAATAAGTCGTTAAAGGGTGAAAACCATTACCAGCTCCCAAACGTCCCCTGAAGAGGCACGAACACCTCGTACGGGACCAATGTAACATGTAGGAATTGACCATGTAGTCATGGGTCACCCAGTTTGAGAAAATGATGATAATTTTTAAAATATGTAGATTTTGCTTAAAAACAAGTCGTTAAAGGGTGAAAACCCAAACCAGCTCCCAAATGGCCCCATATGAGGCACGAACACCGCGCACGAGACCAATATAACTTGTAGGAACTCATCGTACAGTCACGGGTCTCCTGGTTTGAGAACATGATGCTAATTTGAAAATATATAGATTAAGCATAAAAATAAGTCGTTGAATGGTGAAAACCCAAGCCAACTCCCAAACGGTCCTGTGAGAGGCCCGAACACCTCGCACGGGTCCAATGTAACTTATAGGAACTAACAGTGTAGTCACGGGTCTCCCAATTTGAGAATGTGACAATAATTGGAAACTATCTGGATTGGGCTTAAAAACAAGTCGTTTGAGGGTGAAAACCCAAACCAACCCCCGAACGGCCCCGTAAGAGGCTTGAACACCTCGCACGGGACCAATGTCACTTCTATGAAATGATCATGAAGTCACGGGTATCTTTATTTGAGAATATGATGATAATTTGAAATTATCTAGACTAAGCTAAAAAAGTAAGTTGTTTGAGGGTAAAAATCCAAACCAGCCCCAAAACGGCCCTTAAGAGGCACGAACACCTCGCACGGGACAAATATGATTTATAGTAACTAACCGCGTAGTCGTGGGTCTCCCAGTTTGAGAATATGGCGATAATTTGAAAATATCTAGATTGGGCTTAAAAATAAGTCGTTTGAGGGTTAAAACTCGAACCAGCTCCCAAACGGCCCTATAAGAGGCACGAACATCTCGCATGGGACCAGTGTAACTTGTAGGAACTGACCGTATAGTCACGGGTCTCCCAATTTTAGAATTTGACGATAATTTGAAAATATGTAGATTAAGAATAAAAATAAGCCATTAAACGGTGAAAACCCAAAACAACTCCCAAACGGCCCCAGTAAGAGACATGAACACGTAACACGGGACCAATGTAACATGTACGAACTGACCGTGTACTCACTGGTCTCCTAGTTTGAGAATACGATGATAATTTCAAAATATGTAGATTAGGCTTAAAAATAAGCCGTTAAAGGGTGAAAACCCAAACCAGCTCCTAAATGGCCCCGTAAGATGCACGAACACCTCGCACGAGACTAATGTAACTTTTAGGAACTGACCGTATAGTCACGGGTCTCCTAATTTGAGAATGTGATGATAATTTGAAAATATGTAGATTAGGCTTAAAAACAAGCCGTTAAACAGTGATAATCCAAAGCAGCTGCCAAACGACCCCGTTCCAGGCAATGTAACTTATAGGAACTGACCATTTAGTCACGGGTCTCCCAGTTTGGGAATAGGATGCTAATTTGAAAATTTGTAGATTAGGTTTAAAAAAAGCAATTAAAGGGTGAAAACCATAACTAGCACACAAACGGCCCCGAAAGAGGCACGAACACCTCGCACGGGATCAATGTAACTTATTGGAACTGTTCGTGTACTCATGGGTCCCACGGTTTGAGAATATGACGATAATTTGGAAATATGTAGATTATGCTTAAAAATAAGCCATTAGAGGGTGAAAACCCAAACGCGCTCCCAAACGGCCCCATAAGAGGGACGAACACTGCGCATGAGACCAATGTAACATGTAGAAACTGACCGAGTAGTCCCAAGTCTCCCAGTTTGAGAATATGATGATAATTTGAAAATATGTAGATTAGGCTGAAAAACAAGTCGTTAAATGGTGAAAATTCAAGCCAACTCTCAAATGGTCCCATGAGAGGCCCGAACACCTCGCACGGGGCCAATGTCACTTGTAGGAACTGGCCCTGTAGTCACGGGTCTCCCGATTTGAGAATATGGCGATAATTTAAAAATATGTAGATTAGGTTTTAAAAACAAGTCGTTAAAGGGTGAAAATAAAAACCAGCTCCTAAACGGCCTTGTGAGAGACACGAACACCTCGCACGGGACCAATGTAATTTATTGGAACTTTTCGGGTAGTCACGGGTCCCCCAATTTGGGAATATGGAAATAATTTGAAAATAAGTTGATTATGCATAAAAACAAGCCGTTACCCAAACCCGATCCTAAACGACCTCGTAAGAAGTACGAACACCTCGCACGGGACTAATGTAACTTGTAGGAACTGATAGAGTATTCATGGGTCTCACGATTTGAGAATGACAATAATTTGAAAATATTTAGATTAGGCTTAAAAACAAGCCGTTAATGGATGAAAATTGAAACTAGCTCCTAAACGGCCCTCTGAGAGGCACGGACACCTCACACGGGACCACCGTAACTTGTAGGAAGTGAATGTGTAGACACGGGTCTCCCAGTTTGAGAATATGACGATAACTTGAAAATATCTGGATTAGGCTTAAAAATAAGCCGTTTGAGGGTAAAAACCCAAACTACCCCCCGAATTACCCCGTAAGAGGCTTGAACACCTCACAGGGGACCAATGTGACTTGTAGGAACTCATCCTGTAGTCACGAGTATCTCGATTTGAGAATATGATGATAATTTGAAAATATCTAGAGTAGGTTTAAAAACAAGTCGTTTGAGGGTGAAAACCCAAACTAGCAGCAAAATAGCCCCGTAAGAGGCACGAACACCTCGCCCGGGACCAATATGACTTGTAGTAACTCACTGCATAGTCATGGGTCTCCCAATTTTTGAATATGGTGATAATTTGAAAATATCTAGATTAGGTTTAAAAATAAGCCATTTGACGGTGAAAACTTGAACCAGCTCCCAAACAGCCATAAAAAAGGCACGAGCACCTCGCACGGGACCAATGTAACATGTATGAACTGACCGTGTTGTCACGGGTCTCCTGGTTTGAGAATATGACGATAATTTGAAAATATGTAGATTAGGCTTAAAAAATCCGTTAAAGGGTGAAAACCCAAACTAGATCCTAAACGACCCCATAAGAGGCACGAACACCTCGCATGAGACCAATGTAACTTGTAGAAACTGACCGTGTTGTCACGGGTCTCCTGATTTGAGAATATGATGATAATTTGAAAATATGTAGATTAGGCTTAAAAACAAGTCGTTAAACGTTGAAAACCCAAAATTAGCTCCCAAACGGTCCCGTGAGAGGCACGAACACCTCGCATGGGACAAATGTAACTTATAGGAATTGTCCATGTTGTCACGGGTCTCCTCGTTTGAGAATATGGTGATAATTTAAAAATATGTAGATTAGGTTTAAAATAAGTCCTTAAAGGGTGAAAATAAAACCAACTCCCAAACGACCCCGTGAGAGGCACGAACACCATGCACGAGATCAATGCAACTTGTAGGAACTGACCGAGTAGTCACGGGTCTCCTGATTTGAGAATATGATAATAATTTGAAAATATGTAGATTAGGCTTAAAAATAAGTCGTTAAACGGTGAAAATCCAAAGCAACTCCCAAACGGTCCCGTGAGAGGCACGAACACCTCGCACGAGACCAATGTAACTTATAGGAACTAACCATGTTGTATCGGGTCCCCCATTTTGAGAATATGATGATAACTTGAAAATATGTAGATTAGGCTTAAAAATAAGCCGTTAAAGGGTGAAAACTTGAACCATCTCCCAAACAGACCTATAAGAGACATGAACACCTCGCACGGGACCAATGTAACTTATAGAAACTGGCCGTGTGGCCACGGGTCACCCGATTTTAGTATATGATGATAATTTGAAAATATATAGATTAGGCATAAAAATAAGCCATTAAACGGTGAAAACCCAAATTAGCTCCCAAACGTCCCCGTAAGAGGGACGAACATCTCGCACGGGAGCAATCTAATATGCTGGAACTGACCGTGTAGTCCCGGTCTCCCAATTTGAGAATATGATAATAATTTAAAATAATGTAGATTTGGATTAAAGCAAGCCGTTAAAGGTTGAAAACCAAAACTAGTTCATAAACGGTCCCGTTAGACGCACGAACACCTCGAACGGGACCAATGTAACATGTAGGACCTGACCATGTAGTCACGGGTCTCCCGGTTTGAGAATATGAAGAGGATTTTTAAAATATGAAGATTATGCTTAAAAACAAGCCGTTAAAGGGTGAAAATTAAAACCAGCTCCCAAACGACCCCGTAAGAGGCACGAACACCTCCCACGCGACCAATGTAACTCGTAGGAATTGACCGAGTAGTCATGGGTCTCCCAGTTTGAGAATATGATGATAATTTTAAAATGTGTAGATTAGGCTTAAGAACAAGTCGTTAAACCGTGAAAACCCAAACTAGCTCCAAAATGGCCCCATTAGAGGCATGAACACCTCGCACGGGACCAATGTGACTTATAGGAACTGATCGTGTAGTACGGGTCTCCCGACTTGAGAATACGATGATAATTTTAAAATATTTAAACTAGGCTTAAAAACAAGCCATTTGGGGGTGAAAACCCAAATCAGCCCCGAAATGGCCCCGTAAGACGTACGAACACCTCTTAAGCGACCAATATGACTTGAAGTAGCTGACCGTGTAGTCGCGGGTCTACCGGTTTGAGAATATGATAATAATTTTAAAATATCTCAATTAGGCTTGAAAACAAGGTGTTTGAGGGTGAAAACTCAAACAAGATCCCAAACGACTCTATAAGAGGCATGAACACCTCGCACCGGACCAATGTAACTTGTAGGAACTAACCGTGTAGTCACGGGTCTCTCGGTTTAAGAAAATGATGATAATTTGAAAATATGTAGATTAGGCATAAAAATAAGCCATTAAACAGTGAAAACCCAAACCAGCTCCCCAACGGCCCCGTAAGAGGCACGAACACCTAGCACGAGAAAAATGTAACATATAGGAACTGACCAAGTGGTCACGGGTCTCCCGATTTGAGAATATGATGATAATTTAAAAAATATGTTGATTAGGCTCAAAAAATAAGCCGTCAAATGGTGAAAACCCAAAGCAGGTCCCAAACGGTCCCGTAAGAGGCACGAACACCTGGCACGGGACTAATGTAACTTGTAGGAACTAACCATGTTGTCACGGGTCTCCTAGTTTGAGAATATGATGATAATTTGAATATATATAGACTAGGTTTAAAAACAAGTCGTTAAAGGGTGAAAATAAAAACTAGGTCCCAAACGGTCCCGTGAGATGCACGAACACTACGCACAGGACCGATGTAACTTGTAGGAACTGATCGTGTCGTCACTGGTCCCTCGGTTTGAGAATATGATGATAATTTGAAAATATGCAGATTAGGCTTAAAAATAAGCCGTTAAAGGGTGAAAACTCGAACCAACTCCCAAATGGCCCATGTAAGAGGTACGAATACCTCACACGAGACCAATCTAACATGTATGAACCGACCGTGCAGTCACGGGTCTCCTAGTTTGAGAATATGATGATAATTTGAAAATATGTAGATTAGGCTTAAAAACAAGTCATTAAAGGGTGAAAACCCAAACCAGCTCCTAAACGGCCCCGTAAGATGCACGAGACGAATGTAAGTTATAGGAACTGACCGTGTAGTCATGGGTCTCGTGATTTGAGAATATGATGATAATTTGAAAATATGTAGATTAGGTTTAAAAACAAGCCGTTAAATTGTGAAAACCAAAAGCAGCTCCCAAACGGCCTCGTGAGAGACACGAATACCTCGTAGGGGGCCAATGTAACTTGTAGGAACTAACCATGTAGTCATGGGTCTCTCGATTTGAGAATAAGACGATAATTTAAAAATATGTATATTAGGTTAAAAAATAAGTTGTTAAAGGGTGAAAACAAAAACTAGTTCCCAAACGATCCCTTGAGAGGCACGAACACCTCGCACGGGACTAATGTAACTTATAAGAACTGACCGTGTAGTCACGGGTCCCTCGGTTTGATAATATGACGATAATTTGAAAATATGTAGATTATGCTTAAAAATAAGTCGTTAATGGGTGAAAACCCAAACGGGCTCCTAAACGGCTTTGTTAGAGGTACGAACACCTCGCACGGGACTAATATAACTTGTAGGAACTGACTGAGTACTCACGGGTCTCCCGGTTTGACAATATGACAATAATTTAAAAATATGTAGGTTAGGCATAAAAAGAAGTCGTTAAAGGGGGAAAACTAAAACCAGCTCTCAAACGGCCCCGTGAGAGGCTGGAACACCTCGTATGGAACCAATGTAACTTGTAGGGATTGACCGTGTAGTCACAAGTCTCCTGGTTTGAGAATATGATGATAATTTGAAAATATGTCGATTAGGTTTAAAAAAGAAATTAAATGGCGAAAACCTAAACCTGCCCCCAAACGACCCCGAAAGAGGCACGAACACCTCGCTCGGGGCCAATGTAACTTGTAAGAACTGACCATGTAGTCACAGGTCTCCCGATTTAAGAATATAACGATAATTTGAAAATAAGTAGACTAGTTTTAAAAACACGCTGTTAAGGGTGAAAACCAAAACCCGCTCCCAAATGGCCCTGTGAGAGGCACGAACACCTCGCGGGGGATCAATGTAACTTGTAGGAACTGACCGTGTAGTCACGAGTCTCTCGATTTGAGAATATGATGATAATTTGAAAAAAAAAATAATTAGGTTTAAAAACAAACCGTTAAAGGCCGAAAACCATAACCAGCTCCCAAACGGCCCCTGAAGAAGCACGAACACCTCGCACGGGACCAATGTAACATATAAGAACTGACCGTGTAGTCATGGGTCTCCCGATTTGAGAATATGATGATAATTTTTAAAATATGTAGATTTTGATTAAAAACAAGCCGTTAAAGGGTGAAAACCAAAACTAGCTCCCAAATGGCCCCATATGAGGCACGAACACCATGCACGAGATCAATGTAACTTCTAGGAACTGACCGTGTAGTCACAGGTCTCCCAGTTTGAGAATATGACGGTAATTTAAAAATATCTGGATTAGGCTTAAAAATAAGCCGTTTGAGGGTGAAAACTCGAACCAGCCCCTGAATGGCCCCGTAAGAGGCTTGAACACCTCGCACAAGATCAATGTTACTTCTATGAACTGATCGTGTAGTCACGGGTCTCTCGATTTAAGAATATGATGATAATTTGAAAATATCTAGACTAGGCTAAAAAATAAGACGTTTGTGGGTGAAAACACAAACTAGCCCCGAAACGGCCCCGTAAGAGGCACGAACACCTCGCACGAGACAAATATGACATGTAGTAACTAATCGCGTAGTCGTGGGTCTCCTGGTTTGAGAATATGGTGATAATTTGAAAATATCCAGATTGGGTTTAAAAATAAGCCGTTTGAGGGTTAAAACTCGAACTAGCTCCCAAATGACCCTATAAGTGGCGCGAACACCTCGCACGGGACTAATGTAACTTGTAGGAACTGACCGTGTAGTCACGGGTCTCCCGATTTTAGAATATGACGATAATTTAAAATTATGTAGATTAGGCATAAAAACAAGCCATTAAACGGTGAAAATCCAAACCAGCTACCAAACGGCCCCTATAAGAAGCACGAACACGTCACATGGGACCAATGTAACATGTAGAAACTGACCGTGTACTCATGAGTCTCCTAGTTTGAGAATATGATGATAATTTGAAAATATGTAGATTAGGCTTAAAAATAAGTGTTAAAGGTTGAAAACCCAAACCAGCTCCTAAATGGCCCCGTAAGATGCACGAACACCTCGCACGAGACCAATGTAACTTGTAGGAACTGATCGTGTAGTCACGGGTCTCCTGATTTGAGAATATGGTGATAATTTGAAAATATGTAGATTAGGCTTAAAAATAAGCCGTTAAACGGTGAAAATCCAAAGCGGCTCCCAAATGACCCTATGAGAGGCACAAACACCTCGCATGGGACCAATTTAACTTGTAAGAACTGACCATATAGTCATGGGTCTCCCGAATTGAGAATAGGATGATAATTTGCAAATATCTAGATTAGGTTTAAAAAATAATTAAAGGGTGAAAACCATAATCAGCTCCCAAACGACCCCTAAAGAGGCACGAATACCTCGCACAGGACCAATGTAACTTATTGGAACTGTTCTTGTAGTCACGGGTCCCCCGGTTTGAGAATATGACGAAAATTTCTAATATATGTAGATTATGTTTAAAAACAAGTCGTTAGAGGGTGAAACCCCAAACCATCTCCCAAACTTCTCCATAAGAGGCACGAACACTACGCACGAGACCAATGTAACTTGTAGGAACTGACCAAGTAGTCCCGGGTCTCCCAGTTTGAGAATATGACGATAATTTGAAAATATGTAGATTAGGCTTAAAAACAAGTCGTTAAATGGTGAAAACCCAAGCCACATCCCAAACAGTCCCGTGAGAGGCCCGAACACCTCGTAGGGGACCAATGCAACTTGTAGGAACTGACCGTGTAGTCATAGGTCTCTCGATTTGAGAATATGATGATAATTTGAAAATAAGTAGATTAGGTGGTAAAATAAGCCATTGACGGGTAAAAACAAAAACCAGCTCCCAAACGGCACCGTGAGAGGCACGAACACCTCGCACGGGACCAATGTAACTTATTGGAACTGCCCGTGTAGTCACGGGTCCCCTGATTTGGGAATATGACGGTAATTAAAAAATATGTAGGTTAGGCTTAAAAACAAGTAGTTAAACGGTGAAAACCCGTACCGGCTCCTAAATGGCCTCGTAAGAGGTACGAACACCTCGCATGGGACCAATGTAATTTCTAAGAACTTAAAGAGTACTCAAGGGTCTCCCAGTTTGTGAATGACAATAATTTGAAAATATTTAGATTAGGCATAAAAACAAGTCGTTGAAGGGTGAAAACCAAAACTAGCTCCCTAACGGCCTTGTGAGAGGCACGAACACCTCGCACGGGACCACCGTGACTTGACTGAAGTGATCGTGTAGTCACGGGTCTCTCGGTTTGAGAACATGACGATAATTTGAAAATATGTGGATTAGGCTTAAAAACAAACTGTTTGAGTGTGAAAACCCAAATCAGCCCCCGAATGGCCCCGTGAGAGGCTTGAACAGCTCGCACGGGACCAATGTCACTTGTAGGAACTGATCGTGTAATAACGAGTCTCTCGATTTGAGAATATGATGATAATTTGAAAACATCTTATCTAGGATTAAAAACAAGCCGTTTGAGGGTGAAAACCCAAAGCAGCCCCAAAATGGCCCTGTAAGAGGCACGAATACCTCGCACGGGACTAATATGACTTGTAGCAACTCACCGTGTAGTCGCGGGTCTCTTGATTTGAGAATATGGTGATAATTTGAAAATATCTATATTAGGTTTAAATATAAGCCGTTTGAGGTTGAAAACTGGAACCAACTCCCAAACGGCCATATAAGAGGCAGGAACACCTCGCATGGGACCAATGTAACATGTAGGAACTAACCGTGTTGTCATGGGTCTCCTCGTGTGATAATATGACGATAATTTGAAATTATGTAGATTAGGCTTAAAAAAAGTCGTTAAAGGGTGTAAACCCAAACTACCTCCTAAACGGCCCCGTAAGAGGCACGAACACCTCGCACGAGACCAATGTAACTTGTAGGAACTGACCGTGTAGTCGAGGGTCTTCTGATTTAAGAATGTGATGATAATTTAAAAATATGTAGATTAGGCTTAAAAATAAGACGCTAAACGGTGAAAACCCAAAATCAGCTCCCTAACGGTCCCGTGAGAGGCACGAACACCTCACACGGGACAAATGTAACTTATAGGAACTGACCGTGTCGTCACGGGTCTCCCGGTTTAAGATTATGGTGATAATTTGAAAATATGTATATTAGGTTTAAAAACAAGCCATTAAAGGGTGAAAACAAAAACCAGATCCCAAACGGCCCTGTGAGAGGCACGAACACCATGCACGGGACCAATGTAACTTGTCGGCACTGACCGTGTAGTCACAGGTCCCCTGGCTTGAGAATATGATGATAATTTGAAAATATGCAAATTACGCTTCAAAATAAGACGTTAAAGTGTGAAAACTCGAACCAGCTCCCAAACGTCCCTATAAGAGGCATGAACACCTCGCACGGGACCAATGTACGTTGTAAGAACTAACCATGTAGCCATGGGTGTCCCAATTTTTTAGCATGACGATAATTTGAAAATATGTAGATTAGGCATAAAAATACACCATTAAACGGTAAAAACCCAAACCAGCTCCCAAACTGCCCCTGTGAGAGGCACGAACACCTCCCACGGGGACAATGTCACATGCAGGAACTGACCGTGCAGTCACGGGTCTCCTGGTTTGAGAATACGACGATAATTTGAAAATACGTAGATTAGGCTTAAAAACAAGTCGTTAAATCGTGAAAATCCAAACCAGCTCCTAAACGGCCCTGTAAGATGCACGAACACCTCGCACGGGACCAATGTAACTTATAGGAACTGATCGTGTAGTCCCGAGTCTCCTGATTTGAGAATATGATGATAATTTGAAAATATGTAGACTAGGCATAAAAATAAGCCATTAAAGGGTGAAAACAAAAACTAGCTTCCAAACGGCCCCGTGAGAGGCACGAACACCACGCACAGGACCAATGTAACTAATAGGAACTGATTGTGTAGTCATGGGTTCCCCGGTTTGAGAATATGATGATAAGTTGAAAATATGTAGATAAGGCATAAAGACAAGCCATTAAACGATGAAAACTTGAACCAGCTCCCAAACGGCCCAATAAGAGACACGAACACCTCGCACGGGACCAATGTAACATGTAGGAATTGAACATGCAGTCAGGGGTCTCCTTGTTTGAGAATATGACTCTAATTTAAAATATGTAGATTAGGCTTAAAAATAAGCCGTTAAAGGGTGAAAACTTAAACCAGCTACCAAATGGCCCCGTAAGATGCACGAACACCTCGCACGAGACCACTATAACTTGTAGGAACTAATCGTGTAGTCATGGGTCTCCTGATTTGAGAATATGATGATAATTTGAAAATATGTAGATTAGGCTTAAAAACAAGTCGTTAAACGGTGAAAAGGCAGCTCCTAAATGACCCCGTGAGAGGCACAAACACCTCGCACGGGACCATTGTAACTTGTAGGAACTGACCCTGTAGTCACGGGTCTCCCGGTTTCAGAATAGGGGGATAATTTGAAAATATATAAATTAGGTTTAAAAAAAGCAGTTAAAGGGTGAAAACCATAACTAGCTCCCAAACGGCCCCTGAATAGGCACGAACACCTAGCACGGGACCAATGTAACTTATCAGAACGGTTTGTGTAGTCACGGGTACCTCGATTTGAGAATATAACGATAATTTGAAAATATGTTCATTATGCTTATAAACAAGACGTTAGAGGGTGAAAACATAAACCATCTCCAAAACGGCTTCACAAGAGGCACGAACACTGTGCACGAGACCAATGTAACGTATAGGAACTGACCGAGAAGTCCCAAGTCTCCCAGTTTGAGAATATGACGATAATTTGAAAATATGTAGATTAGGCTTAAAAACAAGTAGTTAAATGGTGACGACCCAAGCCAGCTCCCAAACGGTCCCATGAGAGGCCCGAACACCTCGCATGGGACCAATGTAACTTCTTGGAATTTTCCATGTAGTCAGGGGTCCCCCTGTTTGGGAATATGACGATAATTTGAAATATGTATATTAGGCTTAAATATAAATCGTTAAAGGGAAAACCTAAATCGGCTCCCAAACGGCCCTCGTAAGAGGCACAAACACGTACATGGGACCAATGTAACATGTAGGAATTGACTGTGTACTCACGGGTCTCCTGGTTTCAGAATGTGATGATAATTTGAAAATATCTAGACTAGGCATAAAAATAAGTCGTTTGAGTGTGAAAACCCAAACCAGCCCCAAAACGGCCTCGTACGAGGCCCGAACACCTCGCATGGTACCAATGTTACTTGTACTAACTCACCGCGTAGTCGTGGGTCTCCCGATTTGAGAATATGGTAATGATTTGAAAATATCTAGATTAGGTTTAAAAATAACCCGTTTGAGGGTGAAAAATCGAACCAGCTCCCAAACGACCATGTAAGAGGCACGAACACCTCACACGGGACCAATGTAACATGTAGGAACTAACCGTGTTGTCACGGGTTTCCTAGTTTAAGAATATGATGATAATTTGAAAATATGTAGATTAGGCTTAACAAAAGTCGTTAAAGGGTGAAAACCCAAAGTAGATCCTAAATGGCCCCGTAAGAGGCACGAACACCTCGCACGAGACCAATGTAACTTATAGGAACTAATCATGTAGTCACGGGTATCCCAGTTTGAGAATATGACGAGAATTTGAAAATATGTAGATTAGGATTCAAAATAAGTCATTAAATGGTGAAAACCGAAGCCAGCTCCCAAACGGTCCCGCGAGAGGCCCGAATACCTCGTACGAGACCAATGTAACTTGTAGGAACTGACCGTGTCATCACTGGTCTCCCGGTTTGAGATTATGGCGATAATTTGAAAATATGTAGATTAGGTTTTAAAATAAGCCATTAAAGGGTGAAAACAAAAATCAGCTCCTAAACGGCCACGTGAGAGGCACGAACACCACGCACGGGACCAATGTAACTTGTAAAACTGACCGTGTAGTCACGGGTCCCCCGACTTGAGAATATAATGATAGAAAATATGTAGATTAGGGTTAAAAACAAGTCGTTAAAGGGTGAAAACTCGAACCAGCTCCCAAACGGCCCTATAAGAGGTACGAGCACCTCGCACGGGACCAATGTAAGTTATAGGAACTGACCATGTAGTCACGGCTCTCTCGGTTTTAGAGTATGAAAATAATTTGAAAATAAGTAGATTAGGCATAAAAATAAGCCATTAAATGGTAAAAACCTAAATAGCTCCCAAATTGCCCTTGTAAGAGGCACGAACACCTCCCACGGGACCAATGTAACATGTAGGAACTGACCGTAGAGTCACGGGTCTCTTGGTTTGAAAATATGATGATAATTTGAAAATATGTATATTAGGCTTTAAAACAAGCCGTTAAAGGTGAAAACCCATACCAACTCCTAAACGGCCCTGTAAGATGCACGAACACCACGCATGGGACCAATGTAACTTGTAGGAGCTGACCGATTAAGGTCTTCTAATTTAAAAATATGATGATAATTTGAAAATATGTAGACTAGGCATAAAAATAAGCTATTAAAGGGTGAAAACAAAAACAGCTTCCAAACGGCCCCGTGAGAGGCACTAACACCACGCACAGGACCAATGTAACTTATAGGAACTGATTGTGTAGTCATGGGTTCCCCGGTTTGAGAATATGATGATAAGTTGAAAATATGTAGATATGGCATAAAGACAAGCCGTTAAAGGGTGAAAACTTAAACCAGCTCCCAAATGGCCCAATAAGAGACACGAACACCTCGCACGGGACCAATGTAACATGTAGGAATTGAACATGCAGTCAGGGGTCTCCTTGTTTGAGAATATGACTCTAATTTGAAAATATGTAGATTAGTCTTAAAAACAAGCCGTTAAAGGGTGAAAACTTAAACCAGCTCCCAAATGGCCCCGTAAGATGCACGAACACCTCGCACGAGACCACTATAACTTGTAGGAACTAACCGTGTAGTTATGGGTCTCCTGATTTGAGAATATGATGATAATTTGAAAATGTATAGATTAGGCTTAAAAAAGCCGTTAAACGGTGAAAACCCAGAGTAGCTTCCAAACGGCCCCTTTAGTGGCACGAACACCTCGCACGGGACCAATGTAACTTGTAGGAACTGACCATGTAGTCACGGGTCTCCCGGTTTGAGAATATAATGATAATTGAAAATCTATGGATTTTGTTTAAAAACAAGCAGTTAAAGGGTGAAAATAAAAACCAGCTCCCAAACAGCTCGTGAGAGGCACGACCACCTCGCACGGGACCAATGTATCTTATAGGAACTGACCGTGTAATCACGGGTCCCTCAATTTGAGAATATGACGATAATTTGAAAATATGTATATTAGGCTTAAAAATAAGTCGTTAATAGGTGAAAACCCAAACCGTTTCCTAAACGGCCATGTATGAGGTACGAACACCTTGCACGCAACCAATGTAACTTATAGGAACTGACTGAGTACTCACGGGTCTCCCAGTTTGGGAATATGACAATAATTTGAAAATGTGCAGATTAGGCATAAAAACAATCCATTAAAGGGTGAAAACCAAAACCATCTCACAAACGGCCCCGTGAAAGGCACGAACACCTCTCACGGGACTAATGTAACTTGTAGGAACTAACCGTGTAGTCATGGGTCTCCCAATTTTTGAATATGATTATAATTTAAAAATATATCGATTAGACTTAAAAACAAGCCATTAAATGGTGAAAACCCAAACGTGCTCCCAAACGACCCCGTTAGAGGCACGAACACCTCGTACGAGACCAATGTAACTTGTAAGAACTGACCATGTAGTCACGGGTCTCTCAATTTAAGAATATAATGATAATTTGAAAATATGTAGATTAGGTTTAAAAACAAGCCATTAAATGGTGAAAACTAAAACAGTCGCGCAAACGGCCCTGTGAAAGGTACGAACACCTCGAAGGGGCCAATGTAACATGTAGGAACTGACCGTGTAGTAACGGGTCTCCCGGTTTGAATATATGTTGATAATTTTTAATATATGTAGATTTTGCTTAAAAATAAGCCGTTAAAGGGTGAAAACCAAATCCAGCTCCCAAAAGGCCCCATATGAGGCACGAACACCG
This sequence comes from Sambucus nigra, assembly GCA_949130495.1. Taxonomy (NCBI): domain Eukaryota; kingdom Viridiplantae; phylum Streptophyta; class Magnoliopsida; order Dipsacales; family Adoxaceae; genus Sambucus; species Sambucus nigra. The sequence goes on from OX422211.1 coordinate 311,736,108, forward strand.
CGCACGAGGCGAATGTAACTTGCAGGAACTAACCGTACAGTCACGGGTCTCCTGGTTTGAGAATATGATGCTAATTTGAAAGTATATAGATTAAGCATAAAAACAAGTCGTTAAATGGTGAAAACCTAAGCCAGCTCCCAAACGGTCCTGTGAGATGCCCAAACACCTCGCACGGGACCAATGTATCTTGTAGGAACTGACCGTGTAGTCACGGGTCTCCCAGTTTAAGAATATGATGATAATTTGAAAATATCTGGATTAGGCTTAAAAACAAGCCGTTGGAGGGTGAAAACCCAAACCAGTCCCCAAACGGCCTCGTAAGAGGCTTGAATACCTCGCACGAGACCAATGTGACTTCTATGAACTGATCGTGTAGTCACGGGTCTTTTGATTTGAGAATATCACAACAATTAAGAATATCTAGACTAGGCTAAAAAAAGCCGCTTGAGGGTGAAAATCCAAACCATCCCCAAAATGGCCCCTTAAGAGGCACGAACACCTAGCACGAGATAAATATGACCTATAGTAACTAACTGCGTAGTCGCAAGTCTCCTGATTTGAGAATATGGTGATAATTTGAAAATATCTAGATTGGGCTTAAAAATAAGCCGTTTGAGGGTTAAAACTCGAACCAGCTGCAAAACGGCCCTATAAAAAGCACGATCACCTCGCACGGGACCAATGTAACTTGTAGGAACTGACCGTGTAGTCCTAGGTCTCCCAGTTTTAGAGTATGATGATAATTTGAAATATATAGATTAGGCGTAAAAACAAGCCATTAAATGGTGAAAACCCAAACCAGCTCACAAACGGCCCCTGTAAGAGGCACGAACACATCACACGGGACCAATGTAACATGTACGAACTGATCGTGTACTCATGGACCTCCTGGTTTGAGACTATGATGATAATTTGAAAATATGTAGATTAGGCTTAAAAACAAGCCATTAAAGGGTGAAAACCCAAACTAACTCCTAAATGGTCCCGTAAGATGCACGAACACCTCGTAGGAGACCAATGTAACTTTTAGGAACTGACCGTGTAGTCACGGGTCTCCTGATTTGATAATATGAAGATAATTTTAAAATATGTAGATTAGGCTTAAAAACAAGCCGTTAAATGGTGAAAATCAAAAGCAGCTCCCAAAGGACCCCGCGAGAGGCACAAGCACCTCGCACAGGACCAATGTAACTTGTAGGAACTAACCATGTTGTCACGGGTCTCCTAGCTTGAGAATATTACGATAATTTGAAAATATGTAGATTAGGTTCAAAAACAAGTTGTTAAAGGGTGAAAACAAAAACCACCTCCTAAACGGCCCCGTGAGATGTACGAACACCACGCACGGGACCAATGTAACTTGTAGGAACTGATCGTGTTATCACGGGTCCCCCGATTTGTGAATAAGATGATAATTTGAAACTATATAGATTAGGCTTAAAAATAAGCCGTTAAAGGGTGAAAACTCGAACCAGCTCCCAAACGGCCCCTATAAGAGGCACGAACACCTCACACGGGACCAATGTAACATTTAGGAACCGACCGTGAAGCCACGGGTCTCCTAGTTCGAGAATATGAACATAATTTGAAAATATGTAGATTAAGCTTAAAAACAAGCCGTTAAAGGGTGAAAACCCAAAGCAGCTCCAAAAACGACCTCGTGAGAGGATCGAACACCTCGCATGGGACCAATGTGACTTGTAGGAGCTGACCACGTATTCACGGGTCTCCCGGTTTGAGAATATGACAATAATTTAAAAATATGTAGATTAGGTTTAAAAATAAGACGTTAAAGGGGGAAAATAAAAACGAGTTCCCAAATGGCCCCGTGAGAGGCACGAACACCTCGTACGAGACCAATGTAACTTATAAGAACTTACCGTGTAGTCATGGGTCCCCTGATTTGAGAATATGACGATACTTTGAAAATATGTAGATTAGGCTTAAAATCAAGTCGTTAAAGGGTGAAAACCCAAACCGGCTCCTAAACGGCCCCTCTGAGAAGCACGAACACCTCACACGGGACCAATGTAACTTATAGGATTTGACCGTGTAGTCACGGGTACCCCGATTTGAGAATATGAAGATAATTTCAAAATATGTAGATTAGTCTTAAAAACAAGTCGTCAAAGCGTGAAAACCCAAACCGTCTCCTAAACGGCCTCGCAAGAGGTATGAACACCTTGCACGCGACCAATGTAACTTGTAGGAACTGACTGAGTACTCACAGGTCTCCCGGTTTGAGAATATGACAATAATTTGAAAATATGTATATTAGGAATAAAAGAAAGCCTTTAAAGGGTGAAAACCAAAACCATCTCCCAAACGGCCTCGTGAGAGGCACGAACACCTCGCACGGGACCAATGTAACTTGTAGGAACTGGTCGTGTAGTCATGGATCGCCCAATTTTAAAATATGATGATAATTTGAAAATATGTCGATTAGACTTAAAAATAAGCCATTAAATAGTGAAAACCCCAACCTGCTCCCGTAAGAGACACGAACACCTCGCACGGGACCAATGTAACTTGTAAGACCTGACCATGTAGTCACGAGTCTCTCGATTTAAGAATATGACAAAATTTTGAAAATATGTAGATTAGGTTTAAAAACAAGCCGTTAAAGGGTGAAAACTAAAACCCTCTCGCAAACGGCCCAGTGAGAGGCACGAACACCTCGAACGGGACCAATGTAACATGTAGGAACTGACTGTGTAGTCACGGGTCTCTCGGTTTGAAAATATGATGATAATTTTAAATATATGTAGATTTTGCTTCAAAATAAGCCGTTAAAGGGTGAAAACCAAAACCAGCACCCAAAATGCCCCATATAAGGCATGAACACCGCGCACAAGACCAATGTAACTTGTACGAACTGACCGTGCAACCACGGGTCTCCTGGTTTGAGAATATGATGCTAATTTGAAAATATGTTGATTAAGCATAAAAACAAGTCGTTTAATGGTGAAAACCCAAGCCACCTCCCAAACACCTCGTACGGGACCAATGTACTTGTAGGAACTGACCGTGTAGTCACGGATCTCCTGGTTTGAGAATATGACGATAATTTGAAAATATCTGGATTAGACTTAAAGATAAGCCGTTTGAGGGAGAAAACCCGAACCAGTACCCGAACGGGACCAATGTGATTCTTTGAACTTATCGTGTAGTCATGGGTCTCTCGATTTGAAAATATGACGATAATTTGAAAATATCTAGACTAGGCTAAAAAATAAGCCATTTATGGGTGAAAACCCAAACCAACCCAAAACGGCCCCGTAAGAGGCACGAACACCTCGCACGGGACAAATATGACCTGTAGTAACGAACTGCTTAGTCGTAGATCTCCCGATTTGAGAATATGGCAATAATTTGAAAATATGTAGATTGGGCTAAAAAATAAGTCATTTGAGGGTTAAAACTCGAACCAGCTCTCAAACGGACTTATAAGAATCACAAACACCTCGCACGGGACCAATGGAACTTGTAGAAACTGATCGTGTAGTCCCGGGTCTCCTAGATTTAGAGTATGACGATAATTTGAAAATATGTAGATTAGCCTTAAAAACAAGCCATTAAACGGTGAAAACCTAAACCAGATCCCAAACGGCCCCTTTAAGAGGCACGAACACGCCACACGTGACCAATATAACATGTACGAACTGACTGTGTACTCATGGATCTCCTGGTTTGAGACTATGATGATAATTTGAAAATATGTAGATTAGGACTAAAAATAAGCCGTTAAAGGGTGAAAACCCAAACCAACTCCTAAATGGCCCTGTAAGATGCACGAACACCTCGCAGGAGACCAATGTTACTAATAGGAACTGATTGTGTAGTCACGGGTCTCCTGATTTGAGAATATGCTGATAATTTGAAAATATGTAGATTAGGCTTAAAAATAAGTCGTTAAATGGTGAAAATTCAAAGCAGCTCCCAAAGGACCCCGTGAGAGGCACAAACACCTCGTACGGGACTAATGTAACTTGTAGGAACTGACCATGTTGTCACGGTTCTCCTGGTTTGAGAATACGACGATAATTTGAAAATATGTAGATGAGGTTTCAAAATAAGTTGTTAAAGGGTGAAAACAAAAACAAGCTCCCAAACGGCCCTGTGAGATACACGAACACCATGCATGGGACCAATGTAACTTGTAGGAACTGATTGTGTTGTCACGGGTCCCCGAGTTTGAGAATATGATGATAATTTGAAAATATGTAGATTAGGCTTAAAAACAAGTCGTTAAAGGGTGAGAACTCGAACCAGCTCCCAAAACGGCCCCTGTAAGAGGCACAAACACCTCACACGGGACCAATGTAACATTTAGGAACCGACCGTGCAGTCACGGGTCTCCTAGTTTGAGAATATGACGATAATTTGAAAATATGTAGATTAGGCTTAAAAATAAGCCGTTAAAGGGTGAAAACCCAAAGTAGCTCATAAAACGGCCTCGTGAGAGGAACGAACGCCTCGCAGGGGACCAATGTAACTTGTAGGAACCGACCATGTAGTCACAGGTCTCCCGGTTTGAGAATATGACGATAATTTAAAAGTATGTACATTAGGTTTAAAAACAAGCCGTTAGAGGAAGAAAACAAAAACCAGTTCCCAAACGGCCCCGTGAGAGGCACGAGCACCTCGCACGAGATGAATGTAACTTATAGGAACTGACCGTGTAGTCACGGGTCCCCCGATTCGAGAATATGATGATAATTTGAAAATATGTAGATTATGCTTAAAAACAAGCCGTTAAAGGGTGAAAACCCAAACTGGCTCCTAAATATCCCCTCTAAGAGGCACGAACACCTCACACAGGACTAATGTAACATATAGGAATCGACCGTGCAGCCACGGGTCTCCTAGTTTGAGAATATGATGATAAGTTGAAAATATGTAGATTAGGCTTAAAAATAAGTCGTTAAAGGGTGAAAACCCAAACTAACTCCTAAACGGACCCGTAAAATGCACGAACACCTCGCATGAGACCAATGTAACTTTTAGGAACAGACCGTGTAGTCATCGGTCTCCTGATTTGAGAATATGATGATAATTTGAAAATACGTAGATTAGGCTTAAAAACAAGTCGTTAAATCATGAAAACCCAAACCATCTCCTAAACGGCCCCGTAAGATGCACGAACACCTCGCACGGGACCAATGTAACTTATAGGAACTGATCGTGTAGTCCCGAGTCTCCTGATTCGAGAATATGATGATAATTTGAAAATATGTAGACTAGGCATAAAAATAAGCCATTAAAGGGTGAAAATAAAAACCAGCTTCCAAACGGCCCCGTGAGAGGCACGAACACCACGCACAGGACCAATGTAACTAATAGGAACTGATTGTGTAGTCACGGGTTCCCCGATTTGAGAATATGATGATAATTTGAAAATATGTAGATTAGGCTAAAAAACAAGTTGTTAAAGGATGAAAACCCAAACCGGCTCCTAAACGGCCTTGTAAGAGGTGAGAACACCTCGCACGAGACCAATATAACTTGTAGGAACTCACTAAATACTCATGGGTCTCCCGGTTTGACAATATGATGATAATTTGAAAATATGTAGATTAGGCATAAAACCAGCTGTTAAAGGGTGAAAATCAAAACTAGCTCCCAAACGGCCCCGTGAGAGGCAGGAACACCTCGCACGAAACTAATGTAACTTGTAGGAACAAAACCCTGTAGTCACGGATCTCCCAGTTTGATAATATGATTATACTTTGAAAATACGTCGATTAGGCTTAAAAATAAGCCGTTAAATGGAGAAAACCTAAACCTGCCCCAAAACGACCCCGTAAGAGGCACGAACACCTCGCACGGGATGAATGTAACTAATAAGAACTGACCATGTAGTCACGGGTCTCCCAGTTTAAGAATATAATGATAATTTGAAAATATGTAGACTAGGTTTAAAAACAAGCTGTTAAAGGGTGAAAACCAAAAAACTCGCTCCCAAACGGCGCTGTGAGAGGCACGAACACCTTGCACGGTACCAATGTAACTTGTAGGAACTCACTGTGTAGTCACGGGTCTCCCAATTTGAGAATATGATGATAATTTAAAAATATATAGATTAGGCTTAAAAATAAGCCGTTAAAGGGTGAAAACTAAAACCAGCTCCCGCCCAAACGGCCCCGAAAGAGGCACGAACACCTCGCACGGGACCAATGTAACATGTAGGAACGGATCATGTAGTCACGGGTCTCCCAGTTTGAGAATATGATGATAATTTTTAAAATATGTAGATTTTGCTTAAAAATAAGCCGTTAAAGGGTGAAAACCAAAAATAGCTCCCAAACGGTCCCATATGAGGCACGAACACCGCACACAAGACCAATGTAACTCATAGATACTGACCGTGTAGTCACGAGTCTCTCAGTTTGAGATTATGATGATAATTTGAAATCTTCTAGATTAGGTTTAAAAATAAGCAGTTAAAGGGTGAAAATAAAAACCAGCTCCCAAACGGCCCCGTGAGAGGCACGACCACCTCGCATGGGACCAATGTAACTTATAGGAACTGATCGTGTAGTCATGGGTCCCCGGGCTTGAGAATATGACGATAATTTGAAATATATAGATTAGGCTTAAAAATAAGCCGTTAAAGGGTTAAAACCCAAACCATCTCCTAAACTACCTCGTAAGAGCTACGAACACCTTGCACGCGACCAATGTAACTTGTAGGAATTGACTGAGTACTCACGGGTCTCCCGATTTAAGAATATTATAATAATTTGAAAATATGTAGATTAGGCATAAAAACAAGCCATTAAAGTGTGAAAACCAAAACCATCTCCCAAACGTCCCCGTGAGAGGCACGAACACCTCGCACGGGACCAATGTAACTTGAAGGAACTGACCATGTAGTAATGGGTCTCCCAATTTTAGAATATGATGATAATTTGAAAATATGTTGATTAGACTAAAAAACAAGCCATTATACAATGTAAACCCTAACCTGCTCCCAAACGACCCCGTAAGAGGCACGAACACCTCACACGGGACCAATGTAACTTGTAAGAATTGACCATGTAGTCACGGGTCTTTCGATTTAAGAATATGATGATAATTTCAAAATATATAGATTGGGTTTAAAAATAAGCCGTTAAAGGATGAAAACCAAAACCCTCTCCCATACGGCCCTGTGAGAGGCTCGAACACCTCGCACGGGACCAATGTAACAATTAGGAACTGACCGTGTAGTCACGGATATCCCAGTTTGAAAATATGATGAAATTTTTAATATATGTAGATTTTTCTTAAAAACAAGTCGTTAAAGGGTGAAAACCAAAACTAACTCCCAAACGGCCCCATATGAGGCACGAACACCTCGCACGAGATGAATGTAACTTGTCGGAACTGACCGTGAAGTCACGGGTCTCCAAGTTTGATGCTAATTTGAAAATATGTAGATTAAGCATAAAAACAAGTTATTGAATGGTGAAAACCCAAGCCAGCTCCTAAACGGTCCCGTGAGAGGCTCGAACTCCTTGCACGGGACCAATGTAACTTGTAGGAATTGATCATGTAGTCACGGGTCTCTCGATTTGAGAATATGATGATAATTTGAAAATATCTGGATTAGGCATAAAAATAAGCCATTTGAGGGTGAAACCTCAAACCAGCCCCCGAATGACCCCGTAAGAGGCTTGAACACACCGCACGGGACCAGTGTGACTTCTATGAACTGATCGTGTAGTCACGGTTCTCCCAATTTAAGAATATGGTGATATTTTGAAAATATCTGGATTAGGCTTAAAAATAAGTTGTTTGAGGATGAAAACCCAAACCAGCCCCCGAACGGCCCCGTAAGAGACTTGAACACCTCGCACGGGACTAATGTGACTTCTATGAACTGATCATGTAGTCACGGGTCTCTCGATTTGAGAATATGATGATAATTTGAAAATATCAAGACTAGGCTAAAACATAAGCCATTTGAGGGTGAAAACCCAAACCAGCCCCAAAACGGCCCCATAAGAGGCACGAACACCTCCCACGGGACAAATATGACTTGTAGTAACTAACCGTGTAGTCGCGGGTCTCCCAGTTTAAGAATATGGCGATAATTTGAAAATATCTAGATTATGCTTAAAAACAAGCCGTTTGAGGGTTAAAACTCGAACCAGCTCCCAAACGGCCCTATAAGAGGCATGAACACCTCGCACGAAACCCATGTAACTTGTAGGAACAGACCGTGGAGTCACGGATCTCCTGGTTTTAGAATATGACCATAATTTAAAAATATGTAGATTAGGCATAAAAACAAGTCGTTAAATGGTAAAAACCCAAACCAGCTCCCAAACGGCCCCTTTAAGAGGCACGAACACGTCACACGGGACCAATGTAACATGTAGGAACTGACCATATCCTCACGGGTCTCCTAGTTTTAGAATATTGTGATAATTTGAAAATATATAAATTAGGCTTAAAAATAAGTCGTTAAAGGGTGAAAACCCAAACCAGCTCCTAAATGACCCCATAAGATGCAGGAACACCTCGCACGAGACCAATGTAACTTGTAGGAACTGATCGTGTAGTCGCGAGTCTCCTGATTTGAAAGTATGATGATAATTTGAAAATATGTAGATTAGGCTTAAAAATAAGCCGTTAAACGGTGAAAATCCAAAGTAGCTCCCAAACGACCCCGTGAGAGGCATAAACACCTCGCATGGGATCAAGGTTACTTGTAGGAATTAACCATGTAGTCACAGGTCTCCCGGTTTGAGAATAGGATGATAATTTGAAAATATGTGGATTTGGTTTTAAAAAAAGCAGTTAAAGGGTAAAAACCATAATCAGCTCCCAAATAGCCCCGAAAGAGGCACGAACACCTCGCACGGGACCAATGTAACTTATTGGAACTGTTCGTGCAGTCACGGGTCCCCCGGTTTGAGAATATGACGATAATTTGAAAATAGGTAGATTAATCCTTGAAACAAGCCGTTAGAGGGTGAAAACCCAAACCAACTCCCAAACGGCCCCATAAGAGGCACGAACACTGCGCATGAGACCAATGTAATATGTAGGAACTGACCGAGTAGTCCCGAGTCTCCCAGTTTGAGAATATGATGATGATTTGAAAATATGTAGATTAGGCTTAAAAACAAGTCGTTAAATGGTGAAAATCCAAGCCAGCACCCAAATGGTCCCATGAGAGGCCCGAACATCTCGCACGGGACAAATGTCACTTGTAGGAACTGATCGTGTAGTCAGGGGTCTCCCGGTTTGAGATTATGGCGATAATTTGAAAATATGTGGATTAGGTTTAAAAATAAGCCGTTAAAGGGAAAAAATAAAAACTAGCTCCCAAACGGTCCCGTGAGAGGCACAAACACCTCGCACGGGACCAATGTAACTTATTGGAACTATCCGTGTAGTCACGGGTCCCTCGGTTTAGGAATATGACTATAATTTGAAAATATGTAGACTAGGCTTAAAAATAAGCCGTTAAAGGGTGAAAACCCAAACCGGATCCTAAACGGCCTCTTAAGAGGTACGAACACCTCGCACGGGACCAATGTAACTTGTAGGAACTGACAGAGTACTCATGGGTCTCTCAATTTGAGAATATGACAATAATTTGAATATATGTAGATTAGGCATAAAAACAAGTCGTCAAAGGGTGAAAATCAAAACCATCTCCCAAACGGCCCCGTGAGAGGCACGAACACCTCGCACAGGACTAATGTAACTTGTAGTAACTGACCGTGTAGTCACAGGTCTCCTGATTTGAGAATATGATGATAATTAAAAAATATCTCGATTAGGCTTAAAAACACGCCATTAAATGGTGAAATCCCAAACCTGCTCCCGAATGGCCCCGTAAGAGGCTTGAACACCTCGCACGGGACCAATGTGACTTGTAGGAAATGATCGTGTAGTCAGGGGTCTCTTAATTTGATAATATTACTATAATTTGAAAATATCTAGACTAGGCTTAAAAATAAGCCGTTTGAGGGTGAAAATCCAAACTAGCCCCAAAACGGCCCCGAAAGAGGCACGAACACCTCGCACGGGACCAATATGACTTGAAGTAACTCACCATGTAGTCGCGGGTCTCCCGATGTGAGAATATGGTGATAATTTGAAAATATCTAGCTTAGGTTTAAAAATAAGCCGTTTGAGGGTGAAAACTCGAACCAGCTCCCAAACGGCCACATTTGAGGCACGAACACCTCGCACGGGACCAATATAACATGTAGGAACTTACCGTGTTGTCACGGGTCTCCAAGTTTAATAATATGACAAAAATTTGAAAATATGTAGATTAGGCTTAAAAAAAGTCATTAAAGGGTGAAAACCTAAACTATCTCCTAAATGGCCCCGTAAGAAGCATGAACACCTCGCACGAGACCACTGTAAATTGTAGGAACTAACCGTGTAGTTACGGGTCTCTTGATTTGAGAACAGGATGATAATTTCAAAATATATAGATTAGGCTTAAAAACAAGTCGTTAAATGGTGAAAACCCAAGATCTTCTCTCAAACGGTCCTGTGAAAGTCATGAACATCTCGCACGGGACAAATGTAACTTATAAGAACTGAGAATGTTGTCACGGGTCTCCTAGTTTGAGAATATGGCGATAATTTGAAAATATGTAGATTAGGCTTAAAAACAAGCCATTAAAGGGTGAAAACTCGAACCAGCACCCAAACGGACCTATAAGAGACACGAAGTCCCCGCACGAGACCAATGTAAGTTGTAGGAAATGATCGTGTAGTCACGGCTCCCCAATTTTAGAGTATGAAGATAATTTTAAAATATCTAGATTAGGCATAAAAATAAGCCATTAAACGGTAAAAACCCAAACCAACTCCCAAACTGCCACTATAAGAGGCACGAACACCTCCCATGGGACCAATGTAAGATGTAGGTACTAACCGTGCAGTTACGGGTCTCCTGGTTTGAGAATATGATGATAATTTGAAAATATGTAGATTAAGCTTAAAAACAAGTCGTTAAAGGGTGAAAACCCAAGTGAGCCCCTAAACGTCCCCATAAGATGCACGAACACCTAGCACGGGACCAATGTAACTTGTAGAAACTGACCGTGTAGTCATGGGTCTCCTGATTTGAGAATATGATGATAATTTGAAAATATGTAGATTAGGCTTAAGAATAAGCCGTTAAATGGTCATAACCCAGAGCAGCTTCCAAACAGCCCCATGAGAGGCATGAACACCTCGCATGGGACCAATGTAACTTATAGGAACTGACTATGTAGTCACGGATCTCCCAGTTTGAGAATATGACGATAATTTGCAAATTTCTTGATTAGGTTTAAAATCAAGTAGTTAAAGGGTGAAAACAAAATTAGCTCCCAAATGGCCCCGTGAGAGGCATGACCACCTCACATGGAACTAATGTAACTTGTAGGAACTGACCGTGTAGTCACGGGTCCCCGGGTTTGAGAATATGACAATAATTTGAAAATATGAAGATTAAGCTTAAAAATAAGCCGTTAAAGGGTGAAAACCAAACCGTCTCCTAAACGGCCTCGTAAGATCTACGAACACCTTGCACACGACCAATGTAACTTGTAGGAACTGACTAAATATCACGGGTCTCCCGGTTTGAGAATATGACAATAACTTGAAAATATGTAGATTAGGTATAAAAACAAGTCGTTAAAGGGTGAAAACCAAAACCATCTCCCAAACGGCCCCATGAGAGGCAGGAACACCTCTCACGGGACCAATGTAACTTGTAGGAACTGACGGTGTAGTCATGGGTCTCTCGATTTTTGAATATGATGATAATTTGAAAATACGTCGATTAGACTTAAAAACAAGCCATTAAACGGTGAAAACCAAAACCTACTCCCAGGCGACCTCGTAAGAGGCACGAACACCTTGCATGGGTCCAATGTAACTCGTAAGAATGACCATGTAGTCACGGGTCTCTTGGTTTAAGAATATGATGATAATTTGAAAATATGTAGATTAGGTTTAAAAATAAGCCGTTAAAGGATGAAAACCAAAACCCTCTCCCAAACGGCCCTATGAGGGCACGAACACCTCGCACGGTACCAATGTACCATGTAGGAACTGACCGTGTAGTTACGGGTCTCTCGGTTTGAGAATATGATGATAATTTTTAAAGTACGTAGATTTTGCTTAAAAACAAGTCGTTAAAGGGTGAACACCAAAACCAGCTCCCAAACAGCCCAATATGAGGCACGAACACCACTCACGAGACCAATGTAACTTGTAGGAACTGACCGTGCAGTCATGAGTCTCCTGGTTTGAAAATATGACAGTAATTTGAAAATATGTAGATTAAGCATAAAAATAATTAGTTAAATCGTCAAAACCCGAGCCAGCTCCCAAACGATCCCGTAAGAGGCCCAAACACCTCGCACGGGATCAATGTAACTTGTAGAAACTGGCCATGTAGTCACGGGTCTGCCGGTTTGAGAATATGACGATAATTTGAAAATATCTGGATTAGGCTTAAAAATAAGTCTTTTGAGGGTGAAAACCCAAACCAGACGCCGAACACCCCCGTAAGAGGCTTGAACACCCCGTACGGGACCAATGTGACATCTATGAACTGATCGTGTAGTCACGGGTCTCTCGATTTAAGAATATGACGATAATTTATAAATATCTAGACTAGGCTAAAAAACAAGTCGATTGAGGGTGAAAACCCAAACCAGTTCCAAAACGGCCCCGTAAGAGGCACGAACACCTCGCACGGGACAAATATGACTTGTAGTAACAAACCACGTAGTCGCAGGTCTACCAGTTTAAGAATATGGCGATAATTTGAAAATATCTAGATTGGGCTTAAAAATAAGCCGTTTGAGGGTTAAAACTCGAACCAACTCCCAAACGGCCCTATAAGAGGCACGAACACCTCGCACGGGACCAATGTAACTTCTAGGAACTGACTATCTAGTCACGGGTCTCCTGGTTTCAGAATATGATGATAATTTGAAAATATGTAGATTAGGCATAAAAACAAGCCATTAAATAGTGAAAACCCAAACCGGCTCCCAAACGGCCCCTATAAGAGGTACGAACACGTCACACAGTACAAATGTAACAAGTGGGAACTGATCGTGTACTCACGGGTCTACTGGTTTGAGAAAATGATGATAATTTAAAAATATGTATATTAGGCTTAAAAATAAGATGTTAAAGGGTGAAAACCCAAACCAGCCCCTAAATGGTCCCGTAAGATGCACGAACACCTCGCACGAGACCAATGTAACTTGTAGGAAGTGATCGTGTAGTCACGGGTCTCCTGATTTGATAATATGATGATAATTTGAAAATATGTAGATTATGATTAAAAATTAGCCGTTAAATGGTGAAAATCCAATGCAGCTCCCAAATGACTCCGTGAGAGGCACAAACACCTCGCACGGGAATAATGTACCTTGTAGGAACATATAGTCACGGGTCTCCCGATTTGAGAATAGGATGATAATTTGAAAATATGTAGATTAGGTTTAAAAAAAGCATTTAAAGGTTGAAAACAATAACCAGCTCCTAAACGGCTCCGAAAGAGGCACGAACACCTCGCACAACACCAATGTGACTTATTGGAATTGTTCGTGGAGTCATGGGTCCCCCAATTTGAGAATATGATGATAATTTGAAAATATGTAGATTAAGATTAAAAATAAGCCGTTAAAGGGTGAAAACCAAAATCGGCTCCTAAACGGCCTCATAAGAGGTACGAACACTTCGCACGGGACCAATGTAACTTGTAGGAACTGACTAAGTACTCACGGGTCTCCTGATTTGAGAATGACAATAATTTGAAAATATTTAGATTAGGCTTAAAAACAAGCCGTTAAAGGGTGAAAACCAAAACCAGCTCCTAAGCGGCCTTGTGAGAGGCACGAACACCTCGTGCGAGACCAATGTAACTTCTAGGAACTGACCGTGTAGTCACGGGTCTCCTAATTTGAGAATATGATGATAATTTGAAAATATGTAGATTAGGCTTAAAAAGAAGCCATTATACGATAAAAATCCAAAGCAGCTCCCAAATGACCTTGTGAGAGGCACAAACACCTCGCACGGGACCAATGTAACTTGTTGGAACTGACCATGTAGTCATGGGTCTCCCAGTTTGAGAATAAGATGATAATTTGAAAATATGTAGATTAGGTTTTAAAAAAGCAGTTAAAGGGTGAAAACCATAACCAATACCCAAAAGGCCCCGGAAGAGGCATGAACACCTCTCACGGGGCCAATGTAACTTATTGGAACTGTTCATGTAGTCACGGGTCCCCCGGTTTAAGAATTTGATGATAATTTGAAAATATGTAGATTATGCTTAAAAAAAGTCGTTAGAGGTAGAAAACCCAAACCAGCTGCCAAACGGCCCCATAAGAAGCACGAACACTGCGCACGAGACCAATGTAACTTGTAGGAACTGACCGAGTAGCCTCGGGTCGTCCAGTTTGAGAATATGATGATAATTTGAAAATAGGTATATTAATGTTAAAAATAAGTCATTAAATGGTGAAAATCAAAGACAGCTCCCAAACAGTCCCGTGAGAGGCCCGAACACCTCGTACGCGACTAATTTAACTTGTAGAAACTGATCGTGTAGTCACGGGTCTCCCGGTTTGAGAATATGGCAATAATTTGATAATATCTAGATTTGGTTTAAAAATAATCCGTTAAAGGGTGAAAACAAAAACCAGCTCCCAAACGGCCTCGTGAGAAGCATGAACACCTCGCACGGGACCAATATAACTTAATGGAACTATCCGTGTAGTCACGGGTCCCCCGGTTTGAGAATATCATGATAATTTGAAAATATGTAGATTAGGCTTAAAAACAAGCCGTTAAAAGGTGAAAACCCAAATTGGCTCCTAAACGGCCTCGAAAGAGGTACGAACACCTCGCCCGGGACCAATGTAACTTGTAGGAACTGACAGAGTACTCATGGGTCTCCCGATTTTAGAATGACAATAATTTGAGAATATTTAGATTAGGCTTAAAAATAAGCCGTTAAAGGGTGAAAACCAAAACCAGCTCCCAAACAGCCCTGTGAAAGGCACGAACACCTCACATGGGACCACCGTAACTTCTAGGAAGTGATCGTGTAGTAACGGGTCTCACAGTTTGAGAATATGATGATAATTTCAAAATATGTGTATTAGGCTTGAAAAATAAGTCGTTTGAGGGTGAAAACCCAAACCAGCCCCCCGAATGGCCCCGTAAGAGGCTTGAACACCTCGCACGGGACCAATGTGACTTGGAGGAACTGATCGTGTAGTCACAGGTCTCTCAATTTGATAATATTACGATAATTTGAAAATATCTAGACTATGCTTAAAAACAAGCTGTTTGAGGGTGAAAACCCAAACCAGTCCCAAAACGGCCCCGTTAGAGGCAGGAACTCCTCGCACGCGACCAATATGACTTTAAGTAACTCATCGAGTAGTCGCAGGTCTCCCGGTGTGAGAATATAGTGATAATTTGAAAATATCTAGCTTATGTTTAAAAATAAGTCGTTTGAGGGTGAAAACTCGAACAAGCTCCCAAATGGCTAAATAAGAGGCACGAACAACTCGCACGGGACCAACGTAACATGTAGGAACTGACCGTGTTAACACGGGTCTCCAAGTTTGAGAATATGACAATAATGTGAAAATATGTAGATTAGGCTTAAAAAGCCATTAAAGGGTGAAAACCTAAACTACCTCCTAAACAGACCTGTAAGAGGCACGAACACCTCACACGAGACCAATGTAACTTGTAGGAACTAACCGTGTAGTCACGAGTCACCGATTTTAGAATATGATGATAATTTGAAAATATGTAGATTAGGCCTAAAAACAAGTCGTTAAACAGTGAAAACCCAAAATCAGATCCCATACGGTCGCATGAGAGGCACGAACAGCTCGCACGGGAAAAATGTAACTTATAGGAACTGACCATGTTGTCACGGGTCTCCTGGTTTGAGAATATGGCGATAATTTGAAAATATATAGATTAGGTTTAAAAATAAGCAGTTAAAGGGAGAAAATAAAAACCAGCTCCCAAACGGCCCCGTGAGAGTCACGAACACCACGCATGGGACCAATGTAGCTTGTAGGAACATACCGTTTAGTCATGGGTCCCCCTATTTGAGAATATGATGATAATTAGAAAATATGTAGATTACGCTTAAAAACAAGCCGTTAAAGGGTGAAAACACGAATCAGCTCCTAATCGGCCCTATAAGAGGCACGAACACCTAACACGGGACCAATGTAAGCTATAGGAACTGATCGTGTAGTCACGGCTCTCCCGATTTTAGAGTATGATGATAATTTTAAAATATGTAGATTAGGCATAAAAATAAGCCATTAAATGGTAAAAACCCAAACCAGCTCCCAAATTGCCCACGTAAGAGGCACGAACATCTCCCACGGGACCTATGTAACATGTAGGAACTGACCATGCAGTCACAAGTCTCCTGGCTTGAGAATATGACGATAATTTGGAAATATGTAGATTAGGCTTAAAAGTAAGCCGTTAAAGGGTGAAAACCCAAACGAGCTCCTAAACGGCCCCTGTAAGAGGCAAGAACACCTCACACGGGACCAATGTAACATGTAGGAACTGATGTGTACTCACGGGTCCCCTGGTTTAAGAATATGATGATAATTTGAAAATATGTAGATTAGGCTTAAAAACAAGTCGTTAAAGGGAAAAAACCCAAACCAGCTCCTAAATGGTCATATAAAATGTACGAACACCTCGCACGAGACCAATGTTACTTGTAGGAACTGACCATGTAGTCATGTGTCTCCTGATTTGAGAACATATTGATAATTTGAAAATATGTAGATTAAGCTTTAAAAAAAGTCATTAAAAGGTGAAAACCCAAAGTAGCTCCCAAACGGCCCCGTGAGAGGCACGAACACCTCGCACTCGACCAGTGTAACTTGTAGAAACTGATCATGTAGTCAGGGGTCTCCTGATTTCAGAATATGACAAAAATTTGAAAATATGTAGATTAGATTTAAAAACAAGCCGTTAAAGGGTGAAAACAAAAACCATCTCCCAAATGGCCCACTGAGAGGCACGAACACCTCGCTCGGGACCAATGTAACTTGTTGGAACTGACCATGTAGTACTGGGTCTCCTTATTTTAGAATGTCATGATAATTTAAAAATATGTAGATTAGGCTTAAGAATAAGCCGTTAAACGGTGAAAACCTAGAACAGCTTCCAAACGGCCCCGTGAGAGGCGTGAACAACTCGCACAGGACCAATGTAACTTGTAGGAACTGACCATGTAGTCACAGGTCTCTCGATTTGAGAATATGACGATAATTTGAAAATTTCTAGATTAGGTTTAAAAACAAGCACTTAAAGGGTGAAAACAAAAATTATCTCCCAAACGGCCCGTGAGAAGCATGACCACCTCGCACGGGACCAATTTTACTTGTAGGAACTGACCATGTAGTCACGGCTCCCCCGGTTTGAGAATTTGACGATAATTAGAAAATATGAAGATTAAGCTTAAAAATAAGCCGATAAAGGGTGAAAACCCAAACCGTCTCCTGAACGGCCTCGTAAGAGGTACGAACACCTTGCATGCGACCAATCTAACTTGTAGGGACTGATTGAGTACTCACGGGTCTCCCGGTTTGAAAATATGATAATAATTTGAAAATATGTAGATTAGGCATAAAAATAAGCCCTTAAAGGGTGAAAACCAAAACCATCTCATAAACGGCCCCGTGAAAGGTACGAACACCTCTCACGGGACCAATGTAACTTGTAGGAACTAACCATGTAGTCATGCATCTCCCGATTTTAGAATATGATGATAATTTGAAAATATGTCAATTAGAATTAAAAACAAGCCATTAAACGGTAAAAACCCAAACCTGCTCCCAGACGACCCCGTAAGAGGCACGAACACCTCGAACGGGACCAATGCAACTCGTAAGAACTGACCATGTATTCACAGGTCTCTCGATTTTAAGAATATGACGATAATTTAAAAATATGTATATTTGGTTTAAAAACAAGCCATTAAAGGGTGAAAAACAAAACCTTCTCCTAAACGACCCTGTGAGAGGCACGAACACCTCTCAAGGGACCAATATAACATGTAGGAACTGACCGTGTAGTTACGGGTCTCCCAGTTTGAGAATATGATGATAATTTTTAAAATAGGTAGATTTTTATTAAAAATAAGACGTTTAAGGGTGAAAACCAAAACCAACTCCCAAAAGGCCCTATATGCGGCACGAACACCGTGCACGAAACCAATGTATCTTGTAGGAACTGACCATGCAGTCACGGGTCTCCTGGTTTGAGAATATGATGCTAATTTGAAAATATATAGATTAAGCATAAAAGAAGTCGTTAATAGGGGAAAACTCAAGCCAACTCCCAAACGGTCCCGTGAGAGGCCCAAACACCTCTCACGGGATCAATGTAACTTGTTGGAACTGACCGTGTAGTCACGGGTCTGCCGATTTGAAAATATGACGATAATTTGAAAATATCTGAATTAGGCTTAAAAATAAGTCATTTGAGGGTGAAAACCCAAACCAGCCCCCGAACGGCCCCGTAAGAGGCTTGAACACCCCGCATGGGACCAATGTGACTTCTATGAACTGATTGTGTAGTCACAGGTTTCTCGATTTGAGAATATGACGATAATTTGATAATATCTAGACTAGGCTAAAAAACAAGCCGTTTGAGGATGAAAACCCAAACCAGTCCTAAAACGGCCCGAAATAGGTGAAAATAAAAACCAGCTCCCAAACGGCCCCATGATAGGGACGAACACCTCGCACGGGACCAATGTAACTTATTGGAAATGTTCGCGTTGTCACGGGTCCCCCGATTTGAGAATAGGATGATAATTTGAAAATATGTAGATTACGCTTAAAAATAAGCCGTTAAAGGGTGAAAACCAAAACCGGCTGCAAAACGGCCTCATAAGAGGTACGAACACTTCGCACGGGACCTATATAACTTGTAGTAACTGACTGAGTACTCAGGGGTCTCCCAGTTTGAGAATGAAAATAATTTGAAAATATTTAGATTAGGCTTAAAAAAAGTCGTTAAAAGGTGAAAACCAAAACCAGCTCCCAAACGGCCTTGTGAGAGGCGCGAACACCTCGCACGGGAGCAATGTAACTTGTAGTAACTAACCGTGTAGTGGTGGATCTCTCGGTTTGAGAATATGGTGATAACATGAAAATATCTAGATTTGGTTTAAAAATAAGTCGTTTGAGGGTGAAAACTCAAACCAACTCCCAAACGGCCCTATAAAAGGCACGAACACCTCGCACGGGACCATTGTAACTTGTAGGAACTGAGAGTGTAGTACTGGGTCTCCCGATTTTAGAATATGAGTATAATTTGAAAATGTGTAGATTAGGCATAAAAACAAGCCATTAAATGGTGAAAACCCAAACCAGCTCCTAAACGGCCCCGTAAGGTGCTCGAACACCTCGCACGAGACCAATGTAACTTATAGGAACTGACCGTGTAGTCATGGGTCTCCTGATTTGGGAATATGATGATAATTTGAAAATATGTAGATTAGTCTAAAAAACAAGCCTTTAAATGGTCAAGACCCAAAGAAGCTCCCAAACGGTACCGTGAGAGGCACAAACACCTCGCACGGGACCAATGTAACTTGTAGAAACTGACCAGGTTTTCACGGGTCTCCTGGTTTGAGAATATGATGATAATTTGAAAATATATAGATTAGGTTTAACAACAAGTCGTTTAAGGGTAAAAACAAAAACTAGCTCCCAAAAGGCCCCGTGAATGGCACGAACACCACGCACGAGAATAGTGTAACTTGTAGGAACTCACCGTTTAGTCACGGATCCCCCCCGTTTGAGAATATGATGATAATTTGAAAATATGTTGGTTAGGCTTAAAAACAAGGCATTAAAGGGTGAAAACTCGAACCAGCTCCCAAACGGCCCAATAAGAGGCATGGACACCTCGCATGGGACCAATTTAACTCGTAGGAACTGATGGTGTAGTCACGGGTCTCCCTATTTTAGAATATGACGATAATTTGAAAATATGTAGATTAGGAATAAAAATTAGCCATTAAAGGGTGAAAACCAAAACCAACTCCTAAACGGCCTCATAAGAGGTAGAAACACTTCTCACGGGACCAATGTAACTTGTAGGAACTGACTGAGTACTCATGGGTCTCCCGATTTGAGAATGACAATAATTTAAAAATATTTAGATTATGCTTAAAAACAAGATATTAAAGGGTGAAAACAAAAACCAGAGCGCAAACGGCCTTGTGAGGGGCACGAACACCTCGTGCGGGACCAATGTAACTTGTAGGAACTGACCAAGTAGTCGCGGTTCTCTCAGTTTGAGAATATGATGATAATTGAAAATATGTGGATTAGGCTTAAAAATAAGCCATTCGAGGGTGAAAACCCAAATCAGCCCCCGAACGGCCATGTAAGAGGCTTGAACTCCTCGCACGGGTCCAATGTGACTTCTTTGAACTGATCATTTTGTCACGGGTCTCTCGATTTGAGAATATGATGACAATTTAAAAATATCTAGACTAGGCTAAAAAACAAGCCGTTTGAGGGTGAAAACCCAAACCAGCCTCAAAACGGCCCCGTAAGAGGCACGAACACCTCGCACGGGACCAATATGACTTCTGGTAAGTAATCGCGTAGTCGTGGGTCTCCCGATTTGAGAATATGTTGAAAATTTAAAAATATCTAGATTGGTCTTAAAAGCAAGTCGTTTGAGGGTTAAAACTCGAACCAGCTCCCAAACGGCCCTATAAGAGGCACGAACACATCGCATGGGACCAATGTAACTTGTAGGAACTGACCATGTAGTCACGGGTCTCCCGATTTTAGAATATGACAATAATTTGAAAATATGTACATTAGGCATAAAAACAAGCCATTAAACTGTGAAAACCCAAACCAGCTCCCAAACGGCCCCCGTAAGAGGCACGAACGCATCACACGGGACCAATGTAACATGTAGGAACTGACCGTACACTCATGAGTCTCCTGATTTGAGAATATGATGATAATTTGAAAATATGTAGATTAGGCTTAAAAATTAGCCGTTAAAGGGTGAAAACCCAAACTAGCTCCTAAATGGCCCTATAAGATGCACGAACACCTCGCACGAGACCAATGTAACTACTAGGAACTGGCCATGTAGTCACGGGTCTCATAATTTGAGAATATGATGATAATTTGAAAATATTTAGATTAGGCTTAAAAATAAGCTGTTAAATGGTGAAAATCCAAAGCAGCACCCAAATGACCCTGTGAGAGGCACAAAAACTTTGAACGGGACCAATGTAACTTGTAGGAACTGACCATGTTATCATGGGTCTCCCGATTTGAGAATAGGATGATAATTTGAAAATTCATAGATTCGATTTAAAAAAAAGAAGTTAAAGGTTGAAAACAAAAAACAGCTACCAAACGGCCCCGTGAGAAGCACGAACACCTCGTACGGGACCAATGTAACTTATTGGAACTGCCTGTGTAGTCACGGGTCCCCCAATTGGAGAATATGATGATAATTTGAAAATATATAGATGAAGATTAAAAATAAGTCGTTAAAGGGTAAAAACCAAAATCGGATCCTAAACGGCCTAATAAGAGGTACGAACACTTTGCACGGGACCTATGTAACTTGCAGGAACTGACTGAGTACTCACGGGTCTCCCAGTTTGAGAATGATAATAATTTGAAAATATTTAGATTAGTCTTAAAATAAGCCGTTAAAGGGTGAAAACCAAAACTAGCTCCCAAACGGCCCTGTGAGAGGCACGAACACCTTGCACGGGACAAATGTAACTCGTAGTAACTAATCGCGTAGTCGCGGATCTCCCGATTTGAGTATATGGTGATAATTTGAAAATATATAGATTATGTTTAAAAACGAGCCGTTTGAGGGTGAAAAGTCAAACCAACTCCCAAACGTCCCTATAAAAGACACGAACACCTCGCACGGGACCAATGAAAGTTGTAGGAACTGACCGTGTAGTTGTGGGTCTCCCGATTTTAGAATATGACGATAACTTGAAAATATGTAGATTAGGCTTAAAAATAAGCCGTTAAAGAGTGAAAACAAAAACCAACTCCTAAAGGTCCCCGTAAGATGCACGAACACCTCGCACGAGACCAATGTAACTTGTAGGAACTGACCGTGTAGTTACGGGTCTCCTGATTTGAAAATATGATGATAATTTGAAAATATGTAGATTAGTCTTAAAAGAAAGCCGTTAAACGGTGAAAACCCAAAGAAACTCCCAAATGGTCCGGTGAGAGGCACAAACACCTCGCACGGGACCAATGTAACTTATAGGAACTAACCATGTTGTCACGGGTATCCTGGTTTGAGAATATGATAATAATTTGAAAACATGTAGATTAGGTTTAAAAACAAGCCTTTAAAGGGTGCAAACAAAAACCAGTTCCCAAACGGCCCCGAGAGAGGCACGAACACCACGCACGGGACTGGTGTAACTTGTAGGAACTCACCATTTATTCATGGGTCCCCCCATTTGAGAATATGATGATAACTTGAAAATATGTAGACTAGGCTTAAAAATAAGTCGTTAAAGGGTGAAAACTCGAACCAGCTCCCAAAGGGCCCTATAGGAACTGACCGTGCAGTCACGGGTCTCCTGGTTTGAGAATTTGATGATAATTTAAAAATATCTAGATTAGGCTTAAAAACAAGCCTAACAAGGGTGAAAACCCAAACCGAATCCTAAACGGCCTCGTAAGATACACGAACACCTCGCACAAGACCAATGCAACTTATAGGAACGGGCCGTGTAGTCATGGGTCTCCTGATTTGAGAATATGATGATAATTTGAAAATATGTAGATTCGGCTTAAAAATAAGCCATTAAACGGTGAAAACCCAAGACAGATCCCAAATGGCCCCATGAGAGGCATGATCACCTCGCACGGGACTAATGTAACTTGTAGGAACTGATCATGTAGTCGTGGGTCGCCCGATTTGAGAATATGATGATAATTTGAAAATTTCTAGGTTAGGTTTAAAAACAAACAGTTAAAGGGTGAAAATAAAAACCAGCTCACAAACGGCCCCGTGAGAGGCACGACCACCTCGCACGGTACCAATGTAAGTTATAGGATTTGACCGTGTAGTCACGGATCCCTCGATTTGAGAATATGATGATAATTTGAAAATATATCGATTAGGCATAAAAAAAGATATTAAACGGTGAAAACCCAAACTTGCTCCCAAACGACTCCATAGGAGGCACGAAAACCTCACACGGGACCAATGTAACTTGAAAGAACTGACCATGTAGTCACGGGTCTCCCGGTTTAAGAATATGATGATAATTTGCAAATATGTAGACAAGGTTTAACAACAAGACGTTAAAGGGTGAAAACCAAAACCCTCTCCCAAACGGCTTAGAGAAAGGCACGAACACCTCGCACGGGACCAATGTAACTTGTAGGAACTAACCGTTTAGTCACGGGTCCCCCGGCTTAAGAATATGATGATAATTTGAAAATATGTAGATATGGTTTAAAAACAAGCCGTTAAAGGGTGAAAACCACAACCAGCTTCCAAACGGCCCTGTAAGAGGCACGAACACCTCGCACGGGGCTAATGCAACATGTAGGAACTGACCGTGTAGTCACGGGTCTCCTGATTTAAGAATATGATGATAATTTGAAAATATGAAGATTAGGCTTAAAAATAAGTCGTTAAATGGTGAAAACCCAAAGAAACTCCCAAACGACCCTATGAGAGGCACAAACACCTCGCACGGGACCAATGTAACTTGTAGGAACTGTCCATGTAGTCACGGGTCTTCCGATTTGAAAATATGATGATAATTTGAAAATATGTAGATTAGGTTTTAAAATTAGTCATTAAAAGGGTGAAAACAAAAATCGTCTCCCAAACAACCCCGTGAGAGGCACGAACACCTCACGCAGGACTAATGTAACTTATTGGAACTGTTCGTGTAGTCACAAGTCCCCCGGTTTAAGAATATAATGATAATTTAAAAATATGTAGATTAAGTTGAAAAATAAGTCGTTAAAGCGTGAAAACCCAAACCGACTCCTAAACGGCCTCATAAGAGGTACAAACACCTCGCACGGGACGAATGTAACTTGTAGGAACGGACTGAGTACTCACGGGTCTCCCGATTTGAGAATATGACAATAATTTATATATAGGTAGATTAGGCACAAAAACCAGTCATTTAAGGCTGAAAACCAAAACTAACTCCCAAACGCCCCCGTGAGAGACACGAACACCTCGCACGGGACAAATGTAACTTGTTGGAACTGACCGTGTAGGTACGGGTCTCCCAATTTTAGAATATGATGATAATTTTAAAATATGTTGATTAGGCTTAAAAATAACCCATTAAACGGTGAAAACCCAAACCTTCTCCCAAATGACTCCAAAAGAGGCACGAACACCTTGCACGAGACCAATGTAACTTGTAAGAACTGACCATGTAGTCACGGATCTCACGGTTTAGGAATATGATGCTAATTTGAAAATATGTAGACTAGGTTTAAAAATAAGTCGTTAATGGGTGAAAACCAAAACCCGCTCCCAAATGGCCCGTGAAAGGCACGAACACCTCGCACAAGACCAATGTAAGTTGTAGGAACAGACCATGTAGTCACGGGTCTCCCGGTTTGAGAATATGATAATGATTTGAAAATATGTAGATTTGTATTAAAAATAAGCCGTTAAAGGGTGAAAACAAAAACCGGCTCCAAACCAGCCCCGTGAGAGGCACGAACACCTCACACGAGACCAATGTAACTTATTGGAACTGTTCCTGTTGTCACGGGTCCCCCGATTTGAGAATATGATGATAATTTGAAAATATGTAGATTAAGCTTAAAAACAAGTCGTTAAAGGGTGAAAACCCAAACTGGCTCCTATACGGCCTCATAAGAGGTACGCACTCCTCGCACGGGACCAATGTAACTTGTAGGAACGGACAGAGTACTCGCAGGTCTCCCAATTTGAGAATATGAAAAGAATTTAAAAATATGTAGATTAGGCATAAAAATAAGTTGTTAAAGGGTGAAAACAAAAACCATCTCCCAAACGCCCCCGTGAGAGGCACGAACACCTCGCACGGGACCAATGTAACATGTAGGAACTGACCGTGTAGTCACGGGTCTCCTGATTTTAGAATATGATGATAATTTGAAAATATGTCGATTAGGCTTAAAAATATGCCATTAAACGGTGAAAACCAAACCTGCTCCCAAACGACTCCATAAGAGGCACAAACACCTCGCACAGGACCAATGTAACTTGTAAGAACTAACCATGTAGTCACGGGTCTCCCGGTTTAAGAATAAAAATATGTAGACTATTTATAAAAACAAGTCGTTAAAGGGTGAAAACCAGAACTTGCTCCCAAATGGCCCTATGAAAGGCACGAACACCTCGCACGGGACCAATGTAACTTTTAGGAATGGACCGTGTAGTCACGGGTCTCCTTGTTTGAGAATATGATGATAATTTTAATATGTAGATTAGGTTTAAAAACAAGTCGTTAAAGGGTGAAACCCATAACCAACTCTCAAACGGTCCCTTTAGAGGCACGAACACCTCGCACGGGACCAATGTAACATGTAGGAACTGATCGTGTAGTCACGGGTCTCCCGGTTTGAAAATATGATGATATTTTTAAAATATGTATATTATGCTTAAAACCAAGCCGTTAAAGGGTGGAAACCAAAACGTGCTCCCAAACGACCCCATAAGAGGCACGAACACCATGCACGAGTTCAATGTAACTTGTAGGAATTGACCCACTAGTCTCGTGTCTCCCAGTTTTAGAATATCATGATAATCTGAGAATATGTAGATTAGGCATAAAAATAAGTTATTAAATGGTGAAAACCCAAGCCAGCTCCCAAACGATCCCGTGAGAGGCCCGAACACCTCGCACGGGACCAGTGTGACTTGTATGAACTGATTGTGTCGTCACGGGTCTCTTAATTTGAGAATATGATGATAATTTGAAAATATCTGGATTAGGCTTAAAAATAAGTCGTTTGAGGGTGAAAACCCAAACCAGCACCAAAATGACTCCGTAAGAGAAACGAACACCTCGAACGAGACCAATATGACTCGTAGTAACTAATCGCGTAGTCAAGGGTCTCCCAATTTAAGAATATGGTTATAATTCGAAAATATCTAGATTGGGCTAAAAAAACAAGTCATTTGAGGGTGAACACTCGAATCAAATCCCAAGCGGCCCTATAAGAGGCACTAACACCTCGCACGGGACCAATGTAACTTGTAGGAACTAACCGTGTAGTGATGGGTCTCCCGATTTTAGAATATGACGATAATTTGAAAATATATAGATTAGGCATAAAAACAAGCCATTAAATGGTGTAAACCCAAACCAGCTCCTAAACGGCCCCTGTAAGAGGCACGAACACCTCACACGGGACCAATGTAACATGTAGGAACTGATGTGTACTCACGGGTCCCCTGGTTTAAGAATATGATGATAATTTGAAAATATGTAGATTAGGCTTAAAAATAAGTCGTTAAAGGGCGAAAACCCAAACCGGCTCCTAAATGGCCCCATAAAATGCACGAACACCTCGCACGAGACCAATGTTACTTATAGGAACTGACCGTGTAGTCATGTGTCTCCTGATTTGAGAATATATTGATAATTTGAAAATATGTAGCTTAGGCTTTAAAAAAAGCCGTTAAACGGTGAAAACCCAAAGTAGCTCCCAAACGGCCCCGTGAGAGGCACGAACACCTCGCACGGGACCAGTGTAACTTGTAGAAACTGATCATGTAGTCAGGGGTCTCCCGATTTGAGAATATGACAATAATTTCAAAATATGTAGATTAGGTTTAAAAATAAGCCGTTAAAGGATGAAAACAAAAGCAGCTCCAAAACGGCCGGTTGAGAGGCACGAACACCTCGCACGGGACCAATGTAACTTGTTGGAACTATTCATGTAGTCACGGGTCCCCTAGTCTGAGAATATGATGATAATTTCAAAATATGTAGATTAGGCTTAAAAACAAGTCGTTAAAGGGTGAAAACCTAAACCGGCTCCTAAACGGCCTCTTAAGAGGTACGAACACCTCGCACGGGACAAATGTAACTTGTAGGAACTGACTGAGTACTCACAGGTCTCCCGGTTTAAGAATGACAATAATTTGAAAATATTTGGATTAGGCTTAAAAACAAGTCGTTAAAGGGTGAAAACAAAAAGCATCTCCCAAAAGGTCCTGTGAGAGGCACGAACACCTCACCCGGGTCGAACGTAACTTGTATGAATTGACCGTGTAGTCATAGGTCTCCCAGTTTGAGAATATGACGTTAATTTGAAAATATGTGGATTAGGCTTGAAAATAAGCCGTTAGAGGGTGAAAACCCAAACCAGCCCCCGAACGGCACCGTAAGAGGCTTGAACACCTCTCATGGGACCAATGTGACTTGTAGGTACTGATCGTGTTGCGATGGGTCTCTCGATTTGAGAATATCACGATAATTTGAAAATATCTAGACTAGGATTAAAACTAAGCCATTTAAGGGTGAAAACTCAAACTAGCCCCAAAACGGACCCGTAAGAGGCACGAACACCTCGCACGGGACCAATATGACTTGTAGTAACTAACCGCGTAGTCGCGGGTCTCTCAGTTTAAGACTATGTTGATAATATGAAAACATCTAGATTAGGTTTAAAAATAAGCCATTTGAGGGTGAAAATTCGAACCAGCTCCCAAACGGCCCTATAAGAGGCACGGACACCTCGCACGGGACCAATGTAACTTGTAGGAACTGATCATGTAGTCACGGGTCTCCCGATTTTATAATATGACGATACTTTGAAAATATGTAGATTAGGCATAAAAACAAGCCATAAAATGGTGAAAATCCAAACCAGCTCCCAGACTGCCCCTGTAAGAGGCACGAACACCTCCCACGGGACCTATGTAACATGTTGGAACTGACCGTGTACTCATGGATCTCCTAGTTTGAGAATATGATGATAAATTTACAAAATTTAGATTAGTCTTAAAAATAAGCCATTAAAGGGTGAAAACCCAAACTAGCTCCTAAACGGCCCCGTAAGATGCACGAAAACCTCGCTCGAGACCAATGTTACTTGAAATCACCGTGTAGTCATGGGTCTCCTAATTTGAGAATATGTTGATAATCTAAAAATATGTAGATTAGGCTTAAAAACAAGCCGTTAGATGGTGAAAACCTAAAGCAGCTACCAAATGGCCCCGTGAGAGGAATGAACACCTCGCACGGGACCAATGTAACTTTTAAGAACTGACCATGTTGTCACGGGGCTCCGGGTTTGAGAATGTGATGATAATTTTAAAAAATGTATATTAGGTTTAAAAACTAACCGTTAAAGGGTGAAAATAAAAACCAGCTCCCAAACGTCCCCGTGAGTGGCACGAACACCACGCACAGGACCAATGTTAGTTCAAGGAACTGATCGTGTAGTCACGGATCCCCCGGTTTGAGAATATGATGATAATTTGAAAATATGTAGACTAGTCTTAGAAACAAGTCGTTAATGGGTGAAAACTCGAACTAGCTCCCAAACGGCCCTATAAAAGGCACGAACACCTCGCATAGGACCAATGTAACTTGTAGGAACTGGCCATGTAGTCACGGGTCTCCCGATTTTAGAATATGACGATAATTTGAATGGATGTAGATTAAGAATAAAAATAAGCCATTAAACGGTGAAAACCCAAACCACCTCCAAAACTGCCCCTGTAAGAGGCACGAACACCTCCCATAGGACCAATGTAACATGTAGGAACTGACCATATAGTCACGAGTCTCCTATTTTAGAATATAACGATAATTTGAAAATATGTAAATTAGGCTTAAAAACAAGTCGTTAAAGGGTGAAAACCCAAACCAGCTCTTAAACGGCCCCGTAAGATCCACGTACACCTCGCATGAGACCAATGTAATTTGTAGGAACTGACCGTGTAGTCATGTGTCTCCAAATTTGAGAATATGTTGATAATTTGAAAATATGTGGATTAGGCTTAAAAAGAAGCCATTAAATGGTGAAAACCCAAAGTAGCTCCCAAATGGCCCCGTGAGAGGAACGAGCAACTCGCATGGGACCAATGTAACTTCTAGGAACTGACTATATAGTCACGGGTCTCCCAGTTTGAGAATATAACAATAATTTGATAATTTCAAGAATACGTTTAAAAACAAACCATTAAAGGGTGAAAACAAAAACCAGCTCCCAAACGGCCCCATGAGAGGCACGACCACCTCGCACGGGATAAATGTAACTTGTAGGAACTAACCATGTAGTCACAGGTCCCCCAGTTTGAGAATAAGATGATAATTTGAAAATATGTAGATTAGGCTTAAAAATAAGTCGTTAAAGGGTGAAAACCCAAATCATCTCCTAAACGGCCTCGTAAGAGGTACGAACACCTCGCACGGGACCAATGTAACTTATAGGAACTGACTGAGTACACATGGGTCTCCCTTTTGAGAATATGACAATAATTTGAATATATGTAGATTAGGCATAAAAACAAGACGTCAAAGGGTGAAAATCAAAACCATCTCCCAAACGGCCCCGTGAGAGGCACGAACACGTCGCACAGGACTAATGTAACTTGTTGTAACTGATCGTGTAGTAACGGGTCTCCCGATTTGAGAATATGACGATAATTTTGAAAATATCTTGATTAGGCTTAAAAACACGCCATTGAATGGTGAAATCCCAAACCTGCTCCCAAACGACCCCGTAAGAAGCACGAACACCTCGCACGGGACCAATGTAACTTGTAAGAACTGACCATGTAGTCGCGGGTCTCCCGATTTAAGAATATGATGATAATTTGAAAATATGTAGACCAGGTTTAAAAACAAGTCGTTAAAGGGTAAAAACAAAAACCTGCTCCCAAACAGACCTGTGAGAGACACGATCACCTCACACGGTACCAATGTAACTTGTAGGAACTGACCGTGTAGTCACAGGTCTCCCGATTTGAAAATATGATGATTTATTGAAAATATGTAGGTTAGGTTTAGAAATAAGCTGCTAAAGGGTGAAAACCATAACCAGCTCCCAAACGGCCCCGTAAGAAGCACGAACAACTCGCACGGGATCAATGTTACTTGTAGGAACTGACCGTGTTGTCACGAGTCCCTCGATTTGAGAATATGATGATAATTTTTAAAATATGTAGATTATGCCTAAAAACAAGCCATTAAAGGGTCAAAACCAAATCCGACTCCCAAACGGTCCCATAAGAGGCAAGAACACCACGCATAAGACCAACGTTACTTGTAGGAACCGACCAAGTAGTCAGAGACTCCCAGTTTGAGAATATGACATTAATTTGAAAATATGTAGATTAGGAATAAAAATAAGTCGTTAAATTGTGAAAACCCAAGCCAGCTTCTAAACGGTCCCGTGAAAGGCCCGAACACCTCGCACGGGACCAATGTAACATATAGGAACTGACCGTGTAGTCACGGGACTCCCGGTTTGAAAATATGACGATAATTTGAAAATATATGGATTAGGCTTAAAAATAAGCCGTTTGAGGGTGAAAAACCAAACCAGCCCCTGAACGGCCCCGTAAGAGGCTTGAACACCTCGCACGGGACCAATGTGACTTATATGAACTGATCGTATAGTCACGGGTCTCTCGATTTAATAATATGCTGATAATTTTAAAATATCTAGACTAGGCTAAAAAATAAGTCGTTAGAGGGTGAAAACCCAAACCATCCGTAAAACGGCCTCGTAAGAGGCACGAACACCTCGCCTACGACCAATATGAGTTGTTGTAACTAACTGCGTAGTCTTGAGTCTTCTGGTTTGAGAATATGGTGATAATTTGAAAATATCTATATTAGGTTTAAAAACAAGCCTTTTTAGGGAGAAAACTCGAACCTGCTCCCAAATGTCCCTATAAGAGGCACGAACACCTCGCACGGGACCAATGTAACTTATAGGAACTGACCGTGTAGTCTCGGGTCTCGATATTTTAGAATATGATGATAACTTGAAAATATGTAGATTAGGCATAAAAATAAGCCATTAATCGGTGAAAATCCAAACTAGCTCCCAAACGGCACATGTAAGAGTCACAAACACCTCACACGGGACCAATGTAACATGTAGGAACTAATCATGTTGTCACGGGTCTCCTGGTTTGAGAATATGATGATAATTTGAAAATATATAGATTAGGCTTAAAAACAAGTCGTTAAAGGGTGAAAACCCAAACCATCTCCTAAAAGGCCCCATAAGATGCACGAACACCTCGCAAGAGACCAATGTAACTTATACGAACTAACAGTGTAGTCACGGGTCTCCTGATTTGAGAATATGATGATAATTTGAAAATATATAGATTAGGTTTAAAAACAAGACGTTAAACGATGAAAACCTAAAGCAGCTCCCAAACAGTCATGTGAGAGGCACGAACACCTCGCACGGAACCAATGTTACTAGTAGGAACAGACCATGTAGTCACGGGTCTCCGGGTTTCAGAATATGATGATAATTTGAAAATAAGTAAATTAGCTTTAAAAACAAGCAGTTAAAGGGTGAAAACTCAAACCAGCTCCCAAATGGCCCTATAAGAGGCACGAACACCTCGCACGGGACCAATGTAAATTATAGGAACTGACCACGTAGTCACGGGTATCTCGATTTTAGAATATGACGATAATTTGAATTTATATAGATTAGGCATAAAAATAAACCATTAAACGGTGAAAACCCAAAGCAGCTCCCAAACGGTCCCGTGAGAGGCACGAACACCTCGCACGGGACCAATGTAACTTATAGGAACTGACCATGTTATCACGGGTCTCCGGGTTTGAGAATATGACGATAATTTGAAAATATGTAGCTTAGGTTTAAAAACAAGTCGTTAAAGTGCGAAAACTCGAACCAGCTCCCAAACGGCCCTATAAGAGGCACGAACACCTGCCACGGGACCAATGTAACATGTAGGAACTGATCGTGCAGTCACGGGTCTCCTGGTTTGAGAATATGATTATAATTCAAAAATGTGTAGATTAGGCTTAAAAACAAGTCGTAAAGGGAGAAAACCCAAACCAGCTCCTAAACGGCCCCGTAAGATGCACGAACACCTCGCACGAGACCAATGTAACTTGTAGGAACTGACTGTGTAGTCACGGGTCTCCTGATTTGAGAATATGATGATAATTTGAAAATATGTAGATTAGGCTGAAAAATAAGCAGTTAAACGGTGAAAACCCAAAGCAGCTCCCAAACGGCCCCGTGAGAGGTACGAACACCTCGCACGGGACCAATGTAACCTGTAGGAACTGACCATGTAGTCACGGGTCTTCCGATTTGACAATATGACACAAATTTGAAAATATATAGATTAGGTTTAAAAAGAAGTCGTTAAAGGGTGAAAACAAAAACCATCTCCCAAACGGCCCCGTGAGAGGCACGAACACATCGCACGGGACCAATGTAACTTGTTGCAACTATCTGTGTACTCATGGGTCTCCCAGTTTGAGAATATGACAACAATTTGAATATATGTAGATTAGGCATAAAAATAAGTCGTTAAAGGGTGAAAATCAAAGCCATCTCCCAAACGGCCCCGTAAGTGGAACGAATACCTCGCACGGGACCAATATAACTTGTAGGAACTGACTATGTAGTCACGGGTCTCCCGATTTCAGAAAATGACGATAATTTGAAAATGTGTCGATTAGGCTTTAAAAAAGCCATTAAACGGTGAAATCCCAAATCTGGTCCCAAACGACCCCATAAGAGGCAAGAACACATCGTACGGGACCAATGTAACTTGTAAGAACTAGCCATGTAGTCACGGGTCTCCCGGTTTAAGAATATGACAATAATTTGAAAATATGTAAACCAGGTTTAAAAACAAGCTGTTAAAGGGTGAAAAAAAACTGCTCCCAAATGGACCTATGAGAGGCACGAACACCTCACACGGAACCAATGTAACTTGTAGGAACTGACCGTGCAGTCACAGGTCTCCCGGTTTAAGAATATGATGATAATTTGAAAATATGTAGATTAGTTTTAAAAACAAGCAGTTAAAGGGTGAAAACCATAACTAGCTCCCAAACGGCCCCGTAAGAGGTACGAACACCTCGTACGAGACCAATGTAACAGTTACGAACTGACCGTGTTATCACAAGTCTCTCTGTTTGAGAATAAGATGATAATTTTTAAATATGTAGATTATGCCTAAAACCAAGTCGTTAAAGGGTGAAAACCAAAACCAACTCCCAAACGGTCCCATAAGAGGCACGAACACAGCGCACAAGACCATTGTACCTTGTAGGAACTGACCTATTAGTCACGGGACTCCCAGTTTGAGAATATGATGTTAATTTTAAAATATGTAGATTAGGCATAAAAATAAGACGTTAAATGGTGAAAACCCAAGCCAACTCCTAAACGATCCCGTGAGAGGCACGAACACATCGCACGGAGCCAATGTAACTTGTAAGAACTCATCGTGTAGTCACGGGTCTCCCGATTTGAGAATATGATGATAATTTGAAAATATGTCGATTAGGCTTAAAAACAAGCCATTAAAGGATGAAAACCCAAACTTGCTCCCAAACGACCCCTATAAAAGGCACAAACACCTCACACGGGACCAATGTTACATGTAGGAACTGACCGTGTTATCACGGGTCTCCTGGTTTGAGAATATGACGATAATTTGAAAATATGTAGATTAGGCTTAAAAATAAGTCGTTAAAGGGTGAAAACCCAAACCAGCTCCTCAACGGTCCCGTAAGATGCACAAACACCTCGCAAGAGACCAATGTAACTTGTATAAACTGAGAGTGTAGTCACGGGTCTCCTGATTTGAGAATATGATGATAATTTGAAAATATGTAGATTAGGCTTAAAACAAGCCGTTAAACAGGGAAAACCCATAGCAGCTCCCAAACGGTCCTGTGAGAGGCACGAACACCTCGCATGGGACCAATAAAACTAGTAGGAAATGACCATGTTGTCACGGGTCTCGGGGTTTGAGAATATGACAATAATTTGAAAATATGTAGATTAGGTTTAAAAATAAGCCGTTAAAGGGTGAAAACTCAAACCAACTCCCAAGCGGCCCTATAAGAGGCACGAACACCTCGCACGGGACCATTGTAACTTGTAGGAAATGACCATGTAGTCATTGGTATCCTAATTTTAGAATATGATGATAATTTGAATATATATTGATTAGGCATAAAAATAAGTCGTTAAATGGTTAAAACCCAAAGTAGCTCACAAACGGTCCCGTGAGAGGCACGAACACCTCGCACGGGGCCAATGTAACTTGTTGGAACTTACCATGTTGTCATGGGTCTCCGGGTTTGAGAATATGATAATTTGAAAATATGTAAATTAGGTTTAAAAACAAGCCGTTAAAGGGTGAAAACTCGAACCAGCTCCCAAACGGCCCTATAAGAGGCACGAACACTTCCCACGGGACTAGTGTAACATGTAGGAACTGATCGTATAGTCACGGGTCTCCTGGTTTAAGAATATGATTATAATTAAAAAAATATGTAGATTAGGCTTAAAAATAGGCCGTTAAAGGGTGAAAATTCAAACCAGCTCCTAAACGGCCCCGTAAGATGCACGAACAGCTCGCATGAGACCAATGTAACTTGTACGAACTGACCGTGTAGTCAAGAGTCTCCTAATTTGAGAATATGATGATAATTTGAAAATATGTAGATTAGGCTTAAAAACAAGCAGTTAAACGGTGAAAACCCAAAGCAGCTCCCAAACGGCTCCGTGAGAGGTACATACACCTCGCACGGGACCAATATAACCTGTAGGCACTGACCATGTAGTCACGGGTCTCCCGATTTGAGAATATGACAATAATTTGAAAGTACATAGATTAGGTTTAAAAACAAGTCGTTAAAGGGTGAAAACAAAAACCAGCTCCCAAACGACCCCGTGCGAGGCACGAACACCTCGCATGGGACCAATGTAACTTGTTGCAACTGGCCATGTACTCACGGGTCCCTCGATTTGACAATATGATGATAATTTGAAAATATGTAGATTAGGCTTAAAAACAAGTTAAAGGGTGAAAACCCAAACCAACTCCTAATGGCCTCTTTAGAGGTACGAACATCTGGGACCGGACCAATGTAACTTGTAGGAACTGACTAAGTACTCACGGGTCTCCGGGTTTGAGAGTGACAATAATTAGAAAATATTTAGATTAGGCTTAAAAATAAGTCGTTAAGGGGTGAAAATAAAAACCAGCTCCCAAACGGCCCTGTGAGAGGCATGAACACCTCACACGGGACCAATCTAATTTTTAGAAATTGATCGTGTAGTCACGGGTCTCCTGGTTTGAGAATATGATGATAATTTGAAAATATGTGGATTAGGCTTAAAAACAAGCCGTTTGAGGGTGAAAACCCAAACCAGCCCCCGAATGGCCCCATAAGAGGCTTGAACACCTCGCACGGGACCAATGTGACTTGTAGGTACTGATCGCGAAGTCACGAGTCTCCGGGTTTGAAAATATGGTGATAATTTGAAAATATCTAGATTAGGTTTAAAAACAAACTGTAAAAGGGTGAAAATAAAAACCATCTCCTAAACGGGCCCATGAGTGGCATGAACACCATGCACGGGACTAATGTAACTTATAGGAACTAACCGTGTAGTCACGGGTCCCCCAGTTTGAGAATATGATGATAATTTAGAAATATATAGATTAGGCTTAAAAACAAGCCGTTAAAGACTGAAAATTCTAATCAGCACCCAAACGGCCCTATAAGAGGCACGGACACCTCGCACGGGACCAATGTAACTTGTAGGAACTGACCGTGTAGTCACGGGTCTCCCGGTTTTATAATATGAGGATAATTTTAAAACACGCAGATTAGGCATAAAAAGAAGCCATTAAACGGTGAAAACCCGACTAGCGACCAAACTACACCTGTAAGAGGCACGAACACCTCCCACGGGACCAATGTAACATGTAGGAATGACTGTGCAGTCACGGATCTCCTGGTTTAAGAATATGATGATAATTTGAAAATATGTAGATTAGTCTTTAAAACAAGTCGTTAAAGGGTGAAAACCCAAACCAACTCCTAAATGGCCCCGTAAGATGTACTAACACCTCACACGAGACCAATCTAACTAATAGGAACTCACCGTGTAGTAATGGGTCTCCTAATTTGAGAATATGATGATAATCAGAAAATATGTAGGTTGGGCTTAAAAACAAGCCGTTAAACGGTGAAAACCCAAAGCATCTCCCAAATGGCCCCGTGAGAGGCACGAACACCTCGCACGGGACCAATGTAACTTGTAGGAACTGACCATGTTGTCACAGGTCTCCGTCTTTGAGAATATGATGATAATTTGAAAATATGTAGATTAGGTTTAAAAACAAGTCGTTGAAGGGTGAAAACAAAAACCAGATCCCAAACGGCCCCGTGAGTGGTACAAACACCACGTACGGGACGAACGTAACTTGTAAGAACTGACCGTGTAGTCACGGGTCCCTCGATTTAAGAATATGATGATAATTTGAAAATATGTAGATTAGGTCTAGAAATAAGCCATTAAAGGGTGAAAACTCAAACCAGCTCCCAAATGGCCCCGTGAGAGGCACGAACACCTCCCACGGACCAATGTAACTTCTAGGAACTGACAATGTATTCACGAGTCTTCCAGTTTGAGAATATGACGATAATTTGAAAATTTCAAGATTCGGTTTAAAAATAAGCCATTAAAGGGTGAAAACAAAAACTAGCTCTCAAACGGACCCATGAGAGGCACGAGCACCTCGCACGGGACCAACGTAACTTGTAAGAATTGACTGTGTAGCCCCAGGTCCCCCAGTTTCAGAATATGACAATATGTTGAAAATATATAGATTCAAATTAAAAATAAGTCATTTAAGGGTGAAAACCCAAACCGGCTCCTAAACGGCCTCATAAGAGATACGAACACCTCGCACGGGACCAATGTAACTTGTAGGAAGTGACTGAGTACTCATGGGTCTCCGGGTTTGAGAATATGACAATAATTTGAATATATATATCTTAGGCATTAAAAACAAGCCGTTAAAGGGTGAAAATCAAAACCATCTCCCAAATGGCCTCGTTAGAGGCACGAACACCTCGCACGGGACCAATGTAACTTGTAGGAACTGACCGTGTAGTCACAAGTCTCCCGATTTGAGAATATGATGATAATTTCAAAATATGTCGATTAGGCTTAAAAACAAGCCAGTAAACGGTGAAAACCCAAACCTGCTCCCAAACATCCCTGTAAGAGGCACGAACACCTCGCACGGGACCAATATAACTTGTAAGAACTGACCATGTAGTCACGGGTCTCCCGGTTTAAGAATATGATGATAATTTGAAAATATGTAGCTTAGTCTTTAAAACAAGTCGTTAAAGGGTGAAAAAACAAACCAAGTCATAAACGGCCCCGTAAGATGCACGAACACCTCGCAAGAGACCAATGTAACTTGTAGGAACTGACAGTGTAGTCACGGGCTTCCGAATTTGAGAATATGACGATAATTTTAAAATGTGTAGAATAGGTTTAAAAATAAGTCGTTAAAGGGTGAAACCCATAACCAGCTCCCAAACGGCCCCGTAAGAGGCACGAACACCTCGTACGGGACCAATTTAACATTTAGGAACTAACCATGTAGTCACGGGTCTCTTGGTTTTAGAATATGATGATAATTTTTAAAATATATAGATTATGCCTAAAAACAAGCCGTTAATGGGTGAAATCAAAGACCAGCTCCGAAACGGTCCCATAAGAGGCACGAACACCACGCACGAGACCAGTGTAACTTGTAGGAACTGACCAAGTAGTCATGGGACTCCCAGTTTGAGAATATGTCGTTAATTTGAAAACATGTAGATTAGGCATAAAAATTAGTCGTTAAAGAGTTAAAACACAAGCAAGCCCCCAAACTGCCCCTGTAAGAGGCACGAACACCTTGCACCGGACCCATGTAACTTTTAGGAACTGACCGTGTAGTCACGGGTCTCCTGGTTTTAGAATATGATGATAATTTGAAAATATCTAGACTAGGCTAAAAAACAAGTCGTTTGAGGGTGAAAACTCAAACCAGCCCCAAAACGGCCCCGTAAGAGGCACGAACAACTCGCACGGGACCAATATGACTTGTTGTAACTAACTGCATAGTCGCGGGTCTCCCGATTTGAGAATATGGTGATAATTTTAAAATACCTAGATTAGGTTTAAAAATAAGCCGTTTGAGGGTGAAAACTCGGACCAGCTCCAAAATGGCATCGTAAGAGGTACGAACACCTCGCACGGGACCAAAGTAACTTGTAAGAACTGACTGAGTACTCACGGATCTCCCTGTTTGAGAATATGTCAATAATTTGAGAATATGTAGATTAGGCATAAAAATAAGACGTTAAAGGGTGAAAATCAAAACCAGCTCCCAAATGGTCCCGTGAGAGGCACGAACACCTCGCACGGGACCAATGTAACTTTTAGGCACTGACCATATAGTCAGAGGTCTCCCAATTTGAGAATATGATGATAATTTAAAAATATGTCGATTAGGCTTAAAAACAAGCCATTAAACGATGAAAATCCAAACCTGCAACCAAACGACCCCGTAAGAGGCACAAACACCTCGTACGGGACCAATGTAACTTGTAAGAACTGACCATGTAGTCATGGGTCTCCCGGTTTAAGAATATGATGATAATTTGAAAATTTGTAGACTAGGTTTAAAAATAAGCGATTAAAGGGTGAAAACCATAACTAGCTCCCAAATGGCCCCGTAAGAGGCACGAACACCTCGTACGGGACTAATGTAACATGTAGGAATTAACCGTGTAGTCACGGGTCTCCTGATTTGCGAATATGATGATAATTTTTAAAATATGTAGATTATGCCTAAAAATAAGTCGTTAAAGGGTGAAAACCAAAACCATCTCCCAAACGGCCCCATCAGAGCCACGAACACCGCGCACGAGACCAATGTAACTTGTAGGAACTAACCGAGTAGTCACGGGTCTCCTAATTTGATAATATGACAATAATTTCAAAATATGTATATTAGGCTTAAAAACAGTCGTTAAATGGTGAAAATCGAAGCCAGCTCCCAAACGGTCCCGTGAGAGGCCCGAACACCTCACACGGGGCCAATGTAACTTATAGGCATTGGCCATGTAGTCACGAGTCTCTCGATTTGAGAATATGAAGGTAATTTGAAAATATCTAGATTAGGCTTAAAAATAATTCGTTTGAGGGTGAAAAAACAAACCAACCCCCGAACGGCCCCGTAAGAGGCTTGAACACCTCGCATGGGACCAATGTGACTTGTATGAACCGATCGTGTAGTCACGGGTCTCTTGATTTTATAATATGATAATAATCTAAAAATATCTAGACTAGGCTAAAAAACAAGTCGTTTCTGGGTGAAAACCTAAACCAGCCCTAAAAGCGGCCCCGTAAGAGGCACGAACACCTTGCACGGGACCAATATGACTTATAGTAACTAACCGCGTAGTCGTGAGTCCCCTAATTTGAGAATATGAAGATAATTTGAAAATATCTAGATTGGGCTTAAAAACAAGCCGCTAATGGGTGAAAAATCAAACATGCTCCCAAATGGCCCTATAAGAGGCCTGAACACCTAGCACAGGACCAATGTAACTTATAGGAACTGACCGTGTAGTCAGGGGTCCCCCGACTTTAGAATATGATGATAATTTTAAAATATGTATATTAGGCATAAAAATAAGCCATTAAACGATGAAAACCCAAACCAGCTACCAAACCGCCCCTATAAGAGGCACGAACACCTCCCACCCGACCAATGTAACATGTAGGAAATGACCATGCAGTCACGGGTCTCCTGGTTTGAGAATATGATGATAATTTGAAAATATGTAGATTAGGCTTAAAACAGGTCGTTAAAGGGTGAAAACCCAAACCAGCTCCTAAACGGCCCCGTAAGATGCACGAACACCTCGCACGAGACCCATGTAACTTGTAGGAACTGATCGTGTAGTCATGGGTCTCTTGATTTGAGAATATGAGGATAATTTGAAAATATGTAGATTAGGCTTAAAAAGAAGCCGTTAAATGGTGAAAACCCAAAGTAGCTCCCAAATGGCACCGTGAGAGGCACGAACACCTCGCACGAGACCAATGTAACTTGTTGGAACTGACCACGTAGTCACGCGTCTCCCAGTTTGAGAATATGATGAGAATTTGAAAATATGGAGATTATGTTTAAAAACAAGTCGTTAAAGGGTGAAAAGAAAATCTAACTCCCAGACGGCCCCGTGAGAGGCACGAACACCTCGCACGGAACCAATGTAACTTGTAGGAACTGCTCGGGTAGTCACGGGTCCTCTAGTTTGAGAATATGATGATAATTTGAAAATATGTAGTTTAGGTTTAAAAACAAACCGTTATAGGGTGAAAACCCAAACCGGCTCCTTAATCACCTCGTAAGAGGTACGAACACCTCGAACGGGATGAATATAACTTGTAGGAACTTATCAAGTAGTCACGGGTCTCTCGATTTAAGAATGACCGTAATTTGAGAATATTTAGATTAGGCTTAAAAACAAGTCGTTAAAGGGTGAAAACCAAAACTAGCTCCCAAACGGCCCTGTGAGAGGCACGAACACCTCGCATGGGACGAATGTAACTTGTTAGAGCTTAACTTGTAGTCACGGGTCTCTCGAATTGAGAATATGATAATAATTTGAAAATATGTTGATGAGGCTTTAAAATAAGCCATTAAACGGTGAAAACCCAAGCCTACTCCCAAACGTCCCTGTAAGAGGCACGAACACCTCGCATGGGACCAATGTAACTTGTAGGAACTGACAATGTAGTCACGGATATCCCAGTTTGAGAATATGACTATTATTTAAAAATATGTAAACTAGGTTTAAAAACAAGCCGTTAAAGTGTGAAAATAAAAACTAGCTCCCAAACGGCCCTGTGAGACACGAAAACCTCGCACGGGACCAATGTAACTTGTAAGAACTGACCGTGTAGTCACGGGTCTCCCGATTTGAGAATATGATGATAATATTAAAATATATAGATTTGGCTTAAAATCAAGCCTTTAAAGGGTGAAAACCCAAATCAGCTCCCAAACGGCCCCGTAAAAGGCACGAACACCTCGCACGGGACCAATAATTTTTAGGAACTGACCGTGTAGTCACGGGTATCTCATTTGGAGAATATGATGATAATTTGAAAATATGTAGATTAGGCTTAAAAATAAGCCGTTAAACGGTGAAAATCAAAACCAATCCCAAACTGCCCCGTGAGAAGCACGAATACCTCGCACGGGACCAATATGACTTGTAGTAACTAACCACGTAGTCGTGGGTCTCTCGGTTTGAGAATATTGTGATAATTTTAAAATATCTAGATTAGTTTTTAAAAAAAACGTTTGAGGGTGAAAACTCGAACAAGCTCCCAAACGGCCCTATAAGAGGCACGAACACCGCGCTAGTGACCAATATAACTTGTAGGAACTGACCGTGTAGTCTCGGGTCTCTCGATTTTAAAATACGTCAATAATTTGAAAATATGTAGATTAGGCATAAAAACAAGGTATTAAAAGGTGAAAACCCAAACCAGCTCCCAAACTGCCCTTATAAGAGGCACGAACACCTCCCACATGACCAATGTAACATGTAGGAAATGACCTTGCAGTCACGGGTCTCCTGGTTTGAGAATATGACGATAATTTGAAAATATGTAGATTAGGCTTAAAAACAAGCCATTAAAGGGTGAAAACCCAAACCAGCTCCTAAACGGTCCCATAAGATGCACGAACACCTCGCAGGATAGCCATATAACTTATAGGAACCGACCGTGTAGTCATGGGTCTCCTGATTTGAGAATATGAGGATAATTTGAAAATATGTAGATTAGGCTTAAAAAGAAGCCATTAAATGGTGAAAACCCAAAGTAGCTCCCAAATGGCCCCGTGAGAGGCACGAACACCTCGCACGAGACCAATGTAACTTGTAGCAACTGACCATGTAGTCACGCATCTCCCAGTTTGAGAATATGATGAGAATTTGAAAATACGCAGATTATGTTTAAAAACAAGTCATTAAAGGGTGAAAACAAAAACCAGCTCCCAAACGGCCCCATGAGAGGCATGAACACCTCGCATGGAACCAATGTAACTTGTAGGAACTGATCGGGTAGTCACGGGTCCCCCGATTTGAGAATATGATGATAATTTGAAAATCTGTAGTTTAGGTTTAAAAAAAAGCCGTTATAGGGTGAAAACCCAAACCGGCTCCTTAATCACCTCGTAAGAGGTATGAACACCTCGCACAAGACGAATGTAACTTGTAGGAACTTATCAAGTAGTCACAGGTCTCTCGGTTTAAGAATGACCATAATTTGAGAATATTTAGATTAGGCTTAACAATAAGCCGTTAAAGGGTGAAAACCAAAACTAGCTCCCAAACGGCCCTATGAGAAGCATGAACACCTCGCATGGGACTAACGTAACTTGTTAGAACTTACCGTGTAGTCACGGGTCTCTCCATTTGAGAATATGATAATAATTTGAAAATATGTTGATTAGGCTTAAAAATAAGCCATTAAACGGTGAAAACCCAAGCCAGCTCCCAAACGTCCCGGTAAGAGGCACGAACACCTCGCATGGGACCAATATAACTTGTAGGAACTGACAATGTAGTCACCGATCTCCCAGATTGAGAATATGAATATTATTTGAAAATCTGTAGACTAGGTTTAAAAACAAGCCGTTAAAGGGTGAAAATGAAAACTAGCTCCCAAACGGCCCTGTGAAACACGAAAACCTCACCCGGGACCAATATAACTTGTAGGAACTGACCGTGTAGTCACGGGTCTCCCGGTTTGAGAATATGATGATAATTTGAAAATATATAGATTAGGCTTAAAAACAAGTCGTTAAAGGGTGAAAACCCAAACCAACTCCCAAATGTCCCCGTAAAAGGCACGAACACCTCTCACGGGACCAATGTAATTTGTAGGAACTGACCGTATAGTCACGGGTCTATCATTTGGAGAATATGATGATAATTTAAAAATATATAGATTAGGCTTAAAAATAAGTCGTTAAACGGTGAAAATCAAAACCAGTCCCAAACTGCACCGTGAGAAGCACGAACACCTTGCACGAGACCAATGTAACTTGTCGGAACTAACCACGTAGTCGTGGGTCTTCTGATTTGAGAATATGATGATAATTTGAAAATATTTAGATTACGCCTAAAAATAAGCCGTTTGAGGATGAAAACTCAAACTATCCCCCAAATGGCCTCGTAAGAGGCACGAACACCTTGCACGGGACCAATGCAACTTATAGGAACTAACTGCGTAG
The DNA here is from genome assembly GCA_949130495.1 of Sambucus nigra. Lineage (NCBI taxonomy): Eukaryota > Viridiplantae > Streptophyta > Magnoliopsida > Dipsacales > Adoxaceae > Sambucus > Sambucus nigra. Next base: position 311,779,533 of record OX422211.1, read on the forward strand.
TCACGGGCCTCTCGGTTTGAGAATATGATGATACTTTGAAAATATATAGGTTAGGGTTAGAAACAAGCCGTTGAAAGGTGGAAACCCAAATCAACCCCCAAACGACCTCGTAACAGGCAATAACACCTCGTACGGGACCAATGTAGCTTGTAGGAACTGACCCCGTAGTCATGGGCCTCTCGGTTTGAGAATATGAATATAATTTGATAATATATGGATTAGGATTAGAAACAAGCCGTTGAAGGGTGTAAACCCAAACCATCCCCCAAACGATCCCGTTGGAAGCACTAACACCTCACGGGAGACCAATGTAACTCGTAGGAACTGATTAGGTAGTCATAACTTGCGTAAGATTTTCAATTTTGGAATATAATAATAATTGCAACTCCTATATGTAATTTTTTAGCTTAAGTAATCTTTTTTTATAAATTACTTGGTTACTAATATCATCCCTTTTTTGTATCCTATTTTTTTGTAGGATAACATTTTATCGTTAGCATTTATTCACGCGGAACACACGGAGAAGTCAATGTTTTAGAACAAGGGGTTTATTTATTTAATGTCGTTAATATTCATGATTATATTTTTTTGTGGTATGGCCGTGAGGGCTTTTGTAGTTTTATTGTTAACTTTTATCGTCGTGTGGGCTTTTGTAAGTTTATTGTTATATTTTGTGATCGTGCGGGCTTTATATTACGCAGGTTTTATATTAGCAGGTTTTAGAATGTCCAGAAAATAATAGGAAACTCTGCCCATTTTTTTTTTTGGTCTGTGAACTACTAAAGACTTGTAACATTTTGAAGTTTGTATGTACATTAGTTTATCAACAACGTGCAAGATTTGCCATTTGGGAATTTTCCTGTTTTCAAATAACTAATTTTTTTTATCCAAAAATTTGGCACAGTTCAAAACCGTTCCAAAAGTGTATCAAATTTTGGCACAGTTTTGAATTGTGCCAAAAGTTTATCAAAATGTGCTCAATCTGGCACAGTTCAAAATTGTACTAGAAATGTCAAATTTTGGCACGGTTTAAAGTGTGCCAGAAGTGTTCCTGTTTGGTCAAATCTGGCACACTTTTAAACCGTGCTGAAAAAATGACCATTTTGGAACACCTGATTCTGGCACAGTTTAAAACCGTGCCAGATTCTTGTTTGTGATGTAGTGTACGTTTTTCAAAATGGCATCAGAGTAGGGTTGGGTATCAGTTGGTTTGGTCGGTAAATAGGAAATATCAATACTAAATCGATAATAACAAGCTAAAATCGAATTTACCATTTGTACCACTTGTTAGAACCTTACTTAAACAAAAACCATACCACACATTTTGCGTAAACTGCGGTGAAGTCGGTAATTTCGATAAAAAAAACTATTTACAACTTGCCCAACTCAAATGATCAGATTTTAAAAATAACTAGGTTACATCATTTTTTTATTTAGTCAAAAAATATTTTGACCAAAATAATGATCATCAAAATATCATAAAAATAAACAAACACAAATATTAAGAAAACGCACAAAAAATTTGAAATTCACAAGCGCTTGCTCGTTACAACTTGCCCAACTTAAATATTACATTTCAGCTAATTCAAATAAAAAAAGATCACATCATTTTATTTAGTTCATAACTTTTGACCAAAACAACAATGATCACCAAATGATATTCAAATAGTTGGCCCGCTAATTATAGCTAGCCAGCCTTAGTGTCAAGAACGTTTAGTGAAGGTATATTTATAGAAATGGATATGATCGATTTATATGCACTAAATTGATGTGGGACTTGGTTCTTGGTAAGCCACTTCACCTGATTCCCTCATAGTAAGACATTTGGTTTTTAATGGACACTAGCCATGGGGTAATAACGAGATTTAAACTTTTGTTAATCAAGACTCTTGGCCCAGTGGTATAGGGTTGCCACTGGGACAATCTTGGGGGTGGACTGGGTTTGGTCCCCAGTTTGATCCCCGACACTGTCAAAATAATGCTTGGTCAGTGGAAGCCACGAACCGTGAATGGAAATTAGTCGAGGTGCACGTAAGTTGTCCTGGACACCTCATGGTATGCTACCAAAAAAAACTTGTGTTCATTAATATGTCCACATGTGTTTAGCCTTTTCATTTTTTTAGCTTTTTAATATGTTTATCACACATGGGTATTTAAGTTTTAGGTACATTATTACAATAAGTTTAATATTTTATGTTTTGGTATTTTAAAATTGGTAATTTCAGTAAATTAATTTTTAAAATGTGTAAACCAAAACCAACCACAAAAAAGTCGGTAACTTACGTTTTGGTAGTTTCGATTTTTGGTAAGTCAAAAAAGTAAACCATTACCAATATTTTTCGGTATGAAACAGTACGGTGCGGATTTTTACCGTACCATGAACACCCCTACATCAGAGATTCATTACTATAAATCCTAAGCGTATGTCTATTGAGGGTCAGTCGATCAAGCGTCCACCTATTTTTTGTGGTAGCAACTATGCATACTGGAAAGCGCATATGAATTTTATTTTTCTTCGAAAATCCCAACATGAGAGGGTTTGGTTAACCATAGTATAGGGGTTGAGACACCCAATGACCAAGGTAGGTGATGTTAATGCCCTCCAACCTGAGATAATATGGACTAAAGATGAGCATATATTAGGCAACTATAACTCTAGGGGTTAAATGCGATTTTATGTTCTGTCGTCCAAGAAGAGTTTTGCCAAATCTCTACATATACTACATTTAAGGATGCGCGGAATATTCTACAAGTTACCCAAGAGAGTACTGATACCGTTCGAGTCTCGAAGATCCAACATCTCAGCTCTCGATTTGAGTTGTTTAGTAAGGACAAAATTTCCAATTGAGTCCATTGCATAGTTGTGACTTATACCCTGAACAAAACACGATTGAGGCATAGGTAGATTTTAATTGTCACGATCCCACACAGACTATGATGTGTTAAAGTTTATTGAAGATGTTACGGCAAAGCTTCAAAGATTTATTCAAATCGATTTTTGGTGGATTTGTCATCTTTAAGTTTAATTGCATTTCGAGATCACTCAGGTATGAATGCGTGATTTTAATGGGACTCGAAATTTATTTCAAATTGTTTAAGGATGTTATTTTATTATAAAAATGATTTTAAATTTTTTTAGAGTGTTTGAAATGGTTTAAACTTCGTTTTATTCTGATAAGGACAGATTAGACCAGTGCTTAATTAGGGCTCTAATTCGCACGTCGCTCAAACGACCTGACCAATCGTTCGAGCGAGATGATTTGTTGTTCAAACGACATGAGCATCTCGTTCAAGCGACATGCCAAAGTCACCTGAACGATTTTCCACCTCAAGAAAAGTATTTAAGGTGTGTTTCCATAAGAATTTCATAAGTGTGCATTTCATAAAAATAGTATATGACCAGAATGTTGTTTGCACATGTTTTCTAAAGTTTTCTATAGCCAAATACATATTGAGAGTTTCAAAGATTCGAGTTTTCCTTACTATATGCTATAGTGATCTTTGTTTGCACAAATTGGATTTTTTTCAACATAGAACTTTACTGGGTTTTGCGGTGGAGAAGCGGAAGAGCCGTATTCAACATCGTAGACGTTATAAGCCATATCAGTGGACACCGAGACATACGTGGAGGCCTGTTTTGTGGACGAGCATCGTGGAACAAGGACTTTCTGCATGGGCACTGTGAGAGGAGTGGTTGAAGATCATAAGAGTGTCAAGTCTTGTGGGGATCGAGTCGTTGAGTAAGACTTGTGTCTGTTCCTTGTAAATCCATGTTCATAGTGATTGTCTGGCTTGGGTCGTTCAAGGCTTTTTCCCTTAGTGGCTTTCACGTACATCCGTCGTTGTGAGCATTATTTTCCTTACTTTACTTGCTTGAATCACTAGATGCATGATTAGGATTAATCAAGATAAAATTTGGATAAGTTAAAATTGGTTCACAATTTAGTGCAGATTAAAGTTCGAAAAAGGTTTTCAAAAAGAGAAAGTGGTTCATCATCCTTAAAGCAAAGTTGATTTGAAAATAAAGTGGGACATATAAATTGGTATCTAAGATAGAAAAATATTTTTATTGTGTTGATCCCTTTGTGCTATTAAGGATGAATTTTGATGGCTTTGAAAGTTTTCGTAATCCTTTTTTTTATGGTACTAACTATGCTTATTGAAAAAGTTGTTACTTAGGCCGTTTAATACAAGATTAAACTATTGAAGTAACTCCGAACTAGTTTTTGAGGAAAATCTTTTCTTTAAATCAAATCAGTTTAATCACAAGATGTGTTTAATAAAACATGTACGAGATCAGTTCAAGATTTGGTAACAGGTTTAGTAAAATAGTTTAAAATAATTAAACTCAGCACAATCACAAGAATGAGATGAGGAGATGTAGAAAGATTAAGTGCAAGAGATTTTTAAAGTGGTAAAACCTTACCCAACTGAGGAAACATCCACGGTGACTTCTATGTCACAAACCAAAAATCCACTAAAATAAAATATACAAGTTACAAACTATATAACACACATACACAAATCAGACTTATACAAGTTTAGAAATGTACCCACTAGTTTTATTTCTAACTTCTCTGCAGTTCTGATTGTTTATGTGGCATTCCCAGTTTGCTAACTTCTCCACTTTATTCCAGTCTTTACGTCGACTCTTATTCATTTAAGATCTTATAACCAACACTTATGTGTTATAGTGTGTCAAGTGTTTGTGATGGTGCTCTAACACATGCATGCACATACACACCCTTTTTTTATACAAGCAGTCCTATCAAATTACAAATCAGATCTATATGCTGTGATTTTCAGTTTCTCTCTTTCTAGGAAACAAAAGAACTTTGTTTGACCTTTTAATCAATCCTAGAATCCAAGGTTACCTTGCTCGAAAGATGGTTCAAGGTCTTAATCAATTTCATAGGGTTTTAAAAATATTTTTGAAATTAAAAACCACCGATTGCGCTTCCGACTAGGTCAAAGGTCTTGTTTCAAAAGAACTAGAAACAGAAAATAATTTGTTGATTCTAGAGTTGAAAACATTTACAGAAAATAAATCAACAAACTGATTTCTCAAGATGAGAAACTAAAAATGCAGATTTAAGTGTAATATAACATAAAATGATCAGATCTATAATTTCTACGAACGAGAAACACAGATATAACCCAAATGTTTAAGTTGGACGTAAGATCTTAAACTCAAAAGGATAAAACTCTATCAACGACCTTCAAACCCCTACCAACAACACTCTCAAACACAAGGATGGTGTTTGGTATAGACTGTTTTAGGATAAGGAAGATTAGGGTTTGAAAATGGGTTAGGGTTTCTCTCTCTCTCTCTCTCTGGTTTCTCTCTTCTCTCTTCTCTCTCTTCTCACTCTTCTCTCTTATATCTCTGGTTAGACGAAGTGGCAAAAAGTTCTCAGATGTAAATGCTAAGAATCCTTTTATACTAAGGGGCGAAGATTCGAGAAGGCTGTTTGAAAATCAAGGGCAGAGATTTGGTCTTGCCAAATTGACTTTGATCCAACGGTGAAAAACTTTGTTCCTGTACATATTAAAGCTAGTAAAAAAGGTAGTGGGGAAATGGAAAGTTAGAAGGAAAAACTGCTAAAAAATAGTTCCCGCCCAGGTCATTTGAACGACCTTTTAATGTCATTTGAACGAACTTTTAACTAAAAAATAAAGTAAAAATGTAAAATCTCGTTAGACCTCGTTCGAACGATGTCGTTCTAATGAACTATCTAACGAGAAAACTGAAAAAGATATCCAATTTTCGATCGATACCGCATTCGATGTTCATTCGAACGAGCTCGTTTAAATGAGAAAAATATCGTTTGAACAAAATTTCAGAAAATCCAAAATTTCTTTTAAAGCCCAAAACTTTTATGGAAAGATTGAAAATGATTTTCTAAAAAAAATAAAAAATCATTATGACAAAAGATTTATAAAAAGACACCCATAAAAAATATATATCCAAGGCTCAATATATATTTCATGCATTCATACCTTTAGAGACCTTGGACTTGAAATGTTGATGATGAAAAAGCTTGGCACATAAATTGGCAATGAAGTAATCTTCAAATTCTTGGCCGCTACGTTTTCAACTCAAACATCATATGCTTGAACGGATATGACAAACTACTATCCTATGACTCAATTAGTTTTATTCGGAATTAAGCCAATACTACAAATTGACTCGATTGGAAATTTTCTATTACAACATTTTAAATAGATTTCATTTTTGGCAAACCTCTAACTATATCTTGTGAACTTAATTTTCTACGGTGGTCATAATTTATGTGACCCATACAATTATGCCAGATTTTATTATCATCAAGTCTGGCTAACCTACAAGTCTCATTACTTGGATTTACAGTGTAACAGTTATCTGGGGTCATGTGACCAGTAAGGATGTAGTGTAACAGTTATCTGGGGTCATGTGACCAGTAAGGATGCAATCATCATTCTCATTTAATATTTTACAATTAGTTTTTGAGAATGTGACTGTATGATTGGAGTTGCTAAATAGTGATATGCTTAACATATTAGCTTTAAGACCTCTCACTAACAGGTCATCTTTGAGAATAAAGAGTCCTTTTTCTTGGAGTGTTCCTTTGCCTATGATTTGAGCTGATACTTTGTCCCCAAAAAAACATTTCTTCCTAAGAAGTCAGTTCTGTCGATTAATTTAGTATCATCTATGGTCATATGTTCAGAACATTCAGAGTTTAAGTACTAATAAGAAGCAGTGTGTTCAGCTTTTAAAGCACTTGTCACTAGATTACACTTCAACGGAGGTATTAGATCATCCTTTATAACCCATATAACTCTAGTTTTAAAAGGTTTGTGAGCTTTTGGTTTAGTAATAGATCTAGGACCCTTTCTCTTAGACTTCTTCTTAGCGTGAGATATTTTCTTCCTATTCCTATAGTTAGAGTTTTTGTCAGGCTGCTTAGGAAGTACATAATGGTTTCTGCTATGTCTAGAATAGTTAAAGTTTTTATAAATAGGTGATTTATAGACATGCATATATAGTCTTTTTTTATAACATTCATCGTGACAGTGTCCACAAACATCACAGTATGAAAAGTATTGGTGGCCAGATGGTTGTTTCTAATTTTTAAATCTTTGAAAAGAGGTTTATCCATTCACTAGTCATGGGCCTTAGGTCTGAATGTAAAGTTTTTCCATTCAAGTTCAAATCTCTTCATAGGGTGGCAAACATATTTGGCCTTAGCTTCAGCAGTAGGCTTTGGATAATTTTTCATCAAGTTATCTGGCCCTTTTTGTTTATTCTCAAAATTAAGTTTTATGGATTGAAAATCAGGACATATATCAATAGGTCTTTTTCCAGAAGACACAAATTTTATGTTTTGCAAAGATTTATTTTGTATCTTAGTTTTTTTATCAAAACCTATGCATGCTTTGTCTTCAGAATTGGCTTCACTAAAGGCAACACAATCTTCAAAAAAGTTGGAATTATTTTCAAACTTAGAAATTTTTTTAAAGACAGTTGAAATCTTTTCTTTAGATTGTTCCAATTGTATCAAAGTTTCCTTATATTTCTTTTCCAAAATGTCATTTGACTCAGAAAGTTCTTTAATTTTTTTTAACAAAAGATTTGGTTTTGGATTCATAGGCTAAGCATTGATTTGTATAATCACCATCATTTTGCTTTACCATTAGGCTTAAGGCTTCAACTCTTTCAGTTAGGTCCTTAACAGTCTTTTCTAGTTTGGCACTCTTCCTAAGTTTCTTAGTGTATAGCGTGTGAATGTCTGGGAGATCGTCATTATCGAACTCATAAAGTGCAGTGTGTGAATTTTCCCCTAACGGTTCATTCGTCGTAATCACACACCCGTTTAATTCTTCATTGTTGCATTCACTTTGACTCACACACATCACTGTATAGATATTAAGAGTAGTATCAAAAACATTAACATTATCTAAGCAGAGTGCATATAATTTAAAATTAGGTAAGACATCATAGGACATAACCGAACTAGGCATGATAACATCAAGTTCATTATTACTAGTAGACACATCATCAGCATAAACAATTTTAGCAAAAAAGGACATGCAAGGGTCAAAAGTGTTGGATGATTCAGGCTCATCTTCTTCAGAGTCGCTTGAATCATCCCAAGTCTTATTGATATGTGCTCTAGCTGTGTTATTCAATTTTATCCTAGAATTAGTAGCTAAGTGATCCATTTTACCACATCTCAAACACTGAGAATTTTTAAGGTCACTTTGATTTCTATGGTTGGTCTCAGTATTGTGTTTGTCCTGATTCCTATCATGAGGCTTGTTATTAGAATGATTAGGATAAGCAGGTTTCCCTTGTTTAGAAGCGACATTATTTTTAAAATTTAGAACTTTCTTTAAATGTTTTGACACAAGGGCTATTTGATTATCCAGGGTTTCCAAATCACATTCTTTATTAGAATCAAGGTCAATATTGGGCATAACTAATTGTGGTGAAGTCATTTTAGACTGGAATACAACATTAGAACTAGACTGCCTTTTCTGATTATTGGAGAGATGTTTCTTAAATTCAAGTTCCATTTCTATAGTACTAAGTTTTCTACAAAGGAGTTCAGGGGTCAAGTATCGATCGTCTATCTCCTCAATTTCATACCTTTTTATTGTCAAACTTAGGGGGAAGGTATCTTAGGATCTTAGATAAAATTTATTTCCTATTGTACATCATACCATTAGCATGCAATTTTGTTATGATATCATTCGATCTAATGTAAAATTTATCAAAGGTCTCTATCTCATACATAAGCAAGGTGTTGTACTATTATATCAACATATCTATTTTGGCATCCTTAACACGCTCATCCCCTTCATGGGAAGTGACTAGCGTGTCCCGACCTTCCTTAGATGTTGAGGAAATAAAGATTCGTTTAAACTCATGTTCATTTACAGACATAAAGATAGCATTCTTTCCTTTGTTATTACTTAAAGAGGCAAGTTTTTCTTCTTTAGTAAATTCACTTAGGAGCTTCTTTATCCTCTCAATGCTACCTTTTGTTGTATGCTTGGTTGGGTGAGAATAACCATTTTCAATAGCTTCCAGACGTCATCTCCCAATGTCCCTTGGATCAAAGAAATCATCCTTACTTTCCAGTAAGGGAAATTATTTCCATCAAAGAGGGGAGGTCCGGATAGATTTCAAAGACGCTCAAATTTTTCATCCATTAAAAAGATTTTGTAAACTGTCTCGAAGTACAAGATCAAAAATTTTGACAAAACAAAATAGACTCTGATACCAATTGAAAAACCCTCACTAATTTATTTTAACTTTTGTTAAAAAGGTTAAATGACTTTCGAATTACTTTTTGAAGAGACTCTTGTAAAAATCTTTAACAATACACAAGATATGTTTAAAATAGTTTGTTAGAATAACTTATTCAAGTTTCTTGGAAATAGGTTTTTTATTTTAAAACCCAATTCTATATAAGAAGATTGTAGCTATGGAAAATAAAGCAACACACAAAAGATCCAAGATTTGTAACGTGGTAAAACTCCACCCAATTGGGGAAACATTCACGGAGGTCTTTACACCTCAAAATAAAAATCCACTAAAATAGTTTAAGTATTACAAGCATTCAACGAGAAATACACACAAAATAGACCTCTTCTAAGTCCAAAAATATACCTACACTCCTCTATTATTTTCTGACTTCTTTAAGGCTCTAATGTTGTCCTCTCCGATCTTTATCTTTCCTCCTTTGTCCCTTTGGCTTTATGTCGACTCAGAAGACCAGAATCTCTCAACCAATAACACTATTAAGTCATGGTGGATCATTGTGTTATGAGTGTTGTGCCTAAATCACATACATGCACTCACATAGACTTAATTACAAACAATACCTATAAATTACAAATCGTCTAAGTATGAAACCTCTTTTTCACACTACTGAAATTAGACTTAAGACTTATTTTCATAGAAAGGTTTCAGATCTGTAAATATTTAGAATCTTTAAAATAGATATTGATATACCCATTTATACCCTCAGCCTGGATGAGGATTACCTCCAATACGGACGACCCTACGATGGGCCGACCCTTCAGCAGGCCCCAGTTGGCTACCACCAGGTCCAGACGACCCTACGAGGGGACGACCCTCCACCAGGATCTAGACGACCCTACGAGGGGCCGACCCTACACCGGACTCCAGTCGACCCTACGAGGGGCCGACCCTTCCCCAGGCTCCGGACGACCCTACGAGGGTACTACAGTACGAGGCCAGAATCAAGCCAGACTCACTACCGGAAGAAACTTTGCCCTCGGCCTCGGCTCATAGGCCGAGGGTGACATCATGACAGCGCGTGGTTCGGGACACGCGTGGAACAGTGCGCGTCAGGCTCATATGACACGTGGCAGACCGTTATAACCGAATCACACCCTCACGTGAGGGAATATTATGTCATCATTTGGCATCTACAGGTGTCAACAGGGGATTGGTTAGATCATCATTCACATGCACCATGCTTACTTGGGGGGTACACTACACCCCCCAAGACCTATATATACTTGTCACCTACAACCCTACAGGGGATCGATCCATGAACAATAGCCCTAGCTAAAAATCTATTTGTACACACAGTAGAGAGAGAGAGAGAGGGTTATGTGCTTTGTATCCAAGGCCATTAGCGCCCATACTTAGTGGATCACACACTCACAGTGGATGTAGGCCAAATTGGTTGAACCACTATACATCATTGTCTTATTTCCTCTTATACTCACCCCCTTCTACATACTTATACACTTATTCATCTCCATGGTTGCCATGGCTGCTACTGCTTGAGCTCACTATCACTTATCCGGTGGTGCTGAATCCCAGCATCATCAGTTTGGCGCCGTTTGTGGGAACGAGAAGACATCTCTTCCTTTGTACAGCTTGACCTCACTGGGCACTCTGGTGGTGAACCAACACTCCCCCTGAGAGGAGGTGTTTCACCATTGAAAGAGACCCACTAAGGTTCCCAAGCTAACCAGTATTTTCTTCAGTTCAACTTTTCATAGCTCAAGAACATGGCACCTGAGATGCCACCGCCACCACTTCCCCCGCCGGATGAGGGGGAAGACCCAGTTCCAGTCAGCCGCCGCCTCAGTCTGAGATGGCTGATGTGGCAGTAGCCCTAAAGTCTCTGGCAGCAAGCCAGCAGATGATGCAGGAGCAGTTCATAGCTCTAAGCCAGAACATACTAAGAGCACCAGGGGTTTCGCCTGAGATGATTACTCCGGCAGCAGCTCCAGGATAGCATGAGGCCAGGGGACCACCCCAGGCACCCCGCAAAGACCTTCCACCCCCTCAACGGCGTAGGGATGTTGCTGACCCCCGGCGTCTACGCCTGGGGAGGCAAGAAAACCCTTGCCCTGAGGATAGGTATGGAGATCTGGAGGGAGAGGAGGCTCCTATAGAGTGCTGGGAACCTTACGAGGTCTCCAATAACACTGTGCGACCCCTCCAGGATAGTAGGGGAAAGTGCGGGAGACCGAACCCTGATGATCGCCCAAGAGGCTCTGCTTTTGATCGCTTGAGCAGGGGGTCGGCCTTTGAGAGGCTAGGCCCAGTAAATGACCTACGAGAGCAGTTGTCCAGGCCAAGGAGTGCTGCAAGATCCAGGAGGGAGGCAGCAAATGGCCGACCCCGAGGACGAGATGATGGCCAAAGGGAAGTAAACAGCCGACACAGGCCTGCTGCAGCAGAACCCTCTGTCCACCTCGGAGAGGCAGCAGGGGATAACATCGGCCAGGCTGACCCTGTGAGGCCCTGGAACGACTCAATCCAGCGGCTAGAGGATAATATTGGTGATATATTGAAGAGTCGAGACCCACTTCAGAGGGGATACACCATAGGCTCACCCTTTGTGGCAAAGATAGTCAACTTCCCCACGCCATCAAAATTCAAGCCACCAATGGTCACCCTAAGGTATGACGGGAGTACCAACCCCGTCCACCATGTGGAGATGTATCAGTCGGCGGCAGACATATACTCTATCTCAGATGAGATGAGGTGTCGTGCCTTCTCTGGTACCTTGACAGGGGCTGCGCACGTCTGGTACACGTCTCTTCCAAAAAATTCCATTGAAAACTTTAAGCAGATGGCCGACCTGTTCATCCATAATTTCTGCTTTGGGGTGAGGCCACAGAAGAAGACCACCCACCTGCTCTATGTTAAGAAGGGGAAGAGTGAAAGTCTGAGGGACTATATAGCCAGATTCAATAAAGAGAAGCTGGAGGTGGAAGACTATGAGGAGAGCATAGCTATGACAGCCCTGATTGGAGGACTCCAAAAGGGGAAGCTGTTATGGAAGCTTACTGAAGACCCTCCGAGGACGATGGCCGAGCTGTTGTCAATAGCAGGAAAGGTGATGAACGCCGAAGAGGCAATGGCTGTAAAATATGAGGACGAAAGAGGAGGTGAAAGTGGGAGTAAATACCCCAAGAAGAACAAAGAGGGGAAGAAGAGAACCATGGATGATAAGTTCGCGGGATACACCCCTCTGACGGTCAGCTGTGAATAGATCCTCAATGAGATAAAGAGTGACCGGACGCTGATGTGGCCTGAGAAGCTGAGGGCAGCCCCCGGCAAGAGGAATAAGAACCTGTGGTGCGAATTTCACAAAGACCACGGCCACGTGACGGATAAATGCTTTGCTCTAAAAGACGAGATTGAGAAGATGCTGAAGGAAGGGAAGCTCAGAAAGTACGTCGACAAAGCCAACTTCAAGAGGGTCCGAGGGGACGACCCCAGAAAGAAGCGAGTCGATACCTGCAAAGAAGGTCCTCAAAAAAGAGAGGACGACCCCTCTGATGATGAGGACGACCCTGACCTCACGCCGAGAGACGACCACGGCCCTGTCAAGAGGCTCAATATGATCTCCCTCGGAGTGGGAATGATCTCCGGGGGACTTGCAGGAGGAGGGTCTGAGGTCGCCGACAGGAAGGCCCATGTGGCTGAAGCAAAGGCATTGACGAAGACGGTGCACGCAACCTCCTTGGAGGTCAAGTCTGAAAAGAGGAAGAAGGTTGATATGGACACACTAATAGTAGGGTTTTTAAGGTTGGACTTCAAAGGCCTCTTAGCCCCACACGATGACCCTCTCGTCATCACTACTAGGGTGCACGGATGCGAGGTGCCGAGGATCTTGGTAGATGGGGGTAGCTCTGCAGATGTCATGTTCTGGCCATGCTTCAAGGCCTTGGGTCTCAGCCATGCTAGACTCGTCCCCTACCATCATCCACTGATTGGGTTCAGTGGGGAAAGGGTTCACCCCCTTGGGGTATATGAGGCCGACGTGAGGATGGGAGACGAGTGGCCGAGATGGCTCACCAAAAAGGACAGTTTCTTTGTGATGGATGAGCAGGTGTTTTCGGCCTATAACATCATACTGGGGCGAGTGGACCTCAAGAGGTTTGAAGCCGTGCCGTCCACGGTCCACCAGATGATCAAATTTCCAACCCCTTACGGGGTGGGGGAAGTTCAAGGAGACCAGACGTCGGCGAGAGAATGTTACTACAACTCCGCTGAAGAGAGGGAGGCACACAAGAGGGTTACAACCACTTATAATATTGATACCCTAGACCCCAGAGATGAAACGAAGCTGAAAAAAGGAGAGGCTGCGGAAGAGGTAGAATCCATCATCCTCGATGAGGATGACACGGAAAAAATCGTCCAAATTGGCAAGTCTCTGAAGCCCAAAATCAAGGAAGACCTCATTAAACTGCTGAGGAGAAGGCGAAGTGTCTTCGCCTGGAGTCATGTAGATATGCCAGGGATTGACCCTGAAATCATGTGCCACAAGCTCAATGTGGTAGAGGGAGTGAAGCCGGTGAAGCAGAAGAGGAGAATTTACTCCAGAGAAAAATATGAGGTCATCAGGGACGAGGTCAAAAAATTAGAAGATGCTGAATTTATCAGAGAGGTCATCTACCCTGAATGGCTGTCCAATGCAGTCATTGTCCCAAAGGCCAACGGGAAGTGGCGGATGTGTGTGGACTTCACAGACCTCAACAAGCACTGCCCCAAAGACAGCTGCCCTCTCCCCCGCATTGACCAGATGGTAGACGCTACTGCAGGCCACGAGCTCATGAGTTTTATGGATGCCTACTCAGGGTACAACCAGATCTTCATGAACCCTGAAGACTCGGAGAGGACTGCCTTCATCACTGACAAGGGTACATACTGCTATAGGGTCATGCCCTTCGGTCTAAAAAATGCGGGGGCAACGTACCAGCGCCTCGTAAATAAAATGTTCGAAGACCAAATTGGGAAGTCCGTGGAGGTCTACGTGGATGACATGCTGACCAAGAGTTTGAAAGCAGAGGATCATGTGGCAGACCTGGAGAGGACCTTTAATACGATGGACAAGTACCAGATGAAGCTTAATTCGGCCAAGTGTGTCTTCAGGGTCGGAGCGGGGAAGTTCCTGGGGTTCATTGTCAATCAAAGAGGCATCGAGGCCAATCCTGAAAAGATAAAGGCCCTTATTGAGATGAAGACCCCCAAGTCCATCAAAGACGTTCAGAGGCTCACGGGGAGAGTGGCTGCCTTGAACAGATTTGTGTCGAGGGCTACAGACAGGTGTCTACCATTTTTCAAGATCCTCAGGAAGGCCTTTGAATGGAGTGAAGAGTGTGATGAGGCTTTCAAGGAGCTAAAATCATATTTAGGGTCTCCCTTGCTGCTGTCACGACCCGTGCAGGGTGAACGACTTTACGTGTACCTCGTCGTCTCAGAGTCTGCCATCAGCGCAGCCATTGTGAGAGACGAGGATGGTATACAGAAGCCTGTATACTTTAACAGCAAGGCACTCCAGGGGGCAGAGCAAAGATACCCGAGGATGGAAAAGTTTTCCTACGCCTTGATCCATGCCTCAAGGAAGATGAAATCGTACTTCCAGTCCCATACTATGGTCATCCTTACTGACTCTCCTCTTAGGCAGGTCCTACACAAGCCTGAAAAATCAGGAAGACTAATGACCTGGGCTATAGAGCTGGGGGAGTTCGATATTGTGTATCAGCCTAAGACAGCCATTAAGGGGCTGGCATTGGCAGACTTCGTGGCTGAGTTCACCTGGGAAGATGATGAGGCCCAGGGTGAGACCCTCAGGAAGACTGATACAGAAGACAGACCCGCAGACACACCCGCAGATAGGGCTGAGGCGAGCACCGCTAGAAGGAAAGCGACTGAAAACGAAGAGGGAAGATACATCTTTAAACGGGGGTCCCTCTCTGAGGGAAATTTTTCAGAAGGAAAGACTCCATGGAGCCTCTTCGTTGATGGGTCCTCCTGTGATAGCGAAAGTGGTACTGGACTGATACTGTCAGCACCCGATGGCACAGACGTCGAATATGCCCTAAGGTTCAACTTCAAAGCCTCCAACAACAAGGCTGAATATGAGGCCTTAGTAGCAGGCCTCTCCTTGGCCAAGTCTCTTAGTGTCGGCCAGATTTTGGTCCATAGTGATTCAAGACTAGTCGTGAATCAGATACTAGGAGCCTACGAGGCTAAGGACGAAAGGATGGCTAGGTACCTCGATAAGGTGAGGTCATTACTGAAGGGCTTCAGAGAAGTGAAATTAAGGAGGGTACCTAGGCTTGATAATGGCCGCGCTGATGCCCTTGCTAGGCTGGCCTTGGCAACAAGAACGGACATCAGGAGGATGGTCCCAGTAGAAATTTTGCTCCAACCGACTATTGAGGACGCTGAGGGAACACCTAGCAATTGCCTAAGTGTTTCCCAAGAAGCTTCGTGGATGGACCCCCTTATCAGATACATTAAAGAGGGTGAGATGCCATAAGCAAGGCAAGAAAGGAAGAAGCTGAGGTACAGGGCGGCAAAATTCACTGTCATCGGAGACACCTTGTACAAAAAGGGGTTTCTGCTCCCCTTACTTAGGTGTGTGCATCCCTCAGAAGTCCCTTCCATTTTGCAAGATGTGCATGAAGGGTCGTGCTCAAGCCACATTGGGGGTAGATCCCTAGCGAAGAGGGTAATCACCCAGGGGTACTGGTGACCGACCTTGGAGAAGGACGCAGCGGCATACGTAAAAAAGTGCGACAGATGTCAAAGATTTGCCACCATCCCTCACCAACCCCATCAGCCTCTTACTTCCATTACATCCCCATGGCCATTTGCAGTGTGGGGGATCGACCTAGTAGGACCCTTGCCCAGGGCCATCAATAACTATCGATTCCTCATCGTAGCCATTGATTATTTTTCAAAATGGGTGGAGGCGGAGCCAATGGTGACAATCACAGAGCAGAAGACCTTCCAGTTCATCTGGAAAAACATCATATGCAGATACGGTCTCCCCAACACCCTCATCTCGGATAACGGGACTCAGTTCAAGAATGCCTCTCTACAGAAATACTGTGAGAGGGTAAGTATCAAACAATTTTTCTCCACCCCAGGCCGACCTCAGGCCAATGGGCAAACCAAAGTTACGAACAGGACAATCTTAGATGGGATTAAGAAGAGACTTGAGGAAGCAAAAGGAAGATGGGTTGAGGAGTTATATGCAGTGTTATGGGCATACAGGACGACAGTAAGGACCTCTACCGGGGAGACCCCATTCATGCTAGCTTATGGATCAGAAGTCGTCATCCCCACCGAAGTCTAGTTTCCTACTCATAGGGTCCAAATGTACGACCCCCAGGGAAATGCGGAAGAGAGGAGACTCGACTTGGACCTGATTGAGGAAAGGAGGGAGGACGCCGAGATAAGGCAGGCCTCCTATCAGTAGAGGACCGCAAGGTTTTATAATCAGAGGGTGAAACAGAGGCCCATCGCAGTGGGGGACTTGGTCCTCAAGAAGACTTGGCAAAAGCCCAACAAGCTTCACCCTAATTGGCATGGCCCATATACGGTCATCGATGAAGTCATCCCTGGAACCTACAGGCTAGAAAACCTAGAGGGGGAACCTTTTTCAAACCCCTGGAATGCAGATCATTTGAAGAAATACTATCCGTAGTGTTGTAAGGTCTTGAAAGGCCATAATTGTAATGAGAGTTGCTCCAACAGAACACTCGGAAAATTAATGAGAAATATCAGTGTTTCCTTCATCCTGATTGTCAGTCCTAGCATGCATGGAAACATCTACAGAAATCCATTAATTTGGAAAGTTTATCCCTCGGCTGTAATGGGGACCAGTGGAGGGGACGACCCCACCACTGTCCTCAAGAAAGACGAGGGAAGATATTGAAATCCATTAAATTGGAAAGTTGATCCCTCGGCTATAATGGGGACCAGTGGAGGGGACGACCCCACCACTGTCCTCAAAAAAGACGAGGGAAGACTTCAAAATCCATTAATTTGGAAAGTTGATCCCTCGGCTGTAATGGGGACCAGTGGAGGGGACGACCCCACCACTGTCCTCAAAAAAGACGAGGGAAGACTTCAAAATCCATTAATTTGGAAAGTTGATCCCTCGGCTGTAATGGGGACCAGTGGAGGGGACGACCCCACCACTGTCCTCAAGAAAGACGAGGGAAGACATTGAAATCCATTAAATTGGAAAGTTGATCCCTCGGCTATAATGGGGACCAGTGGAGGGGACGACCCCACCACTGTCCTCAAAAAAGACGAGGGAAGACTTCAAAATCCATTAATTTGGAAAGTTGATCCCTCGGATGTAATGGGGACCAGTGGAAGGGACGACCCCACCACTGTCCTCAAGAAAGACGAGGGAAGACTTCAAAATCCATTAAATTGGAAAGTTGATCCCTCGGCTATAATGGGGACCAGTGGAGGGGACGACCCCACCACTGTCCTCAAGAAAGACGAGGGAAGACATTAGAATCCATTAAATTGGAAAGTTGATCCCTCGGCTGTAATGGGGACCAGTGGAGGGGACGACCCCACCACTGTCCTCAAGAAAGACGAGGGAAGAGTTAGTAGCATCAACAATGAGCAAGCCATAATAGAATTAAGTATGGAAGACAGCAGTTATGGAAGAGACTGGTATTAATAAAACAAAATGTTTAAGTGTTTTACAAGACCGTTGAACAAAAATACACTTGAAGGGTATGGGCTACAGGCAGCCACCCTATGGGATGACATCAGAGGGCAGGGCCTCAACATCAATGGGAATGGTCTCCTCAGTTACCAGCACTGGATGATCTTCATATGTACCGACCCCCTCGATCTGGACTTGGGACTCCACTTGGTTGAGGGCCTCGGCAATTAGGGGGTCGTCCAGTTGAACACCCTCCAATGAAGGACGAACAGAGGAGACGACATCGCTAAATTTGAGGACGACCCATCGGCAGGCCGTCATAATCCCCCTTTCTAGATATTCAAGGCCGAAGCCCTGAAATTCATCTGAAGTCTTGTATGCCTCAACAGCATCGGCCTCAGCTTTCTTGATGGTTGCTTCCAGATCAGTCTTATGCTGGGCCTCCAGGTTGATCAGAGCCTCATCCCTATCCTTGATGATCAAGTCCTTGGCTTGCAGGTCGGCATCGTGCTGCCTCATCAGCTCATCTAGGACCCTAGCATGCTCGGTCCTAGCACTCTCAAGCTCAGCCCTCGCAGTGTCAAGCTCAGTCTTTGTTGTATCTAGCTCTGCCTGCAACTCAGCCTCATGTTGAATGGCCCTCTCAGCTTCGTGAAACTTTTGTTGATTCTCGGCCATCCACTTGGTGGCTGAGGTCAAGGCACAAACAGACTGCAAGAAAAAATGAACAAACATCAAGATGGGCCGAGGTAACAGTTTGTAAGAGTAAAATTAAAAGGTCAAGACCAATACCTGAGCAAGGGAGTGCAGACCATAGTCGTACACTTTGGCAGGGGGCATCTTCGCCAAGAACTCGAAGTCAGGGGCCGACAGTGCAGCGAACATCGAGGCCTTGGCTGCCCTCAAGTTTGTGATCAGCGACGAGGGGTCGGCCCTTAGATGGGCTAGATTTTGGGACCAGAAGGCCCCCATGCTCGACGAAGAGGTTGCCCCCTCAGAGGCCTCGACCCTGGCCCTCATCCTAGGATCAGGCCGATGCTCAACAGGAGCCTCAGGCTCCTTCCTTTTGTGACTATCGGCTGTCGGCTCAACAACCGTCGGCCCTGAGGCCCTCGTCTTCTTTGGAGCTTGCTGAGGCTCCTTCCCTTTCTTCTTTGACAAACCAGCGAGTAGGCTTGGAGCAGTCATTTCCCAGAGGTAATCTGACACACCTATAGGACGACCTGAAAAGGGTACCATGCATCAGAAAAATACAGAGATAAACAGGAAACACTTCAAAAAAGTAGAAAATGGAAAATGTGTTGTACAACTCACATAGTTCCGTCAGAGCGCCGACCCTCAGACCAGCTTCTTTGAGGTACCGGGGGGTCATCAAATCTTTGAACTTTGGGATCTCACCCTCTCTCCCTCGTCCCCTCAGATAATCAACAATATCCCTTTCCTCCAGGCTAAGTCTGGGGTCTGACCTAGCTTTCATTGAGGGATTAGACCATTTGTTAGGGACCCTCGGACCATCGGCAGAAGGGGACGCCTCGGAGGAGCGCTCCCACACCCCAGATATGAAGAAGAATCTCTTTTTCCAATCATGATTGGAAGTTTGAGACACGTGGAGAAGTTTCTTCTCAGACCGTCTCTCCCCTAGATGATAATATCCAGGCTGTTTAGATGAAGAGGTGATATTATAGCAGGCCAAGAATACGTCGGACGAGGGCTCATCAGTAAAAGCGTTTTTCCACAAGGAAATGTAACCCAGAATCGTCCTCCAAGAGTTGGGTGGAAGTTGAGAGGGGGTGACGCCCAGAGCCGACAGAATATCTACAATGGCAGGGTGGAAGGCAAGTCTGACACCTACCTTGAACATTTGCTCGTAGACTGCAACCTCTCCCTCTTCACCCTCAAAAACCCTCTCAGTCTTAGAGGGAACCCTCATAGTTACCCCAGAGGGCACTCCGTAAATATGCCTCCATATCAGAAGGTCCCTATCCCTAACGGAGGAGATAAAAGACGAGGCGTGGGAGGTGTCAACCTCATCATCTGTATCATCGTCCTCATACTCATCCCCCTCCCTCTCATCACCTGCAGGAGGACCCTGAGGGAAAGCCACTTGGAAGGCATTGGGGGATAGGGTTGTCACAGGGACAGCCTCAGAGGGGATCGTACCCTCGGCCTCTCGGGGAGGGCTAAGGTCAGACGTGTCCCTTCTACCAGACGTTCCAGCACCACTTGGGGAGGAGGTTCTCTCGTCCATCTCACTTGGTTTGGGAGTGTTTGCCGGACGAGACGACGACCCACAAGACTCAGAGGGTTCAGATGGTCTTATGGTGGCAAGAGGAATGGGAAAGATAGGTCGTACCCAATTAGGGTCGGCTCCTCGTCTCCTCTCTTCCTCCTCCTCTATTCGTCTGATCTCGGCAAAAAGTTTTTCTCTCAAGGGTGGGAATTCAGACACTAAGCTATAAAGCCTCCTAAGCATTAAAGGGAAGACCCTACACTTGGAGAAATTACACTAGACTTGGCCAATTCAACTACAAACACTTGGGGGATTGACCAGGTTTGACTTCTGGATTAAACCAAAGAACTAAAACGTTTTTTATCAAGAATGTTCAAGAACTAACAACCGGAGAAGACACCGGAAAAGGCAATGGGGGAACTCTAAGAAAGTGCCGACCTACGACCCTAAAAAATACACAGAAATGAAGACAAAGGAAGGCGTAAGGAGAAAAAGGTTACCTGATAAGAAGAGAACAAGAGCGCTGCGAGGCCTGAAGGATTGAAGGCTGTAAATGGCGACTGGTTCTAGAGAGAGAGTAAACTTAGGCGCGAAGAAGAAGAAGCTGTGGAGAGAGAATTTGAAAATCTCTTAAATACTCTTGTAATGAGTGGACCCGTTTGCCAAGAAAGGTATAATTAGGGCACAAGGCCCAAAGTACACTGCACAACCGCCCTGCCTTGGAAACTAGAACAGCAATGAGTATCTTCACAGGTGTCACTCACCTAACTGATCACATGTGTCTCAATTTCAGCAAATATCCCTCAGCCATCTCAATGACACCTATGGCTAAGGGCTGGGGGGTGATTGATATACCCGTTTATACCCTCAGCCTGGATGAGGATTACCTCCAATACGGACGACCCTACGATGGGCCGACTCTTCAGTAGGCCCCAGCTGGCTACCACCAGGTCCAGATGACCCTACGAGGGGACGACCCTCCACCAGGATCTAGACGACCCTACGAGGGGCCGACCCTACACCGGACTCCAGTCGACCCTACGAGGGGCCGACCCTTCCCCAGGATCCGGACGACCCTACGAGGGTACGACAGTACGAGGCCAGAATCAAGCCAGACTCACTACCGGAAGAAACTTTGCCCTCGTCCTCGGCTCATAGGCCGAGGGTGACATCATGACAGCGCGTGGTTCGGGACACGCGTGGAACAGTGTGCGTCAGGCTCATATGACATGTGGCAGACCGTTATAACCGAATCACACCCTCACGTGAGGGAATATTATGTCATCATTTGGCATCTACAGGTGTCAACAGGGGATTGGTTAGATCATCATTCACATGCACCATGCTTACTTGGGGGGTACACTACACCCCCCAAGACCTATATATACTTGTCACCTACAACCCTACAGGGGATCGATCCATGAACAGTAGCCCTAGCTAAAACTCTGTTTGTACACACAGTAGAGAGAGAGAGAGGGTTATGTGCATTGTATCCAAGGCCATTAGCGCCCATACTTAGTGGATCACACACTCACAGTGGATGTAGGCCAAATTGGTTGAACCACTATACATCATTGTCTTATTTACTCTTATACTCACCCCCTTCTACATACTTATACACTTATTCATCTCCATGGCTGCCATGGCTGCTACCGCTTGAGCTCACTATCACTTATCCGGTGGTGCTGAATCCCAGCATCATCAGATATTCTTTAGAAATTATTTATATACAAAAAATTTTGAACTGAAAAATTTATGAGGTTTGAAATATGAAAGTCTTTATTTTCGGTTTGTAAAAAATAAAGAAATGTTGGATAAACATATTTACAAAAGTTACAAAACGAATCCAACAAGAGAGAATGATTTCTTTCGAAATAAATCAAAAGCAAGCTAAGATCTACGTGGTTGTATCACTAGAATATATCTTCAAGTTTCTAAAAATATAAACGAGATCCAATTCATGTGAGGATGTTGAGTGGGAGATGTAGATATAAGAGGATCTAAACAGTAAACCAAAAAACCCTAAACTCTCAAAAAAAAATTTGAAGAAATTTTGTCAGAGTTTCGTTTGTGTTTTTTAATTTTCTCTCTTTTTATTTTTCTTCACTCTTCTCTCTCTCTCTTCTCTCTTTTTTTCTCTCCAAACCTAAGCATTTCCAAAGATTGAAATTGTGAAGACGAAGAACATATTTATACTAGTGATGGAAGGATCTACAAGCCTGAGGGAAATCAAGGATTAAGCTTAGTTCGACTGTTCGAACTCTAAATCTTATGGATCGCAATGCACCGCACAAGACATGGTTTTGATTGGTTCTTTTTAAAGTCACAAGGGTAAAAAAATATTACATGCAGGCCTTCGATAACAATTGATCCAACGGTGAAGATTTAAATGCTCAATATATACTTAAAAGAAACACAAACCCTTCATTAATAAGCCAACACGTGTATAGATCTCAGCGACTGAAAAATGAGTGATTCTAAACTTTAAAAAATATCATTTGCTCACACAAAATTCTCTAGCGCTTTCGAATTCTACCTAAGGTAGTTTTTAGGAAGTTATAATATATGAAAATTAACCCCCAACCTTTTAAAATCCTAAATTTAATTCTTAAAAAATGGATTTTAAATGTTTTAAAAATTCCTAATAAATGTAGAAAATTCATTTTAATCCATATTAACACACACACACCCCTTATATATGAACTAAACCATGCAAATGTGCAATCCTAGAGTGTGTTATGTGTTGGTTTTCTACCCAAGTGCCTTTGATCTTTGATGATGTAGACAATCTTGAAGATGCAATGAAGTAAGAGAGACTCAACATAATTTTGCCTTTTTTCCAAACTAGTTGAGCTCCTATATAATGTAGACTCAATTGAGTCAACTATATAGTGTGCTTCTAATTAAAGGGTGAAACTCTTAAATAGCAAATTTCTCAGATAACATGCAAGTACCCCCATAGTTAGAGTGGATAGTTCTTAAATAATAAGCTTGCACAAATATTATACAAGTACCCCACAGAATACGGGGCAGTTCGAGTTGACAAATTGCACACAGATAATAGAGAAGGTCATAACAAAAGTACATGCCATTAGTATAATAGAGGCAAGGTGAAGAAAGACACTGGAAATGAATAATAATTTCTCATTAATGTCAAAAGTAGCATTTTACATTTGTTGAAAGAAAAATACAACTCAAAGCCCACATATTTTTTAAAAATGAGATTATCAACTAAGATAGGAGAAACGACAGATCGGTCTGGAAAAGGGCGCCAGCATAAGAGGGACCCGCTGCTTGAATAAGATCCTCCTCAAATCTAGAAAACTTGGCCTCATCCTCCTGATCACTAGCCTCAAGCCTGGCCAATTTGGCTTGAAGAGTCTCAATCTGGCCTCGAATCCTCACTGTCTCATCCTGGCTTCGCTGCGTCCTAAACTATTGGGATGCATGAAGTTTCACAATCTATTGGGATGGAGTACTTAGAACATGGCAAACCGCAGTATCAAGCTATTCCAACTGAAAGTGGTAAAAGCGTTGTAATTAGTGAACAGTCTAGAGGAACAAAGAAGTATTGGCACTAGTCATCTCAGATGGGGAGTATCCAGGAAGTCACATAGATGACTAGCAAGGGCCTTCACGTTGAACGTCGTAAGACTATTAATGTTGAGCACAATCTAAGATGTAAAAGTTTCGAGGTGGTGCTCCAAAATATTCTCCATAAGATCTCTCTCATGGGATCTGAACCTTTCGGGAAACTCATCCCTCCATATTTCACTCATAAAGACCCCGGGAGCAGACACCTCAATATCATCATAACTAGTGTTCCTCTACTCAAGCTCTGACAGAAGAGGGGAAGATTCCTCACTAGAATCATCGACAACAGAAAAATTAGCAGCCTCGTAGTTAGGCCCTACCTCATCCATCGCAGTAGTAAGCTCACTCACATGGTCTTGAAAATAAAAAGAGCAATACTTAGTCGAAAGAAGTGCATACAGAGAATATAGATAATCAAAGCATGAAAATCCAGAAAGGCAAAGAAAAATAAAAAGATAAGTCAGAAAGTCATCTCTTCATGAAAAATATATTTTGTAGAGGAATTAGTTGTAGTAATGCATTACATGAGGAGTACAAAGGACTACACTTATAGCATGTTCCTCAACTATAGAATCATCCACTTCACTAACCTGAAAAATAAATAAATAGGAGAGTGAGTGGAGACTTTCACAACATAAGAAAGAAGAAATCAAAAGTGGAAAATGGAAAGGAGGAAAGCGTGTGACAATATAATACCTCCCTCACTACCACCTCCTCAAATGGTCCTGTAGCTGTTGGGGCAGCCACTTCACTAACTCAAAAATAAAGAAATGGGAGATTGAGTGGAGACTTGCACAGTATAAGCAAGACGTAAAAAAAAAGGGGAAGTGGAAAGGACATGAGGTATGACAGTATAATACCTCACTCATAGCCACTAACCCAAGTGGTCCCGCAGCTATAGGGATCGTCATAATGCTAACCTGAAAATAAGGAAACAGGTAAGTGTTATCAAAATACTTGCACAAAAAAAAGCAAGTTTTAACATAAACAAAACATGCTCGAATAGTCGTCTCAGGGATGCTAGTCTGTTGTTCCACAATCATAGGAACCGATGCAGCACTCAATGCATGGGCCTCAGCTATGCTACCTTGAGAATAGATAAGACAAAAAAACTTAGCAAAGAAAAATATTGAAAGAATTCTGCTGATACAAAAGATATATATACAGTACTTACGGGATCGCGTCATCAAGGCTCCCAGTAGGAAGGGAAGGCAAAGCAGTAGGGACTAGTGGTAAAGTGGTGACACTAGTGCTGACCTGCGAGTCAACATTAACAAAAGTCAGTAAAATACTTGTGTAATGAAAATTAACTCAAGCAAACTAATGAGTCAAAAACAGGAAAAGACACCAGGGAAGGTGACTCAGTGATACTCCCACTCAAGCTGATGGCAGCAGAGACACCTAAAAAGATGGTCAGAATAATAAGTGGCAGGGTTGTATCGTTAGCTAGTTGAAATGTGAGTAATCAACACCAAGTCATGGAAATATAATGCTATTGAAGTAAAGAAACTTTCCAAGGAAAGAATACCTCTAAATACTTGAAGCCTTGTGAGGGAATAAGGATAAATGTGATAGTGGGGGCGGTCATCCCCATAGTCTGGGAAGGCTCAAGAACTCGAGAGGTTGGCTAACTGGAAGCCGCGAAGAAAACTGGCTAAGAAGGGAGAGCCTAAACCTGAGGTCTGTTATCCATAGGGACACATACCCAAGGGATAGATATCCTCATAGAAAATGATAACCCCGGGAGGACAACCCCGATAGCCAAGAACACACCCCCAGTAGAAGAGGGTGCAAGTGAAAAAGAGCCATGCATAAAAAGGATAAGGCAAGAATACAGAAAAGTGTAAACTCATATCTGCGAATAATTTTGAGTAAAAGTGATGTGGGAAGTGAAGGAATTCCAATTATACCTCTAAAGATGAAGCAGTAGGGGGTCTAAGTGGAGAAGTAACCGCTACAGAAGAAACAGGTACAGGAGTAGTACGTGCAGGAGGCATGGTCCTCTAAAAATACATGTATGAAACAAAAGGAAATAAGTCTAATAAGTGACAAACAAAAAAGACTTAGAAATATTAATCGTTACCTGAACAGAACGAGAGGGAACGAAGGACGCTCTCATAGTAATAGGATGCACAAAGGATAGCTGCAGAATCAACAAAAGTAAGATACGTTAGAAAGGGAAATATAATAGCATATGAGCAAAGGTAGAGGAAAAGACTAGTCAGATGCACCTCTCTAATCAAACCAAGGGAGGAAACAAGCATGGAGTTTTGCTGCCTCAGAAAAGGTGAGTGGCTGGGGGGTGAGGGACTTCTCATCCTTACAGAAGAAACCTACAAAATATTGTAAAATTAATTAATAGTAAAAGAAAAAAGAGGAAAGAAAAAGTATTATAAAAAGAGAAGTAGGGGAAAGTATTGGAAGTCAAAAAAAAAACTTACAACATCAGAACGAGTAGATTATTAGTATAGAAGTTGGCCGGTGGAGGGAGTCGAGGCTATAGGAGAGTGTGACATCATCTCCTCACTAGAAGAGTCCCTCAAAGCTAACAACAAAGCATAAGTGTCAATAGTGACTTCACCATGAGAATATATGCCAACCACATCATTTGAAGAAGAACTATTATCATCATAGGAAGGGGTGCTTCCATTGTTAACTGGTTCGTCTCTTCATATGAATGATAAGGGGAACCAGTATGTAAAACTTCATGTGAGCTAGTCTCACTACGTAAATAGGAATCAAATATAGTACCTTAAGTGACAGGAATGGAAACAACATGTGGATCTTCAGAAGATAGACCCAAGGACTCATAGCCCTGCTCTCACATGATCCTGTAGGCCTCCTCCACTCCCAGCTCATTGGTATCAGATTTTTGGTCTGGAGAAGAAGAAATAGTTGCCTCAATATCAATTAACTTCTTTTTCTTGATTTCTCTGGTCTCCATAAGCAGGAGCAAAAGTAGTAGCGGTAACGATGGCAATGGTAGTGGCAGGTATGAAGTCTGACACATCTATGTCGGGATGCTTTCTCTTTGAAATAGCAGGGGCTTTTTCTTTCCCTTTTCCCCTAGAATTTCCTTTAGACTTGGCATAAAGGGGCTCAGGTTTTTTAGTATAAATAGAATCATCAAGTAGGGGCCTCACTAAAATAGGAGTAACCTGCTCAAAAGGTGACTTTGGAGTGGTGTTGAGGTGCCATATCTCCTTTTGGGTCCTATTAATCAGAAACTTAATAGTGGCATACTTGGTAGGAACAATATCATGAGGAACCTCCGCTATATAATTTTGGATGAGAAGAACTTGCCTCTCCTAAGGTAAAAATCAAGAATGGTTGAAGGATGGTAAGTGATCGTAAGAAGGCAAATGTCGCTGACCAGGTGAAGCATCCTCGAAACAGTGAAATTTTGGTACCCCTCCAAGTATAAATCGAAAGGAGTATCACCCAATTGAAATTTCTAACTCTCTCAGAGTGATAGAACTTTGCACCCTGGCCCAATTCTATCAAGGAAGGAAGAAGTTCGAGCAGCAACATCATCACCACATGGATGTGAGGGCAAGAAGAGAATGTCATTTCATTCACTAAGAAACAAAAAGTACCTCTGGTACGAGATAAAGACGTCCAAAAAAAAGTTCCCCTGGCCCCCTTGCCCCTCTTATAGTAAGGATGGAAGTAAAACTCATCCACACTATCAATCAAAGGCACTAAATGGTTTTGGGGGACCTTTTTGTGCCAACATGTGATATGTGCAACACCGGTCTGACAAGCCTTGGCTTCCAAGGCCAAGTTGGGAAAATGCTCAAATAAAAAGGCCACCAAAATGATCAAGTTGGTGAAGTTGGTAGTATCGTAATGACGACAGGACCTCTCAACATATACGTGATCCTGATCCAACCAAGTGTAAAGTGACCCCAAGTATCAAAGTTGGGAGGGGTACAACCCTACCTTGAGATGTCCTCACTGTCAGCCTGAACACAAACTCACGAGGTAAGTCATCTATTCTCCCTAGGAATATAAAATCTAATAAGTAAAGTAACTAAAAAAGTTGCTAAGTGTGAAGGGGAATTGATTTTAGGACCTTACTGACTCTTGAGAGCCCTGCTCGAAGTTTCCCCCCTGGGAAGATACTCAAAATCTTTGAACTAGTACCTCTGCCACATAGTGAAGGAATGTTTCATGCTACTTGTGATGTTAATAGGAACATATCATTACACTCAGAAGTGCAGAATGAAGTTCCTTCATTATATACTCCTCGAGGGGGTCCTCGTAGCCATCAGTAAGAATATGAGAACCCATGTAAGGGAGATGAATTATCTCACAAACATCCTCCATGATGATAGTTAACTCACCCCAGCCTATCACAAAAGTATGTGAATCCCTACTTCAATGAGAGATCAACAAGTTGATGGTGGAACCATGCTTGGATATTGTATAAGTCTTCATCCCTACTCCAACGAGAGATCAATAAGTTGATGGTGGAACCATGCTTGTCTATTGTACAAGCCTTCAGGATATCAATTGTGGTAATTAGATCAAGTCCCTCGAGCATGGATCTATAAGTAGGGATAACAAGAACATTATCTACCCAAAAAAAACCATTTATTGGGCGCACCCCGCAAGTTTTAAGTTAATCATTGGAATGAGGGAAATCACTAGGGTCTACCCTTCACACTAAGAATGGAATCAGGAAGAATAATGGGGAGATCGGGGGACTCACCTAAACCAACTTGGGGTTCCTCGGCTATTTTTGTAGAAAAATCCTCCTCAAATAGGGCGCTTGATGGTAAAGTCCAAAATCCCTCTATTACCGGGTACGCAAATAATCCTAGTGAGATTGCAGAGGGTTAGTCGTGAAACTATCAAAAATGTGTGGTTCAGATGAGGAAACCCCGGAAGTAAAGGTTCCCAATGAGGAACCCCTAGTAACAACTAGTTCCAACGAGGAACCCTCAGTAACAGCAACAGCCAACCCCACAAGATGGCATAACAGATGAACGATTCGTTTTCCCTCAAAAACTGATTCGGAGACCACCGGGCACTCCTGGACTCCGTTTGATCAAGTTAAACTCTTTAGCTCAAATGATAATGAATGAATCTTCGAAGGGAACTGAATACCCTTTCTAATGATCTGCCCCATGCGCGAATCATCCTTACGTTACAGACGAATGACTCGTTATACTCCAAAAGGTCACTGGGCGCTTCCGAACCCCATTTGACCAAAGTCAACTCTCCAAAATGAGTGAAGATATTTACAACATCAAAGTTCCTCGCATAACCTTCCCAACGGTCCACCCCGTGTGCGATTTGACTTACGATTTGGACGAATGATCCATTATCGTCTAATGATATCCTGTGTTTGACCCAAAGTTAACTCCCGGACACAGGAGTGGCCCAAAGGACTCTTAAAGGTATCTAAATTATCTTTCTAAAGGTATACCCGTGTGCAATTTGGATTTACGAATTGTGTTCTATGACCATTTTTCCAAAAAATCAGCACGAGACTATAGATTGGCAGGTCTATTTTCCTGCCTATCGGCAGTATGTTTAGGGTCACATGTCGATTGGCAGGTCTAGGGGTATGCCGATCGGCAGTACCCCTACACTATTTATAGAGGGGATGAGCTCACTCCTAAGACACCTCATATCCATCAATATCAGTGATCTCAGCAACATTCTTCTGTAATCGGCGAGGTTTCCTTGTGTGAAATTCCTTTCCACCTTTTATTCTCATACCCAATTTAGCAAAAATCTTCCTCTCTCTCATCCAACATTCATCCCAACTTGCAAGGAAGCTCCTCAAGGATCAAAATCAAGCCTCGAGTCTCAAAAGAACGTCCAAATACCCTTCTCTCTCTTTAAATTTCTTTATTTTTGCATCAGTTACATAAATTCTTACTTTAGATTATACTTTAGTTCATACACAATTTGTTATATTGCACATACTTTATTCTCTAGAAAAAAAACAAAACAAAGGAAAATAAGGTTACACCTATAAATTCCAATGGGATTATTCACCACATTTTCTCAAAAATAAATATCTTTTCTATATACACACACATAATAAGTTCCTGTTTGAAGCTATGGAATAAATCCCACCCATGTACCCCATGCGAACTACGTGAACTTTGATGACTTTATAGGCTACGTAGGCATTTTGGCCTAAAACCCGAGACTTGAGTCCAATTTTCTAATTTTCATATTTTCATCTTTTTCCTATTTTATCCATATGCATATTGTTCATATATATTATACTTATGATTCATACTTGGGTGTCTTATCTAACATATATTATCGTTTCATCATAACAATCAATATCTCGATAAATGCATACATCGTATTTTCTAGTTATCATTTTGGGAACATTCCTTTGGATGACCTCACTCTATCTTTTTCATGATATGAGTTGAGCGATTCTGATCTCCATTTATATATACACGCACACGCACTTCATGGAGAAATTAAGAAAAATAGTAACATAAGCCCATGAGAGATCGAAAGGGTGGGATGGGTGCCTAACACCTTCCCATTCCGTAACTTAGTCCCTCGAGCCTCTGAACTATTGATTTTGTAAACATCAGTTTGTCTTTGATGCCACTCACTCGAGGCGGCAAAATGTTCTTCTGCCTGTTTTGTGCAAAATAGATTGGCGACTCCATCTGTTTACATCACCCCACATCGATGATGGTCGAAGCATCCCTAGAGAAAAGGGCATGAGACCATCTCTCCCTCCCCGAGTGCGCGCGTGCGAGCATTAAAAAGCCGAGACGAGAGGAAAAAGCCATATGAAAGGATGGACACATGTATAAGAAACCTCGACTCTCGGCTCATAATTTTAGGAGTCCTCTTGGGGGGTTTTCTCAATTATTAGACTCAGCAACAGAAGTATCGTCTAGTGGAGACCTTGGAACTTGCATAGCCTCATCAAAAGAGTTTGCCTTCTCAGACTCCATAGATGCAGAGGGCTGTAACCCTGAGATAAAAGCACAGATTGTGACTGCAATACCCCGTGTTTTTATTTATTATTTTAATTAATTAATTGGAATATTCAAGAAAAATAAATTTTAGGATTTAATAATTTTTATTAGTTAAATATATTGATTATGATTTTAGAAGAATAAAACTTCAAGCGGAATCAAAATCGGATTTAAAATGAAGTTTTTATAAGAGTTATAAGTTAAGCCTTAAAAAAAAAGGAAAACCCATTTGTCACGGATTTAGTCTGTGACTAAAAAATGATTTTTAGTTGAATGATATTAAACGAAGGAGAATGGTAGTGGTGGCGTACCTGTTTGATTGATCAATCGACCTAGGGAGTCGATCGATCGACCCCAGCAGAAATCGTGTGCTTCAAGCTGTTTTTAATTAGAGTTTGTTTAGGATTAGGACTCCTAATCCCTATATAAGACTATTAATCCGTAGGGGGACTTCTCATAATCACTTTTTCCCAAGTTTTTCAACAGAAAACTCTTCGAAAAGTTTTTCCTCTCCACCAAAATCATCAACCTCCAACACAATCAAGTTTTTTGTCACAAGTTTGGGAGGCTTAATAGGGGCTTAATCAAGATTGATTCAAGAACACTTCTTTGCTAATTTTTCGAGAGGATTCCATATTTCTAATCATATTTTCAGCACGATCTTTATATGCATGAATACTCTATTCTTTTCCTTTAGTATTATGTGTTTTAAGTTTCACGTAAACACTTAATTACATGTTTTCTTAAAAGAAAGAAGTGACTTCATTAGGAAAAGTGGACATTAATTATGGGGCGGTTTTTATTAAATCTTTTAATCAAATTAATATTCATAACCCTTGGGTACGTAGGATTGATGAGTGGATTTTGGGTTGTATTGGTATAGGTTGCATGTAGAAAAACCCTAGTTTTAAATAAATGATTTTTGGGTTCGTATAACTCATGTAATTTATGTAGAGATAATGAAATTGAAATTTTGTTGTATAAATGACGAAAACTTGGTATATTTAATTTAAAATAATTAAATAATATTATTTGGGTATTTTGACATTGTGATAATTAAATTAAGGTTTAATTGTATTGGACTATCATGCGTAGTTTTATACGTTGATTAATTATGCTTTTGTGTGTGACTTGTTGGTATTATTATATTGCCTTTGTGACGATGGGATGTTGGGTAATTTTTGCTCTCCCTATATTTTAGGATGCCTTCTAGGTATTGGACTAGTGGGTAGGACTTTTGATGATTTATGCCTTCTAGGTATGGGACTAGTGAGGGTAGATTATTGCGTTTTTATCATCTTGGGGGTGGGCTGATTTTTTATACTTTTTCATCGTTACGCTAGCCTAGGCATGAGATTAGGTCGAAGGTTAGGATAGAAATTCTTCATATACATAGGGTAGGACATAATAATAACTTGGGGACCCTTAGTTATGGGACAAAGGGGTATTTTGAGGATCTCACATCGATTAAAAGAGTGGGGTGATTATAAATTGAGAAATTGAGAATTAATACCTAAGATAATAAGACGGGTATTAAAATATATTGGCGACATAATCAGCGAGGGTCGACAGTTAAACGGGATAGTCGGAATTTTATGTCATGTCATGTGTGGAACCTCGTCAATCAGCGAGGGCCGACAGTTTAAATGGGCTAGCCGGTGTTTTGACGAGGGGATGTGTATTTTGGTGGAGAAATCACCTGAGACGGAAGGACTGCCATAATAAATTGAGGATATAATAAAAATTGGTTAATTTAACAAATTTACATCGTGGGACTTGGGAATTTTAAAATCATATTGGTGTGCCTTTTAAATGGGTATCTCTATGGGTAGTTAGTAATTTATATTTATCGCGTTTAATTTTTTCGTTTAATTTAAAATATTCTATTGCGATATTTATTGCGTATAATGCTACTGTCTGGGTTCAAGGATCCTATTTGAGGGGAGTAGTTTGTATTCTTTCTCGGGTCTTGTCTCTAACCCATGCGTTGACTAATCTTTTTCAGGATTAGAATTGGAAAAGCTGCATAAGTTTATCGAAGTTATAGTTTGGAGGTGCAGCAGGAGCTGAATTACTTTATTGCTTTGTTTTAAGTTTAGACTTTCTTTTCATTCGCATTTCATTATGAGACTCAGTTGAGAGATTTATTCGGCCACTCGGTTCCAAAGTTGTTTAAGTATTTTCAGTTGGAGCATTTACAGTTGGTTTATTTATTTAGAGTTTATTTAATCACTATTGGAGATTGGATTTATTCGGAGTTTACATGTGATGGATCTTTTATCGCTTATTTGTTTATGATCATTTGAGATTGATTCAATTATTTATCTTATGGACTGATCTATTTATGTCTCATATCTGTCTCATGCTAAGAATGGTATTTATTTACTTCACGCTCGGCATAATTCGGCAGCGGTGGCTAGCCACCCCGTCTGTCGGATTGTGCGGGGTGTGACAGTGACGCCTGTAAAGTGGTATTAGATATTATTTCATTACTGATATTAATAACACTAGTCTCATCCAGATATGGATATGTGATAAGTGGGGAAGGACGTACTACAGGCAAGGGGGTTGGTTGAATTGGAAGTCTAGATTCAACCTCGGCCTCAACTTTGCGTATCTCCCTAATTATCCTCTCCCTCAAGTGTGGATATTATTCACCTAATTCGCATAGACATATGTACATTAAATAAGAAGAGTCTTGACCTAGGTTGACTAAGTGATCAAAGTACAAGTCTAATCTTTTTCAAA
Organism: Sambucus nigra; assembly: GCA_949130495.1. Lineage (NCBI taxonomy): Eukaryota > Viridiplantae > Streptophyta > Magnoliopsida > Dipsacales > Adoxaceae > Sambucus > Sambucus nigra. The sequence goes on from OX422211.1 coordinate 311,813,045, forward strand.
TGGTGAAGTAGTCAAGAACCACTATGCAGGTCACTGAGGAAGATGACCAGAAGGTCACCGAAAAATCAAGTTATCAATGGGAAAGGCAACCTATGTACAAAACCTACCCCTCCTAACTCTCTTCAACCCAGAAACTCCGTAGAAGTCACTAAAAACCCATAGAAAAACCAAGGATGGTCGCCGAAAAAATCAAAAGGCCATCGAAAAATAATAAAAACCAAAAAGAAATAGCGGAACACAAATCGAACGAAACAAAATCAAAGAAAGGGGTAACCTAATGAAAAGGAAGACTATGGAACGAAGGAGGAATGTCGTCCTAGCCTGAAAAAAGATGATTTGAAGAGAGAATAAAGGAAAATTGTTTGTCGCAGAAAAGCTTTGAGAGCGGGAGAAAATTGGTAGAAGAATGATAATGGTTTGAAATTTTGGGTATTTAAATGAAATAATGATTACATGCATTTGTCGAGGCAAGTATCATTAGTTAAAAATTCCCCAGGTAGGCCTACAGCCTCCATTCCTCAGCCAACACAATAATACACACACTTGCTGACATGTGTACAATCAAGGACATTCGAATGACATGTATGTCTGAGACACAAAAAGGATAGTCACAACCTCTGTATAACCCGTCCATGCCTCCAAAGTAGCTTTTGACACTATGGGATCCTATATGTACATGGGTCAAATGACTATACCTCTCAGCCTTCCATTCCTATTGAAGACTAAGCTCTAGGGGGTGATTAATATACACAAGTGTGGTCGCATTCAGGACGAGACTCGTCCCATCACCATGACCTATGCCCGGTGTTGATAAGACTTATGGGAACCCATTTATTTTGGCACAGGAAGTAGTCGACCTGCCCAAGCTGCATAAAGGACTTCCCGACACAATTCCAATTTCATTAATGGATCGTGTATCTTACAAACACTAAAATACTCGTGAATAAATTCAAATCGGTTACCAACAATTTCGGAGGAGATATTCAGGGACACCACTAATTATCTATGATCACATTAAGTTACTTATACAACTCAATCTCTTATGTTAACATCTATAAATTGTAAACCCTGGCCCGGGGAAAAAGGATGTAATCTCGAGCATTTAGAGACACTAATAAGATTATAGTAACCTCTTTGTGGACGTAGGCAAGTTGTCGAACCACGTATATCGTTGTTGTGTGTGTGATTTTACTTCATGCATTTGTGATTATTTTCATGGATCTTTATTGTGATATTTCTTGTACTCACAATTGGCTCTATTTGTGGGAATCAATTTATATTCCTAAGAAAATAGTCATCAATAGAAAGTTTCTGATGTCTCGCCACGGCATCAACATTCCTCAGGTTTGCAATACATAAGTGTCACACCCCGCCTACTTCTGGCATCGGCTGCCACCAAAACTAAGTCGAGCATGAGTAAATAAAATACCATTCTTAGCATGAGACAGATATGAGACAAAAAATACAATACACAAGATAAATGGTAATAAATCCCAAAAGATAAACCATCCAACAAAGCGATAAACAATCCATCTCCATGCTAAACTCAAAGTAAATCCAATCTCTAATAATATGAAACTGAATAATCTCCAACTGAATCCGTGAAATAACTAAACAAAATCCATAACAACTTTCGAACTGAATGGCCCAATCAAAACCATAAATTGTGTCTCAATATAAATGTGAAGGAAAGGAAACTAAACTACCAAACCACTATAAAAACATCAAATAGCTCCAGCTGCATTCCAAGAAAGTCTCCAAAGAATTCTATGCAGCTTCTCCAAACTTATCCTGAAAAGTTAGTCAGTGCACGAGGTCAGAGCCCCGATCATGAATACACACTACTCCCCTCAAATAGGATCCTTGAATTCAGGTCGTAGCATTATACATAATAAATATCATAATAGAGTATTTTAATTAAACGAGATAATTAAACGCGATAAATATAACTCACTAACTACCCGCAGAGATCCCCATTTCAAAAGTACACCAATATGATTTTAAATTCCCAAGTCCCACGATGTTAATTTAATTAAATTAACCAAATTTTATTATTGTTCTCACTTTTTATTATGACGATCCTCCCGTCCCGTGTGGTAATCCACCAAAGTGTCACACTTCCCCTTGTCAAATGGCCTCTGCTCCGTTTAAACTGTCGACCTCTCCCTATGAAAAGGTTTCGCACACGACACTACATAAATCGTCCTCTGACCCATTTAAACTGTCAGCCCCGACACATTATGTCGCCACATATTTTAATACCCTTTTTATCTTAGGCATTAATTCTCAATTTCTCAATTTCACAATTTATAAATTACCCCAACCTTTTAATCGATGTGAGATCCTCAAAATATCCCTTAATACATACCTAAGGGTACCCAAGCTATTAATACGTACTACCCTATATATAGGATGAATTTCTAACATAAACCTCAACCTAGTTTCATGCCTAGGCTATCGTTACGACGATAAAGTATCGAAAATCATCCCACCCCCGACATAATAAAGTCGTAATAATCTACCCTCATCAGTCCCATACCTAGAAGGCGTAAATCATCAAAAGGCCTACCCACTAGTCCCATACCTATATGGCATCCTAAAATACATGGATAGCAAAAATACCAAACAACCCGTCGTCAAAAGGGAAATTTAACAATACCAACAAGTCACACAAACAAGCATAATTAATCAACGTACAAAACTAGGCATGATAGTCCAATTCAATTAAATCTTAATTTAATTTTCACATCGTCATAAACATCCAATTAATCCCATTTAATTATTTTAAAATAAATACGTCGAGCTTTCACCATAAATACATCATATTTCCAATCTCATTATCTCTACACAATTTACATGAGTTATACTCTCCCAAATTCATTTAATTCAAAACCAAGGTTTTTCTACATGAAACCTACACCAATAAAATCCAAAATCCACTCATGAATCCTACATACCCAAGGGTTATTAATATTATTCATATTAAAGGATTTCATAAAAACAGGCCCAAGTTTTATATGTCCACTTTCCCTAATTAGATTGTTAATTGATTTTAAGAAAAATATGTAATTAAGTGTTTAGGTAACACTTAAAACGCATAATATCAACATAAAAGAATAGAGTATTCATGCCTGAGATTGATTTGAAGAAAAATTGGTAGCACGGTTGGATTCCTCTCGATAAATTAACAAAGAAGTGTTTTTTCACAAACCTGATTTAAACCCCAATTAAGACTTCCAAAACTTGATTATGCTGGAGGTTGATGATTATGGTGGAGAGGAAAAACTTTTGGAAGAGTTCTCTGGTAAAAATCTTGGGAAAAAGTAATTATGAGAAGTCTCCCTACGGATTATTAGTCTTAAATACTAATTAGGAATCCTAATCCAATTCCCACTCTACAAAAAAAGGACCGGCTTGAGCCAGATCTGAGGTAGTCGATCGATCGACTCCGTGGGTCGATCGATCGATCGAGCAGGTCGGCAGACAGACCCCCCACAAAATTTTATAAGGAAAAATAATCAAAAACTCAATAAAACTCCATTTTAAATTCAATTCTAATTCTGTTTGAAAATTTATTTTTCAAATATAAAAACCAACATTCGAAATTATAAAATTTATATAATCCAACATTTCATTTTTCTCCGATTTCCAAAATTAATTTAAAAATTCCCATTTAAAAAATCTGGGTTGTTACAATAAGAAAACCCATTCCCACCTAGGGTCAGGTCAGAGATTCGCCACCAAAAAAATCCTAGGTTTCGCCAAGAAAGGCATCCATCTAAAGAAAGACAAGGACCACTTAGGTCCACCCAGATCTCCTGGTTGATTGATGCTTACAAAGCCACGCTTCGAGAACAAAAGGAGGCCAGATGCCTCGAGGTGGAAGAAAATTCTCGCCTTTAAAGGCGACTTGAAAGGATGGAGAGAGATCTCCATAGAGATACCAGGAAACATCGTGATAGGACTCTTAGTCCTCAGGCGAGTAATACTTGCAACTGAGGGAGGAGCTCCAGGCGCAACCAGGATAGATCTGAACGTGTCAAGTCGGATCATGATCGATCAGAACATGGCTAGTTAGAAAGGCACCACAGGAGCAATGATTGTCAGAATGAGGACATCATAATTTCGGTTTGTAGAGAGATGTACCAACATCTAGCCCATCAAGGATCCAAGTTTACTGGGGAGCTAGTTAAGAGAGATCTCAATACTCAGATGAAATCCCCTTTTTCAAATGTGATCAAAGAAGAGGAACCCCTGAAGAAGTTTGTTGTTCCTAGATTTAAGATCTATGATGGGAAGACTGATCCCATCAACCATATTCGATAGTATAGGCAAGAAAAGACTTTGTAGATCCACAACGATGCTTTTATGTGTCAAATTTTTCCTTCTAGCCTACATAATATAGCATAGAAGTGGTTCGAGAAGTTGCCCCATAAGTCGGTTAGGAGCTTCAAGGACTCAGCAGAGGCTTTTACTACTCATTTCATAACCAGCAACTCTCATCCCAAGCAGATGGATGCATTGTTAATGATGAAGAAAAATTATAAGAGAGCCTTTGTGACTACGCCAAGAGGTATTGGGTTGTCTTTAATGAAGTGGAGAACTACTCAAAGTAGGTTGTTGTTGCATCCTTTTAATTGGTATACCGACCACATCTCTGTTGCACAAGTCCCTGACAAAGAAAGAGGCCAACGTCATTGAAGACCTCATGGCCCGTATTGAGAAATATGCTAAGGTTGAAGATGTGGTTTACTCTAATGCAGGTGACAATGGTAGAGAAAAGGTAAGTAAAGGAGGAGATAACGTGACACTCTAGAAAAAGGGAACAAGAATAGGAGCAAGAATGGATCTAAGAATGGAAAAAAAACTGATCCTTCAAAAGCATTCCAAGATGTTAACACAGTCTTTAAGGAAGCTATATATAAGATCTTGAGAAAAATCAAGGATCAACCCTTCATCAAGTGGCCCAAGAAGATGGTTGTTCACCCAATGGAGAGGAATAACGTGTTGAGATGTTCATTCCACAAGCAGGGCGGACATAGAACTGAGAATTGCAAATCTTTGAAGTCACACTTAGAAGAGTTGGCCTAATCTAGGAATCTCAATGAATACATAAATAAGAAAGTTTATAAGGTCGAAGCTAATGGCAACCCGAAATCGGACAACGTCCTTGACGATGGCATAGGACAGGAGTTCGCGGTGATCCATAGGGAATCAGACCTAAAGCAGATACAAGGGACTTCTATTGGGATGGAGCTAAAAAAGGTCACTACTGTCATGGAGGCATTCCAAAATGACCCTACTAAGAGCCAAGCTGGCAAGTGCCCGCGACCAGAGAACGTTGACTACACCAAACACATCGTCTTTACTAAAGAAGATTTGGTCGGAGTGAGAACCCAACATCATGATACACTGGGGATAACCCTTAGAATTACAAATTGGGACATCGACAAGCTACTAGTAGATCAGGTAAGCTCATCAGAATTGAGGCCACATTTCTGTTGGTCAGCTTCATACGAAAAATCATAATGCCATCGAGAAAGATAGTCATTCCAGTCAGAGCATGCAATATTTCAAAGATGATTGAGTTTTTAGTGGTGGACATAAAGTCCCCATATTATGCCATTCTAAGCAGAGGTTGACTGCATGCCATAAGGGCCATACCATCTACCTACCGCCCAAAGCTTAAGTGTATCACCGACCGAGGCATTATTAAAATTCATGGCGACCATGCCCCTATAACAAAGTGCTTCATGGAAGACATTCTCCCTAGGAAGGAGAAGAAAAAAGAACCAAAATATACTCCGAAAGAAGCCTAGGAGGGGGTTGCACCCTCTAAATAGAAATTATGGTATGACCGACCAGGGGTGGAGGAGACCAGGGTACACCCCGCTGGCAAGGTCATTGAAATATCGGAGGAACGTTGAGCTGATAACAACTTGCCAAAAAGAAAGTTTCTGATCGAAAACACACTCGTCGATCACGAAAAGAAAGAATAGGTTGCCTTCTTGAAAAGCAATCTAGATGTTTTTACTTGGGAATCATATGATCTGCCTAGGATTGATCTCGATGTTACTTTCCATCATCTCCATATTGACCCGACCTTTAAGCTGATCACAAAAAATCTCACCGAATAACCCTTGAGAAGGCTAAAGTGGTGGAAATTAAAGTAGGGAAGCTTTTAGACGCAGGATCCATTAGGGAAGTTCAGTTCCTTAAATGGTTGTCCAACTCAGGAGTGGTACGAAAGAGCAACGACAGTATACGGTATTAACTTAATGGATCTCAACAAAGCATGTCCCAAAGACATCTTCCCACTGCCTAAAATCAATGAGTTGGTTAACGCTATGATGACACATGAAAGGATGATTTTCTGGATTCCTATTCAGGGTACCATCAAATTCCATTGTTCATCCCCTAGAAGGACAAAATGTCCTTCCTAACCCCTATTGGGTTATACTGTTATAAGGTCATGTCCTTTGGCCTAAAGAATGCAGGAGTAACTTATCAGAGGTTAGTCACGAAGATGTTCAAAAAATAGATGGGAGACACAATGGAGGTCTACATCGATGATATATTAGTCAAGAGTAAGAATAAAAATGACCACCTCACGAACTTAACCAGAACCTTTGAGATCTTCAGGAAATACCGAAATAAACTTAATGCAAGTAAGTGTTCATTCGGTGCCTAGTCAGGAAAGTTTTTGGGCTATTTGGTCAATAAAAATGGAATTGAGGACAATTTAGATCAGATTAACGTGATCACCGGGGTCCTGTTTCCACAGGCATTACAAGATGTTCAAAACCTCACTGGTATGCTCGCGACACTTAATCGCTTCATCTCAAAGTCTTCAGAATGATGCCGACCATTCTTTCAGCTCCTGAAAAAGGATAAATGCCTCATATTGAATTATGACCGTTCAAGAGCTTTGTAGGAGATCAAATCCTACCTTAGAAAACTACCTTTATTAGTGATTCCAAATGATGGAGACTCATTAATCTCTACCTCATAGTATCAGACCATGGTATAAGCTCAAATTTGGTGTGTGAGAAAGAAGGAGGACAATATTTCGTTTATTATGCTATCAAGACACTTCTGGACATAGAACAACGTTACTTACCCTTGGAAAAGCTTGTCTATGCACTGGTGGCCACCTCAAGAAAGCTTAAACGTTACTTCGAATCTCACTCAATAACGGTGATCACTTCTTACCCTCTTAAAGTTATTCTTTGAAAAGTCGACCTCTCTGAATGACACTTAGAGTGGTCAGTGGAGCTCGGTAGATTAGATATCCACTTTCAACTAAGAATGATAATTAAAGGGAAAGTCTTGACAGACTTTATTGCTAAATTTATGATGGACTAGCGTATCGACCTGTAGGAAATGGAACAATCAATAGATGAGGAAGCATAATCTAAGGATTGGACCCTATATGTTGATGGAGCCTCCAATTCTAAGGGGGAAAGATTAAGAATCTTCCTTGTCACACTGAAAGATACTACTATCGAATAGGGAATTAGACTTGGATTTGAAGCCACCAATAATGAAGCTGAATATGAAGCACTGATCGCTGGCTTACGCAAGGCTTAATTTCTGGGGAAAAGTCCCACAATCTGTACGCCGATTCCAAACTAGTCTCCAAGCAAGTTAGTGGAGATATCAATTCAAAATATGATAGAACGACAAACTACCTAACTGTGGTAAATCGTCGAGCAAGTCCTCCTCACATAGAAGGCCCATAGTTGGATGGATCAAATCGCCTATCTACAGAGTGGCATACTGCCTAACGAAAAGAGATTAGCTCATTAAGCAAGGGTGAAAGCTTCCCATTTTTACATCTCCCAAGAGAAAACCTTTACATAAGATTATTCACAATCCCTTACCTCCAATGCGTCCACCCACATGACAGCGAGCAAGTGCTTAGCAAACTTTACGATGGTATTTATGGGAGTCACGTATGAGGGAGGTCATTGGCCTTTCAAGAAATTAAAGAAGATTACTGGTGGACTCACATGAAAAAGGACACAGGCACCTATTTTTGTAGATGTAAAAAATGCCAGAAATTCTCTCCTATGGTCCACCAGCCAGCTAGCGACCTGAAATCTCTGACAAGTCCCTAACCATTCGCGCAATGGGGGCTAGATATCGTGGGACCACTACCTACTGCACCTGAAAATCATAGGTATTTTTTGGTTAGCACAAATTACTTCACCAAGTGGGTAAAGGTAGAACCGTTGGCGAACATTCGCAATGCTGACATGACTAGGTTCTTCTGGAAAAGCATCATAACAGGCTTTAGGATACCAAGGACTGTCATCACTGATAACGACATGCAATTTAAAAGAAAATTATTTCAATTTTTTTATGATAAGCATGCCATCAAGAACCTTTCAGTTCTATGGCGTATCCTAAAGGCAAGGGTCAGGCAGAAGCTTCCAATAAGACTATGCTTGATGGACTAAAAAACAGGTTGGAAAGAGCCAAGGGTTATAGGCCTACCATACTTCTCCTAAGAGACCTACGGGGGAAACACCTTTCCTTCTTACCTACTTAAAGGAAAGCCATTATCCCACTTAAAGGAGGTCTCCCTACCATCAGAACCACCTTGATCGATCAAGGCCTAAACAATGAGGCATTGCGCACTGAACTTGACTTAGTAGACGAGCAAAGAGAATAGGCCACGATCAAGTTGGCTTCTTACCAACAGCAGCTGGCCAATCAGTATAACAAAAGAGTATGTCCTAAGGAAATTCCTCGGTAGTGTCGTAAAACCATCAGATGGCAAGCTTGGGCAAAACTAGGAAGGACCTTTTAAGGTGATAAGGGACGACCTTCAAGGAGCATATCACTTGGAAACGCTGGAGGGTAGGGATATAATAAGAGCGTGGAACGCAACCAATCTCAAGAAGTTATACTTTTAGTCTTCTTTATATTTTCCAATCTCAGGAAGTTCTACATCTAGTCTTCTTTATCTTTTGTCAGCACATTTAGTTTATGCAAATTTTTATTTCAAACTTATGTTTTTTTTGCAAGTTATTTTTAATGAATAAAGGCCATTTGGCCGTCTCACTTTGATATTATATATTGGTTGCTTCAATTTTTTTGATTTCATCTCATTATTACACACCCTTTCCAAATGGAAACTCCCTCGTGCATAGCAAAACTCCTGGGGATTACAACAAGTTAATCAACTTGCTTCAATCAAGGAATATCATGTGTCGAGAACGGACTATCATAGTTATAACAAGTTAATAAGGTGTTTCAATTACTACAACCCTCAGGTCTTTGTCACAAGCACAAAAGACCTCATGAGTTTCCCCAGCAACAATAATGTAGGCCTCTTTTTAATGTGAAAGTGTTTTTAGGATGACAGAAACAAACTTTCTTTTTATGAAAAACTTTTTTTTCCAATTTTATAAACCACACCAAGTTGTGAACCAATTTTAACTTAACCAAATTTTATCTTGATTAATCCTAAACATGCATCTAGTTATTAAAGCAAGTAAAACAAAGTAAAGAATACTCACAACGCCAAATGTACGAGGAAACCACTAAAGGGAAAAAACCTCCGAAGGCCCAAGCCAAACTCACCATGATATGGTTTTACGAAGTACAAAGACAGACTTACTCAATGAATTGATCCCCACGGGTCTTGATGTGTCTTTGAATCTTCAAACACTCCTCCACAGTTTCCACGTAGAAAGTCCTTCTTCCACGATGCTCGTTCACAACACACGCATCCACGTATGTTTTGGTGTCCACCGATATGGCTTTATGTCATCTACGATGTTGAACATGAACTCCTTCACCTTTTCACCGCAAAACCCCATGTTCAAGTGTAGAACAAACTCTTCTTGTTGAAACAAAGATCATAATAGCATATGTGAATGATAACGCGGATCTTTGAAACTCTAAGGACGTATTTGGCTTTAGAAAACATGTGCAAACAACAATCTGGTTGTATGCTATTTTTACAAAATCCGCACTTATGAAATTCTGATGAAAACACGCCTTTTATAATTTTCTTGAGGTGGCGGCTCATTCAAGCGACTTTGACGTATCTCCCGAACGTGATTGACATGTCGTTCGAATGACATGTCTCTCTTACTTGAACAAATGGTCAAGTCATTTGAGCTACCCAACGAATTAGTGATTGTTTTTAACACAAATCTAATCCGTCCTTATCAGAATAAAACAAAGTGTAAACCTTTTCAAACTCTATAAAAACATTTTAAAAAGATTTCTTTAATAAAATAACATCGTTAAACATTTTAAAATAAATTCCGAGTCCCATTAAAATTATGCAGTCTTACTTGAGTGATCTCGGAATGCAATTTGACTTGAAGACGAAATATACACCAAAAATCGGCATGATAAATCTTTGACGCTTTGCCGCAACATCTTTAATAAAACTTCATGTCATAGACTGTGTGGGATCATGAAAAATAAAATCTATCTATGAAACAAATACAATGTTTTGTTCCAGGAATAAGTCAAAACTACAAATGGACTAAATTGAAAATTTTGTCCTTATAAATCTCCCTCTTTGACTATTCCGGGACAAAACCCAAACCGTGAAATGCCTAAGTCAGGTCGTCAATCCGTATGACACCTAAATCCCATCCCATAAACCCAAAATCAAAAATTACATGACAAGACTAGTATATGATGGTTCGGCAAGCATGAAACGTCTGAATGTGATGTAGACTTGAAATCTCGAATCTCGAAAGCATACCTACACACATGAAATAGACAAACATTTACCCAGTGAAGTATGGAGGAGCAAATGATATAAATCATATGAAAACATGTGAGCAAAATATTTTGATACCAATAATAATATAATCAACATTATAAAATCAGGATATCAAATTGCACATAAACAAGATACCAATGAAGATATAAATTTGTGCAATAAATAAAAAACCTTGCTCAACAAATCTCCCTCTGCATCACATACTCTTTCCCCCTACATCACATACATCTCTCCCCCTTTTTGTCTCGAATAGACAACCTGGTGAAAAGATAAACAAATCTAGCATGTGATAATCAATGAAGTATATCTAGTTAAACATGAAATGCCAACTAATAAAGATAAAAAAAAGATGTCAAATTCGTAGATAGCAAATAAAAATCCAACAAAAAGAACCATCAATCTAAGCAGGTGTGACTAAACGATCACAATGTAGTAAAAGATGTAATCAATATGAATCTGCATATAAACTGTCCAGAAGTAACCCAACAGTATAAAAAATTATACCAATATGAACCAAGGTACTGAAATAGAGGGAACCAGTAGAAAATCCCTCAGCAGGTCGCTCAAATCAGACTGCCCTGTCGCTCGAACAACATAGTCTTCTCGCGAGATGACTTTGTGCGACAACAAGTTCTCGATCGAACAAGAAAACCAAAAACCCAGTTCTAGATCTGAAAAACATACAGTTTCGTCCAGCGAAACAATTTCGTGAAAAAACTAACTGGATGTAGAAGTAAACTGCAAAATAGTAGCAAAACAATAGAGAAACACATAAAATAATGTGAGGTACATGCTAACATAGTACCGATATGCCTAAATATGAACATGGAATGTATGGGCATGAACTATAACAAATGAATCACAATTTCAACACATCAAAATGATCAAGAAGCTCTAATTGATAGCTATAAATCATCAAACTTTATTGTAGCCATATGTGACAATTAAAGAGTGAGCTTAATGAACTTAAACAAACATCATGCACACAAATATGGAATTTTGACGATTCTACAAATAATAGCGTCATGACACGATTTTTCAATGTTAGGATTCGTGGTGCAAGCCCATTTAAATCATTCATCCAAACTCCCTCAAATATATAATTATTTTCTTTTAGAATGAACATAAACTAGTTGGCCTATATTTTGGCATATGATTATTTTTATTGACTTGATTTTATTTTTGGCTCTTTTAAACAGAGGCTTTCATGACGAGTTAATTTTACACTCTCACAGTCCTTTCCTTTGAACATTCATCATATTTTCAATTTCAGTCCTCACGGTAAATGGTTCTTAGATGCACACCTTCTCCTTAAGTCTACTTACACATAGATGACAAGATTGTGATAAGAACATCTCACCAAACTCAAATATGCAAGAGAAGTCAAACATCCATATAAACTCGTGCATGTGTGTAAGATGGAATATATACAAAGTCGAATCAAAATGCATATCAACTTCAAAACAACCCCATAATACAATGGTTAAGATCATTCTAAGCATCAATAATTATGACCAAATGTACTAGCCACGTGGATAATGAAAGGATGGAGGTCCAAGCACACCAATATGCCACATCAAACATGTAAACTCAAAACTCTAAAATAAATCGAAAATCTTTTGGCTTTTCAACATATTTTAATTCAAATAAAAGAAAAATCGTTTTGTATTTTTCAAAAAAATGAAACCAATAATCTTTTTGTATTTTCTCAACAAATTTCTCAAAAACAAAATCTTTTTGTATTTTTTTTCAAATAAGACTCAATTAAAAAAAATATGATTCAAAAGATACACGTCATAACACTAGCAAGATATAAATCATAATGCAAAGACTAGCGTATGACAAACATGGCAACACAATCATCCTTTAGATCTAGTATGGGAAGAATCAAGGGCATCCAAATGAGAACCATGAAGTTTAAATCCTAAAGCCTCTAAGTCCGATTTCCTAACCCAAGTATGTGTGAAATTATGCATGGGGGTTTGAGAATTGAAACGAATTTATTCCTTAACTTCCTAGCAGCATTCCTAAGGTCATAGAAAAAACGTCTAAGGTGACCTTTCCTACCACAATGTGTGCAAGTGTAAAGACGGCGGGAATGATTACCAAAATGTCAATCTCTCCTCACGTTCCTAGTTGGATCTCACACATGGTTGGTATTGTCTTTGGTAATGGGAGCAACTCTATCATCGTAGCCTATACTACACCTATCACCTTTGACTTGGATGGTGCCTAACATCCTATCCAACTTTTCTGACCTAGCTTCCAAGTCAAACTTCACCTTACTCGGGTCTTTCAACTTCTCTTATAACTCATAAATCCTAGACTCAAGCACACGCCTGGATTCCTCACACTCGAGAATCTCCTTTTTCAAAGTCTCCATCAAACCACAAAGAATATTTATCTCTTTCTTCACATATTCTATTTTCTCCCTAAGCATCTTCTCCCGTTCCGTAAGATCCTCAATCAAAACATCATTATTTTCTACAGCACGCTCATTCAACCTAGCTTGCAATTTAGAATTTTCCTTTTTCACCTTTGCCACCTCGGCATACAATTCATTAAAGGCAACTTGCAACTCTTTCACATCAACATCCTCTTCCTCACTCGCTTCACCCTCACTCACTTGGGATTCAACGATCTCGAAAGTGTCATGAACATGAGAATCTTCATGGGAAGATTTATCATCGTCGCTCACATGACATGCCAAGAAAGTAACAAACTTTCTCTCATTGGGGGAACTCTCTCCCTCTTTTGGATCACTATCACTTAAGGAGGCACTATAAACTATCGATTTTTGCCCTCTTTATTAAGTCTAGTGGGACACTTGACAACTTTGTGACCATACCCCTCACACCCAAAACACCTATCCGACTCAACCCTATTAAATTTCTCACTCTTATCCTTAGGGATGGACTCTACCTTGTTATTGAATTTCTCAAACTTTTTGGCATCTTTCGATTACTTTTGAAATTTAAGAAACTTTTTGAACTTCTTTGCCAACAAGGCAACATCCTCAAAATCGGAATCAGAATCTTCATCCAAAACATTAGTCTCCTCCTTCCGATATTTCAAAGCAATGCCCTTTTCTTTCTTAGGCACTTTTTTGGAGGTAAACATATCGAGTTCATAGGTTTGTAAGTCACCTACAATCTCTTCAAGGTTCGGCAAATAGAGCATACCTAAAGAGTTTAAAACGGTCACTTTTGCATCAAACCTACTCAACAAAGATCTCAATTTTTTCTTTATCACACGGTTGTCGGGAATATTTTATCCTAAGTTAAAACGACGAGTTGACAATATTATATAACCTAGTGTAAAACTCATCAAACGACTCACTTTGTAACATCTTAATCGTCTCAAACTGTGTAGTGAGGTTTTTTAGCTTAGATTCCCTAATTGTGTTAGTGCCCTCATGAGTAAGTGCAAGTGTATACCAAGCCTCTTTTGAAGTTTCACAAGTCATGATTCGATTATACTCTTCCGGTGTGACATGTGAGGAAATTACGTGCAGACCTTTAGAGTTGTAAAGTGCAAGTCTTTGTTTGGCTTCGGTCCATGACTCAACGAGTTTCAAACTAGTGACCTCACCCTCTCGTGTGACAGGTGGTGACAAACCCTTTTCAACCGCTAACCACACACGCTCATCAATGGATTTTAAATCACTTCTCATTCTCATCTTCCAATAAACATAATTTTTTCCATAAAAAATAGGAGCATGAAAACTTTCCATACCGCCAAAATTCATCCTGAAAAACCCAAGGGATCAAACACAAATAAGGAATATGTTTGTAGCTCTATTACCAATATTTAGGCCCCTTTTTAATACGAAAGTGTTTTTAGGATGACGGAAACAAACTTTCTTTTGATGAAAAACTTTTTTTTTTCAATTTTATAAACCACACCAAGTTGTGAACCAATTTTAACTTAACCAAATTTTATCTTGAATAATCCTAAAAATGCATTTAGTGATTAAAGAAAATAAAATAAAATAAAGAATACTCACAATGTCAGATGTACGAGAAAACCACTAAAGGGAAAAAACCTCGGACGACCCAATCCAGACAATCACTATGATATGGTTTTATAAAGTACAAAGTCATACTTACTTAATGAATCGATCCCCACGGGTCTTAACGCGTCTCTAAATTTTCAACCACTCCTCCACAGTGCCCACGTAGAAAGTCCTTCTTCCATGATGCTCGTCCACAACACACGTATCCACGTATGTCTCGGTGTCCACCGATATGGCTTTATGTCATCTACGATGTTGAACACAAACTCCTTCGCTTATTCATCGTAAAACCCAAAGTTCAAGTGTAGAACAAACTCTTATTGGTGCAAACAAAGATCACAATAGCATATGTAAATGATAACTCAGATATTTGATACCTTAAGGATATATTTAACTTTAAAAACCTTAGAAAACATGTGCAAACAACGTTCTAGTTGTATATTGTTTTTACAGAATGTACACTTACAAAATTCTGATGAAAACATGCCTTTTATAATTTTCTTGAGGAGGCGGATCGTTCAAGAGACTTTGACCTGTCGCTCAAATGAGATTGACATGTCGTTCAAACGATAATGAATGGTCAAGTCATTTAAGAGACCCAGCGAATTAGTGATTATTTTTAACACAACTCTAATCCGTCCTTATCAGAATAAAACGAAATGTAAACCTTTTCAAACTCTATAAAAACAATTTAAAAACATTTCTTTAATAAAATAACATCCTTTGACATCTTAAAATAAATTCTGAGTCCCATTAAAATTATGCATTCATACCTGAGTGATCTCGAAATGAAATTTGACTTGAAGATGAAATATGCACCATAAACCGACATGATAAATCTTTAAATCTTTGTCGCATCGTCTTCAATAAAACTTCATGTCACAGACTGTGTGGGATTGTGATAAATAAAATCTTTATACGACAAAAATACAATGTTTTATTCCAGGAATAAGTCAAAACAACAAAGGGAGTCAATTGGATAATTTGTCCTCACAAACAAAATACCTATATGGGATCCTTAGGCAATTAAGCCAACCTAGGTTTGTCACCAACTGTGTTGGTCACAAAAGGCCTACTACGCTGGATGGCCCATAGACCAGGTACATTCTCACCATCATCTCACTTAGGCCTAAGGGAGTTTGATGACACAACCCTAAAGGTAAAGTAGATGGAATGATACTGCTAAGGTATATTGGACTGGAAGAATGTTAAAAAACATGATAACAAATGTCTAACACTTGTTCTTAATATCATTTAGTGGGCTGAAAAGCCCAAAATGATCAAACCTAAGTACTAGCCCATTTAAATATCAAAAGTCCTAAAATGGTCAGACATTATTATTTGGTCAATAAAGGTTAGAAGTAATTAAAAAGCAAACAGCTCTTTCTAGTTCAAATATAAAAGACATTTATTAACTCATGTTTAGTCAACACATGCTCAAAATATGATACAAGTTAATAAATTAAGCTTTATATTGACAAAATTTGGGAAGTACAATTACATCAACACCAAAATACACAAGGACCTTAGACAACTCAGGATGGAGAGCAAGGTAATCTGTGACGCAATCTCTTCAGTTGTCACCTATTTTAGGAGTGAACTCCTCCACATCATCTTCAAGGCAATTATCTAGGAGTTGGGTAGGGATAGCATTAATTGGATCCACTTGTCATCCCTTGAGAAAGGGTTGTGCAATAGGCCGCACACTCGACCTAGTGCTTGTACCACAAACTTGACTCCTTAGGATTCTTAACCTCCCTAAAGGCACTCAACCACTCACGAGCAAAAGTAAGATCTTCTGCCTCCTTGAGCCTTTTTGGGGTATCAGCCCATCTCGCATTATAGTCATCTACCTAGTCTCCTCGGGGTCCCATTATGAACAGATGACTCAGTCTTGTGACGTATCCCAAGAGCCTCGCGATGTCTCTCTAGAGTCCAGTTGCAATCACATATGCTCTTCGAAACATCATTATCGGCTTGGAGCACTTCACCCATTTGGCCTACTTCAGTGGTCTCTATAATATTGGCCTTCAAACCTTTCACCTCATCTTGAATTGAAGCAACGATATCCTCTATAGCTTAAAGATCGTCCTTCAGCCTGGCGACCAGTTCGGAATTATTCTTATATTGTTCAGTCCTCGCCCTCAAATACTTGTAAATATTTACAAAAGCCTTGCAAGGTTGGACATTGATATTGGGCCCCAGGACCGTTCCCAAACTTGAGGCTACAGATAACACAACAGGTGAAACCATAAACATATATCAGTATGTATGGAGGAAGCAAATCAATAGAAATAGAAAAGTTTCTCTTTTATTCATTAATAAAAGGGGGGCCAGAGGCCAGTATAGTCAAAGCAAAGAAAAAAATTATAAGGCATCAAAATTTTGTGCAATAAAAAGGAAAAAACTCCTAATCTAAAATCCATATTCCTTCACTTGCTCGACTTCAATAACTTCCTTCCCCTTCTCAAAAACCCTTTGATCCTGGTCAGCATCCGTTCTGACCTCAGTAGGCACATCCTCAGCATGGTCGGCAGGCTGACCAGCACTCTACTCTCTCTCTACAAAGTGGTTGAGATCAGTAGAATGAAGACCAAAGAGATCAAAATTAGTAGGATCCCCTACAACTCCCAATACTTGGACCCAACCTTTCTTGAAGGCCACCTTCTTTGCATAATCTCGTTGGAGCTCCGCATCATCATAGGTTGCATTACATCCCTCAGTGTAGCTACCATCCTTCTCGTGTGGGAGCTCCTCCTATAACTTCTGGACTTTACTAGATAGACTCTGATTTTCCTTAGATAACTCTTCCTTCTTGACAACCACCACCTTCTTGGATGCCTCAAGATTGGCATATGCCTTTCCCGACTTCTCCTTTTCCTACTCTCATGTTATGCGAGCGTCAGAAAAGGACTTCTCACACTTTTCCAGAGCCTCTTTAATATCTTATTTAATCTTAGACGGGTCAGCGTAACCATCAAAAAAAGTTATAAAATCTGCCAAAAACTGCACGAAAGAAAAAGAGTTAAGTCAATACAAAGAAGAAAGAATGCAGAATAGAGATGATTTATGGATAAAGATAAAGAATTACGAGGGCAAGTCCTTGAGGAGACTTAAAAGAGAGTTGGGCAACCCCCAATCATGAGTAACGCTCGTGGTATACGATAAGCACGTCCCCCTTTAAACGATCAGGGGCAAGGGCAGGGTTGTTGCCCACATTAGCCCCCTCAACACCAGCAGTGATGAAGGGGACTGTAGGGGCCTTTAAGACCAATTTTTATTGATCTTATCCCTCTTATTCTCTTCCTCTATCTCTCTCTCTCTTCCCTCCTCTCTTCTTCTTCCCTCCTATTCTATTTCTCTTCCCCTTGGCTCTTGAGGTATAACCACTAGCCCTAGGGGAATCTACCTCCGATGTCTTCAAGGACTTGAGCCGACCAGATAGAACTGCTTGATCTTCATGATTATTAATCCTCAATACCCTCCTCTTAACTAGGGGATCCATATATTCTTCTTCTTTTTATTTTATTTCTTCTTATTCTTCTCCCTCCAATTTTTCCTCATCTTTTCCCTCTTCCTCTAGCACCACTAGATTAGAGGGACCAACTTCTAGAGCCTTCAGTTCGGGGACTTTATTGACCGATCGATCAATGAAACTGCTTGTCATAATTTTATATTCGAGTATGTAGGCTACAAACCTTGGAAGCCTCTCCTTAACCCTACAGGCCTTCAGGAGTTCAGGAATAATAACTTCACTTCGGTCAGGCTCTTAATTTTTTTTAAGAGTTGCAGAATAAAAGAAGAAAAACATCAGTCAGAGGGCAGGAATCAAAATAAACGATAAGTAAACCAAAGAAAAAAGAAATCGACCTATTTGATCCCTCCCCAAAATCTAAAATCAAGGGGGCCGAATTCTTTCGCCCTCGCGAAGTGGAGGACTTTATCAATTTTTGGCAATACACCCATGGACCCTGTAATCCTTGTGAGAATCTGGGAGGTTTACCATGAGGACCCTATCAGCCTTTCTCATCTTCAAGTACAAAATACCAACAGTAGTTAGCGACCAGACATAACACTAACACATCTCAATAAGACCCCGTTTAGTCCCATACAATGTGTTTATCCTATATACCTCATTCATAATTTTCTAAACGTTGGGGACACACTGGGCAGGAACAATATCAAAGTATTTAAAGAATCTGAGAAAGAAAGGTTTTTGAGGAAATGTCAAACCACCTTAGGTTATCAACAGGGTGTGAATCAAGTACCCCCTTCAATATCACAAACATCTCTAGGGAGAGAGGCAGAGTCAATTTCTACCAAGTCTAGAATATTATAAGATTTCTGAAAGTCACTTTAACAAAGAGAAAATCCTAAATACAGCTGAAGAAAAAATCACTAAAGAGGAAAGTTGAGGCAAGATTAGCTAAACTTACAAGAATAAATGGAGATCTTAACAGAAATGGAATATTGAACAAGAAAACTCTGGAAACTTAGCAAACAAGGGGAGGAATGAAGGGTCAGCTAATAGAAGAAATGTATCGCTAGTTTGAAATTCAAAGCTAATGATGAACGTGACATCATAGGTTAATTTTAGCACTTCATATGGCTGTTCGGACAAGGGTACCCTTGCATCTTCAATAAAACTACAAATGTGTCATAGTGTTTGGCTCAGGGCGAGCGTACCCCCCTTAAATTCACCAGAACAACAAAAATGCCATTTTGGTTTCAAGAATAAAAAGTGTAAAGTTTTGGGCTTTAAATCTAATTAAAACTTCTTAGCCCAAACATTTGCTCCAAAAAGTTTAGATATAATTGTGAGAACCCATTTATTTTGACCCAGGAAAGTACCCGACCAGCCCAAGCTGCATAAAGGACTTCCCGACCCAAATCCAATATTCATTAATGGCTCGTGTATCTTATAAACATTGAAAGACTCGTGGATAAATTCAAATCGGTTACCAACAATCTCGGAGGAGATATTCAGTGACACCACTAATTATCTACGATCACATTGAGTTACGTGTATAACTCAATCTCTTATGTTAACATCTATAAATTATAAACCCTGGCCGGGGGCAAAGGGATGTAATTTTGAGCATTGGAGACACTAATAAGATTATAGTAACCTCTCTATGGATGTAGGCAAGTTATCTAACCACGTAGACCGTTGTTGTGTGTGTGATTTTACTTCATGTATTTGTGATTGTTTTGGTAGATCTTTATTTTGATATTTCTTGTACTCACAAGATGCATCTATTGTTAGGACCATAGCATAGAGGCCCATTTTAACCAGTCTCGACCTCTGAGACCTCATCCTCATAAAAATTTTGGTCATACACAAATGTTTAATATGCGATTCAAGATGACTATATGCCTCGACTTTGCCAAGTGTCAGCCTCGTACTACACTGATAGGTCATGACCTTCATGAGATTCCTAAGGCGATCTCTACAGTCTCGGAGTTATCTCACTAGAAAACCAACTTCTTAGTCTCTCCTTGGCTGAGACCTACGAATATGACTTTAATACCTCATGTAAAACACATGACTGGTCCATCATCAGGCCACGTGGACCATACCATTACAATAGATATCCAACCTACGTGAGGGAATATTTCATCATCATGACATACTTGTGTAGAGGATATAAGGAACTCTTGTGGTGGAAGACCCATCTCGTACACACCTGGTGCATGCTTAGGGGGCACACTTTGCACCCCCAAACCTATATATAAGAACTTTTTCTTACTGATCATGGATCGTGAAATTGTTAACTTAGTAAAAACTCTGTCCATTTGTAATCCTAGAGCGAGAAAGATTGAGTGACTATAAAACATGACCTTCAGTGCCCAATAGTAATATAACACTTGATATACCTAAGTATACCCTCTTCCAAGCTTGGAACCCACTCGGCCAAGGCCCTCCTTGACAAATCATCAGATAGATATATATTATGACTCGGTATGGAGGTTGAAAAAGGAGGCCTCGGCCTCATCCATTACATCACGTCCTATGATCTCAGTACCAACAACCATCCTACCAAAGGGCTATCTCATCTCGGCATCATCCCAGATTGGACCCCCTCGGCCAAGGCTGACCAAAAGCAGACAATCAGTTTGTGCAAGTAATGATTTGGCCTTGCACCCATCCTCACAGGGCCTCATCCTCGACCTTGTCTCAGAGCACAGTTAAGGATTTTAGCATCAAATGTCTTATGACTCAAGTACACTCAGCCTCATCCACCACCTGGAGGATGAAGACCGACTGAAGATAGCTCAGCATAGGAGTTACATCAGCGGACTCATGTCCCATCGACCTCGTCCACGATAGTGGGGCTGAGGCTTCTACACAGATCTAGATCAACATGAGTAACTATCCTAAAAAATAATGTCTCGTCAACTTCTCGACCCAAATACACTTTAGCCCTCAGCCTTCCATCCATGTTAAAGACTAAGGGCTAGGGGGTGATTGATATACCAAATATGTCCTCGTCTTAGAGTTAGACCCCTCGATCAAGTCTGACTAGTTATAGACCATCAATTTAGGACAGATATAACTCGGTCTTACACCTATCCTGAAGGCCTCATCCTTGGCCTATGCCCTCAGCCTCGACCATCATGCCAGTAACCTCGACCATCAGGTAGTGAACTTAAGACCTCGGCCTAGGGGCCAACGCGGAAGGCATCGGCCTCAGCTTACATGTTGGTTCATAACCCCCAAGCCTCATCATACAGTGATAACATCGATGACCTAAGGTATCCTCGGCCTTATCCATGACAGTGAAACCGAGGATCCTACTTAAATATAACTCAGCCTCAACAGCAATCCCATCAGAAGATGGACTCATCGTCTCGACTGTGGACTTATCCTGAGCTGACTTAGCCTCGGCCTTTAGGAGGATAGTAAACATACCCCATAAAATTTCTCTTATGATCTACTACCCTCGTCTCGATCATCACCCGAACGATGAGGACAGGAGGTGAAAGCTCAGTAGAACAGGTGTCATTCCATCAGTGGACTCTAGCTCGATAACTCAGCCATGACCTCAGCTTGATTCGGCTTGGCCTCGGCCTCATATCTCTCATATTGCATATTCACCTCAACTCTGAATACCAGATCTTCATGTACAACCCCAGTGATCTTAAAACAAGTGTATCCTAGGCCTCATCCTCCTACTTAAGAGATGACGACCAACCCTAGATAACACCATCATCAGTAAATCCCATCTGGGGATTAACTCATCATCTCAACCTCGGCTTGAACCCTTCATCTGAGACCACACTTTCCAGTTCCCAGTACAAAGTCAAGCACTGCATCAGTAACCTCATACTCGGCCAGGCCGAGACCTCTGTAGATGAAACCATACCGTACGCGCAGTAGAAGGTTCCAAGGTGGCGTGTCCCACGTGAGAAATTTTGTTATAACCTGATTATTCTCTCAAGTGAGGGGAGATTACATCATCATCAGTTATATATGTTGTGGACAGCTATCATCATCTTAGTGGATGTCTTCATCATCACACACCTACTACATGCTTGGCGGTGCAGTACACCCCTTAAGCATTATAAATACTAATCTTCTACCTCTTGTAAAAGGGATATGAAATAGTAACCCTACATAAACTCTATCAAATTCACTATGGGAGAGAGATAGCTTGAGTGTTTGTATACCCAGGCTATTAGAGCCTCATTTTAGTGGATTACACACATAACATAGTGGACGTAGGCCATCATTTGGCTGAACCACTTAATTTTAGTGCTCAACCCCTCTTTGCCTCATCTTATTCTCTCTCTTACTGTTGTATTGTTTACTAACTGCCATTATCATACATGTTTGAGCTCATTATCATTGTGACCTGATGGTACCATTTTTGGTATCATCAACACTCTCATCCTCTTGCACGGTGAAGTAGGCTCAGGCCAAACCACTTACACCTCCATGTTTTTTTTCTCTCTCATCCCCTTCTTTATATACATATATCTTTGTAATTGTCTCCATTGTTAATATAGCTACACCTTGAGCTGCATATATATTTGAGATGGTGATTATCTACATCATCAATAATGTTCTCAAACTGTCTTAAGACCTGGTCCATTATGATGGGCGTAGTCTTTTTCAGTAGACATGGAGCATACTGTGGAGAAAATTTTATAATCATGGGTGGGGAGTTCGATGGATAAATCTATACGACTGCACGAAGCGGGAACTCGAGTTTCCAGAGTAGGAACTTAGTGTGAACTCGCTACTAATAACTGTAACAACTGAAAAAGATGAGGCACTTATGTTCAAAATTTATGTTGATAGAAGGACAATACACGAGGGTAGGTGTGAGGGAAAACGACTCACATATATTTTGTGTTATCTGATGAAATTATTTTATATATTTTTAATCATTTAAGTGCGGTATTTTTTTTTTTTTGAATTTTTTTGTAGTATCTTCGAAAGGTAAGAACTGGACAAAGTTCCATTATATTCTAGTGAATAGGGGTTTGCTCTCATTTTTTATAGGAGTATAGAGGAAAGAGTAAAATACGGTCTAGTATTTTCTCAAAATAAAATGTGTTTAGGGGAATCCAACATAAGGGAAATCTGTCTAGGTGATGACTTGCATATTCGTATTGTTTATCTTCCATGTGAAAGGGGAAGACATTCATCCCAGAATCGGAGGGGTTTTGGACCAACCTCCAACCATTTGACAATTCTGGAAATTTTTTTCACAATGATAGACCCGCAAGTGTTTGTTGTCTTTGAGCAATACGTCATGTTCCTAGATTTTGTTTATATGCCAAAGGTGATGTGCCTCGGAGATCGGTGGATATCTTTCTATTTCCATGGGTCATGATATATCAAAATGCTTGGACTAAAAATTCTTTAAAGTATGTGTGATACTACTTTACCCTAGTACTTAATAGATGTGAAAGCATATTAAATATACCCCAGTTGTAATACTCCACTTATTTTGACATTGAGGTGGCCAGTCCCCATTGCCAACCTATGTTGGACGTTAGAGTTAAATACCATTCTAAGCGTTTGACCACATATGAGACATTTTAAAACTTTTTTCGAAAGATAAAATTTGTAACAAGTCCAATGAATAATAAACATTCACTATAACAAATCCATAATTAATACATAAATATCAACTCTAATTGTAAAAACGCTTAATAGAAATGCTCCAACTGCATAATCTCTAAAACTGAAACATAAACAGCCATGGAACCTATTGGCCCACCAAATCCATAAGCAAATGTCTCATATATATTATGAAGGGAAAGAAAAATTAAACTAAGAAAGCAATTAAAGTTATCTCCAGATGCAACCCCATGAATCTTCAATAAATCCTATGTATCTACTCCACCTAATAAACTTGAAATGTTAGTCAATGCAATTGTCAAAGCCCACTGCATGAATACCGGCTACTCCTACCAAATAGAGTCTGTGGACCCGGTCATTATCATCTTACGACTTTAATATCATAATATAATATTTTAAATTACAAAAAATATAACAAGAAGGGAATAAAGAAAGCTAAATAAAAATTATCCACATAAACTGAGTCACCTCCCTACTCAAGTCCAATTATGTATTTTTTAACATTTAATTATATACTAATCCTTAATCTTAATTTAACTCTATTATTCAAGTATTTACCAATATTATTTGTGCAACACCAGCATAGCCAATTTACCTTTCTATTAGTCCCCCACATACTCCTCGCGCACTTACAATCACAATGCATCACACCCATACCCCTAATTTTAGCCAGCTTGTCCAATTTCGTTAGCACTACACATACTCGTGAGATTCCATGCATGACATGTCACTATAGTCAATTTTCTCAATTATGTTAGCCCTGCACATACTCTTGATGCCAACATGCACCATGTCACTATAATCGGTCGACCCAATTTTTATTAGTCCTCCACAAACTCATGACATATATCCATTTTAATACCTATTTATTATTTTAGGCATTAAATATTATTTCCTAGAGAAGTTCTCTTTCTTTTCAATCGGACCCACCTATAATTAGGGCATCCCAACAAAGACCTTCCCTAGTCCCATAACTAGATACCACTAAACCATAAGTATTTACCTAGTCTATCACTTAGGGAGAATACCCAATCAAAATCATTACCTTGACCTGCACCACAGCTAAAAGAATAATGTAATGGTGTACTACCTTGTCCCATACTAGGAAATACCCAACCGTATAGGCACACACTCACTAGTCCCATACTTAAAAAGTGACAACAATAATAAAGTCTACCTATTAGTCACATACCTAGTAAGCAATCTACCAACCAAGGGTAAAAGTACAACTACTCCCAAACTTCCCACATCTCCCACTGTCAATTTATTAACACGAACAATCTCCATGTAATTTATTTTTTTAATTTATCCTTGCAATCCTCTCAATTATTGATACACAACCAAATTACATTCCAATTATATCCAATTAATCATGCAATAACCAAATCAATTAATCATCCAATAACCAAATTCTACAAAATAGCGATGCAAGTTATTAAGTTCCATGATTTCAATATAGGTGATGTTTTATCACATAATTCAATTTAAATATGCATAATAACAACGTCTCACAACAACTAAATTCAATATACATCATGTATATCAATATCATAATTTTACGAGTCAAAAATATTATTTGAATTACATATTTCAATTTTTAACATGTGATGGTCCAAATAAATCACAATAACACGTTCCACTAATCTATGCATGCGATAGTTCGAAGTCTCAAATCATATTTTTAAATTTGACAAAGACAACCCCAAATAAATTATTACTTTCCATAATTAATCTTTCTTATTATTTTTTTACAAAACATGATTAATTCAGGTTTACAAACATATAAAACATACAACACTTAATGGGAACAATAGAGATATTCATGCCTGAAAATAAGTCGTCTAAAAAATTTGAATATGTTGTTGTGTTCGTCTTGCAAAAACACAAAAGAGTTGTTCTCGGAGGTTCTTGAGAAAACATGATCTTCACCTTTCAAACTTGGGTGGAAAACTTGTTTAAATGGGGGATTAGGGTTTGTAGATAGTGGGAGAATGTTGTTGAGATGTTGCTACCTTTGGAAAATGGTTTAAAATGTTTAACAAGTCTAATACTCAAACCTTTTAGTAGAAAAATATAATAGAGTTTGAAACCAACACAAACATTCACAAAGAGGCCAACCCGCATCCACTTCCCAAGTGTGAATCGATTTTCTCCTAGGGATGAATCGATTCGGCAACTGGGAGTAGCCCAGTTCATTCAATTTTTAAAAAAAAATTATGCAAATTATATTTTTTTTCTCCTGATTTCAATTTCAATCAAAACTTTTTAAATTTTCATAACAAAACAAACATTTTTAAATGCTAATAATAGTTGAGCCGAATAAAAAATATTCTTCGATTTTCAAATTTTATAAATTAGTCCATAGTCCAAAATCATAGGGTATTGTATTATTCCCCACTAACAAATGAATCTCATCCTCCAAATTTGGCAAAGCGTAAACATCAGAAAATAAACCCTCGCTTATAAAAATGAGGCCGACATATGTCTACTCATAGTATGCTATGACTGGGAACCCATACACTCATTCTCACACACACCTACCTCATAAGACAAAACATATATATATATATATATATATATATATATATATATATATATATATAATCATGACTATAAAAATAATGGTGTACCATGCTCCCTCACTAATCAGGACTAGATATTATCTCAAAATCCATCGCAATACCTAGTCCTCAAATGGTTAAACATAAAATTTCATATCCAAAATCAATTCTAAGGATCCCTCACCTCAAGTCAATATCTTAATACGCAATGCCCATAGTAGTCTTAATAAAAACTTCCTCTTTCCAAAGGACAATACTAACGAGTATCGTAAACCTAAATCCAACGGAGTACAGATCATCAAACATATTCAAGGATTAAAAATGTGGAATCTATAACAGTCTCAAACCCTTGAGACCTAAGACTATGCTTTGATATCAACTGTAACACCCCACACATTTTGACATTGGAGGCACTACCAACCTATGCCGGATGATAGAATTAAATACCATTCTTTGCATGTGATAGTATATGAGACATTTTAACACTTTTTTCACAATATAAAATTTGCAATAAGTCCAACGAATACGAAACATCAAGCATAGAAAAATTCATTGTTAATAAACAAACATCAACTCTATTAATCAAAATACTCAATAATACTCCAACTATGTAATCTCAAAAACTAGAACATAAATGACTGTGGAACCATTTCGGCAACCAAATCCATAAACAATTGTCTCTTATTTAAAACGACGAGAATGGAAATTAATCTAAGAAAGCAATGAAAGGTATTTTACTGAAACCCCACGAATCTCCAATAAACCTTCTGTAGCTACTCTAGCAAGTAAACCTGAAATATTAGTCAACACAATGGGTCAACGCCCACCATAAGAATACCACTTAATCATCCCAAATAAGATATGTGACCCAGTCATAGCATCATACGAGATAAATATCACAATAGAATATTATAAACTGCGAACAATATAATAATATGTGAATGGAGGAATCTAAGATATAAACTATCCACATAAACTAAGTCACCACCCTACAAGTTAAATTATGGATTTTTCAACATTTAAGTAGATACTAATCCTTAATCTTAATTTTATTGCATTATTCAATTATTTACCACTCTTATTAGTGAGACACCAGTATAGTCGGTTTACCTTTCTATTGGTCCTGCACATACTCTTGGCACACTTACAATCATAACACATCACACCCACACCCCTCACTTTAGACGGTTTTTCCAATTTCATTAGCACTCCACATACTCGTGAGGGTCCACACATGACGCGTCATTATAGTCAGTTTTTCCAATTTTGATAGACCTATGCACGCTCATGATGCCAACACACACCCATGTCACTATAGAAGTCGAGTCAGTTTTTGTTAGTCCTGCATATACTCATGATGCAAATCCATTTTAATACCCATTTATCATTTTAGGCATTAACAATTATTTCCTAGACAAGTTCTCTTTATTTTCAATTGACCCAACCCATAATTCAGGCATCCCAACTAAAATCGTCCCTAGTCCCATAACTAGAGGTCACCAAACCATAAGTATTCACCCAGTATATTACCTATGAAGAATACCCAACAAAAATCATTATCTACTCCCACACCTCGACTAAAGGAATAAAATATAATGGCATACTGCCTAGTCCCATACCTAGAAACACCCAACCTTATAAACACACACTCAGTAGTTCTTTACCTATGAAGTGACAATAACAATAAAGTCTATATGTTAGTCTCATACATAGTAAGAACCCAACCAAACAAGGGTGAAAGTACAACTACTCCCAAATTTCCCACGTCCCTGAGGTGTCAATTTATTAACACGAACAATCTCTACATGATTTATATTTTTAATTTATCATTTCAATCCTCTCAATTATTCATACAAACTCAAAATCCATTCCAATTAATCGTGTAATAATCAAGTTCTATGAAATAGCAACACAAGTTTTCAAGATCCATAATTTTAATATAGGTGATGTTTTATCAATTTAACATCTCATTCAATTTAAATATGCATAATAACGGCATTTCACAACAACTAAGTTCAATCTACATCATGCACATCTATATCATAATTTACGAGTCAAAAATATTATTTGAATTATATATTTCAATTTTTACCATGTTATGCATCCCAATAAACCACAATAACACACTCCACTAATATAAGAATGCGATAGTTCCAAATCTTAAATTGTAGTTTTATATTTAATAAAAACAACCCCAAATTAATTATCACTTTCCCTAATTAATCTTTATAATTGTTTTTTGGAAAACATGATAAATGAAGGTATAGGAAACATTTAAAACATACAATACTTACGGGGAACAACAGAGATATTCATGCATGAAAATAAGTTATGAATGTGAAAACCTACTAAACTAAAGGATTCTAATACGGAGATGGAAAAAAAACACAAACTAATTTTTTTGTCTTTTTTCAAATCAAATAATTTAATTAATCTAATAAATTTAGCATGAATTTTACATGATGTAGGCCCATTTTCTCAAATGTGCTTTAAGGATGTCAAAATAATTTTCTTTCAAAAACCTTTTTCTCAAATTTTAACACACACCAAATTTGCGAACCGATTTCAATTAAGTCCAATTTTATCTTGTTTAATCCTAAACATGCATCTGGGTGATTAAAGTAAGTAAAATTAACAAGTTCACAATGTCGGATCTACGAGAAAACCACAAAGGGAAAAAAACCTCGGACGGCCCAAGCCAGGCAATCACTATGATACGGGTTTATAAAGGAAGACAGAGAGAGTTACACAACGACTCGATCCCCACAATCCTTGATGCTCTTCTTCACTTTGACCGCTCCTCCACAATGCCCATGCAGAAGTACTTCTATGATACCTATCCATAGCACACGCATCCATGAGTGCCTCAGTGTCCACCGATGTAGCTTGGCGAACCGTCTACGATTCAAAACATGAACTCCTCCATTTTTTCACTGCAAAAGCCAACGAACAATGTTCAACGTGATGAGCAAACCCAGATGGTGCAAACAAGATCTCTATAGCAATAGTATATGAAAGCTCGAATCTTTGAAACTCTAAGGATGGTTTTAATCTTTCAAAACCTTAGAAAAATTTTGTGCAGAAAAACAATACTGTTAAACTATAATTCTGGTTTTTGCACACTCTTGAAAATTCTGAGCAAACACTGCCTTAAATAATAAACTAAAGTCAGCATGTCGTTCTAACGAGATGCATATGTCATTCTAACGAAAGTGACATGTCGTTCGAACATCATCACATGTCGTTTGAAGTCTCGAAAACCAAGGTGATAATTAACACGACTCTAAACTCAAATAAGCTCATAATAAATTAAAATAAAGCATTTTAAAATCATTTTTAGCATTTTAAATAAAGTTTCCATCATTTAAAACTCTTTCTGAACTTCATAAACATAATACGTTCATAACAGAGAGATCGGAATGCAATGAAGACATGAAACGTGCACCAATAAAACTCGCCATGATATAATCTTTGAAACTTTGCCGCTATGTCTTCTAATCAAACACATCATAGACTTTATGGGAATCGTGACAATATAAAGTTTATATATAACTCAAACAAGTTTTGTTCCACAAATAAGTCAATTACATACAAATGGACTCAATATGAATTTTTTTCCTTACACATGATTGTTGTGTTAAAATCAATTAACCAATTTTATCTTTATCCTAAAGCATGAATCTAGGTGATAGTAAGATAAAAGAAATTAATCCACACAATACGTAGATGTATGAGAAAAACTTTGGACGACCCAACTACACAAATTCAGTGTGTATGTATTTATAAAGGATATGGTAATAGACTTACAACACAAGCTTGATGCCCTTGAAAGCCTTGTTGCTCTTCGTTCCTTTAACCTCCACATAGAGAGAAGTAGGAGTCCACCCTCACAATTTCAACATGTGATCTACACACGCATCAGTATCCATAGATATAGATCATCAATCGTCTATGAATTGGAACACGTAATTCACCACTTATTCACCGCAACACCATAATACAAAGTCCATCCTATGTAAATAACAAACAGTATGGAGTCCACCGCATGAAATGAATACTCAACAAAAATGAAGAGTACAAACCTTCTTGGTGCTCACAAGTATTATCTTAAACCTTATAATGGATAAAACTTGGATCTTAAACAAGTTGGGTGTAAACTAGGGTTTAGGAGCTTTTGTCGTGTATGTGAAACTAATTTTTTCCAAAAGTCCCTTTAAATAATGATGTCATAACACTTTATAAAGAAAATACATTTTTTAAGGTAGCGCAAATTTCGAGGACTGGTTATAACAAAATAAGAGTTTGTTCGAATTAAAGTGTATATTTTGTTCGAACCAAAACTAAACTTGTTCGAATGAATAACCAACCTTGTTCGAACCAACTTATAACCAGCTTCAAACGATATTTGTTCTCTTAATAGAGAAATCTTGATTGATGTTCGTTTGAAGGTCATTTGAACGAACAACCAATCTCGTTCAAACGACTTAAAACAAAAAAAAATATTCAAAAATTTTCTCAAACAGTTTTTATAAACACAAATCTCCAAAACTAAAATATTCCAATGATAAAAAAAATATATGCATTCATACCTGACAGATTCTTGGTTGTTAAAGATGAAATGTGGCATAGAACATGAAATCTCTAGAAATTCGTTGCTAAGTCTTGAAACAAACTCGTCATAGACTTGAAAGCTTAATGTACTCAAGTCCTAACCTATTACACAAGGTTTTCTCTAAATATGTAATGAGGCAAAATACATACAAATTGACTCTATCGGAAATTTATCCTTAAATATCTCCCCTGTAGTTATTCTGGGACAAAATGTAAAATAAAAACCTATGGACCGTCGAGATCTTTAAAAGACTCGATCCCTAAGTCCCAAAAGGAAAAATTATAGATGCTCGACACATAAACTTTGAGTATATTTTCTCTTGTGTAAGCTTTGTTGCTTTTTTGCAAACTTACACAGTTAAACATAGCTTCAAATGCAAAGAGAATATAACAATATAAATTTTAATATGAATAAACCCTCCCACTTTGTTTAACAACCTCTACCTAAGTTAGGATGTCCCCCCCCCCCCCCCCCCCCTTAAGGAAAAAGTATCCCCGAGACTATAAAGGTTGAGATACCATTTCTTCCCCTTTTTGTTGAGGAATACATAATTAGACTATTTATACCAAATATCCCCAAAAATGAAAAAAGAGTAGTTATATAGAAAAAAAAGTATATCATGCAAATATGCGTAGAGAAACCAACGATGACAAATAACTCACCTACACAAGAACAAATAATCCGAACAATGAGAAACAATACCAATTTAGATGCGAAATGATACCAACATGAATACACAAAAACGCATAGGGTATCAATCAAAGAAATAAAAGATATCAAGGTATTCATATAACATACCAATGGAACCACTTGAAACTAAGATGAGCATATGGCATACATGGATTAAATGCAAATGCAAAGACCCAAAACAAAAGCTACCATATATATTAATATGCCTAAGATACCAAAGATGCACAAGTGTGTGTGTGTGTGTGTGTGTGTATATATATATGTGTGTGTGTGTGTGTGTGTGTGTGTGTGTGTGTGTGTGTGTGTGTGTATAAAGACCACAAAATGACACAAACCACCAAAGATTTACACACTATTATAGTATTGATGTGTTTAAACAAAATGTGGTAAATGGAGTGAAGGGGCGTGAACTAGAAACAAAAGAATTATAAACCAGTCACTTAAAAATGTCTAAAGAGTTATATTTGACTAAATTAACTTTATCAAACAAAGATTTATCTTCATAGTGAAAGATTAAGTTAGTTAATAAATGGACAAGCAAGCACAATGTACATTGGCCTAGAAAATATTGACAATTCTCAAATCAATGCGTCAAACATGAAATAACTTGGGTTGAATATGCAAACCCATTGATCTTCAATAATAACACCCTAAAAAATTAGATATTCATTTTTTTTTCACACATTTTGAAGATACCAATTTAATTGAAGAATCAATAAAACAGACTTTCGCCTTGGCAATATTTCCTTTTCTTTTGCCTTTTAATTTTTTTAGGCTTTGGCCAATTGTTACCTTTCATGCAAAGGATATTTCTCCTTCGGTAGCCCTTTTCAGCGCACACTAATATTTTCAATAAAGTTCAAATGCATGGGTAATGGTTCTTATATTCACAAACCTCCCATAGTCAATATGTATATGACAAGATTGATAGGAGAACATCTCACTTAACTCATGTAACATATGAAGTTAAAATCCAAATAAGCTCGTGCATGTATGTGAGGAGGCATAAACAAAGTGAGTCCATTAAGTAAATCAAAGTCGAACAACTCCATACAAGCATAATTACGAACAATTCAAGAATTGTAAATCATAATCTAATGTCCTAGCCATATGGAAATAAATGGATTCAAACACACCGATGTGACACACAAAATGTGTAAATCAAACTACACGAAACCCCAAAAAATGTTTTTAGTTTTTAAAGCTTTTTATTACACCAAATGAATAAAAAAACTCAAAAGACAAACAAAATCTATTTGTAATTTTCTTAATAAGGTCCAATAAAATAAAGAAATAAAATACAAAGATAAACATGTCATAAAAAAGCAATAACATATAACATGAAGCGCAAAATAAGAGTATGACAAACATACAACCACAATCACTCATAAGATATATCATGGAAAGAATCACATGATACCGTGGGAGAATTAACAAGACTAATATTTAATGCTTCTGAATCGGATTTCCTAACATTTATTGGTGTAACATGATGCTCTTGGGTTTGGGAAACTTGGATGACACTAGACTTAGAATTCCTAGGCTCTTTTCGAAGATCAAAACAAAAATGCCTAAGGTGATATTTCCTACTGCGGTGTGCACATCTGTAGATAAGATGAAGAGTGTCACATAAGGGTTTACCTTTTTTAACGTCCCTAACAGTGGTTGACTCTCTCAAAATCAAGGTCTTGGATATAGTAGCGTATGCATTTGGATCATCAATCGAATCCCACACATGTCATCTTTGATTAAAATGGTGCCTAACATCATATGTAATGCCCCGATCCAGATTTATGGGCTACCCGTGGTCAACCCAGTCCGAATCGAGTCACTAGGTGTGAAGTGCAATGAAATAACCTAAATAATGT
Organism: Sambucus nigra; assembly: GCA_949130495.1. Lineage (NCBI taxonomy): Eukaryota > Viridiplantae > Streptophyta > Magnoliopsida > Dipsacales > Adoxaceae > Sambucus > Sambucus nigra. The sequence continues at coordinate 311,846,641 of OX422211.1, forward strand.
TGCTAGTCCAATTTTATTTTAATTAACATTTCACTTGTTAGCTTGCGATTCCAATTTCGAGATGAACAACGTGAGGGACCCATGGCGGGCACTCTGGAGCCCAAGTAAACAGAGCTACTAACGTAAAATAAAAATAAATGTACTTACCTGTATAGCGCTCTCAAAATACAAAACTTCTCCCCACCAGCCATAACAATGTGGGGATGTGAGCCTTGCCTAGTGGGATTTATACAAGAAGTATAAAACGAACTGCATAAAAGAATACTCACACGCTAAAATTACATGCATGCAAAAAATATATATATATCTACAAATATATATATATATATATACATTTGAAAGATAGAGGATCAAATGAATTAACCGTTTTACTTTCGAAAATCTTACTTATTTAGATTAATTTACCTTAATCTTTACTAGAATCACCCGTTTTATTTCGTTAAAACATACTTTAGTATCTTGATTGAAAAGTAACATTTCAACGCACGCTTTCGTCGTGTTAGAAAATACTTGCTTGTTATTTGAAAACCCTTTTCATTTCATACTTATGAAAATCATGGGTTTAACAATCTAAGTTACACAACCACCCATTTGCCCACTTTTCTTTACCCTTTTTGCATTAGCTTATGGACATTAATAAATTTACACATTTACTTGTACATTTCATATTTAACGGAACATTTATTACATTCATTCAAGTTAGGTTGTATTAACACAATTTACCACACAGCCCATTTCTTGATATCTTCCATATTCATTTTATCTTTTCTCGAAATCTTCCATTTACCGCATACATACACGGTCTCCACACCGACGGCTATGCGCACCATATGCTCTGGCTAGTGATTTAGGGATTTTCACCTAAGGGCTTCGGGGCCTTATTTCTTTATCCCGGTGTCATTCGAGTTCCTTTTATGTGTTTTAACATTTTACAAATGTCCACATTACCCACTTCCTTACTTTTACCCAATCGAAGCCAAAGCCCGGACTTAACCGTCTGTTTTTCCATTAACACTTGAAAAATTGTTTCTTTTCTTCTTTAACTCCCTTACCCACACACACGTGATTTATGCTAAAAATCATTCACACTTTTAGGACTTAAATTCATTTGCACACAAATTAGTGTGGAGACCTTATTTAACATTTTCATTCCATAAAGATGTTCCACTTTAAGTAAATTACTAACTTACCCCCTTATTTGCCAAACTCGCCATTTAGATCCTTAACAAGTGTTATTTCTCAAAATGATTATTAAGTCTCCAACTTAGCATTTAAAAACACATTAGCCATTTTAACACTTGTTTAATGTCACACTTTTGCTCAGTTTTACACTTGTCACTTTATTATGCATAGAAAGTGGACTTTAAACACTAAAATCCTACCAAGTGGATTAAACACGTATTCCAAGTAATAAGGACATTTTATCAATTTCTTTAAACTCGATAAATATTTTGACAATGTTAACATTATTCCACATTTTTACACTAAAATAATATTTCCTTACATTTTTATTCCATAAAAATGTCCATTACTTCCTTTTACGAGGAATATATACAAATAATACTTTTTTACATTTTCATTCTATAAAAATGTTTATTATTTCTTTTCTACTAGAACTACACCAAATAACATTTCTTACATTTTTATTCCTTATTTTTCACTAGAAATATACCAAAATCATATTTCTTACATTTTTATTCCATAAAAATATTTATTATTTTTTTCACTAGAAAAACACGAAAATGAAATTTCTTACTTTTTTATTCCATACAATGACTAATTTCATTTCATTACTAGAAAAATACACGAATAATATTTTCTTACATTTTTATTCATTAAAAATGTCTAAATTCAGTTTATTACTAGAAAACTAAACAAATAATATTTTTTGCATGTTTTATTCCATAAAAATGTCTTATTTCAGTTTATTACTAAAAAAACTACACATATAATATTTTCTTACATTTTTATTCCATAAAAATGTCTAATTTCAATTTATTAAGGACCCATCATTATTTCATAGCAATCCTACTCTTAATCAACAACAATTAGGCTATACTATTTATCAAATAGAGTCCCAAATAAAATAAGAATAGATTAACCCACCTCAAATGAAGCTTAAATCAGTGGGAGGCATGGAAGATCAAGGAACATGACAACCCCCCACCTCCTAACGTGGCCTTAAAGGGGTTGTCTTACACCACCATGTTTGCCTCCAAGAAACACCATTAAAGACCCTCCATAAAACCTCCATCAACATATTTATCTTCTTCAAAGAAAACCCACACACTTATCTCTAAACTCCCAGCAGACCACTCTAGTATTTCGTATCTCTCACTTAACAAACGAGGACATAGGCATTTATGGTGTAAGTGTATGTGCAAGGGATCTAAATGGTCAAAGGTGGCCGGAGAGGAAGCTGCGAGCTTCTTGGGAGGGAGAGAAAAGGGTTTTTGATGTTGGTTATCTTCCTACAACTCTCTCTTATACCCACTTACCAACCCTATGGCCATATATATATTAAAACACTACACAGATCGTCCAAGTCAGGCTCCAAGAGCCGACGTGCCAAAATTGATCGACGGTTCACATGAAGATAGCAAAAATAGCAGGTATGTCGTACACCAGGCATTGTTTGACCAAAAACCTTTTTCGTTCAAGCGACGAAACTTTCCAGGTCTCTCACATTCACCCCAACAACTTTAAAACCTCATAAGGAGATACCCAATTGCAAACGAAATACCCGAACCACATAAAATAACAATTTCCTTAACTTAATTTAATCCTTCTTCATTCCTTTCACATGTGCCCTAATAGTTTCCAACTTTATGAAAAGGCATATATAATTTTATTTAATTGAAATCAATAATTCCATAGTCTAGACAATCTAAAATCCGCTAATTCTCTTTACTTAATCCGATTTGTTACCCAGAATTTTCTACAATTATAATTAATTCTCCTCATCTATAATCCATACATAATTTATTAATTGACCGGGGCAGGATATTACAAAATTCCTTCCTCAGGGAATTTTGTTCTCAAAATTCTTGGTTGGTCACAATCTATAATCCAGTTACCTACGACAAATTTCCAATCCTAGTCGTCCTCAACCCTATGGTTCACGCCCAAAGATTTCACTTAAATCAATCACAGGTTCTAATTCAATCCCGACACACCCTAAGATCTTATTGCTAGTTCTCAAATATGCCTAACGTGTCTATATAAACAAAACCTTGAGATGTTTGATCCTTGCCAAATAATGCAACCTCGGAAATGAATTTCTTAACATAGATCATTCCTACGTTAGGATTCGCAACCTTCGTTTCCTCAAACAATCTAGTATCATGCCTAGCCAAGGCAGATATGACCTCAACACTTCTTGTTACACATATCAATGATTCTTAAGACAATTACCTTATCACATAGTTTTACCCGACCGATACCTCAAACAAGGTCCCTATGTTGCCCTAGAGTCCCCCTGAGTACCACTACACGAACACTTATAACCGGTCATCTCCTAAATTCCCAAAATTTTGAACCAAGTGCAACACTAACATCTAGTATTTTAGTAGGTCCCAATGATTATAATATTCGTGAGTTATAACCCTGAGACACATGACTAAGTCGTAACTAGTTATACTTGTTAACTAATAATCCTGTTGACCTAGAGAAATCAAGCAACATATTCAAATTATATGTATGAGCGCGAGAACATGCGCACACATAGACTGGTCTAGAATAAAGGTGCATATGAAGAAGAGCGCACTCAGATACCGCGATGCATCGACCACAATAGTCCTAACCCTCATCACTACTGATCTTGCGGAGCGCCACACCCGATTCAAAACTAATCAACAACTTCCCATTATCGGGATCTAGAAAGGAACAAGAAGGCAACGAATCAGGCAACTCCCTCGCCAAAGAAAATAGTCTAATTCCGACCACGAATCGAACCACCCAAAGTACGAATCTGTAATGTATGCTTAAAGTCTCTAACTCTTACATGTACTGGTTAAGTACCATGGCCTTGCCATGCATCCTAGGTTGGCCTCTTAACCCTGATGAGTTCTATTAAGAATCATTCGTCCGTGTTGAACGGATAGAAGACAAACCAAATTTCTTCGATGAGCTGAAGTTCTAGGCTTCCCTCCTTCTGACTAACGCTACGATCCATTACCGGTAAGAATGACGACCATAATTCAAGGCGAAGTTACTTCTCTTGTCACTCATCATTAGTTACCAACCCATCACTACTAGGCCTCCAAAATTTTAGCATGCCGTAGCTACCCTCAGTCTTCGAGATAATTTTCATCAAGTGAAACTGTGACACCCTGCTCAATTAAATACCGGGTGATCAGTCCTTTATTAAATTAAATCAAAATATCCATTTGCTTCATTCTTAGCATCAGTGTCGAAAAACATTTATTTTATTTATCACCTACTAATTAATTAAGCTAGTTCCAAGAACATTTAACCAATTAATTATTATCCAATAATTTAAACCATTAACCACATTCAGCATTCTAGTGAATAAAACAATAATAAATGAGAAGAATAAATATTACTGGCATAAACGTTCCAGTTAAATGTCTCAATACAAATAACCAAATAATAAATCCAAATCCCATCAACTGAAATAAAAGAGTACAATATATGATAAATGAATGGTAATTAGAAATGGGTAACATACCCTAAGTGAAATGACTGCATCAGAAACTAAATGGATAGATTGGGAGGCGTCTAATATCGAGGACTTGCAACTCCCATAATAGCTGCATCACGTCAAATCAATTAACTCATGTGGTTGGTGTCCCTATGACTGGACACCTAAAATAGTTGCACAAAGAAAATAGATTTGCAAGAAACGGGTCAGAGCTCGAGTGAAAATATTTTAAAACAGTTTAGAAAGTATTTAAAAATACTGCAAAGCAAATACTATAAACATGCTAGCTTTTGGGCTCTCTCTTGATATTCTCACCTCTCATCGAATGTGCATGCCTAACGTGCCTCTAAACTCCCCTCGTTACAGTCATAACACCTAACTAGTTTGTAATTATAAGTCTTCTAACTCTACTCATAATTTCCGCCCATATTTCCCACTCAATCCATTCATTAAATATGTCTATTCCTTTTCTTATCACACACTAAGCTTTTCTCAACTAATGGTTAAGTGTTCACATACTAAATTATTTCAGATTCTACCATCTTACTTATCTACTAAGTCCACATAGTAGAATAATCACAAGCATATATATATACTAATACGACACCCCGAGGCACAGCTGCGATGCATGCATACTCTGCTATTAAGTCTTGGTACAACACGTACTGAATAAGGATAATCGGTTCGGTGTCACCCTCGAACCATAAATACAAATCACACATATTAGGAGGCGAACATAATCCCCAGCCAAATGGGTCACGCACATACCTACGCACCCATTCAACCGTTGAAACTATCATACTCTCAGATAACACGTGTCCAAGGTCCTATGTTCAGGGTATGAGTCTAATATCCCCCCATTGGGCTCGTCACGATAAGATCGTCCACAATGCGAAACCTCCTACCGATAGCAAGCAACGTAGGTATGTCATACACATAATAAATCAAGCAATAGGTATTAACACCACCTATATATATATATATATATATATATCAACAGTTTAGGAATTCGTACATCTTATATCATATATCATATATCCCGTATGTAGCATACGAACATTCTACGTATTTAATAATTTATAACTTTACTTATTATCGTACGCTCCCGAGTATTTCTCACCACTCGAAGGGTATCCTTTTTTCTACAAATAATATCAGTAGGTTAACTCCCTATACCCTACTAGTCTAATTCATCATTTCCCTCGAATTCACGAGACCCGAATTATTCTCAAAATTAGGTATTTTCCTCGATAAATCCTAATTAAGTTTAGCCCTTAATTCCCCCTTTTAGGACTAAGCTCGGAACCCCACCTAGGCCTACTAGTGTTTTAATATATTCCCATTATGTTTAAAAATAATTCCCACGATTGAATCCTAAACATTCCACCAAAGATACTTGTAAGAGGATAGTGAGACTGGGGTCTATGAATAACTAGAAAGGGTGAGGCGTGACCCACTCTAATGGACGTTGTTTGCAAGGTTTTCAAGAACTCCTGGAGCATCTTCTGATGAAACCTTCTCCTTTTGGTAAAAATGGAGCACAAGTTAGAACTCCCTCCCTGCAAGAAGACGAATTTCCTCAACATTAATAGTAATTTTCTCAAGAAGAATTCCTGAGAATGATGGCTGTCAGTGGGGAGTGAAAGAACAAGTCACTTAGCACTAGAGAAAGAGAAAGGAAAAAATTCTTGGAAGTTCTGGTGTGATTTTGACAGAGTAACAATGCTATTGAGTTTTTCTATCATATCCCCCCTTGACCTTGCCCAGTGTTCCTATTTATACTTGGGCACTAGAGCTGAGTTGGAACTTTTGATGCCAAAAACATAGAGGGTTGGTGAGGGATAAGATCTGCAATGTACCATTTATCCCTACCTATGTGCAGCGTCAGTCCCCTCAGACAGGTGCCACCTGGTGCAAACCAAAGTCAAAAATCAAATATGTCTCCTAATGGAGATAAAATATCTGATTTGGTAAATATCTTTTGAAATGGTAACTTTTGGTACAAACTTTGTAAATGTGAGGGGGGTCTTAAGGACCACCTCCTCTAAAATCTTTTTAAGCTTAAGGGGGGCCTAGAGTAACCTCTTTTTTAAAATCATTTTATATACAGCTCTTTTCTTATGAGTAACCCTTTAGCTTTTCACCCTGGTTGTGTCTGACTGTGAGGTGTGTGAGGAATGGGCGACCCTAGGGTCTTTCTACTAGTATTATCTTAATCCTAAAGTGCTAAGTGGTTGAGCTTGCTCAATAAACCTTATTCCTCAGCCTCCAAGCCAAAACTCCCAAGAGATCCCAACTAACTTATTTGGGCCCTGCCTGCTCAACTAGGCTACCTGTATAAGAAAGCAAAGTGTTAATACCATTGTTCTTTAAAATAATGATTTTTCGTGATGAGGGGTTGCTCATTGTATCCACTCCCTCATCCAGGGGTCTCTGTCCCGGGTTTTGGTTGAGGGACCCTAGAGGTTCCTTCACCAATATGACTTTTCTGTATTTTAGGGACCCTGAGTGATATTTCACCGATTATGCATTTTTTGCGATCAGGGGGCCTAGTTTCCCGCACTAATATGAATTCTCTACAGTGAGGGACCTTGCATGCTCTTTCACCAGTTATGCATTTTCTGCAATCAGGGGGCCTAGGTTCCCGCACCAATATGGATTCTCTGTGGTTGAGGGACCTTGGGTGCACTTTCACCAATTATGCATTTTCTGCGGTTAGGGGGCCTAGGTTCCCATACCAATATGAATTCTCTACGGTCGAGGGACCTTGGGTGCCCTTTCACCAATTATGCAGTTTCTGCTGTCAGGGAGCCTAGGTTCCCGCACTAATATGAATTCTCTGTGGTTGAGGGACCTTGGGCGCACTTTCACCAATTATGCATTTTTTGCAATTAGGGGGCCTAGGTTCCCGGACCAATATGAATTCTCTACGGTCGAGGGACCTTGGGTGCACTTTCACCAATTATGCATTTTCTGTGGTCAAGGGGCCTAAGTTCGTACACCAATATGAATTTCTGTCGGGACCCTGGGTGGGGTTCCTTCTCAATATAATTTTTTGTCGGGACCCTGGGGTTCCTTCTCAATATGAACTTCGACTAGGACCCTGGGTGGGGTTCCTTCTCAACATGAATTTCTATCGAGACCCTGGGGTTTCTTTTCAATATGAATTTCTACAGGGACCCTGGGTGGGGTTCCTTCTCAATATGAATTTCTGTCGGGATCCTGGGGGTTCCTTATCAATATTAATTTCTATCGAGACCCTAGGGGTTCCTTGTCGATATGAATTTCTTCTAGGACCCTGGGGGCTCCTTCTCAATATGAATTTCTATTGGGACCCTGGGGTTCCTTCTCAATATGAATATATGTCAGGACCTGGGGTTCCTTCTCTATATAAATTTTTGTTATAGAGGATTAACCTCATATTTTTTTAAGATGAAGGAGGGGTCTTTGAGGGACCCTCACCCCCCAAAATATAGCGGTTAAGCTTGAAACACCCTTCTACATTAGCCCCTCCTACAAAGTCTTTTGTGTTGGGTAGACCAAAAGGCTTTGTACGCCATAAATTCGATTTTCAATTTTGAGGGACCCTAATTCCCCCTAGGATCATTACATGCAAGGTCACTTCATCCAAAGTTTTGTAGATGAGGCCACTTGTGATGGACCTCCTTTTTGGTTATCAACTTGGGCTGAGGGGCAGCTCGTGGTGAGTCCTCTTGCCGTGTCCTTTATTTGTAGAATCATATCATATTAATAGGGGTTGCTCGTGGTGAGCCCCTCGTACTTGGATTTTTTCTTTCGCCTTCTATCGTATTTAGAGGGTTTGCTCCCGATGAGCCCCTCGCCCTTGGCCTTTTTTTGTGGCCCTCTATCTTTGGTAGAGGGGTTGCTCCTGGTGAGCCCCTCGCCCTTGGCCTTTTTCTGTGGCCTTCTATCTTGGGTCAAGGGGTTTCTCGTCGTGAGTCCCTCGTCCTTGACCTTTTTTGTGGCCTTCTATCTTGTTTAGAGGGGATGCTCCCGGTGAGCCCTCTCCTTGGCCTTTTTCTGTGGCCCTATATTTTGGGTAGAGGGGTTTCTCCCAGTGAGCCCCTCGCCGTTGACCTTTTTTGTGGCCTTCTATATTGGGTAAAGGGGTTGCTCGCAGTGAGCCCCTTATCCTTGGCCTTTTTTTGTGACCCTCTATCTGGTTTAGAGGGGTTGCTCGCGCTGAGCCCCTTATCTTTGGACTTTTTTTGTGGCCTTCTATTTTAAGTAGAGGGGTTGCTCGCTATGAGTCCCCTTGTCCAGGTTTTACATCTCGTCATAGGGCCACTCAAGGTGGACCCCCTTGCTCTAAATATTTTCTTGCTAACTTGGGTCATAGGATCCCCTTATGGTGGGCTCACTCACCCTTGGCTATTCAAGAATAGCAGATGGGCACCCCTATACATTAGTCCCTTGTACAAAAATCTTTGTATTGGGTAGACCAAACGGTTTTATACGAAATGATCACTTCGTCTTGGAATATGAAAAGTTTCATGCCATCACATCATTACACATTTCGATTTGGAGTGACTGAGGGGTGCCTAGTGGTGGGCTTCCTCATCCTTATTCATTATGTTTTTTGCATTGCTTTTGGGCAGAGGGGACACTCAAAGTGAGTCCCCTCGCCCTAACTGATTTTTACCTTATTTGCAGTTTATGCAGTGAGGGGGCAACCATCAGGGGTAGACCCTATCATTTTTATGTTTGTCTTTTGCAAATGGGTCACTTATCTTGGACTCCCTCACCCTGGGTTTTCCTCTTTGTATTTGTCGTTGGCAGAGGGGTCACTCGAAGTGAACTCCCCGGTGATAAACTATTGTGCCTTTGATTGTAGCTGAGGGGCCACTAGTGGTGGACCCCCTCACCACCAGTTGTTTTGTAACATTGCTCTTGGTCGAGGGGCCACTCGTGGTGGACTCCCTCAGCATAAACTATAGCTTGTTGTAATCTTGACTGAGGGGCCATTTGTGGTGGACTCCCCCATCCTCAAACTGTTACTTGTGATGGTCTTAGCAGAGGGGCCACTAGAAGTGGAACCCCTCTCCATAAGTTATTTCTTTTATTGATCTTGGCAGAGGGTACCACTCGTGGGGGACCCCTCGCCCTGAGCCATTTTCTGTAGCATCAAGTTTGGGAAGAAGGGCCACTCAAGGTGAATCCCCTCGCCCTAGGTTATTTTCTGTCAAACTTCCAATCTTAGGCAGGTGGAGCCACTCTAAATGGATCCCCATTCTCTAGACTATTTCGCTTTTTGTTCACTGTCTTAATGACCTCTCAATATTATCCCCCCCGTGCAGAAGTGTCATGTAGTGTCGATAGACTTGTACACGAAATGCATAATCAATATTTCACTCCTTGTTCACTGGCTTGAGGGCTTCTCATCATTAGCCTCCTCATGCAGAAGTGTCTTGTAGTGTCGAGAGATTTGTGCACGAAATATCATAATCAAGATTCTACTCTTTGTTTACTGGCTTGAGGACTTCTCAGCATTAGCCCCCTCGTGCAGAATATAGGTTAATAGTATGGTTGCTAGAATGCCCTTGGAGCCCCAGGTACAAAATTATCGTACCTTTTATTTATACTTGATAGTTGCTCAATATTATGAGCACTCCTATGCCCTTAGAGCCTGAGGTATTAAACTATCGTACCTTTTTTTTACTATTTTATTCATACTTGGCACTTTCTCGACTACTCAACCTGTTTCTTTATTCTCAGGTTGATACTATGAGCGCTCCAGTGCCCTTGGAGCCTTAGGTACTAAACTGTCGTACCTTATATTTATACTTGGCATTCGGTCGATACTGTGAGCACTCTGGTTCCCTTGGAGCCTTATGTACTAAACCGTCGTACCTTATATTTATACTTGAACTTGCTCAATACTGTGAGTTGCTTGATTTTCTGTGAGAACTTTGAGATTGAACTTCCCTGTAGTCTGTGGGGTGCTTGCCTATAGCTAAATAGGTTAAAATTTTGAAACTTTCCCTTTTACTGCGGGGTACTTGCATATAACTGAGCAAGTTAAAATTTTTAAGTTACCCCTCTAACTGTGGGGTAATTGCATATAAATGAGTAAGTTAAAATTTTGAAGTTGCCCCTTTAACTGCGGGGTATTTACATATAACTGAACAAGTTAAAATTTGGAAGTTGCCCCTCTAGCTGTGGGGTACTTGCATATAACTGAGCAAGTTAAAATTTTGAAGTTACCCCTCTGACTACGAGGTAATTTCATATAGCTAACTAAGTCCTCAATTTTTTGAAGCTACCCCTCTAACTATGGGGTACTTACATATGAGCTGATCAAGTTATTATTTCTAAAGTTACCCCTCCTAACTGTGGGGTACTGAGAGGAGGGGGTTAGCCTTTCTCCTTCCCATAAACATTGAATAAAATTTCACAGATGCCATAAGTAAAGAAAATAATTATTTCCTTATACCAAAAATTGCCCCTGGTCTGTGGGGTCCTTTTTCCAAAAAATTTTTGGGAACCTTTTTGTCTTAAAACAAAAAATAAGTTTAAAGAGGGGGGTAAACCCCCTTCTCCATTTTTATTTGAATACTAGTCAAGTAATTTTTCCTTGAGAATAGAGGTTAGGACTTGTTCTCTAGGCTATAAATCTGTATGTAATAATAAAAAAAATAATATACATTTTTTTTACTATCACTTACTAGGAGGATAACCTAGTGCTAGTCTGGAGTAAAAAAAATATATGTTGTGTCTGTAAGGACTTTTCTCAATATAATTTTCCCTTGGGATGGATATTCCCCCAAGTATAATGAGGAAAGCTCCTTAAATCACGGACCCTCTTCTAATCTAGGAGGGGTTCTACTATTCTCTTAAGAAAGAGAAAACATTAGTATCCTATACCTTTTATTTATCCTTGGCATTCGCTTGACTACTCAACCTGTTTCTTTATTTTCAGGTTGATACTATGAGCACTCCGGTACCCTTGGAGCCTTAGGTACTAAACTTTCGTACCTCAAATTTTTACTTGGCACTTGCCCAAGACTGTGAGCGCTTCGGTGCCCTTGGATCCTTAGGTGCCCATCTTGTATTTATACTTGGCACTTGCTCAAGACTGTGAGCGCTTATGTGCCCTTGGAGCCTTAGGTGCTCAACTGGCGCACCTTATATTTATACTTGGCACTTGCTCAAGACTGTGAGCGCTCCGGTGCCCCTGGAGCCTTAGGTACTCATCTGGCACACCTTATATTTATACTTGGCACTTGATCAAGACTGTGAGCGCTCTGGTGCCCTTGGATCCATAGGTGCTCAACTGGCGCACCTTATATTTATACTTGGCACTTGCTCAAGATTGTGAACACTCTGGTGCCCTTGGAGCCTTAGGTGCTAAACTGTCACACCTTATATTTATACTTGGAACTTGCTCAATACTGTGAGCGATCCGGTTATCTTGGAGCCTTAAGATCTAAACTAGCACACCTTATATTTATACTTGACTCTTGCTCAAGACTGTGAGCGCTCTGGTGCCCTTGGAGCCTTAGGTGCTAAACTTTTGCACCTTATATTTATACTTGGAGGGGGGGCGGTTCGAGCCCCCTCAACATTTTTTCAACATTTGAATCAAAATATAACTTAGAGGGGGGTCGATCCCCTCTCAACATTTTTTCAAATTTTGATTCATAACTTAGAGGGGGTGAACCCCTCAACATTTTTTCAACATTTGAATCGAAATATAACTTAGAGGAGGGGCGAGCCCCCTCAACATTTTTTCCAAAATTTGATTCATAACTTAGAGGGGGTAGAGCCCCCTCAACATTTTTCCCAAAATTTGATTTGTAACTTAGAGGGGGGGCGAGCCCCCTCAACACTTTTTCAACATTTAAATCAAAATATAACTTAGAGGGGGGGCCAGCCCCCTCAACATTTTTTCCCGACATTTGAATCAAAACATAACTTAGAAGGGAGTTGAGCCCCTCAACATTTTTCACTTTTTGAATCAAACATAACTTAAAGGAAGGGGTGAGCCCCCCTCGAAATTTTTTTATACTGTTTGTGCATAGCTAATCCTCATCTTGGGTTTTCGTACATTTAACTCATCATGGGTTCCTCGCACATTTACCTTTTAAGCCCCTATTATTTCTTTTTTTACTTTTAAAATGTATTACGAGAAGACGCATCTGTTGGGTTCCTCGCCTTGGGTTCCTCGTCTTCTTAAAAAATACACACATGTTGGGTTCCTCGCACACGTACTTTTTTTAAACCCTTGCTGTTTCTTTTTTTTTTACTTTTAGAATTGTATTGCGAGAAGACACATATGTTGGGTTCCTTGTCTTGGGTTCCTCGTCTTCCTAAAAAATACACACTTGTTGGGTTCCTCCACTAAATAAACCCTCTCTCCCCTTCTTTTTGAAAATTTCCTTTTTCTATCTAATAGTTAAACATACTCCTTCTAGTATGAGAAATGAGAAAGAGGCAAGACGAAATATGCTTATCTCATCTTTTGGTACACGAGATATGCTCATCTCAAATAGGAGGCACGAGATCTACTGGTCTCATCCTTCATTCAAGTGTACTGCAAACTCAAGATTAAGCAAGTCAATGTAAGCTTCGATTCTAGGGAGTCACAAACTATCATTGTGAATTCTTCTAGTAAGCTTGAGACAATGCTTCAAGTTGGTTGAAAGAGTGAGAGATTTATATACTTTTTTTTGTAGCAGTTGCTCGGTTTTGCCCCTCTTCCGTGTTTGTTTCCATCTTGAAATAAAAAAAACACCCACACAAGGAGACGAGGGAGTTTCATCCTCAAATTATGAACTTCTTATTTTATGATGAATCAAAGTGATTTTCTGTTCATATTCTCCAAATTGTTATGATTCTTAAGATTTAGGTGGTTCGGGTTTGATTGATCACTCGGGCATATCTTGTGGCAAACAAAACCCTTGTTGTAATAAGTGGAGAAGGTAGTGAGGTCAAGTCACTTGTCTTTGTCAATTTTCTTTTTTTGAATTACAAGCCTCAAATGTTTGATGACGCTCCAACGAATAGCAAGTCACAAACCTTCTTGGTTCGAGGAATTTGAAAGGTGGGCTAATTCTAGTAATTTATCTATGAACACCCGAAAATTAGAAAACTCCAAATATTCTAGGAGGTTGTGATCTAAGCTTGGGTACTTTTTGTTTTGTTTAGAATAAAGGGACTTCTTGGTTATATCACTCACAATTTGGGTTCAATCAACCAGGCATACGCTAAGGCTGAGTTGTGTTGTGCGCTAGCAAGAGTTTTTGTCCAGTTATTTTGAATACATTTTTAAGTAATGAAATACGCCAGTTGTTCATCCAATTGCATAGACACAAATTGTGGTGACAATAGTATTAATTGTGTCTACTTCAGAAGTTTTTCTTATAAGGGTTCCTCTCTTGAGGTTTGTTCGGTTGTGGATTCATCGTGTGGGGGTTCCTTGTCTGAGGTCCCAGCCACCCAACTATGGGTTCCTCGCATGAGGCCTTTAACTATGGGGGGTTCCTCGTGTATATTTTTTTGTGTCTTGTGAAAATGTACTCATGGATATAGCATAGCCAGCACATGGACATCATAAATTTGAAGAGGAAGATGGGCAATAAATGCGGAATGTAAACTTTTCAGACTTTTTTTTTGCGCGACTATACTTTTCAAATAGCATAATAAATGCTATTGTAAAACTACATATGACTACACCATTGCTTGCCATAATTTTTTTTGGTTATTAATCGGGGTGTCCACTAGCGACTTAGTGACTAATCCCCTCGCTGATTTGTAGGCACCTCGATGGGTGGGACAGCTGGCCAAGAGATTTAAAGCTTCTCCATGCCCAAGGCGGGAATCGAACCCCCGACCTTGGTTAAGGTTGGAAGACACCCTTCCGCTCTACCAAACCCCCTTGGTTGCTTGTCATAATCAATTGATGATTTCACATGAACGAGTTTTTACTTTTCTAGTTTATATTATTTTATTTTATTCATCATAATATAACTAAATAATAAACAACATGCTCTAACTGTCCTTTTTAAGATTCATAATATTTAACAAGAGAGCATATGGCTTTGAAAATTGCAAATATTTATGTGGATAAAATCCATAAAATTAATTGTGGTTATTACTTCTTTTTTTTACATAAATTAACTAGAATCAATGGAAAATGCTCATAAAATATAAATTAAAGACTGGTGAGAGAGAATTTACTTAGCTGATTCAGAATAATATGCGTATGAATAGGGTTCTTGAATGTTCCATTTTCTTCTCTTTTAGCATTTGTATTCTACAAATGAGTAGAGCCTCCTCTAAGTTGTCTTTGAGGGTTAGTCATCCACCTCCACTTTCTTTGCTAGATGGTTACTTGGCCACAACTTTTTTTTGTCGGCGCCACCTCTGGTGTCGCTGCTCTCCCCCGCGGGAATCATCACTGGTGTTACTATTTGCTTCGGCACCGCCTTTCGCGACGGAACCACCTCTACAGTTTTCGGTGCTGCAGCGGTTACCCCTGCAGAGGGAGCTGCTGATGTCAATAGATCAACGGTTGATGAACTATCATGTCATCCTCTAGGAGAAGGTGTTCTAGCTCTGGTCACAACCACCTCCTCTTGGGTGGTCTGGTCACTTTGAAATCCATCTCTAGCCGGAGTGTCTTCAAAAACCAGCTGCTTAAAAACATTATAAACTTCTTTGTCCATGAAAGTGAGGATACCTACCCAGTATAGTCGCCAAATGTAAGAGGGTGGTGAGACTAGGGTCTATGAATAACTAAAAAGGGTGAGGCGTAACCCACTCCAATGGACGCGGTCTGCAAGGTTCTCAAGAACTTCTAGAGTAGCTTCTGATGAAACCTTCTCCTTTTGGTAAAAATGTAACTCAAGTTGGAACTCCCTCCCTGTAAGAAGATGAACTTCCTCAACAATTATAGTAATTTTCTCAAGAACAACACCTGATAATGATGGTTGTCAGTGGGGAGTGAAAGAATAAGGCACTTAGCACTAGAAAGAGAGAGCGGGGAGAGAATACTAGGATGTTCTGGTGTGATTTTGACAAAGTAACGGTGCTATTGAGTTTTTTCTATCATATCCCCCCTTGACCTTGCCCAGGGGTCCTATTTATACTTGGGCACTAGGGCTGAGTTGGCACTTTTGGTGCCAAAAACTTAGGGGGTTGGTGAGGGGTAAGGTCTGCAGTGTATCATGTGTCCCTACCTATGTGCAGCAGCATGTCCCCTCAGATAGGTGCCACCGGGTGCAAACCAAAGTCAAAAATAAAATATGTCTCCTAATGGAGACAAAATATATGATTTAGTAAATATCTTTTGAAACGATAACTTTTGGTACAAACTTTGCAAACTTGAGGGGGTCTCAAGGACCACCTCCTCTAAAATCTTTGTAAGCTTGAGGGGGGTCTTGAGGAACCCCTTCTAAAATCATTTTTCTTGAGAGGGGGCATAGAGCACCATATCCTTTAAAATCATTTTATAAACAACTCTTTTCTTATGAGTAACCCTTTAGCTTCTCACCCTAGTTGTGTCTGACTGTGAGGTGTGTGAGGACTGGGTGACCCTAGGGTCTTTCTACTAGTATTATCTCAATACTAAAGTGATAAGTGGTTGAGCTTGATCAACAAACCTTGTTCTTCAGTCGCCAAGCCAAAACTCCCAAGAGATCCTAACTGGCCTATTTGAGCCTTGCCTGCTCAACTAGGTTACTTGTACAAGAAAGCAAAGCGTTAATATTATTGTTCTTTAAAAGAATGACTTTTCATGATGAGGGGTTGCACATGGTAGCCACTCCCTCATCCTGAGGTCTCTGCCCCAAGTTTTCATTGAGGGACCCTGAGTGCTCTTTCACCGATTATGCATTTTCTGCGGTCAGGGGGCCTAGGTTCCCGCACTAATATGAATTCTCTATGGTGAGGGACCTTGGATGCTCTTTCACTAGTTATGCATTTTATGCGGTCAGGGAGCCTAGGTTCCCGCACCAATATGGATTCTTTTCAGTCGAGGGACCTTGGTTGCACTTTCACCAATCATGCATTTTTTGCAGTTAGGGGGCTTAGGTTCCCGTACCAATATGAATTCTCTACGGTCGAGGGACCTCGGGTACCCTTTCACCAATTATGAATTTTATGTTGTTAGAGGGCCTAGGTTATAGCACCAATATGAATTCTCTGTGGTCGAGGGACCTTGGGTGAAATTTCACCAATTATGCATTTTCTGTGGTCAGGGGGAGAAGATTCCCTTAACAATATGAATTCTCCGCGGTCGAGAGAACTTGGGTGAACTTTCACCAATTATACATTTTCTGCTATCAAAGTGCCTAGGTTCATGCACCAATATGAATTTCTGTCGGGACCTTGGTGGGGTTCCTTCTCAATATGAATTTCTATCGGGACCCTAGGGGTTCCTTCTCGATATGAATTTGTGCCAAGACCCTGGCTGGGGTTCCTTCTCAACATGAATTTCTACCAGGACCTTGGGGGTTCCTTCTTAATATGAATTTCTGTCAAGACCCTGGGTGGGGTTCCTTCTCAATATGATTTTTTGCTGGGACCATGGGGTTCTTTCTCAGTATGAATTTCAATCGGGGCCTTGGGGGTTCCTTCTTAATATGAATTTTTTCCGGTACCCTGGGGTTGCTTCTCTATATGAATTTTTACGGTGGAGGGACCATGGGGGTTCCTCAACCTCATACTTTCTATTAGCTGAAGGGGGGTCTTTGAGGGACCCTCACCCCAAAATATAGGGTTCAATCTTGAAACACCCCTCTACAATACTAAACAAAAGGAAGAAATTGGAAAAAACTGGGCAACCGAATCAATTTGCCCTAGTCCGAATCGATTCGGTCAAGAGCCGAATCCATTCGCCACCTACAGGTCTCGAATTCTGCATAGTTTTTCGTATGGGTTTCACCATTTTCAATCATAAAAACCTTCACCAAATATTGTCAAACTCCAACCAATTACTTCAAACATTATACCAACATATATGAATGATTTCTAATGTACAAGAATCATGAATTCATCAACAATCATCAATTAATCAATTTAATCCCAATTAAATTATGAAAAACTCTAGTTTAACACTTTCATTTAAGAACCAATTTAAAACTCAGATTTCTTCATCAAGATTCAACATAATTTCGTGGGTTTCGGCTACATACATGGATGGTTCAATCCTATAACAATTTCCAACATAAGATTATGATTTAAGTCTTCCAATTTAACCCAAAGTATACAAATTTCGTATATGATACATCTTATACTAACATGGATATACTGCATGATATAGTTTTGCAAGATTAAAAGCTTGCCTCAATATGAAGGTCTGACCCTCTGAAGAAAATGGGTATATTGATGTTCCTCTCCTTCCGATCTACGCTCCGGCGGTGTCCGTGGTGCAAAATGTGTAGGAACGGAGGTTCTAGCCTTTGGAACTCCTCTCCTCTTCCTCCTATGGCTTCTCTGTAACTTCTCTTGTTTCTCTCATCTCTCACCCAACTTCCCTTCTCTTATAAGATATATTTTACTTAGGAAATTCGTAGGTTAAATTACCCCAAAAATAAAAATGACCAAAATGACCTCTCGGGATGCGGTTTGGTCCTAAATTGACCCGAAACCCAAATGAAACTCTCGGGCATACTTTTCTGACTATCTCAACCCTTTTAGATACTTTGGCACACTCAAAATGACCATTTAGATGACTTAGAAATAAATTACTGTTTATCCCATTAAATTAGGTCCCAACACGACTGACACGTGCATTCCGACTAAATCACCATAATTGTCGTATTTTTAACTCGCAACAATTTTAATATTTTCATAATAACATATTACTTAAATGACTAAGTAATATTCAATATAATTCACATCAATAAATACTAACCCTTATCTCTCTAGTTAATATTTATTTTATTCCGGATTAATTATCAATTAATTTCCCTCATATAATTTAATAATCCAACATTTAAAAAATATTAAAAAATACGAGGTGTTACATACTTCCCCCTTAATAACGGAATTTCGACAACTCTGGATACTTTTCGTACATCTCATCCTCGCACTCCCAAGTAGACTCCTCGACATTATGATGCTCCCATTGGACACGCACAAGTGGAACTACCTTCAACCTCAATCTCCTCTCACTATGGTTTAAGATAGCCACCGATCTCTCCTCATACGAACTATCAGGCTGTAAGTCAATCTCCTCCATTAGAATGTGAGTGTGAGACAACTCATCCCAGAGATACCATCTCAGTGAATAAATATGGAACACGTCATGAATACGGTGCAAGTGCTCCGATAACCCAAGTCTATACGCTACTGATCCAATCTTCTCGATGATAGGAAATGGCCCCACGTATCTCGGTACTAATTTCTCTTTCTACTCGAACTTCATAATCCCCTTCATAGTAGATACTCGTAGGAGCGCCTGGTCCCCCACACTAAAATCTCAAAAGAATCTCTTAGTATTGACGTAGCTTTTCTGTCTATCCTAAGCTACCCGTATGTGACTCTGAATCATCTCAATCCTAGTCGACGTATCCTGAATCACCTCTGGACCGAGTAGCTTATTGTCCCCCACATCTAGCCAAGAAGTAGGAGAACAACAAGGCCTAGCATACAACGCCTCAAATGGATCCATGACAATAGTGAACTGATAGGAGTTATTATACACAAACTCCACCAGTGGAAGGTACTCCTCCTAACCTCCTCTAAAATCAAGAACATACATACGCAATATATCCTCCAGGATCTGATTAGTTCGCTTAGTATGCCCATATGTCTATGGGTGATAGGTCGTACTCAATCGTAACTCCATGCCCATGGCCTCCTGGAAGCTCTCCCAAAAATGAGACACAAAAATCTTGTCCCTGTCGGACATAATATCTAGGGGTACCCCGTGTAATCTCACTATCTCGGTAATGAAAATATGAGCATACTATGTTGTACTATAATTCATCCGGATAGGCAGAAAGTGGGCTACTTAGTCAACCGATCCACAATCACCCATATAAAATCGTGATCCCTCTAAGAAGTAGGCAACCCTGTGATAAAGTCCATGGAAATGTTCTCCTATTTCCACATAGAGATCACTCGCGGCTGAGGTAACCATGTTGGCTTCTGGTGGTCCACCTTTACTAGCTGACAGGTGGCACATTTCGAGATGAACTCAATAATGTCCCTCTTCATCCCACTCCATCAATATTGTCGCCTCATTACCTGGTACATCTTATCCCCATCGGTATGTACCTTAAATCGAGACCCATGCGACTATCATCACCGCATGTTGCAAATCCTCCCTTCAGGAAAATTAGTCTACCGTTGAAGTGCAAGCCTCCCTCAAAACTCACTGAGTAAGACTCTGCCCCCTGTTAAAAGCTGTCTAATCCTCTCCTGACAAAATGGATCTACTGCCTGAGCATGTACCACCCTCATCACAAGTTAGGGTGTAACGGTCATTACTGACATAAATGACTGGGCAACTGCATCCTGATTTCCCAGCTCCTTCCGTTTTTCCTTTCACACCTCAGCCACCTCAGCTTCTGGCCTATGACTTAACAAATTGTCTACCATGTTATCCTTCCTCAGGTGATACTGGATTTCAAACTGGTAGTCTTTCACAAATTTAAGCCACCTACGCTGACGCATATTAAGATATCTCTGAGTGAATAAGTACTATAGTGACTTATAATTTGTAAATAGGCGAAACTTCTCTCTCAACAGATAATGTCTCCATATCCGAAGTGCAAACACGACTGTCGCTAATTCTAAGTTGTAGGTGGGATAATTCCTCTCGTGAGGATTAAGATTGCGGGAAGCATAAGTTATAGCCTGATCCTCCTGTTGTAACACTCCATCAAGCCCCTGTAACGATGCGTCAGTATAAATAAGGTACTCCACACCCGCTCTGGGAAGTGCTAGTACGGGTGCTGAAGTCAACTTATCCTTCATCTCATCAAATGCCAACTGACACGCATCATCCCAAACAAACAGCATGCCCTTACAAGTTAAATTAGTCATCGAACCTATAATCTTTGAGAATCCACGAATGAACCGTCTGTAGTACTCGGCTAACCCCAAGAAACTATGCACCTCTCTCGGTGTCGTGGGCTATACCCACTCCCTCACCGCTGACACCATACTAGGATCCACCGATATCCCCCTATTTGACACAATATGCCTTAGAAGTTGTCCTTCACGCAACCAGAACCCAAATTCCTCATACTTAGCATACAACTGATGCTCACGTAGTGTCCGTAGGACCCGACACAAATGCTCGGCATGCTCCTCCTCCATTCGTGAATATATCAGGATGTCATCTATGAAGATAATGAAAAACTGATCTAAGAACTCTCTGAACACCCTATTCATCAAGTCCATAAATATTGTCAGTGCATTGGTTAATCCAAACGGCATCACCCGAAACTCGTAGAACCCATATCTCGTCAAAAATGCAGTCTTAGACACATCTTGCTCCCTGATACGTAACTGGTGATATCAAAAATATCAAATCTATTTTAGAGAAGTAGGTTGCTCCTTTAATATGGTAGAATAAGTCATTGATGCGAGGCAACGGATATTTATTCCTTGTCGCGACTTTATTCAACTCCCGATAATCTACGCACAGTCGTAAGGATACATCACTTTTCTTCACAAACAAAACAGGTGCACCCCAAGGTGAGGTACTCCGACGGATGAAACCCTGTCCCAATAACTGCTCAATCTGATCCCGTAACTCCCTCATCTATATAGGAGACATCCGGTGCACGGACTATCGACCGAGTTCCCGGTGCTAAATTAATCACAAACTCTATCTCCCTGCTAGGTGGTAATCTCGGTATCTCCTGAAACACCTCGGCGAACTCGCAAATAATCGGAATCGAGTCGAGAGAAATCACTACCTACTGGGAGGTCTCCTCCTCTATGTAATGCAAATGGTTGGGCGATCCTCCCTCGGGGCGAGGCATCGCCACTAGGAACATCTCCTATCCCGGAATAGAAAAAATAATGCTCCTACTATAGCAATCAATCATGGCCCTATACGCGACTAGCCAATCCATGTTTATAATGGCGTCGTACTTAGACATATCTAACACAAGCATATCAACAGGTAAAATAAGATTCCCAATCTCTATACTCACACCCCGACATATAAATAAAATAAATGTCCCATTACCCAACGGCGAGTCTACACAAGTAATCGTATTATCGGTCGTGTCTAACAACCCTGTGGCCCATGCAAATCTAGTGGATACGAATGAGTGTAAGGCCCCCGTGTCAAATAAAATATTCCCCATAGTCCCATGGAAAGAAAACATACCCTCAACTGCGAGCGGTGCCTGAGGAACTATTGCCTGTTGGATGTTATAAATGCGCTCGTACTGTAACCGCACCTATTGAGGTGGGACTGTGGGAATAGCTGGTATAGCAAACACAGCTAGAATCAGAGTTAGTGCTGGGAGAATGGTTGGGAAAATAGGCCTCTATGGCTCCTGATGAGCACCCTGCTGCTGAGGAAACTTTCCCTTGTCGGGGAAATCCTGTTTCTTGTGGCCAGTCTTGCCACATATGAAACATCGGCCTGCAAAGTTTCCTCCTTTCTGTCCCTACTGGCCATTGCCACCCCTCCCTTGGCCCTGGGGCCCCTGCTGAAACTACTGATGTCCCTGTTGGCCCTGATGGCCATGCTGACCCTGGTGGCTATGTCTAAAACCTCCCTGCCCATGACGAAAACCCCCTGATCTGAAACGCTTAACAGAATCCCCCCGCTGGGAATTCTACTCACCCTGCCTCGACTGACCCAGAGCAGATGGTGCCCCGCTGGCACTGCCTCCCCCGATCATGCCCTGTTGGCTGGACTCTTCAACTCATTTGCTTCCCTTAACATGGAAGCGGTGGTCATGGTAGTGTAACAATGCAGAATTTAACACATCACTGTATGAGTGCAAAGATAGATTACCCTAGGGTTGTGTTTTTTTTCGAACTTTCGATTTTTTCGATTTCCAATCCAATTTTTTCTAAATTTGGAATGAAATTTTAGTTTCCCGATTTTTGATTTTTTGATTTCCGATTTTTCCGAAAAAATCAGATCGAAAATAGAAAATAATTCTGAGTTTCTGATTTTTCAATTTTTTCGATCTGATTTTTCCAAAATGATGTCGATCCGATTTTTTCGGAATTAATTTTTGATTTTTTTTATTTTTTGAAAGTTTTTCAAATCCCACATCGGTTGGGAGAGGGAGAGGGCTCCAAAATGTGCTCTATGAAAGGAGAGTATCTTCCTAACTCTACGCAAATGAAAAAATAGGCCAAATCCTCTTGTATTTACATGATGGGTTATACATTTTTCTTTGTTTCTTTAAAATGAGAATTTCGAGTAATCGAAAATCCATAATTTATTTTTTGGAAATTTTGGAATTTCTGGATTTTTAAGATATTTTGCGAATTTTTGATTTTTTTTCCGATTTATGCTCATTTTTCAAATTTTCCGAATTCGGAAATTTTTTTAATTTTCCAAAAAATCGGATCGAAAATCGGAATAATTATTTTATTTTTTAAAAAATTGAATTTTTTTTGAATAAGCATTTTCCAATCCGATTCGGCCAAAACACAGCGCTATACTGTCGGATCCTCCAGGTGAGACCATCCATAAACATTTGTATTTTTTTCTCTTTAGTAGGTACCTCTCCTGGTACCAAGTTAGTCAGCCTCGTAAACTCCTCCTCGTATTCAGCAACACTCTTCCCCTCCTGGGTGAGGTCCAGAAATTTCTGCCTCGCCTCAGTCTCGACGGCGGAAGGGAAATATTTGTGATTAAACCGCACCCAGAAATCCTGAATAGTCATGTTGTCTCTCTCATCAATTGTGGTAGTGGACTCCCACCACTGTAAGGCTACCCCGACTAGCTTAAAGGTAGCTATTATTTATTTTTGTACCTCGGTGCACTCGTACATCCTCAGGTGCCTCTGAATGTCCTTTTTCCATTGACTCGCAGCAATAACATCATAACTCCCCTGAAACTCCGGGGGATGTGCCTTTTGGAAGGCATCTCTAACTCGCTCCCAATCAGAAGGGAACACTTGTGCATGGGCTGGTGCCACTGCCTGTGCCTGGGGTGGGGCCTGCTGTACTACTACCAAAGTTGCATTCACCGCATGTGCCACTATTGCGGCAACCTCTGCAGCATTCATAGTAACTTGGACCGGCGTTGGTTGGGGCATTGGTTGGGAATTTCTGTTAGCCCATGGTGCACGTCTAGGAGGCATCTGAAACGAGAAAGAATTTTCATAAGTCCTCAGTTCAATAAATCTCAAATAGCTGAAGACGTAGATGCATAATCATGAATGCAACAATCATAATAATAGGGCTCTATATCAAAGAACGCTACGCTGAAAGCATAATAAGCCACACAGATCCTAAAAGACTCTAGAACTTGATGCTCTGATACCACCAGTGACACCCTGCTCAAATAAATACCGGGTGATCAGTCCTTTATTAAATTAAATCAGAATATCCAGTTGGTTCATTCTTAGCATCACTGTCGAAAAACATTTATTTTACTTATCACCTACTAATTAATTAAGCTAGTACCAAGAACATTTAATCATTTCATTATCATCCAACAATTTAAACCATTAACCACATTATCCATTCTAATGAATAAAACAATAATAAATGAGAAACCATCTGACTAAATAAATAATACTGGAATAAACGTTCGAGTTAAATGTCTCAATACAAATAATCAAATAATAAATCCAAATCCCATCAACTGAAATAAAAGAGTACAATATCTCATAAATGAATGGTAATGCCCTAAGTGAAATGACTACGTCAGAAATTGAATGGAAAGATGGGGAGACGACTAATAATGAGAACCTGTAACTTCCACAGTAGCTGCAGCACATCAAATCAACTAACTCCTATGTCTGGCGTCTCTATGGCTGGACACCTAAAATAGTTGCACAAAGAAATATATTTGCAAGAAACGGGTCAGAGCCCGAGTAAAAATATTTTAAAACAATTTAGCAAGCATTTAAAAATGCTGCAAAGCAAATACTATATACATGTTAGCTTTTCAGGCCCTCTCTTGAGATTCTCACCTCTCATCAAATGTGCACGCCTAACGTACCTCTAAACTCCCCTAGTTACTGTCACAACACCTAACTAGTTTGTAATTATAAGTCTTCTAACTCTAACTCATAATGTCCACCCACATTTCCCATGCAATCCATTTATTAAATATATCTATTCCTTTTCTTATCACACACAAGGCATTTCTCAATTAATAGTTAAGTGTTCACATACTGAATTATTTCAGATTCTACCATCTTACTTATCTACTAATTCCACACAATAGAATAATCACAAGCATATATATATATATATATATATATATATATATATACACACACACACCTATACAGCACCCCGAGGCACAACTGCGGTTCATGCATACTCTGGTATCAAGTTATTGCAAGTCTATCGGGGTGGTTGCCCTAGTGCAGCATGTTTTGTTCTGGAGAGACTTCACCTGTGAGAGGGTCGGCCTCGCACTTATATTATATATTATAGAGACTTTGGAGGGTATAGTGGTCTCGAGATATTCGATCCTGGTGTGTGTAGGGAATTCATATATATGGTTCAGAGTGTATTCGGTTTACTGTTGAGAAGGAAAATTTAGCTCGTTATTATGTTTAACACTCAGGACTTAGTAATAGGAGAGTGCATTGTTATATCACTCCTTTAGAGGCATGGGAGTTAAGACTTGAAGATATATGTCTGGGGACAGGATTTTGAGAGTCCCGATTGTACGTGTATGAGGTTTATGGAATATGATTACCAACAATGTTGAGTGATAGTGTCTCTGGGAAGGAAAGTTTATCATTTAAATGTAATTACAGAAGAGGATATAGCTTTTATGTTAAAAGATGGGAATATAGGGGTACATGTTATGGACTGAGGGCCTAACGGATTTCGATGACCAACAATGCTAAGTAGTAGTGTATCGGGGGGTTCCTTATTTAGATTTCGCTTTGCGAGACATCACACGCATGAAACTTAGGATAAGGTTGGAAGTACGGAGATCTTTGGCCATTCATCCATAAGTTCGATACCTCAGTCGTTATAGAAGTATGTAATTATAACTATAAGTTAAATGTTAAATTTTGATATAAGGCCAGTGGAGCCGATTGTGCAGTGAGGATGGATTGAAAATTTTATTTTATCACCACGAGTTGAAGGGTGGAACGATGTTAAGGAGGGTTTAAAATTTTCGAATTCTGGGGTGATTGAGAATGCCCAAGTGTTATAGACACATTGTGAACACAGGCGCAATAAATAATTGGGTGTTATGTGGGAAGCTTATGTGATGCTTACGCGAGTATGAACGGCTTATAGGATGTGTTCACCCTGGTTAACTGATGTCAGAATTGTCCGGGATGAAGGGATGTGGGGATAGATGTGTGAAATATATGTTTGTGGGACTAATATAATGAAGTGTAAGTGGTAGAGGGGATTAACCATCGTGTGAGAGGGACGATAATCCATATATACGTGTTTGATCAGAGTAGCACACACGAACTCGATGGAAAGTCTATGGGAAGCCATATAAAAAGGGGTATCCCTTAAGAAGACTAAAATTTAACAATTCTGGACAATTTGGAGAGGCATTCTACCCATTCAAATGTTGAGAGTGACTTGCGCAAAAATGGAAAGATGATGTCAATACGGTATAAGGAGACCAAAAGTGCACATCGTGGTAAAAAGTGCACGGGGCGGAACTTTTGGTATACGCCGAGGGAAAAAGAGGTTTATTAAGTACCACTTAATGGGAGACGTTATAAGTCGAAGTCAATGTTGAGCGGGACATAGTGAGTAGTCACCATGTGCGCCATTCATAGGTAGAAACCGGTTGGAGTAAGATGATAACCAGAAAAAAAATTATCAACCAACGATTCCGATAGGTGAAGAGGGCAGTCAAGTCGGTAAAGTTTCTTTGATGGGTTGCCAACCTCAAGGTAAGATCAAGGATTCCTTAGAATGTGTGGAACAAGTTGCCCAATAAGGAAGTGATTAATATTCCTTTGGGGTTATTTACAATATTGGCTAGTGTGCCACAGTCTTCCTTTGAAAAGAAGAATCGCGCCGGTACATGGTCCTACACGGTATTGTTCTGAATTAGGATGAGATTTTTGAATCCCACCTTCAATATGGAAGTTCAAAAATCAGCGGGGATAACGTTTCATTTTCAGCAGGTTGTATCACCCATAGTCGGGGAGTAGGAGAACGGTGATTAACGATTAGTGGAGACGTGTGAAAGTAATTTTGAATTCATTGTGATCATTTCATTTCCACAACGGATATAGCTAGAAAGTGAAGTATAGTACGGTAATTGGGAGAGGATATTACCTAATGATAGGGTTCCGTGGAAGCACTCGTACATGTTTATTGTGAACAAGGTGCTTACTGAGGTTTTAGTGTGGAAAAACCTTAACTTTTCTCACTCTGGATGTTAAGAAGTGGGCGGATAATCAGAATTTTGAATTGGTCGAGAGTTAGAATCCAATGACTAAAGTGGAATAACCACATACTGTCCTAGGTAACCTTTTAACTATCGTAAGAGTTACGTCACCAGGAATTAAGATTTGAAGAACTGATAAGAGAAGTCAAATGTTCATATGGTTTCTCCCAGGACTGGAGTTTTGTGTTTAGATAAATACAGGAGTTGATACGAGGTGAGGTACAGCCTCCCAATAATATTGAGACAATCGGTCCAATGATGTATAGGCTAATCTTATTCGAATGTTGTTTGGTAGGAGAACAATTGAGGTGTCGTTATTGAGGTGTGACCCTATAACTGATAAAGTGTCGAGAGTGTTAAACAAACTTATTGTGAAGCGGGGGCTATAGTTATTGAGCCTTACTTTGAAGTTGGTTTTGAGTACTAGAGGAAACCTATTTTTATCAGGTATGCCTTACTTTTCCGAATTTCGGGATAAAATTCCGTTATTAGGGAGGGAGTATGTAATACCCCGTATTTTTATGGCTTTTAAATTATGGGATTAATTAAATTAAATTGGGATATATTAATTTAATATTTATTCTAATTTTAAAATAAATATTTACTAGCTTGACGAGAGTTAGTAATTATTGGTAAGAATTATGTTGAATATTACTAGATGAGTAAAAATAATATATGAGATTGAATTGATTAAAATTGTCGCGAGTGAATACATACGACTATTATCAAAATTGAGTCGGCCCGCGCATATGTCGCGTCGAGACTAAATTAATGAAATAAAATTGAATTAATTTTATGTCGCTCGTATAGTCGTTTGAGTGCACCATTGTGTTCGGAATGGTCAAGTTAGTCAGAAGGGGTTTAGTTTGGGTCTCGGAACTATTTTAGTCCTAACTGGCATCCCGGGAGGGTATTGTGGTCATTTTGTATTTTTGAGTGATTAAATCCACGAATTTCCCAAAGTTGTATCAGCTATTAGAGTTAATCTTCTAGGGTTATCAATCGAACGGACATTAGAGAAGAAAGGAAGAGAGTTCTTCAAGACTAGATCACAATTCGTAACACCTTTTTGAAGAATAACACCACCGGGGCATAGATCGTAAGACGAGGAATGCGGCCATACCTTTGTCACCAATAGATCAGACCTTTGATTCCCAGGCAAGTATCTATCTTGTTGATCTCTAATTGATATCCCTTCCATGTTAGCCTAGGAATGAAAATCACATGTTTTATTTGAAGAATTATATGTTTTGGAAGAGAATTTCTATGTTGTAGGGAGAATCCATGTAGTCTGAAATCTTGATCATATGTAGAGGAGTACCCACGAACTTATAATAATATTTGTGAAGGAAATCTGGATTAAAATAGAGATTCTTGATTATTCATGCATAATTAGGTTTTATAAAGAAATCTGGAATTAAACCCTTTTTTTATTGATTTGTTGATGATTTATTGATGTTGTTACGTTAGAACTTGTTTATATATATTGCTTATACATTTGGATTACTTTGTTGGGAGTTTGGTATGAAATTATAGAGGTTTTGAGGAGTTATAAGGATTGAACCCGTAGCTGTCCTAAGAAAATCTAGGCTGAGACCTGAAGGGTCGATCGATCGACCTATGAATGTCGATCAATCGACTCCTGCTAATTTTTGGAAATTTTCATCTTCTTTAATGATGATGTAACACCGCTTCGAGGGGGATTTGCATGTGATGAGATTATTATAATAGGACTTATGAGGGACCAGGAGGTATGTGATTTAGGTCCGGATAATATGGATTAATACGAGACTTACCCGTAGTGTCACGAGGGCTATAGAATAATAAAATATGTTTGCATGTGCGACAGGTTGGGTTGCGTGAGCATGATTGATGACTTAGGCCAGTAGGATATAGAGTGTTAACCTACTGACATTATGGTTATAAAAATGATACACTTCGGGGGCTGATAAGTAATTGGGAACATGAGGTAAACGAGAAAAAGGATAAGCTAGTAATACGTAGGTTTTGAGATTGAGCACCACATATGGTTAGTATAAAAATATTATGGATCGTGAGGGTAA
This sequence comes from Sambucus nigra, assembly GCA_949130495.1. Classification (NCBI taxonomy): domain Eukaryota; kingdom Viridiplantae; phylum Streptophyta; class Magnoliopsida; order Dipsacales; family Adoxaceae; genus Sambucus; species Sambucus nigra. The sequence goes on from OX422211.1 coordinate 311,875,886, forward strand.
CAATATGAAATGTGGAAATAAATATTTGTGTGTATGTATGATATCATATTATTATCTGTAGTTAATCATACCCGCGCTACTTGCTATCACGGAGGTTTCTGTGTCGGGACAGTCTTATCTCGATGTGACCTTTATGGGGGATATTGACTTATACCCTAGAACATAGGATCCTTGGTATAGGCTATCTTAGAACGATAGTCAGACGGTCCTAAGAGACGTGAGAGTATGTGCTGACCTCTTAGTGACTTGGAACTATGCTTCGCCTCCAATATGTGTATTTTGTGTTAATAAAGTTCGAGAGTGAGTCCGAACTAGTATTTACCTCATTTGTACGAGAGGTGCAGGGAGTTGATAGCAGAGTATGTCAGCACCATGGATTTTATGTGGGGTGATGATTAGTATATATATTGTATGAGTGATTAAATATATATATATACATGTACCTGGAATTCTTCTACTATGTGTGTAAGTAGATAAATATTTAATAAACAATCTTAATCATACTAAATGCTTGAGATTTCATAGCAGTATTCAGATATACATAATTGACTTAAATAATCTCTAATAAGAAGTTATTTTAATAAATCATAAACATATGGTCTCGCGAATCAGAATCTATGGGAGAAGAATTGGGTTAGACTTATAAGTCATTTTAGTAGTACGATAGGCGTGCACACTATATGAGAGGTGAGAATTCTCAAGAGAGTGTCGAGTACTAACATGTATGTAATATCAACTGGTAAGCATTTTAAATACTTGCTAAACTATTTTTAAGTTGTTTTACACTTGGGCTCTGACCCGCTTCCTGTCATCTTTTCTCTCTCTTGTATATATATATATATATATATATATATATATATATGTGTGTGTGTGTGTGTGTGTGTGTGTGTGTGTGTGTGTGTGTGTGTATGTGTGTGTGTGTGTGTGTATTACAGGTGCCCAGCCACAGGGGAGTCAGGCTTGGATCTTTGAGCTGTTGACGGGTTGCATCTAGTGTGGTAGTTGTAGGTCTTCGCAGTAGACGATTTCATCCTTGTCTTCTCAGTCTTTCATTTAGTTCTCATTAGATAGGGCATGTGTCGCCCATTTCCAGTTTTTATGTAGTCCAGAGATTTGTACTCTTTATTTATGTCAGTATTCAGCTTAGTTGGGATTATTTTAATGTATTTCATTGTCCTGCGTTTTGGGATATTTTTATTTGGATGATTAAACTAGCATGTTTATTCCACTTGGGTGGTTTGGTATTCAACATATTATTTGTGTTCATGAGAATGTTTTCGTATATTGATTCATAACAATGGAACTTAATTTATAAAATTAAATATTTTTTACACTTAGCTTAATTATTTATTAGGTGATTAATAAAGCAATTTGTTTTTCGACAGTGATGTTAATTTAATTTAATAAATGACTTATCACCCGGGATTTAATTAGGCTTGGTGTCAGAGGTGGTATCAGAGCATCAGGTTCTAGTGTCCTTTAGGATCTGTGCGGCTTATTATGCTTCCAGCGTATCTTTCTTGATATAGAGCCCTATGTTTAGGATTGTTGATTTCTTCGGTGAGATTTAGTTCTCATGCTATAACGTATATATTAGTGAATCTTATTTGCGTTCGAATGTGTTCATGTGACGAACGATGAAGTATGATGGGCAAGGATCGTTGGACGGATAGCAGGAGGCAGAGATCAGTTGAGGTTTGAGGGTATAATCAAGAATGATGGTCGTAGTTAAGGTCACCCCTATTATGGCACGAGAAGCCAGGACTGTAAAGACGGTTAGGGCGCAACCTATGATTTCCAAGTGCTGCTATAGTCGAAAGTGGTGAAAAAGTAGACTCACCCAACGTGGTATGGCTGGTAAAGAGTTAGACGAAGCATTTTAGAGAACCGTCGGTGGAAATTCTAGAAACACGGGAATTGTGTGTGTTAGCCAAAGGAGGTAAAATATCCAAAGGCTTGGGCATATGACGGAGTGTGGATAACTAAAAGTGAAATTTTGGGATAAAATTTTTCTTGGCTCGTTGGAACGAAGTTATAATGGTAGGAGTCAGCCACCACTTTTAGAAGTGGAATGCTATGTCTATAGAAGGATCTTAGGTACAGTTTGATCGCAGGTTCCTTCATCAGATGTTCATGATAAGATGTGAACGTTGTTCTGAACTCATCATATATCGTATATCCCGTATGTAGCATATGTATGTCCCGAACATTCTACGTATTTAATAATTTATAACTTTACTTATTATCGTACACTCCAGCGTATTTCTCACCACTCAAAGGGTATCCTTTGTTCGACACATAATATCAGTAGCTAAAGTCCTTATACCTTACTGGTCTAAGTCATCACTTCCCTTGAATTCACGAGACCCGAATTGTTCTCCAAATTAGGTATTTTCCTCAATAAATCCTAATTAAGTTTAGCCCTTAATTCCCCCTCTTAGGACTAAGCTCGGAACCCCACCTAGGACTACTGGTGTCTCAATATATTACCCTTATGTTTAAAAATAAGTCCCACGATTGAATCCCGAACGTTCCCCCAAAGATACTAAACAAAAGGAAGAAATTGGCCAAAACTAGGCAACCGAATCCATTCGCAATCAATTCGCTTGCCGAATCGACTCGATCAGGAGCCAAATCTATTCGCTACCTACAGGTCTCGAATTCTGCATAGTTGTTCCTATGGGTTTTACCATTTTCAATCATCAAAACCTTCACCAAACATTCTCAAACTCCAACCAATTACTTCAAACATTATACCAACATATATGAATGATTTCTAACGTACAAGAATCATGAATTCATCAACAATCATCAATTAATCAATTTAATCCCAATTAAATTATGAAAAACTCTAGTTTAACACTTTCATTCAAGAACCAATTTAAAACTCAGATTTCTTCATCAAGATTCAACATAATTTCGTGGGTTTCCACTACATACATGGAGGGTCCAATCCTATATCAATTTCCAGCATAAGATTATGATTTAAGTCTTCCAATTTACCCCAAAGTATACAAATTTCTTATATAATACATCCTATACTAACATAGATATCATGCATGATATAGTTTTGCAAGATTAAAAACTTGTCTCAATATGAAGGTATGATCCTCTGAAGAAAATGGGTATATTGATGTTCCTCTCATTCTGATCTACGCTCCGGCGATGTCGGTGATGCAAAATGTGTAGGAACGGAGGTTCTAGCCTTTGGAACTCCTCTCCTCTTCCTCCTATGGCTTCTCTGTAAGTTCTCTTGTTTCTCATATCTCTCACTCAATTTCCCTTCTCTTATAAGATATATTTTACTTAGTAAATTCGTAGGTTAAATTACCCCAAAAATAAAAATGACCAAAATGCCCTCCCGAGATGCGGTTTGGCCCTAAATTAACCCGAAATCCAAATGAAACTCCCGGGTAGACTTTTCTGACTATCTCGACCCTTCTGGATACTTTGGAGCACTCAAAATGACCATTTGGATGACTTAGGAATAAATTATTTTTTATTCAATTAAATTAGGTCCTGACACGACTGACACGCGCGTCCCGACTAAACCACTGTAATTGTAATATTTTCACTCGCGACAATTTTAATATTTTCATAATCACATATTACTTAAATGACTAAGTAATAGTCAATATAATTCACATCAATAAATGCTAACCTTTATCTCTCTAGTTAATATTTATTTTATTCCGGATTAATTATCAATTAATTTCCCTTATATAATTTAATAATCTAACATTTAAAAATTATTAAAAAATCCGGGGTGTTACAGAAACACAGTGCTCACATAATTTCAACCATCCAATTTCTGGACCATTGCTACTAGCCTTAGCACCGTCTACATGATCCCAAATCATAATCATTCTCATGGCACCTCAACTTTCAAGCATCACTCGTGCCCAATGATTTCCCTCAACCGAGTCACTACTAACCATACAGGTAGCATACTTATGTGCTACGATCAAGTCTAACACTTCATCCCAAATGTTATTTCTAAAGTCCATGACGAACCTTATCGTATTCTAAGTCTCCCAGGTGCGCCATCTAGCATTATTCAACCTATTCTCGAAATTATCCTCGAAGGTCATATCATGATACATGTCTATAAACAAAAGTCGTAGCTCTAACTCCAAGGTACTGCCACAAATCGACATGATCTAACCGAACTAAAATCATCAATGGTCTACCATCACCTATTTAAACTTCAATACAACAATGATTCCTAATGCCCCATAGGTGACGACCTCAAATTCAATTATTTCTTTAAACGTCTTACACATCAACCACAAGAAGCCACCCGTCATAACATGACCTATGTTGTACAACCTTGAGTTTATCACTATGAAATGGACACCACCACATAAACCTCAATGAAACAATAAATCCCAAGGTTTTGAAGAGATATACTATCATCATTGTAATACACGGTACACGACCTCAGATTCACAATTACTAGGGAAAGACTACCACTCGCATAACATCCTGCCAGCTAAACCTTAGTATACACCTCCAAGGAATTATCAATAATGATTTTACACGCTTATCCAAATTACTAACCCAAGGTCAATTTCATCAAACCACTTTATTACTTTCCTCCAAAGGTCATTTAACGCAAATCGCGTGCGTACGCAGAATGCCAGCCCATAGTTAAATTCATTAGACCACATCATTTGATTCCCAATGAGTGTTCAACCGCTATAACTGAATTAACTTACTATGTAGACCTCATACTACGTGTTAATCTACTAATTGACACAACTATATATATATATATATATATATTGGTAGGATACGGGACGTCGAGCATTGCCTATGAACACTAAAGCTCATTCCTACGAATGCCATAAGAGATCCTATTTCTAAATGCCAAATTACAATCACCAAACTTTAAATTTATACCATTCAGGTTTCTGGTAGGACAAGGGACGTCGGGTATTGCCTAAGAGAAGGCCCACCCTAACAACGCCGCATGTAACGCCCCGACCCAGATTTAAGGATTAATAAAGGATCAACCCGATCTGGCTCGTACGTTAATTCTGAAGTGCAATGGAACAACCTAAAAATGTTTCTAATCCAGTTTTATTATCATTTAACATTACCCTTATTAGCATGTAAATTCCAATTTTCATCAACTACATGTTAGGACCCAAGGTAAGTGCCCCCAAGGCCAAGTAAACAGAGCCACTAATCGTAAATGTAAATAATTACTTACCTATATAACGCTCTCAAAGTACGAAACAGCAATCAACCTGTCATAACAAAATGAGGGATGTGAGCAGAATGCTCAATGGGAACATATACAAATGCAAGATAAAAAAGAAAGGCAGAAAGAACACTCACACGCTACAATCACATGCAAGTGAAAATACGTATATATCTACATATATACTTTTGAAAATACATGTCTCGATGTATTAAATCGTTTTATTTCGAAAATGTTATTTAATGTCGTTTGCCCTCCTTGTCTTTCCAAAATAATCATTTTATATCTTATGCTTAACATTAGCATATTATTCCCGTCAACTCACTCAATTAAAGAATTTACAATTGTTTGCAAAAACCTTTCATTCACTTTCAAAACTTCATTAACTCCATGTTTATTAACTCACGCCAGAGTTACTTAACCATATCATAGGACTTCCATTCAATGCACGCACACACCGTGTTTAGAAAAATACTCATTTTCCTTTGAAAGTCTCATATAATGCACGCTTTTGTTTATTATATTTCAAACCTCATCGGGTAGCCTAACGCCATTAAGTCCTTATTTAACGATCCCATGTTACCACATGAACATTAAATATTTAATGCATTATTTTTGCATTAACAAATCAATGGGTTAATACCATTCATTTATGCCTCTTTCATGGATATTCAATTCATTACTTAGCTTTTTCCTTAGGGATTCCGCCAACACACATACCTATCACAACACACGCACACTCACGGTTTCACAGAATTTCATCGCCAGGCACCAAGCTCTAAGTAAACTGCACTTGGTTTGGGGTCTTTCACCACTAGGGATAGCATAGCCCTCCTTAATTATTTAACCCGACATCATCCAATATCATTATCTTTCAATGTGTTCAACATTATTTCAATGTTCACATTATTCAACATTTATGGTCCGAAGCCAAAATCCAGAACTTCATTGTCCATTTTTCATTAACACTTGAAAAATTATTACTTTCTCCTTTAAGTCATTTATTCACCCACACGTTGATTTTATACCAAAAATCATTCACGCTTTAGGACTTAATTCTTTTTCATCAATATTTCTAATTCATAAAAATGTTTTACTTTAAGTAAATTTATCAATTTACACTTTTTCTGTCAAAACTTGCAATTTAGTCCTTTAACAAGTGTCATTTTCCAAAAAGGTAGTTTAAGTTTCCAATTTAACACATAAAAATATTTAACCATTAAAAACACTTGTTTATTAGCATACTTTACTCAACTTTCACATTTTACATATATTTTATATATTAAATCCTAATTTTTCACATATTTGATAAACACACTTTATTTTTGAGTTTTTACATCTTACACCCATTTACCAATATTTACACAATAACTCATACTATTTTCTTATTATGAGTTTACACACTTTAAAATACCCATTTAAAGTGAAAGATTATCTTTTTACATTTATCTTCATTATTCAAGTACAAAATCACATTTTTATCCATAAAATGGCTTAAACAAGCCTAATGCATTTCTTTGCACAAAATCATATTAATTATCTTTAAAACATCATTCTAACACATTTTATTTCATAAAATGCCTATGAATAGTGTTTTGAAAATTTTAACACCTTTAAAACCCATTTAAACCTTCTTTTAAATTCTCCTTTTTATTCAAAACATTAAGAGTGTCATTAATAACCCATTAGTGAACCATAACTATTTTTCTACACTTTCTATACCCAATATTTGGGAAATAATATTCTAAAATTTATGCACATTAATAACCCATTTGAAATCATCCTTTTTATACCCATCTTAACATAAGATGATAGTATGAACGTTAACTAGTATAAGGATGCAATATAACACTTATTCTACACATTTTAAGCCTAAAACATGTAAAATAGCAAGCTGAAATCATACAACTTTTTAAACACAAATAATGATGAAAATCCCACCTCAAGTCTTGAATGATGGTAGAAAGGTGGGTGACTCCCCCATCTCCAAAGGTGGCCCTAAGGGAGTCACAATAGCCCGCTTTCCAAGTTCCAATCTAGACTCCATGGATGGCCCAAGAAAGACTGCTTCCAAGCTCAAAAACACCTCTTCTAGATCTCAAAAACCCACTATAATTGCTCTTACATGATGTCCAACCTTGAAATGGGTCTCTAATGGAGTTTGTAATCTACTTTAATGTTGTTTGGGTGGTGATATATGGGTGAGAATGAAGATCTACGAATTTGGAATGAAATTTGGCTTGCTAAGATACAAGAGTAAGAAGGAAAAATTTGAGAAAAAACTCCAAGTTTTTGGACATTCATGGTTCCCTCCTCTCTCTCTTATACACTATAAAGGGTACCCTCCCAACCTTGACCCAAAATTTAGATATTAGTGTGGTCCAAAATGTGTAAAACTCTCCTCAAAGTCTAAAAATCCGAGATGTGCAATGACCCAACACAACCACCCATTAAATGACCCACAAGTGTTCTCATTTTCGTCACTTTCTTTCTACTATTTTTTTTAACTTTTAACTTGAGATTCATATTCCTTGCATTTTTTGGCTAAAAAATCTTATTTACACTAGTCGTTTGGCTTCCCGGATTGTCATATACAAGGTGCACAAGAATCAGAACCTCCGCACAAACAATATTTTTTTTCTTCGCATGGTAATATTGAGTCTGATATATGGTCGAAATATTTTTTGACTTACCAATTATCCTAAACAATTCGCGCAAAACTGGACTTTCGCAGTGTCGCACACCGTCAGATAATTTGTACCCAGACTCGCATAGCGCTCGTTGCTTGTCCAAATCACGTGAAACTTAACTAAAGTACTTAAAATAATTATATAATCTCAAAATAAAACTCGTGTGAACCATGCAATGTAAAACTTTTTAATCCATACTTCAATACTTTGCTTTTCGTACCATTTAAATGTTGTGTCGTATTATCCTTGTTTGTGTCACATCCATTCCTTAATATTTTTTCCTCAAACTTAATGGACATCCTAGCTAATATTATTAGAGATTAAATACACATTTAGGATACACATGAATTGTGGGATTTTTCTCGTTTAAACCATTTACGTAATACGCCACCTTACGTATCACTTGACATGTTACACTTGGATTATTTTTTTTTGAATTTTCATTTGGACAAAACACTTACAAAATACATATTTTCTAGGGTGGGGTATTACACTACAAGATGTCCCATTCTAAGACACCAAAACATAATTACTTAATACTAAGTCACCACGACTATCTAGGTTCACTCCTAGGTTACCCCCATCATTAAGATTATCTAAATCCTCACTATAGTCAAGGCACGTGAATCGAAACATACTAAACTCAAGCTCGCAATCAAGGGACCTAGTACTTTCTCGCCAGGTAGCTAACACTTGTAAATACATTCATTTACCAAAAACCACTAAGGTGTTCACTCATAAGGATAGAATCCTGTCAACTAAGGCTGGCATATCCTCCAGCATTATCCTACATCAACTTCTATGTCCATTGATCTTATCATCAACCATAGTATTACCCCAGGGATCGAAATTGCCTAACCATAACATCGGTATTGACCTGTCACCTGTGTCACACCTGAGGTGACATATAATTTTAAATCACAATTTCCCTTTACATAATTATGACACTCTAACAATCAATCCCTACCATTGATTATCCACAAAATTTTATGCCACTTGCCCAATGGGCGTCATCTCATTCTATCAACGTCTCCAAAGACTCTATGTCATCAAAGGCTGAAATACACACACTTCACACTAGGAACCACGGTGTCATCACTTATTGGCTTACGTGGACAGCCGTATATTATTAACGCACTTAATCAGAAGCGAAAGTGATTTATACAAGTAAATTGAAGGTATGCCAATCGGCGCTAATTTACTTGAAGTGCTAACCTCATTGACCTCACCGTCGAGGACACAAACTAAACTGTCACCAAACAAGCGTGATTGGACCAAACCAACATCAACGCCGAAAGATCCAATACCGACCTCACCACATCACACCCGAAAGGAACCTTTAACTTAGACCTCTGATACCATTTGTAAAGCCCCGACCCGTATTTATGGATTACCCGTGGTCAACCTAGTTCGAATCGATTCATTAGATGTGAAGTGCAATGAAACAACCTAAATAATGTTGCTAGTCTAGTTTTATTTTAATTAATATTTCACTTGTTAGCATGCGATTCCAATTTCGAGAATAACTACATGAGCGACCCATGGGGATCACTCCGGAGTCCAAGTAAACAGAACTACTAACGTAAAACATAAATAAATGTACTTATCTCTGTAGCGCTCTCAAAATACAAAACCGCTCCCAACCTGCCCTAACAAAGTGAAGGTGTGAGCCTATGCCGAGTGAGATTTATACAAGTAGAATAGAAATGAACGGTAGAATAGAATACTCACACGCTATAATTACAAGCATGCAAAAATATATATGTATCTACATATATATAGATATACCTTTGAAAGATACATGTTCAAATGCATTAACCGTTTTATTTCCAAAAATTTTACTTATCCAAACTAATTAACCTTAATCTTGCAAAGACTTCCTTTATTCATACTTAGAATTTTTCACTTTATTTAACACACCAGGTCAACACCTAAGGCACTGCGCTTGATTTATCCCAACCCATTCCTTTACTGAAATCACCCCTTTCATTTTGTTAAAACATACTTTAGTATTTTCATTGAAAAGTACCATTTCAACGCACGCTTTCGTCGTGTTAGAAAATAGTTGTTTGTCATTTGAAAACCCTTTTCATTTCATACTAATGCAAATTCTGGGTTTAACAACCTAAGTTACACAACCACCACTTTTACCACTTTACTTTACCCTTTTTGCCTTAGTTTATGTACATTAATATATTTACACATTTACTTGTCCATTTCATATTTACAAGAACATTTATTACATTCATTCAATTTAGGTTGTATTAACACAATTTATCACACAGCCCATTTCTTGACATGTTCCTTATTCCTTTTATCTTTTCTCAAAATCTTCCATTTACCACATACTTACATGGGCTCCACACCGACGGCTATGCGCACCATATGCTCTGGCCACTGATTTAGGACTTTTCACCTAAGGGCTCCGGGCCCTTATTGCTTTATCCCGGTGTCATCTGAGTTTATTTTATGTGTTTTAATATTTTACAAAAGTCCACATTACCCACTTCCTTACTTTTACCCGGCCGAAGCGAAAACCCGAACTTAACCATCCGTTTTTCCATTAACACTTGAAAAATTATTTTTTTTCTTCTTTAAGTTCATTACCCGCACACATGTGATTTATACTAACATCATTCACGCTTTTAGCACTTAAATTAATTTTCACACAAATTAGTGTAAAAACCTTCTTTAACATTTTTATTCCATAAAAATGTTCCACTTAAAGTAAATTACCAACTTACCCCTTTATTTACAAAACTCTCCATATAATTCCTTAACAAGTTTCTGAAAATGATTATTGAGTTTCCAACTTAGCATTTAAAAACACTTTAGCCACTTTAACACTTGTTTAATGTCACACTTTTGCCCAATTTTCACACTTGTCACTTTAATGTGCATAGAAAGTGGACTTTAAACACTAAAATCCTACCAAGTGGATTAAACACGTATTTTAAGTAATAAGGACATTTTATCAATATCTTTAAACTCGATAAATATTTTGACAACGTTAACATTATTCCACACTTTTACACTAAAATAATGTTTCCTTAAAGTTTTATTCCGTAAAAATATCCATAACTTCTTTTTACTAGGAATAAATTTGACTAATTTCAGTTTATTACTAGAAAACAACATAAATAATATTTTCTTATATTTATATTCCATAAAAATGTCTAATTTGAGTTTATTTCTAGAAAACTACACAAATAATATTTTCTTACATTTTTTATTCCATAAAAATGTCTTATTTTTGTTTATTACAAGAAAACTACACAAATAATATTTTCTTATATTTTTATTCCATAAAAATGTCTAATTTCAGTTTATTAAGAACCTATAATTATTTCTAGCAATCCTACTCTTAATCAACAACAATAAGGCTACACTATTTATCAAATAGAGTCCCAAATAAAATAAGAGTAGATTAACCCACCTCAATGAAGCTTAAATCAGTGGGAGGCATGGCAGATTAAGGAAGATGACAACCCCTCACCTCCTAAGGTGGCCTTAAAGGGATTGTCTTGAACCACCAAGTTTTCCTCCAAGAAACACCATTAAAGACCCTAAATAAAACCTCCATCAACATATTTATCTTTTTCAAAGAAAACCCTCACACTTATCTCTAAACTCCCAGCAAACCTCTCTAGTATTTCGTATCTCTAACTTAACAAAGGAGGACACAGGCATTTATGGTGTGAGTGTATGTGCAAGGGCTCTAAATGGCTGAAGGTAATCACCTAGAGAGGAAGCTGCAAGCTTCTTGGGAGGGAGAGCAAAGGGTTTTTTACAGTGGTTCTCTACCTAGATCTCTCTCTACTACCCGCTTACCAACCCTAAAGGCCATATATTTAATAAAACACTACACAGATCATCCAAGTCAGGCTCCAAGAGCTGACGTGCCAAAATTTATCGACAATTCACATGAAGACAGCAAAAATGGTAGGTATGCCATACACCAGGCGTCGTTCGAGCGAATTCTGACGTCGTTCGATCGACCTTTGGCGTTGTTCAAGCAACATCCTTTGTCAACTTTCCAAGTTTCTCAGATTCACCCCAACAACTTTAAAACCTCATAAGGAGATACCCAATTGCAAACGAAATAACCGGACCTTATAAAATAACAATTTCCTTAACTTAATTTTATCCTTCTTCATTCCTTTCACATATGCCCCAATAGTTTCCAACTTTATGGAAAGTCACATATAATTTTATTTAATCGAAACCAATAATTCCATAGTCCATACAATCTAAAATACGCTAGTTCTCTTTACTTAATCCGATTTGTTACCCATAATTTTCTACAATTATAATTGATTCTCCTCATCTATAATCCATACATAATTTATTAATTTACCGGGGTAGGATACTACATCATGTCCAACCTTTTCAACCTAGACTCCAAATCAAATTGCACATGAATTGAGTTATTCAATCCCTCCTCTATCTCCCTTATCCTACACTCGAGTGAAGGATGAGACTCTTTAACTTAAGCTAGTCCTTCTTCAAAACCTTCATTAAGACACAAAGGTGATCTCTCTTATTAGATATATTTTTACTTATACCAAAGAGCCCTTTCATGTTCCCTAAGATCCTCAATTAATTTACTCTCATAATTCCTTATGACATGTTCTTTCAACTTAAGTTTCATTTTTAAGTTTACCTCTTTTAATTTCACAATTTATACATACAACTGATGAAAGGAAAGTTCACCACCATTGACTTGGGACTCATACACTAAGGCCCCGTAATAATTATGCATAGAATTATCTTCATCGAAAGACTTTTCATCAAGGCTCGCATGACTATCCATGAACGCAATGTAGTTGCACTCAAAGGTGAAATTGGGTTCTTCTTTCAGTTCAATACCGCTAAGGATAGTATTATATGCAATTGGTTTCTCTCACACCTTGATTATCTTAGGGGGGCGCTCAGTTTCCCCATGGCCATAAGCCTCAAATCTGAAACATCTATTTGATGCATACCTCTTAAAGTTATTATCACGAGTTGGGTTATTTAAGCAAGTGGGTAACGAACTTTGTAATTTTTTCCACATAGGCAACTCAACTTTTTTCTGGTCCTATAGACACTGTACTCTTACTTTATTTCCACTTCAGCCATTGATATAAATATCGATGTTGAAACTACATTTTTCATCTTCAAATATTATTTTTTCTTATTTAACCTTTCATATTTCTCATTAAACTTTTCACCCCAAGTGTTTTGCGGGGTCAAAGATAGAAACTTTTAATTGGAATTTTTAGATGTGGAAATTTATCTCACCTAAAGAGTTTGTCAATAGGGTTATTTACTAAAATTCATATTTGAATATGAAATATGTAAGGCTGGTGAAGAAAAATGCATATTTGAAGGAGGAAAGTGGAGGTTTCAATATCCACATTAATATCAGGGGTCTAAGTGGAAATAAAATAAGATTATAGTGACTATAGCACCAGAAAAAAAGTTTATTGGCCTAAATGGAAAATGTTGCAAACTTCGTACCCATTTTTGTAAATAACCCTTGTGATTTTTAAGGAATTTTATAGCTTTGTTAAATTGCATTTCTGAAACTTCTTTTCATCTTTCGATTGTTTTTAAACTTCTTTGCAAACATGGTCATATCATGAGAATAGATTTTAGACTCATCATATGAAACACGTGTTTCCTCTTTCTTGGCTTCAAATTAAGGTTTTTATCTTTCTCGAAGGAAAACAGGTCAAGATCAGAGGTTTGAATATCACCCCCAAGCTTTTCAAGTTTCATAGAGTGTAAAGTACCCAAGGAATGCAAAATAGTCACTTTTGAATTCAATCTTTCAGGAAAGGACTTTAAGATTTTTTTAGCTACTTAAGTTTTGTGTATTCTCTCTTGCAAGTTAAATGGCGAGCTCACAATATCACACAATCTAACATACAACTTACCAAATAATTAACTTTCCTCCATCCTCATCATCTCAAACTGATCGGGGATATTATTGAGTTTGGAATCCTTAATAGCACTATTCCCCTCATGGGTAAGTTAAAGTTTGTCCCAAGCCTCTTTAGGTGTCTCATATGTCATAACACAACGGAATTCCTCTGGGGTGAAGACATAAAACAACGCATTCAAACCATGTGAATTATAATTACACAACTTATGTTTGTCCTCACTTCATCTTTTAATGAGTTTAGGTATATGGACTTCACCTATTAAAGTCGTAAGTGGGGTCCACCCTCTAATAAACTCTTGTCATACCTGCTCATCTATCGACTTAAGTGGTGATTTCATTATCACTTTTGAGTACGTGTAATTAAACCCATCAAAGATTGGTGGCCTAGAAAGCGATTGACCCTTAAAACAAAAACCCATAGGATTCATGCCTAAGAAAATTATAGACCTTCTCTCTGATACCACTTGAAAGTGCAAACTTACTACACTAAAGGTATCGAATGTCATGATGGTAAAAGACACACAAACCAATAATTTATGTTTTCAAATTAAACAATTTAATTAACCCAACACGCTTAGCACCAATTTTAAATGATTGTTGTGTTAACACAGATTAACCAATTTTAAGTGATAGCATGATAAAATAAATCAATCCACACAACATGTCAATGTACGAAGAAAATCCATACCGGGAAAATCCACACCCAAAGTGTTATTTTAGCTCCACCATTTTATACTTTTATCTCTCTATAGCACGAACCAAACTAATAAAATTGTTCTAAATGAGGGAAATGAAAAGTTGATCTTGCTCCTATTGAAGGAGCATCAGCCATATTGGGGTGGAAGACTAATAATAGGCAGAACACGTGCAGCTATTGAAATGCCGCAGGAAGTAAACCCATTTATTTGAAAATTATAGCTTTGTTCAAGTTGAAATAAAATCTAGATTTTGTTTTAAGTTCAATTAAATTCTAGATTTTGTTTAAGTTCAATAAATTCTTGTTCTGCTTAAAGATCAATTATATTCTATTTTATAATTCAGCTAAATTTAGAAAAATGAAATATATAATATTATTAAATAAAGACATACCTATATGCATAAAAATGAATATATGTACAAGAAAGCATTTAAAATAATTATTTAGGACACAATGTTTAAATGAAAAATAATAAAAATAAACTAGGGAGTGCTTCCTTAGCTACTATGGCACGGTCTACGCCGTCTTGGGTGAATGATGATTTCGTCTCGTCCTGGGTGTCTTCCACCCCATCGAACATATGTTGGAGGATGTCACTCTTCATATGGATCTCATCTAGATCAATACACGTGATAGCAACATTATACATAATTCGACTAAGTAAGTCGTGTGTATGCCAATGATGGTGATGTCGATCCTATGTTTAGAGGTATAACGGCTCTCTCTCAAATTATGACTGACCAAGATCCCTTGATACAGAAGTCTTCGGTACTGTAGAATAAGTCAATAAATATTAAAATTGTAATGTATTAGATTTATAATGTGATCAACCGAATATATAAAATTTTACGTCATATATAGTACAGATTTGGCATAATACCCACGGCAACGTCCAAGGAATATTAGGTCAGCATTACATACTTTATAACACCTCGTATTTTTTAGCATTAAATATTTAATTAATTCAGCTAAATTTAGATTACAAGTGTGTCGTAATTTAATTGAATTAATTATTATGTTTGTGTATTTAAATATTAATCGGGAGAGAAAATGATTAATATAAACAAAATAAAATTTACTAAATGTGTAGTAAATAATACATGATTGTTATTATACGTCGTAGTGAGTTAAACGACGGAATTTTATCATATCTCAATTGAGGGTCGAGTGTAGACTAAAATGAGGTCGAGATAGGAGATTTATTTAGAATGACTCGGATGATGATTTCGAGGTCACATATGGTTCCGAAAGTGTTGAAATAGTCAGAATAGTATACTCGGGTTACTGTTTGGGTCTCGGAATAATTTTAGACCAAACCAGCACCGTATGAGGGCATTTTAGTCATTTGGTAACCTAGGGTTAAGATACCTACAAAATTCCAAAGCCTTTATCAGCATATAGTTGGGAGAGGCTAGGGTTGGAAATATAGAAAACAAAGAGAGGTCATTAGAGAAGAAGTAGAAGCCATTTTTGAAGCTTAAGAGAGAATTCTTGAAGGATACAAGCCTGTTCTTGCACCACCATCGTCATTGGAGAGTGGATTGAAAGGAAAGACAAACCAATTCATCATCTTAATCATGAAATTAGATCACACCCATAAGAAGCAAATGTTTATTTGCAATTTCTTTTGAAGTTATAATACCCATGTAGAATAGGGTGTTAAAATATAATTTAAATGTTGTTCTTGAAGTATAGATGATTAGAACACATAATCTGGGTAGGATTTGCATGTAGAGTATATCCACACATGTAGAGTAGATGAAATCAAATTATTTATAGTGCTGAACATGAAGAAAATCTCGGCTTTATGTGAGTATGCATGAAGAACATGAAAAATCTAGTTTTTTTATGAATAAATGATTTTATTGGTTCTTGAATGGAAATCATAGTGTTTTGATGTCATAATCACGTTGAAAATCATCTTAATACATGTATATAACGTTTGGAACAATTGGGTGTAAGTTTGGTGAAGGATCATGAGAGTTGTGTAAAAAGAAAATGGTGAAAAATGCTAAAACCCAACGAAGGAGTAGACCTGCTACACTTCGAATCGATTCATCTCAGGGGCAAATCGATTTAGCAAGGAGAATCGATTTAGTTTGCCCAGATTTGGAAAATTTCCCTTTTAATCCCCTAACTTGTGAATTATTGTTTGAGAAACTTTTGGAGCATCATTTACACATAATAATGGATTTATTGGATTATAGTAGGACTATGATAGGGTTGTAACTTAGTCTTATTGAGATAATTAAGGCGAGGATTAATCGGGATTAAATCGTAATATAATTTATTCGAGAGAGCGGGAATGAGTTACGAGTATTTCAAATGGATTTATTATATTGACCAGTAGGGTATGTTTGAGATAACTACTGAAATAACTTAAGGGACTAACTATGACCCTTAGAATAGAGATTAATACTCGAATAAATACGATAGTGAGAATAATCGTAAATTGATAGTAGGGTGAGTATTCGGGAGATATATACTACGTACAAAATATGATAAATTTGGGTTGTGTGTATGCCTACTGAATAGATGTGTGTGTGTGTGTGTGTGTGTGTGTGTGTGTGTGTGTGTGTGTGTGTGTGTGTGTGTGTGTGTGTGTGTGTGTGTATATATATATATATATATATATATATGTTATGTGCAAACCTACCAAATGGCTGGTGTTAAATGTGAACATACCTACGCTACTTGCTATCACGGAAGTTCCCGCATAGTGGGCGATCCCACCTTGACGATTCCAGTGAGGTCTGGATTGGTGCCCCAAAACATAGAACTTAGGATGGCTCACTAAGTGTCATATATTAGTGGGACTGGCAGGTCATTTGGGTATGTTCGGTATGTGCATAGTCCAAAGGCTTAAAACTTTGTTCGCCTCCATTATGTGTTATTTGATTTTGGGTTCGAGGAGACATGCTGAACCAATAGCCCTTATTGTAGTACGTGTGATACATGGACTTGATAGCAGAGTATGCCCTTATTAACGGTGGATATCCTAAAGGACGTCGTAGTTGTATATATTAGTGTGTAAAATATATACTTGTATGAACATTCTACTTAAGTGTGACAGTAGACAGTTAAATAGTGTATATCTGAAAGTAAATTAAGTAGAGAAGCTCAATTAAATGATTTAAAGATAACATATGTGAAATGTTACTTGTGAAGCTAATAGCGTACGAGATATGTTAATTATCGATCAGCGTACTGTATGGACGGTACGGGGGAATGGAAACATATTGATATTCAGTTAGTTACGTATGTCTAGTTAGCTTGGGTAGTATGGCTAGGTGGGCTAAGTAGGAAACGTTAGGCGTGCATTATAGATGAGGGGTGAGGAAACTCGAGAGAGTGTACGTGAACCTAACATGTGTATCTAATAACTGATTTTTAAATTGTGATAAATACTTGCTAAATGTTTTTCAAATATTTTTGGGTTCTAACCCTTGCTATAAATATTTTCAAAACCTTTTAGGTGTACATCCACAGGAATGCCAGACTTTATTATCTACTCTAGGAATGCGTAGCTGCAGTATATGTGGATGCATGTAGGATTTGGATTAGATGCTTCAGTTGTTCATTCCTATATTAGGACCTCCTTATCTCAATAGTTCATTTATGGGCGTGGTGCCCTTTATCACTTTAATCAGTTATTCAGTTCAGATTTATATTGAGATTTAATTATTATATGTTGGATATATTATTTGGATTTGGGTTTTGTAACCAATGGTTTATTCGGCAAAATATTTATTTAGTTAGTTAAATCATGTGATGGTTTAAACTCTATTACTGTGTGAATTGTTATTATAATTTCTAGTTATTGTTATCTATTAAATGAAAAAGATAAAATTTGACACTGGCTTAATTAACTAATAGGTGATTAGTAAATAAATGGTTTTCGTAAGTGATGCTAAGAATGAACCAGATGGGAATCCTGTTTAATTTAATAAAGGGCTGATCACCCGGTATTTAATTGGACGGGGTGTCACATACTTGTTAGTTTTATTTGCACTCATCATACGTACCCACCAAACACAATCAGTAGCAGAATTTGGTTGTGGTGCGACTGCAAGTACCCTTTCCAAGCATGGTGAGGCTCGCCAGCGTACGAGATATATAGCTCTGGTTGTATAGCATTAGCGTGCACGACATCGACATTAGTCAATCTGTACATAAACGGTACCGACCCCGGCCCTTACTCCATCCACCACATGTGATCCAACTGAATATCCACAAAAGAGATGGCAGTAGGTCATTTGTTAGGATTTCGGTGGTATATGATATGCTTCTACTAAACGTGTTGGTGCTTCTGTCGACAGCAATCCCCTATATACCAGACATGGATACCATCCTTGAAAAATAAAATAGCTCTCTGACCCATGACATCCTTCACTAAATGCATGTTCCCCGTCCATGATCTCTACACCACTATTATGTCTCCCTACATATCCAACTGGTTGTGGGTCATAAGGAGGTTGTGATGAACCTTACCCATAGCAATAAGCTTATTCTCTCAACCATATAGTTAATGCCCGAGAATCCATCGGCATGGGCGTGATTCTCATCCAATAAAGGGTGCATGCATTGTAAGTGATCGAACCACCAAAACTACAAAAGAAATTTATGACATTCAATTAAATAAAGTAAATGCAATTAAGTATATAAAATTAATTTAATGAAAATTACGTGAAGGATCAAAATGATTACATTCACCTAAGACGATCAGTGGGAATTTCCGTACAGGTGGCCTTCCAAGCAAATTGCATCCAATCTAGTGTAAAGATCTGTCATAATGGTGTCTCCCTAGTTATAGTCACCAAAATAATCCAGGTGAGTGTCAACCAATTACCTCTAACAGCACCACTGTTGGCTAGGAAGAACAATTAGTTTAGAGAATAAAGAAGAAACACCATAATGTACCCTAAATGATCAGGAGGTAACTCGTCATCCCTAACAATATCCCCCAGGATCCTAAAATATATATGTTAAATCGCACTGGATTTAATCCTGCTCGAGCCTTGGGAGATACTGATTGACATACTGAACTATCTCGTTCATATTGTCGAAGGGACCGAGCTCTCCCAGCCCCATGTCCAAGCCATCAACATTATGTAGTTAAAAGGTGTTAACTCTATTATCCCGTAATGAAAATGAAATGTGTGGTTTGTTTACCACCTCTCATAGAATGCCATAATAAGACCCTGATACATATGTATATAAGGCCTAATAATAATGGAGGTTGTTTCCCTGAATATATTGAACTATATGTTCCTAACATTGACCACGGCACAACATATCACGCCACCATGTATAAACAGATCATATCGTACAACAAAACTTAACCTCATCGATTATATAAAATTCCAATAGTGATTTATTAATTAACACAACATATTTTAACTAAATAATTCAAAAAAGTAGCTTAATTTAAATAATTCACTTAACAATGGGGCGGAGCTGCATAATATTCATACCGTCCAAAAACCCAAATCATCAATGGCATACTGGCAAAATTATCACCATATAGGTCGGTGTATTATCAATTGAAAAAACTCCTCAACATAGTTAGTACAGGATGAGAAGTGGGAATTTCAAAGAGAAAGGATGAGAAGTTTGGGCAACTAATGAAATGTCACTCAAACTTTCTAATGGCCTACTTGTACGAACATATCCTGTGATGTTTGACCTGTCGTGCAAGCTCTTGTACCGCGACACTTAGTCCGATTCGTTAAGGCTGCATATTTTCATTGCCTTACAGCAAATTCATATTCTAGTGCAGCAAAATGGTATTGGAGCATTTTGAAGGAGCAAAAATGTGACAATGCCATGGAGGTGATCTAAGAGTATTAGAAAATCACACAATGAGATCGGTGCAAATGTGTTTTCTCTCACACATTAAAAAAAGAATGGAAACTTGAGAAATTTTCTTTAAACGACATTGAGGTGTTGAGGAGACAAACTAACAAATATTTTGGTAAATGTAGTGTCAAAGAAAAGTTCAAGTTGTCCATCTAATATAAAAATGACGACCCGTAAAATTGGGCCTTGCAAACCAATTGTCGTGGGGAAGTATCGTACGGCAATGGAATGCCTGAGATGATCTGTCACATTAAAACACAATCTCCCTGGCTAGTGTACTTATATTTATTTTCATTTTTTTATTTCTTTGTAATTTTAAAATTGTGATTTTTATGATTAAATGTATAAAAACATGCATTCATAAGTTTATAATTATAAATATATGATTAATACTGATGAGGGAGCATAGGGATATAGTCGTCTTTTTAGCATTTATTCTTTATTTTTTCCTTTTCTAGACTCTTAGTATAAATAGCTATTAAGCCCCCCTCATTGTATCACTTTTGACCATTTGATATTGAGAGATTAGAGAGAGAAATGATAAGACCTCCGACATTTTCCATGTAATTGTTGTTGTTGTTGTTGTTGTTGTTGTTGTTGTTGTTGTGTAGATAACTTCTTTTTTTTACGCTTCTGCATTCTAGTTTACATCAAAATTGATATCATAGCAAGATTTGTTCTTGGATCAACCATGTATATAGAAGATTGGGACTCCCATTGGAGATATCCGGATGATCTTCAAATAAAACATAACCCTACATTAGCTACAATTGATGTCACAACCACCGACGACCCAATTCCGCCAAAAAAAGGTGCCGACGCAACCCAAAGTGGTGAACCATTACCACCAGTAACCTCCGTCACTCAATCCGCCTACAACCTTCCACCGAAGTCATCGGAATCACAGCCTGAAGGAGGCGGACAGTCTCTGCCCATCAGCAGAGCAGCCGCGACCTCAACAGGAGGTCCAGCCCTCCAATTCATCCCTGATCAACCTCAAAACAACCTAGAATTTACCACAGAACAAGCCGAAATGTCGCAAAGTAATTTCAGTGCAAGAACTCAACCGAGAGACAAGAATCAATTCCAAAATCCGCTGAAAATTTCAGAATACCCTCAAAACAAGCAAGATTCAAGATCTAACAATCCCAACCAATCCAAGACCATCTCAAATGCAAACCCTAATCAAACTCAACCTCCCAAAATTAATTCCAAACTGTATTTTCCAAAATCCCAATAAACCCAAATTCTTACTCCACCTAGAAACCCTAATTCCCTATACAAAGGATGCGCTTCTTTAGGCATCCTTACCATTCCTAATAATGTCCCATTGCTCACCACTCAACCCATTTGCCGACAACGAGACTCCTTTTGTCGAACCCAAGCCAAACTTGTTGATGTCTTTACTACCTACACACACACCGTGATGATTACGACGTCGTCAATCCCAAAATGCATCCACCGAGTGATGACACGTGGATCCGATCCAGTATTTTCTTTACTCGGTGCACCGCAAAAGGAAGCCGATGCACGGTGATTATTGATGGGGGAGTGAGTGATAATTTAGTAGCCTGAGAGATGGTCGACAAGTTAAAACTTTTCATGGAGTTATTACCTTCTCCTTGTCGTATTGGGTGGTTAGGGAGTGGAGCCACACTTGACCCTAGTCGGCAATCTTGGGTGACTTTTTCCATAGGGGACTACCAGGATGAGTTGGTATGTACCGTGGTAGACATGCGAGTATGCCATATTTTTTTGGGGAGGCCCTGGCAATTTGACCATCTTAGTATGCATGATGGTCGGGCCAACACTTATGCTTTTACACACGAGGGAAGGGACTTCCTCCTCTGCCCCATGTGACCACTTGCAATATCTCGACCTTCGGCTCTAGTAGTTTCACATCAGGAGTTATCCACCGAGGCCGTTGAGACTGGTTTGTGTTATGCTCTTATTAGCCCCATTATCACCCCGAAATCTTCTGTTCCACCGTGTGTCCAGAGGTTATTTAACTCTTTTAGTGATGTGTGCACCCCACCAAATGAGCTTCCTCCCCTCCGGGATATACAGCATGATATTGACTTCATCCCTAGGGCGCAGCTCCCCAATCTTACCCACTATCGCATGTCACCTACGGAGCATGCAGGGTTACAGAGGCAGGTCACCGAGTTATGTCAAGGGGTATATTCGGGAGAGCATGTCTCCTTGTGTAGTCTCCACTCTACTAACACCCAAGAAGGATGGGAGTTGGAGAATGTGTGTGGATAGTCGCGTCACTAATAAAATCATAGTGAAATATCAGTTCCCAATTCTCCGACTTTAGGCTATGTTGGACCAACTACATAGAGCGACGATATTCACCAAGTTAGACTTGAAGAGTGGTTACCACCAGATACGTATGAGGTCGGGTGATGAATAGAAGACAGCCTTTAAAACTAAGGATGCACTTTATGAGTGGACGGTGATGCCTTTTGATCTATCCAACGCCCCATCCACGTTAATGAGGGTGATAACTCAGATTTTGCGTCCATTTTTGGGCAAGTTCATTGTAGTCTATTTTGATGATATCTTGATTTATAGTCGGTCCGAGGAGGAGCACTTGCGATATGTGACTCGGGTTCTGTAGGTTTTACGAGCCGAGCTCTCTTTCCTCACGTTAAAAAAGTGTGCTTTTATGGTTCAATCAGTAACTTTCTTGGGGTATGTAGTATCGAGAGATGGCGTTCGGGTGGCGACGCCAAGATTTAGGCGATCGTGGATGGTCCACCCCCACTTCGGTGACTCAGGTTTATAACTTTTATGGGCTTGTTGAGTTCTATCGAGGTTTCATAGCGGGGTTCAGCACCGTCATGGCTCCACTCATAAATTTTATGGGCACTTCTTCGACAGCCGAGTTCAGGTGGACTGAGGAGGTTGACCGGGCCTTCACATGTATCAAGGAGTTGATGACGAATGCTCTTATCCTCTCCTTGTCGGACTTTGATTAGTTATTTGAGCTATCTTGTGATGCTTACAAGACAGGGATAGGTGTTGTCTTTAGTCAGAATGGGAAGTCCATTGCGTGTTTAGCCAGAAATTGATGGGGGCGGCCTTACACTATTCTACCTATGACTTGGAGTTCTATGCGGTTGTGAAAGCCGTGAAGTTTTGGTCACCCTACCTCCTACATAAGGAGTTTGTGATCAAATCCAACCATGAGGCCTTGTGATTCCTCCATAAACAACGGCTTGTTAGTGACCGACACGCCAAGTGGACAGCCTATCTTCAGTGTTATACCTTCCACCTTCAGTACAAGCTTGGGAAGGAGAATATGGTAGAGGATGCTCTTAGCCGGTGTTCTCATACATTAGTGATCTTGAGGAGTCCGGTTTTTGGGTTCAATGAGATTCGCGATCTCTACCCGATCGATGTGGAGTTAGGGCCCATTTATACAGCATGTCAGCAGGGCAATGGGGCATCGGGCGACTACTTACTATAGGAGGGGTTTTTACATCAGGGGACATTTTTGCGTATTCCTTCTTCCTCCTTGCAAGAGAAAATTATTTCTAAGGTTCATGGATGTGGTTTAGCAGGTCACATGGGACAGGCCCGCACCCATACATTGTTACGAGACCGATTTTATTAGCCCACCATGAGACGGGATACTAATGCCTTTATCAGACGTTGTTATTCTTGTCAGACAGCTAAGGAACAACAATCCAATGTTAGGTTATACACTCCTTTGTCGATACCCGAGCGCCCGTGGCAAGACATTTCGATGGATTTTATTATAAGCCTTCCAGGTACTTTCAGTGGGCATGATTCTATTATGGTGGTAGTTGATCGATTCTCCAAGATGTCTCATTTCATTTCATGTTCTCGCACGACAGACGCTTTTCATGTTGTGTCCTTATACTTTCAAGAGATTGTTCGCTTCCACGGCGTCCCCCGCAGCATCACTTCTGATCGTGATGTCCACGTTACAGGACATTTTTTGCGGACATTATGGCGATTGTTATGGACGGAGCTCTAATTTTTTATTTTCTTTCACCTGCAGACCGACAGCCAGACAGAGGTGGCCAACAGGAGAGTGGGAGACCTTTTGCGTTGTTTAATGTCTGAGCACCCCGTAGGTGGGATCTTGTGATTACCCAAGTCGAATTTTCTTTCAACAACGCGATCAACCGTTCTACCAGTTTCTCCCCTTTCCAGATTGTGTTGGGTCAGTCCCCAACTATGCCTATTGAACTCATTAAGCTCCCACCGATAGTTCCTACATGCCCTTCCGCTAAGGAGTTTGCAGCCCATTTAACATCCGTCAAGGCCGATGTCCGTTCTCGTCTCCACACCATTTACGCCTCTTACAAAAAGGGGCTGATGTGCATCGCCGTTTCATTTCGTACTAGCCCGGTGATTTAGTCATGGTGTACCTCCAGAAACCACATCGTGTCGAAAAAGGCAACAAGCTTCTTATGCGACGTTTTGAGTTGTTTTTTTATTTTCTTGCTTGTGGGCCGGATGCATATGAGGTTGACCTTCCCCCAGAGTTTCACATGCATCATACATTTATTGTGGCAGACATTTCTCCTTTTCGGGGTACCTATCCTCCTCCTATCCCCCTCCCATCTTCACCGGCCCAGTCAGTCCGCTCCCATGTTGACCGTATTGAGGGCATACGTGACTTCACCTTTGTCTCTTCTACATCGGCTGATTGCACATGTTATTTGGTTCGTTGGGTTGGGCGTCCTGAGGCTAAAGACTCTTGGATTACTGAGGTGACATTACAGCATGTTGATCCTGATTTCTTTCGCCAGTACTTCGCCTATATGGATTCCTCTCAAGGGGAATATTGATGCAGGAGCATAGGGATATAATCGTCTTTTTAGCATTTATTCTTTATTTTTCCCTTTTTTAGCCTCTTAGTATAAATAGCTATTGAACCCTTCATTGTATAACTTTTGACCATTTGATATTGAGAGATTAGATAGAGAAATAATAAGACCTCCTACATTTTACATGTTGTTGTTGTTGTGTAGATAACTTCTTTTTTTACACTTCCGCATTCTAGTTTACATCAAATAGATAATCAATATCACGTACTCAACAATAAAAATATTAAAAGTAGATATTTCATAATCTCATATTTCATAAAAACTTGAAAAAATCAATGTAGTATATAGTATTCAAAAAATCTCTATACTATCTATAAAAACTATATATATTCAAATATTTTATAAACTATTATGATTTTATATATAGTATTAATAGATAGTATAGAGATTTTTTTAATACTATATACTACACTGATTTTTTGAACTTTTTTTACTCATTTTCACTTTGTAGGACTATAATATATTATTATTATTATTATTATTATTATTATTATTATTATTATTATTATTATTATTATTATTATTATTATAACATCAGACTAAAATATAACATGTTATTCATTTTCCCAATTTTCTTAGAAAATATATTTTTTGTAATGTTAGAGAATTCAATTAACACGAAGTGGGAAGAATAATTGTGTTTCCCAATTTAACTTTATAATTTAACATGCCAATCAAGTGTAAGAAAAATATAATACTTGCCACGGCATCCCAACTGGTTCGGGAGGGAGCATTATACACAGTTTTGGACCAATGTTTTGGGGGAGCAAAATAGTATTTTGGTGGAGCAACTGTAACACCCCACGTAATTCCGACGTCGGTCGCCACCAAAATTATGTCGGGGGTTAACTAAATAAATACCATTCTTAGCATGTGACAGATATGAGACATAATAAAATTCATTCCACGAGATAATAATTTAAATCAATCCCAAAAATGAATCATCAATGCGATATAAAATCCATCACCATGTTAAACTCCAATAATGCCCAAATCTTAAGTTAAATAAAACTCCAATAAACTGAATCCATAATGATATATCTGAATAAAATCGTAACAACTGTGGAACCGAATGGCCCACTAAATCCATAAACTGAGTCTCAATATAAATGCGAAGGAATGGAAACTAACTAAACTACTAAGCATAGAATAAATAACTCTAGTTGCACCTCCAAGATATAACTCCAAACACTCCTATGTAGCTACTCCAACACTAGTACCTGGAAAATGTTAGTCAACATACAGGGTCAGAGCCTCGAGCATGAATACACACTACTACCCTCAATTAGGGTCCTTGAAACCAAACATTAGCATCATACATAATAAATATCACAATAGAATATTTTAAATTAAACGAGATAATTAATAACGATGCGAGTAAATAAACAACATATGTTATAAATACTCATTTATGCCATCTCATCATCTACGTCCAATTATCCAATTATTTAACTTAATTTAAGTTATTCCAACTGTTTAGTTTTCCTCATTATAAATATCACTTTGTGGGACTCTCACTTAAATCTTTATCTCATTTTATTTGTTTGGTTGTGGTACTCCACTCCCGTTGTTCTACACCACACATTCCCCTCGCCATAGCCAGTCAGTCCGTTTAAACTGTCGACCCTTCACATTATGTACGAGGTTCCACGCACGACACGTCTTCATAGTTAGTCAGTCGGCTTAAACTGTCAGCACTGCACGTTATTCAAACGCCACACACCCACACGTCGTAATGGCCAGCGAACCCGTTTCAAACTGTCGGTCCTGCACGTTATTAACGACGCCAATATATTTTTAATACCTGTTTTATTATCTTATGTATTAATTCTCAATTTCTCATCTTTCTTGTCACACCCCGCCTAATTCTGGCGTCGGCCGCCACCAAAACTATGCCGGGCGTGAGTAAATAAATATCATTCTTAGCATGAGACAGATATGAGACATAAATAAACCAGTCCATAAGATACATAATTGAATCAAACTCAAATGCTCATAAACAACTAAGCGATAAAAGATCCATCACATGCTAACTTCAATAATCCATTCTCCAATAATGATTAAATAAAATATGAAATAATCCCAAAATAAATCCTCTAAACAACTTTGGAACGGAATGGCCCAATAAAATTCAAATGAAGTCTCATAATTAAATACGACTGAAAAGTAAAGTCTAACTAAACTATGCCATAAAATGAATAACTCCAGCTGCACCTCCAAATGATAACTTTGATAATCTTATGCAGCTTCTCCAAACCTTATCCTGAAATGTTAGTCAACGCATGAGGTCAGAGCCCCGAGCATGAATACACACTACTCCCCTCAAATAGGGGTCGTGAACCCAGACAATAGCATTATACGCTATAAATATCACAATAGAATATTTTAGATTAAACGAAATGATTTAAACGTGATAAATAGCAATTACTAACTACCCACGAAATCCCATTTATAAAGGCACACCAATATGATTTTAAAACTCCCAAGTCCCACGATGTTAATTTTAATTAAATTAACCAACTTTTATTATAACCTCGTTTTATTATGGCGGTCCTCCCGCCTCGGGTGATTTCTCCACCAAAATACACATCCCCTCGTCAAAACGCCGGCTGGTCCGTTTAAACTCTCGGCCCTCGCTGATTGACGAGGTTCCACACACGACACGACACAAAACGTCGGCTAGCCCGTTTAAACTGTCCGCCCTCGCTGATTATGTCGCCAATATATTTTAATACCCGTCTTATTATCTTAGGTATTAGTTCTCAATTTCTCAATTCACAATTTGTAATTTACCCCACCCTTTTTTTATCGATGTGAGATCCTCAAAATACCCCTTAGTCTCATACCTAAGGATCCCCAAGTTATCAATACGTCCTAACCTATGTATAGGAGGATTTTCTAACCTAAATCACAACCTAGTCTCATTCTTAGATTAGCGTAACGACGATAAAGTAATAAAAATCAGCCCACCCCCAAGATGATAAAAATGCAATAATCTTCCCTCACTAGTCTCATTCCTAGAAGGCATTCTAAAATATAGGGGGAGCAATAATACCACACAACCCGTCGTCACAATGATATTTAATAATACCAACAAGTCATACCAACTAGAATAATTAGTCAACATATAAAACTGCGCATGATAGTCCAATTTAATTAAATCTTTAATTTAATTATCACAACGTCTACAATACCCAAATAATCTCATTTAATTATTTTAAATTAAATATACCAAGTTTTCATCATATATACATCAAAACCCAAATTTCGTTATCTCTGCATGTATTACATGAGTTATACGCACCCAAAAGTTATTTATTTTAAAACTATGTTTTTTTCTACATGCAACTTACACCAATAAAACCCAAAATCACTCATGAATCCTACGTACCTAAAGGGTTATGAATATTATTCAGATTAAAAGATTTTATAAAAACAACCCCATAATTAGTGTCCACTTTTTCTAATTAAGTTACTAATTATTTTTAAGAAAACATGTAATTAAGTGTTTAGGCGACACTTAAAACGCATAATACTAAAGGAAAAGAATAGAGTCTTCATGCCTGTGAAGATTGTGTTGAAAATCTGATTAGAAATCTGGATTCCTCTCGAAAAAAATTAGCAAAGAAATGTTCTTGGACCAATCTTGATTAAACCTCAAATAAGCCTTCAAATCTGGTGACAAAACCTTGATTATGTTGGAGGTTGATGATTATGGTTGAGAGGAAATATTTTTAGAAGTTTTCTCTGGTGAAAAACTTGAGAAAAAGTGATTATGAGAAGTCCCCCCACGAATTAGAATCATTATATAGTCATTAGGAAACCTAATCCTAATAGAACTCTAATAAGATACAAACACTAAAAAAATTATTTCGGACGATCGGACCGTTAGAATTAGATGAAATTTTACAGAGAATTAGCTGAAAATGAGAGGAAGCTACAAAAAAAATTCAACTCGATCGGACCGTTCAATATTTTTAAATATTTTTTTTCTAGAGAGTTTTATGCTCCGAGGACTCTTAGAGAGTTTTATGTTTTGAGGACTCTTCTATATAATAAAAATTCAATTAAAACTCCATTTTAAATCCGATTTCAATTTCGCTTGAAGTTCTATTCTTCTAAAATCATAGCCAACATATTTAGCCAATAAAAATTATTAAATTCAAAATTTTATTTTTTTCGAAAATTCCAATTAATTAATTAAAATAATAAATAAAAACACGGGGTGTTACATTTCTCATTATTTTATTAAATCTACCCCATCCTTATAATCGATGTGAGATCCTCAAAATACCTCTTAATCCCATACCTAAAGATCCCCAAAACATAAATGCGTCCTACCCTATCTATAAGATGAATTTATATTAATAATCTCTTCCTAGTCTTATGCCTAGGCTAGCGAATCGACCGCACGACGTAAAAATCAGCCTCACCCCGAAATCACCCATCGAAAAAAGTCTACACTCACTAGTCCATACCTAGAAAGCATAAATCGCACTAAAACCTACCCACTAGTCCCATACCTAGAAAGCATAAATCGCACTAACGCCTACCCACTAGTCCCATACCTATTAAGTGTCCTAAAATAGCATACTATCAAAATCCCGTCGTACCCGCGATGATGAATATAAATATCAATAAATCACATAATCCCACAACACATACAAACAATATCACCGATATATTTGTGATGGCACAAATTAATTTAATTTAATTAATAATTACCGTCATCTTTCTTAACACAATTATTTCTATTAATCATTATAGATTAATCAACATGCAAGTTTAAGGATCACACCAAAATTGTCCACTTTTATTAATTACGTAATTTTTCTGGGTGTATATACGTCCCAATTAATCAACATGCAAGTTTAAGAATCACACCAAAATTGTCCACTTTTATTAATTACAAATTTTCGTACGTGTATATACATCCCGATTTTCATTTAAATAACCCCCCTAAAATTCTACATGCAATCCTACAGCCATAATACTCAAAACCCAATACTCTCTCCTACGCACCCAAAAGTTTCAAATCTTATTTCATATCAAAGGTTTTCATAAAAACAGTATCATAATTAGTTCTCACTTTTTCTAATTAAGTTGCTAATTTCTTTTAAGAAAAACAAGCAATTAAAGGTTTAGGGGACACTTAAAGGGCATAATACTAAATGAAGAGAATAGAGTATCCATACCTGAGTAAATCGTTTGCAAATTATGATTAGACGGTTAAATTCCTCTCGAAAAATTAGCAAATAATCGTTCTTGAACAATCTTGAGTAAACCCCAATTAAGCCTCCAATTCTTATATTAAAATCTTGAATAAGTTTGGGCTAAGATTTTGTAGATGAAAGGAAATAATTTTGAAGAGGTCTTTTGATGTAAAAGTTTGTGAAAAGGTGATTTGAAAAGTCCATCCACGAATTAGTGTGATATATAAAGGGTTTAAGAGTTTAATTAAGAAAAGACTCATAATTAAACTAAACCACTCAGCACTGTCCCTAACCCTGACCGAAACGATTCGACTTATAGCCAAATCGATTCACCCCTGGCAGTAAGCTCAGTCCACTCAATTATATATACAAGTAAAATTTATAAAATCCCCACTTAACTCCAATTTTAATTCCGATTGAAATTTTACTCTTCAATAACAAAAACCAACATATTTAATTAATAAAAATAATTAATCCCAAAAATTTTATTTTTTCGAATTTCCAAATTAATTAAATAAATACCGATTTAAATTACGAGGTGTTACTCCAATGTCCTGGAAGTGGTCTTCTATAGTAGGATGTGCTCTATTAGTAAGGTGTTGCTCACTTTGGGTGCTAAAGTTCACAATAATATACCTTTAACCCCAAAAATGAGTTTTAATGTTGCTGTTTGAGGATTTTTTTAAAGACACTTTGTGAGTATTTATGACTCTTAAAGACGTTAACAGAATATTATTACAAACGTTGGCACAGAAGGTGTAATAAGCCAGAACAAATGTTACTGCATATTACAAGCTGGTAATGAAACACTTTTTCGTTGGTGACTATAATAGGATGTTACAATATACTACCTTCGTCCCAAATAAATAGTCACTCTTTGAAAATGACGATTTTTAAGGATTCACTTGATCAAAGGCCAAAGATCGAGTCTTGTTCACTATTATTGAATTTGATCTTAATTTGGGACGACCCCAAAAAGGAAAGCACGACTATTAATTTGGGACAGATGGAGTATATTAAAAAAAAAAAAAAAAAAAAAGCCAGTACAAGTCATGATATATGTATCTACCCCCCACCCTCTCCTCCCAATTTACGTCCTTCTCACACACGAAGTACTACAGGTTTTCGCATACCTTATGAGCATTCGGTCTTGTCCCCCCCAACTACAAAACGAGTTTCGGAAGCGCTCAAGCTCAATGATTGAAACTGCTTTCGCTTCTTTACTAGATGTAACGCAGATTGCCTGTCATCTCGGCCCTCCACAGAATCAGGCTGCATGCAGGAATCAACTAATTAAATTTTATGGCAGAAGTATTGGAGCAAGCCAGTGTCCCCAACTAAGGATCCATTTAGTTCAGGTGAAAATATTTTCACCTGGGTGAAGGTGATTTTTTTTAAAGCGAAGCTATGTAGTTTTTGAAAGAAACCTCCGTGAACTACACCTGGATCCATATTGTACATTTTTCGAGACAAAATGACGTGTTTAGCAACACAGACCTTGAAGGAAGAGGGAGTGTTTCATTGAAACAAGATGCATAGGTCAGATGTTTTTCACATGTATAAAAGGAAAAGGAAAGTAACACATTCGATCTAAGAAACGCTTGCTACAAAGAAAGAAAAAATATACCAAAGACCAATAGTCAGTTTACCCAAAAAATATTATTGACATTTTCAAAATTATACCTTGAGAGCTAATGCTCTGTCGAAGCTTTCGATAGCACTATCAGGTTCACCAAAGTTCAATTGTGCTCTACCAAGAGTGATCCAGGCCTGAAATGATTTAATCACTTAGAAACATATAATCAATTTCAAAATATGGATACTGAACTATCCCTCATAAATCAATTTCAAAACATAAAATGTTTTGGGACCTACATTTTCACATAAAATGTTGAGGCTACGCAAGTTATTAGCATTTCATTGAAGCATCACATGAGTAAATTCTGGCCATAAATATTATTGTAAAACGATTTTGACCATGTTTACGGTAGTACATTTAGTTAAAGAAATTAATTCAGATTTACAGAGGTACACTGGGTAGCACAGTAACTGTAACAGTGTCAGGTGTCGAAAGATATTTATGTATATCAAAATGGTCAACCCCGCTCAAAACTCTTTTAGGGGTTCAAAGATAAACATTAAGAGTATATATGGTTGAGGAGATTTGACATTGAAGTGAGACTACCAATGGTACTCGGTCATTATGAGTAAATATGGTGCAGATTAAGATTCTAATGTGGTGAGAAAAAGGTCTTTCTGTAGTACATTAAATTTATTTCTCAAGAAAAATCTTCCTTAATTGGGTACGTGGTTTATTTATTTTTTATTTTTTTGTGGAGTGAGAAAGCCATGTTCTATGTTGGGAGATTATTTGATCTAATTGCATTTTTCCAGATTTATAGTCTCTACTTGACCCCAAATAAATAGTAAAACGCTTGGTTGAGTTGTTGAGTTGAATACTATTTTTACTTGAAGCATAATGCTTACATTTTTTCTTTAGGATTCATCACCCAACTCGTGATTGAAACTGTTCATTTAGAAGAAACTTGAATAATCATAAATCTGTGTCATACTTAGTAAAGTTGGCAATGTTTCTTTGTATTCCTAACGTCGTTAATTTAATAAAGTGGAAAGTTCTTCAGTATCCTTTCTTGCAAATCTCTGTTCAACCTGTTGATTGATTCCCCTTATTGTTTTATTTTCTATCCTTCCAAAATGATTTGAACGGGTGGGTATACTATACAAAGTTCAAAAATTTGATTGCCATATTGATTTGAGACAAATAGTTACGTAATTAGGGATCAATTTTCAGATTTTATATCTTTTATTTTAATTAACTCTTTGTTTTTGTTTCGAGTATATAGTAGTGTTAGTATTAAGTGTAATAAAAGGGATCTAGTCCTCTTTAGGAAATATTAAAATTAGTAAAAGCACTTTTGATCACTTTACTTGGTGGCCAATTATTTCATTTAGTATAAATAGGTACGATGTAATGGTGAGCATTATCTTTGTCTTATTAGTAAGCTTCAGATTTGTATTTCTTGCATTTCTCTCTTCTTTGGATCCAATTGGTGATGATGGGTTTAGTCCTCTTTTATCTTTAAGACATTATGTTTAGTAGAGGCCCTTTTGGTCATTTTGGCACTTCACTTGATGGCCAAGTATGTTGTTTAGCATAATTAGGTATAATGAAATGGTGAGAGTATTATCTTTGCCTCGTTAGTAAACTTCATATTTGTGTTTGGTGCGCTTCTCTGTTCTCTGGATGCAATTGGCTGGTGTTAAAATCAAATTGGTATTAGAGATTGACATCCATCATGTGTGTGCGCCTCTTGTGCATCACCATGAAGAAGAGTTATTACGTAGGCCAAACACCGTCTCGAGTTTGGACCCGCCGTTGAAACAAGCACCGCAAGTGATTCGTTCCAAGCCAACCAACTGCTGCCACCCATCTCCTGTTCAACAAGGACTTGTTATGCATGTGTCTCGAAAAATAATCAAGGGGTGTTGCCATCGCATGCGATGAAAAATGGGCACGGTTCCAGCTAGTCCAGGGTCGTAGAATTAGGTTAGCGACTCGGAACATAGAGATTTCGACAGAGAAAGGGATGGCACTGGTGGATAACATGTTTAAAAAAAAGGTAACTTAGCTTGTTTACAAGAAACTAAATGGGTTGGTAAGAAAGCTAGAGAAATAGAAAAATACAGGGTTTAAATTATATTATACTAGCAAACATAGAAATAGGAACGGAGTCAGAATAATAGTAGATAAGAAACTTAAAAATTATACCGTAATTGTTATTAGGAGAGGTTATAGACTCATATTTGGAAAACTGGTATCAAGTGAAAATATAATTAATATTGTTAGTACTTATGCACCCCAAGTAGGATTAGATGAGCATACTAAAATACAATTTTTTTTAACAAATGGATCAACTAATTCAAGAAATACCCGTAGGTGAGAAAATCTACATAGGGGGAGATTTTAATGGTCATGTAGGTAAATATCGTATGGGATATGAGATAGTGTATCGAGGATATGGTTTTGGAGATAGGAACGACGGTAGAGAATTTATTTTAGATTTTGCAATGGCTTGAGATCTTTTATTAGTAAATACATGTTGTAAAAAGAGACTTGTACACTATATAACTTATAAACGTGGAACGAATAAGAGCCAGATAGACTTTTTCATTACTAGGAAAAAAGACAGATTAATATGTAAAGACTATAAGGTTATCCCCGGAGAGAGCCTAACCTCACAACATAGGATATTGGTGTTGGATATAGACATTAAAAATCAATTGCAAGTGCGAAAAGAGAAGATTAACCCACGAATTAGGTGATGGAGCTCAAAAGGAGAAAAATTAGAACTATTTAAAGATAAAATATTAAATGACGCATCATGGAATACCAAAAAAGATGAGACTAACATTATATCGGACAAGATGGCTACATGCATTAGGAGAACATCGAAAGAAATTCTTAGAGAATCAAAAGGTAGGGAGTCACAATCTAATAACGTTAAGGGTATTAAAAGTGATGATTCGAGAGTACTAGTCAAGGATGATGAGATTACGGAAAGATTGAAAAAATACTTCAAGAGGGTACTGAATGAAGATAATGGCAGTATATTAGATATAAAAGAACTTAAGGAGACTTGACAAAATATATTTTTTCGCAAAATTATGACAACACGAGTTAGGATTTATCTAATAAAGATGAAAACAGGGAGGGCTTAGGGACCAGATGGGAACTCTATTGAGGTTTGGAAGTCTTTGGGGGAGTGAGTAATGTCTTGACTTAACAAATTATTTAATAAAATTATAATGACTAATAGGATGCCCGAGGAATGGAGAAAGAGTGTTTTAGTACCTATTTAATGAGACATACAACGTTGTTCAAATTATCGTTTATTAAGTTAATGAGTCATTCAATAAAACTATGGGAGAGCGTGATTGAATATATATTGATATTGGAAACAGCATCTGAAAATCAGTTTGGATTTATACATAAAGGTCAACAATGAAAACTATTTATTTATTAAGGGGGTTGATGGAGAATGATTTTCATATGGTTTTTATAAATTTGGAGAAGGTGAATGATAATATAACAATAGATATAATATGGTGAGTTTTATATAAAAGGAGTTGTACAGTAGATATATTTATGTGATCAAGGATATGTATGATGGGCCATAAATATAGCTAGAACATCAACTAGAGAAAGTAGTGAATTTCCAATTATTGTAGGTTTGGACCAAGGTTCAACACTATGTCATTATCTCCCTGCTCTTGTGATGGACGAGTTGAGTTACGCAAATACAAGATGAGGTGACGCGGTGTATGTTATTTGCAGATGATATTGTTTTATTAATTGAAAATAAAATGGGGAATAATTTTAGATTATAATTGTGGAGATCTAGAAATAAGAGGAGTTAAAATAAGTAGGAACTAAAATTCAATATATGGAGTACAATTTTAGTAATACTAGGAGGATAAGCGGAGATGTGGTGAAGTTAGGAACTTAAAAGATACTTAGAAATGATCAAATGATTGTTTTTTTATTTAGGCTCGATTATTCTTTTAGGCTCGTACCTTATGGCATCGCCAAGGTGGGATCGCCCAAGCTACAGTTGGTCTCGGGTTCAAGATATGAGAGCAGCCTCTCCATATATATACGGGGGTAAGGCCAGACGACATCCGCCTCTCCCAGACACTGCAGTTAAGCGGGAGCCTTGTGCATCAAATACGACATTTTAGGCTCGATTTCCAAAATGATTGAGATTTTAGTGATGATGTTACTCATCGGATTAAAGTAGGTTGGGTTAAGTGAAAAAGTGTTACCGACATATTGTGTGATCAATGTATGCTTTCAAGTTAAAAGGAGAAATTCTATGGGACAGCCATTCCACCCTCCATGTTTATTGGACAACCAAAAAACAAAATATGAAAAAAAATGAGCATGGAGGAGGTGAAAATGCTTAAGATGAATTTGTGGTGAAACTCAAAAGGATAAAATTAGAAATAAACAAAGTCATGAAACGATAAAAGTAACTCCTATAGAAAATAAATTAAAAGAAAATCGACTTCAATAGTTTGGACACGTCAGGCATAGACCAATGGATTCCCCCGTAAGGAAGAGTGATTTAGTTATTATTAATGGTAGCGCAATGGGCGAAGATAGGCCTAAACTGACGTGGTGAGATATTAAAAAGAGAACATAATATCATGTGATTTTACCAAAGATATTGCGCTTAACAGAACAGAATGAAAAAATAGGATTCATGTGCAACACCCCGTATTTTTAAAGTATTTTAAATTACACATGTGCATGTAATTTTAATTGAACCAGGAAATAAAGTGACTTAAATAAATATTAATTAGCGAATAAAAGGACTAATATTCATGTATATCTATATTTACTTGTGCGATACGTAAACAAAAATGTATTAAATTATGTTACGTCGTAAGTCAGTTAAAGCGACAGATTTATCGGAATTTTATTCGAGACACACGAATAGAATCGTGTCTGGCATGAGATGGAATTTAAAGCTAGGTGACTCGGATGGTAACTTTGAGTGCGGCGATGGTCCGGAATGGGTCGAAATAGTCTAGAATAGGTGCCCGAGGGTTACAATTGGGTTATCGAGGCTTTTTAGACTAAGCAAAAGTTGTAGAAGGATACAAGGGTCATTTTACTTGAGGGGGCTGACCCTATTTCGGGATTAGGGTGTTTTAGGTTAATATATAACCAAAGTGGATAGAGGGGGGCTGCTATCCATCCCCCCAAAGAGGCTAGGGCTTGAGTGAGTGAGAAAAGTGAAAAGAAAGGGATAAAAGAAGAGGATCCGGGGAGGAAGGCTAGTGTTTTCAGGTTGAAGATCATCATCAAAGGAGGAGTTTCAAGAAGGGAAATCTCAGAAATCTCATTTTAAAGCAAGTATTTACTTGCTTTAATATTCATATGTAGTTTCAATAGTTCATGCAATTCGGTGTAAAAGAACACAAATTTCGAGATGGAAAAATGATGTAAATCCGGGTTTTGAATGAAGTAAATGTTAGGATATGAATCTAATAATGATTATATGTTGAATCTGATATAAATTAAATAAGAAAGATAGGTTCTTGAATGATTTAAGAAGAAAATATCGAATCTTAAAACTAGGGTTTTTAGTATTGCATGATTATTGATTGAATTCATTGTCGGATGATTTAGATTTTGTTTCGGGATAACTTTTACATAGAATATTGTTGATTTATATTTGGGAATGGTTTACGGTTCATGTATGGGGGTTTGGTGAAGGTTAGGATCACCATGGGTGAAGGGAGAAGGTGAAATCCCGTCAAAAGTTGGTTCTGGCAGTCCACCAAACCGAACCGATTTGCTGGGGGGAGCGAACTGGTTCGCGAATCGAATCGGTTCGGTCCAATCAGTGAACCTGTTCGGTTCTGCCGGCTGGCCTCCTCTGCCTTATGTTGTTTTTCTTGAACCCTTTGAGGATCGGGCATGGGATCTTGGGTTCAGGGATGAGTTTAGGTTCTAGGAATCCAGTGTGGGGGTTAGGAAGTGTTATACGCTAACCGGGGATGGGTTCCGTGTAAGATATGTGTGAATAAGCGAGTGAACATTCACGGGTAGAAATCGGGGAATCAGGTAAGGATTTTGAAAATGATTAGGTTAGTGCTTGGGTAGGATAGCATGTTGGCCAGAAATATAAAGTTAGAGAGTTAAACAATAAGTAAATGAATACTTAGCTAATATCGGGAAGTCGGGGTACACTTTGGGATTTGGTAGGCTAGTGCTACGAGAGATATTGTGCACGTTAGCCAAATTTATATACATGTAGGTATTAAGTGTGACCAGTATATATATAGTATATATATGTTTGTGATGAATGATTTTATGTGAACATACCTAGTCTAATATGCTATCATTGGAGGTTGCGCTTAGCATTGTTTTTTAAGGCGCACCCAGGCGCAAAGGTGTTTCTGGAGCCTAGGCGCAAGGCGAGGCGCGCGCCTGATTGAAGCTAGGCACACTTTTTTTTTTAAATCAAAAAAGAAAATTTAAAGCAATATATTGATGTTATAATAAATGAAATATACTATAAAAACATAAAAAATATGCAACAATACAAAAACTAATTTAAATTCAGCAAACGATAAGAAATATATTATAAAAACAGAAAAAATTATGCAAAACAGTAATTAAATTGAAATTGCAAAACAGTAAACAATATTTTCAAAACAATAATTAAATTGCAAAACAGTAATTAAATGGTGTTGTATTTAAATTGCAAAACAGTAATTAATTAAATAGCAAAACAGTTTTTAAAAAAATAATAAAAAAAGTCTCTTTTTTTTTCTCTCTTTATTATATTTCAACTGACATTTTTTCTTTTTTACAGAAAATAATAAAAAAAGTCAGAAAATGGAAGAAAAAAGAGGCAGGAAAGGGAAAAGACAGAAAAAGTGGCCGCAAAAAGGAAAAAAAAAGGAAAAAAATTAAAAAAAAAAGCTAGAGAATACATTAAGAGAAGAAATGGGCCGGGAAAAGAAAGAAAACATGAAAAAAAATAGATACCTTTGATAAGAGCCGCCAGAGAGAGAATAGCCGCCGGAGAAGCACAAAGAAGCCGGAATAGAGAGAAAGACAAGCCGCCGGAGTTTGGAGGGTTTTGTGAGACTAGGGCTTTTCTTTTTTTGATATTTCGGTTATGTTTTTATATAAAAAAAAAAAGGTGCAGTTATGTTTAAAAAATAAAGGAATCGGATTTTTAGCAGCAAAAATGCAATGACACCTGTTTATAAAGAAAAAAAAAAGGAAAACAGAAGAAGCGCGCCTGGGCGAGCACCTCGCGCCTGCTACCCATAGGCGTGCGCCTAAGTATACACGCCTCGCCTACCCTAACCCCCCCCCCCCCCGGGGCGCCTAGATGCGCTTTTAACAACTATGGCGCTTAGTGGGCGGTCCACCCCAGCGTTGATCAGCAGGTGTTGGATTGTTTCCCCAAGGTTATAGTACTGTTACATGGCCACTATCCGTGTGTGATGATAGGTATTGATTTTGAGTCTGGTTGGATGTACTGTGGTATGGTTACGACCCACGTATGTATGTTTATGACCGCTTTCATTATGTGTTACGTTATGGTTTCAGCGTGAGACTCCGACCCGGTGGCCCAGGGGTAATACGTGGTGTACATGGTGCCTGATAGCATACTAGGGATGCATCCGGGAGGTCCGGCTCGGAGGATGCTATTTATATGCGTATGAAAAGTGATATACGTATAAGTGTACTTAAATAATTGTGTGAACATCAAATTATAACTCGTGTATAGTTACACTGCCTATGTAGCGGTATGAATACAATTGAGAAATCCTA
Organism: Sambucus nigra; assembly: GCA_949130495.1. NCBI lineage: Eukaryota > Viridiplantae > Streptophyta > Magnoliopsida > Dipsacales > Adoxaceae > Sambucus > Sambucus nigra. Next base: position 311,915,730 of record OX422211.1, read on the forward strand.
AGTTATAGCTTACGTGTTAGCTACGTGATAAATAAAGTAAAGTAATATACGAGTGGTACGTATGGACTAGAAGTTTAGCGGATTAGATTAAGAATGGTTAGACTAGTTAGGCGGGGTAGCATAACTAGGCGAATAAAATAAATGCGTTAGGTGTACACTGTAGATGATGGGTAAGGATAATCTCATGTGAGTGCGACACCAAATGAATATGAATATTTCTTGCTGCTTATTTATTATTGCATTTAAATACTTGCAACTGTTTTTCAAATGTTTTGGGTTCTGACCCGTATCAAAAATATTTTCAAAACCTTACGTGCTCGGCCACAGGTTCGCCAGGGATAAACTTTTCATTCCAGTCAGACGATGCTGCAGCAACTGGGAATGCATATTGGATTTGATTAGACGCCTCCTTCCATTCTATCTAGTTAGTATGCCATTTCAGTATTTCTCTTGGGCATGTCGCCCGCAGTTGGACAGTTTATTATTAGACATTGTTTTTTGTATCTCGTTTAACATCTGGATTACTGCATCTGGGATCCATAGGATTTATTCGGCTCATCATTATTTATGCTATCAGTATGCTTACGCTTCAGTCACCGTGAATGTTTATATTTATATTGTTGAATGGTTTCATGTATGCATGTTACTATGATTTAAAATTTGGCACCAGACTTAATAGGTTTAATTAATTGATTTTTGACAGTGATGCTAAGAATGTAATCAGATATGATTCCCGTTTAATTTAATAAAGGCATGATCAATCAGTATTAAAATAGGCGGGGTGTCACATCATTTAATCAACCCTAATTAATTGGTAAAAGACTTTGTCGAGTTCAGTTGAGTATTCAAATTGCACATGCAAATTTGGGGATCAGATCTGGAGAAAAGATCGGGGAAGAATTCCTTGTTGTGATAATCAAGGGATTTATGACCCACGGAAGGTTTTGATATTCTGGCCCAAAGGAAGCTTCAGCAAAACCTGGTGATATTTTGGGTAATTGATTTGGGGAGTTTGATCTTCTACGATGCAGCTCTCTAGGCCCTTCAGTGTTTCCGGTACAAGTGCGCCTAGTGATGGCTCAATTGGAGCCCCATTTGGTTATGCGGCAAGAGCGGTCCATGAAGTTAAAAATATCTTGTGCAGGTGGGTTGATTAAGAATATAGATGGGCCCAATTTGAGCATCAGTGCGCCTAGTGATGGCTCTCTGGCCCCTTCAGTGTTTCTAGTACAAGTGCGCCTAGTGATGGCTCAACTGGAGCCCCATTTGGTTCTGCAGCAAGAGCGCTCCATGAAGTTAAAAATATCTTGTGCGGGTTGAATAAGAATAGAGATAGGCTATATTTGAGAATTAAAAATAATTTGGGCTCCAACTTCACTTTAACCCCTTTGGCACAGTACAACAAGTGTACATGAACTTTATTGAGCTTGAAGAGTTTGGGTCACTCTCAAAACTACAAGTGATGCAGAATTTGAGCAAAAATAATTTTGGAGCGAGAGTGAAGCTGAATTTTTTATTCATAATATTTGTTCGTGTGGCAAGGTCGGACACAAGTCACTCCTCATGCTCGTGACCAAGCCCCACCCGCCCCCACCCAAGGATTTATCACTTGCCCTGGCTTGCCTTCGTCTTTTAAGTTCGTGGACTGATGTAATTAGGGATCAATTTTCAGATTTATATCTTTCATTTTACTTGAGCATTTTGTTTTGTTTTGAATATATAGTAGTATATTAGTATTAAATGTGATAAAAGGGATTTAGTACCCTTTAGGAAATCTTAGGACTAGTAAAGGCCTGCTTTGTCATTTTCTACACTTTACTTGGTGGTCAAGTATTTCTTCTAGTATAAATATGTCTGATGCAACAGTGTGAGAATCGTTTTTGCTATTCCTTTGCATTATTAGTAAATTTTCAGATTTGTGTTTGTTTCATCTCTCTTTTATGGACCCAATTGCTAGTGTTTGCATCAGGTTTGCAATTCTTATTTGTTACAAATGAAAAGTGCAAAAGTGTGTTTACTTTCTTCTTGGTGTACATCTTCGGATTGCCCATTTATCTTTGGGATCTTTTGACAACTATTATGTTATCTTTGGTTCGGTAGAGTAGATGAGAAGAAATAAAAGTGTATTTGAATAAAGATGAAGATAAATTCATTACGTGCAAGACTGCAAAATATATAGCATATCATTGGGCATCACTCTAATTCTTTCAAGGGCGTGAATGGCGAACTATACTCTCTCGGATAATATTTATTCCGTGAACATTTGCAGTTTTTTTTCTATTCTCTCTTTTATAAATCTTTTCGTATAATTTTTTTGTTTTCTTCAGCGGGATACTTGTACCCCTTTTCCTTGTAACTTTTTTTTTGGCTCAACAGAAGTTTGCTTCTTACCATGGGAAAAAGGTTTTGCTACTGTGTATTTTTTGGGATGAATCAGGGTAGACAGAGCTCTTTGAGAAGATGACCATTCCCCGAGGGCACGTGTAATGTAAATGCCTCCTATCCACACGGTAGAAATTATTATGTAAGGTGTCCACAGAGTTATAGACGCATATGGGGATTTAAACACTTGAAACTACATTTCATGAAACGATTGTCAATGTCTTTCTACCATAGTTATCAAAATCGTCCGATTCGCAAGTCGAATCGTCCGACTCGATTCAGAGGTAAAACGATTTGAATCAGGAAGAGAATCGTAAATGTCTAAAGAATCATTCGATTCGGGTCTGAATCGTCCAATTCCAACTCGAATCGGGAATCGGGTGAGAAAGATTCGAGATTTGGGGTTTTTTTACCCACGTGCTATTGTTTTTACACTAAAAAATGGGCTTTAAACTCCCATGATATTTTTAAATAAAAAAAAAAACTAAAATCTCTTACGGCATTTCTTTTGCTGCAAATCAAAGCCCTTTTTGCCGTTCTTACAGATTGAGGCCGTTTTGACTAATCGAAGCCAAAACGAAGGGTTTTCTTGCAAACCGGAGTGCCGTTCTTACAGATTGTACCCTTTAGCTGTTCTTACGAAGGGTTTTGGCTATTTTTGCTGTTTTTGTTTGTTTGGAAGGGCCCTTTTTGCAAATCAGAAGGGCAGGTTTTGCTGTTTCTGTTTATTTTTTTGTTATAAAACCTTTTGTTATAATCGAAGTTATTAAATAAGGGCCCATTTGGTGCATGGCAATATTGGCCAGACAAAATTTGCCGAGTCAAATGTTGTTTTTCTCACATTAGGCTATCAAACACCAAATGAGGTAAAACAAGTTTTTTAGGCAAAACATTTTAATTACACATTTTTAAAACAGATTTTTATAACATTTTCTTAAAAGAGTTTTTAAAAACATTAAAACTGTTTTTAAAAAATCTGCCTACAATAATTAAAAAACTGTTTTAAACATTTTTAACAATTTTAAAAAACCCTGTTTTAAACATTAAAACTGTTTTAAACATTAAACATTAAAACTGTTTTAAAAAACTGTTAAATATGTTTTAAACATTTTTAAAACTGTTTTAAACATTAAAACTGTTTTAAGCATTAAAACTGTTTTACAAAAACTGTTTGGAATAATTAAAAAACTGTTTTAAACATTTAACATTAAAACAACATTTGTAAAACTGTTTTAAAAAAACTGTTTGGAACAATTAAAAAACTTTTTTAAACATTAAAACTGTAAAAACTGTTTAAAACATTTTTAGAACAATTTTTTCAGAACAGTTTTTTTATTTAAAACCATTTTTTTAACAATTTATAAAACATTTTTTAAAATATTTTAGTATAAAAAAAAAAATTTAAACAACACTTGTATACACTGGCAAATAACTTGTAGGCAAACTTTTGTACCAAACACAGCAAATTGTAGGCAAATACCCCATTTGCCAACTTATTTGCCATTTGCCATGGCAAATAAGGGTAACCAAACGGACCCTAATAGATTTAACACTTTTTGTTGTTTTTAATGGAAGGGCCGTTTTACTGTTTTTTTTTTGTTGTTATAAAACCTTTTTTGTTAAATTAATATACTTTATTGTTTTAAATTAATATATTCTAATATTTGTAGGCTTTTTAATATAGTTTACTGTTTAATTGTTCTAAATAAATATTTGTAGGCTGTTTTAATATTTTGAGTTGTTTATTAAATAAATTGATGAAGACTTTTTATGATTTATTTTTGTTTTTTACATTTTTAAGCTTAAAATGAAAGAGAACGTGCGCTACGTTTAATTTTTGTGATATGTTTTGGCATATTATCACGTGCTAAGATTAGTTTTTTTTTGTCATATCAGGCTTAATTACCAATACTATAGTGTTAAATCCATTTACGTATGTTTTACTACATTATTATCGTTTGGTTCCGATTTAATTCACAATTCGCGATTCGGGGGGTAAACGATTCACGATACGATTCGCGATTTGACAACTATGCTTTCTTCCATTGGACTAACTGGTGGGGGTTACACAATTTTTTCACAAGTATGAGCTAGAATGTTGTTACCATATGGCAATAAATGCCCGAGCTTAATTAAATGCGATATCAAGTATTAAAAATATTTAAGCCTGTAAGGACACAAGTCTCCGATTGAGTCTTAATGTAGTGTTGGCTCAATTCCGGACAAAAACATTTGAGTCATAGGATAGCGTTCAAGTGTATCCATCCAAGCCTATGACGTGATTGAAGACGTAGCGGTCAAGATTATAAAGCTTCATCATATGTTGGGTTTAGTGTGCCTCGTTTCTACGACAATAACATTAGTTCCAATGCTCCTAAGGTATGAATGCATTTTATATATATATATAGGAGCTTGGAAATTTATTGGGTGTATTTTATAATTTTTTTATAAATAGTTTTAATAACTTTGTTTTAATCAGAAAATATGTTTTAGAACTTTTCATACAAAAGTTTTGGGCTTACAATGAATATTTTATTTTCTGACACGTCGTTCGAGCGAACTGGAATATCGTTCAAACGAATTTCGAATGTCGTTCGAACGAACTGGCATCTCGTTCGAACAAGGTTGACAGGTCATTCGAACGAGACTTCTAATGAAATTCCTTTTTCACCTCTGGAACATAGTTAGTAAAGTCGTTCGAACGAAAAAGTCGTTCGAACGAAAAGGTCGTTGGAACGAGTTTGGCGAGAACAGTTTTTTTGGCGTTTTTGGCAGTTTTCTCCATGTTCCCACTACCCTTTCCCCATTACTTTTTGACAGATTTATGTAGTGCGGGAACCAACCTTTTGGAACTAACTTTTTCACATTCTAAGAGACTTAGAGAGAAAAAAACTTTTAAGAAAAATTCCATGTTTTGTGTTTGATTTTTATGGATTAAATTCACCAAAAACACATACACACCCAATAGTTTGTTTATTCCAAGTTCCTTAATATATATCCTTGCTTGGAGTGTTTGGCACCGGGTCTTTCTCTACACCTCAAAGAAGAGATTTTTGGGTTTACTTCTACATCCCACAAAGAAGTTTGTTTGCTGTGACATACCCACTTGAAGAAAGGCTCCTTGTTCGGGTGGCGGTGACCAGAAAAAGTCCGATCGGTGGATTCCGAGACCGCGGTGGACCTCCGTGGTTATTCGCTAGGCAGAGGTGTGTACAAGAAGAAGCGTCGGGACTTGGACGAAGTCAAGTCGGGTGTTGTAAGTCTTTTTGTCTTGTACTTGTAAAACCATACTTAGTGGATTTGAGGCTAGGGCCGTCCAAGATTTTTTTTTCCCGTTGTGAGTTTTTCCTCGTACATCGCGGCGTAGTGGTTGTTTACTTATTTTATATTTTGCTATATCACATTAGATGCAAGCTTAGGTAAAAAGATAAAATTGGTAAGTTAATTTGGTGCATGTTTAATATTTGGGTAATGTTTAACTTGATTTAATTCTAGTCTAAATAATAGAATTTGTTAAAATTGGTTTGGCCTAATTTGATCTATTGAAAATATGGTGTAGGCAAATTTTAGGACTTGAATTGAATTATTTGGTTTAAGTGAAAAGTTTATAAGTTGTTTAATTTAATTTCACTTTGTGTTTTGTTTAATTTTAATTTGAAAGAAATTAAAATTTAGTTTATAAAATTGTTTAGTTGAGCCATCTCTATTCCGCACTAAAGGAAATTCTTTTTGTAAAATTTAAATTTGGGGGTCTACATTTCCAACAAAGCCACTGATGCATATGAGGAATTTCATTTTAAAAGAAAGGGGCGGGGGGGACTATGTTTAGTAACCTAGAATTTGATATATGACCCATAACTGTAAATAAGAAGAATATACAAACATAAAGTATTTACAAACCTCGGCCCATGATGGTTCCAATTCAGTAGCTCCTGCCAAATATGTACAAAGCATGAATAAAATTGAAAATGTGATAAAATAAAATTTTGTGAAATAATGGCATTAAACAACAGAACAATTAATGCTTTAAAATGATACATGGCTAAGTAAACTTTCTACCAGCACTAAAATTGCAGAAATATTGGTTAAAAGACAGGGAATGTAAAATGCAGACAAAATGGAAATAATATATAATCAATTGGGCTAAAAAAAACAAGGAGCATACCATTAAGACTGGGTAAGGAACAAAGAAGCATATTAATAATAATCCAAAAAATCAACATGATGAGAAGTTTATAGATAACTAGAAAATAAATAAACTACGATAAAGAAATATCAGAAAAGTGACACACGAATTGCTGCCTTTAAAGCGCTCCATGCTTCTCCAATTTCAAGTAGAACTTGGGCCTTCTGTTCATGTAAAACTGCTTTTTCTGGCATTAAAGTCAGGGCGGCTTCCCACTTACGAAGTGCTTCATGATATTTCCCATCCTTCAAAAAAAAATCTCTACGTATGAAACCAGACCAAGTGATTCATGGTATTTTGATGAATTACATGGAAAAAATTACATGAGAAACCCTAACCTAAAGGACCAGATTCTTTTTACCAGAATGGCCAGGGAATAATGAAAACTCTCCACAAGGACAATTTCTTAAGAAAAGTCGGAAATTTCTCAATTGGAACCATCAAGACCAACCATTAATATCCACAAAAGCACAAGAGAGAAAAGAAGCAGCATGAACCTAAGAGAAGAGAGTCCATATACATGCAAAAATTGAGGCATCAGAGCCCAATTACACATCCAACTATCCTCTCAAAATCAAAACTGAATTTTAGAACCCTGAACCCTGGTCCTCTTCAAGAGATAGAAAGTAGAAAAAGATGGTAGACCCTGAGAAATATGTTCAAAAGGTCTATGATAAGAACCCCTCTCAATTGCTCATGAGTACCACCCTCTCCTACGCCTCATGCTTAATCCTAATTATTGCTTACTCCTAATTATCGACCACCACAAAGGCTCTTGTTCCAAAGAAAATCTTCACAAAGCCCTATTTTCCCTCATCAAGATTCCAAAGCTCAATTCACCCATGTCCAACCAAATTATATTTTGTTTACTTTGAAAAAAAATAATTTAGTTTTTATGTTTAGGATATTTATTAGCATATATCTCTAGAAGCGGACTCCTACACATACCACCCGTGAGGACCAATTTTTTTAAAATAGTAAAAAAAAAAAAATTGAGTTGATTTTTTTTGTGGTATTTTATAATTTAAGGGAACCCCTAGAAAAATCTGCTCAAAATGATTTTTTTTTTAATTTTAAAAAATCGTTCAAAATATGTCAACTTTTCAGCAGTTTAAAAACCAACATTTTTGACCAATTTCTTAAAATTGCGAAAAAAAAATCATTTTGAGCTAATTTTTTTAGGGGTTCCCTGAAATGATTAAATACCACATAAAAATCAACTCATTTTTTTTTTTACTATTTTAAAAAAAGGGTCCGCACAGGAGGGCTTCATTTGAGGGCCTCACAGGTGACAAACTGTATCTCTCTAAGTATTTCCCTCCTAGTATTTATCTCAAGTCGGGTAATAAAATTTTAATCCTCGTAACATATTTAATTTAGTGCCTATTTTAGATTATTTCCTTATTTTAGAGTTAGTGTGTTATGTAGAAGGAATATTCCACTGAATATTAATGTGTCCTATTTAGTAATTTTACCTTTTTAGTTATCTTGCTACGCAAGATAACTTAGCCTATAAATAATGCATTTGGCCAACCATTGTAATCCCTATGAGAATGAGGGAAAGAGAGAATATTTCTCTCGAAATATTGTTGCGAGTTATTTAAAGTGGTATCTCGCTATGATGTGATTACCAATGAAGTTGTAGAGCCACGCCTAGGCTCAGAGGAACCGGAAGCGACTGACAACTCCAGCTAGGCCCCCGCCACCTACGGCCAAGCACTACCAACTTCCTTTCAGTTTGCATAGCCTCACCATCAACAACCTCCGACGACGACTCTGGACATCTCTTTGGTAGCGGTTGATGCTTCTAGAATTGCAAATGTTGGGTTGGGAGGAAGGGATGGCTCATTTCCATCAAGCCCAACCCATCATCGATTCATGCCTCTCATCAGGTCTCGTAAGTAGCCCAAAACATTTTTATAAAACCAATAATGAAGACTAGACATTGGTCATGATATTTCCCCCACCTTACAAACCAGAAACTTTTAACTCGCAATTTCCTTCTGTAAACCCCACCCCCAAACTTTCAACAATACTCACACTCCCCTTAACCCGAAAAACTACCCTTCCACACCCCGAAGTTCCCAACCAAGTTCTTAAAATTACATGTTATCCCCTCAATTTGCTGAAACTTTTGAATTTTCCCCTAAACTTCTCAAACCCCCATTTCAAACCCAACTTCGTTATTTGAAACCTATTCTCCTTCTGATTTGGTGGGGGACAAGGTTGAAATAAAGAGTATGCAAGACTTAAGTAAAGAGTCATATAACCATCAAAAAATTCCAAGATCGCATCAATTGTAATAGGGAGGTCCGAAGTTACTAATTCAGCAATATGGCCATCGGAAGATATGAGGAGTGCTACTGTGTGCCGGGAGGAGCTTCTTAATATTGGAGCAATGCATGATCTCTGGATGCACGACCGAGCAAGACACTAGACTCTATGCTTTGACTATTTGTCCCCATGTCCCCATCATTTCCGCGTACGACGATGATGGTATCCACTACCCTAATTTGCATTGTGATGACTTACCCAAGGTTGACCTTCGAAGAATGGAATCGATAATTAGTTCTTCCTTTGTGATTTCTTTTAAATTTTCGAGGACGCCTAGATTACTCGCACATGTTAATGGAGTAGGAGGTTTTAGACATCGGTCATTTTTATCTGATCTTTGGGGAGGCGGATGTTGGACCCTATATCAAATATTTCTCAATAGACTTTCTGTGATTAGTTGGACGACGCATTCACTTCAAATAGGCGGCGACGTTATACTGTGTTGGTGATTTCTCCGCACTCTTTGGGAATGAAGATGAACTTATTGATATTGTTTATAGATTGTTTATCTTATTAGTTGTTTTGTGATGAATTTACTGCTTTGGGAGAACATGACTAATACCGGTTACATGGAATCGTTCTTAAATGTGTTTGAGGTATGTTTGGAGATTGCGCTTCAGCGCCTAGCATTGAGGGTACTCATCATGAGTGGTTGGCCCTCATTTGGCATCGTAGCCCACCTCAAAGTAGGTGGTGTAACGATTCTCATCGGGGTGAACTCCAGGGTCGAGTTCATAGTTGTTGGTCATGGTTGGGATTTTTAATCACCTGCCCATACTTTTATGCTAGCTGATACGTTAGGCATTATCGGAATGACTTCCCTCTCAAGTGGAGGTGCTCGGTGATAATTGTGCAGACCCGCCTCCACGTCCGAGTTAAGTAATTCTAATTGGGGGGGGGGGGGGGGGATAATGTATATGAAAGGCCCCAATGGCATATTTTTAGTAAGTTTTATTGCTTTATTTTTAATTTCGTGTGTGTTTTTAGTTATTTCCTTATTTAGTTAGTATGTTATGTAAAGGGTAATATTGATGACAGGGACTTGTTTATACTCTATGTTATAGTCATGATGTGTTATGCTATAATTAAGTTATCTAGGATACTTATGTAATTTCTTAAACTTCTTAGTATAAATAGAATGGGATGGGAAAATGGAAGTATTCTTTCATTCATCCCCTTTCCTCTCTCTCTCCTCTTCTTTCTCTCCTTCTTCATCTTTATTTATTATCACTTGGTTTGATTCTCTCATAAATCTAGCATGGTGTGTAAAGCCTAGGGTATGTAGTTAAACCATTAAGGCAAGGAGTATAAAACCAAGTTTGTGGGAAGGGTTTGAAGAGATTCAAAATGGGATTTTTTTGCAAATGTATAGAGGTGAGCTTTATACATTTGTTTTAGTTTTTAGGAGTGTATACCCAAATTCCGTTTTAAGAAAATGTTTGGTTCAAAGGTGAGCTATGGAGAAGGTAGGTCTGAGGAGCTAGGTATTCATCAAATTTGACTCCAACCATAGGAAGTAATAACGATCATCATCCGGGTTGTGTATTAATACTTGTCTCAATACTGTTATGCTGGATGAGACAAATTATATGCAGTGGGCACAGTCAGCGAGTATGCATATCACAAGTCGAAGAATGATCGACCATATTGATGAAACTATCACATGGCTAAAGACAATCCTAGTTTAAAGAATGGAGTGTTGAAAATGCGTTAGCTATGATATGATTGTTACAGTCAATGCAGTCACAGATTAGCAAGGGGTCCTTGTTTGTAAAACTGACAAAGAGTTGTTGGATGCTTTTAAAGAGACTTATTCATTCATTGGTAATTTTGCTACGTTGTACAAGCTTCAGCAAAAGATTGCAAAATTCAAGCAAGATGATCTCTCTCTTACTACCTATTACCATACTTGGTGTGACAAGTAGAAAGAGGTTGATCACTACTAAAACTACATATCAGTTTCTGTAATTGATGTTAAAGCATTTCGGGTTATGGTAGAGCAAAATCGAACTTATGAGTTCTAAGATGGTTCCCACGGTATGATATGCCAAGGTGCAAATATTGGGTAGATATCCTGCTCCTCCTTCTGTTAGCGCGGTTTTCATACACTCAAATCGAGAAAAGTAGGAAGGAGGTTATGAATTCTAAGCATGATCCAGATGTGCCTTTATCTAAGAGATTTACTTTCACCACACAACAATGGAACGAGTCCAAACACCAGAGAATGTGAAAGCAAGATGATAAGAGCAAGCTAAAGGGTGATCATTATGGGCGTAGTCATCATACTCAGGAAACATGCTAAAATTTACATGGCCGACCTCCTGTTATTCAGTCAAATGCTAAGACTCAACCTACTCTATTAAGGTGTCCATCTACGATTCACACGACGGCTAATGAGCTTTCTGCACCTACTGGTCGAGTCATTTTCGGCCCACATACATTCGACATATGTCAGCTCAACTTGAAACCCATTGCAATTCTGCCTCTTCGTTCAACATCTAATTTTGTACAGTCAAGTACTCATTCAGCAAATCATGCTTTTGCATCATCTTGGATCATTGATTATCATATGACTCTGATTCTGCCTTTCAATTACTCTTCGTACAGTGTATGTTCTAATAAGGATAAGATTAGAGTAACAAATGGATCATTCTCCTCCATAGCCTGGAGGGACACAAATCCTGTCACTCCTAATATTACTTTATCATCTGTCTTCAAGCTCCCAAGCTCACCAATATTCTTCTATCATTCACTTTACCAAAAGTTTATATTGCAGTATAAACTTTTTTCCATCTCATTGTATCTTTCACGACTTGGGAGACGAGGAAGATTGGGAGCGGACGTGAAGACACTGGCTTGTACTTATTGGACACGAGGCCCACTTCTTATTATGTTGCAAACCAAACTAGTGTTAGGAATATTAGTAGCAATAAAGATCTATTGATGCGATGGCATAATAGACTGGGGCATTTACCTATTCCCATGTCCCTAAATTTTCTTCTTTCGCACATTTTGAGTTAAATTGTGAATCATGTGTTTTAGCAAAATAATGTCGTGTACCATTAATTGATTTTCGATACTTTGTTGTGTCTGTTGATGACTTCAGTCGTTATACTTGGTTTTATTTAATTAAAAAAAGTAAAGTAGGTTCCATTTTTTAAGTATTTCATTATATGGTGTGTACTCAGTTTGAAAGTCCCCTCAAGATCCTTCGATTCGATTTTGGGGGGGGGGGGGATTCTTGTATGGTGGCTTTGCCTTCTTTTTTGTTGATAATGGGATTGTCCATCAAAATTCATGTGTTGATACTCCACAACAAAATAGTGTAATTATGAGAAAATATCGTCATATTACGGAGGTGACTCATTCCCTTCTCATAGGAATAGAAGTACCAAAATCATATTGGGTTTATGATACTTGAACCGCAACATATCTAATCATTCGCATGTCTTCTAAGTATCTAGACTATCAATCCCCGATCTCTATTTTACACTCACTTTATTTGTTCACTATTCCTCCTAAAGTGTTTGATTGTGTTTGTTATGTTCACATTCATCATCGGAAGAAAAAAAAATAAACCCAAAGACAATGGCAATTTGTGTTTCTGGGTACTCTGCCACTCAAAAAGGGGTATCGATGTTATAACCCTACTACTTATCGTCAGTTTGTCTGCATGGATCTTACATTCTTTGAATCAGCTCCTTTCTTTTCCCCTGCTTTGCGTTCTCTACAAGGGAGAGTTTAAGAATAAAGAATCCATGTCCAACTCCATTGCCTATGCCTACTCAGTTGGAGAGTTACTACTTACTACTGACACTAACTATTAGCAAAAGGTAAAGGAGCTACTTGTTATTAATGTTATGACCCAGTTTATGCATGCCCTAAAAGAACCCACTTGCACGTTGAAGCCTATATTGATGTTGATTGGGCAAGATCCATGAGTGATCAACGATCTACTTCGCGATATTGCACATTTGTTGAAATGACGAAGCATGAAACAGTATGTAGTTACTATATCTGGTGCAAAAGTTGAGTTTAGATCCATGGCACATGGAGTTTCGAGTTAATGAGGCTATGGACTATGTTAGATGAGTTGGGTTACCCTGTTCGTGAGCCAATGAATTTATATTGTGACAATAAAGTAGCCCTTTATGACCAATACTGTCTTCTAGCCCATTTACACATCTAGTTGGCCCATGTTTATATAGTCAACCCCATCTAGTAAGCCATCTTATTTATTCTTAACCATATTCCCTTTTAAGCCTTCTCAACCCAACTCCACGAACCAAAGATTTAACCAGCACATTCACTTTTCAACTTGGCCAACCATATTTTTTTGTTAGTCCAGCCCAGACTTTGAAGTCCGACAACATTTAACCCCAATTTTATAACCATGCCTATTTGATTTTTGCCCAACCCAACCCAAACAATTCAATAGCCTTTAGCCAAGAAGCGAAATATAATCATGTTCCCTACCTTGGCCCAACCCAAATCATTCCTGACCGGAAGAAAGAAAAAAAAAAAGCAGACATTCCGTCAAAAAAAGAAAAAAGATGAAGAAAAAAAATGTAGAATACTTGAAGAAAAAAAAAACATAATAATTGAACGGATAATTTCCAATCATATACGACAGATCTAGTGGAAAGACTAAATCCAAAAAATGTTCCTATAATATAATTTTCTCTTCGCAACATGCTTAGTGATTTCAAGAATAAAAACTTTATAGTTGAAATGCTAACTGTGGACTAGGTCAAAGAAATTGAAACCACAATTGAGCCCAAGATTACGGCAAAAATCATACATGACGAAGTTGAGTAACAAATGACATATTTTCTGAACAAGTTGCTGAGCTTGCTATCAAGGGTCCGAAGAAAACAGTTGAAGAATTTGAAGGAGAGAAAAAGTGGAGATCAATGAAATGAAGATAATTATTGAAACTTGGGATTGCCTTGAGGTTCAACATATTGGCTTTAGTATTCCCAATTGCGTCAATTCTATGACATTCTACATATGGTCATCTTTGCTTCCAAAGTTCACCACTATGATCATACATCTTGGATCTGCGGACTCTCAAAATTTGGCGAGTATTGCTTACTTATGGTTTTTCATTCTTCATCAATATAAACTTGCGGGCGAGTTTTTTTTAACGCTGGGAAGAATGATGCGAAACACAAACGATTGTAATTTGTTTATTTTGGATGAAATTATATTTCCTTAATTATGTTTAAGATTTTGGATATTTATTAGTATTTAAGTCAATAATTATCCCTTAGCATGGATCTTAAGTTAGGTATTAGCACTACTGAAGATAGGTTTTGAATTAATGAATTGAACATTGAGATTGGGATGATTACTACTTCGTTAGTTATCTTAACCTAATTAGTAATATTCTCTTCAGGCGTATATCCTGTTTTATTTTATCTAATATCAGGTGTTTTATTTTATCTAATATCAGGAACAAATTCTGTTTTATTTCATCAATTAGGTGCAGGCAAATCTCTTAATATTTCCCATGCATGATTTTGGCATCTCTTTCCCTTCAAGTTAACCTCCCCACAAGAAATTTCTTATCAACTTCTCTAGCAAACTAGTTGCATTGATTGGAAGTGTAAAAACGAACGTATAATAAATGTGAATGTTATTCAAAAATAGACCCAAGTCAATCTACTCCCAGAGGAAAAATAAATGATACCCCCCCCCCCCCCAAAAAAAAAATCCCAAATTAAGAGTCCATGACGATATCGAAACCGTTATTTGGAAAGGTGATAGACTTATACTTGTAAAATTGGTATTAGATGAAAACATAATTAATATTGTTAGTGCTTATGCACCTCAAGTAGGATTAGATGAGCACACTAAAGTACAATTTTGGGAACAAATGGATGAACTAATTCAAGAAATACCCCTAGGTGAGAAAATCTATATAGGTGGAGATTTTAATGGCCATGTAGGAGAAGATCGTGTAGGATATGAGATAGTGCATGGAGGACATGGTTTTGGAGATAGGAACGGCGGGGTAGAGTCTATCTTAGATTTTGCGATGGCTTATGATTTTGTACTAGCAAATACATGTTTTAAAAAGAGGCTTGAACACTTAATAACTTATAAAAGTGGAACACATAAGAGCCAAATAGATTTTTTCATTACTAGGAAAGGAGATCGATTAACGTGTAAAGATTGTAAGGTTATCCCAGGAGAGAGCTTAACCTCACAACATAGGATAATGGTGTTGGATATAAATATTAAAAATCAATCACGAGTGCGAAAAGTGAAGATTAACCCACGAACTAGGTGGTGGAATTTAAAAGGAGAGAAATTAGAACTATTTAAAGATAAAATATTAAATGAAGCAACATGGAATAGTGAAGAAGAAACTAACATAATGTGGAATAAGATTGCCACATGCATTAGGAGAATATCAAAAGAAATTCTTGGAGAATCAAAAGGCAAAGGGCCACAATCTAAAGAAACTTGATGGTGGAATGAAGAAGTACAGAATATAGTAAAAATTAAAAGAGAGTGCTTTAAAACATGGCAAACAAATATAAATGAAGAGAATTTTGAGAAATATAAATGGGCTAAAAAGGAAGTTAAGAAAGTGGTAAGAGATGCTAAGTTAAAAGCGTATGATGATCTTTATACAAAATTAGGAACACAAGAAGGGGAAAAAAGTATTTATAAGCTTGCTAAACTTAGGGATAGGAAAACAAAAGATTTTAATAACGTTAAGTGCATCAAAAGTGATGATTCGAGAGTCTTAGTCAAAGATGATGAAATTATGGAAAGATGGAAAAACTACTTTGAGAGGTTATTAAATGGAGATAATGGGAGTAGATTAGATATAGAGGAACTTAGGGAGACTCGAGAAGATATATTTTTTCGTAGAATTAGGACAACAGAGGTCAGGATTGCTCTAAAAAAGATGAAAACAGGGAAGGCTTTATGACCAAATGGTATCCCTATAGAGGTTTGGAAGTGCTTAGGGGAGGATGGAGTATCATGGCTTACAAAATTATTTAATAGAATTTTAATGACTAATAGGATGCCCGATAAATGGAAAAAAAGAATTTTAGTACCTATTTATAAAAATAAAGGGGACATACAAAGTTGTTCAAATTATCGTGGTATTAAGTTAATGAGTCATACAATGAAACTTTGGGAGAGAGTGATTGAATATAGATTGAGATTGAAGACAACAGTATCTGAGAATCAATTTGGGTTTATGCCTGGGAGGTCAACAATGGAAGCAATCTATTTATTGAGGAGATTAATGGAGAGGTATAGAGAGAAAAAGAAGGATCTTCATATGATTTTTATAGATTTGGAGAAGGCGTATGATAGGATACCCAGAGATATAATATGGTGGGTTCTACATAAAAGAGGGGTGACTCGCAGATATATTGACGTGATCAAGGATATGTATGATGGTGCGATAACTACAGTAAGAACATCAGCTGGAGAAAGTAGTGAATTTTCAATTACGGTAGGGCTACACCAAGGTTCAGCATTAAGTCCTTATCTCTTTGCTCTTGTTATGGATGAGTTGACTGGACAAATACAAGATGAGGTGCCATGGTGTATGCTATTTGCAGATGATATTGTTTTAGTCGATGAGACTAAGATGGGGATAAATGCTAGGTTGGAATTGTGGAGAGAAACCTTAGAAACAAGAGGATTTAAAATAAGTAGAACTAAAACAGAATATGTGGAATGTAATTTTAGTAGTAATAGGAGGACAAATGGAGATGATGTGAAATTGGAGGGCCAAGAAATACCTAGAAATGATCATTTTCGTTATTTAGGATCGATTAGACAAAAAGATGGTGATATTAGTGATGATGTTACGCATAGGATTAGAGCAGGCTGGGTTAAGTGGGGAAGTGCGACCGGCGTTCTGTGTGATAGGCGTATACCTTTGAAGTTAAAAGGAAAATTTTATAGGACGGCTATTAAACCCGCCATGTTATATGGGACAGAGTGTTGGGCAACCAAGAAACAAAATGTGCCGAAAATGAGTGTGGCGGAGATGCGAATGCTAGGATGGATTTGTGGTAAAACTCGAAAGGATAATATTAAAAATGAACAAATTCGTGAAACGGTAAAAGTAGCTCCTATAGAAGATAAATTGAGAGAAAATCGACTTAGATGGTTTGGACACGTCAAGCGTAGACCAATGGATACTCTTGTAAGGAAGAGTGATTTAGTTAGTATTGATGGTAACCCAAGGGGTAAAGGTAGGCCTAAATTAACTTGGTGGGATATTATAAAAAAGGACATGATGTCATGTGGTTTAATCGAAGATATTGCACTGGACAGAATTGAATGGAAAAATAGGATTCATGTAGCCGACCCCAAATAATTGGGAAAAGGCTTTGTTGAGTTGTTGAGTTGAGTTTATATTTCAACAGGATCAAGATTAACTCTTGTTCACCATTATGGAACTTGGTTCATTGACTATGTAAAAAAAAAGTGGACGCTTAATTTGGAACGAGCCAAAAAAAACAGCTGACTCTTAATTTGGGACGGAGGGAGTATACAATAAAACGCAGGCAATATATATACGGGAAAATATTGCTACTTACAGGAAATAAATAATAACAGTAAGAACAACATGGGAACTGTCAGAATCTCCATTGGTAATTCCCAATTTGATCTGACCTAGGATTTGTGATTTGGAGAAATTGGAGAATTGAGAATTGGAGAAGAATTTGATGAAGAAAACAGAGGAAAAGTATAGGTGAGATGAAGATGAAGAAGAAGTATGAGAGAGGAATTGAGAAATTTTCATTAATATCCATCATACCAAATTGTACAATCAAGCTCCTATTTAACGGGTTACAAAATCTTAACAACCCTTTAATAAACCTTACAACTGAATTACAGCTAATAACAGGCAATTACAACTGAATTACAACTAATAACAAACAATTGAATGACCCAATTAAGACTTGCCGGCTGGCTAACTAATGCTACAACCAAAACTAATCTCATTAACCAATTGCAGCCCTAAATCTTACAATACTCCCTCTATTAATGCATCCTTGTCCTTAAGGATTAAATCTGGAAAACATTGCACCTCCTCATAATCTTCCCATGAATCTTGAACAAGTTGAGGACTTTCCCACTGTATCAATGCTTGGACACACGCACGGTTTCTCTTTTTCACCACTCTACGATTCACAATCTTTGTTGGGTTAAGTAAGAAGGAACCTTCTTCACTAGTGACTGGTAATTGCCTCTGAGGTACAGTTTGGCTGCCCAGTTTCGTCTTTAATAGAGAAACATGAAAGGTGGGATGAATTTTACAGCCTACAGGTTGCTCTAGCTTATAAGCCACAGCTCCCACCTTCTCTAAAATCTAAAAGGGACCACAACACCGTGGGGACAATTTAACATCTATTCTAAGTGCTAGTGAAGACTGCCTATATAGTTAGAGCCTCAAAAATACCCAATCTCCCACATGAAATAACCTTTCAGTCCTGTTCTTATCAGCATGTTGTTTAATTCGATTCTGAGATTGTGCCAATCTCTCATGTAACAATGGCAACATCAATCTCCTCTCCTCTAAAACTGATTCACTTCTGGACTTTTGTTAGGCTTGGCCAGTGTTTTAAAAAACGCACGATTGGGCATTTTTTGGCGAAAACGCGACGTTGCTCTTCCCGATTTGCGCGATGCACAGATAGCGTGCGCTATTGATGACGTGGCACTATTTGCGCTATTGGGCGCGATTTGAAAGCTATTTGTGTTCCAAGCTTACTTACCAGAAAATCATCAAAACTATGTAGTTTTGATATTTTCTTCGCTTTTTTTTTAAACTTTTAGAACTTGAGAAGCCAACTCATCAAAACACAAACCCACCTCACGTAAAACACAAAACAACTAACCTTACCTTTGCTCTTTAGAAAAACCCACCCCCAACTCAAAGAAAAACCCACCCCTACTGAAAAAACACATCCTGACTCGAAAAACCCATTCCGACTAGAAAAACCCTAGCTCCAGTCGTCTTTCTGCTCCTGTTCCAGTCGGATCCTTCTTCTCTCACTTGTACAGGTATATTTTTTACTTTATCTTCTTTTTTTTTCTTTTTTAGAACCCGATTGTTCTTCTTGCTCTTTTTTTTTCCCTGTTTTAGTGCCCTTTTTTTGTTTGTTTTTTAAAAGCTAATTTCTTTGTTTCTTTTTTTAAACCAACTATTGTAAACCATGTCAAAAAAAGATCTTTGTTTCATTTTTTAAACCATATATTGTAATTTGTAAAACATCTTTTTTAAACCAACTATTTTAAAAGATGTTTTCTTTGTTTCATAGATAGTGGACACTTCCTCAACATAGATTGACATTAATGACGTCAAATGGGAACAAGAAAAGAGGAAATAAAAGAAAATAACAAAAATACAATAAAATCCTAAAATTACAAAAAAAAAATATCCCCAATTCTTCATTCAACATCATTCTCTCCTCCCTCGAAAAAGTTCGTCCTCGAACTTTAAAATTGAGGATGCACAAAATCTTCAAAATTGGAGAATCTCTTGAAAAGCGCCAAATATGTGCGGAAGAGAGGCAAAAATTGTGAGGCCAAAAGTAATTTCTGAAAAGTGGAGGAAGATCTTTCAAGTTTTGTGTCAATCTTCATCTTCTTCCTCTTGCCTCTCACATACGAATCATCAAAAATCTCTTCCACCCGGGTCAAAAACCAAGGTTTTGGTGGGGCAGAATGTAGATGGGCTAGCATTGGAGGGGATGGGTTCGGAACGGGTTGAAATTGGATTGAATTTATGGGAGAATGGTTCTTGGTAATTCTTGAGTGTGGGGGGGTGTTGGTTTAGGGTTTCGGGTGTAGGAATAGATGTTTGATGGGTTCCAAACATGAGTGGGTAAATGGGGAGGCTAGGGTTTGTTTGGGTGGGTTATTGGACAAGAGAAGGTAGAAACCCTAGGGTTTCTTGACCTAGATTTTGATTATTGTTCATTAGGATTTCATTTACCACCGAAATTATGGCATTTGAGCAAGATGGTTGATTATTAGTCTTCTTGAATGTCGGATCGAAATTGGAACACTTTTGAACACCATTGGTGGGTTATATAGTCTATTTTGGTCGTTGGAGACCACGGATGTTGTCGGCGATCATTCGAGAGGGAGTTCCGATCACCGGAGGGGTGGATTGCACCCGGGTTGGTGTATTTTGTACCGGGTAAGAATTGGGTTGCACGAATTGGTTGGAACAGTCTTCGGAGATGTGGTCTGGTTGATTATGGCTCCGGCTTGGAGCCTGGTTCCTTGTAAGAATGTCTGAAAGGCCAACCAGCCTTGCATCGTAGTTGTTCGGCGTCAAGACATAATTTATTGGAGGCTGTGATACCGGCAGGGGGTTCGGGGCAGTAGCTGGGGGCAGAAGATGTCATGTCGGCATCGGAGGAAGGGTATGGGAGTGGTCGACCTACTGTCGGAGGTTGCGGCTTGCGGCGGAGTGGTCTGCTGTGAAGGGACAAGGGTTCTACCCTTGCCGATGGGTGGAGGCGGCGGCCAAAGGTGGACAGGTGGTTATCGAGGCTAGTGAGGGGTTTCTTGATGTGGTGGTGGGTGAAATAGGGTTAGGGTTTTGATTTTGGGGGGTGGTGGTGTGACATGGGTTGCGGAAGCGTGGGTGGGGTTATTTCGGTAGTTAGGGTTAACGCTAAAATGGTGGGTGGCTCGAGGTGCCTTTTGGGGGGGGGGGGTTAGGTCGAAATTTGGAGAAGGTGAAGGTCGTGGTGCGAGGTGGTAGGGTGGTTTGTTGGTGGAGGGATACGTGCGTCGATTTCATCCATCCAGACCATCAATCGGTTGATAGACTCCATGAGATGATCGTTAGAAGTTTCCACGAGGGTTTGCACCTTTCTTGAATCCATCTTGACGTTGTTTACGAGTTTTTGTTTTTTTACAACAACGGGTAGAACCGACTAGGCTCTGATACCAATTGACGTAAACGACGTCAAATGGGAACAAGAAAAGAGGACTCTCGTCTAAATTCTCCCAATTCAATATCTAAAAAAATGAAGGAAAAGATAGGTAATTATAGGAGGAAGGTAGCTTCGGCTCCAAGCTAAAGAAGTAATTGCAATTATGTCCCTATTAGCCTATGCTACTGCCTTCCTGTAATACCAAACAAACAACTAATAAAAGAAAATACATCAAATAAAGGAAATAAAAGAAAATAACAAAAATACAATAAAATCCTAAAATGACAAAAATATCCCCAATTCTTCATTCACATCATAGATACTATTGAAGAAGAGGATAGTGTTATTATGTTGGATGAAGCAGTCTACTTTTGACTTCTCATTTGTTTGTCAATTTATTTTTAGGATTTTATGTGTTTGGTTGTATGGATTTGTTTACTTTATTTGAGATAATGTGATGGTATGGTCTAGAATTATGTAGTACTTTATGAACCTATGACTCTATTTCAAGTAATGTAGTATTTAATTGGGAATGCTTTTGTGAAGTTATTTATTTGTATATTTAATTATAAAATTGAAATGCTTGAATTGCTTGCGTGATGCGCGACGCGATTTACGCGATGCGCACCCGAGACCAAAACGCGACACCTTGCGCGATCGCGATTTAAAACACTGGGCTTGGCCGATGTTTAAGTTGGGAGGTCATAGCCATATAAGGCTTTAAAAGGTGTAGTCTGTAAGGAAGAATGGAAATTGGTGTTGTACCACCATTCTGCAAGGGTTAACCACTAAGACTAGGCTTTAGGTTTGTCTCCGTGACACACCTTAAGTATGTATCTAAGCATTGGTTAACTCTTTCAGTTTGGCCATCATTTTGTGGGTGGTAAGAGGTGGAATGATGTAGGTTAGAACCCAATAATTTAAACTATGAGGTCCAAAAATGACTTAGGAATAAAGGGTCTTTGTCAGATACTATTGTACTGGGTAGGCCATGTAGTTTATGGATAGAATCAAAGAAAATTTGGGCAATGGTGTAGGCTGAGAAAGGGTGAATTAAAGGAACAAAATGAGAATATTTGATTAGCCTATCAACCACTACTAATATAGATTCATGAATTTGATTTGGGCAGTCCTTCGGTAAAATCCATTAAGATATTTTACCAAGGTTGATGAGGAATTGGTAGAGGTTAGAGAAGTTTACCTTATTTACTTGGCAAACTGTACACTCTTGCACTTTCTTTTTGATTTGTTTTTCCATATTAGGCTAAAAAAAATATTGTTTGATGCAGGAGCATAGGGGCATGGGCGTCCTTTTTAATATTCTTTTATTTTTGTTCTTTTTTTACCCTTTTGCATGTTTAGTATAAATAGGCCAATAGCCTCCTTTTGTAACACTTTTGCCATTTTGAGATTGAAAGATTAGAGAGAAAAAAAAAAGACCTCTTCCATTTTTCAAGTTGTTGCGTAGAAAACTTCTTCTTTTTACGCTCCCGCACCCTAAATCACATCAAATTGGTATCAGAGCCTCGTTTGCTCTTGGATTAAAAAGATGTTCATCGAAGATTGGGACTCGGATTGGATTCATCCGGACGAATCACGAAACCTTTCCAACCATGTTCATGAAACCCTAACCCTAGAAATTAAGAACACAAGAAACCCTAACCTTTGCATTTCAAAAATCAACAATACCCCTTCCAAAACAATCCTAACCCTACCCGAATCCCAATTGCCCCACCCAAATCCCCATATTACACCATCCGAACCAAATCTCTGCCACAAATCACCACAAAATGGGTCGGACAACCCTAATGGCTGCCAACCAAAGCCAAGTCAATCCGAAACCCCACTACAATGTCGGTCGAACCCAAGCAGGCCTCTGCCCAAATCGACAAGCCCGATCAACCGCCAACCCTACCCAAATCAGCCCCGATTCAATACCATCATCCCATAAACCCTAAACCAAACACCGAGGCACCACTCGATCAACCCAATCCCATCTATAAGGGATGTCCATCCCGAAGGATCCTTCCTATCCCACCCCATGTCCCACTAGCATCCGCTCAATCAATATGTCGGCGATGGGACTCATTCTGTCGTGAACAAGCAAAACATACGCAATTTTCTACTATTTATATGCACACCATGATGATAACAACGCCCGTAGATCCACAAGCATCCCCACCTAGTGAAGACACTTGAATCCGATGGAGCATTTTTTTTACTCGGTGCACCTCAAAAGGGAGGCTATGCACGGTGATTATTAATGGAGGGGCTAGTGATAATTTGGTTGCGCAAGAAATGGTTAACAAGCTGAGCCTTCCGACTGAATCATTGTCTACCCCGTGTCGTATTGGGTGGCTGGGAAACGAAGCCACCTCAGCTCCTAGCCGACAGTGCCGAGTGACTTTTTCCATTGGAGACTATTGTTATGAGGTTTTATGTACCGTGGTGGATATGCGAGTGTCACCTTCTTTTGGGAAGACCGTGCCAATTCGATCATTGCAGCATGCACGATGGCCGAGCCAACATTTAATCATTTATACATGAGAGGAAGAATTTCCTCCTCCGCTCTATATGACCATTCCTGATGTCTCGACTTTCCGCTTTAATAGTTTCACATGAGGAGTTAGCCACAGAGGCCGAGGAGACATGGTTGTGCCATGCTCTCATTAGTCCTATCACCACCCCGAGGGCGACTATCACACCCTGTGTTCAGAGTTTGTTGGATTCTTTCATTGATGTGTGCACACATCTCGATGATCTTCCTCCTCTCAAGGATATACAGTATGCCATTGATTTTATCCCTAGAGCGCAGCTCCTCAACCTCCCCATTATCGCATGTCTCTCACGGAGCACGCAGAGTGGCAACGGCAGGTCATCGAGCTCTGTGACAAGGGCTATATTCGAGAGAGTATGTCTGTGTGCGGTACCTGCCCTGTTAGCGCCAAAGAAAGATGGAAGTTGGCGTATGTGTGTTGATAGTCGAGCTATTAACAAGATCACCGTAAAGTACAGATTCTCTATTCCTAGGTTGGAGGATATGCTAGATCAACTCTACGGTGCAAGAGTTTTCTCCAAACTTGACTTGAAGAGTGGTTACCACCAAATTCGCATGAAACCAGGGTACGAGTGGAAGACTGCCTTCAAGACGAAGGATGGGTTATACGAGTGGACGGCGACAACTTTTGGCCTCTCCAACGCTCCATCTACCTTTATGCGGGTGATGGCACAGATATTGCGCCCTTTCATGGGCAAATTTGTGGTTGTTTATTTTGATGACATCCTGATCTACAGTCGATCGGAGGAGGAGCATCTCGACCATGTGGCTCAGGTTTTAAAGGTTCTACGAGTCAAGCGCTTCTTCCTTACATTGAATAAGTGCGCTTTTATGGTACTATCAGTGACCTTTTTGGAATATGTGGTCTCAAGTGACGGCATTAGGGTGGATGATGCCAAAGTTCAGGCGGTAGTGGATTGGCCCCCACCCTCTTCGGCCTCTCAAGTTTCAGCTTTCATGGCCTAGCGGGTTTTTATAGGCGATTTATTGTCGGATTCAATACTCTCATGGCTCCCATTACAGATTTGATGAGTACTTCCTCGAGTACTGAGTTCCGATGGACACCAGAGGCGGATGCTGCCTTTAAACGCATCAAGGAGTTGATGACGACGGCTCCTATCCTCGCCTTACCTGATTTCGATCAGTTATTTGAGTTGTCTTGCGATGCTTGTAAGATAAGGGTAGGTGCTGTTTTGAGCCCGAATGGGACGTCGATTGTTTTCTTCAGTCAGAAGTTGACGGGTACCGCTCTCCATTATTCGACCTGTGACCTCGAATTTTATGCGGTGGTTAAGGCCATGAAGTTTTGGTCCCCCCATCTTCTCCACAAGGAGTTCGTCATCAAATCCAATCACGAGGCCGTATGTTTCTTACATAGACCGCTTACCTCCAATGCTACACTTTTCACTTGCAGTACAAACCGGGGAAGGAAAACCAAGTGGCGGATGCTCTTAGCCGGAGGGCACATGCGTTGGTGACTCTGCGAAGTCAAGAATTTTGGATTTGGTGAGGTGCATGATCTTTACCAGACGGATGTAGAGTTTGGCCCGATCTTCGCAGCTTGCCAGCAGGGCAATGGAACATCAGGCGAGTATCTATTACAGGATGGGTTTCTACACCAAGGTATGGCCTTATGCATTCCATCTTCGTCCCTACGAGAGAAGATCATTTCTGATATCCATGGGGGAGGTTTAGCCGGCCATCTGGGACAGACGTGTACTCATGCGATGCTGAGGGACCGATTTTACTGGTCAACGATGAAAAAAGATACCAACACTTTCATTAAGCGTTGCTACACTTGCCAGATGGCCAAGGACCAGCATACTGATGCGGGCTTATACACTTCGTTGCCGATTCCCGAGCGCCCATGGTAGGATGTATCGATGGATTTTCTAGTGGGCCTACCCCGTACTTCTCGTGATCATGATTCTATTCTTGTTGTGGTGGATAGGTTTTCCAAAATGTCCCATTTCATCCCTTGTTCCAGCATGACCGATGCGTCCCATGTGGCTTCACTATATTTTTGGGAGATTGTCCGTCTTCATGGTGTCCCACGTAGTATCACTTCAGACAGAGATTGAGGTGTCTGTCCTCGGAGCATCCCCGTAAGTGGGACGTCGTGATCGCACAGGCCGAGTTCGCCTTCAACAACGCCATCAATCGCCCTACAGTCTTGGGACAGTCTCCTACTATGCTCATTGATCTCATCGAGCTTTCGCCGACAGTGCCTACCTGCCCTTCAGTCGAGGAGTTTGCAGCTCGTCTGACGTCCATCCAGGCCGATGTTCGCGCTAGATTACAGACCATATATGCCTCCTATAAAGAGGCTGTCGATGCGCACCGCCGCTTTGTCTCCTTCCGCCCGGGTGATCTAGTCATGATTTATCTTCAGAAAACGCGTCTGCAAGGCCCAGGTTCCAAACTCCTTATGCGATGATTTGGACATTTTCCCATTGTCTATGCTTGTGGCACGAACGCTTATTAGGTTGATCTTCCCGAGGAGTATCGCATGCAGTGGACGTTTAACGTGGCAGATCCTTCTCCGTTCTGCGGCACTCGTGCTCCTCCGATTCCCATTCTATTTAGCACCGGCCATCCAGTCCGCTCTCACGACGACCGCATCGAGGGAATTCTAGACTCCGAATTCGGGTCTTCCTCGTCGGGTGATTATACTCATTATTTAGTTCATTGGGTTGGCCGTCCCGAGACGGAAGATTCATGGGTCACCGAGGCTACACTCCAGCACATCGACCCCAATTTCTACCAGCAATATACAGAGTATATGGGTTCTTCTCAGGGGGGAGAGTGATGCAGGAGCATAGGGACATGGGCGCCCTTTTTAATATTCTTTTATTTTTGTTCTTTTTTAGCCTTTTGCATGTTTAGTATAAATAGGCCAATAGCCTCCTTTTGTAACACTTCTGCCATTTTGAGATAGAAATCTTAGAGAGAGAAATAAAAAGACCTCTTCCATTTTTCAAGTTATTGTTGTTGTTGTGTAGATAACTTCTTCTTTTTACGCTTCCACACCCTAAATCACATCATTGTTGTATTCTTTTTAGAGTAGGCTTAAACCCAATACATTCCCCACATCCATAATCAGAGAAGAATTCCATGATTTTAGACCTTAATGCACCTTGAGAGCCCACATACAGCCTATTGTTGAATTTGAGCAAGACTTGGTTGAAAGTATAACTCTTTCCCTTGCCCTCCTCGTATAAGTTCCATTATTATTTGTTGCGCATGAGAGTTTTCTTGCAATGATTGATGTACCTCCTCCATCCATTCTGATTGCACAATGAAAATGGCAATAGAAACATTTGGTTCTTCTGGAAGACTAGAAGTGCATCAACAGCCTTGTTTTCAGTTCCTTTCCTGTAAACAATAGAGTAATCAAAACCCAATAATTTTGTTAGCCACTTTTATTGAAGCATAGAAGAAATTCTTTGTTCCAACATGTACTTAGTGATTGATGGTCAGTTTGGATGACAAACTGGTGACCATAGAGGTAGGGTCTCCACTTTTCAATGGCATATACAATTGCCCACGGCTCCTTTTCATATGTGGATAAACCTTTATTCCTTGGTGGCATTTTTTTACTAAGAAAGGCCAATGGCCTACCCTCTTGCATGAGCACAGCCCCCATCCCCACATTACTTGCATTAGTTTCAATCACAAAAGGTTTCTTGAAATTTGGGAGGGCTAAAACAAGTGTAGTGGTTACACCTCTTTCAAGGCTTGAAATGCAGCCCTAGTCTCCTGTCAAATGAAAATTATCCTTCTTCAGAGTGGTCTACTAATTACACCATACCCCCTTACAAATCTTCTATAATACCCTGTTAAACCTAAGAAACCCCTTAATCCTATGATTGTTTTAGGTAATGGCCAAGAAACAATAGCTTCCATCTTTGACTGATCAGCTGCTACCCCTTCTTTGGAAATGATATGACCTAGGTATTCCAATTTAGGCTGGCCAAAGGAACATTTAGACAATTTAGCAAAGAGTTCATGTTTTTGGAGGAGTTCTAAGGTGAGTTTTAAATGGTACATGTGTTCATTCATGGAATGGTTGTACACAAGGATATCATCAAAGAATACAAGGATGAATTTCCTTTAATAATTTTTGAAAACGGAGTTCATTAAGGCTTGAAAGGAGGATGGGGCATTTGTAAGGCCAAATGGCATAACAAGGAATTCATAATGCCCCTCATGTATCCTAAAGGTCGTTTTATGTATGTCTTCCTCACAAACTTTAATCTGGTCGTATCCAGATCTTAAGTCTAATTTGGGAAAAATAGAAGCACCATGCAACTCATCTAATAGTTCCTCAATAACAAGGATAGGGAATTGATCTTTAATAGTTAAATGGTTTACCTCCCTATAATCCGCACACATCCTTCATGTATTATCTTTTTTCTTTATGAGTAAAACAGGAGAGGCAAAGGGACTGCATGAGGGTCTAATTATGCCAGTTTGAGCATTTCTTTTACAATTTTCTCAATTTCTTTCTTCTGTATATAAGGATATCTGTAATTTCTGAGGTTCACAAGGTCACTACCACTTTTAAGTGGTATGTGATAATCATGTTGTCTCTTGGGAGGTAACCCTTGAGGCTCCTTGAATATGGCTGCAAACTGTTGGATTATGGGCTGCAATTCTGTTGGAACAGCTATTTGCTGTTGTTCCTCTATAGCATATAATTGGCCCATTCCTTCTTGTACATGGCATTAAATCCCTTGCCATAGATAAAGTGGAGTTGGATACCCCATTGTTCTCCTCGTAGTTCAATAGATTTGGTCCCCCTCGTGAATTGCAATTTCAGCAATTTTAGGTCCATGTAGAGTGGGCTGATTTCTCTTATCCATTGGACACTAGCACCATGTGAGCCCCCAAGGGAAACAATCTCACTTCAGCTTCAAAGTTATACCCCTGCATTAACCACTGAAATTGACTACACCTTGAATCAATGATCATTTTGTTGACCATTGGCAATAGTCACCATCATAGGATTCATTCTTTCCATCTTAAACCCAATTTGTTTGGCCAATGTTGGATCGAGGGAGTTATGGGAACTTCCTGATACAGTTAAGATTGTAATTTCCACCTTATTAGCTCTACCTCTCAACAACGTAGTTCTAAGGGATTAATTCCCTGAAATAGCATTAAGAACTACGGTGATGTCCTCTTGGGTGTTTACCCCTCCCCATATGAAATAACCTCCTTCCTCCATATATAATTCTTCCCCTTCATGATCAGTTTCTTCTTCATCACCCGCTAACATATACAATTTTATACTCTTAAACTTATGTCCCATTGTAAATTTTTCATCAAATTTGTAACACAGTCCTTATCTCTTCTGGCTTGCATATCAGCTTAGGTGAGTCTCTTGATTGGAGGTAGGGTGGTGTTTTTATTGGATAAAGGTTTAGGGTTATTAGGATAGGTAATAGCCTTCTGGTTCACAATCATAGGATAGGTTAAGGTTTTGGTTACTGTTCAAAGTTTGGGATGTTGGTTGGGAATTGTTAATTCTGGAAAATAAATTCAGGGTGGAGTTGGGTGGGCTATAGGTGGTTTTGGTATAGGTTTTTTGGGTTTGTAGGGCAAATTCTTGCAACTTAGACAAGATATGTGTGGTTAAGGGTATTTGGTTGAAACATTTTCACAAGCCTCCTAATTTCCTCTTTCAAACCACTAAGGAAACTAGAAATGACGTATGCTTTTGTTAAACTAGGGTTTTAGGATAGCATCAAAGGTTTTAATTATTCAAACCTTTCTTGGTATTCAGCTACATCACTTTCTTGATGAAACTTGTTGAATTCTGAAACTATATCTTCTATTTCTTCTTGAACAAATCTTCCGTGTAACTTTGTAGTGAATTCCCCCATGCAACTTTCTTGGGTTCCAAAAATTCTGATTGAAACCAATTAGTGGCCTTTCCCTCCAAATGAAGTGCAAGAAAGATGATCTTTTGGTCTTCTGGAAGGGGATTAACAAGAAATACCAACTAACTTCCTACAGCCATTCTCTAAGGTTTTCTCCTCCAAATTTTGGGCATTCCAACTTTGAAAACTTATGCCGCGTATGATATCCTGCTCTTTCATTATTCCCTTCACCATTCACATCAGATTCCCCTACATTATTATGAGACCCATTAGGATGAGGACCCAATACACCTTGTTGAAAATTATTCCTCTAAAAATGGTGGTTCATATCAATGTTTTAAAAGGCGTGGTGAGGCTCGCCTCGAGGCGAGGCGGGAGGAAGAAGCCTTGAGGCTTACGCCTTTGGGTATTTGGTTGAGGCGTACGCCTCATAAGGCTGAGGCTTACGCCTTGGTGCCTTCCGCCTTAAGGCGGTTGAGGCATATGCCTCACTAATTGTATGGTCAAAGCAGGTCAAATGTTTGGAAAAAAAAACACGTTAAAGAAATAACAGGAGACCAAATTTCTTTAGTGTAAGACCTAAACCTATCTCAACACATAAACCTCCCTCACTCTTTTGGAAGCCCTAATCGGTAACCAAATTTCTTTCTTCCACCGGAGATCAAATTTCCTTCTTCCAGCCTCAATCAACTGTTAATTTCCCTTCCTTCTTCCTTTTCAGCATTCAAAACTTCTTGATCTCTCTATTTTTTTCGAGTTTTCTTAGGTTTTTGAAAGTCGGGTTCTTTTTTTTATTCCATGGATGATCCTTTAAGTGATGATAATGGGGATGGGGGTGGAGATGAAGCATATTATCCATTTTCTTGTCCATTGGATATCGATGATCCACTAATTATTATATAGTGATGATTTGATGATTCATTGCTAGATACATTGTTTTTTGTTATGGTTTGGTGATGGTGATGATGACCATCTTGTCTTTGAGGATTATGGTTTTAATTATCGGTTTCTTTTGTATTTAACAGTAGAATATGTATTATGATGGTGTTATTATTTATATTGTGTTGTGGGATCGACTTTACACCATTTATTTTCATGATAGATATAATACATACTTTGTTCCTTATTTAATTATTATTTTTATATCATTCTTAGTATTTATTTGAAAAAAATTGAGGCTTACGCCTCGCCTCACAAAGACAAAACGCCTCAATTCTGCCTCGCGCCTTTTAAAACATTGGTTCATATTCAATAACATGGCCTCCATTGTCTTCCGGATAATTCAGTAATCTTACTATCTTGCTTGTTGAATAGTTCAAACATCTTATTTTCCATGGATTGCCACCTAGTTTCTACCATGATGGAATCGTATAGGTTCCGAGTTTTTTACGTCACTGTGCTCTCTAAAATACAAGACTAAGGATTATGATGTAGAATAATTGAATCAATAATGATT
Organism: Sambucus nigra; assembly: GCA_949130495.1. Taxonomy (NCBI): domain Eukaryota; kingdom Viridiplantae; phylum Streptophyta; class Magnoliopsida; order Dipsacales; family Adoxaceae; genus Sambucus; species Sambucus nigra. Next base: position 311,946,472 of record OX422211.1, read on the forward strand.
CAATTATTGATAAAGTTTTGTAGAATAATTGAATCAATAATGGAACGAACATGGAACAAGAGATGAATTGGTAGAGAATCAAGGCTCATAATTCCAATTTGATCTGACCTAGGATTTGTGATTTGGAAAATTGCAAATTTGAGAATAATCTAACGAAGAAAACAGAGGAGACGTATAGGTGAGATGAAGAAGAAGAAGTATGAGAGAGGAAATGAAATTGTTTATTAATATCCATTGTACAATCAACCTCCTATTTACGGGTTACAAAACCTTAACTACCCTTACAACTGAATTACAGCAACTAATAACAGACAATTACAACTAATAACAAACAATTGAATGACCCAATTATGACTTGCCAGCTGGCTAACTAATGCTAGAACTAAAACTAATCTCATTAACCAATTACAGCCCTAAATCTGACAGGAACATAATTGAAACGTGAAAACTAAATAGTAAGGGCCCGTTTGGCATCCTAATTCCAAGCCATGGAAATGGAATTGGAAGACCAATTTTAATTCTATGGAATTGAAATTGGCCTTTTAATTCCAATTCCAAGCCTCGGAATTGAGATGCCAAACAGGACCTAAGAGTAATATTTTAGCTAGCAATCTAAATTTGGTAGCAGGATGTAAGCCCACACCCAATTTCGTCATGATACATAGATAAAGCCAAATATGAAATTAGTAAAATTAACCTCGGCAAGCTTGTTCCCTTGATCTCGAAAGGATTCTGCCAGGTGGGTATGAGAAGCTAGGGTTTGGTTTACATCGATATCAGGTTTAGGTGTGTGTTGGTTGGTATCGAGTGTGGTGGGGGTTTGATGTTGGTGTTGGTGTTGGTGTTGGTCGAAAGGAAGATTTGGGTAGCGAGATATGGTGTCCAGAGGACGTTTGGTGTTCTTTTTCTGGCTGTTCTTCCATGTTAATTTCATCTTCTCACTAACTAAGCTCAACCTACGTACAACCGGGTACTTTGTGTTGAACCAAAACTTTTAACCCATGTTATAAAATAGAAAAATTCTATTGTAACCGAATTTTAGACAAATTTTTCTCAGACACACTGACGTGGTTGTTTGCTATTGATTGGTTTTTGAGGTCCACGCCAGCGGGATCTACAAACCAACCAATAACACCCCACCACGTTAATGTGTCTGAAAAAAGTTTGTCTAAAATTCGGTCACAGTAGAATTACTCTATAAAATATATATTCTAAGCAGATGGTCACTATTTTACATTTCGCGTTGAAAAATTGGAACTTTTGAAACTAGAAGAAGGCTAAACCTAATTTAAAAAAAAGGGGAGCATATGATATGAACGAGTGCCGGTCCTGGCCATGTGCCAAGAGGTCACAGGTTTTAGAATAAGTATTAATATATTTGTATTTTAAGAGGTTAAAAATATTTTATGTATATTAAAAAATATTTTTTTTAAAATCACTTTAGTTTTTTAGGCGCACATTTTTTCAACTATCCAAAAAAACTCTTTCAAATAATGATTCAACTATCCAAAAAAATCCCATCTAACTCATTTAAGGTTCTCATTTTGTTAGGAGCGCGTTTTTCCAACTACCCACTCTCTCTATCCCTTTCTTTTGCACGCCCAACTCACTCTCTCTCTCCTCTCTCCTCTCTCCAGCGTCCCTCTCTCTCTGTGTGCAAGCAAGTACACTCTGCATCTATTGTCTTCTTTTTTCGTTTTTTTTTTTTTTTGCAGAAGGTTTGGATTGAATTAGAGGTTAGCTAATTGCCTTCCTGTTTTGTTGTTGGCCTATGCAGGCAAATGTAAGTAGATATAGATTGTTGTTGTTGGTTAACACTAGTCAGTAGGAATTAGATTCTTTGTAATGGATGTTATTTATATTAACTTTTTAAAAATAAAGTTAAAAAACTATTTTGTGAAACAATAATAATAAAACCATGTCATTATTAAATATTATGTTTTTATATATTCAAAATAGTATGATTTTTTATTTACATAATTTTTTTTATTTTCTACAATTTTTACTTACTATGTTTTTTATTAATTATTTTTTAAAATTCATCAAGGTCTTACTAATTTGTTTTTTTATGTAATTATTTTTTTTACCAGGTTCTTACTTTCTGCATTAGAGCTCGTTTGGGAGCTTTTGAGAGAAAAGAAAGGAAAGAAAAATTTTATTATGAGAGAAAAGAAAAGAAGGAAAAGTTAATAAGAGAGAAAAAAAAAAGAGAAGGGAGTTTGGGAGAGAAAATAAAATAATTTTCTTTCTTGCGTTTGAGAGTTTGGGAGAAAAATAATTTTTTAAGAGAAAGAAGGAACAGTTCCTTAAAAAACTTTCCTTTCTCTCCATTTCTTTCCGATTTGGAAATAAAGTTTTGGAGAGAAAGGAAGAGAGAGTTTTTAAAAAAATATATTTTCTCTCCTTTTAAACTCTCAAACGAGAGAAGGTCAATTTATTTCCTACTTAAACTCCCAGACGAAGGAAATGAAACACACTTTATCTTCCTTTCCTTTCTTTTCTCTCCAAAAATAAAACTTGCAAACGAGGGTCAATAAAATTGGAGAGGGAATAAAAGGCTCAAACCAGGTGACTTTTTTCCATTTTTTTATATTCAATCAATTGAAATATTTCTAGAATAAAGTTATCTACTAGATTCGTTTTTAATTGCGTGTTCTATTTTTATTTATAAATTTATAATTTTAAAAAATGTTACCAAAAAAACAAGCATTCGAATATCAAAAACTGAAAAAACTAAAAAGAATAGAAGAGGTGATACAATCTCAGGACCGGCCATGTCTATATAGGTATTTAATACTTTTGTACAATATTTTTTTAAAAGGACCCTAAATTGAGTTTCGCACATGTACTCCAAATCTCAGGATTGGCCCTGATATGAACAAGAGTAGAGAGGAGAGGGGCGTTGGTGAGGGCGGGGATTTTGTGGGCAAGACGAACCGGCAGACAAGTCCGATTTCGGCTCCCTTTGTGGAGAAAACCTCATACGTCCGTTGATTATAAATAAGAGTTACTCCCTCGTTGTTGACACACCAATAAAATGAGAAACACTTTCTCTCTATATATTTCTCTCTATGTCCATTTAGTTTACACCACATTATCACACGAACGCTCCCGCAAAGTAAATCGTGGCGGAAATTAGAACTCTTATTTTTGTAGTACATGATCATCTAACCAATTTTTTTCATTTGCCTAAGCATGGGTATGTCTCTTTATGGGTACTACCTATATTCTATGAATCATCCTACATCCCTAATTTCTAAGGCTAGAAACTAACTTTATCCATTAAGCATCTTATCTAAGTCTAACATCAAATAACTCCATTTTTATTGATAAAAATATTTTAAAAGGAAATAGTGTTATGGTTAATCTTCACAACTTTAAAACATACAATACAACAAATATTAATATAATTGATTTGACTTCATTCCATCTTATATAACTTAAGCATGTATAAGATTTGCTTCATTTTATCAAAGGTATCCAACTGTAATGAATATCAATAATTTCCATATGAATGACGTTAGAGGATTCTTTGTAAATGATATGCATATAAATATATTTATTGTTGGGTTTATATTGATACATCTTCTGCAAATCTGCATATATTTATAATTAATATTTTTTTATTTTCTTTATTCATACCCTTTTATATCATTTATTTGCTAATGATGTTTTCTTAAGAATAATTGGTAACTATTTATACAAAATTTTATTGATTAGTTATTATGTTTATGAATTGATATTGATAATTTGATCTTTTACTTTAAAAAAAATATTATTTGTTTAATTTAGTCTGTTGAATGATATACTTGAAGTTTCCAATTCATATTTAAAATTTGGGACATGCAGTTCCTAATACTATTTAAATTTGACGCGCAAACTTCCCAATTTAAAATTTGGGGCCTGAAGATCCCAATTGCAATTAAATTATTGGAGTCGAAGTTTCAATAAATTATGCCTTGAAATCAAACCCAAAGTTTCGATTATTTATATAATAGGGCTATGGGTACTAAAAGTCCCGAAATAATTATTTATAAATTGGACCCGAAGCTCCAATAAATTTTTAATCAAACATGAAGCTTTGATTATTTTTAAATATGGGTAAGGACATTAGATATTCATAATGATTATTTATAGTTTGGACCTGAAGTTCCAATTTTTTTTACCTATTATCAAACTTGGAGCTTTGAAATAATTGGACAAGCCCTTCAAAGTTAATTATTTAATGTTGTAACATGAGGCTCTCCTGTTTATTTACAATTGGAACTTGAAGTTTCCCAATAATTATTCAAATTTGGAACTTGCACTTTTCTCTGTTCAAATTTTTGGACTTGAAGTTCCAAATACATACCCCAAAACATAACTTAAAGTTTTGATTATTTATAAGGGACATTAAATGTACCCAAATAATTTGTAATTTGGACCTCAAATTTCAAATATATGCTTGTGATCAAAACTGAAGTTTTGACACAGTTAGTGTGGATTTTGACATTCCAAAGTATTAATTGAACCCAAAGTTCAATAAATTTATGTATTGAATCCGAAGTACACAAATAAATAGCAAGCAAATGAAATTTTGATAAGAATTCTAGCTTTTTTTAGCTGTAAGAGGTATGAAGAATTCTCATTTGGATTTCGACCCATTTATATAATTTAAATGATTTGTTTTATATTTTTTCTGTACGGGTCATTAAATTACCTTTCTTTTGATACTAAAATCATAATTTTCGGATAAGAAACGAGTGAGATATGATTTTTTTAAATTTGTTAATTGTATGTGAAAATTTTGTGTTAAACTTCTTGAGAGCGTGTTAGTATTTGAATTTTATAAAATTATTGGCTTACCATTTGGATCTGAAATTTTTTGTGTGAGATAAGGACTTATGTATCAACTGCTCGAAATATTGGAGTAATTTCAATAGATATACTATTTTTAATAAATTGTTAAAGATATAATTGAGTTGTTGTCCTAAATTATTTAATTGATAATTTATGTTTGTAAACTTTATGTTGCATGTGATGACCATTCACAAATAAGTGGAATAAGTATTGTTGAAACTTGAAGTTCATATTTGTAATATATTTTGGGACTTGAAGCACCCATATGGAGACATTAGTTCGGAACTAGAAGTTCCCAAGTGAATTAAGAGTGGGATTGAAGCTTTAGTTGCTATTATTATTATTTTAAATATAGTAAAACTATACTCCAAAATCAAACCTGAAGTTTGAATACTCTTATAAGGCACGTGATATTAAAAACCCCATCACAATTATTATAACTTGGACTAAAGATTCAATATCTATATTTTTGGACCTGGAGATCCAAATGATTTCATCACTTGTCAAACTTGCAACTTTGATTTTTCAATTGAAAGGGTATAAGACCAAAAGTCCCCATATTCTCACTAATATGTGATAAGAAGATTCATAATCTTTATTGTGACTAGAAGCTCACAAAATGTTGTTGTAATTAGGATATAATATTCCTAATTACTAAATATGGGACTTGAAGCTCTCATGTTAGACAAAATTATTTGGACATGATGCTATAATAATATTTTAATCCTTAATGAAAATGAACTTTGATACTAAATAGTATAATATTTATTGGAAATTACATTAATCTTATTTAATTTGAAATGAGACTGTTTAAGTAGAACCATAAGTTCTCACACAATGATGGGCGCTGAAGTTTTCGCATAAAGCCACACATGATGTTTTATGAATTATTTAGGACTTGGATTCCTAGCATTTAATATTATATTTTATATGAACCCGGAGATTCATATAATATGATATCATACATAACTTGAATTTTAACTATTTCGGATCAATTTTTAAACTTGAATGCCATCACAAGAACGTGGAGTTATAAATTTGAGAAGTTTCAAATTTTACATTTTCGTTAGTCAATTTCCCCTTGTTAAAGTTAACGAATTATTTGGTATAAGTATTGCTTGTACTCACACACAAAATTAATTTTTGATCCTTGTAATTAATCATTATGCGTGATCATTATTTCCTGAAGAAATTTACTTTGTTCGATGGGCATAAGAATACATGGGTACTATAATAAAATAAATAATGAAATGTAAATTTGATTTACTTTTTGTGTTGAAAGACAAAAGCTTACACTAGCTAATAAGACTTTATTATATAAGGAAATTCAATAAAACATCTTTTGTTATATATTTACATTTTGTGAGGAACCTGAAGCTTCCTATCATCAATATACATGGGTAACATATTGAAATAAATAATAAAAAGAAATTTTGGATTACTTATAGTGTTGGAAGTTAGGATCTCACGGTAACAAACTCCCATTTCATTATTCACGGGGCTATACTATACAACATTTATTATTGTAAGAAATGCACACTGGCACGAGCCTGAAACTCCATAGTTATTGAACCATTGACAAATGTAGTGTTCATTGTATATTTTATAACATTTTATTATTGATGAGATAATCTTTCCGTCGTTAGGGGGAGGATATAGCATACCTAAAGTATAAATTATTCCTGAAGAATGGTCTATTCCTGGAGAATGGCGAGAATTATTGTGGAATACTTCCACTTTATCTCATCAAAATCCCCCATATTGCTATATGCACAAATAAAGTGAAAAATGATATTACAACATCAAATGTCACATGGACTAGTTGCAAATGTGCTTGCCAAAATCATTGTTTCACAAGGACAAAATAAATTCGGTAGCAAATAAATTTATTGCATGCCGAAAGTAAGATGAACCTATAGGTCACAACCACTTGACTCCCCAAAAGTGGAGGTTAAATAAAATCATGCCCAAGTAACGCTCAAGAATAGGTTATACATAACGCTCCAGAAGAGCTTATGAACAAAAGATCCACTTTTTCTAAAACCCTAGAAGAGGTTATTGTATATGAAAAGACACAAGTCCCTAACGTGACTATAAAGCCCCTGAAGTTGGCAAAGGTACCTAATATTAAATGAGATCTCAATGTTTTATACATATACAAGAAAAAAGTGGGATCAACAAAGATGATAATCGATGATATAATTATATATGGTGTAGCTACATAAAAATCAAAGGGCAATGATACTACAAATTCACGTACTATGAATGAATGTCGATAAAGAATATATTGGCCAAAATAAGAAAATGCCACGATGGCATATTTTGAGTCTCTAAATAAACGTGGTATATTTGGACCTATAGTACAAAACCCATAAGGCATTGACCCTGAAGGTTACGAATGGGTGATTATAAGAAAGAGAAGTAAGAAACTCGTAAAAAAGTTCACAACCTATGGCATATGGTTTCCTGAAGAAACTAAAAATGTATTATTATATAAACATACCATTCCATAAAGGCCGTAAATATTTTCAAATATCTGACTTATTTAGTAGTTTTCATAATATATTATATAAGACTCGTGAATTTATAACTGCTTATTTATATGGGAGTTAGAAAAATAATATTTATGAAATCCTAGAAGGATTTTATTTGCCGGAAGAAAAGATAAGGAGTACATACTCAAATGCACTAAGAAGTTCATTGTACAACAGGCAATTCAATTATAAATAGGTATAACTGTCTCAGTAAATATTTGTCTAAGGAATGTATGAAAACATTCATATATGCAAATATGCCATTAAACAATATCCTTAAATGGATGTACTTTTGAAGAGCTCAATTGAAATATAAAATATCCTTAAATGGATGTGCTCCTACGGAGCTCAATTAAAATGCAAAATATCCAAATTAGAAATTCAAAAATTAATAACTTGGGCTAACTAGTGTGATACCCCGCTTATTAAAATAACGGGTGTCCAGACCCCTACCTATATAAAACAAGAGTCTCGTATGACTCATTCTTAGCATCACTATCAAAATTCAATTAATTACTAACCACCTATTAATCTAATAAGTAGTGTCAAATTTTAATCTTTCATTAACATGCAACAATGTAAACAAGTCAATAATAAACCCAAACACCGTGGATGATATACATGAAACTATAATGTAAAATCTCAAGTTGAGATAAAAATGAAGTCCCCGAATAAACCAGTGGCTAAAAATCCAATACATCCAATCCAATATCTGAAAATAGTCTGAAATACATAAGTCTAAATAAAAAGGGTAACACGCCCAACCAATACTGGAATAAAGAACCTAATCTAGGATCTCAATAATAGAATCAGCTACTCGAAAATCCTGCAAGCCTCCATATCAGCTACAACTATGTGTCCTTGAAAAGAACATTTATCCTTGGCGTCCCTGTGGACGGACACCTAAAAGTTTTAAAAATAGATTTGATACGAGTAAGGGCCCAAAACATTTGAAAAATATTTGCAAGTATTTAAAATGCAATAAGAACAGTTATTATATAGACATTAACTTCACGTACACTCCCTTGAGTTCCTCACCTCTCAATTATAGTGCACATCTAACGTGCCCTATTAAAACCACCTATTTATGTTACCCACCCTAACTAGTCACAATAAGCATGTACCTAACCACTAATATTCATAGTCCACCCATATCGCCCAAACGATACGCTACCATAAAGCCATAATCATTAGCCGAATTTTATTGTTGAACAATTATTTAAGTTTCTCTTACTTAAGTTACTTTAGATATACACTATTTATATTTTCTACTACCACAGAAGAGTAAAACAAATCACACGTGTGTGTGTGTATATATATATATATATCGCAGTCTATATATACGACTACAACATCCTTGGGACGAGCACCGTGATACATGCATACTTTGTTATCGTGTCCATATACCTCATGTACCAAATCAAGGACTGGCGGTTCGAAATCACCCTCGAACCAATTCAAATAAACCCATATTGGAGGCGAATATAGTTCTAAGCCTTTAGGCTACGCACATACCTAACGCACCCAAATAACCGGTCACATTATCGTACACTCAAATAGTGGTCAACCCTAAGTTCTATATTTTAGGGCACACATCCCGACCTTATTGGCATTGCCAAGGTGGGATTGCCCACTATGCGTGAACTCCCGTAATAGCATGCAGCGTAGGTATACTTATATACATAAAAATCATACATAGCAAGCATTCACACAACCCATGTATATTCATATAGTACGTCCCATATATATATATATATATATATATATATATATATATATCAACAATTCAACGTACTACTATTTCACACTTTATTTCTACTCCCTTTATTACAAATATCACTCCCTATTCAAAGAGTTCTAATCATCTCTTTTATAACTTCAGTAGTTAATATCACATTATTCTACTAATTCAAAACTCGGGTTCATCTCAATTCTCTACACATCCCCATTTGATTCTCGTATGCTAATACGTTCAATAAAATCCGATAAGTTTTAGTCTATAAATTCGACTCCTCGACTACCCCTATGTCTCAATTATATACGACTCGTATTCCATTAATTTTTTCATAATCCCAAAATACTCACGTTATGGTTCCAATAATAATTTTTTTAAAAGTTTTACACCTAAACTAACAAAATTGTCATTTTTTGAGCAACCGAATCGGGTCGTAAATTTTCTGGCAGATTAAACACCCTTTACTAAAATTGTGATTTCTCCCTCTACAGAAGTCCAAATGTCCTCATTCAAAGCTCATTGGAAAGCTAAGACCTAGATCTTTCCAGGAATCTATGGATCGCAATCTAAATATAAGTACGATTAAAATGGCATACATATAAATTAACGTTAAAAATTCTGGTAGATTAGTATATGCTGGCAGATTAGACACCCTATAGTAAAAAGTCGATTACTCCCTTTACAGAACTCCAAATGACCTCATTCAAAGCTCATTGAAAAGATAAGACCTGGATCTTTCCAGACATCTATGGCTAGTAATATAATCCTAAGCACAATTAAAATGGCATACGTTTAAAATAATATCAAAAATTCTGGAAGATTGTCATTTTATGTTCATCAATTATACCCCAAGTTATTCAAGATTCATGTTATTCAACCAAGAATCCAACAAGATTCCATCTTTATGTATCTTAAAAATAAAATTTTGAAATATAATCCTAGGAGGTTAAATTATAATATGATTCCGAATCAAAACCATAATTAAATCCCATGAAATCACATAACATAACACGTTTTCATTGTAGAGATAATTCTAGACTAGCGTGGACATTATAACTACTCATTTTATGCAAGTTTAAACACTTGCCTTGGATGATAAAGGTTTGGTTTCAGTAGTTTGGCGATGGAGGTTGCTTCTCCTTGTGCCCCTCTCAATTCTGTCAGCAACGGTGGTGTTAGGTGGTGGTGAATGGCCTAAAAACCCTTTCCTTTTCCTCTCCTATGACCTATCTTGTTCTAACCCCAGACTCTACAATATATCAGCTAATATAGTCTTCCAAAATTTGTTGGTCTTCTAATCCTAGAATACCAAAAGATCAAAATACCCTTACGGGGTACCGAGTTGGTCTAAAAATGCCCCGGGACCCAAACACAACCCCCGAGTATACTTTTATGACTATCTCGACCTGTCTGGACACATCGGTGCACTCGAAATGAGTATTTGGATGACCTATATATCACTTACAAGTTATTTTATATTTTAAGTCCCGACGTGACTCACATGCACGTCCCGACTAAATTATCATAAACTGTCGTATTTCTCACTCATGACTAAACATAGTGCATTCTCAATATTTTATTACCTTATAATTAAGTAGTATTCAATTTAATTCACATCCATAAATATTAACTCTGATCATGCGAATTAATATTTATTTTAATCTGGATTAGTTTTCCATTTTAATTTAATTAATCCCAATATATATTACTCAAAACTATGGGGTATTACATACTCCCATTATAAATGAATTTCGTCCTCAAAATTCGGATAAGTCTGGTACTAATAGCTTCGAATACCTCCTCGCATAGCATTCACATCTTCTCAAAGTTGGAAACATTATGTTTTTGCCGCTACACCTCCACTAACGGTACTCTTCACCTGTATTCTACCGGTTATACCCTTCTATTTACTGAGGAAAGATCCAAACATCCCAAGGTACCAATTCCCCCATTTTCAAATCACATCACTCACTTCATAGGAGACATCCGCAATCATACCTAACGACTCATGTCAGACTTTAAAATCTTCGGTTAGTTACGAGGTAACTCTTGCGATGTTTCTCTTATGCACAGAGTAACTTATGATTAACCCAAAAACCCACAACGTACATTCCTCGTATTCTCCAACACCTTAGTCACCCTTTTCGTCTACTCCTCAAGTTCTGGGCAATATGACTTGCTCAAATGAAACTTTGTTCCCATTGTCTCATCTTAATCTATAAAAATATTATGTTGCACTATGTGCCTGCTCATTCCACTTCTTCCATCAAATAGTGGGCACATTGCCCGATAAGTAACTCACCACAAATTCACCACAGTTTCCGTCTTGGTCAACTAATTTCACCACTCAAAGGAAACTTTGACCCTCTCGTGATGTTGGTAACCCATCACTGATTTCATCAGTTTGCCTACTCATCTCATTATTGGAATTCCAAAGTCTTACAAAATTTCTGATCAATCGTCTCGGACCAACCCCTTCTCATACATATTATTCCCCTATCCCAGGGTATGCTAAAAAAAATCACGATGCATGTGTCTGCTTCATAATTTTGCCCTTTGTGGGTCTTCCTCGTTTAGTAATATCATCCTCCCATTTATGTGTAAGGCATTCACAAAACTTTCCTAAGCATGACTCCGCTCAAAGTCCCAAAATTTTTGTATCCTCCCTTAGCCAGAGAAATCTCTCATCTGTATCTTCATAGTCTTCTAACCCTTCTCGGTTGTGATAACTCTCTGTATTGTATATAACCAGACTATCTCCTTCCACAACTGAAGTTCATTCCATCTTACTTTCATAACTCTAATTCTAACTGCCTATTTGGTATTTGGTTAAACATATTCATTACTCGGTCCTCTTATCATGAGCTATTTTGAAAATTGAAATTCCCAGGGCGCCCATACACCCTATATCCTGTGTATATCTGAACAATTATACCAAACGTAACATATTTATGTCAAATTAGGCCTTACATACATGGCGTGACTACACAGTAAGGGTATACTCAATTACCCTACTAATCGCAACTTAATTATCCTCGATATTTCCCCACCGATCCACTAGTGATGTTAACGTTCCACAATACTTCCTATACAACACTACCCGACTCGATTGGCCTTAAATCATAAAATAACTCTCAACTCATAGTTTTATCCACATACATGTGCAATAACTATATAACTAAATCCATGCCCTAATGACCACACATCTTCCAACTCTCAATGCTCACTAAGGTTCATATGTGGTATGTCTCGCAAGTGAAATCCAAACAAAGAACCCCTCGATACACTACTACTTAACACTGTCAATCATCGAGATCCATAGGCCCAAAGAATATAACCGAGAAACCTAAAATCCTGTCCCCAGATATATAAGTATAATCTGTAACTCATACACTAAATGAGTCACACAACACTGCGCTCGTACTGTCACTGAGTCCTCAGCGCTAAATCAATAATGAGTTAAGTCTCACCGCTCGACGGTAAACCAATATACCCTGAATCACATCAGTAAAAGGTCCTTACGCACCAGGATCAAATATAATAAGATAAATATACTCTCTGTAGTCTCTTTTACAATATAATATATGTGCGGGCTTGACCCTTTTTAGGTGAAACCTCACAAAAATAACACATCCTGTCCTGGAATAACGAACACGATAGCCTAACTGTAATCGCATGTTATGGCTTAATCGTCATTAACCAACCATACCCAGGATAACTATATGCTCTATCCTCAAAACTCTCAAAAGGAGAAAAACTATCACACAATATAAACATCCTCTAAGTGTCCCTACTCGTTCCCCCGCATGAGGCACCAATGAGCCCCGCTACCCAACGATAACTATATGCATAATAATAAGGCTGATACTTCCAACGCACCCACTAAACCCGACTCACCCATGGTTTTTAGTGTTAATAAACATATATTGTGACGCACCCACGTCACTCGAAGCTTACCCCACACTCATAAGGATAAAAATAAAAACTTTACCTTAAATTGCTAACTGCCTTGCATGATCAACGGGTTCCCGAACGTGATTCTCGCGTCGGAACTGACCCAAAATTTATTGTAATGGTTGTAATTATAGGATACTATCCTGTAGTTACCTCCTGCCTCGCTTTGGGCAATCCCTACTCCTATGGGCTGTCTCCCCATAAGTGAAACAACGGCCCGAAAAATCTCCTTGAATCTGGCTCTGGCCCTGCTGGCCTCCCCCGTTATTCCCATGGCCCTGAGGAACGGGATGTTGTTGTCGCTGCTGAGAATGAGAGCCTTGCTGGACCTACCTAAACCCATTTCTCTTGGGTCTGAAACCTCCAGATTTGAATCTCTTAGCCGGATCCCCCTGCCAAAAATCACGCTCATCCTGCCTTCTCACATGCTGCTGTTGTGACCCATTGGCACTATTCCCACCTACCTTCCCACTCTGACTGGTCTCTCCCACTCTCTTTTTACCCTTCATGTGGAAAAGATGATCGTGACAGTGTATTAATGCGGTATTGACGATCTCAGTATAAGTCTTTAATACAAGATTACCCAATAAGTGTTGTCGGATTTTCCAGGTAAGTCCATCCATGAACTTCAACTTCTTTTTCTCTCCAGTGGTCACCTCGTCCTTCATAAAATTAGCTAAATGAGTGAACTCCTCCTCGTACTCTACCACGGTCCGGTCTCCCTGAGAAATATAGAGGAACTTTTGCCGTATCCTTGTCTGTATAGCGGACGAAAAATACTTGCAGTCACACCGCACCCAGAAATCACCAATAGTCATAACATCCCTCTCTTTGTAATACCCCGTATTTTTATGGATTTTAAATTATGGGATTTATTAATTTTAATTGAGATAAATTAATTTAATTTTAATCCGTAATGTTATTTTTTTAATATTTACCAGCGTGACGAGAGTTAACAATTATTGGAAATTTGTTATTTATTGAATGTTACTGGATGAGTACAGTAATATATGAGATTTATTTTTATAAAATTGTCACGTGTGAATAAAATGACAATTATGGAAATTTAAGTCGGGACGCGCCTGAGTCGTGTCGGGACTAAATGTTGATTAATAAAAGTGAATAAATTATAAGTTGCTCGTATGGTCATTTTAAGTGCGCCAAAGTATCCGGAAGGGTCGAGATAGTCAAAAAAGTGTACCCGGGGGTTTAGTTTGAGTCTCGGGGAGTTTTTAGGCTTAATTAGCACCCCGGGAGGGGGTTTTGGACATTTCGTAGTTACGGGTAATTAAACCCACGAATTTGCAAGGGTAATATCAGATGTTAAGTGTCATCTTTTAGGGTTAACACAACCTAAAACTAATGACGGCCATTGGAGAGGAAGAGGAGAAGCTCTCCAAGGAGTTCTAGGCCAAGAACACCTCCGATTTCAGCGCCGTCACCGCCAAATCGTAGATCGCGCGAAGGGGATCACAACCACACCTTTTTCTTCCACAAATCAGAGACTAAATTTCCTGGCAAGTATCTATCTTGCTTTTATCAAGTTAGTTCATTCTTTTATAATAGTCTTAGGTTGATTAGAATTAGTGTTCTTGAAGAAAAATGTTAATTGGAGATACAAATTTGCATGTTACAGTGATAGAGATCATATTTCTGGAAATCCATTTCACATGTAGAGGTTGAGCCACTAATTTCCATGTTATTAGTGATAGAAAATCTGGAAAAAGAATTTAAAGAAACGAAGTTAAAGAAAAATTAGGGTTCTTGAGAGTTATAAAGATTTTGACCCTTTTTCCTTGTTATAGATGATGAAAATTCGCATGTGTTACGTAGGATATTGTTTAAATGGGTATACAATACTTGTAGTATGAATTGTTGGGAGTCTGGGACCGTAATATGATGGTTTGGAGGAGTTTGGGGTAACAATTCCATAACTGGGTTTTCTGCAGTTTCACCATAACTGCTTGATCGATCGATCGAGCCCAGAGCATCGATCGATCGAAGGTTCGATCGATCGACCCCCTTTTATGGATCGATCGACCCTCCTGGAAAAACTGCATTTTTGCTCGTGTTAGCTTAATCCGATTTTATGCGTAGTAAACCTTGATTAGGGTTGCTAGAATATAATGGAACATAAAGAGGACCAGTAGGGTCAAGAGAAATCCCATAAAAGCGAAACTTTAATGTGAAGGGAAATAAAGGGTAAACGGGGAGACTTTCAGACTTAAGAAATCATACGTGTGTTGATTAAATAATCGAAACATCTAATAAGTTGGATTAGAAGGCGAGAGAGGACCTACTGAAATTGTACTTAGATAAAGAAAACACTTCGAGTGACAAGAAGTGAGTTTAGAATAAATTAATTTCGAGAATAAAAAGGAATGAGGTCGTTATACGATATAATTGAGTAAAACGTGTAATAACGGATAATGATAATTTTGGGTCGTGAGAGTACCTAATTTAATAATGTGGATGTGAATACATTTTTATATATGACGGTGTGATTGTGCATATATTATTTCTGTGTAAAAATCGTACCCGCGCTACTCGCTATCCCTGAGGTTACCGCACTGGGACAGTCTTATCTCGATGTGCCTTATGGGGGATATTGACTCGTACCCTAGAAGATAGATATCCTTGGTACAGGCCATCTGATCGATGGTCAGACGGTCCTAAGAGACGTGAGGGTATATACTGACCTCTTAGAGGCTTGGAATCTATGCTTCGCCTCAATGTTATTTGTGTTTGTGTTAATAAAGTTCGAGAGTGATTCCGAACTAGTATTTCCCTTAGTCTGTGTGATACGGGGACTTGATAGCAGAGTATGCCAGCACCATAGATTTTATGTGGGGTGCCGTTAGTATATATATAATTTACGAGCGATTGGTGTATATATACTTATATATGGAAGTCTAGCACCATAGATTTTATGTGGGGTGTTGTTTGTATATATATTATACGAGTAATTAATATATATACGTGTAACTATATGAGAACTTTCTACTGAGTAAAATAGTAGTTAAGTAAAGTATGAAATTCATCAACTTCACTGTAAGTATTCGAAAACGTTATAATAGTACGAATTTTTTCTAAATAACATAAGAAATCTTGAAAAGTTAGATTTTCTAAAAGTGAATATCATAACCTTAATTTCACGTGTTAAAACTTATGGAGAACAAGTTAGAGAGATATACGGGGTTCGTTAGTACGATAGACGTGCACACTAGATGAGGGGTGAGAATTCTCAAGAGAGTGTCGCGTACTAATATGACTGTTGCATTAGCCGGTAATCATTTTAAATACTTGCTAAACTATTTTTTTTAAAACGGTATTACATTCGGGCTCTGACCCGTTTGTTGTTACCTCTTCTCTCTTGTGTGTATATATATATATATATATATATATATATATATATATATATGTATTACAGGTGCTCAGCCACAGGGGCGTCTTACTTAGGATTCTTTGGATGGAACGCGCTGTAGCTTTTGTGTTACAGGCCATTTCTTAGACGACCTCATTATTGACTCTACTTCTATTTCAGCTTTATCCAGTGGGGGCATGTGTCGCCCATTTCCATTATTTAGTTGATATTATCAGAGACTGTAATTCTTTTTACTTTCAACATCTTTATTTCGGGATTTATTACTGTCAGGATGTTTTTCTTTAGTGTTGTAAATGTTGGGATTTATTATTGATGGTTAAATTCTTGAATGTTCATTTCTATTCTCATTCTTAATGTGTGACTCTTAATATGTTAATGCTTAAAAGTTTTATTATCAGATTTAATAAAATGGAAATAAGGGTTTCAAATGGTTTTGACACTTAGCTTAATTAATTAGGGTGTTTAAATTGGAAAAGATTTTCATTTGCGACAGTGATGCTAAGAATGAACCAACTGTCCACCTTGATGTTAATTTAATAAAGGAGTGATCGCCCGGTATTTAATTAGGCGGGGTGTCACACTCTTCTGCTGATGTTACAGACTCCCACCACTGTAAAGTCGCGCCTACAATCTTAAAAGTATCTAGTATCTGCTTCTGCGTCTCACTGCACTCCACAAGGCAAAGTTGGCGGGTAATATCCTTCTTCCACTGGGTATCTACCACTACACCCGAGCTGCCCTGAAACTCTGGTGGATGGCCCTTCAGAAAGGCCTCCCTCACTCGCTCCCAAGCTGAAGGGCCATAATTAGTCTGAATAACTAGTGCAACCTGCGACTGAGGTTCGGCTTAGGGAAAGTGTTATGCCATTGCGATCATTACAACATTAATCACATGTGCCATAATGTCGGGCACCTCTATCACCGTAATGTTCCCCTGTGGGGATTCCTTCCCAGCATTCGCTCTCGTCTGACAGGTTCATTTTAACGGCATCTGAAATGAGATTAAAATTTGTATAAATCACCATTAAATACAAAATAATCAGCAGAAGATCGTAGATGTGTGTAGGTAAGGATGAATGCAACAGTCCTATAATAAGGCTCTATATGAAAGCACGCTACGTTGAAACGTAAAAAGCCACACAAATCCCAAGAACACTAGGAACTGATGCTCTTACACCATTTGTAACACCCCGCCTATTAAAATAATGGGTGGCCAACCCTACTAAAATAAAACGAGAGTCTCGTATGGCTCATTCTTAGCATTATTCTCGAAATTCAATTCATTACTAACCACCAATTAATTTAACAAGCCGTGTTAAATTTTAATCTTTCATTAATATGTAACAATATGAACCAATCAATAATAAACCCACATGCAGTGGCTGATAAACATGAAACTACATTGTAAAGTCTGCAACTGAGATAAAAATAAAGTCCACGAATAAACCATTGGGTAAAAATCCAATACATCCAATCCCACATCTGAAATAGTCTAAAATACATAAGTTTAAATAAAAATGGCAACACGCACAACCAATACGGGAATAGAGAACCTAATCTAGGATATCAGTAATAGAATCGCCTACTCAAAAATCCTGCAAGCATCAACATCAATTGCAGCTACATGTTCCTGGAATGATCAATCATCCTTGGCATCCCTGTGGCTGGACACCTAAAAGTTTTAAAAATAGATTTGATACGGGCCAGAGCCCAAAACATTTGAAAAATATTTTCAAGTATTTAAAATGCAATACGAATAATTATTATATAGACGTTAGCTTTATGTACACTCCCTTGAGTTCCTCACCCCTCAACTATAGTGAACACCTAACGTGTCCTATTAAACCCACCTAGTTATGCTATCCAGTCTAACTAGTCACAATAAGCATCTACCTAACCACTAATACTCTCAGTCCACCCGTATCACCCAAATGATACGCTACCGTAAAGCCATAATCATTAGCCGAATATTATTGCTGAAGAATTATTTAAGTTTATCTTACTTAGGTTACTTTAGATATACACTATCTATATTTTTTACTACCACACAAGAGTAGAACAAATCACACGTGTATATATATATATATATATATATATATATATATATATATATATATATATATATATATATATATACACACACGACTACAATATCCCTAGAATGAGCACCATGATGCATGCATAGTCTGTTATCGTGTCCATGTACCTCACGTACCAAATCAAGGACTAGCGGTTCGAAATCACCCTCGAACCATAATTCAAATAAACCCGCAACGGAGGCGAATATAGTCCCAAGCCTTTGGGGTATGCACATACCTAACGCACCCAAATGACCAGTCACATTATCGTACACTCAAATAGTGATCAACCCTAAGCTCTATGTTTTAGGGCACACATCCAGACCATACTGGCATCGCCAAGGTGGGATCGCCCACTACGCGTGACCTTCCGTGATAGCAGGCAGCGTAGGTATGCTTATATACATAAAAATCGTACATAGTCGACATTCACACAACCCATGTATATTCATATAGTACGTCCCATATATATCTCAATTATTCAACGTGCTACTATTTCACATTTTTATTTTTATTCCCTTTATTACGAATATCACTCGCTATTCGAAGGGTTCTAATCATCTCTTTTATAATTTCAATAGTTAATATGACATTATTTTACTAATACAAATCTCGGGTTCACTTTAATTCTCTACGTATCCCCATTTGATTCTCATACGCTAATACGTTCAATAATTTTCGATAGGTTCTAGTTTATAAATTCGACTCCTCGACAACCCCTATGTCTCAATTATACACGACTTGTATTCCATTAATTTTTACATAATCTCAAAATACTCAAGTTATGGTTCCAGTAATAATTTTTTTAAAAGTTTACACCTAAACTCACAAAATTATCATTTTCTGAGCAACTGAATCGGGTCGTAAATTTTCTGGCTGATTAAACACCCTTGAGTAAAATCACGATTTCTCCCTCTACAGAAGTCCAAAGGACCTCATTCAAAGCTCGTTGGAAAGATAAGACCTAGACCTTTCCAGGCACATATGGCTCGTAATCTAATTCTAAGTACAATTAAAATGTCATACTTGTAAATTAAAGTTAAAAATGATGGCAGATTAGTATGATGACTGATAGAAAAGACTTTTGTATGTATTTGTGTCGTTGTTGAACAGGCCTTTCTAATCAAAACCTCACATACCTACAAATATAACAACTCAAGCATAGCGGTAAGTAAGGGTATCAATCCACTTTCAAGGGAGTAAGCTAGAGACAAATTCAATTGTAATTCACTTTTTATTTTCTTTTTGTGCTTTTTCACTTTTCTAATTTTTTTAGCTTTTTCAATATTAAAACAATAGGGTGAGGTGATGATTTAAACCAACTAAACTAAAGTGTGAGATGAAAACAACTAACTAGAAATTTACTAAAATGAAAATTAAAGTCTAAACTAAAATAAAAGATAAAGTGAGGTAAATAATTGTGAGAACAATCAAGGAGTGGGATTACACCACAAATTTTAATTATTCTAATTAATTAATTTAATTATTTGAATTCTCCCAAATTAATATTAAAATTACAAACCAACTCTCGTTGCAAGTGTAATTAGAATAGTAATCTTTTAGAAAGTTAAAATTAACACCCCACAACTCTAGAAAATTAGATCTACACTCATTTTAATTAATCACCCGCTAGGATCGATCAATTAGAATTTATGTCAATCTTAGAAATTAAATTTAGAGTTGAAATTCAAATGATAATACCCCACTTAAGAAACTCCTATCTCTAGTTCGAATCTAAAATGGGTATTATCACTAGAATTTTGATTTTCTCTCGAAAATCATTTACCCTCTCTCGAGGCGTAAATCTAAGGGTGAGGGATCAAATTTAACATTCAAAGGGAAATTTCACGTAATCAAACTAATTAAACTAAAATAATATCAAATAAGGGTTTCACCCCACCCCTTGAAAGGAGTTTTAGCCTAACATGATATGAAACATGACAAATTAATAATCAAGGCTTCTAAAATAAAAGAGAAGAGAATAGAACAAGCAAACCAAATCTCTTTGAGAAAGTTGAACTCTACTCTTCCAAATTGAAACATACACCACTTAATTGAGCATCCAAATGATTTGAAATTAAAATATCCTCTCAATTAACTCTCTTACAATATTTAATCTCACAAATAAAAATAAAAAGAATAAAATAAAACTATATACAAAAGGTGTTTTTTTCTACAATTCTCTCTCTAAAATTTTTTCTATCTCTAAGCTCTTCCCCTTTGATTTGGGGTCTTCATCTTCATTTATAGTAGGCATAGAGCATGGGGGTATTTTTGGAAGAATTAGTGTGCATGTGGGAATGGTGAGAGCACATGTGCATGGGGGAGTGAGGTGAGAATAAATTCAGATTTGGGTGAGGGCATTTTGGGGTTTTAATTGTGTTTGGTTAGAAGAGGTTAGTTGGGGGGTATTTGGGTAAAAATAGGATAAGTAGGTTATTTGACATGTGGCATTTGGGTTTTTGTCTTTGGCAGGTAACAAATCGTAGATTTGAAGAAGTGGGTCTTGGCTTGGATGAAATGGTTTTGCAAATGGGTTGGAGGTGGGTTTTCAGAAGTTGGGTTTGTCATGGATGGAGAAGGGAATCTGGATTTGGAGGATGGTGGGTTGAGATCCGGCCGGAATGGAGAGGGGCGACGGTGTAGTAGGTCGGCAAGGCTGGGGTCGGGATAAAGGTCGGTCTGGTGGAGACGGTCGCCGGCGGAAATGGTGCTGGCCGCCGGAGTTAGGCGCCAGAGGGGGGGTCGACGGGAATGGGTAGGATCGCACCGGAGGTGGCTCGGAAAGAGCAGGTAGGGGGAATCTGGGTCAGTAGGTGGGGACGCCGGTTTTGGGCTCCAGTGATGGAGGCTATAGACGGTTAGTACGCCACCGGAGTAGGGAGATGTCGCCGGCGAGTTGGGTTTGTGTCAGGGTCAGGGTCTCGGTCGCAGGTCACGTTTTTTGTTTGTTAATGGTGTAAGAGGTTAATGGAATTTGGTTGTCTAGGAGAGAGATGGGTTTAGAGGAGAGAGAGGGTGTTGGGGGAAGAAGATGACATTGGGGTGTTAAGGTGTTTGAGGGTGTATGGTAAGGGGGTAAGGGTGAGAGTTTGGTTAGGTCTAGGAAAGTGTAGGGTAGTGTGTGAGGGTTTAAGGTGTGTGTTAATGTGTGTTATTTGTGACCCTTAGAATAATAAAAATAAAAATAACTAAACTCCTAAAATTAAAATTAGTAAAAACTGAAAATAAAACTTATAATCTATAAAACTAAAATAAAAGAAAATAAAAGAAATAAAACTAAAAACCTAATAAAAAATATAAAAACTAAAGTTCTAAAAAAAATAATATAAAATTAAAATTAAACTTCTAAAAAAATAAAATAAGATAAAATAAAATAAAAACTAAAACTAAAACTAATAAAATCAAAATCAAATTAAAATAAAATTATACTAAATAAAAACAAATATAAAAATAGAAAATAAATCCTAGAAATTCTAAATAAATCTAAAATAAATTTTAAAAATAAAAATGACTAAAACAAAAAATCTAAAAATAATAAAATAAAATACAAAGGAAACAAACCAACACACACAGGGCTTGGGTGACAGTTTGGGCTTGGATAGGGTAGGCTAAGGTTATGGGATTGGGTAATTAAGTCCATAAAATGTACAATTGCCTTGAAATACGCGTTTGAACACCGCAACGTGCATTCGGCCTACAAAATAAACATTTAAGCGCATAAGACCCAAATTGCCGAGAATTAGCAACTAAAATACAATATTTGGGGTATCAATTGTACAGTTTTTGGTGCTTATCACTGACAGATTAGACACGTATAGTAAAAAGCCGATTACTTCTTATAGAAAACTCCAAATGACCTCATTCAGAGCTCATTGAAAATATAAAGACCCGGACCTTTCCAGAAATCTATAGCTAGTAATCTAATTCTAAGTACAATTATAATGGAATACTTATAAAGTAATGTAAAAAATTCTGGCAGATTGTCATCTTATGTTCATCAATTAAACCATAAGTTATTCAAGATTCATGTTATTCAAATAATAACCCAACAAGATTACATATTTATGTGTCTTAAAAATTAAATTTCATAATATAATCCCAGTAGGTTAAATTCTAATATGATTCTAAATCAAAACCATAATTAAATCCCATGAAATCACCCAACATAATATGTTTTCATTGTAGAGATAACTATATACTAACATGGACATTTTAACTACTCAATTTAAAATCACCCAACATAATATGGTTTCTCCTTCTCGTGCCCCTCTCAATTCCGGCAACAACAGTGGTGTTAGGTGGTGGTGATAGGCCTAGAAACCCTTTCCTCTTCCTCTCCTATGGCATCTCTTGTTTCTCACAAGTTCTAAACCTAGCCTCTACAAGCTAATGTAGTCTTACCAAATTCGTTGGTCTTCTAACCCTAGAATATCAAAAGACCAAAATACCCTTACGGGGTGCCGGATTGGTCCAAAAATGCCCCTGGACCCAAACACAACCCATGAGTATACTTTTGTGACTATATCGACCTGTCTGGACACATCAACGCACTCAAAATGACTATTTGGATGAACCATATATCAATTACAACTTATTTCATATTTTAAGTCCCAACACGACTCACATTCGTGTCCCGACTAAATTATCATAAATTGTCGTGTTTCTCACTCACGACTAAACATAGTGCATTTTTAATATTTTATTACTTGATCACTAAGTATTATTCAATTTAATTCACATCCATAAATATTAACTCTGATCACGCTAATTAATATTTATTTTAACCCGAGTTAGTTTCCCATTTTAATTTAATTCATCCCAATATAAATTACTCAAAATTACGAGTACTATAACTTGTTATTATCTGGGCCTTCAGATCGAGCCCAGTTTACGTTGAAAACTTATTCATTAGTTGGACTGAGAAGTCCTGTAATGCTTCAACATATATTAAGCATAAAATTTAAGTATACCCATGGTCTCCAGTATTTGGATATTAAATTATCCATATCATCTTAAAGAGGATGACAAATATAAATTTGGTCTCGAAGTACTATATGTGCATGTTATTATTTAGTTCAGAAGTGTCATGCTTGTACATTATTAGTAAATTCATATACATAACATGATGCATGACATTGGATATTATAGTTACAGCCAATATCTTGGAAAGAAATAATTACCATTGACTTGCATAGCATGGGAATAATATTAATTATATCATATGATATTTCTATATCTAACCATCTATGTCCAGTTAGTTATATAGATCCAGGTTATCTCTTGGATCCTCACTAGGTACAGTCAAAGCACTTGTGACTTATCTCAATTAACATATGCTCCTCCTACTACTTATGAAGGCAATGGTTCTTATATAGCACACAATAAATAAGGCTACATCAAGGGAGATATAACTAACACATTTCAGTTCTTCTATATCCATTAACTCAAGAAGAGTTATGCTATTGAAGTCAAATAGATCTGATAAAGTGACATGTGCATCCCTCTCCACCCAAGTCTTATAGAAGTCGAGCTTATGAAGAAAAATGAAATTTAAATAACAATCGATCAAATCTATTCACCATGTCAAAGCAACATTTCAGAAGGTTGTGTATGAGACTGATATGCATCGACTCAATCATCAAAGAAATACCATAATCAGGGGGAGTATGCAACCACAGGGAGCATTTGATCGGGGGAGAATCTAGGATTATTTTATTTTGGACATATGCGCGTACTCTTTTTCCTTTAACTAGTTTTTTTCCCATTGGGTTTTCCAGTTAAAGGTTTTAATGAGGCAACACAAAGCGCGTCCAACACCGATTCAATGGTCACAAAAGTTGTACTCTTTTTCCTTCACTTTGGGTTTTTCCCACTCGATGTTTCCTTAGTATGGTTTTAATGAGGCAACAATCATTTGATGGTGGATATAGTGTACATCCAAGGAGGAGTGTTATAAAATATATATTGTAAGTGAATGTTCACTATCCCATACCCCACATCGAAAAAGTGGGGCTTTTGGTGGGCTTACCTTGTATTACAAATAGGGGGGTTACCCCTCTTATTGTTGACATGCCAATGAAATGAGAAATACTTTATATCTATATATTTCTCTATATTCTCTCTATGTCCATTTAGTTTACGACAACCCATTTTTCAAACATGCCAATCTATCACCATATAGATCTATTATCCAGAGGGTATTGAGTCAGTTCTTGAAAATAACCATAGAGAGACATGCGCGGATGATGAATAGGCACCCAGACGTGCTAGCTACGATAACTCAGAAATTGGACATGAATGAGCCAGAAACAACCATCACGGTAGGATAAAGGATAGTACCTACCATGCGAAAGTCTCTGTTTCCGAGTGACAAACTGAAATATTGGAGGTACCCAGTGGTGAAGAAATTAAAAACCATAGAGGGAAAGATGAAGATGTTAGAGCTGGCCAACTACCACTTAGTGCAAGGAACACTTTATTATAAGAGCCCCGTGGGTTCTTATCAAGATGTGTAGGAGAAAAAGAAGCTAGAGAGAGGTTGCTGTAATGCATGAGAAGCATAGCAGGGATATTGATAATCCCTTTTTATCGTCAGTTACAGCGGGGGGATATTACTGGTCCACCATGAGCACGAAGGTTGCTCGTCTACAGCAGGGCTATCTAAAGTGCCAAATCCAATTTAACCAGCCAGCTGAAGCTAACTTCTTATAAGCATTTGAGGATTGGAGATAACCTTATATAGCGTAGTTGAAAAATGATGAGTTGCCAATCGTGCGAGCAAATGAGATTTATCATAAAAAGAGAGTGAACCACTTCTATCTAGTGGAGGGGAACTCTACCAAAAAGGTTCCAATGAGAAGGCATTGAAGTGCATAGATAAAGGGGTGTATAGAGAGTGCTAAAGAAAGATCATGAGACCTCCCACATGGGGGGTGCTAAACTATATTATCAATTGATGACACTGGGGTACTACTGGCTAACCATGGAAGCTGACTCCATTGGTTATGTGAAGAAATGCAGAGCATGAAAAGTACATGGCAATATGGTGCATGCCCATTCTATCAGTATGCAATGCTTAACAACTCCCTACCCCCTTCCACACGTGGGCATTTGATCTGGTGGACCCAGCATCTCATGGCAAGGCCTTCATTATCGTTGCTAAAGAATTGTACACCAAGTGGGAAAAAGCAATCTCGCGAAGGAGAGTAACTGACCAAGTGGTAACCTAGTTTATAAAGGAGTATATCATATGCAGGTTTGATATTCCCAAGGTGATCCACATAGACAATGGGAAGTAATTTGTATGCAAGGAGATGTCACTCCTCACTAAAAAATACAAGATCGTGCACAACAACTTAACTTTCTCCTACCCAAAGGGAAATGTCCAAGTAGAGGCCACAAATAAGAGTTGATCAACATATTGAAGAAGATGATTGAGGACATGCCAAGGGCATGGGATGAGAAGCTAACCACGGTGTTGTTGGTATACCGTACTTCAAAGAGAAAATCGATGGGGTTCACCCCATTCTCACTGTAATATAGGACCAAAGTTTTCTTGCCGGTTTAATTGGTAGTGCCCTCATCTACGGTTGCTCTAAGTAATGGCCTCACACCAGACCCTCAACACGTGCAGCTAGAGGCACTAAACATGCATAGAGATAAGGCCAAGGAGAACTTCAAGGTCTACACCCAATAGATGTCTAAGGCGTATGAAAACTTGGTTATGCCCTAAGAATTTTAAATAGGGGACTTGGTCCTGCGTGCATCTACTCACCATCTCCGTGGCATATCGGCATTTAAGTTCAAACCCAACTGGGAAGCCCCCTTGGTGGTGCGAGGGGTGGGCAAGTCGAGCTACTTCCAGATTTTTAAACCATAAAGTGAATGCCTTCAATCCATCAACTGTAAGTGGCTAAATAAATACTACACTTAGATCTTACTAGATTTTTATTAATTTTTAAAAAGGCTTAATAGTTGGCTCTAAATATAGAAAGTTTTTTTGCAAAGGCAGCAATGATCATATCTTTTTGTAAACAATATATGGTATATGAAAATGAATACTATTTATCTTACCAGCAATTACTTATATGCATGTATGTTTTTTGTGCCTACATCGTAAAGTTGGTACACCAGTTTTATGTTTTTTTTACAAGAATAGTAAAGCTCCCTACTAAAAATTAGAAGGGGGTCTATGATAACATGAACTTTTCTCATTATAATTGAGCGTGTAAGCATCCCAAAGATAAAATGTAAGTGAGTAAAGCCCCTATAGATGCAGCAAATAAATATTTGAACATGAGTAGTAGGAGGTTGTCCTCCTAGTAATGAAAATATTTCCACATGATCAACAAGAGGTTTTCCTCCTAGCAATGATAATAAATTTATTATTATTATCTTTATTATTGATAGGCACAGTAGAGAACAAGAAACAACCTCTGATATAAAGAAAAAGTCCATTAACATTTTTTAGAAAATATGAGTAGCGGGGACTACCCCCCCCCCTCCCCTTAAATTTATGATTTTCTAAAAAGTTTGAGTGTTGCGTGGAACAAGGACCCCACAGAATAGGGGCAATTTTGGTTAAAAAGAACCAGTTATCCTTTACTTATTTCAATGGTAAAGATCTTTTGAAGAAAAACATAAAGGAAGGAGAAGGGGTCACCTACCTTCCCCTACAAGTTATTCCTTATAAACATATATACAAAAAGTACCACCATAGTTATGAAAACCTCACCAAGTATTTTAACTTTTGTTAAAAAGGTTAAATAAATTCCGAATTACTTTTTGAAGAGACTCTTGTAAAAATCTGTAACAACACACAAGATGTGTTAAAAACAGTTTGTTAGAACAACTTATTCAAGTTTCTTGGAAATAGGTTTTTAGTTTAAAACTAAGTCTATATAAGAAGATTGTATCTATGGAAAATAAAGAAGCACACACAATAATCAAGATTTTTAACGTGGTAAAACCCCCGACCTAATTGGGGGAGCAACCACAGAGGTCTCTACACCTCAAAACAAAAATTCACTAAAATAATTTAAGGATTACAAGCATTCAACGAGAAATACACACAAAACAGACCTATTCTAAGTTCAGATATATACCTAAAATCATCGATTATTTTCTGACTTCTTTAAGGCTTCGATGCTATCCTCTTCATTCTTTAGCTATCCTCTTTTACTCCTTTAGCTTTACATCGACTCAGAATATCAGAATCTCTCAACCAACAACACTGTTAACTGATGGTGGGTGATTGTGTTGTGAGTGTTGTGCCTAAATCACATGCATGCACTCACACACACTTAATTACAAACAATACCTAAAAATTACAAATCGTCTAAGTACGAAACCTCCTTTTCAAACTACTGAAATTAGACTTAAGAATTATTTTCACAGAAAGGAATCAGATCTGCAAACCTTTAGAATCTTTAAAACAAAGATTCTTTAAAAATTATTTATATATAAAAAATTTTGAACTGAAAAATTTACCTGGTCTGAAATATGAAAACCTTTATTTCAGGTTTGTAAAAAACAGAGAAATACTGGATAAACAGATTTAAAAAAGTTATAAAACAGATCCAATAAGGGAGAATGATTTCTTTCGAAAGAAATCAAAAGCAACCTAAGATCTACGTGACTGTATCACTGAAATAGATCTTTAAGTTTCTAAAAATAGAAACGAGATCTAATTCGTGTGATGTTGTTAAGTGAGAGATTTAGATCTAAGAGGATCTAAATAGTAAACCAGAAAACTCTAAACTCTTAAAAATATTTTCTGAAGAAATTTTGCCAGAGTTTCGTTTGTGCATTCTAATTTTCCCTCTTTTTATTTTTCTTCTCTCTCTCTCTCTCTTCTCTCTTTTTTTTCCTCAAACCCTAAGCCTTTCCAAAGATTGAAATTGTGAAGATGAAGGCACATATTTATACTGGTGATAGAAGGATCTGGAAGCCTGAGGGAAATTAAGGGCTGAGATTAGTTCGACTGTTCGAACTCTAAATCTTATGGATCATAATGCACCCCACAAGTAATGGTTTTGATTGGTTCTTTTTAAAGCCACAAGGATCAAACAAGATTACATGCAGACCTTAAATAACAATTTATCTAATGGTGAAGATTGAGACGTCCAATACAAACTCAAAAGAAACACAAAACCCTTTATTAATAAGCCAACACGTGTATGGATCTCAACGGCTGAAAAATGCATGTTTTTAAAATTTAAAAAATATCATTTGCACCCACACAATTCTCTAGGATTTTTGAATTCTACCCAAGGCAGTTTTTAGGAAGTTATAATATATGAAAATTAACCCCAAACCTTTTAAAACACTAAATTTAATTCTTAAAAAATGGATTTTAAACGCTTTAAAAATTCCTAATAAATGTAGAAAATTCATTTTAATCCATATTAACACACACACACACACCTCTTATATATGAACTAAATTATGCAAATGTGTAATCTTATAGTGGGTTGTATGTTGGTTTTCTACCTGAAGGCCTTTGATCTTTGTTGATGTTGACAATCTTGAAAATGCAATGAAGTAGGAGAGACTCAACATAACTTTGTTTTCTATTTCAAACTAGTTGAGCTCCTATATAGTGTAGACGCAAGTGAGTCAACTATATAGTGTGCTTCAATCTCCCCCTTTGAAAATGAGAGAAAAAATCTCCTTTGAGTCATCTAGGAATCGTAGAGATAATAAAAGATAAGAAAACCATATTCTTATACAAAAGTCTATCTACCCTATTTCCTAGAAAATTAAAAGTTCATAGCTAAACTATATACATACCAATACCATAAATGTATCCAATGGTAGTAATGGTAGTGTTCCTGAAAAATAAAACAACTCAGGGCAAAGAGCAAGAATTTTAGTTGAATTTATATAATAGATTGTTCAAGATGGACTCAAATATCTCTCCCCCATTTTGTCTCAAATGGACAAGGGGTAAAAGAAAAATTCACAATAAGCAAATATGAAGTAAATCTATCAACCTAAATTATACAACTAGTCATATTTGAAATGACTATGCCCTGTATCCTCAAACGATTAATTATAAACAGGAAAGCAACCGGAGGATATATTAATAGTTGATAGGATTATATTTAGGCAATATCATACCAATGGATTTTCTTAAGGATTCAAATCGTATATTATCCAAAGGTTTAGTGAACAAATCATCCTGTTGATATTCAGTGAGTAAATAATTTATCTCTAATTCTTTAGATTCAATTAATTCACATACAAAATTATGTATTTTAAAGTGTTTAGTATGGGAATATTGAACTGGATTCTTAGATATATTAATCGCACTTTGATTATCGCAGTATAGTGTTAGCTTTTCTTCTTTAATGCCATAATCACTAAGCATTTATTTTATCCACATTAATTGAGCGCAACAGCTTCCTGCTGCTATATACTCTGATTCTGCTGTGGAAAGAGAAGTGCAATTTTTCTTGTTACTACTACATCCTACCAAATTATTACCCATGTAAAAGCACATCAGAACACCCATCCCAATCAGCGTCGGTGTATCCTATAATTGTTCTAGATGTATCTTTTGTGTACCATATACCTAGGTTTATTGTCCCTCTAATATACTTAATTATACGTTTAACACATAGAAGGTGACTTTCTTTAGGCGCACTTTGGTAATGGGCACAAATACAAACAACATACATGATATCAGGTCGTGAAGTTGTTACGTATAACAGGATGCCTATCATGCTTTGATATAGGGTAGGATCTATAAGTTTCCTAAGTTCATCTTTAGACAACTTTTTAGAAGTACTCATGGGTGTCCTAGAAATTTTAGCATTATCTGAATCAAATTTCTTTACTAACTCTATAGCGTACTTAGATTACGAAATGAATAATCCATTATCATTGTGTTTGACTTGAAGTCCTAAGAAATATTATAGCTCCCCCATAAGTGACATTTGAAATTACCCATGCATAATTTTAGAGAACTCTTTAACCTCAGAGGGGGAAGTGGAACCAAATATTATGTAATCGACATAAACCTGAGCTATTAAGACCTATTTGTCAAAGTATTTAACAAATAATGTCTGGTCATTTCCACCTCATCGAAACCCTTTATTGATTAAAAAGGTTGACAAGCATTCGTACTAGGCCCGAGGGGCTTGCTTTAAACTGTAGAGAGCCTTTTTCAATCTATAAACATGATTTGGATAATGAGGATCAATAAAGCCTTTCGGTTGTTGAACATAAGTATCCTCTGTTAAAATACCATTTAAAAAGGCAGATTTCACATCCATTTTATAAAATGTGAATTGTAAATGATAAGTTATGGCCAAGAGCAAGCGAACGAATTCGAGGTGAGTGACAGGGGCAAAAGTTTCCTCGAAATCGATTCCTTCAACTTGAGAGTAACCCTGGGCAACTAATCTATTTTTATTTCTAACTATCATCCCTGACTCATCTATTTTTTTTCTAAAAATCCAATGAGTGCCAATAACCCTTTTATTTGCTGGCCTAGGTACGAGATACCCCACGTTATGACTTTTAAATTGGACGAGCTCTTCTTGCATAGCACCTATCCAAAATGATTCATTGAGTGCTTTATTTACACTCTTTGGGTTGATTAAAGAAACAAAGCATGCACAATGAGAAACATTACGTAATTGGAACTTGTATGCATTGGCTCTGCAGGGTTACTGTGGGTACCCCGATTGTATCACCATAAGGCCTGGACGAGTAGCCCATCCTCAGCGGCCCAAAACCCAGGCCCATCACCTATGGTATTCATCTATTTACTCCACGATGCCATGAAGAGAAGTTGTGGGGGTACACGATCCCATGAAAGGGAGATGGCTAATAAAGAGGAACCTATCACCCCCACTACTCCAACACATACATGTATAAATTAAACCCCAAGTCCGGGGCAAAGGACAAGTTGTATTCTCTGTACTTACTCTTCAGAATATAGAGAAATAACACTGACTGAACCACCGTGGACGTAGGCACTTCTTTGCTGAACCACGTATCTTCGTTGTTGTGTGATTGGTCTTTTATTTGTTTTTTCTTGGTTGTCACCTCTTTCATATTTATTTGTGCTGCATAATAATTGCATCTACAATTGGCGCCGTCTGTGGGAAGCGTTTATCTTTCCTTGAGAAGAGCCCACACCGAAGAAAAAAATCTAAGATGTCTGGTCACAGCAGCAACGCTCCTCAAGCAGGAGACATTCAGGAGCCACCTGCTCCTCGCAGGATCAGGTCTGAAGTCCGACGTTCCGATCAAGGGGCTCGCTTAGAAAGGCCAGCCTCAGAAGAAAGTCAAGGACCAGCAAGGTCCACTCAGATATCCAGATTGATCGATGCATACGAAGCAAGGCTCCACGAGCAGAGGGAGTCTTCTCGCAGGTATGAGGCTGAGAATGCTCGCCTGAAAAGAAGACTGGAAAAACTGGAAAAAGAACTACGTCCTGATACCAAGAAACGCCCCTATCGCACTCCTAGCCCTCAGGCGAGCAAATCTCGCAGCCGAGGAAGGAGCCCTAGGCGGCAACATCAAGGGTTCGAAGGTGGCGACTCAGACGACGACCTCAGCAAGCAACTGAGAAAAGCTCGCCGCTATCAGAGCCCTGCTCGCAGCGACGACAACATACGGAACCTGGTCCGCAGAGAAATGGACCAACATCCAGCTCACCGCGGCACCAGGTCAACCAGAGAACTCGCCAGGAGAGCCCTCAAGACCCAGATGAAATCGCCCTTCACAAGGGAAATTGAAGAAGAAGAAGCTCCCAAAAAGTTTGCTATTTCGAGGTTCAAGATTTATGACGGGAAGACTGATCCCATTGATCATGTCAGGCAGTACCGGCAGGCTATGACCCTCTGGAATCACCGAGATGCGTTGATGTGCCGTATTTTCCCCTCGAGCCTTCATGACGTGGCCCAGAAATGGTTCGAGAAACTCCCTCACCGATCCATCAGAAATTTCAAATCCCTGGCCGAGCTCTTTACGGCCAGGTTCATCACCAGCAGCTCCCATCCCAAAAGGATGGATGCTCTATTGACGATGAAGAAAACTCCTCAGGAGACACTTCGAGACTACGCGAAAAGGTACTGGGAGTTATTCAACGAAGTCGAAGACTGCACAGAAGAGGTGGCAGTGGCTTCATTCAAAATTGGGCTACCTAGCTCTTCCCTCCTCTATCAGTCCTTGACAAAGAAGGAAGCAACCACCATTGATGACCTGATGGCCCGGATTGAGAAATACGCAAAGGTGGAAGATGTCACCCGCCTTAACGTAGGTGAAAACGGTCGAGCCAAGCTCGCCACGAAGGGAAGTGAGAAAGTTGATAACCAGAAAAAAGGAGGAAAGAATGGGAGCAAGAATGGCCCTAAAAACGGAGGAAGCCCTGACGTTGCAAAGTCGTTCCAGGCGGTCAACACCGTCTTCAAAGAACCAATCTACAAGATTCTCGCTAAGATCAAGGATGAGCCATTCGTCAAATGGCCCCGAAAAATGGGAGGAGACCCATCGAAAAGAAATAATGCGCTGAGGTGCACCTTCCACAAAGAGGGGGGACATAAGATCGAGCACTGCAAGGCTCTTAAGTCCCACCTCGAGGAGCTGGCCCAATCCGGACATCTGAATGACTTTGTGGAAAGGAAGGTAGAGAGAGTGACTGTCCACAAAGAGGCAAAACCCGACAACGTGTTAGAAGAAGACACCGGACACGAATTCGCAGTAATCCATGGAGTATCCGATGTTAAGCAAATCCAGGGCAACTCAGCTGGGATGGAGGTAAAGAAGCTGACAGCAGTAATGCAAGCTTTTCAAATTGATCCAGCGAAATCACAGGCAGGAAAACGCCGCCGAGCAGAGGACATCAACTACAACAAGCATATTATCTTCACGGATGAAGATCTTGTGGGAGTGAGGACCCCACATCACGATGCCTTAGTCATTACACTCAGGATAGCCAACTTTGATATCGACAGACTGCTCGTCGATCAAGGAAGCTCATCTGAAATAATGTACATCGACCTATTCAGGAAATTGAAGTTGGACATCGCCGACCTTAAGGGAACCACTGTCCCTCTGGTCGGCTTCGCTGGAAAAATGACCATGCCTCTGGGCAAGATAGTACTACCAGTGCTCGCTGGAAATGTTTCGAAAATGATCGAATTCTTGGTGGTCGATATCGATTCACCGTATCAAGCCATCCTCGGCAGGGGATGGCTCCATGCAATGAAGGCAGTCTCCTCGACCTACCACCAGAAACTCAAATATATCACCGAGCGGGAAGTGGTGGAGATACATGGCGACCAGGCGATGGCGAGAAAGTGCTTCATAGCGGCTATCCGACCGAAGCCAGAGAAAAAAGACGTTCGAACCAGCGAGAAGGTGGAGGAAGGTGCAATCCCTTCCAAATAGCAATTAAAATATGGAAGGCCCGTAGTGGAAGAGACCAGGCTCCTCCCCTCCGAACGGGTTGTAGAAGACCTGGTAGAAGTCATTGCTAGGGAAGGCGACAACAGCAGAGTCTTCCTGATCGGAACCTCACTCACTGACGAAGAGCAAAAGGATTTGTTAACCTTACTCAGAAGCAACATAGATGTTTTCGCCTGGGAACCCTACGAGCTTCCAGGGATCGATCCCAATATGGTCTGCCATCGGTTGCACGTCAATCCCACATTCAAACCGATAGCACAAAAGGCACGACGAACTGCTCCTGAGAAAGCCAAAGCAATAGAACAGGAAGTCGAAAAACTTCTGGATGCAGGATCCATACGGGAAGTGCAGTTCCCCAAATGGTTATCCAACCCAGTGGTAGTTCCAAAAAGCAGCGGTAAGTGGAGAGTTTGCATAGACTTCACTGACCTCAACAAAGCCTGCCCCAAGGATAGTTTCCCTCTTCCAAAAGTAGACCAACTAGTAGACGCCACTGCAGCTCACGAGCGAATGAGTTTCCTGGACGCATACTCGGGCTATCACCAGATTCCCTTATATGCCCCAGATCAGGATAAAACAGTGTTTATCACGTCGGTTGGTTTATACTGTTACAAGGTCATGCCTTTCGGGCTAAAAAATGCAGGGGCAACCTATCAGCGGCTGGTTACTAAAATGTTCAAAAATCAGATGGGAAACACGATGGAGGTCTACATCGACGACATGCTCGTCAAAAGCAAGGAGAAAGAAAACCACCTTTCTGACCTAGCAAGTACCTTCGAAATCCTCAGGAAATACCGAATGAAACTCAACGCGAGCAAGTGTTCCTTCGGTGTCCAGTCAGGAATGTTCCTTGGGTATTTGGTCAGCAAGCGTGGCATAGAAGCAAATCCGGACCAGATTGAGGCAATTAAACGGGTGCAACCTCCTCGCACAATCCGCGATGTACAGAAGCTCACTGGAATGCTCGCTGCTCTGAATCGTTTCATTTCTAAATCCTCCGAGAGATGCAAGCCCTTCTTCCAACTCTTAAAAGGCAGCAAAACGGTAGAATGGACCCCAGATTGCTCGCAAGCATTAGGCGAGCTCAAATCCTACCTAAGCTCCCCACCACTGCTCGTCATGCCATAACAAATGGACCCTTTGTACCTCTACCTCTCTGTATCCAGCCATACTATCAGCTCAGCGCTAATGTGTGAAGTCACAGGGATCCAACATCCAGTCTATTACGCGAGCAAAACCTTACTAGACGCCGAGCAGAGATACCTGCCATTGGAAAAGCTCGCATTCGCCCTAGTAATGTCATCGAGGAAACTAAAGCATTACTTCGAAGCTCACACGATCATCGTCCTTACGTCACACCCCCTCAAGGCTGTCCTAAGGAAGGAGGATTTGTCAGGCAGGCTGTCTAAGTGGTCAGTCGTGCTCGGCCGGTTTGACATCCAATTTCAACCAAGTACAGCTATCAAGGGTCAAGTCCTCGCTGACTTCATAGCTGAATTCACGGGCGAAGAACCTCTCGACCAGCCTAAACCAACAGAACAAAACAGCCAGGCTACAGGGGGAAGCTGGAAGCTATTCGTTGATGGAGCCTCCAACTCAAAGGGGGCAGGAGTAGGAATTGTTCTCATCACTCCAGAAAATGCAGTCCTCGAGCAAGGAATTAGGCTGGGATTTGCAGCCTCCAACAACGAAGCAGAATACGAAGCCTTAATTGCAGGTCTCCAAAGGGCGCAAACTCTAGGAGCAAAGCATTTACAGGTATTCGGAGACTCACAACTAGTTTCCAATCAGATAAGTGGAGACTACAACACAAAGGACGAGAGGATGGCAGCCTACCTCTCGTTGGTAAAAAATTTGATGACAAACTTTGAAGAAATCAACATCCAGCAGTTTCCCAGGGGGCAGAACAGCCACGCTGATGCTTTGGCAGCCCTGAGCTCGGCAGTTGATTCCAGCCTTAAAAGGATAATCCCTATCGATTTCCTTAGCTACCC
This sequence comes from Sambucus nigra, assembly GCA_949130495.1. Lineage (NCBI taxonomy): Eukaryota > Viridiplantae > Streptophyta > Magnoliopsida > Dipsacales > Adoxaceae > Sambucus > Sambucus nigra. Next base: position 311,982,417 of record OX422211.1, read on the forward strand.
GAGCATTCACCGCGAGCTAACAAAAGCGAAACAAATACTCCAATTGGAACCAGCCCCTAGCTGGATGGATCCCTTAAGAGGCTATTTGAAGAACGGAACGCTCCCAGATGATAAAAGGACCGCCCACCAGATAAGAGTCAAAGCTGCTCGCTTTCACTTGTCCACGGGAGGCGACTTGTATAAAAGATCTTTCTCCGGCCCCTACCTTAGATGCGTCCACCCAGGCGAGGTCGAGACAGTGCTTCACGAGCTTCACGAAGGAATCTGCGGAAGTCACGTCGGAGGAAGATCTCTAGCCTTCCGAGCAATGAAGGAAGGTTACTGGTGGCCGTATTTGCAAAGGGACTCCGCAGTATATGTCCGCAGATGCCTAAAATACCAGCGAATTGAAATCCCTGACCAGCCCCTGGCCTTTTGCCCAGTGGGGAATGGACATCGTGGGACCTCTACCCACCGCTGCCGGCAATCGCAAATACCTGTTGGTCGCCACCGATTACTTTACCAAGTGGATCGAGGCAGAACCTCTGGCGAACATCCGAGATGCTGACATGATGAAATTCATATGGAAAAATATAATCACTCGATTCGGGATCCCCAGAACCATCATCACTGACAATGGGACACAGTTCGAAAGTGGCCCCTTTCAGGACTTCTGCGACCAACACGGAATCAGGCACCACTTCAGCTCGGTAGCTTATCCTCAGAGCAACGGACAAGCTGAGGCTTCCAACAAAACAGTGATCGTAGGATTAAAAAAGCGGTTAGAACGAGCAAAAGGCGCGTGGACTACCGAGCTACCACATGTCCTATGGGCATACAGAACGACTCCCGGACGAGCCACAGGTCAGACGCCATTCTCACTAGCATATGGTATGGAAGCGGTCATCCCATTAGAAGTAGGATTGCCTACAATGAGATCCGACCTTGTCGAGCAGAATCAGAACGATCAGGCTTTGCTCGCTGAACTCGACTTGGCCGACGAGCGCAGAGAACTTGCCCTAGTAAAACTAGCGAGTTATCAGCAACAGCTCGCGAAGCACTACAGCAAAAAGGTCAATCCGAGGAAGTTCGAAATTGGAGACTATGTCCTAAGAAAGGTCCTGGGCAACACAGTGAAGCCATCAGATGGTAAACTGGGCCCAAACTGGGAAGGACCTTATGAAATAATTAGAGACGACCTGCAAGGTGCCTATCATTTGAAAACGATGGAGGGCAGAGAGATACCACGAGCATGGAACGCAGCTAATCTCAAGAAATTCTACTTTTAGGAGTTCTATTGTTAGATCTTTTATTGTACTTATTTTGGGAAAAGACAGTTTATTTCTCTACTCACCAATAAAAATCTCTCAGTTGATTACTCTCTAAAAGTATAACAATTATATCTTATTGCACATCCTTTTCAAATCACAGGTATAATAGTTGACATAGCAGGGGAAAACCCCTCCTCAGGTCATCGTCACGAAGCACGACAGACCTCTTAGCATTGCCCATGGCAATATATGAAGCCCTACAGAGTATTCTTAGGCATCAAACCTACTTTGGTTAAACAAAATCCTGACCGGATGAAGACATCCAAAAACAGGTGTGTCCTCGCCAATTGCCCCTCTTAGACCTAAGGGAGTGTGACGACCGACCTAAAAGGTAAAGAGAGAGCACAATGGTATTCTTAAATACTGGACTGGGCGGACACTCACATGACAAGATAAAGATTGTGAAGCTGCAAAAATATAACAGAGATTGGATAAACACGTTTAGTCGGCAAAAACGCCCAAAACTCAAACTTTCCATTAATCTTTTATATTTACAAACAATAATGGTACATGTTTAGTCGGCAAAAACTCGCCCAAAGCATTTACAATTATTAAAAAACAAAATATCAAGAAGGAGGAAGCCTCCGAGCAAGGTAATCAGCAACCTTAGCTCTCCTCCCGTCATCAGGGGCAGGATCGAATTCCTCAACAACTTCATTTGTGTCCAACTCCAGTAGCCGCCGAGGAATAGCATCGATAGGAATCCATCGGTCATCTCGCCTAAATGGATTGGGCATCAGAGTAGAGGGAGACATCTCATGCCGATACCACAATATCGAATTTCTTGGCACCTGCAGCTCTTTGAGAGCACTCAACCACCCCCTGATGAAGGAAAGCTCCTCGAACTCTGATAATCTTGTGGGAGCATCTAGCCAGCCCTGATCATAGCCATCAGTCCACACTTGGCGAGGGCCCTTCTTAAATAAATGCCGCAGACGGGTGACGTCCCTCTGAAGCCCAGCAGCAGTTACGTAAGCTCGCTGAACATCGCCCCGCAGCTCCTCCATCTCCCTCTCACGCCGCTCCTCAGTTTCACTACTCCTACCCCGCGTACTCCTGCCAGCTCGCGGGAGGGGTGGCCGAGCAGCTCGCGATGAGGAAGAACCTTGCAGGACTGCCGAAGCGGTGCTCGGCGAATGCTCCTTAAGCTTCAAGACCTCCCGCCTCAGGTCGTCATTCTCCCGCTGAAGAAACTCCACGACCTGATTGATCTCGGTAGCCTCCAGTAACTTTACTCTCAGCTCGCTGACTTCTTCTTGCACTGAAGCTCCGATCTCTCCCATTTCCTGGAGCCTGTCCTTCAATTTAGCCACCAGCTCGGACTGATCCTTATACTTCTGGTTCCTTGATTTAGCAAACCTACAGAGCCTAGCAAAAGCCTGGCGAACTGCAGGGCTTGCATTAGGACCCAGAGTCCTACCCAATTGGGAGGTAACAGGAATATAATCATCCACATCAACCAACTACAAAGAAAGGAAGAGAACAAAAAGAAATCAGCATAAACAAAAACAAAGCCTTTTTATTGATAATGAGCGAGGTTACATCAGAACAAAAAAAGGAAAAAATTACAAAGAAATCCCTATCACTTAGCAACCTCGGTGGACGGACCCTCGTCCTTATCAGCATCAGCAGGGGCGTTACCCTCTGCAGAGGTGTGCACTGCCCCCTCGACCAAGGAAGCATCAGCAAGAGTCGCCTGAGAAGCAGGATTGACCCCTTCAGCAGTTGGAGCTGGCTCCTCATCCACAACTGGCTTGGGCCCTGGATCATGTTCGTCAAAAAGTGGGGATGCAACATCCACCCCTGCAGCCACAAGGGCCTTGTTCCACCCCTTCTTGAAGTTCAGACGGCTAATATAGCCTATCTGAACCTCGGCGTCTTCATATGCAGCAGCCCAGCCAGAATTGTATGAATCTTCTTTAACAGTGGCTGCCTGGGCCTTCTCCGCTTCCAGCTGCTCGGCAAGAACCCTGTTCTTCTCCACAAAGTCCAGCTTGCTAGAGCAGACCTGGTCATACGACTTCCTCAGCTCGCCGAGCTCCCTGACAGCATTATCTCTCTCGCGAGCAGAATTAGCAAGGGCCAAGGCAGAAGAAGCTCGAGCCGCATCAGCAGCCTTCAGATCGGCCTCCAGCTGAGAACCCCTGGCCACCAGAGTAGAATTCTGCTGCTCCAGCTCGCTGTTCCTTCTCAACAGCTCGTCGCGAGAGCGATAGAGCACAGCGAAGTCAGTCACAAACTGCAGAAAATAAGGGAAAGATCAGAAAGAAGAAACCATCAAAACAGATTAGAAGAAGTTGAGAAGTAGAAAAGAAACCTTACCAAGGCAAGCCTCTGGCTAGCTTGCAAGGCCAGTTGATCAGACCCTGACGCCCTTTCGTGATCTGCAGGGAGGACTGCCCTCTCAAGCAGCGCAGGGGCAAGTTGAGGAGAGGTGGCCACCGAAGCCCCCTCAGGTAACGCAGATACTGGGACCAAGGCTTGACCGGTCTTGGTCCTCAGTTCCATCTTCCTCCTCTCCTCCTCCTTCTCTTTCTCCCTCCTCTTTCTCTCTTCCACCCTCTTCCTCTCCTCCTCCTTTTTCTTCTCCCTCTCCCTCGCCTGCTCCTCATCTCTCTTCTTCTTCTCTTGCTCTTGAGAGGAAAGCCGAGAACTAGTAGCTATGGCCCCGGAGACAGTCTTCGATTTTTTGGACCTCTGTGCAAGAAGCACATCATCATCATCATCATCATCCCGGATTAGATTCTTCCTGGGAGGCATTTCTTCACCTGGACTGCTGGTAGTACTCGATGAACTGCTACTATCAGCACTGCCTCCACCCAAGTTACTCACAACACCTGCAGGCTCGCTCTCCGAGCTGCTCTCCTCCTCGTCCAATTGGATGGGTTCAGCAGAAATCTCTTCGGAAGAGTCAAAGTCCGGAACACTTTCCACAGGTCGGGCTATGAAGCTGGAGCCTGTGTTCTTGTATTCAAGCAGAAAAGCAGCAGACCTAGGATGCTCGCCGTCACCCAAAGGTTCCCTGATGTTCCAAGCTTTCACCAGTTCCGAGATACGAACCTCGCTGAGAGCTGGCTCCAAATTCTTTATCTTTGCTGAAAAAGAGAAAGCAAGGAGAAGTTAGAGAAATCACAAAGTCCGCAAAGGTTGAAACAATAATACAACATCTACCTATATATTCTTCCCCATAAAAGGGAATAGTGAACCTCTCAGACCTCGACCCTTCAAATTGAGGGGAGTACTGCCAGTTCCTAACGAGAAACCCTTCTTGCCAGTAGTCCTTATGGGAATCAGGTAAATTTACTACCAAAACCCTATCAGGGCTCCTAGCCTTAAGGTACAGAACACCTGAACTCGTACGAGAAAAAGAATAACAAAAGTAGACCTCGGCAAGCCCTAACCTTGTGTCGTACAATTGATTTATCCTGTGCACACCGTTCACTATTTTCCATACATTAGGTGAACATTGTGCAGGCACAATACCAAAATAACTAAAAAAGTGCAGAAACAAACCATTAGGGGGAAAGGTGAGACCCCCCTGGGAGAGCAACAGGACGTGAATCCAATGTGCATCCTCTATGTCCCTAACGTTCCTAGGCGGCGAGGCACAACACTCAATCTCTACCCACTCAGGAATACCGTAGAATTTTCTAAACTCAGTTACCGACCTATTTCCAATCTTCGCCATTGGAAAAATACAAGAAAAACTATAAACTTAAGAAAAAGGGCACGAAAGACTTACAGGACAGAAGATCAGATCAAAAGGCGAAGAAGCGACGAGAGTGGAGACCGAAAACAGAAGGTACAAAACTCAAGAGTTCTCAGAAGATAGAAGATTGCTGGAAGAGCTGGAACGACGAAGAAAAAATGTGTCTTATTCCAACAAGCCTTCAAAACTAATCATAACGCACAGATAGCGAAGCGGGTGCCGCCAAAGCAACTTCACAGTTTCAAAGAAATCAACTATCACTGCTGATCATTTAAATTCATCGGACCCATAAAGAACGGCCCAACAAATTCAGGGGCAATTGTGGGTACCCCGATTGTATCACCATAAGGCCTGGACGAGTAGCCCATCCTCAGCGGCCCAAAACCCAGGCCCATCACCTCTGGTATTCATCTATTTACTCCACGATGCTATGAAGAGAAGTTGTGGGGGTACACGATCCCATGAAAGGGAGATGGCTAATAAAGAGGAACCTATCACCCCCACTACTCCAACACATACATGTATAAATTAAACCCCAAGTCCGGGGCAAAGGACAAGTTGTATTCTCTGTACTTACTCTTCAGAATATAGAGAAATAACACTGACTGAACCACCGTGGACGTAGGCACTTCTTTGCTGAACCACGTATCTTCGTTGTTGTGTGATTGGTCTTTTATTTATTTTTTCTTGGTTGTCACCTCTTTCATATTTATTTGTGCTGCATAATAATTGCATCTACAGTTACAAACAATATTATCTAAGGGATGATCTTTAGAAACCCAATTAGGTACTTCGGGTGTCTTAGTTAGTGAAGGGTCATCTGTCTAAATAGATTCATAAGCAAAATTGTATTCAGTCTCATCCACTATAGTTGGCCCTTGTTATTTACTCTCGACATTAGAGTCACTCACTATCACATGTATCGATTCCATTATGACTTTAGTACTCAAATTATGAATGCGATAAGCCCGACTATTAGGGGAGTAACCCAAAATATGGTTTTATCACCATGGGTTTTAAATTTTGATAGGTGTTCTCTGTCTTTACAAACATAACAAATACTCACAAAAAGTTCAAATAATATTACAAGTTGGGATTTTTGCCATACCAAAGTTCATAGGGCGTTTCTTTTGTCTTTTTACGAAGGTAAACTTTATTGATAACATTACATGTTGTTTGAACTGCCTCAACCCAAAAGTATTTTGACAAGTTCTTAGCATGTATCATTACCCTAGCCAGTTTTTGGATTGTACGATTTTTACGTTCGACAACACCAATCTGCTGAGGTCTTTTAGGTGCACTGAACTCGTGTAAGTTACCATTATAGTTACAGTATTCTGTTATGCCTAATCTTTAAATGCACCTCCTCTATCGCTACATATTCGATTGACTTGGATATCTTTTTCATTTTTTATTCTTGAAAGAATGTTTAAAAATTCTCTGAATGTATCAGATTTTTGTTTTAAAAAGGCTACCCAAGTAAATCGAGTGAAATCATTCACCATGAATAAAATATAACTGTTACCACAAAGGCTTAAAGTTAGGAAAGGCCCCATAAGATCCATGTGGATTAGCTATAAAGGTTTTGTTGTTAACGTTTATTTAACTTTGTTCTGTGAAGATTTAACAATTTTTCCTTCCTGACATGGCCCACAAACAACATTTGTAAAGGGGTGACGGTCCCCGAAAATCCCAATTTTAAATTCTAAACAAAATTTTTAAATGATTTAAAAATTAAAGTGAAATTAAATTAAACCAAACAAATAATTAAATTGCCACTTAAACAAAATTTAATCCAATTCAGGTTCTAAATTATGCCAAAAGACTTAAGCACGCATTTTGCCAAATTAATTATGCCAACTTGAATTAAATTAAATTAAAATTATTCAAACTTAATTTAGCACTAAAATTACACTAAAGTTGTGATTAAACCAATTTTTATCTTTTTAGTCCTACTTATGCATCTAAGTGAGTTTGCAAGATAAAAAGAAATCACAACACACACAAGGCGCAATGTACGAAGGAAACCCACAACGGGAAAAACCTCGGACGACCCAACCTATAAATCTACTCAGTACGGTATTTTTACAAAGACATGACCGAAGAACTTACAACAATGACTCAACTCTCTTCAAGCCTTGATGCTTCTTCATTCTTCAACCTCCGCCTAGTAGATAACGTTGGAATCCACCAACATCTCAAAATCCACCAATGGGGCTCAGCTACCGTTAAGCACACATGAAGCCTCTCTCCATATGCGTACCGCAACTCAAATGAACGGAATCCACCGCATGAAACTTTCTCTTTGTTGGGATGAAAAAGATACCCGGTGCCAAAAAATGATCTCACAAGAAATAATATATATCTGAACTTGGATAAAAACAAACTATGGGTGTAAATTTTTGTTTTGGTAGAAATTAATCCATTGAAAATCAACAACACAAATGGGAATTTTTGGTTTAGGAATTTGTATCTCAAAGGCCCCTTGAAAATATAAAAAGTCTCTTGAAAAACTTTGTTCTCACACATATTAAAGCTGGTAAAAACTTAGTGGGGAAATGGAAAGTTAGAAAAAAAAACTGCTAAAAAATAGTTCCCGCCCAGGTCGTTCGAATGACCTTTTGATGTTGTTCAAACGACTTAGTTCAAAAGAACTTCTAACGAAAAAACAAATTTAAAATATAAAATCTCATTAGATGTCTTGTTAGATATTTCGTTCGAACAATGGTGTTCTAATGAACTATCTAACCAGAAAACAGAAAAAGATAGCCAATTTTCGTTCGAACGACCTCGTTTGAACAAGAAAAATATCGTTCGAACAACATTTCAAAAAATCCAAAATTGCTTCTAAAGACCAAAACTTTTATGGAAAGATTGAAAATGATTTTCTGAAAAAAAATCATTATGACAAAAGATTTATAAAAATGACACCCATAAAAAATATATATCCAAGGCTCAATATATATTTAATGCTTTTATACCTTTAGAGACCTTGGACTTGAAATGTTGATGACAAAAAGGCTTGGTACATAAACCGACAATGATGCTATCTTCAAAATCTTGGCCGCTACGTCTTCAACTCAAACGTCATAGGCTTGAACGGATATGACAAAGTACTATCCTATGACTTAATTAGTTTTGTTAGGAATTAGGCCAATTCTACAAATTGACTCGATTTAAAATTTACCTTTGGAAATCTCCCCCTTTGTCCATTCCGGGACAAAACCCAGAACAAAAATCCTATGGGCCGTCAATATCTTCTAAAAGGACACAAACCCTCCCAAAATAACCAATACAGACGCTTGACTAGACACATGGGATAAAATTATTTGCCACTTTAAAAGGTTGCCACTAAAGATGAGAACCTGAACACTTAAACACACCACCAAAACTCATAGGGAATATGAAAATATAAAGTGCATAAATAAATAAATAAATTCTCCCCCATTATCTAACATGATTTACCTAAGAAAGACGTCTCCCCTAAGTTAGATCTCCCCAAATCAAAAGGTTTAGATACCATTTCTCTCCCTTTTTGTTTAAGAATAGACAAAGATTAAAATGCATATATTAACTCATTTCTTCCCAATTAAAATCAAATACACCCCCTAAATGAAACAAGGGATGTGATTAATGAAAACCAGGTATAGCATGCAATGGTCAATGAAGTGACAAGAATAATAAAGTACATGGTATGAGAAGCAACTAATCCAACACAAAGATTAATAAATACCAACTATGATGCGATAAACAAACGATACCAAATAGAATAAATTAAAATAAGCACGAAATATCAATAGAAACAAGGTGAATACCTATTTTGACATGAATCATAAATGGACTATATAGCAAGGTAAAGACTCAAAAATAAAAGAAATACCACACACACACACACATATATATATACACACCAAAGATACCAATAACGCACACACACACATATATATAGGTATAAACACCACACACGACACAAAATAAATTAAGCTTTCCACACTCATATGAAAAAAATGTGTCTAAATAACATGTGGTAAACGGAAGTGAAGGGGTGTGAACAAGCAATAAAAGAATTAAAACCCAATCACTTAAACATGTTCACAGAGTTCTTATTTGATTGCAAAACTTTATCCAACTTAAATATAGCCTCATGTGACAAGATAAAGTGAACTCAATGAACAAACACACACAATGCACACAAGCCTATAATTTTGATAATTCTACAAACCAATAGAGTCATGACAAAAAGATCATAACTAGGATACATTGTCATTGTGAAAACTTGTTGATATATCCATCCAAACAACATCAAATATAATAATTCTTTTCTTTTCTTTTGAATGATCATATCAAACTCAACTACTTTGGCCTTGGTTAATTTTAACAATGCCACATTTTTAGGCCATATTTCAATGGTGGTTCTTCACCCAAAGTAATTTTGTCTTTCGCAGCTCAATTCCATTGATGAATAACTACACAGGATAAATATTTTTCTATTTTTTTAAATTCGGGCAATGGTTCTTACATGCACAAATCCTCCATAGTCATAGCAACATGTAGATGACTAAATTGATAGGATAACATCTCACTTAGCTCAAATATACATGTGAATTTAAAGATCAAATGAGCTCGTGCATGTATAAATAGAGGCATATAAAAAGAGAATCCAATAAGCAAGTCAAAGTCAAACTACTCCATGCAAGCATGATAAAGAACACTTTAAGGATTGAAAATCTTAACCAAACGTTCTAGCCACATGGAAACGGGGATGATATTGGATTCAAACATAAGTATATCTTACATAAAATGTGTAAAACTAAAATACACAAAATAGAAAATCTTTTTTGAGTTTTTCAAAATTTTAAACAAACACAAAGATAACCAAAAAAAATAAAAAATAAAATCTTTTTGTATTTTTCAACTAAGACACAATAAATAAAAATTAAATACAAAAGATACACAAGTCATAATTCTATCAACACATATATGATGAAACAAAGACTAGAAAATGACAAACATACAACTAACAAGAATATATCCTGAGGCACAAAAGCTAGTGTATGCAAACAAAACTAACACAATCAACCTTTGGATTTAGCAGGTGAGGAATCATGTGAAAGAAAATGAGAATCATAAAGTCTATCATGTAAAGTTTCCAAATCGGATCGCCTAACCCACGCAAGTGAATAACGATGCTCTCGGGATTTGATGACCTTGGTGACTCTACCCTTTGACTTTCTAGGACCATTTATAAGATCAAAATAAAATTTCCTAAGGTGACCTTCCAACCACAATGTGTGCAAGTGAAAACATGGCGTGAAGTGTGACCTAATGATTAATTTTTCAAAGTGTTCCTAGACGATTCTCTCAAAACTATAGTTTTAGCTTTATTAACGGAAGTATCTTCAGTATTGAAGCCAATACCACACTTGTCGTCTTTGATTTGGACGGCCCCTAAGATTTTATCTAATTTCTCTGACCTACACTCCAAATCAAATTTGACCCGCTAGAGACTTTCAATTTCTCTTCAAGTTCTACTATTAGAGACTCAAGTGAACATCTTCTCTCTTCAGACTCGATAAGCTATTTCTTCATAGCCTCCATTAAACCTCTAAGGCTATCTCTTTCACCTTCTATGTACTCTAGCTTCTCACGAAGAATTATTTCACGTGCCTTAAGGTCTTCAACTAAAACACTCTCATTATTAGCCATGGCACGTTCTCCCAGTTTAGCTTCCAACCTTAAGTTAGCCCTTTTTAATTTCAATGATCCCGCATATAACTCATGGAAGGTCACTTGAAGTTCACTCTTCTCTACCTCTTTTTCATTCCCACTCTCTTCTCCACTCTATTTACCATCAAAATCTTGGGATTCACAAAAAATAGCCTCGAACGTGTCATGTAAAGGAATATCTTCATGGGAAGATTCATTGTTAATGCTCACACGACTTGCCAAGAATGCGGTGAAAAACGCTCAATGGGGGAATCGAGTCCCTTTTCTGGTTCACTATCACTAAGGGTGTCATTATATGAAATTGGTTGATTTCCCTCCTTCCTTAGTTTAGTAGGACACTCGAATACCCTATGGCCATAACCCTCATAACCATAACACCTGTTTGACTCGTCCCTATTAAGATCTTCATTATGATTTTTATGAAATCTCTCGGCTTTACTATGCTTAGACGTCTCATAATTCTTAAAATCATTTTTAGGTTTCTCTTTATTAGTCTTGAGAAATTTTCTAAACTTCCTAAAAAATAAAGCCATAGCTTCCGAGTCAATCTCAAAATCATGCACTACGGATGTGTGTATAACATTTGGGATGTTCCTAATCCACCACCCACCTATAGCGCCGTCAGCATTGTAATGTATGTTTCCTATTAATGGGCATGAGGGTCGGATTCTTTTTGATACTGGGGCATCACATCCATTCATTAAAATCAGGTTTGCTCGAGTCATCGATTTGTTAGAGATCGTCGGTAGTCTCCTTATCTGTGTAGAATAATCGATGTTTAGTGGGTCACTTATACACTCAATCTGTAGAGGAGTAGAGATTGTTACTGGGAGACAATGTTTAGAAGTGGACCTTCTAGTATTAGATATGAAGGGATATAATGCTATCTTAGGCATGGATTGGTTGGCACGATATAGGGAAATAATTAATTATTTTGAGAGGACCGTAGTGTTCTCCATTCCAGAGCAAGAGATGTTTTTGGTAGCAATACCTCTTCCCGAGGTACGGTCGTGCACTCATTTATACTACATTGAAGAGGAGACCTCACAGTATATGGTGATTTCGTTAGACTCGATTCCAGACGTGAGGAACTTTGAGGATGTATTTCAGGATATACCGGGGTTACCACCCACCTGGGAGATTAAGTTCGTTATTGGTTTCACATCGGGTGTGAAGCTGATTACCCGAGCCCCTTATCGCATGGACCCCTTAGAGATGCATGAGTTAAGAGAGCAGATTCAGCAGCTTCTGGGCCAGGGTCGTATTCGACGGAGCACATCATCGGGGGGTTCCCCTGAGCTGTTTAGGAAGAAGAGGGATGGCTCGCTCGACTTTTGCGTAAACTACAGGGAGATGAATAAGGTCACGATACGAAATAAGTATCTGCTGTCAAGAATCGATGACCAGTTTAATTAGTTGACAGGGGCACCGTACTTCACTAAAATTAATTTGAGATCAGGATATCATCAGTTGCGCATTCGGGAGGAAGATGTTCCTAAGACTATCTTTTGTCACTGTATGGTTCCTATGAGTTCATGATGATGTCGTTCGGGCTCACTAATGCACCAATAGTGTTCATGGATCTCAACAACATTGTATTGATGGAGTTCCTCGACCAGTTTATCATTTATTCATATATGAAATTTTGGTATACTCGCACATGGGGGAGGAGCACGTAGAGCATCTGTGTATAGTTCTACAGACACTGCGGGACCACCAGTTGTATGCCAAATTTGAGAAGTGTTAATTTTGGTTATGAGAGGTGCGATTTCTAGGCCACATTGTGTCAGATCACGGTATTCGTGTTGATCCGATCAAGGTATCATTGGGGAAGGAGTGGGGATAACCCATGACCTTGATCGAGATTAGGAGTTTTATAGGGTTGGCTGGGTAATATCGCTACTTTATTAAGGGATTTTCAAAGATTATGGGCCCTTTGAGAAATCTGACTCGCAAGGAGGTACCATTTGTATGAATTGACCATTGCCATTTAGCTTTAGATGAGCTAAATGACAAATGGACATCAATGCTTGTACTTGCTTAGCCTAGAGGAGGGTTGGAGTACCGAGTCTATACTAATGCATCCTTGTATGGACTTGAGAAATAGAGGGATATAACTTATGTGTATCAGAAGCTTAAGACATATGAGAGGAGTTACCCTACCCACGACCTGGAGCTAGCAGTGGTTGTCTTTTCTTTAAGGATATGGAGACACTATTTTCTAGTATAGAAGTTCACGTTGTTCACGGATCATAAGTCATTTCTGTATTTTTTCACACAGAAGGATCTGAACATGAGACAGAGGCGGTGGTTAGATTTCATGAAGGATTACCAGTTTGATATACAGTATCATCCTGGTAAGGCTAACATGGTGGCTGATGCATTGAGTCGGCGACCTACAGGAGACTTGACAGAGGTTTGAAAGGCGAAGTGGAGTGAACTTAGGCACGTTGATAAAGTCGACAGGGTGTATATAGTAGTTTTAGCTATCACTCCTGAGATTATCATGCGGGTGGTGGTAGCACAAGCAAAGGATCAGTTATGCTAGGACAGGTTGCGATAATTTTTAGCAGAGGATGTAGAGTCTTACTCTATCAGCTCAGAGGGAGGTCTACATTTTAATGGGATGTTAGTCATGCTTGAGGATGAGGATTTGAGTCATGCTGTTATGACTGAGTCCTATGGTTCGAGATTCACGGTACAACCCAGCGGGGATAAGATGTACCAGGACATAAGGAGGAAGTACTGGTATTCAGGGATGAAGCGAGTCATAGAAGAATTTGTCTTAAATTGTGTTACCTGCCAGCATGTGAAAGTTGACCATCAGAGACCTTCAGGGATGCTTCAGCCACTTGAGATTATCGTGTGGAAGTGGGAGAAAATTTTTATGGACTTCATTACGGGGTTGCCGACATCGCAGAGGGGTAAAAATTCCATATGGGTGATAGTCAATCAGTTGACTAAGGTAGCCCATTTCTTGCCAGTTCGTTGACTAAGGTAACAATTCCATATGGGTAACAATTCCATATGGGTGATAGTCGATCAGTTGAGATGATGCAGTATGCACAGTTATTTATAGCGAAGATAGTTAAGCTACACGGGGTGCCGATGAACATCGTATCTGATAGAGATAAGATATTCATGTATCACTTTTGGCAATGCTTTCAGGAGGCCATGGGCACAGACTTGCAATTAAATACCACCTATCATCCACAGACAGACCCGCAAACTGAGATGGTAAATTAGATGCTCGAGAATATACTGAGGATGGGAGCGATATCTTCCATTGGTAGAGTTTGTATATAACCATTCTTATTAATTTACTATCGGCATGACACCGTTGGAGGCACTTTATGGGCTCACCAATGCACCAATAGTGTTCATGGATCTCAACAACATTATATTCATGGAGTTCCTCGACCAGTTTGTCATTTATTCATAAATGATATTTTGGTATACTCACGCACGGAGGAAGATCACGCAGAGCATCTGTGTATAGTTCCACAGACACTACGGGACCACCAGTTGTATGCCAAATTTGAGAAGTGTTGATTTTGGTTATGAAAGGTGCAATTTCTAGGCCACATTGTGTCAGATCACGATATTCTTGTTGATTCGATCAAGGTATCGTTGGGGAAGGAGTGGGGACAACCCATGACACCGATCGAGATTAGGAGTTTTCTAGGGTTGACTGGGTATTATCGCCACTTTATTAAGGGATTTTAAAAGATTATGGGTCCTTTGCGAAATCTGATTCGCAAGGAGGTACCATTTGTATGAAGTGACCATTGCCATTTAGCTTTTGATGAGCTAAAGGACAAATGGACATCAACGCTTGTACTTGCTTTGTCTAAGGGAGGGTTGGAGTACCGAGTCTATACTGATGCATCCTTGTACGAACTTGGGGGTGTGTTGTAGCAGGAATAGATGGCTATAGCTTATGTGTCTCAGAAGCTTAAGACATATGAGAGGAGTTACCCCACCCACGACCTGAAGCTAGAAGTGGTTATTTTTTCTTTGAGGATATGAAGACACTATTTTCTAGTATAGAAGTTCACATTGTTCACGGATCATAAGTTTCTTATGTATCTTTTCACATAGAAGGATCTAAACATGAGACAGAGTCAGTGGTTAGAATTTATGAAGGATTACCAGTTTGATATACAATATCATCCTGATAAGGCTAACATGGTGGCTAATGCTTTGAGCCGGTGATCTATGGGAGAATCAACAGAGGTCTAGAAGGCGAAGTGGAGTGAACATAGACACGATGATAAAGTCGACAGGGCGTGTATAGTAGTTTTAGTTATCACTCCCGAGATTATCATGAGGGTGGTGGGAGCACAATCGAAGGATCAGTTATGCTAGGACAGGGTGAGATAATTTTTAGCATAGGGTGCAAAGTCCTACTCTATCAGCTCAGAGGGAGGTCTATATTTTAATGGGATGTTAGTTATGCTTGAGGATAAGGATTTGAGGCATGCTGTTATGATTGAGTCCTATGGTTAGAGATTTACGGTACAACCCAGCGGGGATAAGATATACCAGGACATGAGGAGGAAGTACTAGTAGTCAGGGATGAAGCGAGTCATAGAAGAATTTATCTTAAATTGTGTTACCTGCCAGCTTATGAAAGTTGACCATCAGAGACCTTCAGGGATACTTTAGCCACTTGAGATTACCGTGTGGAAGTGGGAGAGCATTTCTATAGACTTCATTACAGGGTTGCCGACATCGCAGAGGGGTCACAATTCCATATGGGTGATAGTCGATCGGTTGACCAAGGTAGCCCATTTCTTGTCGGTTCTCAACGACTTTGAGACGATGCAGTACGCACAATTATTTATAGCGTAGATAGTCAAGCTGAACGGGGTGCCGATGAACAGCGTATCTGATAGAGATAAGATATTCACGTCTCACTTTTGGCAATGCTTTTAGGAGGCCATGGGCACATACTTGAAATTGAGTACCACCTATCATCCATAGACAGACCCGCAGACTGAGAGGGTAAATCAGATGCTCGAGGATATACTGAGGATGTGCTTTTGGGATTTTGAGGGAGGATGGGAGCGATATCTTCCATTTGTAAAGTTTGCGTATAACCATTCTTATCAATTTACTATCGGCATGGCACCGTTGGAGGCACTTTATAGGAGACTTTGTCGTTTGCCCACTTGTTGGTTAGAGGTGGGGGAGAACAAGTTATTGGGGCCAGAAACGATTCAAGAAATGACTGTCAAGATTGAGTTGATTCGATAACGTATTTGAATAGCTCAAGATAGGTAGAAGAGTTATCCCAACACTGATCGGGGACATATGGAGTTAGAGGTTAGCGACCAGGTATTGGTGCGGGTGTCTTCCAAGAAGGGGGTGATGAGATTCGGCAATAAGGGGAAACTCGCACTGAGGTGTGTGGGACCTTCCCTATCATTGAGAGAGTGGGACCGGTAGCTTATAGACTAGGTTGGCAGAAGGACCTTCGGTGGATACATAACGTGTTTCACATGGGATCGCTGAAGAAATACCAGAGGGAAGAGAGAGATTTTCGGCACGTTCCACTCGAGGAAATTGACTTACAACCATACGTCTCTTATGAGGAGACACCCGTAGCTATTCTAGATCATAGTGAGCGCAAGCTGCGGTCGAAGGTGGTACCACAAGTTATAGTTGAGTGGGGACATCACAGTGTCAACGAGTCTACTTGGGAGCGGGAGGATGACATGCGAGACCAGTATCTAAAGTTATTCGACGCAGGTACGATCTAATTTTAGGGACCAAATTCCCCTGTAAAGGGGGAGTATGTAACACCTCATATTTTTTGGGCATTTAATATTTAATTAATTCGGCTAAGTTTAAATTACTTGTGTATCATAATTTAATTCAATTAATTACTATTGGTATTTATTTCAATATTAAACGGGAGAGTAAATTGTTAATATTTATGGAAATTCAGTTACTAAATGATTATTAATAATTTATTTACGTCGTAGAGAGTAGTAGTGACGTATCATTTGGCATAGACTATATTTGGTTCGTGATAAGAACTTTTGGTAAATTAATTTGGATGATAATTCTGAGTGTGTGGATGAGTCCGGTTAGGTCGAGATAGTCAAAAAAGGGTACCCGAGTATAGTAAATGGGTCTCGGAGCATTTTTAGGCCTCACCAGGGTCACATGGGAGTGTTTGGGCCATTTTAATAAAGCCCAAAAACGGGATTGACTTACTAAAACATAAAATTGAGAGGGTGTGGAATCCATAACTCATTTATGAAACCCTAATTAAGTAAAGGAGAAAAAAGGGAGAATTCGAAGAACTCTTGGGAGCCAAAAGCAAGAACAAGTGTGGGTGTTTTTCATCAAATACTCATCTACACCGAAGGATTCGGACCCTACAAACCCTTAAAGGAAAGTGGTTAAACTTAATTTTAAATTAATTTCAGATTTCAATTCATATCATAGTGGGTGTGATGAATACAAATCATTTTGGGTTGGGTTGATATCTAAAGTGGGTTTCAAATAATTTAAATTTGTGAATTGTAAAGGATATGGTAATTTGATTGATTAACCTTCGATCTATGTGGGCGTTTCAATTAAGATCGGGGTTCTTTAAATCTTAGGTAGGTATGGATTTTTTAAGATTTATTCGAAGAATTCTGGGTAGAGAGTTAACAGAACATAGATACTGCTCGAAGAAGGGGGATATGAAACCTAGGGTAGTTCAAATGACCCGGGTTTCATTCACGTGAGATCCATTATCGTTCAAATGACATATGGTCTCCTTCGAATGATGTGATTAATTTTGGCCACTATTTCTTTCTCTTACAGTTTGGCTTGGAATGGATTAAAAGGGTTTTCAACTGGGTAGTATACTTTGGGTTGGGTTGAAAATGTCTACAACTGGGTAGTTTTTTTTATCTTGGTATTAGTTGAGGTTATTATGTGTAGGGATATGTTTTAAAAATGTCTCAATTAGTATCTAGGCATTTCATATTTATCCTAGATTCTAGAATATATGTCGTATATCGCTACAGTCAGCTCGTCTCAGCACGATCATGTTTCGACGACCTCAATTTGAATTTGACATTATTTTACACACCCATTTTCATCAACATCGTGCGTCATGGTCATCATCTTCAATATCGTGCATATGGGTCTTCATCGTGTCATGGTATATAGGATTTTAAAAAGATTGGAAAACCGAATTGATCTATTTTTTCTCGAAATCAAACCGATATAATAGCATTTGAAACTATACATAATTTGGCAGATCGAACCGATCTAGAGCTCAAGAAAAATGAACTGATCTAGTTAGTTATTTTATATAAGAATAGTCATCTATCCGAGCCGATCTATTTAAACAGAAATCCGGATGACCGAACCGATCCAGTGATCCTTTTCGAATCGGTCCGACTGGTTAAAAAATCTGGCGCATCAGATTTTGTTTTCTTCTATAAATTCCCACTTCGGAGTTTGTTTTGTGTAAGAAATTGAGGAAACACTTTATTGACCTAGTACTTCAAGTCTTCATATATTTAAAACATAAACACTTTTAGATTCACAAACACTCACAATCATATTTGTGAATCGTTCTAAACCTAGTCATACCCATTCGTGGAGCATCTTGTGTTGAGAAAACGGTTCTCTACACTATTGAACTTGGAGCGTCTTAAGGGAGCTCTTATTGAGGACAATGAACCGGTGCCTGAGGGTTTTCGCTTGTCAAACTGTATTTCTTTATGTATGCAAGTGCTTACAAACCATATTGAAATAAAAAGGTTTTGCCCCTTTGGGGGATTTTTCCTAATTTGTTGTGGGTGATTGATTTTTGCTTGATGCGTATATGTTGAATGTCAAATAAATCACCTTTATATGCATGACTTTGGTGTGTGTTTATACCTAGATAGTTTAAAATTAGATTTAATTAAATTTGTTTCTTCGATTGAATAAAAATCGCACTCTCAAATTGGTATCAAAAGACAATTACACAATTTCACCGTGTAATTTTTTGGAAAGTTTTTTTTTTCCTGAATATCAATTCTTTAAAAATTTGATTTCTTGAAAAGGCATTTGTTCAAATGAAAAAATCATTTAATAAAATTTCAGTTTTTGACGGGTCTAACTATGCATACTGGAAAGCCCGTATGAAATCCATTCTTAAAGCGATTGATGAACGTGTGTGGATTCTTGTTGAAAATGGGTGGACACCTCCCACTGCCACTGTCGATAACGTGAAAAGTTTAAAATTTGTGGCTCAATGAACCGAGGATGAATTTAAATGGTTGACATATAATTCTAAAAGGCTTAGTGCCATTTCTGTATCCCCCACTCCTGATAAGTTCTGGCGCATAATAACGTGTACCACATCTAAAGAATCAATGGAATGTTCTTCAACTTACCCATGAAGGCAAGAACACTGTTAAAGAATCAAAACTGAAAATCCTAACTACACAGTTTTAAACTATAACTATGCTTGAGACTAAATGTTTTGATGAATTCTATGCACGATTGTTTGATATAGTTAACATTAGTTTCAACCTTGGTGAGCACATTCCTAATGCATGTGTAGTTAAGAAAATCTTGCGTTCTTTGCCTAAGTAGTTTATCCCCCAAGTCACTGTGTTAAATTCTTTTAGAAATTTGAAAACTCTTAAATTAGAAGAACAAGTTAAAAAATAGTGTCCAGGTTAATGATAAAAAGAAATTTGAGAAAAATAAAAATGTCAAGAATTTTGAAAAAGAAAAGAAAGACACACCCAAGAGAAATGATGAGAGATTCTATGAGTGTGACGATAAGGGTCATAGATCTTTTGAGTGTACTTTAAGGTTGTACAGACTAGCTAAAGAAAAAGGTAAAGTTGTTCTTAATGCTACCCTGAGTGAAGATAGCGAGGTCAAGTTGATGGATTCAGGAGAAAAATCACCGCATGAGTGCAACTTTACCACATTCATGGATAGCGACGTGAGAGATTCTGATGCACCTCACAAAGATGAGGATGCCTCTTCACATGAGACCTCGACACTGGGAGTTAGAGAGAGGATGCAAGGAGTGAGAGAGAGAGTGACATTTCAAACCAAAAAGCGTCGCGCTTATACTGGGAGTTAGAGAGAGGATGCAAGGAGTGAGAGAGAGAGTGACACTTCGTCGCGCTTATACTGATTTATATGCTGATTCATTTCAAACCAAAAAGCATAATAAAGGTTTAGTTCATAGGATTGCAGCATTAGAGAAAGAGTTAGGAGAGGTGAGAGAGATTGAGTCCTCTTTATGCACCACTTTGAGAGAAAGAGAGTCTATTTGTGGAGAGAGAGAGAGAGCCTATATGGAGAGAGAGAGAGAGAGTTTGCTTGGAGGGAAAGAGAAGAGTTCTGATAAAGTCAAAGGGGACATGACAAAGCAAATGGATAATCTAATGACATACCTATGTGCATCCAAAGAGGCTCGTAAGATTCTTGAAGCCCTTGTTTCTAAGCCCACTCATGATCTTGAAAGAGCACGAAAAGTCAAGGTTCAAATCAAGGATAAATTTAGAAATATGCTTCTCTCCCCTACATTAGGATTTAGTGAGAGGCCTAGAATTGGCTTTGATTGTGCATCCACTTCATAAATTGCACTTGGACCAGTCCCTAAGTTTACGACGAATCCTTATAGTCATCCACCAAAACTCGAAAATGTTGTTCGACCAAGAAAAGCAAATCGAGGTAGGCCTCAGACTGTGTACCTATGTACTTATTGTAAGAGGAAAGGACACCTGAGAGAGTTTTTCTATAGTTTGGGTCGAATAAGGCATATGTATACTCCATCACACCACACGAGTAATCTCACGAGACTAAGAGAGGAAGTTGAGTTTTTAGTTGCGACTTCTCAGAGTTTAATGGGAGAATTCCAATGGTTATCCGGATCGTTAGTGGATACTACTAGCAGCATGGGCAAACAAAAGGTTACCTCCACTTGGGTACTTAAAAATGACAACAAATCTCTCATTGCTCATGTTGCTCTGAAAGATCATAATACCTCTCTGTGGTATTTTGACAGTGGGTATTCTATACACATGACTGGCGACGTCTCATTTTTTACCTCCTTTGTGGATTGTAAGGAAGGTAAAGTTAGTTTTGGTAATGGGATAAGGTCTAGCATTATAGGACGAGGTACTATAGAAATACCAGGATTTCCTAAGCTAGAGAATGTATTGTATGTCAAAGGTTTAAATGCAAACCTTATCAGCATCAGCCAGCTGTATGACACTGAATTTACAGTTAAGTTTGTCTGGGATGCTTGTAATGTTTATGATCAAGCTGGTAAACTTGTATTGCAAGGGGTGAGGACAAAAGATAATTGATATAGGATAATGCCCAAGTCCTCATTTGTCTACAACAACGCCACGATCACCCCCTATGGATTTGTGGCATCAACGTCTAGGTCATGTGAACTTTAGAGATTTAGATCGATCAGTAAAAAAGGACTCAGTACGTAGCTTACCATCTCTTAGAAGACCAACTTCCACAGTTTATGGACCCTTTCAATTGGGAAAGAAAATTCGTAGCCCCCACAGGGAGGGTACTTGAGTTAATTCACATGGATCTCATGGGTCCTACTCGTACAGAAAGTCTAGGTGGTAAGAGGTATATCCTCGTGATAGTGGATAATTTATCTAGATTCTTCGTCATATTTTTTTTAGGGAAAAATCAGATGGTGTAGAGTTCCTAACGACCAAGTGACGTGTCCTGCAAAACTAACATGGTTTCACTATCAATAGAATGCGTAGTGATAACAGAATTTACGAAGCTTAACGTAGATATTTACTGTGATAGCCTTGGAATATAACATGAATTTTCGACCATAAATACCCCTTAGCAAAATGGGATCCTTGAGAGGAAGAATCGGATGATTCAGAAGATGGCTAGATCTATACTTCTTGGTCTTAAAGTTTCTAGGCGATTTTGGGCAGAGGCGGTGTCTACCGCATGCCATACGGTGAATAGGGTTTACTTGCATCCACACACACTTCAGACGCCTTATGAATTGTGTATTAGAAAGAAGCTGAACCTGGCATATTTTCATATTTCTGGGAGTAAATGCTACATCCTACGGGATAGAAAGAAATTAGGAAAGTTTGATTCCCGAAGCGACGAGAAAAAACTGTTAGGATATTCATTGAACAGTAGAGCATACCGAGTGTTTAACCTAAACGGGTATAAGTTTCATGGAGTCAATTAATGTCACCGTGCAAGATGACAAACCTCTGACGTTAGTTAACCCCAACCGTTTGTGTGAGGATAAAGACCTTTATGGTAATTATCCCCTTTTCCCGCACACACCCAGGGTGGACCCTACTCCTGTCTTAGGGGACACACTTACTTTGGTTCGCAAGAGTCATGATCCTACGTCTATTCTAAGAGATCCCAGTCTAGGGGTCAAGACTCATTCTCATCTAGAGAACGTTGTCAGCCATGTATGCTACACATCCAAAGTCGAGCCTAAAACCTATAAAGAAGCACTCAAGGATGAACACTGGATATCTGATATAAAGGATGAGTTTCTTTAGTTTAAAAAAAATAACATCTGGGAACTTGTCCCACAACCTAATGAGACTAACGTGATTTGTACCAAGTGGATTTTTAATAATAAAATGGATGAAAATGGTACGATTATCCATAACAAGGCTAGGTTGCTCGCTGAGGGCTACACACAGATTGAGGGTGTAGACTTTGAGGAGATATTTTCTCCTATTGCGAGGCTTGAGTCCGTCCGCTTATTATTCTCCATCGCAAGCTATCTGAGCTTCAAGTTATATCAGATGGATGTCAAGAGTTCCTTTCTGAATGGTATTCTACAGGAGTATGTTTATGTGGAACAACCAAAAGGGTTTGAAGACCTTAAGAACCCAGGACACGTCTATTCTCTGAGAAAATCCCTGTATTGTTTAAAGCAAGCACCTCGTGCTTGGTATAGTAGGCTTACTTCCAATCTCCTATCTTGTGTATTCAAGCGAGGGGGAGTTGATCACACGCTATTTGTCAGGAGAGATGATGGTGCTATTTTAGTTGCCCGGGTCTATGTGGACGATATAGTCTTTGGATCCACATGATCCTAGTATGCTCACAAATTTGAGGAGGATATGAAGAGTGAGTTTGAGATGAGCATGGTTGGTGAGCTTACATTCTTCCTTGGTCACCAGGTTTATGACCTAGAGGATGGTATGTTCATCTCCCAATCCAAGTATGCTAGAGACCTCGTGAAGAAATTTGGTTTGGACTCCGCTAAGCAGTCACGCACACCTACGAGTACATCTACAAAGCTTAGTAAGGACACATCAGGCAAGGATGTTAAGCAAACCTTGTATCGGAGTATGATAAGTAGTCTTCTCTATCTGACTGCTAATCATAACAACCTCGTGATGATACGCAAATATTGCGTATTTCATCCTCCGAACGAACACATTTTAGCTCCCTCAGGTATCTTATTCCCTATATTTATGCTCGTTAACCAGGCAACCTCAAATTTCTACGTTAACATGTTTTGCAGGAGTTAATTGAGGTTTTATAAGTATTTGGATGCTAAGTGTGAAGCTCGGACGCGTTCCGCTCAAGTTTTGTACGTAATTGCACGTTCAAGGGCATTTTATTCATTTCACAACTTGGTCACCTAGCCCAACATCTTCACAGAAGTTGCATCCCTCCTCTCTAGTGTAATACCCCGTACTTTTGGCTATATTTATTTTTGGGATTAATTAATTAAATGCGTACTAATTGGAAATTAATCCGGGTTAAAATACTAACAAGATGCGAGTTGGTATTCGATTATGTGCATACATGTTTTGATAATGATATATTTTGATAATAAAAGTGAATTTAAAATCTATAATCCGTATAGTCATTTTGAGCGCGCCAACGCGTCCGGAAGGGTCGAGATAGTCAGAAAATACTAGCCGAGGGTATAGTTTGGGTCCCGGGGTATTTTTAGGCCATACCGGCAACTTAAAGGGTATTTTGGTAATTTTACATTTTGAGGAATTAAAAGTGAAGAAAATTGGTTAATTAAATCTGATGTGGATTTGACCCACTAAGCCCATAACCAACCCATATTAACTTAGAAGGCTACGTAGGTTATCATTTAGGTTTTCTAAGTTCCTCAAATCAAACCCTAGCCACCTTAAGCCACCATTGGAGAAGGAGCTTGGAGAGAGGAATTTCTGCAGAAAACTTCATCAAACCTACACCAAAAATCAGAAATCAAACCAAGGCAAGTGACTTTATTCCATTTAAATTCAGAGAATGTCTTTTCCATGTTAGAAATTGAAGAATTTTGATTGTTCTTGAAAGATTGAATGAAAACCCATGTAGTTGGAGTTTAGAACTTGAAAATTTTGAAGAGAATTGCATGTAGAATGATAGGTAGATGATTTCTCTCATAATAACTGTGATTAGGAGAAATTAAAACGAATT
Source organism: Sambucus nigra (assembly GCA_949130495.1). Classification (NCBI taxonomy): domain Eukaryota; kingdom Viridiplantae; phylum Streptophyta; class Magnoliopsida; order Dipsacales; family Adoxaceae; genus Sambucus; species Sambucus nigra. The sequence continues at coordinate 312,006,606 of OX422211.1, forward strand.
TAATTCTGGGATTTAATGATGATATAAAGTTAGGGTTCATGTTCTTGAGATATTGGGAAAAAGGGTAGAAATTTGTAAATTTAATTGATGTTAGGATGGATTGATCCCTTAAAAACATGTTAGGATGTGACTATATATGTTTAGTATTGATTATAGACCCTTAAACGATTGTTGGGACTTAGTTTAGAAGATTTGAGGTGTTAAAATGGATGAAAAACGAATTGGGGAAAAATCTGGGCCGAAACTGGTCAGTCGTTAGAAGCAGTCCCCAGGTCGTTCGAACGAACTCGTTCGAACGAGCTTCTAACGAGTTGACCAGTCGTTGCTAACGAGTAGTGATTTCGTTCGATATCTCGTTCGAACGAGATATCGTTAGAAGGGACAGTTCGTTCGAACGAACTGGATCTCGTTCGAACAGCCTCGTTCGAACGAGACTTCTAACGAGCTGACAGTCCAAACTCGTTCGAACAGTCTCGTTCGAACGAGACTTCTAACGAGCTGGCAGTTTGGGCCATTTTGGACTATTTTGATTTTTGGAGTTCCGTAAATTATTCGAGGTTATAAATATCATTCCGTAGATGTAGTAATGATAGAATTGGGACATTTGAGTATTTATGAGAAGGAATTTACATACGAGAGTTGTATTACATGGACGGTTTGGGTTGAGACGTGAGTGTCTACTACGACGTGAGAAATTATGGCGCGTATGATTACAAACCGGAATAGTACAAATCGTGATAATTATAGTTAGTACGAGAGTGAAATATGTACTACGATTAAAATACGGTATTACTAAGATGTGTGTTTACTTAGTATTGGTATATGAATTGTGTGTATGACATACCTACCATACTTGCTATCACGGGAGGTTGCGTTCGCTTAGGACCCTCTAATCCTTGTGTGCCTACGGGGGGGATATAGACTGGTACCTCGATGAACATAGGTCAGAGAAAGACTTATTGGGATGTTAATAAGTCCGCTGATCGTGGGAGCGTAGGTATGTGCGTGACCCATGTGATGTGACTGTGTTCGTCTCCACTATTTGTGATTTGTGTTATCTGAACTATTCCTGAGAGATTCGGAATATGTGATCCTTATGTACGTGATGTACCGGGATGGATAGCAGAGTATGTGTGCACCACAGCTTAGTTCTCGGGGTGCTTGTATTGTATATTTATGATGTGAATAATATACACTTAATTAATAAGGACATTCATGTTAATGTTGTATAAATAATTACGGTATTATTTCGAGAACATAATGAGTTAGCTGATAGAGAAAAATATTGCATATTGAGCATCTGAGTTTACATTAAATCCCTATCTAATTACGAGCGTTATATGTAAATAGAACCGAGTAGTAAGGGTAGGAACTATTACAGTCTAGCTAGTTATGATGTCACTTAGCTAGTGGTTTATATCGTTGTAGATGGGTACTTACGTTAGGAGTGCACAGTTAGACGAGAGGTGAGAATATCATGTGAGTGTACGTCCTAACATGTACTTTGCATTTAATGTTTTAAATGTTTTTAAAGCACTTGCAGGTTTTTAAAATATAACTCCACAATCGGGCCCTGACCCGTTTACTTTTCAAATCTTTTTCTTGTAAAACCATTTTAGGTGCCCAGCCACAGGGACACCAAGCATATGATTCTCATTCGGGTGACGAGCTGTAGCTGGTTGTGGAAGCTACAGGGATGTGCTTGTAGACGCTTCTATCTTTTGGATTCCAGAGTCACTATCTATCAGTTGTAGGGCATGTTGCCCCTTTCTATTTAGAGACATCTTTTACATTTCAGTTTTCAGACTATAGCATGTATTGTTTCAGTATTCAGTTTACTTTTCAGTTGTGGGATTTGTAGTGAGGAGTTTCCTCCAGACTTTATTTACATTATGTGATGGTTATTCGTTTTTCTTCAGTATGGTGGATGGTGTTATTTATTTCTTCATTACACTTGTTGCATGTTAATCAGACCTTAAATAAAATTTGGCACTTACTTTTTAAATACTAGGTGGTTAGTAATAATAAAATGTTTTCGACAGTGATGCTATTAACTGAGCCAACTTGGCATTTTGAATTAATTTAATAAAGGAGTAGCTACCCGGTATTTAATTAGTCGGGGTGTCACAGGTGGTATCAGAGCATTAGGTTCTAGTGTCCTTTAGGATCTGTACGGCTATTATGTTTCCGCTACGTTTCTTTGATATAGAGCCCTATATTTTAGGACTGTTGTACTCTTTTTGTGTATGCTTCGTTCTCCAGCTATATTAAGTTTATAACCGTGAACTTATAGACTTTGTTCTTATTTTATATGCCTCCATGACGTGCACGACGAGTTCCCAGGGATGCAACGCCCGAACCCCAGCCCGCTCCAGTTCAGGGCATGATGAACGCCGCTGAGGTTGCAACTATAGTAGCTCAAGCGGTAAATGCCGCGATTGCCGTTGTTCAGCAGGCACCACCACAGGCGCCGGTTGCCGCGCCAGTACAGGTTAATGCATTCCCGTCTGCTTGGGAGCGTGTACGTGACGCTTTTCAGAAAGCGCATCCGCCAGAGTTTGCAGGTAGCTCAGATGTGGTAGTCTCGAGCCAATGGAGGAAAGATATGCAGAGGCACTTGAGAATGCATGAGTGCACTGAAGTTCAGAAGCAGGTGCTAGCTACTTTCAAGCTAGTTGGATCTGCACTGCAGTGGTGGGAGTCTATTACCACCGCAGAGGAGAGGGATACTCTCACGATTCAGGAGTTCTGGGTGCGGTTCGACCGCAAGTACTTTCCGTCGGCTGTTCATACGGAAATGAGGAGGAAGCTGATGAGTCTGAGGCAGGAAGGCAAGACAGTGGCCGAGTTCACTAACCTGTTGAATATCGTTCCAGATGAGATACCAACAGAGAAGAAGAAGATTGAGAAGTTCACCGACGGGTTGAATTGGAGGATCCGTCAGCATCTGCTAGGGAACCTATCGTTGGCCACGTATTCTGATGTGGTTAACGCTGCATTGTTACACTGTCAGGACCACCGTTTTTATATGGCCGAGGGCAAGAGGTCGCCATAAGGGCAGGACTGGAGGACATGGTGCCAGCGGGGCACAATCTGGTGAGGGGCAGAGAAAGAATGAGCAGGGCTCCCACCAGGGGGATAATAAGAGGTTCCGGTCAGGGAACTACAGGCAGGGACAGGGAGGATTCCGTCAGGGCCATCAGGGTCCAAACGGCCATCAGGGCCAACAAGGACAGAATGGGCAGCAGTTTCACCAGGGCCAGCAGGGCCAAGGGAGGAATGGTAACGGCCACCAGGGCCGGGGACAGCAGGGGCAGAGAGGAGGGAACTTCCCAGGAAAGTGTTTCGTTTGTGGCAAGACTGGCCATAAGCGACAGAATTGTCCTGATAGGGGCAGGGCCCCACAGCAGCAGCAGCAGGGTGCTCGCCAGGAGCCACAGAGGCCTATGTTTCCCGCCGCTCTTCCCGCACCGCCACAGATGGCAGCACTGCCACCCATTCCAGCAGTCCCTGCTCAGCAGGGGCAGCTACAGTATGGACGTGTCTACAACGTCCACCAGGCTGCAGTTCCACAGGCACCGCCCGCGATCGAGGGTATGTTTCCTATCCATGGCACTATGGGTCGGGTATTATTTGATATGGGTGCTACACACTGTTTTATAGCTACACACTTCGCGAAAGCTTTAGGATTGTTAGCTACGACAGATAGCACAGTGACGTGAGTCGACTCACCATTGGGGAGTGGGTCACTTATATTCTTTATATGCCGGGGAGTGGGAGTAGGGATTGGTAGTTTGGTATTACCTGCAGACATGTTAGTGTTAGACATGCATGTTCACGATGTGATCATCGGTATGGATTGGCTCGTAGCATATAGGGCCATGATTGATTGCTTCAGCGGGAGCATTATTTTTGCCATTCCGGGGCAGGAGATGTTTGTAGTGGCGATGCCTCGCCCAGAGGGAGGATCGACCGCTCATCTGTATTACATTGAGGAGGATACCTCTAAGGAGGTAGTGATTCCTTTAGATTCTATCCCAGTTGTCAGGGAGTATTCAGATGTGTTTCAGGAGATACCAGGCTTACCACCCAGTCGAGAGATAGACTTCGTTATAGATTTTCTAACGGGTACGAGACCTATAGCACGTGCACCGTACCGTATGGCTCCAGCTGAGATGCGAGAGTTACGGGATCAGATAGAGCAGCTGTTAGGTCAGGGCTTTATTCGCAGGAGTACCTCACCTTGGGGGCTCCAGTTCTGTTTGTGAAGAAGAGGGACGGTTCACTGAGATTGTGTGTGGACTACCGAGAGTTGAATAAGGTCACGATACGGAATAAGTATCCGTTGCCACGAATCGATGACTTATTCGACCAGTTGAGAGGAGCTTCTTTCTTCTCGAAGATTGATTTGAGATCGGGATACCATCAGTTGCGTATCAGGGAGGAGGATGTCTCGAAGACTGCGTTCTTGTCGAGATATGGTTCTTACGAGTTTCGGGTTTTGCCTTTCGGCTTGACCAACGCTCCAGCAGTGTTTATGGACTTGATGAACAGAGTGTTCAGGGATTTCCTAGATCAGTTTGTCATTATCTTCATTGATGACATTCTGGTTTACTCTCAGACAGAGGAGGAGCACGCCGAGCATTTGAGGCAGGTTTTACAGACACTTCGTCAGAACGAGTTGTATGCAAAATATGAGAAGTGCGGGTTTTGGCTGAAGGAAGTCCAGTTCTTGGGTCACATTATTTCCGACCAAGGGATATCTGTTGATCCGGGGAAGGTATCAGCGGTGAGGGAGTGGGGACAGCCCACGACACCAACGGAGATTCGTAGTTTCTTGGGTCTAGCAGGATACTACAGGAGGTTTATTCGGGGTTTCTCGGAGATAGCAGGTCCTTTGACACATCTTACTCGTAAGGGTGTGCCATACATCTGGAGTGATGCCTGTCAGTTGGAATTCGATGAATTGAAGGACAAATTGACCTCAGCACCTGTGTTAGCATTGCCGAGACCGGGAGTTGAGTATTTGGTTTACACCGACGCGTCTTTGCAAGGACTTGGAGGTGTATTGCAGCAGGAGAGACAGGCCATAGCTTATGCTTCCCGTAAGCTTAAACCTCATGAGAAGAATTACCCCACGCATGATTTGGAGTTGGCAGCAGTGGTATTTGCCCTACGGATTTGGAGGCACTATCTTTTGGGGGAGAAGTTCCAACTGTTCACGGACCACAAGTCCCTACAGTACCTGTTCACGCAGAAAGAGTTGAATATGCGGCAACGTAGGTGGCTTGAGTTTGTGAAAGACTACCAGTTCGACATCCAATACCACCCGGGTAAGGCTAACGTGGTAGCAGACGCGTTGAGCCGTAGGCCAGCAGATGAGGTGGCAGAGGTGTGGAAAGCAAAGTGGAAGGAATTGGGACACCAGGATGCAGTGGCCTGATCTTTCATGTCTGTGATGACCGTTACACCGCAGATTGTCACGGAGGTAGTACGGGCACAGACTAATGACTCGTTTTGTCAGGAGCAGATAGTTCGATTACTAGCAGAGGGAGCCGAATCCTATACCGTTAGCTCAGACGGGGGATTACGCTTCAATGGGAGGTTGGTAGTTCCGGAAGGGGAGGAATTGCGACATGAGGTGATGGCAGAGTTGCACGGCTCACGGTTCGCGGTACATCTCGAAGGGGATAAAATGTACCAAGACATGAGACGGCAATATTGGTGGAGCGGTATGAAGAGAGATATCGCTGAGTTTGTTTCGAAATGCGCCACTTGTCAGCTTGTAAAAGTGGATCATCAGAGACCATCAGGATTGCTATAGCCATTGGAGGTCCCGGTATGGATGTGGGAGAGCATATCCATGGACTTTATCACGGGGTTGCCTACGTCGCAGAGGGGTCACGACTCCGTTTGGGTAATTATGGACAGGTTGTCCAAGGTCGCTCACTTCTTACCCGTAAGGACTGACTACACTACGGGACAGTATGCCCAGCTCTTCATTTCAGAGATTGTGAGACTTCACGGTGTGCCCCTAAATATCGTGTCTGACAGAGACAAGATATTTATTTCGCGGTTTTGGGAAAGTTTCCAGGAGGCCATGGGCACGGAATTGCGGTTGAGTACGGCTTATCATCCGCAAACCGATGGGCAGATAGAGCGCACCAATCAAATGTTGGAAGACATGCTACGCATGTGCATTATTGACTTTGGGGGTGGATGGGAGCAGTACCTTCCACTGGTGGAGTTTGCTTACAACAACTCCTATCAGTTCACGATTGGCATGGCTCCGTTTGAGGCATTGTACGGTAGGCCTTGTCGTTCCCCAACATGTTGGTTGGAGGTGGGGGACAACAAACTGCTTGGGCCGGAAGTGATTCAGGATACTTCGGCAAGGATCGAGTTGATTCGGAGTCGTATTCGGGTAGCTCAAGACAGGCATAAGAGTTATGCTGATGCGAAGAGATTTTTCAGAGAGTTCCAAGTAGGGGACCAGGTTTTGCTCAGGGTATCTCCTATGAAGGGGATTATGCGTTTCGGGAAGAAGGGAAAGTTGGCACCGAGGTATGTGGGGCCGTTTCCTATTATTGAGCGGATCGGATCGGTTGCGTATAGACTTGGGTTACCGGAGCATTTGCATCGGATTCATGATGTGTTCCATATTTCCTCGCTGAGGAAATACCTTACGGATAATTTGGCACATTCTCACATTGCTGTGGAGGACATCGATCTGCAGCCGGATAGCTCCTACGAGGAGGGGTCGATTGCTATTTTGGACTGAAGCGAGAGGAAACTGCGGTCAAAGATAGTCCCGTTAGTGCGTGTCCAGTGGCGACATCACAATGTCGAGGAGTCCACATGGGAGCGAGAAGATGAGATGCGCGAACGTTATCCAGAGCTGTTTTTAGCAGGTACTTTCTAGTTTTGAATTTCGGGACGAAATTCAGTTATTAGGGGGGGAGTATGTAATACCCCGTACTTTTGGCTATATTTATTTTTGGGATTAATTAATTAAATGCGTACTAATTGGAAATTAATCCGGGTTAAAATACTAACGAGATGCGAGTTGGTATTCGATTATGTGCATACATGTTTTGATATATGTATTTGGTATTATGAAATTTGTCGTGAGATTTATATACGACATTTTATAAATTTTGTTGAGATGCGTGGGACCGCCGCGTCACGGTGTAATATTTTGATAATAAAAGTGAATTTAAAATCTATAATCCGTATAGTCGTTTTGAGTGCGCCAACGCGTCCGGAAGGGTCGAGATAGTCAGAAAACACTAGCCGGGGGTATAGTTTGGGTCCCGGGGTATTTTTAGGCCATACCGGCAACTTAAAGGGTATTTTGGTAATTTTACATTTTGAGGAATTAAAAGTGACGAAAATTGGTTAATTAAATCTGATGTGGATTTGACCCACTAAGCCCATAACCAACCCATATTAACCTAGAAGGCTACGTAGGTTATCATTTAGGTTTTCTAAGTTCCCCAAATCAAACCCTAGCCACCTTAAGCCACCATTGGAGAAGGAGCTTGGAGAGAGGAATTTTTGCAGAAAACTTCATCAAACCTACACCAAAAATCAGAAATCAAACCAAGGCAAGTGACTTTATTCCATTTAAATTCAGAGAATGTCTTTTCCATGTTAGAAATTGAAGAATTTTGATTGTTCTTGAAAGATTGAATGAAAACCCATGTAGTTGGAGTTTAGAACTTGAAAATTTTGAAGAGAATTGCATGTAGAATGATAGGTAGATGATTTCTCTCATAATAACTATGATTAGGAGAAATTAAAACGAATTTAATTCTGGGATTTAATGATGATATAAAGTTAGGGTTCATGTTCTTGAGATATTGGGAAAAAGGGTAGAAATTTGTAAATTTAATTGATGTTAGGATGGATTGATCCCTTAAAAACATGTTAGGATGTGACTATATATGTTTAGTATTGATTATAGACCCTTAAACGATTGTTGGGACTTAGTTTAGAAGATTTGAGGTGTTAAAATGGATGAAAAACGAATTGGGGAAAAATCTGGGCCGAAACTGGTCAGTCGTTAGAAGCAGTCCCCAGGTCGTTCGAACGAACTCGTTCGAACGAGCTTCTAACGAGTTGACCAGTCGTTGCTAACGAGTAGTGATTTCGTTCGATATCTCGTTCGAACGAGATATCGTTAGAAGGGACAGTTCGTTCGAACGAACTGGATCTCGTTCGAACAGCCTCGTTCGAACGAGACTTCTAACGAGCTGACAGTCCAAACTCGTTCGAACAGTCTCGTTCGAACGAGACTTCTAACGAGCTGGCAGTTTGGGCCATTTTGGACTATTTTGATTTTTGGAGTTCCATAAACTTATTCGAGGTTATAGATATCATTCCGTAGATGTAGTAATGATAGAATTGGGACATTTGAGTATTTATGAGAAGGAATTTACATACGAGAGTTGTATTACATGGACGGTTTGGGTTGAGACGTGAGTGTCTACTACGACGTGAGAAATTATGGCGCGTATGATTACAAACCGGAATAGTACAAATCGTGATAATTATAGTTAGTACGAGAGTGCAATATGTACTACGATTAAAATACGGTATTACTAAGATGTGTGTTTACTTAGTATTGGTATATGAATTGTGTGTATGACATACCTACCATACTTGCTATCACGGGAGGTTGCGTTCGCTTAGGACCCTCTAATCCTTGTGTGCCTACGGGGGGGATATAGACTGGTACCTCGATGAACATAGGTCAGAGAAAGACTTATTGGGATGTTAATAAGTCCGCTGATCGTGGGAGCATAGGTATGTGCGTGACCCATGTGATGTGACTGTGTTCGCCTCCACTATTTGTGATTTGTGTTATCTGAACTATTCCTGAGAGATTCGGAATATGTGATCCTTATGTACGTGATGTACCGGGATGGATAGCAGAGTATGTGTGCACCGCAGCTTAGTTCTCGGGGTGCTTGTATTGTATATTTTTGATGTGAATAATATACACTTAACTAATATGGACATTCATGTTAATGTTGTATAAATAATTACAGTATTGTTTCGAGAACATAATGAGTTAGCTGATAGAGAAAAATATTGCATATTGAGCATCTGAGTTTACATTAAATCCCTATCTAATTACGAGCGTTATATGTAAATAGAACCGAGTAGTAAGAGTAGGAACTATTACAGTCTAGCTAGTTATGATGTCACTTAGCTAGTGGTTTATATCGTTGTAGATGGGTACTTACGTTAGGAGTGCACAGTTAGACGAGAGGTGAGAATATCATGTGAGTGTACGTCCTAACATGTACTTTGCATTTAATGTTTTAAATGTTTTTAAAGCACTTGCAGGTTTTTAAAATATAACTCCACATTCGGGCCCTGACCCGTTTGCTTTTCAAATATTTTTCTTGTAAAACCATTTTAGGTGCCCAGCCACAGGGACACCAAGCATAGGATTCTCATTCGGGTGACGAGCTGTAGCTGGTTGTGGAAGCTACAGGGATTTGCTTGTAGACGCTTCTATCTTTTGGATTCCAGAGTCACTATCTATCAGTTGCAGGGCATGTTGCCCCTTTCTATTTAGAGACATCTTTTACATTTCTATTTTCAGACTATAGCATGTATTGTTTCAGTATTCAGTTTACTTTTCAGTTGTGGGATTTGTAGTGAGGAGTTTCCTCCAGACTTTATTTACATTATGTGATGTTTATTCGTTTTACTTCAGTATGGTGGATGGTGTTATTTATTTCTTCATTACACTTGTTGCATGTTAATCAGACCTTAAATAAAATTTGGCACTTACTTTTTAAATACTAGGTGGTTAGTAATAATAAAATGTTTTCGACAATGATGCTATTAACTGAGCCAACTTGGCATTTTGAATTAATTTAATAAAGGAGTAGCTACCCGGTATTTAATTAGTCGGGGTGCCACATCTAGCTTCGCATGGCCATGAACGGTGCACGATTCTGATTCATAAAGAAGAAGTTACGGCGATTTTAGCGAAAGGAAAGACAATAAAATCAAAAGAGGAGGAGAAAAGGAAGAAAGTGGAATGCAGTATGCTGCTAGGTTCTGCCCTGCTTGATTGATCGATCGACCCCTTTGGTCAATCGATCGATCCTCTTCGATAGTGGAAATTTTAGCTTTGATCAATCGATCGACCAAAGGGGTCGATCGATCCCCTGTTTTCAGGAGATATTTTGCCTTTTCTTTTCTTTTCTTTTCTCTTTTCTTTTCTATTTTTATTCCAACTTTCATATAAAGCATTTTTGACGTAATAACATATATAATTAGTTTGTAGGATAGTTTAGTTAGGGTTTTGGAGGTTTGAGAGCTCAATCTTCATTTCTCTTTTGGATTGACACCCATTTGGGCTAGTAATTGGTGCTACCATCTTCTATCTTCATTTATATAGGTGTATTTTTATTATTTCTTGCTTTGTAGTGTAATTTCCATGCTTTCATAATTAGTTTACGTGCTTTCTTCCCGTGCTTTCTAGTGTAGGTTTATTGCGTTTATTTACCGCATTTTTATCATGCTTTATAGCTAACTTAAATTAGGTTGTGTTTGAATGGAACTCACTCGGGTTAACGCGTTGCTCTGATTTGATGATGGTGTTTACGGGTTTATTTCGGGTGCGTTGTCCTAGTTTTTGCGCCTTGGAGATTTGATGGGGCATATCATGTATGTCCCGTGCTTACTACCTTTCGTGCGCAATTTTCGAGATATTTGTTGATGCCAAAATCTTATTAGGCTTTTATGCGGATTTAGGGGCGTGGCAACCCTTGATTTAATTAACTGTCGAAATGAGATGCATTTGTAATAACCCATGTAACCATTTTATACAAATTAACTCGGGTGAGGGATATTCGATGCAACCTATAGTTTTTACTCGCTTTCTTAATCTAGTTTCAACACTTGCCTAGTTAAAAATTTTCCTTTTATGCATATATTGTTTTAGTTTGTATTTTATCTTTTCCCTTTTATTTCGGAATATTAAATCACTTGAATTCTAGCAACTCGTCCCAGTGGATATTTTCGATACCCGACTTACCGCTATACTTGCCTCGTAAGTGTAGTCGTAACTTAGGTTTTTGTATTGAGGTGGTGAATAGAAACCAATGATCAACGTTTGACATGCTCTACTTTTCGCCCTCGATCAAAATGGCGCCGTTGCCGGGGACTAGTTTGTTTTAGTCTTTATTTGATTTAGTATTTCATAGTATTTTCTTTCTATTTGAATTATTTGCTAATCTTTTGCAGGTCTTCCACATTTGAGCACTTAGAAATGCTCGAATTTTTCCCGTGCGCACTTAGTTTGTGGAATCCGCCACTTCGAGCCATTTTTTGGGGTAAGCATGTCTTATTCCAATTCTTTCGGTAATCCTTGTTATAATTCTCAAAATTTCCGCAAACCTACGACTTTCGGTGAATACTTAGAATCCCAAAGTATAACAAATTCAAATATGACTTTAGGCGAGTATAACGAAAGTCAAAACTTAGGTTATTGGAATTTTGATGATGATGACAATGATTTTGGGCTTTTACCTCCTTATAATAGGAATTTTGAAACGAATTCGAATAGTTTTCAAAATTCCTATCATAATGAGTTTTCGTTTAAGTTCGATGGTAATTTTCAAAGTTCCCATTCTCATGCATCCTCACCTCGACCTATGACATTTGGTGAGGGCTTTGCTTATGTATGAAAATGAGAAAATTGAAACTCATTATCGGGAAGAAAATCGTTTGTGGGAACATGAATTGGATTTATTATTTGAGTCCGACGGTGCTTTTTCTTCCGAGACTTTTGAGGTCGAAGATTGTTTTGAACCAAATGAGGTACTTGTGTCTACTTTGGAACAAACCATTATAGACTTTACCCATTGCATAATAGATGTTGAAAGTGAGGATGAAAATGGCGTAATATCTATTTGCAATAAAATGATTTCTTCTTTAGCCCCCAAAGAAGAACATTTCATTGAAAATGATATTATTTCCTTCGAAATTCAATCTTCATGCGATGATGATTAATCTCATGAGTTTGAATTTCTTTCATCCCCATTTTCATCCTCTATTATCACACCGTCTCAAGTACTCAAACTTTAATGTTTTAAACCTTTTGCTGATGAGGAGTACTTGCTCGAGTCGCCTTCCACGATCGCATCTGTGGCTTCGTGTGCACCGCCTCCCATTCCAATTTTAAAATCATTGGGAGGATATTCGGCTTTTCTTGGTCCCCACTTGTTTTTGTCACCCGTTCAATCCAAACTCCCCATCGTCCGCCTTACACATGCCTTCCGTTGTTCAAACGGAATTCATATTTTTTGGAGGGCATGCTTGTATGTGAGGGTATCCCGATTATCCTCCAAAGTCAAATTATTTTCATGGTGGACCCTTACCTATTTAGACTTCTAGTGTATAGTTAGTGTGAAGCCTAAATAGTAGGTTGTATATAGTTAGCCTTTTATTCTTTCTTTCTTTTTAATTTAGTCTAGTGTAATTAGTTAACTCTTTGTTATTTGTTTTTGCTATGCTCGGTACTAACTTGTTTTGTAGATTCTTTGGACTTATTCTTATGGGGATCGCTCCAATTTTGGGTAATATCGCTATTTTCCCCTCTTTAACTTGGTTCTTAATTAACATTGAGGACAATGTCAAGTTTTAAGTTAGGGGGTGTGGGATATTCTATCCATTTCATTATTTAGTCCATGTTTTTGCTCTCATGTTAGTTACTTAGTATGCTTTTCTTAGAAAAATTCAAAAATTTCAAAAAGATTTTCTCTCTTTTTTCTCCTTTTTTGGGCTTTTTGCCCTTGTTTTCGATGATAAATTGCCCGATCCAATAGACAACCCAATGATGCATGTTCTCAATTTTAGAAGTTATTAGACTTTAGTCTAGATTATTGATATTATGAATAACTTCATGAATCAAACTTTAATCTTATGAGCACATGCACTTTTATTGTTCTATTGATTTGGTTTAAGATTTTTATAACTCGATAATCTTTTGTTGCATTGTATATACTTACATCGTGTAAGCTTTGTACCTTTCGTCATTTGTGAGTGTATACACTATTCTTTTCTCATTGAAAACGTTAAATTCATTGGTAATCTCACTGTTCTTTCATTTGATTTTTCATTAATTGAGTTCATAATTGAAATGTGTTACTTGATCATGATTTTAATATATTATTTTGATTCGAGAATTGTGTAAACTTTGTGAAATGATCATAGGCATTCTTTGTTATATCACCCATATTAGCCTTGACCTCACCCTTATATGTTTACCCTCGTTAACCCCTTTGAGCCTAAATATAGCCTTTCATTTCATAACCCCATTCCCATAACCAACTCTAAATTGGAGTTTTAGCCCATACATACACTTTCCATACCTTTGTTTGGAATGTTACGTGGGATTGAATGTTGTTGTTGTGATGTCGGTTGCAATTTAGGCATATGAGAGTTTAAAAAGTAAAGAAAAGGAAAGTAGTGAAAAAAGTGAAGAAAAAGAGAAAGTAAAAAGAAAAAGAAAACAAAAAAAAACATGAAAAAAAGAAGAAAAGAAAAGAAAGATAAAGTTGTAAATATGTTGTATATAGTTCAATAAGCTTTGATTACTCTCCTCGATGATATATCTAATGTTTATTGCTCGTATTTCCCCATTATCCCGAGTTTTCATTCCGAACACCTTGAATCCCTACATACATTCCTTCATTTCGTACCCTACCCGAACCTACATTATAACCCTATTAAAGTCCTATGTGATCTTAGGTTGATGTAATTTAAAAGTTTAAATAGTTTTGATAATCTGTGAAAATGCATTTCACCTCTTTTAGTGTGCGGTATCTTTTATTGAGATTACGGTTTTTCAATTTTTATATAGCGTTCTTCATTTATGACATGTGTGAGGCCTAGTTTCCATTTCCAATTACTCTTTTATGCCCGCATGTTCCGTGTGTTAACTCCCTGTTTCGAGTGAATTCACTTGATGAGTGTAATTCTCGTGAGTATTGAATATATACTTGCTTTAATGTTTATTCGATTTAGATAAGTTTTTTGCAAAATCACACTTTGTATGTGCTCGCTCCCCTCCCACATTTTAGAGTTTCAATTCTATGAGGTGCATTTTATAATGTTAATGATTTGGACTTTTATTTGAATTCATTCAATTTGCTAATAATGCTTATGAAATTCTTTTAGCCATTGTTGGGCTTGTCGCATGTTGGTTTGGGCATATTTTGAGGAAACCATGTGATGTTTGTGGGTGTCATCCCTGAAAACCCCCACGAGACGACACTCGTCCACTAGGGTGACCTAGGGGTTTAACGGCTTATTGCATATGCTAAATGCAATTGAATTGCCCGTGAAAGTGGCCTTTTGCTTTTATACCATACTTTTGTACTATCTCCTGGTTTTGGTTTTCTTGTAGTTCTTGTTGCATCGTATTTCATTGTTAGGGACTAGCAATGTGTAAGTTAGGGGGTGTGATGATACGTAAATATTACGTATTTCATCCTCCGAACGGACGCATTTTAGCCCCCAGGGTATCTTATTCCCTATATTTATGCACTTTAACCAGACAACCTCGGATTTCTACGTTAACATGTTTTGGAGGGGTTAATTGAGCTTTTATAGGTATTTGGATGCGAAGTGTGAAGTTCGAACGCGTTCCACTCAAGTTCCATACACAATCGCACGTTCAGGGGCATTTTATTCATTTCACAGCTTGGGCACCTCGCCTAACATTTTCACGGAAGTTGCAGCCCTCGTCGCTAGCTTCGCGTGGTCGTAAACGGTGTGCGATTCTGATTCATAACGAAGAAGTTACGACGATTTTAGCGGAAGGAAAGACAATGAAATCAAAATAGGAGGAAAAAAGGAAGAAAGAGGAATGCAGTGTGCTGCTTGGTTCTGCCTTGCTTGATCGATCGATCCTCTTGGACAATGAAAATTTTAGCCTTGATCGATCGATCGACCAAAGGGGTCGATCGATCGATCCCCTATTTTCAGGAGATATTTTGCCTTTTATTTTCTTTTATATTTTCTTTTCTATTTTTATTCCAACTTACTATATAAAGCATTTTTGATGTAATAATAGATATAATTAGTTTGTAGGATAGTTTAGTTAGGGTTTTGGAAGTTTGAGAGCTCAATCTTCATTTCTCTCTTGGATTGACACCCATTTGGACTTGTAATTGGTGCTACCATCTTCCATCTCCATTTATATAGGTGTATTTCATTATTTCTTTCTTTGTAGTGTAATTTCCATGCTTTCATAATTAGTTTACGTGCTTTATTCCCGTGCTTTCTAGTGTAGGTTTGTTGCGTTTATTTACCGCGTTTTTATCATGCTTTCTAGCTAATTTAAATTAGGTTGTGTTTGAATGGAACTCACTCGGGTTAACGCGTTGCTTTGATTTGGTGATGGTGTTTACGGGTTTATTTCGGGTGCGTTGTCATAGTTTTTGCGCCTAGGAGATTTGACGGGACATATCATGTATGTACCGTGCTTACGACGTTTCGTGCGCAATTTTCGGGATATTTTTTGACGCCAAAATCTTATTAGGCTTTTATGAGGATTTAGGGGGGCGTGACAACCCTTGATTTAATTAACTGTCGAAACGAGACGCATTTGTAATAACTCGTCAACCCATATAACCATTTTCTACAAATTAACTCGGGTGAGGGATATTCGACGCAACCTATAGTTTTTACTCGCTTTCTTAATCTACTTTCAACATTTGCCTAGTTAAACATTTCTCTTTTATACATCTTTTGCTTTAGTTTGTAATTCATCTTTTCCCTTTTATTTCGGAATATTAAATCACTTGAATTCTAGTAACTCGTCCTAGTGGATTCTCAATACCCGACTTACCGCTAGACTTGCCCCGCAAGTGTAGTAGTAATTTAGGTTTTGGTATAGTCGCGGCGAGATAAAAAATAATGACTGTGCACTTTACACGCGCACACTTCTCGTGCGCTATCACCTCGCCTTTAGTGTTAGAGTCTGTGCGCAATATCAGGTGTCCCCTAAAGTGACACACTTAATCGCTCTAAAACATATTATCAAATACGTGATTGGGGCTCTTTCCTACGGCATTTGGTATTCCTTTGATGCCAATGATCGACTGTCCGCCTATTCGAATGTCGATTGGGTTGAGGATGCAGATGGATGTAGGAGCACTTACGGTGGGTGTTTCTTCCTTGGTTCTGCTCTTGACTCTTGGTTGAGAAAGAATAAAAACTCCATCTCTTTGTCCCGTGTGGAGGCTGGGTACATAGATGCCCGGAGTTGTTGCAAGCAACTTCTATGCATAAAGGCTGGCGGATTATGGGATGTCATAGGAAACCACGACCATTTCCTCTGATAATATGTGCGAGATACACATATCCCACAATCATGTCCAACACTCATGCACAAAACACATTAGGATACGCGAGCACTTTATCCGTGAGCTTGTAGAAGAAAAGGTTGTATCTTTGAGTTTTGTATCTACGGACCTTCAGTTAGATTATATTTTCGCGAAGCCTTTATATGACCTTAGATTCGAGAGTCTTAGGAGATCGTTAGGTATTTGCACCGTCGATTGAGGGGTGGTCGCCATGTCTAGAGTAGGATTCATTTTTCATGTTCATATCCTCTAATTCCTATCTATAGATTATATCATGTGTATCTTTATTTTTTTGGAAAATTCTAAAATTCAAAAAGATTTTAGTTTTTGAAATTTTTTAAAAAATCCAAAAAAGAATTCGTTTCATAAATTTGTTGAAAAACACAAAAAAGAGTTTTGTATTTTGTTCACACCATTTGTGGATGACCATTTAAGATAGTCATAGTCACAACTTCATTTCATATTCCACGTGACCGTTTGATAGTGATTTAAGATGCTACATCATTTCATCCATGGGCTTTACATTTATTAGAGTCTTTGAGATGTGATTAGTCATATCTTCAGCATGTTTGGCTCCTTATCTGCTTTATTGGATACATGCACTAAATTATTTGAATACTGTACTTGTCTCACATATTTGCTTAAGTGTTCCCATCACAATTTTGTCTATGCAATGAACAAAAGTGCGATAAAACTTGACAAGAGAGTAGCGCATGTAAAAATCATTTACCGTGAGGATTTAATTTCAACAAATATGAGGAGTGAATCACAAGAAAGGGTTGCGAGAGTTCAAAATTTACTCGTCATAAAGCCACCGTTTGAAAAAGAGGTCGAAAAATTAAGCGGCAAGAAAAGAAACATATGCTAAATCAAATGGGCCAATAGGTTTTAATTTCATCACCTCAAAGGAAAAATAGAATGTTTAATTATTTCTGAGGGAGTTTGGATGTAAAGAAATGAAAAACATGTTTTCACGTCCTTGCAAGTCATGAAAAAGTGTTTCAAATATTTTGAACGTTATTGGTGTGGAAATCACTTTGAGCTTTGATTTGTTGATTTGATCGAGTTACTTTCTTTTAATTCCACAATTTTCATACCTAAGGAAGATGTTGAGTTCATTCGTTAGGAATATACAACATTCACCGTGCACATATGTTATGGTTGTATGTGTTGATTTTCCTGTCTAATCTGTTCACACCCCTACATTTCCGCTATCATCGACTTGGTTGTTTTAGTGTTCTTTCTTGGTGTGATAATTTGTTGTATATTTTTTATGCAAAATTTTTAAAATTCAGAAAGAGAAAGTGGTTCTTCTTGTGACAATCTCCATTTGCGTTTATTTATGTTATTCTTTTTGTCTATTTGGTGACATCATACAAAGGTGGAGAACGAATTATGGGGGTGTGATAGTTTAATTTTCTAATGATTTGAGCTTCGTTTGATATGTCATTTTTCTTATCATTATATATCAAACTGTTGCGCATTATGGGTATATGTTTCTTACCTCATGTGTGTAGGTACCAAATTGAGGATTCTGTTTGCACACCCTGGTGAGGACAAAGAACGTTTGAAGATGATTGAAGTCATGTCATCCATTTAGTATTTCCAATTTTTTTGGGTTCAATGGGAATATTACGTTGTATGACATTTGTTTTTTGGGGGGAAACATAGTTCGAATTTTTTATGTATGTGCCGACTTAGACATAGAGGGAGATTTGTAAGGACATATTTTATAAATGTCTAGGTTAGTATCGAGGCATTTCAGATTTATCCTAGATTCTATAATATATGTCGTATATCGCTACAGTCGGCTCGTCTCAGCGCAATCAGATTTTGACGGCCTCAATTTAAATTCGACATTATTTCACGCACCAATCTTCATCAACATCGTGCGTCATGGTCATCGTCTTCAACATCATGCATAGTGTTCTTCATCGTGTTATGGTATATAGGATTTTGAAAAGATTGTAAGACCGTACATATTCATTTTTTCTCAAAATCGAACCGATGCGATAGCATTTGAGGCTCTGCATAATTTGGCAACCCGGACCGATTTCGAGCTGAAGAAAAACAAACCGATCCAGTTACTTACTTTATACAGGAATATTCATCTGTCCGGACCGATCCGTTTAAAAATAAAATTGAATCGATCTAGATAACCGAACTGATCCAGTGATCCTTTTCGGACTGGTTCGATGGGCTCAAAAAATTCGGCGCATCAGATTTTGTTCTCTTCTATAAATTCCCACTTTGGAGTTTGTTTTGTTTAAGACTTTAAGGAGGCACTTTATTGACCTAATACATCAATTGTTCATATGTTTCAAACACAAACACTTTGAGATTCACAAACACTCAGAATCATATGTGTGAATCGTTCTACAGTCATACCCATTCGTGGAGCATCTTGTGTTGAGAAGAGGGTTCTCTACACTGCTGTACTTGGATTGACTAGAGGGAGCTCTTGCTGACGACAACGAACTGGTGCCTAAGGGTCTTCTCTTGTCAAAGTGTATTTATTTATGTATGCAAGTGTTTACTAACCATATTGAAATAAAAAGGTTTTATCCCTTTGGGGGATTTTTCCTAATTTGTTGTGTGTGATTGATCCTTGATTGATGTGTATATGTTAAATGCCAAATCAATCACCTTTAGATGCATGACTTTTGTGTGTGTTTATATCTGGATATTTAAAAATTGGATTTAATTAAATATTTTCTCTAGTTGAACAAAAAGAGCACTCTCATTGTGGAACATGATAGTGTTAGGTTTAAACTTGATGTGGGATAATGAACATTAAATTAATAAGGGTGTCAAACTTATTAAGGGGAATTCTGGATAATAAATTCTGATAACAAAGAACGGGCCAAGTGAGTGAGTCCGAGTGTATTTGTTGAGTGACGCCAAGGTAATAAATTAATTGATGAGTAATTAATTAAATTTAGAGTCGGGTCCTGGACTCGGTTACATTTAGGCTAGTGCTGCGGGTGTTGGGCAGGGTATAGCCGGGATTTGATTTAAATTATATATATACAATAGTGTGATAGTATATATATATTGTGCGCTAATAAATTATCGGTGACTAGGTATTTTATAATTAATTGCCCTCTAATGCTTTCAGGAGGTTGCGCGGTGTGGGTGAATCCCCTAGCTTGAGGAGTAGGGAGAGTATAATTCTCAGGTCATAGAGTCCATATAGAGGTGAGATATTGAGATTATTTTCTTCACACTCGGGGAAATATGACCCACTACACTACGTTTATGTTCCAACTAGGCGGTATTTAGTTATCTCGGGAATTCAGGTGGGACTGAGTAGACCTGGGATGATAGCAGTTTTGAGAAGCATTCGGTGATGTATTACTCGGAAGGATGGATTTATATATATACGGCATATGTGTGAATGTTGTAATATGGTTCTACGTATATAATGGGTGAATAATTATATGCGAGTAAAATACATGTAGTGAAATGTATTTAATTATATATAACTCGTGAGAATGTTATATGGTCTTAAATCAAAATTGATTGGTTAAGTTAATGTGTTAAATAACTTACGAATCATATTAAACATACTCGGACTAGAGTAGTGTGACCGGAAGGAGATCTAACAAGAACAAGTTACTGGGTAAATGATTAGGTGGGTTATAAAGAAAGCGTTAGGCGTGCACAATAGTTGAGGGGTGAGTGGGTCCTCAAGGGAGTACGACACTAACTTAAATATGAAGGGCATTCATGTATTTTAAATTACTAAAATTTAATCGAATACTAAATATTTTCAAAATATTTTGGGTTCTAACCCTTACTTTCAAATATTTTAAAAAACCTTTTAAGTGTCCAGCCACAAGGACGCCATGCTTGACTCTATTCCAAGGTTATAGAGCTGCGGAATATGGGGATGTTGCAGGAGCTTGAGTAGTCGCCTCTTCCATTTATTCCTAGTTTTGGAATTCTATCTCAGTTTCATTTTGAGTGTTGCTCACAAAATTTATTCAGATATCTTCATTTTAGATTGTATGGGATTTTTACTATCTGCCAGTTATTTATTTTGGTTTGTAGCCGATGGTTTTCTCGACAAGACTTTATTTTAGCTATTTGATGGGATGTGTTGAATCTATTATTATGTGGTGGTTCTAGTTTAGTTCTGCATGATATTTTTGTGTTGGTTATTAAAAGATAAAATTTTGACACCGACTTAATTAACTAATAAGTGGTTAGTAATTAATAAGGTTTTTGACAATGATGCTAAGAATGAACCAAATAGAAATCATGTTTTAATTTAATAAAGACCTGATCACTCGGTATTTAATTAGGCGATGTTTCACAGTTCGTGACAAATTTCTTAACTAAAAAATTCTAGCGCCTCTTTTTTACCCGTTTCATTTCCCTTTTTTTTCTCTCTCTCGCGACGCGACTGCTCCCTCTTTCTCTCTACCTCAGGTACGTTTTTTATCTCTCCCTCTCTTTTCTTTTTGTGTGTGTGTGTATATATATATATATATATATATATATATAGAGAGAGAGAGAGAGAGAGAGGGCTTGAAGGTAATCCTGAGATTAGAGCTAATCCCCCCATTAACAACAGTGTTTGGGATTAAGGCAGCGAGGCAGCTCAGTGTGGCAACTCAGCGAGGCACCTCAGCATGGCAACTCAGGGAGGCAACTCAGCGTGACAACTCAGCGTGGAAACTCATACTTTAGCTTGTTGTGTTACTTAGTCTTGTTGTATCTTTTGTTTATGCTGACTATGAGCTATAACGATTGTAAAGATGTAACGAGTATAATGATTTTATGTGAGGTCGAATGGTACTCGCGAGAGACCAGGCTTGGCAGGGCTTGGGAGAGCTTTCATGCTCTATCGAATGACCTCGAAGTGGGAAGTTAAGAGGGACTTGGTTTGGAAGATTGAGAAATGAGGCACCGTTGGGGATTGTCCTGACCATCTTAGATACACCTGGTAAAACACCAAAAGACCCTGATCGTGGAACCTCGAGCGGAGCAGCCTTGAGTTCCATCGGGCATCGAGTTGTGAACCAAATAACCCTCTACTTAATCTCATGTCCACTTTATGTGATGTCACTAGCCAGCAAGGCAATGCCAAATCTGCACTTGAGTAAACCACCTTGGTATTTGGGGCTGTTAAACAGTTAGTGAGACACCTCTGTGACGACAGTCCCTTGACACACAATGGTTAGGAAAAAGGCATATCTTGTCATTTAATGTTTATGATGTGGAGCTAACTAGGGTATCAGGAATTATATGTTTGTGACATAAAGTATGAGGGATGTCTTTCATAGTTATTAATGACTGAGTTACATCGGGAGTTATGTGGGGGCTATTTAAGGACCCCAACCACCTTCGAGGAGAGGACGTTCTTTTTTAGAGTTCAGAAGATATTGCTAGAGAGAATATACATGAGAGAGAGATTTATTATAAACCAGAGAGTTTAATCACCCACCATTGTTATTTATTATGGAGCTTTAATACTTGACAGAGATAATTAAGGGTGGTTAGGGTGTTTGGCTGCCTTCCAAGGTGTATCTAGGGTGCTTATTTTTTCTCGCCCTCTAAGAGAAGTTGCTTTTAAGTTTATTATTACCTTCTGAGTTATACACGATAAATTTGTGAGTTCAAACTGAGTTTATCTTCACTAATTTGTGTTTACGTGTCCGGTAGTTAAGCGATGGCATGATTAGTTAACTTATCATTACTATACTCAAAAGGGGTTACGCCTCCATCTAATCTAAACTACCCTATTATATTTGGCGACTCTGCTGGGGAGGATTTCTTCTAAGCAAGGAGTATGTCGCATGATAAGGTTAATTGAAGACTTAACTTTGCTGACATTCAACACAATGAAGAACATGCGGTGAGAGAGATGGAGGCTTCAAGGGACGGAGCTCCTCGACTAGAGGTACCTCCAGTTCAAGTGACGACAGGTTTCCCAGGGGTGACACAAGCTTCTACGAGCGCCGGGTTAGGACCAACCGAAGTGTCACTCCTCATGAATAAATTTTACGAGTTTTTGCAAACTCCCGTAGCTTCAACGGTATTGGGGGGATTTGAAGCCAACTCCTTCATGACACCAGGGGCAGCCCCAACGACCCCACCAAGTGCAATTCTTATAGGAACGGTCCCATAAAGTATACCCTCTATTGTAAATCCAACAGTGGGAACTCCAGGAGTATCAACGGCTCTAACGACGATGATTTCTCTACCTGCAACGGGGAGCACCGCCTATCGTCCCTCTAGTTTTTCTTCAACGGCATCAGTTATGGAAGAGATGAGGAAAGAGATGCTGAAATTCATGCAAGCTTACTGGAAATTTGTTGACGAGGTAGATTCCGTTTATGATAATTTTGGAATGCCTTACCCTCAAGAGTACAATGATAAGCCCTACCCAAAAGATTATATTCCTCCTATCTTTCAAAAATACACGAGAAAAGGTGGAAACCCTAAGGAGAACATTAAACGCTTCGTTGAACACTTGGGGGTGCATTACAATAATAAGAAACTTAAGTTGAGGGAGTTTTCTAAATCCTTAACCGATAAAGCATATACCTGGTATTCTCACCTAGCTCCCAAGAGTTTTTCCACGTGGGAGGAAATGCACGTTTTGTTCGTCCAAAAGTTCTTTCTGGCAGAAGATGAGTTCACCTTAACCCAACTAGTATGACCATGGCAAGATGTAGTTGCATACGTTCGCAGGTTTAGGGAAAGATCCCTCGATGCGAGGGAGTCCAAGCCACTGCAGATTTGTGCGGAAGGACTGCTTCCTGAGTACATCTTCTATCTTACTAATGAGACGCGCGAGGGGACTTTTGTTGCGTTCCTAAAAGCAGTAAGGAATATCTCATTGGTTGTACGATCAAATCCATTGGTGGTGCCCATGATGTTCAGGTAGTCGCTACAACCTGCGGGAGGGAGATCTCATACCGAAGGAGCAGATGGGGGCAAGGTAGCGAAGAGGGACAATAAGAGGAAGTTTGGGAGAGACAGAGAAGATCCACCACCATTGACTTGTACAGTAGAGGAGGCTTTCAGCTTCTACAGCGTAATATTTTTAGGAGGAACGATATACGAACCAAAGGGCATCCCCGTTGGGGAGCTCGATGCTGCAACTAGGGTGGACCCCATATATTACCAGATCCATCGAAAGATCCAACATCCAACAAAGAGTTTTTTTATGCTAAAAAGAATTATCGACAAGTATGTGAAGGCAGGAACGTTGCAAATCCCTCCGTAAAATGTTAACAACAACCCACTCCCAGCACATGGGGCCAATCTGGCGATGACCTATGACGAGGAGGCAGAGAGAGAAGCAAGGGAGCTAACTACGAAACAGAAGGATGGCTAACGTGGTGTTAGCTTACGATGAAGCAAGTGCTAAAGATGTGGAAGACGTATATAGCATTGAAGGTGAGGGAGCAGAACAAGCTATAGAATATTGTGCATTTTCAAAATCCCCAAAGTTTTCCTGGTTCTTCGACCATGTAGGGATACCAAAGGAAAGTAAATTGGAGATAACCCAGGTAATCCTTAACATTACGAAGAAGAATGCTGTCTCTTCGTTGAGATGTAAGAGACCCATGGCCAGGTTGGCAAAGAGGTTTTTATCAGAAATAAGTTTCTATGACGCAAATAGGGCCATGAGATTCCCTCACAATAGGCCATTATATATGACTGCCAGCATCAACGGGGTTAGCTTTGCAAGGTCGCTTATGGATAGGGGAGTTTTCGTTAATATCATGCCAATCAACTCTTTCCATGCAGTTAATATTCCGGAGGAAAGGTTAGTCCTCATGCCTTTGGTGATTTCAGGTTTTGACAACCAGTCTTCCAAGTCCATTGGTTACGTGAACGTTGGGATTGTGATGGAAAATCTGAGTTCCCACATCAAATTTCACTTGATAGAGAGTGCAAATTCCTACCATATGTTGATAGGAAGGGTGTGGATGCATAACCAAGGGCTAGTTCCTTCGGCGTATCACCCATGCGCCATGAAAAATATCAAACGAACGGAAGTGACCGTTAGAGCTACGAAGAGGCCCTTCGTTGTCGAAGAAACTCACCTGGTAGATGTAACCTTTTACACAAAACTGGAGGAGGATGTAAGAGTATTAACGAAAATAATGAAGGGAGCGTGGGTTCCCTCGATCAGAGAAAGAATAGGGCCCTTGAATGATAAGAATAACAAAGTTGTAAGCAACAAATGAGTGATGGCAGAAGAAGCCCACCAGGGGGTCCCTCAGCCCCGAAATATCTCAAAGCATATCAAAGACAAGAGGAGGCCTATAGTGGATCTAATGGAGTATGAGGTCCAACGACAAAGCGTGCTGGGCCGATTTTCAGGAAGAAGAGTTACTGAGGCTTCTAGAGAGAAGAAAAGGGGTTGCAACTACTAGATGGTAGTGCAAGAAAGTTGTTATCGAAGAGGAAAAAGTGGTGTATTATTTATAATGGCGTGAACGGGCGACCGAAGAAGATGATAATGAGGCTGACCCGATATATAAGTGTTTCCTGGTAGATCAACGGGGGAAATGTATGGTTATAGACAACTCTAATATACAGGAGTTCGTAGAAGATATCGCCAAAGAACCAGACTACATGGCAGATCAACCGAAGCCACATGCACAAGAGTTGGAGCAGTTGAACCTGGAGAAAGAAGAGGAGGATCCAAGGCCTATTTTTATCTTATCCTAGTCACGAGTTATCATCATGTTCGCAGAAACATATTGATGAGATGGAAATGGGTTCTCATTGACATCCATGAGAGTAATCTACAGAGTGACGTTTGAAATTTTCTCACTTATTATCCTATACAGATAATAATAATCTTTCATAATGTGTTAACCTATCTGGTGCAGCTCATAAAATTTTGAATATGTCTTCTCAAAAGCTATTAATACTTGATCGTTTGAGTGACGACGTCCTTCCATCCCCCCACTCACTAACGTCTACTAATAATATGTAGCCTTCACAATGCTGCTTGGTAGTGGCAGTGGAATATCACTTCAAAACTTTTTTTTCTTGCAATATTATTCTTGGGTCCTTAACCACCTTTCTTTCCTTTGGGGATGCCTTCCACATAATTTATCGCCTATCACTGAGAGATTTGAAATATTTTTGTTATAAGGATCACTTGCTTTCTCCAACCTTGGGGTTTTGTCTTGATAATCGTGGTTATATTTTTCACTGCTCGAGTGAACTCCCTAAAGGTTCGCTCTTGAGTTTCATTGATCAAGTTGACTTTTTACTCCTCGAGTAAGCCTTTTGCATATATCTGCAACAACCTGGGCTCTGTGACCTCCTCACGGATGACCAGTGAATTTTCCTTGAAATGCTTGATGTATTGTATTAGCTCATTGCCAGGTTTTTACACTTCATGGGCCAAATTCCTTAGAGTTAACTCATTTTAAGCCAAAAATATTTTTTATAAAACCTTTATGTGTATCTCTTCCCAAGTGGGAATGGTATTTGGTGACAGATGGGAGTACAACGGGTATACTTTGCCAATGAGAGTATTCGAGAACTCCCTTAGCTTCAAGTCCTTATTGTTGCAATTACACTGAGGTATTCCACAAACCTCTTGACATGTTCTCTAGGATTTTCTTCTTTTCCATTGATCTTAATAAATTTTGGCGGAACATACCCTCATGGTATTGCTTCTCATTAATGCTATTTGGGTAAGTATTTTTCAATTCCTTATACATGAGAGGTGATTCTTTCTGGAGTGAGAGGATCATCTTCACCTCTTACATTGTAATCGTCGTGGAAGGCGATTCCTCTACCTCTATTTTTTTACTATTAGCGAGCTCACGGTGGTTAGGTTAGTCTACCACCTTCCTTATTGATGTTACCTCTATTTACCCACTCCTCCAATAAGATCCATTGTTGTTATAGGACAAACTTGGACCAAACTGGCTATATCTATAATGTGTTGCCTAAGAAAATAAAAAAATAACTCATGAGATTCATCCCGTTAAGCTGTGGAAAGGTTGAGTTGCTCGCCTGACCTATAAAGGGGGAAGGGCCACACTTTTTTATAACCACGACGTCTTCGTTGGTGCTGTGGTCACTTTGAACTCCATTTCCCGTCGAAGTGTCTTTAAAGACTAACTGTTTTGTAACATTTAAACCTTAGTTTTCCATGGTAATGAGAATACCACCCCGAGTAGACAAATGTAGAAGAGTCATGATATTGGGATCTATGAATAATTATAAATGGGTGAGGTGTGATTCACTCTAATGGAAACTATCTTCAAGGCTATAATATTTTAAGAACAAAGAAGAGACTAAAAATTAACTTTTCAATATAATAATGGGATGTAACACCACGAATTTTTATGATGTTAAATCAGTATGAGATTAATTATTATTGTTGGATTGATTAAATTAAAAGGTGAGAAATTAATTTATTAATTAATTAATCCGGATTAAAATAATTATTAACTAGCATGCCAAGGGTTAATACTTATTGATGAAAATTATTGAATATTACTTTGTGGATATATAATATGGAATTATGAATTTTATAAATTGTCGAGAGTGAGAAATATGACAGTTTGGTATACTAAGTCAGGACGCGCGTGTGAGTCGTGTCGGGAGTAATTTGATAGATTAAAGAAGTGAATTATTTTTAAGTAACTCGTATGGTCACTTTGAGTGCGCCATTTAGTCCGAAAGGGTCGAGATAGTCAGAAAACTCTACTCGGTATTCTATTTGGACTCTGGAATATTTTAAGCCTAACCGGCACCCCGTAGGGGTATTTTTGTCCTTTGAATTTTTGGGGAAACATTATGGATGAAAATTAAAGAAAATAAATAAGGTAAATGTGGGGGAGAAAGGGTCTGTCAGTTCTAAACCTACGAGAGAGAAAAGAGAGAGACACAGAGTATGGAAGATGGAGTCCATAGGTGTTCTTGGTGCAAAACTCAAGGACTCACATCACAAATCCCACCAAAGCGTAGATCGAAAGACGAGGAACACGTCTATGCCAATTTCATCAACAGATCAGACCATCAAAATTGAGGCAAGTGTTTATTACTTGCTTTCTATTAGCAATAATTGTGATTATGTTAGCATAGGTATCAAATATATGATTTATAATTGAATTGGGTGAATTTAGAGAATTTGACCCATAGATTAAATGTTATCTTGATGAAGAATTGAATCCCTATGTATGTAGAATAGCAATGCCGAAATTATATGTTGTGATTGAGAAACGAATCTAGGTTTTAATGGGTCTTAAATGGAAAATTGAAGAACTAGGGTTTTAATGGTTAAATTTGGGGATTTCATATTTAATTAATGTATTGTAAAGATTTGATGATTCTAGGTTTCTATAAATCCTCTATGTATGTTAGGTTATCAATTAAGTTGCTGTTTTGCTGTTGGGTTTGAATAGTAGAGGTTTTTAGGACTGAAAACTGTAGAAGACGAACTGAAACAGATGAAAAAACGTAACAAGTGTGGTGGGGGTGAATTTTGCTCAATCTCGTTCGAACGAGATCGAGTCTGGTTCGAACGACAATGCATGTCGTTTGAACGACATCCATTCTGGTTCGAATAACACGTTCAAAATCTGGAAAATCCTATTTTATTTCAATTCGATTTGCACAGTTATTTTGAGTGAGGAAAACTATCATTTGATGATTTTAGCATAGTACATAATTGCTAGGGGATATTCGTAGAGTAATACTTTAAATATTTTGGAAAAGTGGGCTAATGATTTTAGCATAATACAGTATTGCTAGGAGATATTCGTAGATTAATACCTTATATATTTTGGAAAAGTGAGTTAATCGTGGAAATTTCGAGAGAGAGAATAATCGAAATAATAATATTATAAGTAGTAATAAGAGAATACTGCGTATAAAAAAAATATGTATGGGTTGGGTGAATACCTTGATTTTTAATAAAATGTGGGAATGCCTATTATATGATTATTATTGAGTGTATAACATACCTACGCTGCTTGCTACCGGGAGGAGGTTTTCGCTCAGTGTACTGTCTTATCCTGGGTGACCCAATGGGGGGATATTTAACTCGTACCCAGAGCATATGAACTTGGATACGTGCAATCTGAGACGTAGGATAGTTTCGACGGTTGAATGGGAACGTAGGTATATGTATGACCTATTTGGATGGTGAGTATGCTCGCCTCTAATATTTGTGTTATGAGATTCATGGTTCGTGAGAGACGACGAACCAATTGTCCATATACAATGAGCGATGCACTAAGACGTGATAGTAGAGTATGGATTGCGCGAAGTCGTCTTAACCTAAAGGTGCAAGATTATATATATATATATATATATATATATGTGTGTGTGTGTGTGTGTGTGTGTGTGTGTGTGTGTGTCTTAACCAAGGGGTGCAAGATTAGTGTATATATATAGAAATGATGTGACTATATATATATGAATATACTCGGGGAAAACTTTACTGTGTGAAATTAGTAGATGTAGTAATAATGAGAAATAAAATAATATTAGTGGGTAAAAGATTAACCATTCAAGTGGTGAATATAATGAAATTTAGTTATGTGGGATAAACTATTTTAATAACGTATTGTATGGGACATACGAGATACTCCTTTGAGATATAATTAGAAGTATAAGTCTATGGCCTAGTTGGGAGTGTTATAGACAACTAGGTTAGGTTAGATGTACGTTAGGCATGCACAATAATGGAGAGGTGAGAATCTCATGTGAGAGTTCGAAACTAACATGCACATAATACTTACTTTAATGCAGTTTTAAATACTTGCTAAAACAAAATTTTTACAACTCGGGCTCTGACCTGTTACTTTCTATTCTGCTCTCTTTTGCTATATATATGTATTATATCAGGTTCCCAGCCACAGGGTTACCAGGCTTAGACGTGTGAATCATTTAGTGAGATGCAACAGTTGTGGGAGTTGCAGGTCCTTGCACTTAGATGCCTCTATCAGTTCTTTTTGTTCCTTTTCAGATATTCATTTAGGTCTTGTTGTGCCCATTCTCAGTCCTTTAGTAGAGATTGCACTCAGTTTACTTTAGCATTTTATTTTAGTTGCAGTTGAGGATTGTATGATTTGTTGGTTTGAGACTTGAACTGGAATGTTTTATCCAGTCTTATTTATTTCAATAGTTATTTCCTGTCCAGTATTTATTATATTTATGTGGAATGTATATATAGCTTATGTCTTAAAGAATGGAAATTTATTACCGGATTATTTGGGTATAACTAAATGGAAAATGTTTTGACACTTAGCTTAATTATTTACTAGGTGATAAAGGAAGAAATTATTTTCGACAGTGATGCTAAGAATGAACCAACCGGTCACTTCGATTTAATTTAATAAAGGACTAATCACCCGGTATTTAATTAGGCGGGCACATGGGACTTATGATTACAATAAGGAGAAGACGATGATTGCATACACCTTTTCAATAATAAAAAAAGGAATAAACCACCTTAGAGTAGTGATTCTTTAGGAGTGAAGAGATAAGAACTTTAATATCTAGGAGAAAGTCTAATGGGAATATGACGTTGAGTATACCCCAAGTGCTTTATTTATAGTGAAACATTAGGCCTGTAATGGCATGTGCAAGTAAACAAGTCACTGACTGCTCGCTAATTAGTAATTGGGGACTGTATGATGTGAGTGTGAGTGACCTCTTGGGTCCCTCGCTTTTGTATTCTTTCTTTCCTAAGATATCAAAGTGATTGATCCTTAGCTTACTGAGTAACCAAAACTCTCAAGAGGCTTCAACTAGCCATCTTCTCGAGCCTTGCATGCTTGGCCAATGATTTTTAATAAGTAAACCTATGTTCAAACAACAAGACTAAGTGTTAGTAAATGAGTTTCTCAAATACATGCTTTTATTTTCCTTGAGAAACTGCTCACAACATTACTTCATTAGGCAGGAAGT
Source organism: Sambucus nigra (assembly GCA_949130495.1). Classification (NCBI taxonomy): domain Eukaryota; kingdom Viridiplantae; phylum Streptophyta; class Magnoliopsida; order Dipsacales; family Adoxaceae; genus Sambucus; species Sambucus nigra. The sequence goes on from OX422211.1 coordinate 312,036,920, forward strand.
GTTGCTCATGTTCTTTCTTCTTTTTAAGAGCTATATGACTTAGGGTTGCTTGCAAAGTCTCATTATTACTTACATAAATATATGATAACTTGGGGTTGCTCATGTAGCACCCTATTAACACTAATCATGTGACTTACTAGAGACTTGGACTTTCTCGTCCAATAAGCTTTGTTGGTCAGTGCTTATGTGACTCACTAGTGATATGGATTTATTCGCCCAATAAGCTTCGTTAGTCACTACTCGTGTGATTCATTGGTGACTTGGACTTGCTCATCCAATAATTTTGGTTAGTCACTACTCCTGTGACTTTTTAATTATTTGAAATTGCTTGTCCAACATTCCTTGTTGATAACTTCTCGCATAATTCCCCAGTGATTATGGGTTTGCTCGTACACCATTTTTAATTGGGTACTACTCGTAAAAACTCCTCTTCAATAGGATGGTTATTTGTAAACCCCTCTACACCCGAAATAAGGCTAGTTCATCATCAAAAAGGGATTCTAGAGACAATAGTCTTAATATAATCCTTATCTCCATGTGGTATGGGATTTTAACCATCTCCAGTTGAGCTCATGGATCTTCGTCGGCCGTAGTAAAAGATATTGTTAAAAAGGAAGGAAATCATCTCCGGAGACTCTCTAAATGGGCTTTTTATCTATGAGTGGGAAAAATTCCCCCTTTTGAGGTTTCTCCGAACCATGGTATGATGTCGTTAAGAAGGAGTTAAAGTTGGAATTCGAGATCTTCTTTAAAGATAAAATTACTTGGATTGACGGACCAAATATGAAGTGAAGACCTTAACTATTAAGTATGCCTGCTCAAACTCTTCAGATATCAAAAGTATTGATAACAATGTTATGACAACTAATAACAATGAATCATTTGGCTTCCATTCATTGGGAATGGACCTCTTCATGATCCACGTTGAGGCTGAGTCGTCTGACCCATCTACAAAGATCACCCCTACTGATAAACCTCTCCTTAAGTAGAAAAGCATCCTACTAAGACCATCTCTACCTATCCAAAGCCCTGCTATATATCTCATAGAGAAAATACCTGAGCATGTTTATTCCTTTTCTATTACTAATGCAAATATAAGTGAGGCCTCCTTGGATGAGGTTCTCAATATTGTATTTTTAAAACTTGTTACTAATGAAATAAATGAAGATTTTGAGTATCTTATGATGCCTACAATCTAATGAATTGGTGCATACAATCTAATGAATGAAGAATTCTTAACCAACCTCAATAAGAAAAAAATCAAACAACATAACCACGTTGAAACTAATGATGATAATACTTGTTATGAGAAAGCAGATGCATGTCGATTTTTTCATATCTTAGGCTAATCACAAAAAAAAAAAAAAATTTGCCCAAATTTTATCCTGATTAGCAATTAGGTGTACATAAGATGATGAATTCCAAATTAAAATACTAATCCATCACACATTCAAACCAAGCATACGAAGAAGTTAGGAAAAATTCCTTTCGGGAAAAACCTAATATTCAACATAGTAAAAAGCTTGACTGACACAATCGACTTATGTAAGGACATATTTTTATTAGTCCTGGCTTACAATAGTATATGTCGTATATCGCTACAACGATCTAAGATTTGTTCAATATCAATCATGTATCAAGACGGATCCTACTATCAACGTTATTCAATAGAAAAGCCTCTGCGAGATGAATTTTGGTAAGGTTGTGTTTTGGTTAATTTACGGTTAATTTAAAATATTGAGATAATTTTTATAAGTGTTGGAAAAATTTTCTAAACTGTTTTTAATCATTTGAGGCATTGTTTTTCATCAAATGAAATTTTTTCTACGTGTTCAGGCGAAGAAATTTTGACGCTCCTGTCATTCGAGCGATAATGCCACGACGTTCAAATGACAATTGCATGTCGTGCAAAGCCGTTCGAGCAAGATTTAGATTCATTCGGGTGACATGTTGACTTCGTTTGAGCGAGTTGCCGACTTAATTTTTTTTATATAAAACGTGTTATATGAGTCCTAGTTTCTTAAGAAGATCTGACGTTTTTCATTCTGCATAAACTGTAAAGCAGCATAATACTTTTGTCTTCTTCAATTTAGGGTTCAAACCTTAGTTTTTCAATTCACAAAAATCCCAATAGTTTAGTGAATAAGATATAACTTTGGTGAAGTTTCTCGTGTAGAGAGGATAAATCTACGGTTGACGATTGCGTGTCATTTGGGAGTACTCATGGGTGTTCCTTGCTGATTTAGGATTGCATATTCTTGTAGGGTGTTACGATTGACCCATTGTTGACTCTAGGTTGCGTGACTATGTGAGTAATCTTTTGATATTCATTGAAGATTTCATTGTGTATGTAAGTTGCGATTTATTTTACATAGTGAAATAAAAAGGTTTTCCCTTCTAGTTTTTTTCCTGAAATTTGTGTGTCAGCAATTTATTTATGATGGTTTGATTTCATCCACATAGTTTCATGTTTAGGATTTAATTAATTTGGTTTAAAAATTGACTCCATTTAAATAAGTTTAAAGTTGGAATTTGCAAATTCAGTTTAATCAATATCATATAGCTTTCACAAATTGGTATAAGAGCTTATTTAAGCGATCACCACTTTTACTAATTGGTATCAGAGAAGGTTTCACTAATTTATTGTGAATTCCTTTTTTAGCAAAATTTTGTGATATTGATTTTTTTTAAATCGTAATGTTTTGGAATGAAAACTTGTATAATCAGTTGCCATTTTTTGACGGGTATAATTATGCTTACTAGAAAGCCCGCATGAAATCGCATTTAAAAGCAATCGATGAGCATGTTTGGGTTGTTTGTGAAAGAGGCTAGATTCCTCCCACTGTCATCGCAAATAATGTTACTAATTTAAAACCCGTCGCAAACTAGACTGAGGATGAGTTTATATGGAGTGATTTTAATTCTTGAGGGCTAAGTGCAATTTCTGGTGCTGTCACTGCTGAAGAGTTTCGACAAATCATGATGTGCACCACGTCGAAAGAAGCAATGGATGTTTTATAACTTACCCATGAAGCACAAATGCAGTCAAAGAGTCTAAAATTTAAAATTTAACTACTCAATTTGGAACAATAACCATGCTTGAATCTGAGTGTTTTGATGATTTTTATGCATGTTTATTTGATATTTCCAACACTAGTTTCAATCTTGGTGAGCACATTCCTAATGCACGAGTGGTTAAATTTTTTTTGAGATCGTTGCCTAAACGTTTTATCCCCAAAGTGACTATTTTAAATTCCTTAGGAAATTTGAGCAATTTAAAATTAGATGAGCTGGTAGGAGACCTCCAGACATATGAGATTGACATGTTTCCTCACACTCTCAAGCCTAAGAATAGAGGGATAGCACTTAGATCCTAGTCTATGAAGGGAGAGGAATTTTCCAAGAGATATAAGAAAAAGAAAGTGAAAGTTTGTGAGTCTGAATCTAAGGCGAATTTGATTTTGATATGGCCTTGCTTGTAAAAAAATTTAAAAAGTTTCTCAAATTTTCAAAAAGAAAATTATTCCAATAAAAGATTTTTTGAGAAAAATAAAAAGAAGAATGAGGCCAAAGAGAGCGATGAGAAAGAGGAAGAAGAGAGATGTTTTGATTGCGAGGGTAAGGGGCATAAGGCGTTTGAGTGTCCCTCTAGGCTAAAGAGAAAGGGCAAGAAGATTTTCATGCCAACCACTCTTAGCGATAGTGAGGAAGAGGTGAAGGATTCCGAGGATGAATCTTCACATGGGATGTGTGTCGCCTTTTTATCTAGTCACATGAGCACACCTAGTTTCTCCCACGATGATGAGGATACTTGTGTACGTGAGACCCCCGAGGATGATACTTTGCGTGTTTCTAGCGAGTGTGAGAGTGAGTGCGCTAATGAGGGTGAGAGTGAGCTCCAGATTGCGTTTAGAGATTTGTACGTTGAGACCCTAAAGACTAAAAAGTTAAACAAATACCTAAATATTAGGGTGATTGATTTGGAGAGTGAAAGATAGAGAGTTTGAGGGGATTTGAGGCATCGACGAGTCAACTTGAGAAGGTGAAGGTTTCTTTGAGTGAGCAGTTGATCGTCGTAAATCAGGAGAAAAGTGAGCTTATAGACCGTGTGTCACAATTAGAGAGAGATATTGAACGTGCCTGGGAGGTAAAAGTCACTTTAGAGGATACATCTAATAATGTAGGAAAGATGCTCCCCGGTCCCGCTTTGGGTAATGTTTAGAGACTAGGAATAGGTCATAATAGTGCGTCCACTTCCCAAGTTGCACCCGAGCTAGTTCTCGAGTTTGTGATTGATCCATATAGCTCTCAAACTAACCCACCTAGGCATCCCATTCAGGATAGGAGAATGCACCGTAGACGTTTTTAGAGAAGTATTCCTAGGCCCTTATATGTTTTCACCCATTGCAAGAAGAGAGGACACCTTAGGGAATTTTGCTTTAAGCTGGGTAATGTGTCACGTTTTGCTACTACACGTATTTCTACGACACATACACCCACACATTACTTTGGATGCTCTAGATGATTACATGAGAGAGTTTGCACATATTAAGAAAAAGGGTAATTTTTTAGTCAAGACTTCACATGACTTGATGGGTTTTTTCATAGGATGTCACCACCTTTGAAAAACTCCATTGCACCTAACGGTTGAGGTTTAGACTTGTTTGCTAGCATAGGATGTTTTTCATGATAATATTTTATTCATATTGCTAGTGTGTACCATTCTTGTATTTATGTTTTCCATTTTTTATTATTTTTTTAAAAAACCAAAAATATTTTCGTTTTTGAAAAAAAATTGGAAAAATACAATTTTTTTTTTTGAGAAAAAATTGAAAAAGCCAAAAATATTTTATTTTGATAAAATTTTTGGAAAAAGACAAAAAGAGTTTTGTATTTTGTTTACACCGTTTATGGACGGACATTTAGGATGACCGAGTTACAATTTCATTCCATATCCATGTGACTGTTTAATAGTATTTTGATATGCATCATCATTTCATTTTTGTGCTTTATAATGTTTGGAGTTATTAAGATGTAATTTGATATTACTACCTACATGTTTGGCTCTTAATCTCCTTTAATGTACACTTGCACAAATTTCTTTGATAATTCTACTTGTCTATAACATGTTGGTCAAAGTGTTTCCATCTCAATCATGTCTTTAAAACGAACCAAATGCGATAAAACTCGACAATGAAAGTAGTGCATGTAACAACCGTTGCCTGAGAGGAATTAGTTTAAATTTGAAAAAATGATGAGTGAACATGGGAAAGGGTTGCGAGCGTAAAAAACTAACTTGTCGTGAAATCCACCGTTTAAAAGAGCCCGAGAAAAAGTTAAGGCAATAAAAATAATAATATGCCAAAATGGGACCAAAATAGGATTTCTCTAAGGAGAGAAAAATAGATCACCTCAAAGAAAAAATAAATGAATTATTATTTATGAGGGAGTTTGGTTGGAAATAAGTAATCAACGGGTTTGCATGTCCTGATAAAGTCTTGAAAAAGCAATACATAGTTTTAGACGTTATTGGTGTGGAAATCATTTTAGAATTTGATGTGTCGATTAGATTGAGTCGATGTCATATGAACTCACATTTTTGACACCTGATGACGATTTTGAGATCATTCATTAGAAGTATCCGTATTCATCATGCACATATGTTATGTTTGATTGCATAGATTTTCCTATCGAATTTGTTCACACTCATTCATTCCGTTTCCACGATTTTGTTATCTTAGTGTAAATTCATGGTGTGTGATTTTTGTAAAATTATTTTTGCATTTGTTTTTTAAAAAATAAAAAATAAAAAATAGTTGGTGAATGCTTTCAAGTATATATTGGATGATCGTAGTTGTTTGCTTTGCTTGTCGTAACACTCCATGATTATTTTTGTTTATTCTTTTCCTTGTCTATTTCGGACAAATAAAAAGGAGGAGAACAAATTATGATTTTATGGGAGAGTTCTAATTATGGGGGAGAATTGAGATTTTAGCTTTATTTGATTTATGTTTATCTCATTTCAAACTTGATACATCACCAAGGTATTTTCTTTGTCTCATGTGTGTAGGAATAAAATTGAAGATCATATTTTGCACACCCTGATGATGACAACGAAGATTTGAAGATTTTTTATAAAAGTTTAAGACTTGCAATTTTAGTACCTATCTAGTTTTGGGTTCATGGGAGGGTATTAGATTTGTGTAGGCATTTTAATTTGATAATTCAGATGTTTTTAGTTTGTACCAGCATAGACATAGGGGGAGATTTGTAAGGACATATTTTATTAATCCGGTTTACATTAGTATATGTCGTATACTGCTACAACTATTGAAGATTTATTCAAGATCAATCATGTATCAAGGCGGATCTGACTATCAACGTTCTTCAACAAAAAAGCCTCTGCGAGATGAATTTTGGTAAGGTTGTGTTTTGGTTACTTTACGATTCATTTAAAATATTGGGATAATTAGTGTTGAAAATTTTTTCTAAACTATTTTTAATCAGTTGAGGCATTGTTTTTCATTAAATGGAATTTTTTCAAAGTGTTGAGACGAAGAAATTTTAACACTCCGGTCGTTCGAGCGACAATGTCACATCGTTGAAACGATATTTTGAGCGAGATTTATCTTCGTTCGAGCGACATGTTGACTTCATTTGAGCGAGTTGCTGACTCAATTTTTTATATAAAGTGTGTTAAATAACTCCTGGTTTCTTAAGAAGACCTGACGTTTTTCATTCTGCATAAACTGCAAACTAGCAGAATACTTTTGTTTTCTTCAATTTAGGGTTCAAACCTTTGTTTTTCAATTCATAAAAATCCCAATAGTTTAGTGAATTATTTTTGGAACCCAAGATACAACTTTGGTGTGAAGTTTCTCATGTAGAGAGGATAAATCCACGCCAGACGATCGCGTATAATTTGGGAGTACTTGTGGGTGTTCCTTGCTGATTCAGGACTGCGTATTCTTGTGGGCTATTGCGATTAATCCATTGCTGACTCTAGGTTGCGTGTCTTTGTGAGTATCTGCATGATATTCATTGCAGATTTCATTATGTATGTAAGTTACGATTTATTTTACGTAGTAAAATAAAAAGGTTTTCCCTTTTGTTTTTTTTCCAGAAATCTATGTGTCAGCATCTAATGACACTATGTAACTCTTTCTAAAGATCTACAAAACTAATTCTAACGAGTTAACGAATTTATAAAAAAAACTTTTAAAAAACATTTTAACCATTTTGAAAACTTTGAAAACTCCTTTTGAAATATAACCCCTCAATATTTAAAATCTTTACCGAACCACCTCATAATTCTTCTGAATGTTGTTGAAACGAACAATCTTCAATCTTCCAAATGTCATCAATTTCTTATCTTCAAATACATGGAAGTAGTCATGAAGGTGTAGTGTGGTGTAACAGGATAAAACAAATAAAAACCTAATTGAGCAATTATATAAGTTGTTTTTACATGTTATTATTAATCTTGGTTCAAGTAGCATGTCATAAGAGATTAGGATATGATCAACCTCAACGAGCATGAGCAATCATATTCAAATATCTCCTAAAATAATTTTTGGACGTCCTCACGTGGCACTATGTATATATATATATATATATGCATGGCATCAACCCAGAGATTGTGCAACATGATATCCCAAATTATCCAAAATTCAAGCCTTTCAAATAGAAATTGAAAAAGATCTTACTCCAGTAGTCTCTCAAAGATAAAAGATGAGGTGGTGAAATATTTGATTATAGGTTTCATCTGCGTAGTCAAATATCCTAATTGGTTAGCCAACATAGTCTTTGTGCTGAAACCAGGAGGGAAAGTCTGCATGTTCACTGACTACCAATATCTGAATAAAGTTTATCCAAAGGATGAGTACCCTATGCTTAATAGTTACATGTTCATCAATAATATAATCAATCATGCCCTTATATCGTTCGTCGATGGATTTGAAAGGTATAATCAGATCAAGATGCATACCAATCACCAAGAAAAACTACCTTTTTACCCAATCATGGACTTTTTTCTACACTGTCATGCATTTCAATCTCAAAAATGTCGGGGATACATACTAAAGAGAGGCTATAACCATCCTGCATGATCTTATCTACAAGAATGTTGAAGTTTATGTTGATGATATGATCATCAAATATGAGACATAAGAAGATCACATTTCTACCTTAAGAAAACTCTCTGACGTACTGTGGAAATACCATATACATCTTAACCCACAAAGATGTGTCTTTAGTGTCACAAAGGGAAAACTCCTTGGTTCATAGTCAACTAAAGAGGGTTAGAGGAAGAACTTGTAAAATTTAATGTAATACTCAAAATTTCACCTCACAACTCCAATACATCAATAGATTCATCTGCCAACCCACTTCTATCTACGAACCCATCTTCAAGCTCCTCCAAAAAAATTTAACCAAAGTCTGGAATGAGGCATGTCAATAAGCATTTGATAAAACTAAATGGTATCTTACCCAACCTCTGTTTCTCATGCCACCACAACCTAGTATTCCCGTTCTCTTATACCTCTCTATAATGACACTATGGTTGGGCTATTTTATACTAATACATCAAAGAATCACGCAAGGAAAGAAACATCTAGTACGTTGATTAGAAACTGGCAGGGGATGAAGTAAACTACGTCGCATCGAAAAAGGAGTGTGTCGCACTAGTTTGGGTCACTAAGAAACTTAGTCACTACATTCTTGACTTCCCCACTAGGAAAGTGTCTCGAATGAACCCCATGAAGTACCTGCTAGAAAACCCTTCCTTATCCAGTCATATGGCCCACGAGTTACTATTGCTAACCGAGTTTAATATCACCTATGTCATACAAAAGGCCATAAAAGGAAGGGTCATTTTCAATTACATAGCAAAAAATCCCATGAGATAATCCGATGTATGGATTCCTTAATATTATGAGGAATATATTATAGATACTTCTCATGAAGAACTACGAAGGAAGATGTTCTTTTGATGGATCCTCTAATAAGAATGGATATGAAATTAGGATATTTTTTATTCCGCCGGATTACTCTCACACCCCATTTCCATTAAGATGAATTTGCCTTACACCAACAACATGATAAAATATAAAGCATGCACCATAGGCCTCAAGATTTCCATGTAGAAAGCAATTCGATATATCGATGTCTATGGAGACTCGACCCTCATAATAGAACTAGTCCTACGGGAATAAAAAATTAAAGACGAGAAGCTCCTGCCTTTTCATGCTCATCTAAAAGAGCTCGCTTCCTAATTCAAAGATGTTACCTTCCATTAATTGTCCAACTCGAGAAACAATTTTTTTGATCCATTGGAAACATTAGAGTCTATAGTCGACATGCCTAACAGAATAACAATGGCCCCTTTCAAGTTCAGAAGTAATCTCTTCTAACTCATTTCAACCACATCGAGATTTATATAGAAGAAGATCCAAATAAAGTTACGTTATGGTATTATGACACATAGTGCCTCTTTAAACATGGTCGATATCCTAAAGGTACTGATAATAAAACTGCATGATCCTTTGTAAGATCGTAACCCAATACATCATTTGCAACAAGGCACTTTTCAAAAGGAATTTCGATGGCACCCACTTACAGTGTAGAACACGAGCTATCATAAAATCAACGTTGCAGAACATCCACAACGGGGAATGTGGAACCCATATAAATGGTCATATGTTTATCAAGAATAGCATCTGGCAGAGATACTATTGGACTACCATGGTTTAAGAATGCGTTGTTTATGTCAGAAGGTGCCTCAAGTGATAACAATTTGTAATACCCCTTACTTTCGTGTATTTATTTTTATATTAAATTATCAGGTGTGGATGATTTAATATAATTGAGAATTAAAATAAGGATTTAAAATAAATATTAATTTGGGTAGAATAGTTAATATTTATGAGAATTGCACATTTACTGGAGTGATATGGTAAATATAGTCTTGTTGTATGAAATTTCATCATATATATGTATATCAACGGTGGGAATTAGTTATTTCTCAACTGTGGCATATTTTAGTAAGTTATATGAGGTTGGGAGATGGTTTTTATATTTCGAGTTTCGGATGAAAATTTGGAGGGCACGGTTGATTCCGAAAGGGACGAGAAAGTCAAAATGACTGCCCTGGGGTTTTTATTTGGGTTCCGGAATCTATTTGAATAGTTTTACTCGAATTAGAGTATACTAGTTATTATATGCGTGTATTATTATTTGACGCTGGGATTTCAAATAATAGGGGGTTATTAGGCTTAATAGGGTAAATTAATCTCATTTAAGAGAAAATCCATTAACTTGCTAAATCTCATTTAAGGGAGAGAACGTGAGAAGAAGAGAAAGAGAAGAGGAGGCTTGAGAATCTTTGAAATTTTGTATAATTCGTGACTTTGAGGAAGAATCAGATCCTACATCTTTGGGGCAAGTGGATTAACTTGCTAAATGCTTAATTGTGTGATTTATTTCATAATTTGTGGTAAGATTTTGGTAATATTAGAGATATATGTTAAACCTTACACTTTAGTATAGAAGTTTTGGTTTTTTTTATGTGTATATGGGTTTGATCGTATAAAAATGGTGAATTTCATATTTTGGGTGGATTATGATGTTGTAATATTGTAGAAGAAGGGTTTGTTGGAGAAATAGGAGAATTTTGTTAGATTCAGAACTGTGCATTCCGGACCGGTTCATTTATAAAAGATATCGGATCGGTCCTAAAGTTGAAAGTTTGTTGTCAATTTTTAGGAACCGAACCGGTTCGTTTTTAGGGACCTTCGATCCGATCCAGTTACTCCAATTGTAAATTCTGATGCTATTCCTCTCTAGTTGATTTAAATACTCAGGAAACCTTTTTATGTTATTGGGTAAACATGTTTATGGGGCATTATATGGGTATGATATGACTCGATGGAGGGGCTACTTTGGGGCTATTATAGAGGCATATCTGAGAGGGTTTTATGTTGTTTCCTTTTTGTAAATCATCCAAGGAGTGGAAATTCTTTCGAGGAGGGTTACGTATTAATGAGGGAGAGTTCGTGGGTCCTTAACGAGGGCAAACTTGAAGAAAAATCATTGGTATGATTAATTATCAATAATCAAATAAGCGAGTAAATTATAATACGAACTTGAAATGATTGTGGATCATTAGCTAGTATAAGGTGTGATATTTACATATAGCTAGGATTATTGATATATATATATATATATATATATATATATATATATATATATACATTCTAAATGTGACAGTTTGTATATATGATGTGAATGTATATTGGGTGTGTATGATATATATACTATGTGGTGCATACCCCTCTAGTGCTATCATGGGAAGTTGCGCGATGTGGAAAAATCCCATGGCTCGAGGAGTAGGGAGAGTATAGTTCCCAGGTCATAGTGTCCAGTATTTTACCGCGTGTGAGGCAGGGGTAAGACGTCTTAGGTATGATACTTCTTACCTTTAGGTAAGGAACTATGACTACTTCCCATACGCTTGTGAATTAGCTCTATACCAAGTCGGTGTGAGAGTCCGACCTCTGGTAACCCAAGATGATATGTGAGTAATTCCCTAGAAGATGATAGCATTTTAGAGACTGTTAGTATACGCGTACGATGTGTGTTATGTATTTCCCTACCCTTATAATATGTGTGTTATGTATTGCCCTTTTAAGCATGAGATTGGATAAGTATGCTTTTATGTTAGTGGACAAAATTTTAGGAGTACGTGCTATGGACTGAGAGCTTAACACATTTCCATGACTAACAATGTTAGGTAGTAGTGTATCGAGGGGGTCCTTGTTTGGATTTCGCTTGCGAGATGTCTCACGCACGAAACCTAGCGCCATGCTGGAAGTGGGGAAATGTTTGGTCATCAGTACATGGGGTATTTGGATTTGCATAATTAATGGGAAATACATCTAACTATGATAGTAAGATATAGTTACGCTAATGGGAGTTATGCATAAGCTTGAGGGGGTATGATCCATAGATTTAGTGGGGTAGCTTAACTTAAGATTTAATGTGTACGTTTAGGTGCGCACTGTAGCTGACAGGTGAGGTCAAGTCTCGAGGAAGTACGTCTCCACATCAATTATGAAATATTTCCTTTTAATTATTATGCATTTAATTCACTTGCTATAACTATTTTCAAACCCAGGGCTCTGACCCGTTTATATCTTTTCAATTGCGATATGTATATTGTGTCTATTATAGGTGTTCCTCCACAAGGACTCCAATGATTTTTATATGTTCCAGAGTTTTGGGAGTTGTAGCATGCACAGGTTGTTACATGACTTTTGCTATAGACGCATCTCCTTTTTGTAATCTAGTTAAGAGTTCACAATTGTAAATCAGGTGTGTATACCCAATAGGTCATATATATTGATCTCTTATATAGTTGTCTCTTGTTATTGTATGGTCTGTTACCCGATATCATATTCGAGAATATACTTTTGTATGACTACTCATAGCATGTTAATGATTTAGTCCCTTATTTGTCTATTATGTTTATGCTCCGTAGCATGTGAATGATTTATTGTCGATACACTTAAAAAAAAAATTGGCACCTGTTTATTTTCAGGTATAAGGTGGTTACCAGTTATATTTATATTAGACAGTTGGTGCTGAGAATGATACACTTGAGATTGCTGTTGTATTTTAGTATAGGGTTGGCCACCTGTTATTTTGAATAAGCGAGGTGTCATAGGTGGTATCAGAGCATTAGGTTCTCGAGTCTTAGGATTTGTGCGGACTCCTACGTTCTACCGTAGCATTTTTTTTATATAGAGCCTTATTACTAGGATTGTTGTGTTCATATTTTGTTCTCAATCTTCTGCTTTGATTAATTGTTTGAACTGTGTGTTGATGCAGTTTGTTCTTTCAACAGATGCCTCCAAAGTGAGGTCGCCCGGCTAGGGCAAATAGAGGAGCCGAGAATGTGGAACCCCAAGTGCCTCAGGGGACTATGAATGCCGTAGAAGTTGTTAATATTATGGCACAAGCCGTTAATGCGATGATGACCGCGATGGCACAATATTATCCTTAGGCTCAGCAACATCCTGTAGCTCCAGCAGTTCAAACCCACCCGGGGCCATCTATATGGGAGACTGTGCGAGAAACTTTCCAGAAGGGTCACCCTCTGGAATTTCAAGGAGGGGCTTACGTTATCCTTGTTAGTCAGTGGGAAAAGGATATTCAAAGTCATTTACGTATGGTTGAATGCAGTGACGTTAAAAAATAAATACTCGCCACTTTAAAATTAGTTGGTGCGACTCTCTTGTGGTGGGAGTCGGGTACTACCTCTATGCAAAGAGATACGATGCCCATAGCCGATTTTGTGGTACTTTTTGATCGTAAGTATTTTCCTCCATCAGTTCAAATAGAGATGATGAGGAGGTTGTTAGATGTAACCCAAGGGGATCGAACTGTGGCTGAGTACGGAGAGGAATTTACCCGCTTAGCAAATTTTGTGCCAGATGAAGTCAATACCGAGGAGAAGAGAATCTCAAAGTTTATGGGAGGTATGAATTGGAGGATTCAGAAACACCTGTTGGAAATCCGGATCTATTAATGTTTGCATATGTAATGAAGGGGAGCAAGAAATTAGTGGACTCAACTTCGTCAAGTAAGACGGGAGTAGATAGTGCTAGTGGGGCACAGCAGGCGCTACATCAAGGGAATAAGAAGAAAGAGCGGGATTTCCTTTTGGGGGATTCAGCAAAAAGGCAATGCTTAGGAGGCTCTAGATTTAATGGTGGTGGTCTTAGGCAGAATCTTCAAGGGAACCAACAGCAGCAGCAACAACAAAATGTTCCTCAGGGCCAAGCAGGCCTGGGGAACAATGGGGGAGGTCGACATGGCCGAGGTCATCCGGGCCAGCGATAAGGACCACCCAGATTTGGGTAATAGAGACAAACGTCGGGGAACTTAGTAGGCCGTTGTTTTCAGTGTGGTGAGGCAGGTCACAGGAAGATAGATTGCCCACAGTAGAATAAGGTGCAAGTGCAAGGAGCTCAGAAAAGTTAGTAAGAACTTCTACCACCTCCGGTGCCCGTTCAGATTTCCCCACCTCCACAGGGACAGTTATTATGGGCGAGTGTACAATGTTCAAAATGCAGTTCTACCTCAGGTGCAGTCGGCTCCACCAGCCATTGAGGGTAAGCTCTCTATCTATGGGCATATGGGTCGGGTATTATTTTATATCGGAGCATCCCATTCCTTTATAGCTGTTTATTTTACGCGTGCGATGGGAGTGTTAGAGTCAGCGGTTACTGTTTAAATGTGTGTAGAATCTCCCTTGGGAGATGGATCGCTTATCCATTTTATTTTCAAAGGGGTAGAGATAGATTTTGGGAGATTATGTTTAGCTGCCGACTTACTTGTATTAGATATGCATGGGTATGATGTTATATTATGTATGGACTGGTTGGTTAGATATCGAGCAATGGTGAATTACTTTGGGAGGTCGATCGTATTTTCTATTCCGGGCTAGGAAATGTTTCTTATTGCTATGCCTCTACCGGAGGGAGGTTCAAGAACCCATATGTACTATATCGAGAAGGAGACTTCGCAGGAAGTGGTTATTTCCTTAGACTCGATACCAGTGTTCGGGAATTCGCAGACATTTTTTAGGAGATTCCAAGATTACCTGATAGTCGTGAGATCGAGTTTGTTATAGATTTAACACCGGGGACTAGGCCGATTATGCGAGCTCCATACCCTATGGCTCCTTAGGGAGTCCCTGTTTTGTTTGTGAAAAGTGGGACGGTTCTCTGCGCTTATGTGTAGATTATCGAGAATTAAATAAGGTGAGAATCAGGAATAAGTACTCGTTTGCTCGTATTGATGATTTATTTGATTAGTTAAGAGGAGGCTCTTACTTCTCAAAAATATATTTGCGTAAGGGATATCACCAACTTTATATTAGGGAGCAGGATATCTTTAAAGCTGCATTTTTAACCCGATACGAATCCTATGAGTTCTTAGTTATGTTGTTTGTGCTAACCATTCCCCGTGCAGTGTTTATGGATCTAATGAATAGGGTCTTTCGGAATTTTTAGACCAATTTGTAATTGTGTTCATTGATGATATTTTGGTCTATTCTCGGATGGAGGGAGAACATGCTGTACATTTGCGGATGGTTCTGCAGACATTACGGGATCATCAATTGTATGACAAGTTCGAGAAATACGTAATTTAGTTACGAGAAGTGCAGTTTTTGGGTCATGTAGTGTCGAAAAAGGGTATTTTTGTGGACCCAAGTAAAGTTGCATCTGTGAAGAAGTGGGGTCATCCCACAACACCGATAGAGATTATAAGTTTCTTAGGTTGGCAGGTTATTATCACCATTTTTTAAAGGGCTTTTCGAAGATTGCCGGCCCTTTGACCAATTTGAGCCGAAAGGGAGTCCAGTTTGTGTGGGATAATTCCTGTTAATTAGCCTTTGATGAATTAAAGGAAATGTTGACATTGGCACCCATTCTCACTTTGCCTAAAGCGGGAGTGGAGTATTTAGTCTTTATCGATGCATCTCTCCAGGGTTTAGGAGGCGTGCTTCAACAAGAGGAAAGGGCAATTACATATGTGTCTCGTAAACTCAAACCCCATGAGCGTAATTATCCTACTAATGACTTGGAATTACCTGCAGTAGTCTTTGCATTGAGAATTTGGAGGCATTATCTACTGAGCAAGAAGTTTAGGCTTTTCACGGACCATAAGTCGTTGTAATATTTATTCACCCAGAAGGACCTAAACATGAGGCAGCGTAGGTGGTTGGAGTTTGTAAAGGATTATAAGTTCGACATCCAATATCATCCGGGAAAAGCTAACGTTGTAGCTGACGCCCTGAGTCGTCGTCCCACTGGGCAGTTAGGAGAGGTATGGAAAGCCAAGTGGAAGGAACTTCGTCAAGATGATGCGGTGGCCAGGGCTTGTATGGCCGTGTTATCAGTCACACCCGAGATGGTGATGAGGGTTATAAAAGCTTAATCTAAAGATACGGATTGTAAGGTCATAGTACATAAATTATTGATCGAAGGAGATGAATCCTACTCCATCCGTTTAGAGGGTGGATTACGATTCAATGGTAGGTTGGTAGTCCCGGACGATTTCGAGCTGCGGCAGGCTGTTATGTCAGAATCTCACAGGTAGAAATTTACTATTCACCCAGGAGGAGATAAGAGGTATCAAGATATGCGACGATAATACTGGTGAGCAGGTATGAAGAGGGACATAGCTGAATTTGTCTCCAAATGAACCACTTTTCAGTTAGTAAAGGTGGACTTCCAGCGACCCTCGGGAACGTTACAACCATAAAAAATTCCTATATGGAAATGGGAAATCATTTCCATGTATTTTATCACGGGATTACCAATGGTGCAGCGTAGACATGATTCCATTTGGGTTATCGTGGACCGTTTAACGAAGTTGGCACACTTTTTATCGGTGAGGATAGATTTTACGACGTCACAGTATGCTCAGCTCTTTATTGGCGAAATTGTGAGATTATACGGAGTGCCGATCAATATTGTGTCTGATCAAGATAAAATCTCTGTCTCCCATTTTGGGCAGAGCTCTCAGGAAGCCATAGGGACTGAATTGAGGTTGAGTACGGCATACCATCCCCAGATTGATGGGCAAACGGAAAGAGTAAATCAAATGTTGGTATACATGCTCCGGATGTGTATGTTAGATATTAGAGGAAGTTGGGATAAATACCTACCGTTGGTAGAATTTTCTTATAATAATTCTTACCAATTTACTATAGGTATGATGCCTTACGAGGCATTGTATGGATGCCCGTGTCGTTCATCTATGTGTTGGCTAGAAGTTGTCAACAATAAACTTCTTGGCTCAGAATTGATCCAGGATACTTCGACAAAGATTGAAGTTATTCGTAGTCGCATACGTGTTGTACAGGACCACCAAAAAGTTATGTCGATGCGGACCGTAGGCATGTGGAGACCAAGTGTTGTTAAAAGTGTCTCCGATGAAAGGTATTATGAGGTTTGGTAAGAAAGTCAAACTTTCACGGAGATATGTAGGGCCTTTCCCAATTATTGAAAGGATTGGTCCTGTGGCTTATAGACTTGGCTTACCAGAATATTTACAAAGAATTCATGATGTGTTCCATGTTTCATCCTTGAAGAAGTATAAAAGATGTGAGGGGGCTCATTGGCATGTTCCATTGGAGGAAATTGAGTTGCAACCTGACATCTCGTACGAAGAACGATCGGTTGCCATTTTAGATCGCAGTGAGCATAGGTTGTGATCGAAAGTAGTACCGTTAGTTCGAGTCCAATGGGGGAACCATAACGTAGACGAGTCAACGTGGGAACGAGAGGATAATATGAGAGCCATGTACCCTTACCTCTTTCCATGAGGTGTGTCTAAATTTTGAGGATAAAATTTCTTTTAAGTGGGGAAGTATATAATACCCCTTACTTTCGTGTATTTATTTTTATATTAAATTATCGGGTGTGGATGATTTAATATAATTGAGAATAAACATAGGGATTTAAAATAAATATTGATTTGGGTAGAATAGTTAATATTTATGAGAACACATTTACTGGAGTGATATGGTAAATACAGTCTTGTTGTATGTAATTTCGTTATATATATGTATATCGGCGGCGGGAATTAGCTATCTCTCAACCGTGGCATATTTTAGTGAGTTATATGTGGTTGGGAGAATGTTATATATTCGAGTTTCGGATGAAAATTTTGAGGGCACGATCGATTCCGGAAGGGTCGAGAAAGTCAAAATGACTGCCCTGGGTTTTGATTTGGGTTCCGAAATATTTTTGACTAGTTTGACTCGAATTGGGGTATACTAGTTTTTTATGTATGTATTATCATTTAAAGATGGGATTTCTAATAATAGGGGGTTATTAGGCTTAAGAGGGTTAACTAATCTCAATTAAGAGAAAACCCATTTGAGAGAGAGAACGTGCGAAGAAGAGAAAGAGAAGAGTAGGCTTGAGAATCTTAGAAATTTTGTATAATTCGTGACTTTGAGGAAGAATCAGACCCTACATCTTTGAGGCAAGTGGATTGTAAAAAAACGTAACTGTGTGATAATTGATTAAATTAATTCGCAACTTTCTAATTTGGCACACTTAATTAATTAGAGTCTATATTTAAACCAAAATAAATCATCCCCTAAACATGCATCTAAAGTGCGTGTGACAACCCATAAATAAATAAAGCATATGACACAAATATTCAGGAAAAATCCTCCAAAGGGGCAAAACCTTTTATTTCACTATAATTTGTAAGAAAACGGCTTACACGGATTACAATGAAATAGGGTGACATACGATATACCCGCAGGTGTCGGTTTCGATGTCTCGACTGGAGCTTTACCTTTCCAGGAGGGAAACAGTGAAGAAGAAGATGGCTCCTCTACAAGAGTGAACGTTATAAGGACTCCCTCCACAATAGCACGCAACTGTCGGTTGTAGAGTTTTCCCCACAAAGAATAAACCAAAGAAAAATATGATATTGGGTTCCACAAAACAATTCACATAAAAGTAATTGGCATTTTGTGAATTAAAAAACAAAACATTTGAACCCTTAAAATTATTGGAGAAAAACTTTCTGTCAAAAGATATTGAATTAAATCTGGGCAGATACACAAAAGTTTCAAAAGAATAAAACTCTTAAAAGTTGGAACTGTTCTCCACGCTTTTCAAGGCTGCCAGGACCCCTTTTTATATAAAATTTGAGTTGGTCAAAGGATAATCATTACAGCAGCGTGTCAGCCAAAAAGCAGTGTCGTTCGAACGAGAACCCCATCTCGCTTAAACGAGATTGCGTGTCATTTGAACGACTACGCGCGACATCCCAATGTCGTTCGAACGAGATGCTGATCTCGCGCGAACGAGATTGGCGTCGAAACCGAGGTGCGTTAACAGCTAATGAAATTTTCTCAATACTATTCTTTTTCTAAAACAGTTAACACCTTTTTAAAAACAAACATTTATAAAAACAATTTTTATAACAAAGCTTTTTAAAATTCCTTTTAAGAATATTATAAAAACATTTTTCTATAAAAGTTTTTTAAAACACCTTTTGAAAATATCCCAAAACTCTTAATATGAAATGTATATGAAACTTTAAAACAATATCTTACCAAAGTTCATATTGTTGGACTTGAATGTTGAAGGCAACTGGTAATTCGGATCCGTCTTTGGTAGATGCAGTCTTTACAATTCTTCGACGACTTGTAGCGGTATACGACATAATTAATTGTAACGGACTTATTAAAAATATGTCCTTACAAATCTCCCCCTATGTCTATGCCAGTACATACATAAAAACATCCGAATTATCAAAAATCAAAATGCCTATACAAATCTACCCTCCCATGAATCCCAAAACTGAAAAGGTAAAATTTGTAAGTTCTCAAATTTTTCTTCAACATCAAAACTCTTAAAGCTTTTCTCATCGGGGTGTGCAACATCATAATCTTCAATCTTCGTACCTACACACATGAGATAAAGCAAAATACCTTCGTGACGCATCGAGTTTGAAATGATATAAGAATAAAGCATTAGTAATCAAATCTCCCCCGTAATGCAAAAACTCCCCCATAACATGATAATTCTTTCTCCCCCTTTTAATGGTGTCCCCAAATAGAAAGATAAGAAGAAAAAAAACAAAACATGCAGTGTCACGATAAAATTCATACCAAACAAGGATCAAGCTACGCGCATGCAAAGGAGTATCTCACAAATTTCACAAACTATTTTTGAATTTTCAATTTTTCATACAAAAATGAGATACAAAAAAAAAATCACACCATGGATTTAAACTAGAACAACCAAGTCATGGAAATGGAATGTATGGGTGTGAATACATTTGATAGGTAAATAAACCCAATCAATCATATGTGCACGATGCATATGTGTACTCCTAACGAATGAGAATCAACGTTATCCTTAGGTGTAAAATTTATTGAATTTAAATGACATCGTTTTATACAAATCAACAAATCAAAGTCAAATGATTTCCACACCAATAACGTGCAAAACTATTTAGCGCATTTTCAAGACTTTTAAGGACGTACAAAGCCGTTTTAATTCACCATCCAAACTCCCTCATATATATTTTCTTTTAGAGAAGAATAAACTAAACTCTCAAACTTTGGAGAATTGGTGCAAAAACCTAAATGGCCTATAATTGGCATGAATTTCTTTTATTACCTTTAAATTTTTTGGGCTCTTTTAAACCTCTTTAGACCCCGGATAATAAAATTCCTCAATTTTTTAGGTCCAATTTGAACGGTGGCTTAATTGCAAAGGATAAATGAAAATCTTTCGTAGCCCTTCACCGTTTTCAAACAAAGCACATAAACTCACAAATGACTCTTATATGAACAACTTTCTTATCAAGTTTTATCGCGCTTGGTTCGTTTTAAGGACAGGATTGAAGTGAAAACACCCAACCAACATGTGACAAGACAAGCACAATAATCAAACAAATCCGTGCATGTGTGCAATAAAGGAAAACATGAGTCAAACATGTAGGAAGCAACAGTTAATTACATCTTAATGACTCCAAACATTATAAAGCACATGGATGAATTGACCTATTATTTCAAAAACTATCAAATAGTCACATGAAAAATGGAATGATGTTGTGACTTGGTCATCCTAACTGTCCATCCATAAATGGTGCAAGAAAAATACAAAAATCTAATCTTTTTTTATTTTTCAAAATTTTTTAAAAGAAAAAATCTATACAAAAAGTACATGTCACAACGCTAGTAAAAATATATCAAAAAGCATAACTAGTGTATGACAAACATGAAAACATAATCATCTATATGATATGGCAAGAGAAGAATCATGAGAAAGCAAATGAGAATCAACTATTCTAAAATCTAGTGTATCCAAAAGTGATTTCCTAACCCAAACGGATGTAACACGTCGACACGGGGTTTTGGGAACCAAAAAAACACTAGACTTCGAATTCCTAGGACCTCTTCCAAGATCAAAATAAAATCTCCTAAGGTGACATTTCCTACCACAATATGAACATGTGTAAAAGGGTGGAACGACACCTAAAGTGTGATCTTTTCTAACCTCCTTGGAATTAGTTGACCCTCTAAAACAAATAATGGTTTTGGCTTGAGCATTAGAAGCATGAGAACACGATGAGCCATTACCATCACTATCAAACCTACTTGAGTCTGTCAAATCATTTTTTAACTTCAAAATTTTTGACTCAAGCAAAGAATTAGACTCTTCCAAAGACAGAGATTTCTTTTTCAAAATTTCAATTAAACTTAACCTTTTATCACGCTCACCCTCAATTAAAACAAACTTATCCCTAAGAGTCTTTTCACGTGCCGTAAAATCATCGATTAATTTTTTATCCTCGACGGCACAAATGGGAACCCTAGAATTTTTTAGTTCCTCTAATTCCTTCTCTAAAATAAGGACTCTCTCATCACTCTTCTTTTTGGCAGTTCTTAAAGAATCAAAATCAATACACAAATTACCAAAATGCTTACGACAAATATCACTTTGAGTTTGAAACACTTGCAAATCTTCAATCTTACTTTTAAAGAGAGAATTTTCTTTTTCCAAAACTTTAATTCTTTTGCAAAGTTTCAAATTCAAACTTTGTAATTTTTCAGCACGACCGTTAACTTTTTCAAAAATAGGCTCCTCATTAAATGGGCGTTCCATTGAAAAATTGCGATTTTTCACAAAAATTATTTAAAAAAAAAAATCAATATCACCCAAATTTTGCGAAAAATAGGAATACGCAATAAATTAGCGTAACCCTCTCTGATACCAATTTGACGATGTGAGAAGTCAAATTGTATAGAAAAATAAATCCTTGAAAAATCAGGATCACGCGATAAATTAGCGTAACCCCCTCTGATACCAATTTGTAAAAAAACGTAACTGTGTGATAATTGATTAAATTAATTCTCAACTTTCTAATTTGGCACACTTATTTAATTAGAGTCTATTTTTAAACCAAAATAAATCAGCCCCTAAACATGCATCTAAAGTGCGTGTGTCAACCCATAAATAAATAAAGCATGTGACACAAATATTCAGGAAAAATCCCCCCAAAGGGCAAAACCTTTTATTTCACTATAATTTGTAAGAAAATGGCTTACACGGATTATAATGAAATAGAGTGACATACGAAATACCCGCAGGTGTCGGTTTTGATTTCTCGACTGGAACTTTCCCTTTCCAGGAGGGAACAGTGAAGAAGAAGACGACTTCTCTACAAGAGTGAACTTTATAAGGACTCTCTCCACAATAGCACGCAGCTGTCGGTTGTAGAGTTTTCCCCACAAAAAATAAACCAAAGCAAAATATGTTCTTGAGTTCCACAAAATAATTCACATAAAAGTAATTGGGATTTTGTGAATTAAAAAACAAAACATTTGAACCCTTAACATTGTTGGAGAAAAATTTTCTGCCAAAAGATATTGAATTAAATCTGGGAAGATACACAAAAGTTTCAAAACAATAAGACTCTTAAAAGTTGAAACTGTTCTCCACGTTTTTCAAGGCTGCCAGGACCCCTTTTTATACAAAATTTGAGTTGGTCAAAGGATAAGCATTACAGCAGCGTGTCAACCAAAAAGCAGTGTCGTTCGAACGAGAACCCCATCTCGCTTGAATGAGATTGTGTGTCATTTGAACGACTACGCGCGACATCCCAATATCGTTCGAACGAGATGCTGGTCTAGAGCAAACGAGATTGGCGTCGAATCCGAGGTGCGTTAACTGTTAATGAAATTTTCTCAATACTATTCTTTTTCTAAAACAGTTAACACCTTTTTAAAAACAAACATTTATAAAAACAATTTTTATAACAAAGCTTTTTAAAATTACTTTTAAGAATATTATAAAAACATTTTTATATAAAAGTTTTTTAAAACACCTTTTGAAAATATCCCAACACTCTTAATTTGAAATGTATATGAAATTTTAAAACAATATCTTACCAAAGTTCATATTGTTGGGCTTGTATATTGAAGGCAACTGGTAATTCGGATCCGTCTTTTGTAGATGTAATCTTCATAATTCTTCGACGACTTGTAGCGGTATACGACATAATTAATTGTGACGAACTTATTAAAAATATGTCCTTACAAGGATAAACTTGCTAGATGCTTAATTGTGTGATTTATTTCATAATTTGTGGTAAGATTTTGGTAATATTAGAGAAATATGTCAAACCCTAGACTTTAGTATAGACGTTTAGTTTTTACTGTGTGTATATGGGTTTGAAGGTATATAAATGGTGGAATTCATATTTTGGGTGGATTATGATGTTGTAATATTGTTGATGAAGGGTTTGTTGGAGAAATAGGAGAATTTCGTAGGATTCAGAATTGTACAGTCCGGACTGGTTCATTTTCAAAGGATATCGGATCGGTCCGGAAGTTAAAAGTTTTCTAGCAAATTCAAGGAATTGAACCGGTTCGTTTTTAAAGGATATTGTATCGGTTCGAAAGTTGAAAGTTTGTTGTCAGCTTTTAGGAACTGAACCGATTCATTTTTGGGGACCTTCGGTCCGGTCCGATTACCACAATTATAAATTATGATGCTATTCCTCTCTAGTTGATTTAAATACTTAGGAAACCTTTTCATGTTATTGGGTAAACATGTTTATGGGGCATTATGTGGGTATGATATGACTTGATGGAGGGGCTACTTTGGGGCTATTATAGAGGCATATCTGAGAGGATCTTATGTAGTTTCCTTTTTGTCAATCCTCCAAGGAGTGGAAATTCTTTCGAGGAGGGTTACGTATTAATGAGTGAGAGTTCTTGGGTCCTTAACAAGGGAAAACTTGAAGAAAAATCACAGGTATGATTTATTATCAATAATAAAATAAGCGAGTAAATTATAATATGAACTTGAAATGATTGCGGGGATGAGTAACTAGTGTAAGGTGTGATATTTACATATAGCTAGGATTATTTCTCTCTCTCTCTCTCTCTCTCTCTCTCTCTATATATATATATATATATATATATATATATATATATATATATATATATATATATATATTCTAAATGTGACGGTTTGTATATATTGATAACTATGACTTTTGCGTGTGGTCGTTGTTGTTGAAATCCAAGTTAGTCAAAAATCCTCAATTACCTACAAATTATAACAAACTCAAGTATAGAGTGGTAAGTAAGGACGTCAATCCACTTTCTAGGGAGTAAGCTAGAGACAAGTTCAATTGTAATTCACCTTTTATTTTCTTTTTGTGCTTTTTCACTTTTCTAATTTTTTTAGCTTTTTTCAATATTAAAACAATAGGGTGAGGTGAGGTCTAAACTAAATTAAACTAAATGTGATATGATAACTAACTAGAAATTGACTAAAATGAAAATTAAGGTCTAAACTAAAAATAAGAGATAAAGTGAGGTAAATAATTGTGAGAACAATCAAGGAGTGAGATTACACCACAAATTTTAGTTATTCTAATTAATTAATTTAATTATTTGAATTCTCCCAAATTATTATCAAAATTACAAACCAACTCTCGTTGCAAGTGTAATTATAATATTAATCTTTTAAAAAATTAAGTTTAACACCCCACAACTTTAGAAAAATAGATCTACACTCCTTTTAATTAATCACCCGCTAGGATCGATCAATTAGAATTTATGTCAATCTTATAAAATAAATTTAGAATTGAAATTCAAGTGATAATACCGCACTTAAGAAACCCCTACCTCTAGTTCGAATCTAAAATGGGTATTATCACTAGAATTTAGATTTTCTCTCGAAAATCATTTACCCTCTCTCGAGGCGTAAATCTAAGGGCGAGGGATCAAAATTAACATTCAAAGGGACTTTTCAAGTAATTAAACTAATAAAAATAAAATAACATCACATAAGGGTTTTACCCCACCCCTTGAAAGGGGATTTAGCCTAACATGATGTTAAACATGACAAATTAATAATCAAGGCTACTAAAATAAAAGAGAAGATAATAGAACAAGCAAACCAAATCTCTTTGAGAAAGTTGAACTCTACTCTTCCAAATTGAAGCATACACCACTTAATTGAGCATCCAAATGATTTGAAATTAAAATATTCACTCAATTAACTCTCTTACAATATTTAATCTCACAAATATCTAAAATAAAAAAAAAGAAAAACTATTTACAAGGGATAATTTTCTCTACAATTCTCTCTCTAAAATTCCTATCTAAAAGCTCTCGATCTAAACTAAAAATTACAAAATAAAAAATAAAAAGGATAGTGGATGAATTCATAATGGACAATTAAATAATAAAAGAGATTTGCTAAAAATGCAAATCCTAAAATTATAAAATTGTACATTAGAACTCACCCAAGAAATAAATTCTAGATCATTAATTTATATTGAGATAATTGCTAAAAATGCAAAATCTCAACATAAAGTAATGGGTTAGAATTTACCTCCCATAAGGGATAAATTTCACTACATCAATCTATTTTGAATTAATTGCTAAAAATTCAATAATTCATAATAGAGGGGTGGGGTGAATTTTATCCTAGAGATAATTTTCAACACACACCTCTATATTGAAGTATTTGCTAAAAATGCAAATACTCAACATAGAGGGGTGGGGAGAATTTTATCACACCTAGCTTAAAACTAATTTTGAGATCCTTTCAAATGGGGTCTTCCTCTTCATTTATAGTAGGCATGGAGCATGAGGGGTAAAAATGAGAATTGACTATGGTGAACATGTGGGAGAGGTGAGAACACATGTGCATGGGGGTGTTTGAGGTCATGTGGGAAGTGAAGTGAGGAATAAAATCTGATTTGGGAATGAGAGGTTTGGGGGCAGTTTTGGGAAGCTGGGTTAGAATTAGTAGTTGGTTTTTTTTAAGGGTATATTGGAAAAAAGGGTAAGAGTGGGTTTAATTTGGCACATGGGTTTTGTTTTAATTTTTGGTTTGTGTTTTATGAAGGTGCACGATTTCATTTTGATTTGGTAAGAGGGAAATGGGTTGAAAAGTAAATGGGTCTTGAAATGGTTTTTTGGTTTGAATCCGGATTTGGAGCAGATGGTTGGGTTTGGATTGGCCGGAGGTCGGGTCGGGTAGGAAGTACTCCGGCTTAAGGATTTTCTCGGGTTGGAAAGGGGCTGCCGTCTGGCGGTAGCGACGACGCCGGCGGGGTCGGTTTTGTTGGTTCTCCGATTGGAATGGAGGAGGTCGGAGTGAGGTTGGGACAAAGGGGGTGGAGACGCAGCTGGTGGCAACGGGTTTGCGACGGTTGGATCGGTAGAAGGTGGTCGGCGTTCAGGAGAAGGAGGGGTTAGGGTCGTCGGCGGTAGGCTGGGCGACGGTGTCGGAGGTTTTCGCCGGAGGGGGGTATTTGAGGTTCCGCCGGTGGGTTGAATAGGGGCGAGTATGGGTCTGCAAAATGGTTTATGAGATATATGGGTTTGGTGTTGGTGGTTTAGGTAGTAGAGAAAGAGGGTAAGGGTGAAGTTGTTTAATGGAGGTTTGTGTTGGTAAGAGGAGAGAGAAAGGGGTGTAGGGAAGAAGATGAAGGGGGGAGGTATTGGGTGTAGTGAGGGTGTAGGGTTTATGGTGGGGATAAGGGTGTGATTTGTGTGAGTGTTTAAGATAAGTGTGTCAAATTTGGATCCAATTAAAATAATAAAAGGACTCAACTAAAATAAAAAATAAAGCCTAACTAAAAACTAAAAATAATAAAAAATAAAAATATTAAAACTAAAATAAAATAAAATCCTAAGCTATAAAAAATTAAAATAATAAAACAAAAGAAATAAAAAAATAAAAATATAAAATCTAATAAACTAAAAATACATGAAATCCTAAAAATTCTAATCCTAATAAAATAAAATAAAACTAAAACTAAAAACTAATAGAATAAAAATCAAAATAAAATTATACTAAATAAAATATAAAATAGAAAAATAGAAAATGAAACCTATAAAATACTAAATAAATCTAAAATAAATCCTAAAAATAAAAATGACTCAAACTAAAAATTTAAGTAAAAGAAATAAAAGAAATAGAAGAGACAAATCAAACACACACACGGTTTTGGGACAGACTAAGGCTTAGGTTTAGGGTAGGTAAGGATATGGGACAAGGGTATTTAGCTCCATAAAATGCACAATTGCCTTGAAATACGCGTTTGAACACCACAACGTGCATTCGGCCTACAAAATAAACATTTAAGCACATAAGACCCGTATTGCCGAGAATTAGCAACTAAAGTACGTCTATTCGGGGTATAAATTGTACAGTTTTAGGTGCTTATCATATATGATGTGAATATATATTGGGTGTGTATGATATATACTTTGTGGTGTATACCCCTCTAGTGCTATCATGGGAAGTTGCACGATGAGGTAAAGTCACATGGATCGAGGAGCAAGGAGAGTAGAGTCCCCAGGTCATAGCGTCCGGTATTTTATCGCGGGTAAGGCAGGGGTAAGACGTCTTGGGTATGATTCTTCTTACCTTTGGGTAAGGAACTATGGACGCTTCCCATACGCTTGTGAATTTGTTCTATACCAAGTCGGTGTGAGAGTCCGACCGCTGGTAACCCACAATGATATGTGAGTAATTCCCTAGAAGATGATAGCATTGTAAAGACTGTTAGTATATGCATACAATGTGTGTTATGTATTTCCCTACCTGTATAATATGTGTGTTATATATTGCCCCTTTTAGCATTAGATTGGATAAGTATGCTTTTATGTTAGTAGACTGAATTTTAGGAGTAAATGCTATGGACTGAGGGCTTATTGGATTTCCACGATTAACAATGTTAGGTAGTAGTATATCGGGGGGGTTCCTTGTTTGGATTTCGCTTGCGAGATGTCTCACGCACGAAACCTAGCGCCATGTTGAAAGTGGGGAAAAATTGTACAGTTTTGGGTGCTTATCACACCACCCCCAAACAGAGCGTTGCTAGTCCTCGAGCAATAAGATAGAGAGAAAGAGAATGATAAGTAACCAAAAGTGTACCACTTTCGCGGGCACTTGCGATTGCACTTAACACGTGCAACAAGCCTTTTGACCTATAGGTTTCCCTACAGGACGAGTTGCGTCTCGTGAGGGTTTGCAGGGAATATACCCACAAAATTCTTATTTGCAAAAATTTATTGAAGGGCAGTCAATCTCTTATTAGACGTAGAACAATCGCACAATCCATCACATGAGAAATATTTTCAGAAATACAAGCTAGAATGCGTAAAAATTTTAGCTAAGTAAATACTCAAGGCACATCCTTCCTAGAACTCAACGTGTGTAGTGTGAATCAGTCAAAACGGGTCGAGTATCATAAGAGTAATTCCTAGATTGCCTCTTCGGAATCAACGCTTCAACTTCAAATCTCACGGATATCTCCCTCTCAAACGAACTCTCGAGATATGGGTTAGTGTATCACTCTTGTGTGTGAGGAGGTGAGTAAATGTAAGCAAATTCAAACGTCTCACACACATATAAGAAAGAACGACCAATTGATAGAAAAATGATCTCATGAAAGAATGCTAATCACTATAGTGAGAACGTCGAGTTATTCACCACGTTGACTTTCATTTTCCCGAACACCTATGGGAAATATGGATGATTATGGGTGAGGAGAAAATGAAATAGGAAGAATGGTATGAGGTGTGGTATGATGGATGTGTGATGTATGGATGTGGTATGTAGGATATAATGATGATATATGAATGGATATGATAGAAGAGTGTTCCATACTTTAGGCACAAATGTCTTTATTACTAACTACAAACTCTCTTTTCTTTTCTTTTCTCTCTTTTTTTCTTTTATTTTTCTACAGTTTGCTATTTTTCTACAGTTTGCTATTTTTCTATTTTTTTTGTTTTTCTCTCACTTTTCAAACCAACACTTAAGACATTTAATATTTGGAATCATCACTATTTTATTTGAAAATGATGATGGATGATATAATGAATGGAGTGGGGAATGTATATGGATGGTGAAAATATGGAAAAGCATGAAAATGTAAGTGGTGAAGTGTATGGGTGAAAAATGGATGCGAAATGGAAAAAGTGGTAGGAGTATGGATGAAAATTTAAAATTCAGGACAAATTTCAAGACACGTGTTTCTTACAACTCGAAAAAAATATAATTCTCAGTGATCAAGCCAAATTTTATGAAAGAAAATGAGATCATACAACAATTAAAGTGCAGACCCAAAAGAAGTTGAATCAACTTATGACTCGGAGATTGCGTAAAACTCTCAAAAAGGTGAAAGGCACGAATCTCACGGGCTAAAGTCTCTACTAGTGATCATTAAGGTTCTCTTTAGAATTGTAGTACTCTTCAACTCTAACCGTAGTGACGTGATACATGCGCAAATTTTGTTGAGTTTAGAAATTCATAGTGCAAAATGTCTTGTTATGTATTACATAAGCTATTTAGAAAAAAATATTCTCTAGCTTTATTCCTAGACTATGAAAGATGGACGATTGAAAATTCACATCAATGAATGAGATGAAAAAAACTGCACAAAATTTTAAAAATCAGGTTTAAGATTCAAATTTTTCAAAAGAGGCACGATTTTGATAAAATTCCCCACCCCAAACAAAAAGGAACATCGTCCTCAATGTTAAGTAAAATGATTTTTAAAATTGAGAGCATAAGGTAGGAAAGATAGTACCAGAATGAACCGCTAATGAAGTGGAAAGATATAGCCAAGAATACGCCTGAATAAATGATAAGAGAAAAATGGAAGGTGTACAAGTCTATAAACATGGCAAAGCATAAGGTGATGTGAAAACACCACCCCCCAAAAGGATCAGACTAGTATAAGAAACGCGGACTGCCTTCCGGTAGTGCTAAGTTTAATGTCTTCAGCCAGATCGATGGGATCTCACCCTAAGGATAAGATCTATGATAGCACGGGGTGGCAGAAAAATTTGGTGATGAGAATCACCCCCAAACAAGACTGAAGCATCAGCCTTGTTGGAAACAAGCTAAAAGGGTCAATGCACTTGTATAGCAAAGTGCATCACACGATGCAAAGCATCGGTGGACCATGGGTGGGTGGGGATTATGAAAAGGGTGAGGGTTAATAGGCATCGATCACGGGCCTTATTGAGCCGGAAGGTGAGGGAAACTAGGGACCTATAAGCATAGTGCTCAAGTTGGTGAGGGAGGCGAAATGGTGTAGAAAGTTGAATGGGTTGGGCCTCATAAAAATCACACGACCGTTCTATGAATGGGCGATGGTAATGGTCGCGCCGTGACACACCAGGGAGCTGTTGAGAAGAAAAATCAACACCACAAGGAAGTAGTGTGCATGGAGGAATAAACTCGGTGTCACGGAAGTGGAGAGTATCACCACAAATACTCTCGTAGATGGTGGAGGATGGTTTTAGGTGAGGATCTAAAAATGTCAATGGAAACTTGAAATGTGCAAAATCAAGATCCAAACCAGGTGGTGGGGTCGAAGATATAATGGGTGGGTTGGGTGGGATATACGATGGGGGAAGATGATCCAACTCAAGAGTGGGAGACACACACTCATTGGTAGGAGTAAATGAATACTCACAAGGGAGTGTGGTTTCTAAAGATAAAGTTGTCAACTTCTCCAAAAAGATATCATTGGTGATTTTGGTGGATGGGTAAAACGAGGCACCAAGATCGGAGATAGAAGAATCACTAGAAATATCAGGCTCAACGGGAGCCATGCATGGTGGGACGTCATCCATATCTGGATAGTTAGGAACTATCACGAATTCTATCTCGGGAAAATGGTGAGCACTCGTAGCCGGAGCTAACCTAAGATGAAGTGGTTCCTCGGGAACACAAGGGTGAAGCTCAATAGGTATAGACTCGGGCATTTTTTTAGATATTACGGGAAAGTGAATGGGAACCTCAAAGTGGGGTTCATATGGACATGGTGGGATTTGATCAGGCTCACTATATAAAGGTAAGTCAGCACAATTGTCGACTTGGGACCCGGATCATGGAATGGTCTCAACATCGAGATTCTCGAGGGGGTAGGGTTGATCACACTCAAATTCCGTGTCACGAAAGGACACATCATCGTCACACTCGGTGGGAACGATGGGTGGGGCTATGGGAATATCCGACTCTCGCTCACACTCTAATTCATTTAAATGTTGTTCAAGCCTTTGGAGATCTTGAGTTTGAATTTGAGTGGCTTGCTCTTGCTCAAGTATGAACTTTTGCAAGAGGCTTTCGAGAGTGGTGGTGGATGATGGTGGTGGTGGAGTGACGGGTGGTGGCGGTGGGTGAGGTGGACACAACTCGCTATAAGCGGGACTATATGGAGAATACTCAAAGGAAGTGTGTGGGGTGGGGCCAAGTGCATCATACACGAAAGGATTGTTTTCGTGATGGACAAATGGTTGATACTCATGGGGTGCGTAGTGAGGTGACTGATCGTGAGTGGGTGCACAAGGTTGCCATGACAACTGTTGGAACGTGTGAGGATCCACAACATCGGGTTGGGATTTGTATGGCGTAGAAGGGTGATCAAGCCTCCACGAATAACTCGAGGACTCACACAACTCGGGATTAGTTATATCGGGATAATGGGCCGAGGTGGGTTCCGAAACAGTGTCATATGGATACACATGGTCCGTGGTGGGTTCGGATCGATATGACATGTAAGGGCACTCATGGGACATGTGATCGGCATAAGAACAGTGGGTGCACAACAAAGGATGAAGCACGTCGACACTTGACACCGAGGGTGATGGAATAGGTGGTGCGTGCATAGATGGGTCAAGAGTACCAACGGTACTCGTGAGAGAGGTAAAATCATGAAGAATATCATAAAGAGACGGCTCGGGATCACTCTCACACGTGTCACTTGTCAATGAAAAATGATCAAAGTAGTCCCGTAAAGGACGTTCCTCGGCCATGTGGAGAGAAATATATTTTTTTTGATTTTTTGGAATTTTTTCAAAAGGAAAGAAAATATTTTTGGGATTTTCTAAAAATAATGGAAGAAAATATTTTTGGATTTTTTATTTTTTTTATAAAAATGAAAGAAAATATTTTTGGATTTTTGGAAAATAAAGAAAGAAAAATATTTTTGGATTTTTTGGGAAGAAAATATGGACTCAACTAAAATCGACTACCGAAAATGGAATTGGACACACACACAAGTCAAGAAAAATTCCTAACTAGCACATAGCCAATTTTTATCTTCAAAATTAGTGAGACGGTAGTCAAATTTTAATTAAGTCCGCGGGGGATAAAAAAAATTCACGGAATAATATGAGTGATCGCCGTTGCAAAAATATTCTCCTATTGGGCTACCTAGTTGATTGATTTTAAATTTAGTGGTGGCTAGGGTAGCACACAATGATAAGCGAGTGAGTCAGGTGATGAAATCCCTTCTCGTGAGTGACCGGGTGTAGGTCTTAGTAATTTAATTCATCACACCATTCAAAAAATAAATGCGAGAATAAAATCATACAAGAGCACACAAAATAATTGACTCGCTAACAGGAGAGGCGGGAGTGTTTAGAAATGTACCTCCCACGGTTGTTAGGCCGTGGGGTGCCGAAAAATTTGAGTCGACCGGGGGGAGAATACGCCTATCTCAGTCGTCCCCGGGAGTCCTACCTACCCAAGGTAGAGAGGCTTCTAAATCCTCGCCTTTGGATGCCCTCTCTCTACCTTGTCCGGTTTCCCTATCACGCTTGGCTTCAATTTATTACAAATAAATATGAAAAATAAATGGTGTCCTATGCACCGCAATACAAGCCAAATAATAAAGTCTTAATACAATCCTTCTAAAGATATAAAAAATGGTACTAATAAAAAAAATTGCGATAAATAAATGAAATACAAAAGGAAATCCGCTCCGAGCTTCACAATCTCAAGATTGGCAACGACGCCATTTGATAGAAAAGACTTTTTAGATCCCCGACAATGGCGCCATTTGATAGAAATGCTTTTGTATGGGTATCTTTGTCGTTGTTGTTGAAAGCCAAGTTAGTCAAAAATCCTCAATTACCTACAAATTATAACAAACTCAAGTATAGAGTGGTAAGTAATGATGTCAATCCACTTTCTAGGGAGTAAGCTAGAGACAAATTCAATTGTAATTCACTTTTTATTTTCTTTTTGTGCTTTTTCACTTTTTTAATTTTTTTAGCTTTTTTCAATATTAAAACAATAGGGTGAGGTGAGGTCTAAACTAAATTAAACTAAATGTGATATGATAACTAACTAGAAATTGACTAAAATGAAAATTAAGGTCTAAACTAAAAATAAGAGATAAAGTGAGGTAAATAATTGTGAGAACAATCAAGGAGTGGGATTACACCACAAATTTTAGTTATTCTAATTAATTAATTTAATTATTTGAATTCTCCCAAATTAATATCAAAATTACAAATCAACTCTCGTTGCAAGTGTAATTATAATATTAATCTTTTAAAAAATTAAGTTTAACACCCCACAACTCTAGAAAAATAGATCTACACTCCTTTTAATTAATCACCCGCTAGGATCGATCAATTAGAATTTATGTCAATCTTATAAAATAAATTTAGAATTGAAATTCAAGTGATAATACCGCACTTAAGAAACCCCTACCTCTAGTTCGAATCTAAAATGAGTATTATCACTAGAATTTAGATTTTCTCTCGAAAATCATTTACCCTCTCTCGAGGCGTAAATCTAAGGGTGAGGGATCAAAATTAACATTCAAAGGGACTTTTCAAGTAATTAAACTAATAAAAATAAAATAACATCACATAAGGGTTTTACCCCACCCCTTGAAAGGGGATTTAGCCTAACATGATATTAAACATGACAAATTAATAATCAAGGCTACTAAAATAAAAGAGAAGATAATAGAACAAGCAAACCAAATCTCTTTGAGAAAGTTGAACTCTACTCTTCCAAATTGAAGCATACACCACTTAATTGAGCATCCAAATGATTTGAAATTAAAATATTCACTCAATTAACTCTCTTACAATATTTAATCTCACAAATATCTAAAATAAAAAAAAAGAAAAACTATTTACAAGGGATAATTTTCTCTACAATTCTCTCTCTAAAATTCCTATCTAAAAGCTCTCGATCTAAACTAAAAATTACAAAATAAAAATAAAAAGGATAGTGGATGAATTCATAATGGACAATTAAATAATAAAAGAGATTTGCTAAAAATGCAAATCCTAAAATTATAAAATTGTACATTAGAACTCACCCAAAGAAATAAATTCTAGATCATTAATTTATATTGAGATAATTGCTAAAAATGCAAAATCTCAACATAAAGTAATGGGTTAGAATTTACCTCCCATAAGGGATAAATTTCACTACATCAATCTATTTTGAATTAATTGCTAAAAATGCAATAATTCATAATAGAGGGGTGTAATGAATTTTATCCTAGAGACTCCTCTATATTGAAGTATTTGCTAAAAATGCAAATACTCAACATAGAGGGGGGGGGGGGAGAATTTTATCACACCTAGCTTAAAACTAATTTTGAGATCCTTTCAAATGGGGTCTTCCTCTTCATTTATAGTAGGCATGGAGCATGAGGGGTAAAAATGAGAATTGACTATGGTGAACACGTGGGAGAGGTGAGAACACATGTGCATGGGGGTGTTTGAGGTCATGTGGGAAGTGAGGTGAGGAATAAAATCTGATTTGGGAATGAGAGGTTTGGGGGCATTTTTGGGAAGTTGGGTTAGAATTAGTAGTTGGTTTTTTTTAAGGGTATATTGGGAAAAAGGGTAAGAGTGAGTTTAATTTGGCACATGGGTTTTGTTTTAATTTTTGGTTTGGCTTTGGTTTGTGTTTTATGAAGGTGCACGATTTCGTTTTGATTTGGTAAGAGGGAAATGGGTTGAAAAGCAAATGGGTCTTGAAATGGGTGGCTGAAATGGTTTTTTGGTTTGAATCCGGATTTGGAGCAGATGGTTGGGTTTGGATTGGCCGGAGGTCGGGTCGGGTAGGAAGTACTCCGGCTTAAGGATTTTCTCGGGCTGGAAAGGGGCTGCCGCCTGGCGGTAGGGACGACGCCGGCGGGGTCGATTTTCTTGGTTCTCCGATTGGAATGGAAGAGGTCGGAGTGAGGTTGGGACAAAGGGGGTGGAGACGCCGCCGGTGGCAGCGGGTTTGCGACGGTTGGATCGGTAGAAGGTGTTCGGCGTTCAGGAGAAGGAGGGGTTAGGGTGTTCGGCGGTAGGCTGGGCGACGGTGTCGGAGGTTTTCGCCGGAGGGGGGTATTTGAGGTTCCGCCGGTGGGTTGAATAGGGGTGAGTATGGGTCTGCAAAATGGTTTATGAGATATATGGGTTTGGTGTTGGTGGTTTAGGTAGTAGAGAAAGAGGGTAAGGGTGAAGTTGTTTAATGGAGGTTTGTGTTGGTAAGAGGAGAGAGAAAGAGGTGCAGGGAAGAAGATGAAGGGGGGAGGTATTGGGTGTAGTGAGGGTGTAGGGTTTATGGTGGGGATACGGGTGTGATTTGAGTGAGTGTTTAAGATAAGTGTGTCAAATTTGGATCCAATTAAAATAATAAAACGTCTCAACTAAAATAAAAAATAAAATCTAACTAAAAATAAAAGAAACTAAAAATAATAAAAAATAAAAATATTAAAAATAAAATAAAATAAAATAAAATCCTAAGCTATAAAAAATTAAAATAATAAAACAAAAGAAATAAAAAAATGAAAATATAAAATCTAATAAACTAAAAATACATGAAATCCTAAAAATTCTAATCCTAATAAAATAAAATAAAACCAAAACTAAAAACTAATAGAATAAAAATCAAAATAAAATTATACTAAATAAAATATAAAATAGAAAAATAGAAAATGAAACCTATAAAATACTAAATAAATCTAAAATAAATCCTAAAAATAAAAATGACTCAAACTAAAAATTCAAGTAAAAGAAATAAAAGAAATAAAAGAGACAAATCAAACACACACACGGTTTTGGGACAGGCTAAGGCTTAGGTTTAGGGTAGGTAAGGATATGGGACAAGAGTATTTAGCTCCATAAAATGCACAATTGCCTTGAAATACGCGTTTGAACACCACAACGTGCATTCAGCCTACAAAATAAACATTTAAGCACATAAGACCCGTATTGCCGAGAATTAAAAACTAAAGTACGTCTATTCGGGGTATAAATTGTACAGTTTTAGGTGCTTATCATATATAATGTGAATATATATTGGGTGTGTATGATATATACTTTGTGGTGTATATCCCTCTAGTGCTATCATGGGAAGTTGCGCGACGAGGTAAAATCCCATGGACCGAATTGCAAGGAGAGTAGAGTCCACAGGTCAAAGCGTCCAGTATTTTATTGCGGGTGAGGCAGGGGTAAGACATCTTGTGTATGATTCTTCTTACCTTTGGGTAAGGAACTATGGCCGCTTCCCATACGCTTGTGAATTTGTTCTATACCAAGTCGGTGTGAGAGTCCGACCGCTGGTAACCCACAATGATATGTGAGTAATTCCCTAGAAGATGATAGCATTGTAAAGACTGTTAGTATATGCATACAATGTGTGTTATGTATTTCCCTACCCGTATAATATGTGTGTTATGTATTGACCCTTTTAGCATAAGATTGGATAAGTATGCTTTTATGTTAGTAGACTGAATTTTAGGAGTAAGTGCTATGGACTGAGGGCTTAACGGATTTCCACGATTAACAATGTTAGGTAGTAGTATATTGGGGGGGGGGGGGGGGGGGGGGTCCTTGTTTGGATTTCGCTTGCGAGACGTCCCACGCATGAAACTTATCGCCATGTTGGAAGTGGGGAAATGTTTAGTCATCAGTACATGGAGTATTTGAATTTGCATAATTAATGGGAAAGACATCTAACTATGATAATAGGATATAGTTACACTAATGGGAGTTATGCATAAGATTGAAGGGGTATGATCCGTAGATTTAGTGGGGTAGATTAACTTAAGATTTAATGTGTACGTTTAGGTGCGCACTGTAACTGAGAGGTGAGGTCGAGTCTCAAGGGAGTACGACTCCACATCAATTATGAAATATTGCATTTTTAATTATTATGCATTTAATTCACTTGCTACAACTATTTTCAAACCTAGGGCTCTGACCCATTTATATCTTTTCCCTTGATATATGTATATTGTGTCTATTATAGGTGTTCTTCCGTAAGGACGCCAATGATGGTTATCTGTTCCTAATTTTTGGGAGCTATAGTATGCGCGGGATTTTACATGACTTTTGTGATAGACTCATATCCTTTTTGTAATCTAGTTAAGAATTCACAATTGTAAATCGGGTGTGTATACCCAACATGTCGTATATGTTGATCTCTTATATAGTTGTCTCTTGTTATTGTATGGTCTGTTACCCGACAGTATATTCAGGAATATTATTTTGTGTGACTACTCATAGGATGTTAATGATTTAGTCCCTTGTTTATCTTATATGTTTATGCTCTGTAGCATGTGAATGATTTATTGTCGGTACACTTTAAACAAAAGAAAAAAAATAAAATTTTTTGGCACCTCTTTATTTTCATATACAGGGTGGTTACCGGTTAATTTATATTCGACAGTTGGTGCTGAGAATGATAAACTTGAGATTCCTATTGTTTTTAGTATAGGGATGGCCATCCGTTATATTGAATAGACGAGGTGTCACACAATTCAACAATCTCAAACACTTACCTCCTCGAGAGTTGTACAACATGACCTCTCCATGGTTATTATCAACTTGGAGAATTGACATCATTGATAAAGTCACTTCTAAAGCATAAAATGGGCACGAGTTCATTCTAGTCACTATTTTACCAAATGGATCAAAGTATAGTCTTACGCGGTGTTGAAAGCAAAGAAAGTAACTAAGTTTATCATAAATAATATGATTTGATGCTACAGGGTTCGTCATGAGCTCGTACTAAATAATGGGATCCATTTTGAAGCTGAAGTAATAGAAATGGTCGAGGAGTACATAATCAAGAGGCATGCGTATTCTTCCTACTGATCGCAAACTAATGGGGTTATTTAAGTTGCTGATAAAAGAACTATATCCATAGTAAGAAAGATGACTAAGACTTGCATGGATTGGGACGATCGGATCCCTTATGCCCTCGGTGGCTACCGTATGACAGTCAGAACACCCACTAGGGCTAATGCTTACTCCTTGGTATAGGTCATGGAAAGAGTCTCACCCATTAAAATTGAGATACCCTCCCTATGGGTTACGCTTGAAAGTCAAATCATTGAACTTAATTAGCAGCAAAGTCGTTATAACGATTTCACACTCCTGGATAAAAAAAGGTTAAAAGATTTATATCATATACAAGGGTATCACCATCACATAGCATGATCATTCAATTAAAAAGTCAAATATCGCGGTGTGCGAGAAGGTGAACTCGCTCTCAAAGAATTTATAGAACCCATCTAGGACCCAAGAGGGAAATTCAAGCCAAATTGGAATGGATCGTACATGATAAAGAAAATTATGTTTGGTAACACTACTATGATCATGCAACTCAATGGAGAAGAAACCCGTTCAACCTAGACCACCTCAAGAAATATTAGCCCTAATCTGACTCTCATTATGTTACGCAATTCTCATCTTTATTCTATGTTTTTATAAAAAGAAAAAAAAATATTTTTTTCCTTCCTCTACTAGAATTACATGGGACCTAGTCCTCTCAAAACACCTTTCAAACCTACAAAATAACTTTCATCCCCACAAGAGGTACATAGAAAGCTCATACAATCACTTTGGGAATTGTTCTTTATTTTTTCAAAAAATGTTATTATTTTCTCCCATTATGAAACAAAAGTCTCTCTCATCATTTATAAATGAACAAAAGGATTATGTATGCCTTAATGATCAGTATTGATAATTAAAAAAAGATAAGTTCTTCCAAAAGTAACAACGAGATATATCAAAATTATCATTTATTACATCTTTATTTAAAACATGGTAGTTACATGAATTATCAGTGACAAGAAGAGTCCTTACAAATTCACATAAACTACCCACTTATACCTACCACAATGATATATCCTACCCAATACCATAACCAAACACAAACACAAACACATACACATCTACTGCTAAACTTATGCCAACATCAACTCCCGGAGGGCCTCGCCTCATCATCATCACCCTAATCGCTTCTATTCTCCGAGGGTCTCCAATAATACCAATCCTAATTTCACTTCCTTATATGCTCCATGAGAGGGTATGCCTTAAAATGGTGCAACGCCCCGACCCTGATTTATGGTTTACCCATAGTCAACCTGAAGTGCAATGAAACAACCTATATACCGTTGCTAGTCCAGTTTTATTTAACATTTCACTTGTTTAACATGCCAATTTCAAATTCAACTATGTGAGGGACCCATAGAGAGCACCTCAAAGTCCAAGCATATAGAGCTACTAACGTAATAATAAAGTACTTACATATATACCGTTCTCAAAATACGAAATCGCTCCGAACCTGCCGTAGCAAAGAGAGGGTGTGATCCAAATGCTCAATGGGAAATATACAAATGCAATACATAATCGAACGACAAAACGAATACTCTAACACGTTATGCCTACATGCACATGCAATTACCTTGTATACACATATACGTATACATATACATATACATATACATATATATATATATATATATATATATATATATACATATACATATACATATACTTAATGCATGAAACAGTTTACTCCCGATAACCTTATTTATCCAGATTAATTTACCTTAATCTTATAAAGACTTTCTTTTCTCATTTTTACATTTATCACCTTATTTAACACACACAGTTAAATACTTAAAACAACTACACTTGATTTGACTGAAAACCATTTCTTTACCGAATTCACCTTATTTAGCCAACTCGCATTAGTATTTTCATCGAAAATCACCCTTTCAACACACACTTTCACCATGTTAGAAAATACTCATTTAACCTTTGAAAACCTTTTACAACACATTCTTGTGTAAATTATGGGTCTAACCACTTAGCTTTCTTAACCACCCATTCACCCACTTACTTTACCTTTTTCCTTATCTTATGAATATTTATAGATTTATGCATTTACTTGTCCATTTCACCTTTATCGAAAAATTTATTAATTCATTCAAGTAAGGTTGTATTAACACGTTTCACCACACAACCCATTTCTAAACATGTTTCTTATTCTTTTATCTTTTCTCAAAATCTTTCAAAAATCGCATACTTCAACGGGCTCCACACCGCCGGCTATGCGCACCATATGCTCTGGACAGTTGTTTTGGATCTCAGCTCAGGGCTATGGGCCCTTCTTAATTTTTTCGGTGTCATCCGAGTTACTTTTAATGTGTTTTAATATTTTACAAATTTTCACATTATTCCACCTTTCCTTATAAATTGGCCAAAGCCAAAACCCGGGGTTACACCCCAACTTGTATTACACTTTGAAATTTACCATTTCATGTCCTCTATACTTTAACCTTGATTTTATTCCAAAATTATACTCTTGTAAGACCAATTTGTGTAACATCTTTTCTAACATTTTTATTTCATAAAAACATTCCACCTTAAGTAAAATTATCATTTTACCCATTTGTTTTGAAACTCACCTTTTACTCCATTTCCACAAGTGTTAATTTTCCCAAAACACTATTAAGTTAACCATACCAACTTCTTAAGTGTTTTAAGACATCAATACCTTTTTTACCGTGGAGTAATATTCTTCTTAATTGGAAACATCTTAATTTCATTATTTTCTTTCCAATTTTTTAAGTGTTAATCTTTTACAACATTATTAATTTATATACGCCAACCTTCCAATGTTTTCCAAGCTTCATAAGTGTTATTCAACATTTTATTAACCATTTTCCAAACTATTCATTTCTTCACTTTCTTTATTCAAGAAATCTATGTACACTTGAAGACTTCTTTTATAAGTAAATATCATTTATTTTTATCAATACATGTAGTCTTACAACTTAATGTTCATCACACCTTTAATCCCATTTTCACACACCTTGAAGACAAGAATTTCTATTCCCTTTATTCTATGTTTAAACCCAGCAAAATCTTCTTTAAACTTGTTTATACATTTATCATCCAAATACAACAAGTTTATGTGCATGATCCAATTAATGTGCTAAACATACATTTTTTTTAAATCCATCATACTTGCAAAAATATACTTTCGAGGCATAAAAGACATTTGATTTCTTCAAACTTAACAAATGTCCATTTTTCATAAAATTTTCATTTATGCAAGAAACATTATTTCACCAATGTTTACCAAAATAAATCATTATTTTCAAACATTTTAGTTCATAAAAATGTTTAAAAATCAATCTTTCTAGAAAACACACCATTTTTATAAAATGCCAACTTGTAATATTTCAAAACCTTGAAATATTTATTCATTATTTATTTTCAACAAAATAATATTTTACGAACATTTTTATTCCATAAAAGTGTTTATTATTTTCTACACATTAATTTCATCATTTAATCAAACCCTATTCATGTAATCTAACTACAAGACTATAAATAATGCAAAATAAAGTCTTAATACCCTTAAGAGTAATAATTCCAACCACTAAAGGATCCAATGGTGGTAGAAATGTAGGTGTAGGAGGAGCAATCCCCACCTCCAAGGGTAGCCTCAAGGGGTTACCAAATGCATCCTCCAAATGTGCTCCATCCAAGTTTCCAAGAAAAACCCACTTCAAACTCCAGGGAAGCTCCCATCATCTTCTCCAAAAATCCCCCAAAATTTCTCCAAAATTCATAGCTCCACTTGAATAATGGTTTAAATAGGTGTTTTAGGCTTTAACATAGTTGAATATTATATAAAATATTGTGTAATGGTGAGGAGAAGCCTTCCCATGGTGGAAGATCACCCTTTCCCCTCCCTCGTTTCTTGTATTTTCCCCAATAAATGGCCCAAACAAGCCTAATTAAAACCTCCTTAATGACCAAAAATCCCATTTTTCCCAATCTAAGCTGATCTGAGCTTGACATCACACCAAATGAAGGGCCAAAAATGTGACAACGCACAAGGGTAATCTGATTAAAAATTCTCGAGACACGTCGCTCGAACAACATAACTATCTCGTTCGAGCGATAATTCAACCTCGTTCGAAGTTCAGCTTCGCGCGACATGGAATTGTAATGCAGTGGTATCTCGTTTGAAGGTCTGTTTCTCGCAACCTTCATGCTACCTTCGCGTGAGATACCCATCTCGCTTCTAACGATAAGCCAATGTTGTTAGAACGATACTTCATATATTCTTTTATTTGTCTTCAAATTTTAACCCATAAATTTTCTAATAATTCTCTTCACCCTCACTCTATCACAATTTATATAAAATTTAATTGAAATATTAAGAAAAGATATTACAAACTTCCCTCCTTGGGGAATTTCATCCCTGAAATTATCGATCCGGTAATCCTTAAGCTTATAAGGTTCACCAACTTCTATTCTAAGCCATATAATTCCTTCACGACAAAATCATCGAAGTTCTCAATACTAAGGTTACCCTACGTGCCTCCATACGGGGTTTTCCACCAATTAATAAACATTCAACATGCTCTAATGCTCACCATATCGTTAACCATGGACGTCACATAATTGACTCAGAGTCTCAACTCACTTGTGATGATCACGTCAAGCAATTTCAAGCACCACCCAATCCATCACCTAAGGCATGATGGAGCCTCCACGAGTGACCCCTTTCCAACGATCAACACTCACCCAACATGAACCGTAATATAAATAATCATTGTATTCCTCGCTAATGTCAATTCCCTCTTAGGACTGCATTAGGATTTCCTCACACCTAACCATTACCTCGATGGCTAAAACGAGTCTCTACGCTTAGATAATAATCTTATCTTGCTTCCAAACGGTCGTGACTATAAGTCACGTACAATCCATAATCAATGCTACTACGGATTATGGAAGGGTAAAGGATGTCGCCTGCAACCTATAAACCTCAAGGTCTGCTTCACTAATCCCGAATTAATGATCAACCATGACAACTAAATTTTCTCACTATGTAAACATCACTCCATGTGCTAATCTACAAGTTAACATGACTATATAGATCTTGGTAGGATATGGGACATCGGGTATTACCTTTGAATACCAAGTCCTACACGACAGACGCCACACGAGATCCTATTCCTTAATACCACATTATAATTAAGATTCAATAAACCAACGTCCTCAACTAAGGAACCCAAATACTTTCTCACCACAGGATCAATATTTATAAACCCCACTCGATCATATAGTCTCCATACATGAAATACACAATCTTTATAGCTAGGTCGCTAAGAACATTACTCCTTATTGCTACTACCTAGGCTACTCACATCATCAAATTTATCACACAATACATCTCACGCAAAAGATCATGGTGTTAGAACTAATAGCGTATAGAAGTTCGCATGTTCACCAGACTACCATCCACTGTGATATCATCTCAAGAACCGAATTCACCTAATTATATTACCGACATTAACTACCCATAAGTGTCGTACCTAAGGGCTATATACTTTTCAATCACCAATCATCAGTGTCTAGTCATGACACCCTAACCATGAACCTCTACTGTTGAATATACGCAATTTGTGCCACTTTCCCAATAGGTATCATCTCACTCTATCTACATCTCAAATGATTCTATACCATTAAGAATTTAATACAAGCACCTCACACTAACAACCACCGTGTCACCACTATTTGCTTGCAAAGGCACACATAAATTACTAACAATTCTAATTAGAAGCGCGAAAGTGATTAATAACTATCAACTTGATCACATGCCACTTGGAATTAACTTACTTGTCGTGCTAACCTCTTTGACTTTACCGTTGACGATACGAACTAAACCAGGACCAAACTAGCATGATCTACCCAAACCAACACCGACGTTGAAAGATCCAATACCGACCTCACCACGTCACTCCTAAAAGGAACCTTGAACTTAGTGCTCTGATACCATTTGTAATGCCCCAGCTCGAATTTATAGGTTACCCGTAATCAACCCGGTCCGATCAGAGCGTTAGGTGTAAAGTGAAATTAAACAACCTATATAATGTTGCTAGTCCAGTTTCATTTTAATTAACATTTCACTTGTTTAGCATGCGATTCTAATTTCAAGTTAAACTACGTGAGGGACCCATGGGGATAATCTCGAAGTCCAAGCATACATTGTTATTAACGTAATAATAAAGAAGTACTTACCTAAATACCGCTCTCAAAATACGAAATTGCTCCCAATTTATCGTAACAAATCAAGGGTGTGAGCTAAATGCTC
Source organism: Sambucus nigra (assembly GCA_949130495.1). NCBI lineage: Eukaryota > Viridiplantae > Streptophyta > Magnoliopsida > Dipsacales > Adoxaceae > Sambucus > Sambucus nigra. Next base: position 312,081,241 of record OX422211.1, read on the forward strand.
AGTGGAAATATACAAATGCAGTATAAAATCGAACGACATAAAGAAGACTCTAACACGTTATGCCTATGTTCACATGAAACTACCTTGTATACACATACATATAGATATACATATACTTAATGCATGAAACAGTTTACTCCTGACAATCTTATTTATCCATATTAATTTTCCTTAATCTTATAAAGACTTCCCTTTCTCATTTTAACATTTATCACCTTATTTAACACAAACGATTATATACTTAAAACAACTACCATTGATTTGACAGAAAACCATTTCTTTACCGAAATTGCCCTTTTTATTTTAGCCATTCCGTATAAGTATTTTCATTCAAATCACACTTTCAACATGCGTGTTCACCATGTTGGAAAATACTCATTTAGCCTTTGATAACTTTTTATAACACATTCTTGTGTCAATTATGGGTTTAACCACTTAAGGAGTACGCCCGTGAGAGTTACAACACGTCAAAATAATTAAGGAGAATATTAGTTGATTTCTTGTGTCGAGTAAATTAATGTCATATGTGTTTAATCTTATTCAAGCTGTTAAATGAGTATATGCAAGCTGGTTATACCGAGGGCCCAATCCATTAATTAAGTTGTGACATATTATCATCTATTATTGATGTTGTCCAACTTGAGGTTCCTCCTAAGTTGGCCGAGATTGAGATAATCCTACAGTTAGTGCACTAATATAGTCTACACCACCGAAAGTTGTCTAGTGGGTATAGGTACACACATAGGCAAGTTGGCTTGTGTGTTGTGGCCTAAGGGCAACGTATACTGGAAGTTGCTAGTGTACCTGTCGTAATATTTTGTTAATTCTTACGAATAAATTCTAGAATCAATAAATTAAAAATGATGAATTAAATCGTGAATCATGTGATTATATTTTATCACTGCTTAAGTTTACTGACACAAATTTTAGTAATTGACATATAAAATATAAATCATTGCTATTAGGATACTTGGGGATGAATTTTGAGCAAAAGTGTATTCTAATTAGGTTGCGTTACTCATGATGCTACGCACTTTTCCTTTCAGGTTTTGTGTAGGATTGAGTCTCTAAGTTCGTTTTGCCATAGTCTGACATATTTTGGGGCGAACTTCTTGCTTAATTATTGTTTTATTTCCTTATGTAAAGTTAAAGTACTTCTCTAGACATATTATATTCCCTAGTAGGTGATTGAAAATATGTAATGTAAAAACCTTTTATGTATTAAGATCTCGTATGTAAAATTAAAATGTTATTGTATTTATGATTTTATTAATTTATTTTCAACAACTTTCTGAGTGCATCGTAACATCCAAATTATAGTATTGATTTTAAATTATTACCATTTTCTATAATTTGGGGTGTGACAGACTATTAAAACAACTCCTAGTATCCTCTAATATTTATCCTCTTTTATGAGCCAAAGTAGTACAATTTCTAATTTACTCTAACAAAACAAAAGAAAACGGGGAGAGAGTAAGAAGAAGAGAAGGGGAACAAAAAGAAGAAGAAGAAGAAAGGAAGATCAAATAAGAAAATAGAGAGAGGACTTTAAACTGATTTTAGGTGAGAAGTATATTCTCCTTTCAACTCATTTTTTTAAGTATAGTTTAGTAATGAGTAACCATGGAAGCTCTATTAAAGCTCCAATGGCTACTTAGAGAGAAAAGGAAAATCAACTACTCATCTATTTTAACTCTAAAAATTCTTGAATAATTAATTTAATACCCTAAGATTATGAGAATAAACATACTAAAATTTCATACCCATCTAAGTTGTGTATTTTTCTTGAAAATTTGGACTATGACGAGTTGAATTTTAACTTTCCACGTAAGTAAACCATTTTTTTGAATTTTTTTATATTTTTCCTCGATATAACATAACATTATATTTCTTTGGACACCAAAATTGCAATTTTTGGATAAGAAATGAGTGAGATATGAATTTTTGAAGTTTAGTATATGAAGTTGGAAATTATGTGTTAAAAATTCTCACAACATGTTATATATAAATTTATTTAAAATTTTAGGCATATTATTTATGTCTGAGATTTTTTGTGTGATATATTAACTCATATGAGAACCTTATATAATTTATTGGGAGCAATTTAAGCAGACATAATAATTTTAATAAAATGTTAAAGTTAGTATTAAATTGTTGTCTCAAAATTTTTAGTGGTAATAGTTATTTATATAATTTAGGTTGCATGAAAAGACCATCCCAAAATAAGTGGAATAATTGTGTGTAATGTTATAAATAAAATTTTATGTTAGACATATTATTTTTTTGTGAGTATTTAAGTGGATAAATAAAAAACCTTATCCCATAAAACTTGGGTTTATACAAATGCGTAAATTTTGATATTATGAAAATTGAACGAGCAACCACTCATGATATAATATTTTAGGAGTTATGAAAACGAATATTGTCATGATTAAGTTTATTTAAAGTTTACCCCTAATATAGTGTCAAAAGTTTCAAACTAAAAAAAAAAATAAGTGAATTTTTCAATAAACCTTTAATATGAAAATATGATGTCATGATAACACCAAAATTTTATCGAAGTAAGCCCGTGAGTAACAACACGTCGAAATAATTAAGGAGAATATTAGTTGTTTTCTTGTGTCGAGTAAATTAATGTCATATGTGTTTAATCTTATTCAAGTTGTTAAATGAGTCTATGAAAGTTGGCTATATCGAGGGCCGATGCCATTAATTAAGTTGTGACATATTATCACCTATTATTGTTGTTGTCGAACTTGAGGTTCCTCCTAAGTTGGTCGGGATTGAGATAATCCTACAATTAGTGCATTGATATAGTCTATACCATCGGAAGTTATCTAGTGGGTATAAGTATACACATAGGCAAGTTGGTGTGTGTGCTGTGGCCTAAGGGCAACGTATACTAAAAGTTGCTAGTGTACCTGTAATAATATTTTAATAATTCTTACGAATAAATTTTAGAATCAATAAATTGAAAATTATGAATTAAATCGTTAATCATGTGATTATATTTTATGCATGCTTAAGTTTATTGATGCAAATTTTAGTAATTGACATATAAATATAAATCATTGCTATTAGTATACTTAGGCGATGAATTTTGAGTAGAAGTGTATTCTCATTGGGTTGCGTTACTCATGATGCTATGCACTTTTCCCTTCAGGTTTTGTGTAGGATTGAGTCTCTAAGTTCATTTTGCCATAGTCCGGCGTATTTTGGGGCGAAATTCTTGCTTAATTATATTTTCATTTCCTTATATAAATTTAAAACACTTCTCTAGAGATATTATATTCCCTAGTAGCTCGATGAAAATATGTAATGTAAAAACCTTTTATGTATTAAGACCTCGTATGTAATATTAAAATGCTATTATATTTATGATGTTATTAATTTATTTCTGACAACTTTCTGAGTGCATCGTCACATATCCAAATTATAGTATTGATTTTAAATTATTTCCATTTTCTATAATTTGGGGATGTGACATGTAGTGTGGCATTGAGAAATATGATCCCTTATGGCGTTCGTGGGCGTGGGACTTGGAGTTTGCATAGTAAGGTAATTCAATTATAGTGGTTGAACACTCATTAAGGATTAAAAGGTATAGGCTGGCAAAATCGTATTGAAAATTTACTTGGAGATATATACTAAGGTTTATCTGATGAGATAATGATGCGAGTGATAGTCATTCCCTAGTAATAGTGAATTTAGGTTGTGTAGCACAAATCATGGTATGACTCATGGAATTTTGTAATAGACGTGTACGCTGCTTAGAGAAATAATTGAGTTTGATGTCGTCACCCAAGAGGAATTGGGAGTCATTGTTGTATTAGAGTTTATATACGTGATGATAGACCATTGATGATTATAGTATGGTTAGATCATGTTGACTTATGGCAGTGCCTTGAAGTTAGTGCTGCGGCTTTTGTTTATAGGCATATGTCATGATATGACCTACGAGGATGATTTCGAAAATAGGTTGATTAATGCTAGGTGGGGTAGAATTATAACACAATGATACCCGTTATGTCTTTTAGAGATAGTGCTAGGGATAAAGTGTTAGGCCTGACTATAGCTCCTACGTGTGCTACCTGTATGGCTAGTAATGACTCCGTTGAGGGAAACCATTGGGAATGGGTGACGCATGAAAGTTTAGATGCCATTAGAATGACTATGATTTATGAGCATGTAGGTCGTGCTAAGGGCGGTATAATTGGTTGTGCTTATCAATGATGGAGCTGTAGCATTAGTCCTAAGGATGGAAGCCTATCATTCAGCTTCTCGAAGAAATTTGTTTTGTATTTCGTCCGTCCGGCATGGACATATGGTTCTTGGGTGAACTCATCAGGGTTAAGAGGCCAAGACAGGATGCGTGCAAGGCTAAAGTGCTTAACAAGTACCAATCAGAGTTAGAGACTTTAAGTGTGTGTCATGGGTTCGTACTTCGTGTGGTTCGATTCATTATCAGATTTATATTGCTTTCTTTCGACGTGGCAATCGCCTGGTTCATTGCATTCTTATGCCTCCTTCGATCCCGGTAATGGGAATTTATTGATTAGTTTTGATTCGGGTGTAACACTACATAAGCTCGGTAGTGATACGTGTTAGGCCTGTCGTGGTCGATGCATCACGGTATGTGAGTGCGCTCTTCTTCGGATGAACCTTTACTCTACACCAGTTTGTGTATGAGCGTGGTCTTGCATTTTTGCATATAGTTTGCATATGTTACTTGATTGCTTTAGGTTAACATTTTGTTAGTTAACCGGTATAATTAGTTACTCCTTATTCGTGCGTCCCGAGGTTGTGACTTGAGGATATTATGAATGTCGAAACTTGATACAACGTGAGGCGGTATTAGTGTTACACTCCTTTAAGAGTTGTACTTATCAGGAATGTGATCGCTTGTGTATAATCGCACTAGGATGACTCTTGGTTAGCATAATGACCCCATCGGAGAAGTCGATTGAATAGGCCCATGTGATGATGTGATTGTATGATAAATCAATGGCGAGTACGATTATAAGTGTTGAGATTGTATCAGTCTCGACTAGGTGTGATGTGAGAATTAATTGAGAAAACGTAGGTTGTGAATCCTAACGTAGACATGTTAATGAGTTCATTGGTAATATTGCGATACACGGTGGGTATCAACCATCTCAGGGTTATGTTTCGATAAACATGTTATCCATTCTTGAGATTTTTAAATAAGATTTTAGGATCCGTTGTGATTGGATTGACAATGGTGATTGATTAAAGTGGAATCTTTGGGTCTAGAACCAAAGTGTTGAGAATGCTTAGGATTTAAAAATTGGTTGTTGGTGACAGGATTATAAATTGTGATAAACCAAGAATTTTGAGGATGAAATTCCCTAAGGAGGGAAGTTTATAATATCCCGCCCCGTTAAATTAATTAAATTATGTACAAATTTTATATGAGGAACAATTAACTATAATTATAGGAATTTATGGGTAACAAACTGGATTATAAAGAGAACTTTTGGATTTTGGATTATATATGAAATTAGTGGTTATAAAGTAATTAAACTATATAGGACTCTTCTCATAACCTGGAAGCCAATTGGATCAAATTTCTGAAAGGATAAATCTAGTCGTTCGAACGACGAGACATGTCATTTGAACGACATCAGATGCATGTTAGCTCTTCTTCTATTTTAAGCATTATCTTCATGGTAAACCTTTGGATCGATTGGGTCGGTGTGCTGTCGATTTGAGGATATCCTAGGACCTGATATGGGATTACTTTTGGATGAAACCTTTCCTTTTAAAACCTTAGAGCTTTATAATCAGTTATAAGAGGGAGAGGGAGAGAACCGTGGCAAAACATTTTTCCTCTCAAAATGTTAGAGTGGGAAGAGAACCCACTTCCACTGATTTCTCCTCCATCGTTCTAAATATATATATTCCTCCATCAAATAGCTATCTTCCACACCATTTGAGTTAGAGTTACGAAGATAGGGGTGACTATAAAGGGGGAGGGGGGGGGGGGGGGGGGGTTCCTTGAAGATGAACATATGTTGATGGAGGTTTTGTAGAGAGGTTTTGATGGGGTTTCTTGGAGTCAAACTTGGTGGTGCTAGACAACCCCTTTAAGGCCACCTTAGGAGGTGGTGGTGTCATATCCCTTGATCTTCCATGCTTTCCACAAATTTGAGCTACACTAAGGTGGGAAAGACTAACTTTGATTTAAGTTTAATGAGTAGTATATTTCAGCATGTTATTTACATATAATAGGTTAAATATGCGTGTGTAGTTTATTTACTTGCATCCTAGTGTTGATTATTAACCATATTAGCATTTGTATGGAATGGTATCACAATGATGATTTAAAATAGGTCTTGAAAATATAATAAATTTCATAATATAATAATAAACATTTTTATGGAATAAAAATGTAAGAAAATGTCATTTTGGTGTATTTCTAGTAAAAATAAATAAAAAAATATTTTTATGGAATAAAAATGTAACAGTATCATTTTGGTGTATTTCTAGTAAAAAGAAATAATAAACATTTTTATGGAATAAAAATGTAAGAAAATGTCATTTTGCAGTATTTCTAGTGAAAAAAATAATAAATATTTTTATGGAATAAAAATGTAAGAAAATTTCATTTTGGTGTATTTCTAGTAAAAAGAAATAATAAATATTTTTATGAAAAAAATGTAAAAACATATCATTTTGCTGTATTTGTAGTAAAAAGAAATAATAAACATTTTCATGGAATAAAAATGTAAGAAAATGTCATTTTAGGGTATTTTTAGTAAAAATAAATAATAAACCTTTTTATGGAATAAAAATGTAAGAAAATGTCATTTTTGTGTATTTCTAGTAAAAAGAAATAATGGACATTTTGTGGGATAAAAAAATGTGGGACAATATTGTTCTATTGTGTTTTCTAGTAAAACTAATTATGGACATCTGCTAAGATTAAGAAATTAAAAATACTCTTACGACTTAAAATGCATGTTTTGTCGCAAATGGTATAAATTTCTAGAATGAATGTATATTTAAACCATATAAGAGGATTTTAGGAATTCAATGCCGACTCTCTCATGCATATAAACTTGTGGTATTTTAATAATAAACTAGTTGTAAACCTGAGCGATTTATAATTATTGGTGCTATATATATTTACCCATTTAAATATAAACTATTCAGGTTTACAGTTATTTATTTATTTATTTTTAACAACAATATAACATCTATTCAATTATATAAAAGTTTTAATAAACCACTTTTGGTAAGTTACAACAACATTATGACAGTACTTGAGACCAAATTTAAAGGAGCAAACCAAGGTTTAAATTCCCTATCTCACAACAATAATAACAACAAAATTGTTTTAGTGCTTCAGTTCTTATTTTTGAGTTTCTCTGTCACCAAACGGTTCTCTGGCAGAAGCTGCAACGCTGGCCTCCCTTTTGTCATCTTAGCAATATTAGTTTCCTTCACATGTTTCATACCTTTGGTTCCTTGTAACTTCTCTTTCAACATCTTTGCCAGCTGCCGTAGACTGGCCTTGTGCAAGGCGTTCTTTTCATCATCAACATTTTTCTTGTCATCCATAACATGGGTCGTCATCGTTTCAGCTTTACTTGGCGTCTTACTTGAACATTTCTTCACTGGTGTCGGACCAATTGAATCTTCTCTACTAAGTAATTGGTATACATATATTTTCCAAGTGAAAATGTAATATAAATGAAACAAAATATTAATTCTTTCTCACTGTTTCGAGACTTTCATCATATAATCGGTATGCATTCCACTGTATATATTCAAAGGCATCTCCTACACACATGCTTATAAGATTTGACATCTGTGAGAAATTAAATATTTCTACAAACGATTCCATGGAGACCATTCTTTTTTTTTTTTATGAAATATTTCCATGAAGACCATTCAACTGCAAGAAATAAGTGATTACATTTTGTCAGTGTAGAAACATTAGACATATATATCAGGCGAATATAATTCATCTTGATAAATTATAAAATAGCTTTGGAAAAGACAATAGAAATAGATCAATATATTAGAAGCTACACAAAATAATGCCTAATATTTTTATGCCATATGAAACATTACATTATATATAATAACTACATTAAAATTCCATAAGCATAGGCAATTATCAGAGTCAGAAGTGGTCAATGTAGAAATAGTAGACATATATATCAAGTGAATATAATTCATCTTAAGAAACTGTAAAATGGCTTTGGAAAAGACAGTAGAAATAGTCCCAAATATTAGAAGCTACAAAAAATTATGCATGATATTTTTATGCCATATGAAACATTACTTTGGTTGTAATAATCAAATCAAAATTACATAAGCATAGGCAATTATCAGAGTCACAAATTATGAAATTTGTTCATTTTCATCCTTTTTTGGACTCCTCCTTCTTGGGATCTTCCTTCTTATTTTCGGCTTCCTTTCGGCCCACTGTTAGTATGTTTGTATCCCATGATTTTTTTCATTTTGCTCACTATATGAATTGGGCCAATGTCTCTGATCACTATTAGTTTCTGCTCCTTCATGTCCATAGACATGGATTCAATTCCTACACAAACTAAAAAACCAAAGCATGTTAAACTATGTACTCGCATGATATAAGTGTTGTTTAGGATAGATTATTCTTGACCACTATGAATTAAAATAGTTATATACAAATTGAACTAACCTGGTAAGCTAGAAACCTCTCTCACGAGCTTTTGTTTCTCCTTGTCAAGTGTGTATAAGCACTTTCAACCCAACTTTCTAAAAAACAAAAGCAGTAACAGTGATTAGTATGTCAAATATGAGAAATAAACACAAGTTGATAGATTAAATAGTAAAGAAGAGAATAGTTCGCAACACACATTCCAGTGTCTTATGAATGATGATGAAAATAAATAAAGACACATTCTATATTAACATCTCATATAGTTTTTTGTCCCTTCGAAACCATAAGAGAAGAAGAAGTTATAAGGGCAGAAAACTGGAAAGATTTTTTTTATTATGGAAGTGGGGCCTTTAATTTATTGTTAGAGGAAACGACACAGACCCATGAACTTTTGGATTTTATCAATAAAGGAAATGAAAAGTACCATCTGTTTAGCTGTTATTTGGTTTATGATGGTTGATATGGAAGCCGAAAAGATCATTTTACAACAAATTCGATTGATGGCTACTGACATGGCTTTGAACCAATGTGGATGGTTACATGGATAGCCTTAAGTTTGAGGCTCTTAATTGCTTGTATAACATTTTAGAGTATTATAGAGATGTGTGAACAAGTTTAAGGAAAGTTTTTGTTGTGTCTAGACATGAAACAAGACAAATGGGAAATTTGGTCGTTAAAGAATGTGTGAAAAATGGGAACTTATTATGTAAAGGTGTTATTTTATATATTCAAGATGTAAAAGTGTCAAGTGTGAGAGTTGGGTAATAGTGTGGTATTAAAGAAGTGTTAAAATGGATAAAGGTGTTTTAAATATTAAATTAGTAACTTAATAACCATTTTAAGAAATAATACATGTTAAAGGACTAAAGTACAAGTTTGGTAAACAAAGGGAGTGGAACATTATTATGGAGTAAAAATGTCAAAGGAACGTCTTTACACTACTATGGGCCATAATAAATTATGTCCTAAAGCGTGAACGATTTTAGTATAAATCATGTGTATGTAAGTAAGGGAATTAAAGCAAAAAGAAACAATTTTCCAAGTGCTAATGAAAAAATGGACGGTTAAGTACAGGTTTTGGCATTGGCCGGGCAAAAAGTAAGGAAATAGAATAATGTGGACATGTGTAAATTGTTAAACACATTAATAAGGACTCGGATGCAACCGGGAATAAGCAAGAAAGGCTCGGAGCCCTTGGGTGAAGAGCCCGAAATCACTTGGCCAGAGCATATGGTGCGCATATCCATCGGTGTGGAGCTCGTGTAAGAATGTGATAAAAGGAAGATCTTTGAGAAAAGATAAAAGGAATAAGGAACATATCGAGAAAAATGGGTTGTGTGGTAAAGCGTGTTAATACAACCTAACTTGAATGAATGAAACAAATGTTTTGATAAAGGTGAAATGGACAAGTAAGTGTGTGAATCTATTAAAGTCCATAAGTTAAGGTAAAAAGGGTAAAGTAAAATGGGCAAATAGGTCATTAAGTAACCTAAGTAGTTAAACCCATAATTTACATAAGTATGTATTAAAAGGTTTTCAAATGAAAAAACAAGTATTTTTTGACACGGTGATTGCGTGCGTTTAAATGGTACTTTTCAATAAAAATACTAAAGTATATTCCGAATGAATAGAGAAGGGTGATTCTGGTAAATGAATGAATTGGAATAAATCAAGTGTAGTGGTGTTAAGTGTGGAACCGGGTGTGTTAAACAAAGGGATAATTGCTAAGTAAGAATATAGAAAGTCTTTTCAAGATTAAGATAAATTAATCTGGATAAGTAAGGTTTTCAGAAGTAAGACGGTTAAGACATTCGAATACGTATTTTCAAAGGTGTATCTGTATACATATATATATATATATATATATATATATATATATACGCATGTATGTGATTGTAGTGTGTGAGTATTCTTTTCTGTCGTTCGTTTCTATACTGCTTTGTATATTCCCATTAGGCATAGGCTCAGACCCTCGCTTTGTTATGGCAGGTTGGGTGTGGGTTCGTATTTTGAGGGAATTATACAGGTAAGTGCACCTTATTTATTTTACGTTAGTAGCTCTGCCTACTTGGACTCGGGGTGCTCCCCATGGGTCCCACACATAGTTTATCTTGAAACTGAAATCGCATGCTGAACAAGTGAAATAGTAATCTAAAATAAAACTCGACTAACAACATTATATAGATTGTTTCATTGCACTTCACACCTAAATATCTGTTAGGAACGGGTTGACTCACGGGTTACCCATATATTCGGGCCAAGGCGTTACAAGAACACACCGAGCCAGGTTTTTCGATGAAGCCCAACCTTGGTAACAACATCTGCTTAAGTGGGCTGCATGTAACTATTCCAAGCAGAAAATTAGGTTGGGGAACCTCCTGGCCCTTCGAAGTCAATCTGAGAGAAAGGGAATTCACCTCGGTCAAGACGGAAGCACATTGTCCCCTCTGGGGGGAAAGTAACCCCAGGCATCAACTGAGTCGTCTTCATTACCAAGTGTCAATGCCTCATACTTGGTATTTAAAACAATCATCTTACACACAACAGATTAAATATCGTCCTCATTAAAAATAGGAGAACGGTAGTAGAAACGCAGTTGCTCTTGGCGTGTCACCATTAAAGTGGTGACGTCCAAGGAGGTAGCAAGAGTAGCAGTGGCGGTAGAGGTAGCAGTGGTGGTTGGAGCAACTGGGGCGGTAGAAAAAGAAACCAACGAAGTTTTTTTATCATTAGAGAGGAAAGGGAATCCTAGTATGGAGAAGGATGAGGCTGAAAAGCGATGAAGTGGTGGTTGAAAATGGTAGCAAAGATAAGAGGAAGAAGACGATGGCAAGATCAGAGTTTGGGATGGAGTTCAACAATGGCACAAATATTTTTCTCTCACTAAAATCTCTAAAAATGATAAAGGTAAATGAAAGCGTGAAGGGAAAAATGCAAAGTGTTTGTGATATTAGACATCTAAATTCAAATGGGCGGTTGATTTTCCCACGAAGGCACGTGCTTAGCCGTCAAAATGATTATAAATGAACATGTGGCTCTTTGGGGGGGAGGGGGGGGTACTCTAATAGTTGAAAAGACAACCCCACATCATTAATGGGGTGACGCTTGGGTAAGAGAAAAGGGGTTCTTTTAAAAGAAGTAATGATTTGGCGCCAATTTATTTTGAAATTTAATAGAATTCGAAAAGCCTAACTAAAGATTCCCCCTCGCTTCAAGCTCAGACGATGGTCGAATAGTTTGAGGTACATCAGGGAGAATTTTCAGGATTAGTGTGAAGTCATATGGAACAAAGTTCAATCGCAGAGAATAGGCACTAGTATTTACTCAAAACTCAAAAAAGGCCATGATGTCCCCTTACAATGCGCTCATTTAGGTTAGCTTTGACTTGGGTAAATCGGGGAGAATTTTCCTTTTTGGAGCAGTTAGAATGATGACAGCCAGGATCCACAGATACTTGGGGAGAATTTTAACAAGAGATGAAGAAGATTGAACGGTTAGAGTCTACTCACCGAAAAAAGTTACGATGTCTCCTCGCCATACACCCAAGTACTGAAAAACTTTGGCTTAGGTTCATCGGGGTGAACTTAAATTTTTTCTAACAGAAATAATGACAGTAGTTGCAACGAAGTGGATAAGGAAGAATTTTACCCGTAAAAGAATCTGGTCCATCGGATTGAGAAGTTTTCATGAAGGCATTTCTTGTGCTCACAACAAATCTCTACACGAAAGGGCAAATGTAAGGGTGTTTGAAGGTAATCTCTGAATTAGAGAAAGCTTCCCCAATTAATAGAAGAGACCTAAGAGAAAGAAGCAAAATAAAAATAACGAGGCAGCTCAGCGAGGAAACTTTTCGAGAGAGCTCTTCTTTATCTTCCATTTATACTTAGTCAAATTGTATTTTAGTTACATTGATTATAATGTTGTAACGATTATAATATTAAAGGTGAGGTCAAACAGTACTCACGAGAGACCATGCCTAGCAGGGCTTGGGAGAGCTTACATGCTCTATTGAATGACCTCGTCGTCGGAACTTTAGAGGCACTTAGTTTGGAGGATTGAGAAGTGAGGTGGCATTAAGGCTTATCTTGACCATCTAAGATACACTTGGTAAAACACCGAGATACCTTTTACCGTGGAAGCTTGTGCAGAGAAACCTTGATTTCCATTGTATATTGAGCTTTGAGCCAAACATCCCTCTACCAAATGTCACATATATTTAAGGAGATGCCACTAACCACCTACCCACTGTTCAGTCCAAACTTGAGTAAACCATTAGGGTATTGGGACTGTCAGACGGTTTGGTGAGTCACCACTGTCGTGACAGTCTTCTGACGCACGGTTGGTGGGAAAAAATCATGTATTAGCATTTAATGATTATGACGTAGGATGTGCTAACCCATCAGACATTTAATACTTGAGACTTAAAGTGTGAGAGGAATGTCTTTCACATTAATGAGGACTGAGACATCTCGAGAAGGGTGCGAGTCTTTTTATTGGCCTCAACCACTTTTGAGAGGAGAGAGTTCTTTCTAGAGAGAGAAAACACATTGAGAGCAAAAGAGTTAATACAAACCAGAGTTTTATCCACCCACTATTGACATTTATTAAGAATCTTTTATTTGATAACCAGGGAGATATTGGAGGTTGTTGGTGTGTTGACTGCTTGCCAAGCTGTATCTAGGGTGCTTACTTCTCTTTCCCTTTGAATGAGTTGTTTTAGAAGTTCTTTTATTGTTATTTAAGTTATACACAAGAGATTTGTGAGTCCAATCTGAGTGTTTATTATATACAATACTGATTGTTCATTTGTCATTGTTAGGAGTATCGGGGTTACTGTGTTATTCCCATATCTATAGGGGTTACGCCTCTATTTGTATTACCTTACTTCCAGGCTTCTAAGGAAATATCCTCTTAGAGAGTATATAAAAAGCAAATTATAACATGGTTATATTATACAAAAAGTTATTGCAACTAACACTTTATGTTACATTATCACTCTAGCACAATATCATACTAAGCACAGTAACACATGAGGCACACTACTATTATACGACACTGTTAGTTAGAACTCCACCTATGTTTATAGAATTTCCAAAATATCTACATACTACTTATTTAGTTATATTACTAATATATGTGGGGAATATCATTTTCTTCCCTTTTTTAATGACAACCGCATGGGCGCCAGATGGATCAAAGTTGGGGACAAAGTCATCGGGGTCAGATAGATCAAGGTTAGTTGAGGGGGCGGGAACGGGGAATAGAGGTCATTCCAAGCAAGATTAATGGCTTCGTATAGTATAATTGGATCTTCAACATATTCTTTCATTTTTATCATAGCCTATTCTTCACCAAATATATGGGTCGTTAATACGAGGTGTTTCACGGTGAAACTTGAGTTTCTCCATTCATAATATACTTCACGAACAATGGCACTAAGCTTGAGGAGTGCTTGTTATTTAAAAGTATCCTTCCATTGATTGGTCGAAACTATGTCGAAATTAAATATCTGGGAATATCAAATGTTCATATTGCAAAACACGTTTAGTATATGACGAGAGGAACCAAGTTACAAAAAATGTAAAGTAACTAATATGTTATATTATTCTCGTATAGGTGTCTAACCCGACGCATTTTAAAATCGCGCTTTGGTACCAACTTGTCACACCCTATTTTTGGTATGAATATACAAGATAGTAATAAAGAAATGAAACTAAAATTAAGGCATAAATAATAGAAGGTATTCATTATATTGATAAATGTATATTGTATCACCAAACACAGGGGTGAATTATAAGTTTTACATTAAATCTAAAAAATAAAAAATGACAAACGTCATCAAGAAATGCCATTCTTCGCTTCCATCTTCTTTAACTTCCTTCTCTATAGTTATGAAAGCATGTAAGGACACAAATTTCCAATTGAGTCCTTTGTAGTTTTGGCTCAATTTCGAACAAAAAAATTTGAGTCATAGGATAGTGTTCAACTTTATCCATTCAAGCCTATGACGTGTTAATTGAAGACGTAGCAGCCAAGTTCATAAAGCTTCATCAAATTCCGAGTTTATTGTGCCTCGTTTCTACGTCAACAGCCTTTGTCCCGTTTACTACTAAGGTATGAATGCACTACATATTTATATAGGAGCTTGGAATAATTAATATTGGGTGTAATTTTATTTTAAACTGATCTTTATTTTCAGAAAGTTTCTATAAAACTTTAAAATAAACTTCTGGGCTAAAATTGAATTTTTAAACTTTCTGGAAAGTCGTTCGAAATTGTTGTTCGAACGAGAATTTTGTTCGAACGAGGTTTGCCAATGACCTACCACTGGAACTTCGTTAGAAGTATCGTTCGAATGAGACTTCGTTCAAACGAAAATCTCGTTCGAACGAGATTTCAGGCGAGAATTTTTTGTGGCAGTTTTAAACAGTTTTTCTCATGTTTCCACTTACCTTTACCCACTAACTTTTGGCAGAAGTTATATGTGCAGGAACCAAGGTTGAAAACCCAACTTTTGACATTTTCTAAACACCTTTTAGAGAGAACATTTTTGAGACAAAAATTCCAAGTTCAAAAGTTCATGTTTAAGTGTTTGTAGTTCAAGAATACTATTCGAAAAACACTTTCTTACACCCATAGTTTGTTTATTCCAAGTTTCCATATAAATATACTGTTTGGAGTGTTTGGCACCAGGTTTAATCTACCGAGTTGAAGAGTTCGTTTGGGTTTACTTATACATCCCATAAAGAAGAACTTCGTTGATTTTGCTGCGGCATTCTCACATGGTGAAAGGCACTATGTGTGGTTGAGGGTGGTTCCTAAAGTCCGATCGTTGAATTTCGAGACCGCGGTGGAGCTCCGTGGTTATTCGCTAGGAAGAGGTGTATACAAGAAGGAGCGTCGGGGGTTGGACGGAGTCAAGTCGAGTGTTGTAAGTCTTACTGTCTTGTATTTGTAAAACCGTACTTAGTGGAATTAAGGCTAGGGTCGTCCGAGGTTTTTTCCCGTTGTGGGTTTTTCCTCATACATCGCGACGTAGTGGTTATTTGTTTATTTTATCTTTTTCATATTCACATTAGATGCATGCTTAGGTAAAAAGATAAAATTTGGTTTAAATCACTACTTGCTTAATTTGGTGCTAAATAATAATTTGGGTAAATATTAATTTAATTCAAGTCATCATTTAATTTGTTAAAATGAGTTTGGACTATCTTGGTAATATTGAAAATATGGTTTAGGCAAATTTCTAGGACTTGAGTTGAATTAATTTGGTTTAAGTGAAAAAATTGAAAAGTTGTTTAATTTAACTTCACTTTGTGTTGTGTTTATTTTAATTTGAAAATAAATTAAAATTTGGGTTATGTAAAATTTGGTTAAGTTGAGCCATCTCTATTCTGCATCTCTATAAAAGGAAATTAAAATTATATTTTTGATAAAATCTAAAAATTAGGGGCCTAGTGTTCCAACAAGTGTTTTCAGAGCATTGATTGAGAAAAAGTATCGTTTTTCAAATTGGTATCAGAGCAGGATCGTTAAATTATTGCATTTAAGATCCTTTAAATATTTTTGCTAAAAATGGAATTTTCCCCATTTTCAAAATTTTTTATTTTCGATGGTTCTAACTACGCGTATTGGAAAGAGCGCATGAAATCGGCACTAAAATCTATCGATGAGAGGGTTTGGTTGTTTGTCGCCAACGGGTGGTCCCCACCTACACATTTGGTAGATAATGAGCTTGTCCTAAAACCCGCCGATAGATGGAGTGAGAATGAATTTAAACTATCTAATTTTAATTCCCTAGGTTTAAATGCCTTATTTAGCGTGGTCACACCGGATGAATTACAACACATTATGAGGTGTGAAACCTCTAAAGAAGCTTGGAATGTTTATAACTCACTCATGAAGGAACTAGTGTCTTAAAAGCTTCGAAACTCCAAAACCTCACCACTCAATTTGAAATCATTAAAATGAATGAAAGAGAAACATTTGGTGAATTTTATGCTAGATTTTTCGATATAGTTAATTATTCCTTTAATTTTGGAGAGAAAATACCCGAGAACCGAGTAGTAAAGAAAATTTTAAGGTCCCTACCAGATAGATTTATTCCTAAGGTAACCGTGTCAAATTCTTTACCCACTTTAGCCTCTACGAAATTAAAAGAGCTCGTAGGTGATTTACAAACCTATGAACTAGACATGTTTCCCTCCAAAATCGAAAAGAAAATAGATAAGGACGTTGCTTTGAAAACTTGAAAGGAGGAAAAACAAGTAGTAGAGAGTGAAAGTGATAGTGACTCAGAAAATATGGCTATGTTTTCTAGGAAATTTTAAAAATTTCTTAAATTTAACAAAGATAAGTTTAAAAATGATTTTAAGAAATTTGAAAAATCTAAGCATGACAAAGTCGAGAAGATCCCGAAAACTATTAATGAAAATTTAAATAGTGACGAGTCAAATAGGTATTATGGTTGTGAAGGGTATGGCCATAGGTCAAAAGAGTGCCCCACTAAACTAAGGAAAGAGGGTAAGCAACCAATTTTTTTAATGAAACCCTTAGTGATAGTGATAAGGAAGATTCCCCCATTGAACGCAACTTTACCGCGTTCATTGCTAGTTATGTAAGTGGTAGTGAGGAATCATCCAAGATGACATCTTAATACATAACACTTCCGAGGCCTTTGGTTGTGAAACTATAAAAGATGATGGTAGTGAGAGTGGATAAGAAAGAGAGAGTGAAAATGAAGAAGAGCTTGATGTGAGTGAACTTCAAAATGCTTTTCAAGAATTATATGAAGAATCTATTAAATTAAAAAAAGCACATTTGAAGTTAGAAGTGAGTTTAAGAGAACGTGTCAAGGTCTATGATGATAGTGTGTTGGTTGAAGACCTTAGGACATGAGAAAGAGCTCTTCGTGAGAAGCTTGAATATGTAGAAGGCGCGAGCGATAGCCTTAAAGGTTTAATGAAATCCTTGAAAAAGGAGCTTCTTGCGTTTGAAGAGCGCAATGTTTTATTAGAGTCTAATATTTTGGAATTAGAAAATAAATTAAAAGACTCTAGTAAAGTCAAATTTGATTTGGAGTGTCGTTCGGAGAAATTAGATAAAATATTAGGAACGGTCCAAATTGACAATGACACTTGTGGTTTAGACTTCGATACTTGTAATAAATCAACTGATAGAGCCGAAACCAATGTTTTAGGAGAATATCCTAGGAAAGCCTTTAGAGATAATTCCTTAGGTAAGTCTTTTAGCCTAGTATTTAGGTGCTCACATTGTAGTTGAAAAGATCATCTTAGGAAATTTTGTTTTGATCTTAAACAAGGTCCTAAAAAATCCCAATGTAAGGCAACCAAGGTAGTCAAGATTCCTACACCCCGAGATCGTCATTCTTCATTAGTTTGGGTTAGGAGACCCGCCTTGTTCGCTTTGGAAAATAGCATTTTTTATTCTCATTTACTTTCACATGCTTCCTCACTTGCTAAATCTAAAGGTTGAATGTGTTAGTCGTTTGCATACTTTAGCTTTTGTGCTTCATGCTATATTGTCATGCTAATTGTATGCTTCTTAATCAGTTTCTAGTCTATGCTCCATGCTTAATCACATGCTTGAATAAAGATTTTTGTTTATCTTTTGTATTATATTTCATCTTAATTTGCATTAAGTATAAAATACAAAAAGATTTTTGTTTATCATTTGGGCTTTAGCTCTTGGTAATTTAGGCTTAATGAAAAATTCAAATGATTTTTGTTTGTCTTTTAAGTAAATATTTTTGTTTTTTAGATTAAAAATTTTAAAAACTCAAAAAGATTTTTTTTGTATGTATTTAGTTTGACACACTCTATGTGTCATATATTTATGTTAGAATCCCATCTTTTTCACTCCCCCGTGGCTAGAACTTTTGGTTAAGATTGTCAATCCTTAAAATGTTCTTTACCATGCTTACATGGCGTAGTTGGATTTTGTGTTGCTTAAATGGATTCTATTTTTATATGCCTCTATTCACATATGCACGAACTCTTTTGAAATTTAATCGTCACATGTTATACTTGAGCTTTATGAGGTGTTCTCCTACCAATCTTGTCATCTACTTATATGTGGCCTAGGAGGACTAGTGCATGTCAAAATTCGTTGCACGTGAGATTTGTGAGATATGAAAATAATATATATAAATGTGCATAGGGAAGGGCTCCAAAAGAAAATATCATCCTTTGCGAGTAAGCCACTGTTTGGAATGGACTTAAAAGAAATACGTGGTCCAAAGACCTAAAAATAAAATATGCCATTAAAAAGAAAAATAATTGCCAATGCCTATGTTTAATTGATATATTCATTCAAAAATATATATGCTTATTGAGGGAGATTGGATGGTATATCAATGGTTTGCACAATGCCCATTTATCCTAGTTCTACTTTCAATGTCATGACTCTATTAGTTTGTAGAATCATTAAAATTCTAGGCTTGTATGCATTGTGTATGTTTGTTCATTGAGTTCAATTTATATTGTCAAATGAGGTTATATTCAAATGTGATGAAGTTTGCAATCAATGGAGCACTCCGTGAACATGTTTTAAGTGATTGGGTCTAAATATAATTGTTACTAGTTCACACCCCAACACTTCCGTTTCCATATGACACATTTTTTCCATACGAGTGTGAAAAGCTTATTGTATTTTGTGTCATGTGTGGTGTTTATACCTAGTATATGTGAGTGTGCGTTAATGATATTTATTATGTACTCATATATTAGGTATCCTATTCGTCTTTGCCTTGCTTTCTAGTCCATATATGCTTCTACTTCATGATGGGTATCTATCTTGTTGCATTTTTTTTTATATCATATGCTTAATATCTCATGTATCATATTGATATCACTTTCTTACATCTTAGTTGGTATCCTTTATTATTTATATGGATTAGTTATGATTTTTTTGTCTATATACTTTCATGATCTTTGCACTGTATGCACTTTTGTTTTATTAATTCTATTGCCTTTGTCTATTCCTGAACAAAAAGGGGGAGAATGATAATAGGGGGAGAAATGGTATCTAATCCTATTGTAATCTTATCTAAGTTTAGGAGATTTAACTTAGGGGGAGAGCGCTATCATCTTAGGTTGAATATTGTTGATAAAGGAGAATTAATTTAGAGGGAGTATTTATCTTAATTCCATTTACTATTCTTGATATTCGCTATGCGCTTGATAGTTTGCTTAAGTGTGCAGGAACTCTTCTAAATGGCAACTTTCATCATCAGCAAAGATATTAATCCTTGGGTTTTGAGTCAAGCTATGTATTTTTATTTTGGGTGGGACATTTTTATCAGTTTAGTATAGCTTGACGGCCCTTTAGGATTTTTGTTAGTTTTTGTCCCGGAATAGCCAAGGGGGGAGAATTGTAAGGACACAAATTTCCATTTGAGTCATTTGTAGTTTTGGCTCAATTTCGGACAAAAACATTTGAGTCATAGGATAGTGTTCAACTTTATCCATTCAAGCCTATGACGTGTTAGTTGAAGACATAGCGACTAAGTTCATAAAGCTTCATCAAATGCCGAGTTTATTGTGCCTCGTTTTTATGTCAACAACCTTTGTTCCTTTTACTCCTATGGTATGAATGCACTAAATATTTATATAGGAGCTTGGAACAATTAGTATTGGGTGTAATTTTATTTTAAACTGATGTTTATTTTCAGAATGTTTCTTTAAAACTTTAAAATAAAGTTTCTGGGCTGAAATTAAAATTTTAAACTTTCTGGAAAGTCGTTCGAAATTATCGTTCGAACTAGAATTTCGTTCGAACGAGGTTTGCCAATGACCTGCCATTGGAACTTCGTTAGAAGTATCGTTCGAACGAGACTTCGTTCGAACGAAAATCTCGTTCGAATGAGATTTCAGGCGGGAAATTTTTCTGACAGTTTTAAGTAGTTTTTCCCATGTTTCCACTTACCTTTACTCACTAACTTTTGGCAGAAGTTATATGTGAGGGAACCAAGGTTGAAAAACCAACTTTTGACATTTTCTAAACACCTTTTAGAGAGAACATTTTTGAAATAAAAATTACAAGTTCAAAAGTTCATGCTTAAGTGTTTGTAGTTCAAGAACATTATTCGAAAAACACTTTCTTTCACCCATAGTTTGTTTATTCCATGTTTCCATAAAAATATCTTGCTTGGAGTGTTTGGTACTGGATTTACTCTACCGATTTGAAGAGTTCATTTGAGTTTACTTCTACGTCCCATAAAGAAGAACTTCGTTGGTTTTGTTGTGGCATTATCACATGGTGAAAGGCACTATGTGTGGTTGACGGTGGTTCCTAAAGTCCGATCGGTGAATTTTGAGACCGCGGTGGAGCTCCCTGGTTATTCGCTAGGCAGAGGTATATACAAGAAGGAGCGTTGGGGGTTGGACGGAGTCAAGTCGAGTATTGTAAGTCTTACTATCTTGTATTTGTATAATCGTACTTAGTGGAATTAAGGCTAGGACCGTCCGAGGTTTTTACCCGTTGTGGGTTTTTCCTCATACATCGCCACGTAGTGGTTATTTGTTTATTTTATTTTTTGCATATTCACATTAGATGCATGCTTAGGTAAAAAGATAAAATTTAGTTTAAATCACTACTTGCTTAATTTGGTGCTAAATAATAATTTGGGTAAATATTAATTTAATTTAAGTCATCAATTAATTTGTTAAAATTGGTTTGGACTATCTTGGTAATATTAAAAATATGGTTTTGGCAAATTTCTAGGACTTGAGTTGAATTAATTTGGTTTAAGTGAAAAATTTGAAAAGTTGTTTAATTTAACTTCACTTTGTGTTATGTTTATTTGAATTTGAAAAGAAATTAAATTTTGGGTTATGTAAAATTTGTTTAAGTTGAGCCATCTCTATTCTGCATGTCTATAAAAGGAAATTGAAATTATCTTTTTGATAAAATCTAAAAATTGGGGGCCTAGTGTTCCAACAAGTGGTTTCAGAGCATTAATTAAGAAAAATTATTGTTTTTCAAAGCATAAAAGTGATCCAAGCTTATCATAAAAAGGGAGGGGAACTTCTTATTTATCCTGGCACATCTGGAGGTGAAGAGGAATTGGCATAAGTATGCTAAGTATATTTTAACCAATTCTATAATAAATATATTTATATAAAGGTTTGAGGAGTGTATGAATTTGACTGTTTACTAAAGAACGTTATGAATTATGCATAAGCAATAATTCTTATAGATAGAAAAGAAAATCAAGAAGTTTTAAACGGATAATCCCCTAATTATTAGTTTACTAACAGGTATAGAAGAAATAAGCATATCAGTATACCAAAATAATAATCCAAAACCTTTGGATTTTAAGTAACCAGGATGTACACATTTTGCATGAACGACATTCATATTTATGTAGCATAAGTAGGCTCTAAAAGCATCTTTAGACCTAGAGGCAAAGTAGAAAAGTTATGTGGGATAACACGGAAGTCTACTCCCTAAGTTATATGTATGCTTGTAACAAAAACATTTAGCACATAAAGGCTTGGGTGAACTGATTCGATCATTTGTAGTATCCTCATGAAATCAATTATTAGAGAGAAGGGTTTAAGTTGATCCAAATGATCAATATTCAGATACAAATGATGTTTAACAAACATATATGGCATGGGAGTATCATAACATGAACAAACTAATAATAATTTATGGCTATCACAATACTATATTAATAAAAGTTATCTCAAAAATGCAAAAATTACTATCAAAATGGCAAAAACCTACTTGTTTGCTATTGAGAATGTGTTTAAAACTGGCTTGATTTAGAATTGGTAGGGCCGGGCGCTTGATTATCTATCAATCATCATATTCATTAGTGTATATCCGGACAAGATTCAATATGAAAGAAAAATAAAAAAAAAAACTATAATTCTTAAAGTTTAGGGTTATTTTCTAATTATTTTTTAAAGCTTAAAATGAAGGTCTTAAAGTCATATCTAAAAAAAAGTGTGGAAGACTAATTGGCTTAAATTTTATCAATGAATATATGTAAAAAAATTAGGGTAAAAATTCAAAACATAAAAAAATTAAGAGGGGTCAATTTTAATTTTTTGAAAATACTTTTGAACCAAAACCTTGGTTTTCTATAACTTGAGATAGGTTTGACCAAACACTACCATACCTTATGCTATTTTGATCTGAAAAATTTAATAAAAGTTTGGAAAAAGAATATAAAAAAATTGATTGGCCATGCGCTCTCACGTCCTTGTTCAATATTTTGGGTTGAGAAGTTCCTCTTCAACCTCACGACAGTTGACTAAGTTTTTGATAAAACTTTGACCTAAAATTTTTCTTTATTTTCTAAACCATTTAAGATGATTCCTGAACTAATCCAGCCAATTTTTTCACAAGAAATCTAAATATACAGGTTTCATGGATTAAGGTTCAGAAATGATTAAGTTACAATTACTGTGTTTTCCTGAAATTTTGACCAAAATGTTCATGGACTTACAGAGTATGGAAATTGATTTTAAGCTTACGGTTGGGTTTCTTCTATCCTAAGAAAGAGTTTGGCTTTGATTTGAAGGATGAGGTGTACCAGTTTGAGAGAATTTTGGATTTGAAGTTTTTTAAATTCGAAAATAGTTTTGAGAAATTTGATACCAAAACTCATTTTTTTTAAATGTCTATTGCACTTAATCTCTTGGGCTCTTAAGGAACTCATTCTTCACTTTGAAACAATTTTAAAGTCACGTAATGGAGTTTCACCATTAAAGCTCAAGTTTAATGGAGGTTTTGAATGTTTCTCCTTACACAGGCCATACTATACGTAAAAGCTTTGGTTCTTTGATTGGGTTGAGTTTTGTGATAGTGCACAAAACATTTTGGAAAAAAAAAACAGAAAATGGTGCATAATATCATAGGTTACCAGTTTGCTAAGAAAAAAGACAAATTTTTTTCTGCTAAACTGATATGTTTCAAGACTGGAATTCGTGGGGATTTTATAGGGTATACCTGGGGAGTTGATTAGAATTTAAGGGCGGTGAATTCTTCTTAGGTTGAAGAAGATAACAATGGTGAAAAAGATTTTCACATATGCAGGTGGTGTTTCCCATGTGAATTTTTTCCTTTTGATTTGGATGCATTATTGGCAGATGGACAGTGTAATTATGTTGGTTTTGATTTTGGTCCTCGAGGAAGATATTTAGAATTTATTTAGTATTTTATTTGATTAATTTCCATATTTAAGGGTAATATATGTAATTTTATGAAAGCTCGAGGTTTGGGGTTGAAACATTAAATTGGTTACGGTCGAAAAGTTCAATTTGATATAAGATTTGGGTCTTAGGGTGAAATATAGGCCAAGTTCTGCTTCTTTAAAAGTTTGTAGGGGTATTATGGTCATTTTATAACCTTGGGGTAGTTCTGTAATAAGTAAAGTTATAGAGTTTCATGAGTAGTTTCAACTTTTTTAGAGTGTTTTTGAATTTGACTAAGGTATAAGGGAGATATAGGGTAATGTATAGGGTTAACTCATCATAGTTTGATCGTGCTAGGGTTTCGATGCTACGCGGGTATTACAAACGAGAACTCTCTAATGGTATGCATTTCACATAAAACACGCAAGTAATAACAACCCTCACTAATGGGTTAAAGCCAACACATGCATAACCATCACAATTGGGTTAAGGTAAATCATATACAGATACGACCCTAACGCTACGAGGCCATACTGTCATCGATATCATAAAAAAGTTATAAGACATCTATAACCTTGATTCACCTCGTAATACATTAACCCTAACCTCCCGGGCACCGGAATCTAGGCATAGTCTCACCCTATAATACCCTAAAATCCATATATCAACTATACATAGTCTCACCCTATAATACCCTAAAATCCATATATCAACTATATTGAATTTCAATTATACCTAGTCCAATCCCCCAAGGCATCGCGTCGAGGTATTAATCCACACCTAATTTATATAAAACCATCGACTTTGTTAACTACCCTTACCTAGGTGTTTTTAACTAAATTCTTAATTTCACCCAAGGGATAAAGGCCCAATTATTCAATCATAGTGACTCTAATAATTCTAACCAACAAGTAGTAATCCTCTAAGCTTCCAAATTCCAAATTACCAACCTATCCCACACTGGGATTTAAAATCGAATGCCTAATACTCACTTTAACCCTGTTAAATCAACAATCTCCCTAATATCGAAAAACCACAAATACCAACTCCAATATTTCAAATCATGAGAATATAGCTCTATTATATGAGTACATGAAAACTATAGGCCAACAAAACCACCAACTAATTCCCAAAAATAAAATCTCCAACCAAATAGACAAAAGCCCATATTAGGTAAAATCTGCTACCATTGATCAATTAATAAACCTAGAATAGCCCCCAATTTCCTTTGTTACGGGATTCTCCATCTTCAACTCATATCTTTATCTCTCCAACCTCCATCAATGAACCCAAAAAATTCATCCAAGCACCCAACAAACATTCATGTGGTAAAAATACATCATCAACACAATTAGAACCTATTTCCATCATCAAATTCCAAATCTACACCAAGTTTTAAAGGAAAAACCCAGTTTCTATTCAAGAACCCTAGATCTATCCAATTCTACAAAATTTCATGGATTGATTTAATTAAACATGGTGTTTCTATATGATTATCAATACAAAATAGATTCAAATCATTATCTATTAGTTTTAATTCAAGCTCATTAAGAAATCAATCACTATAAATGGGAAAATCAACCTACTGAACATCTAGATTAAGTTACTTACGAAATTTAACTAATTAATTATCTAAGCTCGGATATACAACATAATTTAATTTAAAATTCCATTAAATAGATACAATATTGTCACATACAATCATAATCATATTCTAAATAAACTTTCCTTATGGATTGATTAGGATATCAATCCCCCAAATCATTTTTTCCTCTTAGTACTTTATCTCTTTATCCCTAAGATGTATTCTAAATGAAAAAATTGGTGTTTTATGTTTAAAATCCGAACTTTATAATATGGTTCCCACGAAATTGGCCCTGGGCCCAAAAACGTCCCTACCCAAAGTGTCCAAATAACACTCCAAATAGCCCAAAAATCTATCCAATCCTTATATAAACTCAATAGGTCAAAACCCAACTATATTGAACTAAAAACTGTTATTATATACGTTCCACTAGCCTAGCACATGAATATACCGAACCAGATAACTTATAACTCAGTTATTCAATTATTACCCGGTATGAGTTCATATATTAATTAACTAAATTAATTAATCATTGTGTCTTAAATTCAAATTCAAATCTGAATGAAATGTCCGCCCTTTAATATTATTACCATCATTATTATAGTTATTTTTTAAAGTGTATAGGTGTCACCCCTTTTAAAATCTTCGACTCATTTCGTCCACACTCACGTCATTCATTATTATGCATAAATACTAAATAAATTAAGGAAAACCCAACTATTACAACGTACAAACCCTCAAAATATGAAGTGTTATTATTTATGAACATGATGTATAAATGAGAATCCCCATACAAGACAAAAGGAACAAACTAGTAAGGATCCCCACTCTTTTTCGGGAGGTTACATAAAATCCCACCCAAAAGAACCACCAAAATTATTATCACATTAAACCATCATATACGTCCCCATCAACAGTTGCCCGCTTGGTTATGATTTACACAAATTATGTTTTTGAAGCTCAAAACAACAAGCGAGCAAAGGTTAATGGGGGAGAAAAGATCTTATTAATTCGTGAACCGTGCCTTTTTGCAGGAAGGATCATCATTCACACTGACGGTGGATTTGATCATGGATGTGGTATGGGATCCTTTGGTGGAGTGGTAAGAAATCAAGATGGAGAATGGATCATGGGCTTTACCGGAAGAATGCAGGGTTCTGCAAGCCCTCTACGTGCGGAACTAGAAGGAATTTTTCATGGGCTAAACCTCGCACTCAGAAAGAAATGGATGAACGCCTGTCTGAAAAATGACTGTCTTGAAGCCATCAATCTCATCAAGCAGGATAACATCCAAAACCATCCTTTGGCGAATACCATCGAGGACTGCAAGGGGCTTGTGAAAGAGCTAAAAATCAACATCGTTCGCATCCCAAGAGCAAGTAACTTCATGGCGAATATCATGGTGAAGATTGGGAGAAAGTCGGATGACCTATACAAAGAATATAACCATGAGCCGGAGGAATTCCTAAAGATGATTGACGCGGAGATGGAGGAGGAGGGGTTCTATTTTGTCTAGTTCCAGCTGGAGCTTCTATTTTGCTTCTGTTTTGTTTGATTCCTGTTTTCACCAAAAAAAAAAAAAAACCATCATATAAGAGGATTCCTCCTCGAATGACCACCTGCGTAACTTCCATCTAAATCCCCTAGAACTGGTTAGTCCTGGCACTTGAGAAGGATGCAGCAGCTGGGTGAACAAATCCAACCGGGAAAAAAATGAGGCACGTGGAAAAAATAAGTAATCGCTGGTAGTGTCCCTTGATACCTCAGAATTCAATTGACATAAAGGCCATTGTGTCGACGACTAGCGCGTTAGTATCTCCCTCAACTAGACATAATCGACCAATACCTGCTGAAAATTTATTAAACAAATATTCAGTCAAATGTATGGATCAAAGAGAACATCAAAATGCATAAAGCGTGAATGGTAAAAAAGGAAAAACTCGTCTCATTTTCGAAGAGAAAGAGTCCAAACTCAGTGCTAGAATGCTAAAAGCGATGTCACGTTGATGAATATGAATGATTTGGTCCTCGCTAAACGTCGATGGTAAAATCAGGAGTGAATAGTGGCCAACCCGAGTGTTCGCTCGAGATAGAGTAATAAGATGCATAGAAAGTGAGATGGCATCCTTCATGATCACTGGATCAATCGGCACAGAAAAAGAGGTCTGTTCCCTATGGCGAGGCTACTTGGCAGCTATAACCGGCATGGAATGTTCAGTATCCAAAAAATATAACCACTACTCCGATCGATGATAACACAAAAGAAATAAGATCAAAATAGTAATAAAAATATATAATAATAATAATAATAATAATAATAATAATAATGAGATATGTCAACGAAATAAGCCACGTCGGCCCTAAGACGAACTTCACTAAATGAAATGAAGGAAGATTTCCAAAAATGGAAAGAGGAAATTTTAGTTAATAGATTTTGATCAGATAAGAGGGATGATTGAACGGTAACCATCCACTTTGATTACGCGAGCGGTTGAATATTTTGGCTGACGTAACAAAACGATTCACCAATCGATCAAACCCCACCTCTACTTATAAAATCCTATTTTAAGCACCTTGATTTCCTGCCTATCACATCCAGACCCCCGTATGTCAAAATAGGCAAACTTATTTTTGAATTTTAACAATTTCGACTAGGAGTGTCCACCCACACACACTCTTAGTCTAACGCCTCTGTAGAAACCCCGATATACAATCGGGGTAGGTCATTTTATCCCATTTAATTAATTACACTAAATTTGGTCCAACTAAAATCGTAAAAGGTAAACTACCCTCAAAGGGAAGCCAAAATGAGAAAACCCCAAAAAATAAAACTGGCAATGACCCATTTGTAAAAATAGCAAAATCCAAATACACGCAAAAAAAAACTAGCCGAGACCTTTAACCATTTGATTAAAGTCCCTAAGACCCTTTATCCATTCAGTTGAAGGAATCTTTATTCGCGCATTCATCCTCCAATGGTAATGATTACCAAATCTCTTCCCAATTGTCCATGTGTCACCCCACCCTGGATCCACCCTCCAAGCCCTTTAATCAATCAGTCAAACACAACGAATCAATCCTATAAATAGAGTTCCCCATCAACCTTAAAAATTACCCTAAAACCCAATGTTAATTAAATTTTCTAACTTTCTTCAACCCCGAACATCATTGATTCTAAAGTTCTTTAGCATAGGTCTGAGTGAAGTTCATATTTCAAAAAAATACTTCAGTGAAAAATCTGAGAAAGTTTGTACTTCTAAAAAATAAGTTTTTCCACAATTGCAAACGATATTCGTACTTCTGAAAAATTGCATCCTCAAAAAATAGAGGCAAAACTCTATGCACATTCCTCAAATTTTGGCATTTTTAAACAAATCCTAGCCTAACTAGATGGATCTTTGTCCACCTCGGGCACCTCAAGAGGGGACATTCCCCTAGAAAAAATCTGGTTCATTCTACAATACAAGGAAACTCCACCACATTTAGACATGTCTAGAACATTACATCCTTATCATTGAACCTATAAACTAGTCTGAAGGAAAATACCTTCCATCTAGTAATCGCCAAATAATTATGACAAATAATGCCTCTTCTGGTGTATTCGGGTCCACTCCCTTCTCACCCTCCACCTAAATCACCATTTATCCCACATAGAACCCCTCCCCCTCTTCAAGACAAGTCTTACACTTTCACACAAATCACATTCGAACACGTGTATAACTAAATTACATAGGCTTTGATCTCGCGGATACACGAGTATGTGTGTGTAATATGAAGTCCTTCTCATAAGCACAAGCCTTCATAATATGTCTCATAGTATGATGTCCCCACAGAGATGCACCCATCTCTCACCTCCCTTCCACTGTCGCTGTTATAAAACGAATGAGATATAAAACCATCTCAAAATGAAATCTCTCACACATCCATATAAATGTGCAAGTGCAACCATATTTATATAACTCTTTAAAACATATGATTAATTTCATAAGCTATAGATCATCCATCCACCTATCTAAAAATAATGTTTCCCATTGAGATTACAGAAGAAAAATATGTATATTAATAGTTGCTAACACTCCCATGATTAAGTGGTCCATCATTCAAGTAAGGCTCATACCTTGCATGTTTATGATTTAATTTAAGTGGGAGTGTAACCATTGAAACAATTGTGATCTTCCTAAACTCAAGCGCACATATTTTGAAGGATGTAAAACCATTAACTATAACAACCCGTCTCTCTCCTACACATCAAGTGATGTAAAAAACTATGTCAAAGATGTGATCCCTTACCTATATGTATATAAATGCTCAAACGCATTACAACCAAACTATGATGGTTTTGATCTCGTGGCTACATGAGATGTAGGCACAATATCGATTCCATCTCGTAAGCACAAGTCTTGACAACATATCTCCCAATTTTTTGTCACAACAGGGATGCATACCTCTCTCCTAAATAATTTTATCTCTCCTCAAACCTTAAGGGATATATCAAACTATCTCAAAGTCACGACCTCCTACGCACACACACACACGCAGTAACAATCATCTATTATATAAGTCGTTCCTTATCACGCACCCACATTCATAATTAAGGTCATTCATTATACAAATAAAAGCACCTAGTTATACATTATCAATTGGTTGTACTTGCACCGGTTAAGTGAGGTTCTTACACCTCTCCCTGATACCGTTTTTCCTACTGAAGGCCTTATCTACATTTTAAGGGATTCCTAAGTTATGGCATCTAAACGAGTTATATAATAACTAAAAAGTAATAAATTAATGTTAAACATAAAGAATAAATGGGGTTACTTACCTTCCCCACTCGTAATCCCATTCACAAACCCACACAATAAGAATCTTTGGACAAATCGCAAACTTAAAACTGTCTTAGGATTAGCTCAAAAGGGCTAACCCAAACCTTTTGTTTATTTTTATAAAAAACATAAAGGCAACTATGAACAACCTACAGAATACTCCTTATCACACAAAATTATGCTCAGGCTCGTGGCGTGCGACTCAAATTGGATATGCATTAAACATCTTCCACGAGCAAATCAGTGACCCACGTTGAATTGATAACCTCACCTCATAGGGACATGATGAACGAGGAGATAAGCACTCTCACACCCACCATTAATCATGTATAAATTCTCTCTGAGTGTTGCATCACTCGCTTGGGGCCCGTAATGCCATACTTATTTATTTTATTTTTATTAGAGAGTACGGTCTTGGTAAAGAGCAGTGATGTTGTACATATGCAGTTTCTTCCATTATTATGGCAATTCACATGGATATGATTTTATGAGTAGGAGAGTTTGAGGTTGGATGCATTGTATTCTGCATTGAACGCCTTTAGTTTTTGTTGTTGACCTACTTTCTGTAACAACTCGCAATTTAAATCTCATCAGCCTGAGCGAACTTAAATAATATCTCAAAGAGAATCGAATCCCCTTTCCAATGGATCGCCCCATGCACAAATCAACGTTACGGTACAAACGAACGACGGATTTTACTCCGAAGGGTCACCGACGCTTTCAGGCACTATTTGACCTTGGTGACCTCCCCGAACTAAAAAAAGTTGAAGGAAATATTGAAGGGCACTGAATACCCTTTTCAACAACCTGTACCGTGTGCGAATCAACCTTACGATTCGAACGAATAATCCATTTTCCTCAAAGAACTTCCTGTCAACTGACCAACGGGTGATTTTAGGACACATTTTAATTAGCATTGTATGCTTGTTAGTAGTAAAACACTCTTTTTACTCACTGGATATTAACAAAACATGAAATTAGTGAAAATTCGAGGAATTATAGAAAGTATATAGTGTAAAGTATAAATTGGTTTCAGACTTAAGGGGTTTAAACTAAGAATAACAAGAGTTAAAATAAAATATCTTTATATATAATACTATTTTAATCAAAATATATAAGATATTTATATATAATATTATTTTAATCAATGGATATTTTCATTTCAAATGCTATAAATAGGCAGTTGGCCTAACCATTTTTCTCACACCTTCCTCTCCCCCGCGACTCATTTGTTCTCCCCGTGTGCCTCCGGAGATGTGCCAACTAAATAATCGGTAGTATGCCTATGGTATATGGAAGATTGGTTAGTGTCAGTTTTCTTGAATAGTTGTAAGTTTTAAATATATATGTGGGCAGCAAGATGAAAGTAGAAGACGACTCTTCATCGGATACATTTTTCAGTTTTCTTTTAAACGTTGTTATAGGAGCCGTATGTCGCGTTATATATATATATATATATATAGGCGTGTATATATGTGTGAGTGTGTGTGTGCACACCTACTAGTGCATGTTACGATGGAAAAAGGGCCGAAGTAAATTTCCCCATAGGTGTTTATTTTAAAACGAAATCCAAATATTTGTAAAGTACATATTAAGAATGCCACGTTTTAAAATTTAAATATTCATATATTTTAAACCGTTGATCGGAAAAATACACAAAATGTACCATTGGAATCGTGGATTCGAGTAGAATTTTTTGATATAAAAATATTTTTAATCCGACACTATTTTTTACAACGTCATATTTGGGCCGCTCTGTCAATTAAAGGACCCAAATAAATGTTAAAATATTATTTTAGAATATTTTCCCAAAGAAAATTATTCCAACATGTTATAATTATTAGGTAGAGATTTTTACTTGAACCGTATACAAGTTATATATAAATACGAGTTAGCTACCCGAATACTCACGATAGTGTTATTATGAAAAGAAATGTGTAGAGTGAAATATTTATTTTTAGATAATTCATAGTAATGATTGCATTAAAAATTACAGTTAAATATGATAGAGCACAAGAACCAGATAAGCACGCTTTACTCATTACACTGGTGGGTTTCTTTTGTCTCTTTAATAGTAAATTTTGCGTATTTGCTTAACTGTTATTGATATCATTTTATGATAGCCCTAATTGATTCCAAGTATGTGTAGAAATTACCACACTTATATGTTATTATATCATTGATTGTTTTAATTATGATCAATTTGAACACTTCTCTTCAAATAACTGATATCATAACAATTTGTTGTAATAATTTAGTTCACCTTGCACTTTATGCTTTATTATGATTTATTTTAAAAAGCATCAGTATTAACTAGGGAGTAGACTATCGTGTTTTCCCATGGAATTTTCTACTTGGTTTATGGTCTCAGATGATTGAGAGTCGGAGTTTAGCTACATACGTATGAGTGCCACTTGGATAGTGTGCCTAGCTGGTTAGTTTTCCCCAAACGTTTTGGGTTGATTTTATTTTATTATACTAATTGATATGCCTGAAGTGTACCCTCGTACTTGGGGTCAACAACCTTGGCCAACCTCAGGACCGAGTCGTTCAAAGCTCACAACATCCATCAGAAAGGTTGTCTTTTGTAAGGTTGGCTATCAATGATCAATCTTAGCTGGTCGGCAGCCGAGGTCGACAACACCTCATGGGCTCAATCATGGTCACTCTCATACTCTGCTCTAGCCGACAGTTCAACCAGGCCCCAATATACAACCTCGGCTCATCTACATGGTCGAGGTCATACTTATGATTGGAAGACTAACTCAACTCTCGGATTTACCAATATTGTACTCAACTGGGTCGAGGTTCCAGTGGATGACATCACAGGTCCGAGCATACGCAAGCACATGGGAGACTTGGAACATGTGGACTAAACCATTATAACCAATTCATTCCCCTCACATGAGGGAATATTTGGTCCTCATTATCTGCATATGGCACAACCAGGTGTCCATATGAGATTGGTTTGATCACCACACATATGCTCATGGCATGCTTGGGGGGTACATTACACCCCCCAAGCACTATATATACATATCTTATTCTACCTTGAAAAAGGGATCGCAATATTGAAAACCCTAGCCAAAATCTGGTACATTTACAGTAGAGAGAGAAAGTGGAGTAATTGTACTACTATGGCCATTAGATCCCTCTTTTAATAGTCATACTCACACTCACTTGCACAGTGGATGTTGGCAATCGTCGAACCACTTATATTGGCATGTTTTTCCATTTCTCCTCATCTCCTTCTAGATATCTATATCATTTATTTGCTACCATTGTTGTTACTGCTTGAGCTCTGTTACACCTTGATCTGGTGGTGCTATTTCCAACATCATCAGTTTGGCACCGTATGTGGGAACGAGGGGCTATATCTCTTCCTTCTTGAAGCTTAGCCTCATCGGAGACTCTGGTGGTGAACCAATCCTCCCTCCTGTGTGTGGAGTTGTTTCACCAATAAAAGAGATCCACTAAGCTTTTCAAGCTCACCATTGTCTTGATCACAACTCAAACATATGGCACCAGACTTACCACCACCTCCTCCTCCAACTGATGATGGAGGGCCTAGTTCCAACCAAGCACCACCACAGTCCGAGATAGCTGAGGTGGCTACATCCTTGAAGTCCTTGGTGGCTAGTCAACAAGCAATGAAGGAGCAATTTGCCCAGTTCATCCAAAACATGATGATGAGGCCACCAGGAGTCTCGCCGAAGATGATCACTCCAGCAGCTGTACAAGAACAACACCAGGAGCCCAGGGGTCCACCCCAGGCACCACACAAAGATCTGCCTCCTCCCCAATTGTGGAGGGATGTTACTGACCCTTGGCGTTTACGCCAGGGGAGGTAAGGACACCCTTGCCCTGATGATCAGTACGACGATGTGGAGGTCGATGATGCTCCGATGAAATGTTGGGAACCTTATGATATTTCTAATAACACTGTACGACCTATTCATCATAGCCGAGGTCATTGTGGTAGAATAGATTCTGATGCTCGCCCAAGAGGATCAGCATTTGATCGATTAAGCAGAGGGTCGACTTTTGAAAGGCTCGGCCCCCAGTTAATGACCTGAGGGAGAGGTTATCAAGGTCAAGAAGTCTTATGGATCCAGAAGATAAGGGGGAGATTATCGGCCCCATCATGGCCGACCCCTACATGGCCGAGACGAAGGCCAGGGGGAGGTCAACAGCTAACATCGCGCTATAGCAGGGGAACCCCTAGTTGAACCCTTGGAGATGGCAGGGGACAACCTCATCCAGGCCGACGTTACTAAGCCATAAAATGATTCAATTTAAAGGATTGAAGATAAGATTAGGGATATCCTAAAAAGGCGAAACCCCTTGCATAGGGGGTACTCAGAGGGTTCACCCTTCATGGCAAAGATCGCCAGCTTTCCAACCCCAACAAAGTTTAAGCCTCTTGTAGTGTCTCCTAAGTATGATGGAAGCACCAACCCAGTCCATCATATAGAAATGTACCGATCAATAGCAGATATCTACTCCATCTCTGATGAGATGAGGTGCTGAGCTTTCTCAAGAACTCTAACTAGGGATGCACATGTATGGTTCACATCCCTTACAAATAATTACATAGAGAACTTTAAAATCTTGGCTAAACGATTTATCCACAACTTTATTTTGGGGGTGAGGCCTCAGAAAAAGATGACACATCTACTTTATGTTAAGCAAGGGAAAAATGAGAGTTTGAGAGACTACATCGCAAGGTTCAATAAGGAAAAGTTAGAAGTAGAGAACTATGAAGAAAGCATAGCTATTACAGCCCTCACGGAGGCCTCCAAAAGGGAAAGCTGTTATGGAAGCTTGCGGAAGAACCTCCCAAGTCAATGAATGCATAGGAATAAATGGTTGTTAGTTATGAGGATGAGAAAGGAAATAATAGTAGAGGCAAGTTTTAGAAAAAGAATAAAGATGGGAAGAAAAGGTCGACTGACGATAAGTTTGCAGACTACACACCGTTGACTGTAAGCTGTGAACACATCCTCAATGAGATAAAGAATGATCGGTCTTTAAGGTGGACAGAGAAGCTAAAGGCTCCTCCTCATAAGAGGAACATAAATTTATGGTGTGAATTCCATCAAGACCGCGACCATTTGACTGACAAGTGTTTCGCCTTGAAGGACGAGATTGAGAAGATGTTGAAGTTCGGGAAGCTAAGGAAGTACGTAGATAAAGGTTCCTCATAGGGTGGTCGAGTCGACCCTAGGAAGATAAGGAATGATAAATGTCGAGAAGATGCCCCAGCCCGACGTGATGATCCCTCAGACGATGACGATGATGACCCAGACCTCCCATTAAAGGATGACGTTGTCCCAATAAAGAGGTTAAACGTGATCTATTTTGGTATTAGTATGATCTGTGGGGGACTATCAGGAGGAGGCTCTGAGATAGCTGACAAAAAAGTGCATGTTACAGAGGCAAAGGCAGTGATAAAGGCTGAGGTTATATACTCGGCTTAAATTAATATGAAGTTTGATAAAAGAAAGAAGGTGGACATAGACACCCTGATAGTCGGCTTCTCAAGACTGGATTTTAAGGGTATCCTAGCTCCACATGATTACCCTCTCATCATCACCACCAGAACGCATGGATGTGAGGTGTCGAGGATCCTAGTTGATGGGGGAAGCTCGACATATGTCATGTTCTGGCCTTTTTTTAAAGTGTTGGAGCTTAGCCGGGCAAGGCTCGTCCCCTACCACTATCCACTGATCGACTTCAGTGGAGAGGAAGTTCACCTAATGGGATGTATGAGATGGATATAAGAATGGGGGATGAGTGGCCAAAATGGATAACTAGAAAAATAAACTTTTTTGTCATGGATGAGAATGTCTTCTCAGCATAAAACCCCATACTTGTATGAGTATCCCTCAAAGATTTTGAGGTCGTGCCTTCAACGGTCCACCAGATGATAAAATTCTCGACTCCTTATGGAGTAGGGGAAGTTCAGGGTGACCAAACATCGGCACGTGAATGCTACTTCAACTTTGATGAGGAAAGAGAGGCACACAAAAGAGAAACCACTACTTATAACATTGACACTCTTGATCCGAGAGATGAGACAAAGATCAAAAAGTGAGAGGCCATGGAAGAGGTAGAATCCATCGTCCTCAATGAAGATGAGCTGAAAAAAACCATCCAGGTCGACAAAACCCTAAAGCATGAGATCAAAGAAGAGCTGATCAAACTGCTGAAGAGAAGTCATAGCATCTTTCCCTGGAGTCATATAGACATTCCAGGTATTGACCTTAAGATCATGTGTCATTAACTTAATGTGGTAAAAGATGCTAAGCCTATAAAGGAGAGGAGGAGGATTTACTCCCGTGAAAAGTATGATGTTATAAAAATGAGGTGAAAAAGCTTGAAAAAGCTGAGTTCATTAGAGAAGTCATCTAACCAGAATGGTTATCCAATGATGTCATTGTGCCAAAAGCTAATGGGAAGTGGAGGATGTGCATAGACTTCACCGATCTGAATA
The DNA here is from genome assembly GCA_949130495.1 of Sambucus nigra. Taxonomy (NCBI): domain Eukaryota; kingdom Viridiplantae; phylum Streptophyta; class Magnoliopsida; order Dipsacales; family Adoxaceae; genus Sambucus; species Sambucus nigra. Next base: position 312,117,986 of record OX422211.1, read on the forward strand.
AGTCTTATCCCAAAGACAGTTTTCCTCTTCCTCGTATTGATCAAATGGTTTACGCCACAGTAGGTCATGAGCTGATGAGCTTTATTGATGCATATTCTGGATACAACCAAATCTTCATGGACCTGACCGACTCAGAGAAGACAGCCTTTATTACAAATAAGGGTACGTATTTCTATAAAGTGACTCCCTTCAGCTTGAATAATGCTAGGGCTACATATCAGCATCTAGTGAATAAGATGTTTGAAGATCAAGTTGAAAAGTCCATGGAGGTCTATGTGTATGACATGTTGACGAAGAGTCTAAAGGCCGACACTTATAAGACCAACCTTAAAAAAACCTTTGATACCATGGATAAGTACAGGATAAAGCTCAACCCTGCCAAATGCGTCTTTGGGGTAGGAGGTGGAAAGTTTTTAGGCTTTATTGTCAACCAAAGCGGAATAGAGGATAATCCAGAGATGATAAAAGCTTTGCTGGAAATGAAGACATATGAGACTATCAAATATGTTTAGAGACTTACTGGATGAGTGGCTGCCCTCAACAGGTTTGTTTCTAGAGCCACTGACAAATGTCTTCCATTTTTTAAAATCCTCAAAAAAGATTTTGAATGGAATGAGGAATGTGCTAAATATTTTAAAGAGCTTAAGTCCAACCTCGGATCTCCCTTACTTCTACCCGGCCAGTCCAAGGAGAAAAGTTGTATGTGTACTTAGTCTTCTCAGAGTCAAAAATTAGCGTTCCTATAGTAAGAGAAGAGGATGGGATACAGAAACCAGTGTATTTCAACAGTAAAGCCCTCCAAGGATCTGAGCAGAGATATCCTAGGATGGAGAAGTTAGCTTATGATTTGATTCATGCTTATAGAAAGTCAAAACCATACTTCCAATCTCACTCCATAGTCGTCCTCATGGACTCACCGCTCAGACAGGTTATCCATAAACCTCAGAAATCAGGGAGACTAATAGCTTGGGCAATTGAAATGGGAGAATTTGACATTGTCTACCAGCCAAGGGTGGCAATCAAAGGGTAGGCAGTAGCTGAGTTTTTGACCGAGTTCATTTGGGACGAGGGAGAGGTTAAAAAGAAAAATGTGAGATTAAAGAAAGCCTCCCAAGGATCCCTGATAAGGCCGAGATAAGAACAGTTAGAGGGAAGACAACCGAGAATGAAGAAGGAAGGTATCTCTTCAAATAAGGATCCCTGATAGAGGGAAACTTTTTTGAGGCTGACAATGTATGGAGCCTCTTCGTTGATGGATCGTCCTATGAAAATGGAAGTGGTGCCGGAGTAATAGTGTCAGCACCAGACGACACAAATATATAGTACTCTCTGAGGTTTAATTTCAATGCCTCTAATAATAAGTCTAAATACGAAGCTTTAGTAGCAGGTCTATCTCTAGCTCGAGCTCTTAATATCGGCCAACTCCTAGTCCGTAGTGACTCAAAACTAGTGGTAAATCAAATCTTGGGAGTATATGAAGCCAAGGATGAGAGAATGACTAAATATCTGAAGAGAGTAGGATCGATGTTGGAAAGTTTCAAAGAGGTAAAGTTAAATAAAATACCTCGGTTAGACAACGGTCGAGCCGACGCACTCGCGAGGTTGGCCTCAGCTACAAGAATCAACATCAGAAGAATAGTGTCAGTAGAGGTCTTGCTTTGGCCATTTATTCAAAAGGAAGATAGCACATTCAAGCCTTGTCTGAATCTATGCACGGAAGCTTCATGGATGTATCCTCTTATCACATACATCAGAGATGGGGAACTACCCTCATCAAAAGCTGAAAGAAGAAAGTTGAGGTACAAAGTTGCCAAAGTCTCCATTATAGGAGACACCTTGTACAAAAAAGGGTTTTTTCTCCCTTTGATAAGATGTGTTCCTCTATCTGAGGTGATGAATATCCTAAAAGAGATACATGAGGGTTCCTGCTCTAGCCATATTGGAGTAATATCATTAGCCAAAAGGATCATAACTCAGGGGTACTAGTGGTCGACCTTGGCAAAAGATGCAGCAGCATATGTAAAGAGATGTGATAAGTGCCAGAGGTTTGCTACCATTCCCCATTAGCCTCATCAACCTCTGACCTCCATCATATCTCCCTGGCCATTTGCAGTATGGGGAATCGATTTGGTAGAACCCTTACCAAGTGATGTGAATAACTATCGGTACTTGATTATTACGATAAATTACTTTTCCAAATGGGTAGAGGCCGAGCCGATGATCACCATCATAGAAAAAAAACATTTTAGTTCATCTGGAAAAACATCATCTATAGGTATGGCCTCCTAAATACCCTAATCTCGGACAATGGGACGCAGCTTAAGAATTTATCTTTGGAGAAATATTATGAAAGAGTGGGAATCAAACAATTCTTCTCCTCTCCCGGTTGACCCCAGGCAAATGGGAAGACAGAGGTGACAAATAGGACGATCCTTGATGGGATTAAAAAGAAGCTAGAAGAGTCAAAGGGAAGATAAATCGAAGAAATATATGTTGTGCTATAAAACTACAGGACGACAGTCAAGACTTCTATAGGGGAGACCCCATTCATGTTGGCCTACGGCTTAGAGGCTGTCATCACAGCCGAGATTGGTCTTCCTGCTCATAAAGTTTAGATGTAAGACCCTCAGGGAAACGCAACATAGAGAAAACTTTATCTTGATTTGATTGAAGAAAGAAGAGAAGATGTCGAGATAAGGCAAGCAGCCTACCAGCAGAGGACTGCAAAATTTTATAATCAAAGAGTGAAAGAGAGGTCGATAGTTATGGGAGACATAGTTTTGAAGAAGATATGGAAAAATCCCAATAAGCTCCATCCAAATTAGCATGGCCCCTACAGGGTAACTGATGAAGTCATCCTAGGTACATACCGATTGGAAAATCTAGAAGGAGAGCCCTTCTCAAACCCTTGGAATGCCGATAATTTGAAAAAATATTACTTATGATGTTATAGTTGCCTTATTTTCTTATAATCTATGTATAAACTTATGAAGAACTACATATCAAGTAGAAATATCAGTGTGTTGTCAACACCTTTGTATTAGTGTATGTAGTTTAATATCATTTGTTTGATGAAATCATGGGGATAAGCATCATAATTTGGTGACCTCGGAACTTTAACATCATTTATTTGGTGAAATTCTAGGGTTAAACATCATAATTTGGTGACTTCAGACCTTTAACATCATTTACTTGGTGAAATTATGAGGATAAACACAATAATTTGGTGGCCTCAGACCTTTAACATCATTAGTTTGGTGAAATTCTAGGGATAAACACCATGATTTGGTGACCTCATGCCTTTAACAACATTTACTTGGTGAAATTATGAGGATAAACATCATAATTTGGTGACATCGAACCTTTAACATCATTTATTTGGTGAAATTTTGGGGATAAACATTATAATTTGGTGACCTCGAACCTTTAACATCATTAATTTGGGAAAATTCTGGGCATAAACACCATAATTTGGTGACCCCAGACCTTTAAGATCATTTACTTGATGAAATTATGAGGATAAACACCATAATTTAGTAACCTCGGACCTTTAACATAATTTATTTGGTGAAATTATGAGTATAAACACCATAATTTGGTGACCTCAGACCTTTAACATCATTTGTTTAGTAAAATTATGAGGATAAACATCATAATTTGATGACCTCAGACGTTTAACATCATTTACTTGGTGAAATTATGAGGATAAACACCATAATTTGGTGACCTCGGGACTTTAATATCATTTATTTGGTGAAATTATGAGGATAAACACCATGATTTGGTGACCTCGGACCTTTAACATCATTTATTTGGTGAAATTATGAGGAAAAACATCATAATTTGATGACCTCTGACCTTTAACATCATTTACTTGGTGAAATTAGGAGGATAAACACCATGATTTGGTGACCTCAGACCTTTAGAATCATTTACTTGGTCAAATTACGAGGATAAACGCCATAATTTGGTGACCTCAAACCTTTAGCACCATTTACTTGGTGAAATTATGAGGATCAACACAGTGGCCAACCCCGATCCTCGCGGCAGGAAAGGGATGAAGAAGAGGGGTTATCTTCTACGTCGAGAGGATCTTAGTCTCACGCATCCCTCTCGGGAGCGCTTCGGCCGACGTCGATGATGAGGTGAAAAATGTAGAGAGATGGAGCCGCCAGTCTATTTTACTCAAAATAGACAAAAGAAAAGGGAGCCATCCCGAAGGACAGCATCCAAAGACATACTGATACATACGAAACCAAAAATGATTTGAAAAGCGTCCGGAGGCTAAGTTATGAAATGGTAAGGTGTTAGGCACCCATTCCGCCCCTGCGGTCTCTCATGGGTTGTTGCTATTTTCCTTTATTTCCCCATGATATGTGTGCATGTGTATACTTAGTGGAGATAGGAATCATCGACTTGTAACGTGGAAGAGATAAAGCGAGTCATCCGTAGGAATATTTCTAAAAATAATATTAGAAAATATGATTTACGCGATTATCCTTGCGTTGATCGTTAGAACGGAACGATAACACATATGGAATAATACGCCCCTGAGGACAAATATATGTATATGTATATATAGAGAGTCTAATAAAGTTAAGGTAAAGAATATAAAAAAATAAGAAAATGGAAGGAATAGGACTCGAGTCTCGGGTTTTATCCCGAGACGCTTACGTAGCCTATGGAGGCATCAAAGTCCACGTAGTTCGTATGCAGAATGAGCGGTGGGATTTATCCCATAAATCCAATCGGGAAAAAAGTGTTTTATTTATGAGAAAAGTGTAAGAAAAGTGTGAGAATTCCCGTTTGGAATTTATGAGCAAACCCTATTTTCTTATTTTTGGGGGTTTTTATTTATATGAAAATAAGAGATGTGCAATAATACTAGATAAAAGTATATTAGGATATGTGAGATGAGAGAATAAAAGTGTTAAGTAATAGAACAAGTTAATGAGAATTTAGGACAATGTAAGGAGAGAATTGAGAAAATTGGACCTTCTTGAAGATCTTGAATGTTGGAGAGCAGCCCTTGCAAATGGATGATGATGGAGGGTAGTTAGTTCACCAAGTTTGATGAAAAGGATGATGAAAAGTGAAGGTTGGAAAGGGATTTGGACCTGGAAATCACGCTGACTTTGAGAGAGATTTTCTAGATTTGCTGAGAGTGATGTATTTCAGATCTAGGCTCCCCTTTGCAATGAGGTCAGACCCTCCTTTTTATAGGCCATGGCATTGCCGACCGGCATAGACCTATTCCTACCAATCGACAGGTGTGTTTAGGCACACTACCGATAGGCAGGGTTTGGAACCTGCCGTTTGGCAGTCTCTTTCAGGTTCCTTCAAAAAATAGATCGTAGAGCGCAAACTATTGATCCGAATCATGCATCAGATGAACCGTTGGAAAGGTAATTTAGAGACCTTAGAAAGTCCTTTGGACTTCTACTGGGTCGAGAGTTGACTTTGGGTCAAATGTGGCTCGGAAGCGCTCATCGGTCCTTTGGATGGGGAAACTTCGAACGCAAACGGATCATTCGTCCGTATGGTAAGTCAGAATTGCGCATGGGTGGACTATTAAAAAGGTTAGGTGATGTAATTCGACATTACAAAGAGTTTTACTCAGTTTGGGGAGTTGACTTTGGTCAATCGGGGCCTGGAAGCGTTCGGTGACCTATTAGAGTAAAACGGATCGTTCATCCGTACCGTAAGTCAGAAGCGCGTACGGGACGGACCGTTGGAAAGGGGTTTCAGTGAACTTTGAAGATTCATTCAGTATCGATCAACCTGCAGAGTTAAATTTGGTCAAACCGAGCCTGGGATCATCCGGTGGCCTTTAGATCAGGTTTCGGGGGAAAACGGGTCGTTCGTCCACATGGTAACTCAAAATCGCGCATGGTGTGGACCGTTGGAAAGGGGATTCAGTGCCCTTTGAAGATTCATTCAGTCTCAAGCGAGCTGAAGAGTTTGATGTTTTGGTCAAACGGAGCCTGGTTACGCCCGATGGCCTTTAGGTCACTACCCGGGGTATGACTTAGGTTCGTAGTGACGCAAGGAGGTTCTAGGGACCTAAGGAGAGTTTTAAGGGGTACGAGAATGGGGTGTCTATAGAGCCCCTCAACGGGTGAGTTTGGAACAAACGATAGCCGTCGAATAAACACCATATTATGCCTTTAAAAGAGGTCGATTCTGAGGACCTAAGGAAACGAGGGTGACTAATTCTGTGGGTCGAAGACAATTCTAAGGGCTTGAAGATGAGGGTGACCATTCTGTGGGTCGAAGCCAATTCTGAGGGCTTGAAGATGAGGGTGATTGATTCGGTGGGTAGAAGCCAATTCTGAAGGCTTGAATATGAGGGTGACCGATTCTGAGGGTTGAAGCCAATTTTGAGTGCTTGAAGATGAGGGTGACCGATTCTGCGAGTCGAAGCCAATTTTGTGAGCTTAAGTTGAGCTGACCAATGCTGTGGGTCGAAGCCAATTTTGAGCGCTTAAGATGCATGATGGGTATGGTCTTAAAGGAAGTGATGACTAAAGATTTAGGTCAATTTCGAGGACCTAAATCAATGTTGGGGATGACCAATTCTGCGAGTCGAAGCCAATTCTGAGGGCTTAAATTGTGATGACCAATTCTGCGGGTTGAAGCCGATTCTGCTGGATTAAATTGAAATGACCAATCTTGCGGGTCGAAGCCAATTATGCAAGATTAAATTGAAATGACCAATTCTACGGGTCGAAGCCAATTCTGAGGGCTTAAGTTGAGAGTGACCGATTCTGCGGGTCAAAGCCAATTCTGAGGGCTTAAATTGAGATGACCAATTCTGCGGGTCGAAGCCAATTTTGAGGGCTTAAATTGAGATGTTCTCGGGGAACTCTACCGGGGAAATTACCTCATGATTTTGATTTGAGCTGGGGAGCCAATTGCTGGGGAAATCCTTATATTTTTTTGGAGGCTTTGCGGAAGAATAGCAAATCTGATGCTATAAACTCTACTAGGGAGGTGATTAGGTGGTGTAGGGTTTGGACGCATTGCTCGGGGAAATTTGAGACCTTCGGGGCATAGGAGGTGATCCTTAGAGATCCTCTGGGGGCGTTGCCGAGAGGAGATTCACTTGGCTTTTGAGAGTTCTGCTTGAGGGAGTGCGAAATTTCTTGGTGAAATGTTCTAAATCCTTCTTGGAATTTTAAAGAATTTTCTAAGGATTTTTCAAGGCTTTCTGGTATTTTTTTAGGAGTTTTCGTACAAAATTTTAAGGGGGGTGCCGATCGCCATGTGTGGAGGGTGTCATTCGGCAGTGGCACGAACTTTTGTACTGCCTCAAAAAGGTAAAGGGGTAGTGCTGATCGATATGTTTGGGTCAGTGTCGATCAATATGATCCTTGGCTTCCTATAAAGAGGGTCGGGTTCCCCTCACTTTTCACAGCTTCTTGCCTTCTCTTTCTCTACGATTTTCTTCTGCGAATCATTTTATAAGCATTCCGTAATTTGAAAAATGGCCGCTCTGATGAGCATTGCGGTACACATGGAGTGGTTGACTGTTGATGACTGGGTGAACGTGGAATGGAGGTCTAGGGCGCCTCTTGCTTTAGGGAGTGAGAACTATTTTGAAGCATTCGAGCCGGTTGCAGATGAACGGACCTTGCTACGGGAGCCGTCACGTCATCGTTCTTCGAGGGTAGTGAACCCTGGCGGTTATGTAAGTAAAATGACCGTTGGCACTCTTTTTTGGTGATTTTCTTTTTTTTCTTGGATTTTGACAAGGTTTTTATTTGACAGTCTGATGTCTCTTTGTTGACGATGCGTGCTCGCGGGACGACGAGGCTTAAAGATGTCTGGGAGAACCTTCCACCTACGGTGCGTTGGGTGGTATCATCAGCAGGCTTTGGGAGGTTGACGTCTGTGATGGCTGAGACGCCTCGTTCGACAATGATTTTAAGCGCTATGGGGGAGATGTGGTGGGACACTACCCACACTTTCCATTTTGGCTTCGGGGAGATAAATGTGACTCCCATAGATGTGCAACAACTACTAAACTGGATTGCAATGGAGAGCAGATAGAGGTGGATCGATCCCTGCGGGTGAGGCCGGAGGCAGTACGGACGGCGCTCGGTGACGTGGGGAGGATAGTAGCTGGGGATTCCATTAGGCTATCCCTGCTGAAGGATGTTTTGCTGGACAACTCAAGTGCGAAAAGTGTGCGCGTGTAAAGTACACAGTCGTTGTTTTTGTTTCGCCAACTCAATACAAAAACCTAAGTTACTACTACACTTGCGAGGCAAGCACAACGGTAAGTCGGGAATCGAGAATCCACAGGGACAAGTTGCTAGAATTCAAGTGATTTAATACTCCGAAATAAAAGTGTAAAAGATGATTACAAACTAAAAGAAAAAGTTAATCTAGGCAATGTGTTGAAACTAGATTATGAAAGCGAGTAAAAACTATAGGTTGCGTCGAATATCCCTCACCCGAGTTAATTAGTATAAAATGGTCACATGGGTCGACGAGTTATTACAAATGCATCTCGTTTCGACAGTTAATTAAATCAAGGGTTGTTACGCCCTAAATCGTCATAAAAGCCTAATAAGATTTTGGCGTCAACAAATATCCCAAAAATTACGCGCGAAAGGTCGTAAGCACGGGACATGCATGATATGCCCCGTCAAATCTCCTAGGCGTAATAACGAGGACAACACACTCGAAATAGACCCGTAAACTCCATCACCAAAGCAAAGCAACGCGTCAACCCGAGTGAGTTCAATTCAAACACAACCTAATTTAAGTTACCTAGAAAGCATGTTAAAAACGCGATAAATGGAAAGCGGTAAATAAACGCGATAAAATTACACTACAAAGCAAGTAATCAAAGCATGTAAATAAAGCATGTAAACCTAAATTAGAAAGCTTGTAAATTAACTAGAAAGCAAGAAATGAAGGAATACAAACTATATTAATGGAGAGGATGATGAATAGTCAACATTCAAGCCCAAAAGTGTGTCAATCCAAGAGGAAATGAAGAAGAACCAAGAAAATCACCCAAACCCTAAGCTAAACTAACCTAAAAACGTGTATCTACTGCTATCTTCTTATTACAACAAAAATTGTATTTATAGTAAGTTGGATTAAAAGAAAAGAAGAAAGAAAAGAAATGAAAATATCTGCTGAAAAACAGGGGATCGATCGATCGACCCCTGTGGTCGATCGATCGACAGTGTAAATCGTGGCAAAAATAAGAAGGATCGATCGATCGACCCCCATGCTCGATCGATTGATCAAGAAGGTCTTGGCCCGGCAGCAGCACACTGCATTCTTCCCTTTTCCTTCTCTTCTCCTCTTTTGCTTTCCTTATTTTTCCTCCGCTAAAATCGCCGTAACTTCTTCGTTATGAATCGGAATCGAGCACCGTTTGCGGCCATGCGAGGCTACAACTTCCATGAAGATGTTGAGCCAGGTGCCCAAACTATAAAATGACTAAAATGCCCTTGAACATGAGATTGTGTACGAGAATCGAGCAGAACGCGTCCGAACTTCATACTTAGTACCTAAATACCTACAAAAGCCCAATTGTACCTCATATAGCATGTTAACAATATAAACCGAGGTTGTCTGGTTAACGGGATTAAATATAGAGATTAAGTCACCCGAGGGGGCTAAAATGCGTAGGTTTGGAGGATGAAATACGCGATATTTGCGTATTATCACACCCCCCAACTTACACGTTGCTAGTCCCTAGCAATGAAATAGGATGCAACAAGAAGAACAAGTAAACCAAAAGCAGGAGATAGTACAAAAGTATGGTATAAAAGCATAAGGCCACTTTCGCGGGCGATTCGATTGCATTTAGCGTATGCAATAAGCCGTTAAACCCCTAGGTTACCCTAGTGGACGAGTGTCGTCTCGTGAGGGTTTTCAAAGATGGTACCCACAAACTTCACATGGTTTCCTCAAAATATGCCCAACCCAACATGCGACAAGCCCAACAAAAGCGAAAAGGATTTCATAAACATTATTATCACATTGAATGAATTCAAACAAAAGTCCAAATCATTAACATTATAGAATGCACCTCATAGAATTGAAACCTTAAAATGTGGGAGGGGAGCGAGCACATGCAAAGTGTGATTTGGCGAAAAACTTATATAAACCGGATAAACATTAAAGCAAGCATATATTCAATCCTCACGGGCATTACGCTCATCAAGCGAATTCAGTCGAAGCAGGGAGGTAACACACGGGACATGCGGGCATAGGGAGTAAATGTAAATGGAAACTAGGTCGCACACATGTCACAGAAGAAGAACTCTATATAGGAAATAAAAACTTTAATCTCAATGAAAGATACCGCTCACTAAAAGAGGCGAAATGCATTTTCACAGATTATCACAACTATTATGACTTTTAAATTACATCAACCTAAGATCACATAGGACTTTAATAGGGTTATAATGTAGGTATGGCTAAGGTACGAAACGAAGGAATATATGTACGAATTCAAAGTGTTCGAAATGAAAACACGGGATAATGGGATAATGCGGGCAATATCAAAATTGGAAAACAAGTTCCAAAAAGGCATTAGATATATCATCGGGGAGAGTAATCAAAGCTTATTGAACTATATACAACATATACAAACTTCTCTTTCCTTTTCTTTTCTTCTTTTTCTCATTTTCTCTTTTGTTTTCTTTTGCTTTTTGCTTTCTCTTTTTCTTCACTTTTTTCACTACTTTCTTTTCTTTACTTATCAAACTCTCATATGCCTAAATTGCAACCGGCATCATAACAACATCATTCAATACCAAGTAACATTCCAAACAAAGGTATGGAAAGTGTATGTATGGGCTAAAACTCAAATGTAGAGTTGGTTATGGGAACGGGGTATGAAATGAAAGGCTATATTTAGGCTCAAAGGGGTTAACGAGGGTAAACATATAAGGGTGAGGTCAAGGCTAATATGGGTGATATATCAAAGAGGGCCTATGATCATTTCACAAAGTTTACGCAATTCTCGAATCAAAACAATATACGAAAATCATGCTCAAGTAACACATTTCAAGTATGAACTCAATTAATGAACGGTCAAATGAAAGAATAGAGAGATTACCAACGAATTCAACGTTTTTAATGAGAAAAGAATAGTGTATACACTCACAAACGACGAAAGGTACAAAGCTTACTCGGTGTAAGTATATGCAATGCAACAAAAGATTACCGAGTTATAAAAATCTTAAACCAAATCAATATAACAATAAAAATGCATGTGCTCATGGGATTAAAGTTTAATTCATGAAGTTATTCATAATATCAATAAGTGAGACTAAAGTCTAATAACTTCTAAAATCGAGAACATGCATCATTGGGTTGTCTATTGGATCGGGCAATTATTGAAATTTATCATCGGAAACAAAGGCAAAATGCCCAAAAAAGGAGAAAAAATAAAGAAAATCTTTTTAAAATTTTTAATTTTTCTAAGAAAAGCATACTAAGTAACTAACATGTGAGCAAAAACATGGACTAAAATAAGAAATGGAGAGAATATCCCACACCCCCTAACTTAAAACTTGACATTGTCCTCAATGTAAATTAAGAACCAAGTCAAAGAGAGGAAAAGAGAGATATTACCCAAAATTGGAGCGATCCCCATAAGAACAAGTCCAAAGAATCTACAAAACAAGTTAGTACCGAGAATAGAAAAAACAAATAACAAAGAGTTAACTTATTACACTAAACGAAATTAAAAAGGAAAGAAAAATAAAAAGAAAGAAAGAATAAAAAGCTAACTATATACAACCTACTATTTAGGCTCCACACTAACTATACACTAGAAGTCTAAATAGCTGAGGGTCCACCATAAGAACGATTTGACTTTGGAGGATAACCGATGTACCCTCACATACAAGCATGCCTTTTCGAAAAATATGAATTCCGTTTGAACAACGAAAGGCGTGTGTAAGTCGTAAGAAATGAACCATCGCCAATTCAAAGTTTTGGTGGGACGATGGGGGATTTGGATATGGCGGGTGACAAAAACAAGTGGGGACCGAGAAAAGCCGAAAATCCTCCCAAAGATTTTGAAGTTGGAATAGGAGGCGGCGCACACAAAGGCGAAGATGCGATCGTGGAAGGCGACTCGAGCAAGTACTCCTCATCGGCGATAGGGCTTAAAACATTAAAGTTTGAAACCGAATCATTGGGTACTTGTTCCGGTGGGATAATAGAGAATTAAAACGGGGATGAAAGAAATTCAAACTCATGAGATGAATCATCATCGCATGAAGTTGGAATTTCAAAGGAAATAATATCATTTACAATGAAATGTTCTTCTTTGGGGGCCAAAGAAGAAATCATTTCATTGCAAATAGATATTACGTCATTTTCATCCTCACTTTCAATATCTATTACGAGATGGGCAAAGTCTAGAATGGCTTGTTCTAAAGTAGGTACAAGTACCTCATTTGGTTCAAAACATTCCTCGACTTCAAAAGTCTCGGAAGCAAAATCGTCGTCGGACTCAAATAATAAATCCAACTCATGTTCCCACGAACGATTTTCTTCCCGATAGCGATTTTCAATTTTCTCATTTTCATACATACGCAAGCCCTCACCGAATGTCATGGGTCGAGGTGCGGATGCATGAAAATGGAACTTTGAAAATTACCATCGGACTTAAACGAAAACTCATTATTATAGGAATTTTGAAAACTATTCTAATTCGTTTCAAAATTCCTATTATAAGGAGGTAAAGGCCAAAAATCATTATCATCATCATCAAAATTCCAATAACCTAAATTTTGACTTTCGTTATACTCGCCCAAAGTCCTATTTGAATTTGTTACACTTTGGGATTCTAAGTATTCACCGAAAGTCATAGGTTTGCGAGAATTTTGAGAATTATGACAAGGATTACCGAAAGAATTGGAATAAGACATGCTTACCCCAAATATGGCTCGAAGTGGCGGATTCCACAAAGTAAGTGCGCGCGGGAAAAATTCGAGCGTTTCTAAGTGCCCAAATGTGGAAGTCCTGCAAAATATTAGCAAATAATACAAATAGAAAGAAAATACTATGAAATACTAAATCAAATAAAGTCTAAAACAAACTCGTCCCCGGCAACGGCGCCATTTTGATTAAGTGCGAAAAGTGTGCGCGTGTAAAGTGCACAGTCGTTGTTTTCGTTTCGCCAACTCAATACAAAAACCTAAGTTACTACTACACTTGCGAGGCAAGCACAACGGTAAGTCGGGTATCGAGAATCCACAGGGACAAGTTGCTAGAATTCAAGTGATTTAATACTCCGAAATAAAAGTTTAAAAGATGATTACAAACTAAAAGGAAAAGTTAATCTAGGCAATGTGTTGAAACTAGATTATGAAAGCAAGTAAAAACTATAGGTTGCGTCGCATATCCTTCACTTGATATATTAGTATAAAATGGTCACATGGGTCGACGAGTTATTACAAATGCATCTCGTTTCGACAGTTAATTAAATCAAGGGTTGTCACGCCCTAAATCGTCATAAAAGCCTAATAAGATTTTGGCGTCAACAAATATCCCGAAAATTACGCACAAAAGGTCATAAGCACGGGACATACATGATATGCCCCGTCAAATCTCCTAGGCGTAATAACTAGGACAACACACTCGAAATAGACCCGTAAACTCCATCACCAAAGCAAAGCAACGCGTCAACCCGAGTGAGTTCAATTCAAACACAACCTAATTTAAGTTACCTAGAAAGCATGTTAAAAACGCGATAAATGAAAAGCGGTAAATAAACGCGATAAAATTACACTACAAAGCAAGTAATCAAAGCATGTAAACCTAAATTAGAAAGCTTGTAAATTAACTAGAAAGCAAGAAATGAAGAAATACAAACTATATTAATGGAGAGGATGATGAATAGTCAACATTCAAGCCCAAAAGTGTGTCAATCCAAGAGGAAATGAAGAAGAACCAAGCAAATCACCCAAACCCTAAGCTAAACTAACCTAAAAACGTGTATCTACTGCTATCTTCTTATTACAACAAAAATTATATTTATAGTAAGTTGGATTAAAAGAAAAGAAGAAAGAAAAGAAATGAAAATATCTGTTGAAAAACAGGGGATCGATCGATCGGCCCATGTGGTCGATCGATCGACAGTGTAAATCGTGGCAAAAATAAGATGGATCGATCGATCGGCCCCCATGCTTGATCGATCGATCGAGCAGGTCTTGGCCAGGCAGCAGCACACTGCATTCTTCCCTTCTCCTTCTCTTCTCCTCTTTTGCTTTCCTTATTTTTCCTACGCTGAAATCGCCGTAACTTCTTCGTTATGAATCGGAATCGAGCACCGTTTGCGGCCACGCGAAGCTTGCGAGGAGGGATACAACTTCCATGAAGATGTTGAGCCAGGTGGCCAAACTGTAAAATGACTAAAATGCCCTTGAACGTGCGATTGTGTACGGGAATCGAGCGGAACGCATCCGAACTTCATACTTAGTACCTAAATACCTACAAAATCCCAATTATACCTCATATAGCATGTTAACAATATAAACCGAGGTTGTCTGGTTAACGGGCTTAAATATAGAGATTAAGGCACCCGAGGGGGCTAAAATGCGTAGGTTCGGAGGATGAAATACGCGATATTTGCGTATTATCAGCAGGGTGATTGATGTGGAGGATGGGATGCAAGTGAGACAGATGGCCCAATTGTTTATCTTGTAAGTGCTGGGGGGATTTATGGTGGTGTCGAGCGGCGACGTCATCCACTTATAGTTTTTACCATACTTGAGGATGTTTCCGAACATCCCCTTCTATGATTGGGGGAGCCTGACTTTAGCGACCCTCTATTTTTCTCTAGATGCATTCATTCGGTGTTTCCGATAGACTTTTACTGGAGCCATGTATCTTCTTCAGGTATTCTTTAATTTGCGATTTTTCATTTTCCTTTCATGCATTCGCACTTTCCTTATGCGTCTCATTTTTTATTGTCGCTTTTTTCTTTATCAGACATGGTTCTATGAGGTGATTGGGTGTAATACCCAACTGATCTCTTTGAAGGATAAGACTGTTGGGGACTTTTCCAGTTGTATAGGTGGCAGAAAGCCAATCGGCAGTCGAGGAAATCTCTTTCTCTTGAGGTTGTGCGTCAGGTCTTGAATGGCCTGACCAGTGATAGGGTAAGACTTTTTCCTTTTTAGTCTTGGTCTTTGTATGCTCTAATTCTGTATTGACTATACCTACTGGGGATTTTTCATGTGACCTTTTAGCCTTGGGGGACGACTGTTCAGAATACGAGGGCGACTGGGGTAAATGCGTAGATAAGGCGTTTGCTGGCGCATGAGTTTGGCCACTCTTGGTATCTTAGGAAGAGGTTAGTCTGACAGATTGCTGAGGAAGTGGTGGTGCCACCTGTGAGGCCCCCTATATCTATGAGGCGGGAGCGACTCCTGCCGGAAGATGCGAGGATTGCGCCAATGATCGGCGAGTCCTATTTGTTGTACGCTGATACGATCGTGACGTATGATTAATGGACTTTGTGACAAGCTGGCTGATGGCGTCCAACATATATGATGCACTGCATTTCCCTCCTGCGGGTTTGAGTCGGCCAATGGGGTTCTCCCACAGTGGTGGTGGTCCTTCGACATCTACGGCGGTGGCGACTTCAGAGGTTCCCTTTGTACGATTTCATACCCCTTCATACAACATTTGGTGGCTGATGGAGGGATGGTGCCTCTGTCGCACCGTTCACATGTGATGGATTCGGAGGAGTTGGGCTTGACAGTGGAGGTCATTCGTCCTTTGGTATACCTTTCTGTACTTATCTTTCTTTTTGGTTTCGTTTGATCTTTTCTGCTTGATACTGATTCTAACTTTTCTTGCAGCAAGTCTGGGTGTCCACCACTTGCTGAGGGACATTAGGGACTGGATATCTTCGGTGACTGCCCATACTCGGGACGTGGTTCCTGTTCCTTCCTGCTTGGTGCCGTCTGCTTCGGGTAGAGGTGGTGCATCATCTCTCCGTAGGGGAAAGAGAGTGTGTCACAGGGGTGGGAGCTCTTAGAGAGAGAGGTGAAGGTTAGGTGAGGGAGAATGAATGTGGGTTCGGGCTGAGTCCCGTTGTTTTTCTATTTCTCTTCATTTCCTGCAAAATTTATATAACACAGAAAAATATCTATGCAATGCAATGGAGTTTTTTATTATCTTCTGTCAATGGTGAATGCATGTGCTTTTTTACTTTGCTGCTAAGATCGTAAAAAGAATTTTTTTTTGGAATTTTGAAGGAAAGTTTGATTCCTAATGAGAAGTTACATAAAGATGGAAGGGGTTTTTGAAATTATTTTGAGAATATCAATTTATTTTTTTATTGGGTTTTCTAATTTTGACAAAAAGGGAAAAGGGAAGTTTCTAAAAATAGGGGGTTGCCGATCGGTAAGCACCTTGTCCTGCCTATCGGCAAGTCAGTCCATTCTAATCAATTAAGGCTTTGATTAGTACCCTTTTCAGCCTTGGGTACTTTGTGGGGTAGGGTTCCCTCTGATTTTTGCAGGGGTTATGTCTTTACTTGGGGGTTTCTAAGTATAAATGGGGGTATGGATGGGTTTTTCCTCCTCACACTTTCAGTTTCTCCCTTTTCCACATTCTTACTTTCTTGGTCTTGCAAGATGGCTCTCCCTGGTAGCATTGAATTTGCTAACTACCTCGAAGCTCTAGAAGCAATGTGCTCTTATAATGTTGATTATGACGCTTTTCACATGCGGCGAGTCTCTTTGTGGTGCAATTGGCCCATTGAATGGAACATGCTGATGGCGGCGTTATAATTTTGGTACCCCGAAGACCATGTATTCCGTTTTGGGTTGGATGAGATTTGTCCTACCTACGAGGAATTTTCTGCCATGTTGGGGATAAATCCTAGCATTGTTGCGGCTCTTCCTGAGTTTTTCCGTTCTCCCAGGGATTTGTTGGCCGGGCTTCTTCGTATTTCTCCTTCGACGGATAAACCACTGGTTACTGGAGGAATGATCTCCCTTTCGGCGGTGTTATAGTCCGTGCATTTGCAGGAGGTTGGCGATGTTGGATATGCCAGAGCCATCGTTCTGGGCTTGGTTTCAAAATTGTTGCTGGTGATTGGGAAACTGCTGGTGGACCCACAACTTGCAATCATTACTTTATGGATGTCATACCGTCACAATCCTGTGGCGGTGATACTGGCGGAGACCCTGAATGGCCTGGATGCCTAGTAAGAAGGTCGTTCTGACTTTCTAAGGGGTAGCCCTGTGATGCTGTTCATGTGGAGTCTGAAAGACTCCGCCTGGTGACTCCTACGGAATACCCTTTGTCAGTTGTACCCAACTTATTTTCACACCATTTCATCAGTGTTGGTCTGGATATCGAGAGCTGGGAGAATTGGTTTATGAAGCATGGGGCTTTAAACCAGTACTGGTCAATGCGTTGGTGGGAACAGCTGCTGCCTATTCTGGAACTGGGAGAATACTCGTACGTTCGGCTGGTTGGTCTCAGGCAGACCTCTTTCTATTTCCCTTGGTGGATTCTGCGCTAATTTGGCTGGGAGCAGATTGTAACACCTCGGACACTGGATTTCTTTTCGATAGAAGATATAAAAGAGCGTCTGCGCATGCGACTTGGCTCTTTGTGGGAGAGTCGATGTCCGTCGACCCATCCCTCTCAATCTGTTGAGAGAGTTTAGCATATTCCTGGGGATTATATGACGTGGTTGTGGAGAAGAGTAGTCAGTAAGATCTTGGCAGTAGAAAGTAGACAAAGGTGGCTTGTCTTATCTAATACTATGGAGGGAGGTGTTATGTTTTTTTTGAAGATGGTTCGAACTTATTGGTCCATGGAGCGTATGCGGCACTCTATTCAGGTAAGGGAAAGCTTGGGGACCCCAGGATGTAGATGATGATGATGGAGCGGGCTCCTCTGGTAGCTGTGGGTAGGACTCTTGGAGAGTTTATTTTTTAATGGGGAATTAATTTTTGAATTATTTTGGCTTTTTTAGGAAGGTAGGGGGAAGGGATTTATCCGTTCCTTTTCTCATGTAATTGCACTGTAATTTCTTATTAGTGAAATAAACAAGTTTTTGATCATCCCGTTGTGCCTTTCGATGAATTTTGTATACTGAATTATTTTTATCGATAACTGAGGCATACATAATCCCATGGGGTGATGAACGCGGTCTTTTCTCGGTGATCTAGGTGAATTTTGATTTGGTTGTATCCGGCAAACCCATCGACAAATAACTTAAGAGCATGACTAGTTGTGTCGTCCACGATTATGTCGATATTGGGTAGCGGATAATGATCCTTTGGAGAGGCTTTGTTCAAGTCCCGGTAGTCTACACACATCCAAACTTTCCCTCCTGATTTCGGCACATGCACTATATTAGCTAGCCATGTGGGATATTAGATTACGCGAATGAAACCCACATTCAACTGTTTGACCACCTCTTCTTTGACTTTGAGCGACCATTCGGTGCGGAGCTTTCTCAACTTTTGTTTAATCGACTTGTAATCTGGAAGAGTGGGGATCTCATATTGAGCTATTTTAGGATCAATATCGGGCATATCGTCATATGCGAAGACATCCATGAATTCCTTTATTAATTCTTCGAGTTGTGCGCGCTCATGCTCGTCAAGGGTAGCCCCTATCCTAATCTCGCACAATTGGCTACTAGAACCGAGGTTAACAACAGCAGTCTCTTCTTCATTAACTTAAACGCGGTTATGTTGTTTGTCATTAACCTTATTTAGATCAGTTAAGAATTGTTCATTTGCAAAATCATCATCATCATCAAAAGTTTGATTAGAATTTAAACAGTTAATGTAAGTCACAGCAAGATACTCAAAATCTTCGTTTATTTCATTGATAGGAAAAACAACATTGAGAACCTCATCAAAGGAGGTCCCGATTACATTTGAGCAAGGATAGGTAACAAAAGAAGAAATGGGGTAAACATTGGGATTAGGTGGGATTTTAACTGGTAGAACTGGCACAGCATGCCAATTGAGGAGAGATATATCAACAGCTTTAATCAGGTGGGATGGATCCAGTGATGTAGTGCTTGAATGAACCATGCAGAGTGTCAACCCCAGTGTCTGTAAGTTGAACGAATCCTCGGAGTCACTTTCCTCAGTCTCTTCAATATCTTTGATGAGCAATTATACATGGTGTTGGGAACTTTTGGCCCACGGGTAGCTGTCTTGGAAAAAGATCTCCATTCTAGGCTGCATCTTCTTGTCTGTATGGTCATACCATAGTTCCGGAAAGCCACAAAAGGGGAAGTCTTCGCCCTCTTTAATGAATCATCCATTCAAGGAGTCACCTGGAATAGTTTGGATGCAATCTGATCTTTTTTTTTGGTCAAGATTGGAGGATCATTCTGAGCTCTTGTTCTGATGGTTGATACCCCAAACCACAAGGAGGGAAATCTTTCTTGAGTTCAATGGGCTCAAGTATCCCTTGTTGTCTTTGTCCTAGCCCCAGTCCGGGGATAAAGTGCATGTTTCTGAACATCTGACTCACATTGACGTTGCCATGAGGGTCGTATTCTGGACAAAACCTTTTTCTAAAATCATCACCTGCCAGGAGTAGAAGTGGTTCAACCCTAAATCCTAATAGGAGCATATCATTTGACCCGTGATGTATCTCAAGGATTGGACTGCTAGTGCTTGCACCCTCGGCATTGTCACCGTCCCCCAAAATGGTGATGACTCATCCGTCGAAGAAGAATTTTAATTTCTGATGGAGTGAGGAAGACACACCCTTAATACTGTGGAGCCAGGTCGTCCGAGCAACAGGTTGAAACAAACTGGGATGTCAATAACTTTGAATTCAATGACAGGGTTTATAGGGCCAACCCCTATTATAAGTTTTATGGATCCCATCACTTCCCGGCGGGTATTATCGTAGGCACGTACAACAACAAAGGTTGAAGCGAGATCACTTTCCTTCAGTCCTAAGCATTTGAAGGTTCTTAACGGGAAGACATTCAAGGCGGATCCATTATCAACAAGAGAGAGTGGCACGACCTTCCCCATAACTTCGACGGAGATGTTGAGTGCATGATTGTGGTTTGGCCCGATTTTGGGGATTTCTCCTTCGAAAAAGGATAGCATTTGGGTAGAGGTCAAGGATCTGACCAAATTTACCGCTTCTTCTAGTGTGGTGGAAGGAGGAACTGTGGGTCTAGTGAGCAACTTGATCAAAGCATTTCTGTGCAGCTGGAAAGACATGAAAAAACCCCCATAGAGTGATGTTATCTTGAGTTTTCTTTAGTTAATCGAGGATCTTACTCTACTCGAGGGCATAGGAAGTTTTTCAACGCCCTTCCCTTTGTCATTTGCTGGTGGTAAGCTTGAGATTTGGTAATGCCTCCCTGATCTGGTCATGTGATTTACTGAAGGAGGGAAAAACATGAACCTTGTCTCCTCATCAATCTCGGGTTATTCTGCCAACTTATTTATTTCTATAAGAAGTTCTTCAAATGATATCATCCCACACATGTCGGCTACCGAGCCAGTTTTATCGGGAGCTTACTCTTCATTCGAATCTTTGGACTCTTCCCCCCATCCAGTGGTAATAATTCTATCTTTTCATGCAAAATCAATGCTTTCCACAACTTCAATGGCTTTTTCATATAGGTCTTCCCATTTTGTGGGGATATGTAAGGGTGAAGGGACCAGGCATCCTTGTAGCTTCAGAGTATCAAGAAACGTGGTCATACTATAAATATTATTGGTTTTGCCTGAATAATTCTGCCATGATCTGGACAACGTCATCTAGGCTGACTTCATCGGATGGTACCACCCAACTGTCTGACTCTCGGTCCCATTTTCATGCTTTTAAGAACAGTGTACTGAACCTCTGGCAATCAATGATCATCTGTGAGGGCAATTTCAACCTCAATTCTAGGAGTTAGTTTAACACTTCTAATAATTCCATACTTCCATTTTCAGAATGGGTACGGACAGCGATGCATGCTTTGGAAAGGAGTGACGGTGCCTGATCAGCAAGGTTAGTAGGGTGTAGGAGGAAATATGGGCAAGTTTGGAGAGGTTTGGGAGAGTGTATGGGTGTGATTTGAGTTGAGGGATCAAATTCTGGGTTCTCTTCTAAGAAGATGGCATTAACATTATTTGGGAGTGGGTTGTGAGTAGTATTTGGCTTAGGATTGGCTAGTGGGACGATGGTACCCCGGTCAATTAGAACTTGTATTATGTTTCGAAGGTGAAAGCATTGGTCAGTGGTATGTCCAGCAATTGTTAAAAGGTGCAATGGGCGTCTGCCTTGAAGTTTCTTGGGAGTGGATTTGGTAATGGACGGGATCCAAGGGTTTGATAAGGTTTCGGCTTAACAGAGCCTGATAAACTTTGGAGAGGGGAGTATGGAGCTCGGTATATTCCTTTCGGACTGGGACATGGCGACTTTTCGGTGCCCACGAGGTGGTTGGCTGAGAGATGTTGTTGATGGTTGAGACTACAGCACTGACAGGTTTGTAATATTTTCTGGGGGTGAACTGTCTGAACACTTTCTTTGGTTCAACTTCTGTTTTAGCAAGGGATTCCTCGATTTCTACTCCTGCTTCTCTGAGAGCTCAGAAGTGGGGATAGTATTATCCTCCCATGGTTGCTCGGACATGGGGTAAAAAGTTCTTCTTCACTATGTTGATTTATTCTTCCTCGGATGGCCGATTGGTCATCGTAGCTGATTTTTCCCTCCATCGGGCTATGAAGTTACTGACTGATTCCCTAGAGTTCTGTTTGAGAAGATCTAAATCATGGTAGGTGACCTCAATCTCTTCGTTGTACTTGTACTGTGACATGAATTCTCGGGCTACATCCTCCCAGCTACGGATTCTGGACTCCTCGAGAGACAAAAACCATCGGAGGGCGCTATCCTTCAAAGTTTGCTGAAATAATTAGGCCATTACTTTTTTAGAAGCCCCTAGGAGAGTCATGGAACGATGATAACTGCGAAGATGAACAATCGAGGGTCCACTTCCTCCGAATTTCTGGATATTTGGAATCTTGAACTTCTCGGGTAACCTCGCTTTAGGATAAGGAGACATGTGGGTGTAGTCCATGTAATTCCCAGAGATTCTGACTTGGTCGAACTTCTTAGTTAGCATCTTGAGCGGTGACCCATTAGCAGGAGGGGCACGTGGAGCGTGCTGATACTCTTCGAGAATCCAAATTGGCTCAGGTGGACCCATAGCGCGAGGGAATAGGGCCTTGGGCTCTTAAGGAATAGGAACCTGATTTCGTTGCATCTCTCGAACCTCAGTCTGAAGGTTGTCAGTCTTGGACACGAGCTGAGCTATGACTGTCGTCAGATATGGCTGCACAACTGGTACTTGATCTGTGTTCTCCATGGAAAGAGGATGGATTCCGAACTCAGAAGAAGTAGCAGGGGAACAAACTGAACTCCGGGGTCATTTGGCTGAAGACCGAAGACAATAAGGAGTCAGGCCAAGGGCGTGTGATCGACCTGAGAAGGCGTAAAATGGGATTTATTTTTGAAAAAAAGAATGAAAATATTTTTGACACATTTTTTTTCTTTTTGAGATTGAAAAATAAAATATTTTTGGATTTTTGATAAAGAAAGGAGAAATGTTTTTGGATTTTTGATAAAGAAAGGAGAAATGTTTTGGGAGACGGTCTCAGCATGATTATTATGATTATTATGTTCTCACTTATATTAAATTCTCCTAAATATAAAAATGAAATGTCGAACGATACTCGAGCTTGGAAAAGTTGGGTTTGTAATATATGCAAAGCTATGGCTGGACTTGTAACCAGGCTCACGGGCAGGGTCCCGTTTTAAAAAAAAATGCGCGAAACTTTTGCAGAGTTTCGACAGAGTTTTGGGTTGAAACTGACAATCTAACATGTGTGTCCTAGGTTTGACACCTATATGCGGGTATGCAGTTGGTTGGGAGAATTGGAAAGGGTTCCCCCCTTTGGCGTGACTTCCACAATATACGTCTTGCTTTTGAGGGTAATCGGTACGTGTGGATAAGCCATTTGATGTACCTGGTGTACGTGAATTACCTCACCATATACCTCGTGGGGATGGTACGTTTGAGAGCGAATTTGATATACTCGGCGTACGTGAACGAGTTCCCTGCGATATACCTCCCGTTATGACTTTGATCAAACGGTACGATACGGGGGATCCGTTTGATATACGTCGAACGTACTTGGCTAATGGGAGGTGAGAGTCATATAGCTTAGGCTAACTGCGCCCTACCAAACCAGCACCCATCACGAAGTGACCCTCTAGTTACTAGGTATAATTTGGTCAATAACAATGCTCTTTGGTGATGTCATGTGAATCATGCATGATTCTTTTATTAGTATCTTATGATGAGAGTATATTTCTTGATCATGCCCAACAGGGAGCAAAGTACGAGTACCAATGGTATACCAAGTATGGATGGGTGATGCGTGCAACATGTGGATATATGTGATCCTAGGTGCACGTGGTGTGAAGTTTACATGGAGAATTTTCTACAAGTGTGTGAATAGAAGCATAAGCATGAGGTACACATGGAAAAGGGGAACATGCAAAATCGGGGAAAATATAAACAAGCATAACACCCATGTAAATAGAGTCTAGCCCTCAAAGATCATAGAAAGTCCCCAGCGGAGTCGCTACTGTGGCCATCCTCGATCCTCACGGCAGGAGAGGGACGAAGAAGAGGGGTTATCTTCTACGTCGAGAGGATCTTGGTCCCGTGCATCCCTCTCGGGAGCGCTTCGGTCAGTGTCGGTGATGAGGTGAAAAATGTATAGAGATGGAGTCACCAGTCTATTTTACTCAAAACATACAAAAGAAAAGGGATCCATCCCGAAGAACAGCATCCAAAGACATACAGATACATACGAAACCAAAAATGATTCGAAAAGGGTCCGGAGGCTAAGTTATGAAATGGGAAGGTGTTAGGCACCCATTCCGCCCTTGTAGTCTCTCATGGTTTGTTGCTATTTTCCTTTATTTCCCCATGATATGTGTGCATGTGTATACTTAGTGGAGATAGGAATCACCGACTTGTATCGTGGAAGAGATAAAGCGAGTCATCCGTAGGAATGTTCCTAAAAATAATATTAGAAAATAAGATTTACGCGATTATCCTTGCGTTAATCTTTATAACGGAACTATAACACATATGGAATAATACGCCCATAAGGACAAATATATGTATATGTATATAGAGAGAGTCTAAGAAAGTTAAGTTAAAGAATATAGAAAAATAACAAAATGGAAGGAATAGAACTCGAGTCTCGGGTTTTACCTCGAGATGCCTACGTAGCCTATGGAGGCATCAAAGTCCACGTAGTTCATATGCAGAATGAGGGGTGGGATTTATCCCATAAATTTAATTCGGAACTTCTCTTATATGTGCTTGTGTGTAAAAAAGTGTTTTATTTGTGAGAAAAGTATAAGAAAAGTGTGAGAATTCCCGTTTGGAATTTATGAGCAAACCCTCTTTTCTTATTTTTTTTTTTGTGTTTTTTTTATATGAAAATAAGAGATGTGCAATAATACTTGATAAAAAGTATATTAGGATATGTGAGATGAGAGAATAAAAGCGCTAAGTAATAAAACAAGTTAATGAGAATTTAGGAGAATTTAAGGAGAGAATTGAGAAAATTGGACCTTCTTGAAGATCTTGAGCTTGATCTTAAATGTTGGAGGGCAGCCCTTGCACTTAGATGATGATGGAGGGTAGTTAATTCACTAAGTTTGATGAAAAGTGAAGGTTGGAAAGGGATTTGGATGTGGAAATCACGCTGACTTCCAGAGAGGTTTTCTAGATTCGATGAGAGTGATGTATTTCAGATCTGGGCTCCGCTTTGCAATGAGGTTAGGCCCTCCTTTTTATAAGCCAAGGGAATTACTGATCGGCATAGCCCTGTTCCTTCCAATCGATAGGTGCATTTAGGTACACTGCCGATAGGCAGGGTTTGGAACCTTCCGTTTGGCAATCTCTTTCAATTTTCTTCGGAAAATCGATCGTAGAGTGCAAACCGTTGATCTGAATCGTGCACGGGGTCAATTATTGGAAAGGTAATTCAGAGACTTCGAAAGTCCTTTGGACTGCTCCCGGGTTCAGGAGTTGACTTTGGATCAAATGTGGCTCGGAACCGCTCGTCGGTCCTTTGGACGGGGAAACTTCAAACTCAAATGGATCATTCGTCCGTATGGTAAGTTAGAATCGCGCATGGGGCAAACCTTTGGAAAGTTTAGGAGATGTACTTTGATATTCCAAAGAGTTTGACTCGATTTGGGGAGTTGACTTTGGTCAACCGGGGCCTTAAAGCATTCGGTGAACTTTCGGAGTAAAATGGATCGTTGTGGACCGTTGGAAAGGGGTTTTAGTGCCCTTTGAAGATTCGTTCAGTCTCTGTCGAGCTGAAGAGTTGACTTTGGTCAAACAGATCCTGGGAGCGTCCAGTGGCCTCTAGATCAGGTTTCGGGGGAAAACGGGTCATTCTTTCGCATGGTAAGTCAGAAGTGTGTATGGGATGGATCGTTGGAAATGGGATTCAGTGCCCTTTGAAGATTCATTCAGGCTCAGTTGAGCTGGAGAGTTTGACTTTTTGGTTAAACGGAGCCTGAGAGCGCCCGATGGACTCTAGGTCAGTACCCGGGGTATGACTTAGGTTCGTAGTGATGCAGGGAGGTTCTAGGGACCTAAGGAGAGTTTTAAGGGGTACGAGAATGGGGTGTCTACAAACACCATAATTTGGTGACCTTAGACTTTTAACATCATTTATTTGGTGAAATCATGAGGATAAACACCATAATTTGGTGACCTCAGACCTTTAACATCATTTATTTGGTGAAATTATGTTGATAAACATCATAATTTAATGACCTCAAACCTTTAACATCATTTACTTGGTGAAATTATGAGAATAAACACCATAATTTGGTGACCTCAGACCTTTAACATCATTTACTTGGTAAAATTATGAGGATAAGCATCATAACTTGGTGACCTCAGATTCTTAACATCTTTTATTATGTTTCTATTCTTATGGTGAAATTTGTGGTGACTATGTGGAACATCAAAATTATAGAACAACAAAACAGCCTAGAAGAGCAATAGAAATGGAGAGAGTGAATCTTCTTACATTCGTAACATGAAGAGGTTATAGAGTTGCATTCAAAATATTAAAAAGATATAACCAAAGTTCACCAAAACAAGGATCACAAAAAGATTCACAGAAAAAAAGTTAATGATGAGCAGGAGAGGCGCACAGAGATCGGTCTGTCCCTTGGTTGGAGCCGACCCTTCAGCAGCTGTATTTGTTTGGTTGATGCCAATGTTTGTAACTTCAACCTCGTCATCATGCTGAGCACCATCGTCAGTCTCCGTAACCTCCAGAGGAGCCATCTCGTCCAAGGAAGCATCGCTTTCTTCTACTTCCTTTAAAGCTTGGGAGAATCGAGGGTCTCTAAAGTTGAGACCAACAAAGTCCTCAGTCGACAAGCTCCCAGACTCACCCTGCTTAAGATCCACCCATCGAATGGTCGCTTTAATGCCCCTCTCTAAATACTCAAAGCCGAAGCTGACAAACTCATTAGAGACTTTGTAGTCATCAATGATTTTCTCTGTAGCATCGGCAAATGCAGATTTCACAGCAACATCAACCTTTGATTAAAGACTTTGATCGTTTGCCTTCAGAGCCTTGTCGTGATCCTCCTTAAGCTGAAAAATCTGGTTATCCCTCTCTTTGACGACTCCTTTCAACTTTTCAACCTCAGCCTTCAGATTGGCCTCAGTTTTCTCCGCATCCTTTTCCTTTTGTATAAGGGGCAACTTCTTTAAAGACTCGTCAATAAGGCGGTGAAGAGACACCACACTCTGCAGAATAAGATAAGACATATGAATAATAATTTTTAAAGGGCAGAGATAACACTTGGAAGAAAAATTGAAAAATTAATACCTGAACCACCCTGTGAAGTGTAAACTCGGCCAATAAAGGGACATCTAGGGCATGAAGAAAGATCTTGGTGCAAATAGCATCGGTAGCTTGCAGGCTATGGTCGATAATGATGTCTCCTATCTTGAGCTACGACAGACATATAGCTAATGCGTCATCAGTTCAAATAGGGATGGCACGATCCCTAGCAGGAGTCTTGCTCGGCATCGTATGAGCCGAGTCAGTGGGAGCCCTCCTCTTCTTGGTAGCATAGGCCTTAGAGGTGGCGACACTCTTTTTTATTTGTGTAGGAAGGGGTACATTCTTACCACTCTGATTCTCCGTAAGCTTTGCAAGGCTGGGGGCCGATATCTCCCATAAGTCATCAGAAATGCCTGCTGGTCACTCTGCAGAAAGATGAGTCCCTTAGTTAGTAAGTCAGACAGATAAAAAGTACAAGACATTAATTGGTAAGAAAAATTTGGAAACTTACGAAGTCCTTCTAGAGGACCACCCCCCCAAACCTGTCTGAGAAAGGTAATAGGGGGTCATCAGATGTTCATACTTAATAAAACGACTATTCATGCCTTGGTTTCGAAGGTCCTTTATATTCTTGTAATTACCATGGCTAAGGCCAAGGTTAGTTTTAGTCACATGGGAGACTTTAGCCCATTTTAGAGGGGTCATTGGAACTGACGTTCCACAAGCCTCGTCTGGGCCAAACTCCAAGGCCCCAGAAATAAAGCAATACCTAGGTTTCCAATTATGGTTGGAAGTCTGGGTAACCAAGAGCATCTTCTTCTTGGATTTCTTGGCTACTAAGTGGTTGTAGCCTTGGTGATTTTTGGCAGACTAGGGAAAGTAGCAAGTAGTAAAAACTCTAACTGGAAGGTCTGTATGGTGAACATCCTTCCAAAGGACGATAGCCCCAATCATTACTCTCCAAGCATTTGGGGACAGTTGGTGGGGGCAAGGTTTATGTAAGAGAGTATGTCTCTAATAGTTGGGTGGATGGTAAGACAAAAACCTAACTTGAACATCTGCTCATAGATGCAGATTGCACCCTCTCGGCTATCGAAGGGCCTTTCATCCTTCAGACGTTTCCTCAAAGTGATTAAGGAATCCATGGAATAAAGGTATCTAAAGGCAAGAAGGTCGTACTCATTAACAGTGCTCTCATACTCTGCATCTATCAAGGTATCAAGTTCACTTCCTTCATCATCATCATCGCCATCGTGAGCAACCTCAGCCTGGGCACCAGTAGGGACACCACTGGGAAACCTCTTTGCAAACTCAATGCCAGTGGAAGCCGATAGAGGAATTGTATCAATGGGAGGAGGAATCAGGACGTTAGGCTCTAAAATATCTATGGAAGGAGATCTAGATGAAGTCCCAGCACCTTGGTGGGACGAGGCACGGTCTGAAACCTCTTCATCTTCAGAAACACCACTTTGCCTGGGGTAGTAATCCATAGCCTCTGTAACAGATTCTATGCTCTCAGCAGTCGACTCAAACATTGGGTCAGAGACCATGGCAGACTCAAGGCGTATGACAGCTAATGGTGGAGGGAAAATTGGTCGTAAGGGAAAAACCTCAGCCTCACGAGCCTCAACTTGAGCTAACTCTATCTGTCTAATATTGTTGAAACACCCCTCGCGCAGAGCTGGAAACTCTTCAATAAGTTTATATAGGGGTCGTAGCATCCGATAGACGATGATACACTTTGAGAGTTCTAGATAAAAAGGCAAACAGGTATAAAACTTGTACTACCCAAACTAAAGATTAAAACTTGAAATTCAAAAGGTTTTCACCAATAACACTAAGAACATTTAAAGGTTGGGTCACCAGAGAAGATGACCGGATGGTAATTGGAAAGCCTAAAAGTGGGAGTCTTTGGATAAAACAACCCCGGAGCGGCCTGGTATGTCTCCAAAGTCACTTAACCACTACAAACCTAACCTTAACCACCCAACAGTGGCAGAAAACCTCACCGAAAAAAGGAAAAACTCATCAAAAAATCAAAAAGTGTAAATTAATGCCCATAAATGAAAAAGGAAATGTTGAAGAACAGTACCTGACTGAGTTTGATTGAGGGAAGAAGAGATTAAGAGCAAGGAACCTTGAATCGCAACAGAGCAATGGAGGTTTTGAGGCGAACGTTGCAGAAAAGACTCTAAGTGGGAAAACGGAAGAAGAAAAAAGAGAAATGAAAGGGAGAAATGGTTTAAATACCATTGTAATGACGAGGCGCGAATATCAAGGCCCTCATTATTACACCTAGAAATCCAAAAAAAGCGACGTCAGGTCATTATTATCTTGGGGCAAACGCAACCCACTTCAAAGGGTGACATGTGTCCAATACATAACTCCACATCCCAAGGTGCAGAAACGTCCCTTCACCTGCCTGACCTATATGCCCCTCAACCATTTACTCACATAGAAGACTGAGGGCTAGGTGTGATTGATATGCCTGAAGTGTACCCTCATACTCAAGGTTAACAACCTCGGCCAACCTCAGGGTCGAGTCATCGAAATCTCACAACAGCCATAAAAAAGGTCGTCTTTCACAAAGGTTGACTATCAATGATCAATCTCGGTTGGTCGGCAGCCGAGGTCGACAACACCTCATGGGCTCAACCGTGGTCACTCTCACACTCTGCTCAAGGCGATAGTATAACCAGGCCCCAATATACAACCTCGACTCATTTACATGTCCAAGGTCATACTTATGATTGGTAGACTAACTCAACTCTCGGATTTACCAATATCGTACTCGGTTGGGCCGAGGTTCCAGTGGATGACATCACAGGTCCGAGCATACTCAAGCACATGGGAGACTTGGAACACGTGGACTAAATCGTTATAACCAACTCATTCCCCTCATGTGAGGGAATATTTGGTCATCATTATCTGTATGTGGCACAGCCAGGTGTCCACATGAGATTGGTTTGATCATCACACACATGCTCATGGAATGCTTGGGGGGTACACTACACCCCCAAGCACTATATATACATGTCTTCTTCTACCTTGAAAAAGGGATCGCAATATTAAAAACCCTAGCCAAACTCTGGTACATTTACAGTAGAGAGAGAAAGTGGAGTGATTGTACTACTAAGTCCATTAGACCCCTCTTTTGATAGTCATACTCACACTCACTTGCACAGTGGACGTAGGCAATCATCGAAACAATTATATTGGCGTGTTTCTCCTCTTCTCCTCATCTCCTTCTATATATCTATATTGTTTATTTGCTTCCATTATTGTGCCTGCTTGAGGTCTGTTACACCTTGATGTGGTGGTGCTATTTCCAGCATCATCGCCGATGGCTTACTTATTTCTATACCCCCTTAGTGAGCTAGTAAGTTTGGGCTTATCACTTCAAAGATCCTTAAATTTCATTATGTGACCCTTAATGAGTTCATTTGTATGGTATTATTAGTTCAAACTCCTTGATTTTCTTTAATGTTATTAATTTGCTACCGCTTCATTTGACAAAAATTGAATTCCATATACACTACAATCTCTCTCTCTTTATATGTGTATATGTATATATATGTGTATATGTATATATATATATATACACACACACTTGTTATAGAACTGGTAAAAGCCTATTTAGCGACTTTAGTGATTCGTTTGCTTCTAATTATTTGGCACATGTACCTATAGGCAATGATGAACACTACAAAAATAATATTACTGTAGTAGGTGATATGCTGCGATACTAATAGGAGAATAAGTCTTTGAACCACGGTGTAATATAGTGTTGCTTTGATAAATTCTTAGTTATCCTAATATGCATGGCTCAATTATGGTTTAGCATTATTTTAAGATAATACTCACCCTCGAGAAATCATGGTGTGACAACTTGGTAGCCTATACGGGACATAAAAGATTATGATCAGGAAAATTTCTCAAGATAAAAAAATAGTGAGAATAAGGCATTTGGACAGGAATTAAGAATACCAATCTTCAAATAACATGATGCATATAAGGGACAATAGGATATTGCCTAGGGAAATATTGTAAGGATAGAAATATAGTTGCAAGGTTGAGATATTTATATAAGGATTATAAGAAACATTCTGGAACTATAATTTTGAGAAACATGATATAATCAAATATTTGGATTTTATGTTGTCAACTGAATCATTAAGAATTTAAGGATTATCAAGATGCGATTAAGGATTTAGAAGCATACTAATAAAATTATCTTAGGATTGTATACAATATACTCCATAAGTCTTTGCATAAAGCACCATTCAGTTGTCTGAACTATTCAATTGACACCCTCCTTGAAATGATTACTTTATTTGGAACTCCATTTTCATCTTTAAAAATTGTCCCATTTTTCTATTGACCTTTTTATTTTCGTCTTCCGCATTGTACTCTTGTTATACTGTATACTATTCACACTAGATTATGAGACTATATCGCTTATGTTAGAATGGTACCTAAATGAGATTCGATAGGAAAAGTATAAATGAAGTACTTGATGAGAATTGGAAATGACTTTAGGAAAAAGTAGAAGTATTAGAAATTCTAAGTTGAACCATTCCACTCATTAGAACGTTTAGGCATTGTCCTATCCCGCAAAATACAATTTTCCCAAGTTCTACACAACCTTGGCATTGAATTATGATTAATAAACCACTACTATATATCTTATAACCACTGTAAATTACTTTCCTAAGTCACGATGATTCAAAATATCACTAAATATTTAATATCCCCAGAAATAATACGAGATCGGTAGTGAAACATAATTTCTTTTCCATAATAACTAGAATAGTTGTGATGTGATGAAACCTTATATAAACCCTTTACATGGCTTTGATACCATAAATGTGGTTTCCTTTATTAACCATCTTTTCAAAGAAATTCCAGTTTGAAACCCAGATAATTTTGTTAATCAGCAATATAAATTTTCACCCATGGTCGGTGATTTTGACTCGGTATTACTTCATGAAATGCTCATATAATTATATGATAACCGCGAATACTTTATGAACTCCTTTGTGTAGTTCAAAATATGTTACGTTGGATAAAAATTTAAAACTCTATGTTAATATTGAAATAATAAATTCACGTTAACATGATTCTATTGAATCTATTTTTTCATAGCATACAATATAACTAGGGAATAAACTACCATTATACCCACAATCGTATTATTTCCCTGTAGGACTCAAATTACTGATTGCATAATTTTATTTATCATATGAATGCCTCTCTTCGGAGATTTGGCTTGACAATGTTACTTTATCTCGAGTTATCTGGATTGATCATCTCTAATGATTTGGATTGATTTATCTCCAAAGGTTTTTTGATTTGTTATTTGTATTACTATTAACCTTAATCCTCTAGAACAAATAATTGTGAGTTAGCTTGTTTTAGAAAACTAATCACAACCTTAACCTTGTGAACCTGATATTTTTAATTCCAGTGACACCATCATATGAATTGTTGAATATTACTTCAGATGAATTATGGTTATACCTACCTGATGTCGCCAAAGTTTTATTTTGTATAAATTATTCTTGACCTTAATCAACGAGAAATTTATATCATTTCACGATTTATTAAAAACCCTTAGCCTCAGAGCATATGTTTGTTTCTTTATTTAATAATACAAAAGGCTACTGAGAAGACATAATATATCAGATAATGGTTCGAAACTAGCTCCATGATACATTGGACCCTTTAGTATGACCTATTAGTTAGAATTACCTGCGAAATTATCTAATATTCATTATATGTTCTATGTGTTCCAGTTGCGCCAATATATTCCAAACCCAATACATAACAACTTTATGACCACACTGATAACTTACTTCTTGCAATTAAACCTCTTTCAAAACTTTAGACTCCCGTTTAGTCATATCATTAGCCTATCTTTGATTCCGTATAGTTCATTATACTTTCAAATTATACAAAATCCCTCACTGAATGTTCTTAGACTCAATAAGGAATGTTTTAGTTAGATATTGATTCAAAACCCTATTGTAAGTATATTTACATTATATCCTGGTAAACTTCTTTGGAATATAGTACCCTTATGACCCTTTAAAGTTCTAAGTGATATACTGTAACCAGTCGAAGATCGAGCAAAGAAGCCATTAGTTAAAACCTCATCACAAGTACTTATATTTAACCCTAGTACAAGTTTTTAGATAATCAGTTATTACCAATTCAAGAGAAATTCATATTCACTCTTTATGCTATCTTCTGCATAAATATAGGAAACCCTAAGTCCTTTATTATATGTTAAGAAATTCCAAGGTAAATTCATATCACAAAAGTTAAGATACATCTTCACCTAAGGAAACTTTAATTTAAGATAAAAACCTTAGATGGAATTTTAAGGATTACAGATTCAAGTTAGACACCAATTTCGGAAAAGGAAATGTTAAAGTCGATGCCTTAAGACGTAAATTTGTCGGAAGATTTAACAATATAATGTTATAAGATATTGTTTCTACCATAGAGGAATATGATCTTTAGTCAACCCCGCCTTTTTCAAGTTAACCAAATATCATTTCTTACCCGAACCTGAGAAAGGAAATCTTATAACAACCGCTCCAAGATTCCTTTATGATCCAATAACAAACTGAAAGTAAGACATGAGAATTATCAAGCGATAGAGAAATAAGTATCGATTTAAAGATAGATTGCATATACCTAATGAATTCTCCAAACTCTTTCAATCCCGGAATGGAAATAAGATCACATTACCTTGAACTTTATTAGGGAACTACCCCGTACATACCAAGGATGTAAGTTTGTATATTAATGATATTAATCTCTTCCACATAGTTATATAACTATACCTAAATTCTTTTTAATAAACCCCGTCCATCATCTAGATATGTCTAGAGTAACACTGATGTACCATAAAGAACTCTTTTTCCTTTTTATATCTATGGTAGATTCTAGGAGATTATTTCTATAATATTAGATATCCTAACCATAGTAATCCTTAACAAAACCATTAAAACTTGAGAATAATTGAATCAATCAAGTCTCTTGATATATTCAAAACTATCAGACATTACCTTATGTCCCAATTATTGGCGTACTAGAAGTAAAATCCTATAAGATGCATTACTCTAGTATTTAGGAAGTTAAATAAACCCCATCTCAAGATTCTAAGTACATCTTCCCTTAGTATGTAAAATTTTTCATAAGGTTACCAATTATGATAAACTATAGATGTATTATCCCCAATTACCCGATAAGTGATTTCACAAACACAGTAACACCATCTAATCGTTTCTTAAAGTGTTAGCTCTCAATAGAAACGACAGTGGAAGAAACAAGTGTAAAGTACTGTACCATAAGAATAGGGATTGGAATTCTTGTAGTAGACTTAGTAGTTTTAGATAGAAGAGGGATTCGATTTAGTTGCATAAAATAAACGTTTAATCATCAAATTTTGCTCGCATTTACTATAATTAGTAAGTTCTGTAAGTCCTTTAAAATTTTAGCCATTTTTAAAACAGTTCCAAATTGATATTTCCCAAAAAAATGCCCTTATCATTTGTTACTTTTACTGCATATCACACCTAGAATCAAAAACTTCAAGAACATAACAAATTTTGAAGAAAAAAAATTCTTTTAAGGTGGGTAGAATGTAACAACCCGCAATTTAAATCTCGTCAACCAGAGAGAACCTGAATGAAATCTTGAAGAGAATTGAATTCCCTTTCCAACAGTCCGCCCCGTGCACAAATCAACCTTATGGTATGAACAAATGACTGGTTTTACTCCAAAGGGTCACCGGCCCCTTTCGAGCACTATTTGACCTTGGTCAACTCTCCGAACCAAACAAAGATGAATGAAATCTCAAAGTTATTGAATACTCTTTTCAACGATCCATCACGTGTGCGAATCGACCTTACGGTTCGAAAGAACGATCCGTTTTCCTCCAAGAACTTCTTGTCAACTGACCAACGATGCTTTTATGGAAGATGTTAATTAGCATTGTACACTTATTAGTAGTAAAACACTCTTTTTACTAAGTGAATATTAACAAAACATGAAATTAGTGGCAACCGTGGAAATATAGAAAGTATATGGCGGAAAGTATAAATTCATTTTAAACTTAAGGGGTGTAAAACTAAGAATAATAAGAGTTAAAATAAAATATCTTTAAATATAATATTATTTTAATCAAAATATCTAAGATATTTATATATGATACCATTTTAATCGTTGGATATTTTCATTTCAAACTCTATAAATAGGTAGCTAGCCTAACCATATTTTCTCAAACCTTCCTCTCCCTCACGACCCATTTGTTCTACCCGTGTGCCTACGGAGATATGACAACTAAATAGTCGGTATAATGTTTATGGTATATGGAAGATTGGGTAGTGTCGGTTTGGTTGAATAGTTATAAGTTTTAAATATATATGTGGGTAGCAAGATGAAAGAAGAAGACGACTCTTCCTCGGGTATGTTTTTCAGTTTTCTTTGAAAAGTTACTATAGGAGTTGTACGTAGTTCTCTCTCTCTCTCTCTCTCTCTCTCTCTCTCTCTCTCTCTCTCTCTCTCTCTTTCTCCCGCTATCTATCTATCTATCTATCTATCTATATATATATAGGCCCCTTCGTGTAAGAACTCCTTGCGGTGCAGACTCCGGTACATATCATTTTTTTAAATAGACTTCATGGATATGATATCCATGGTGAAAAAAGATCATCTCCAAAAAAATTCATCAAAAATTCAATAAAAAAAACGCTGAGATGAGGTGATATGAATTTTTTTTAATAAATATGCATTTTCGACCGTTGAAATATTGGCGATCATCTCACCCACTTTTTGATTGAATTTTATTATGAAACTTCATGGATATGATCTCGAAAATGAGAAGATCATATTCATAATGTTTCATAAAAAAATTCAATCAATAAAGTGGTTGGTTCCGACCCAACATTTCAAGGGTTGAAAATGAATATTTATACCATTTTTTTACATATCACCTCATCTCAATGGTTTTTTATTGAATTTTTTGATGAAAAAAATTGAAGATGATCTTCTAACTGTGGGCATCATATCCGTGAAGTTTCATAAAAAAATTTATTTTTTTACTATTTAAAAAAAATGGTATTTACCGGGGTCTGCACCATAAAGAGTCCTTACACGAGACTTTCCGTATATATATATATATATATGTGTGTGTGTGTGTGTGTGTGTGTGTGTGTGTGTGTGTGTGTGCGTGTGTGTGTGTGCAGGGGTGTGTGTGTATGGGTGCACCTACTAGTGTATGTTACGGTGGAAAAAGGGTTGAAATAAAGTTCCCCATAGGTGTTTATTTTAAACCAAATCCAAATAGTTGTAAAGTACATTCTAAGAATGCCACCGTTTTAAACTTTAATATGTTTGAAACCGTTGATCAGAAAAATACACGAAATATATCGTTGGAATTTTGGTCTCGAGTAGAATTTTTTGATATAAAAATATTTTTAATTTGATACTATTTTTACAATGTCATATTTGGGTTGTTGTGTCAATTAAAGGGCCCAAATAAATGTTAAAATATTATTTTAGGATATTTTCCCAAAGAAAATTTTCTGAACGTGTTATAATGAATATGCAAAGATTTTTATAATGAATAGGCAAAGATTTTTACTTGAACCGTATTCAAGTTATATATAAATACGAGTTCTCTACCTGAATACTCACGATAGTGTAATTATGAAATGCAATTTGTAGAGTGAAATATTTATTTTTAGACTATTCATAGTAAAGCTTGCAATAAAAATTACAATTAAATATGACAAAGCACAAAGAACCAGATAAGCTCGCTCTACTCAATACACTGGTGGATTTCATTTACCTTTTTAATAGTAAATTTTGCATAGTTGCATAACTGCTATTGATATCATTCTAGGATAGCCCTAATTGATTTTAAGTATGTGTAGAAATTACCATACTCATATGCAACTATATCATTGATTGTTTTAATTAACAATTCATTATAACGATACAGATCACCTTGTACCTTGTGCTTTATTATGATTTATTCTAAAAAGCATTAGTATTAACTAATGAGTAGAATGTCGTGTCTTCTAACGGAATTTTCTACTTGGCCTATGGTGTCAGATGATTGAGAGTTGAAGTTTAGCTACATACGTATGAGTGCCACTTGGATAGTGTCCCTAACCGGTTAGTCTTTCCCCCTTAGTCATCTGGTAAGTAAGGGATTATCGCCTCAAAGATCCTCAATTTTCTTTATGTGACCGTGAATGAGCTGGTAAGTATGGGATTATCAGTTCAAACTCCTTGATTTTCTTTAATGTTATTATGAGAAATATTTGGTTCTGCTTCGTTTGACAAACACCGAATTCCATATACACTACAATCTTTTGATATATATATATATATATATATATATATATATATATATATATATATATATATATATATATATATATACTTGTTACAGAATTGATAAAATCCTATTCAGCAACTTTGATAACTCGTTTCCTTCCAGTTACTTGGCACAGGTACCTATAGGTAATGATGAACACTCTAGGAATCATATTACAGCAGTAGGAGATATGTAGTGATACTAATAGAAGAATAAGCCTTTTGAACCACAATGTAAGACAACTTAACTTTTATAAATTCTTAGTTAGCCTAGTATGCATGACTCAATTATAAATTAGCATTATTTTAATATAACACTCGCCCTCAAGAAATCAGGGTGTGACACTTTCACTGGAGCATTATATCTATTAGAGGTATGTTAATTTTGTGTGTTTTATTTATTATTGAATTGTTTTTATGATTTTCTGATAGTTTTGAATTCTTTTTTTTTCAGGTATGGTTCTATGAGGTGATTGGGTATAAGACCCCAGTGATGCATTTGAAGAAGTTAAAAGACAATGTGTGGACTATGATGAGGAGGTTTCGAAATGAGAACATGGTCTCTAAGACCATATAGACTCTCAAGGATGTGAGGAGGGTTCTAAATTATCTAATGAGCGACTAGGCTGGATTTTATTACTATTTTTGGATTTTTGATTTTTTCATAATTCTTATATTTTGAATTTCGTTGTGAAGACTGTATTTCTTTGGATATGTTACATTCAATCCCTATATACATTCGATAGATGAGATGGAGATTATTTACTTTCATACTCAGATATGTCGATTGATATTGCATAAGTTTGGGTACATTTGGAACTTGAGGAATATAATGCATAGGCAGATGCTGGTAGGAAAGGTAGTGGTTCCTTCAACCACTCCTCCAGTCCATATGAATGAACCGAAGATGAATTTTGATGGGGATAGGGTAGTGGAGATGATAGGTGAGCAATATATAGTGTATATTGACATGGTAGTGCCACATGACTATCTAGACTTTGTGATGAGATGGTTTATGCTACTTGTGATCTACGATATGGATGGAGATCCACCCCAAATGGATAGGACAAGAGGTAGTGAGGTGCCTGGGTCATCGAATCAGGCTTTGGGGAGTGGTTCTTGGGCAACGGATCCTCCTTTGTTATGCGAGTATTGGTTTCCCTCTCGATATCAACATGTGGAAGGGGGATATGATAGAGATCCCTCACTTTCCTCATGTGGTATTAGAAGGTTTCCCTCCTATGTTAGCGGAGGATTATCGGTTAGGGGTAAGTATACTCACTTATTCTTTTTATTTTTGCATTCTGATTTCTATTTTTTATTTGCATACTCGTTATTTTATTTGCTTTTCTTTGCAAACCATATATGTGGATATTTCTTATACATAATATATCGGATATTGTATGGCTTTAGCTAAACATATTCGGGTACTGACTCAAGCTTGAACCTCTCCAGCAGTTTATGTTGTCTATATCCTTTTTTTAGCTCTAGGAATGAGGATCATACTTCTCGTCATCACGATAAGCTCCGTTTTGTGGTCATTAATAGTTTTTGGTTTCTTTTGTAGTTTTTAAGAAGAAAGATGGTATGGTTGCCGGGATAAAGGTGTAATACCCCAGATAATATTAATTAAGATAGCTATGTTGAATTAATAAATACACAAAACTGAAAGAATTAAAATATCTTTCTCAACATGTTAAAGAAATATGAGACAATTTAGAACTTTTATCAATAAAAATAATAGATGATAAATAACACCGTAAATAACCATGAATACAATTTTCCATTTATTTATATACTCCAAATACATTCAGTTTGGTATCCCTATATAATACAATGAAACTAAATAATAAACTTATATTTCATATACAACGATTGGAAGGGAAACTAAAGAACATAGATAAGTAATTACAATATTTCAAAAGCACCAACACTCCTATATATTGTTCATGCATAACCAACCTCTAACTTAAACCTGAAATGTTAATCAACGAAAAAAAAACTCAACTATACCAGTTACATGATCCCAAATAGGGTACATGAACCCAATCATAATGTAACACCCCGTGTTTTTATTAGTTAATTAATTAATTAATTAATTCAGAATTCAAAAAATAATTATTAGAATCTATTTAATTTTGGTATGTAAAAATATTCGTTTTTATATAAAAAAAAATAAGGTTTTAAGTAGAATTTAAATCGGGATAAAAATTTGGAAATTATAATTTTTTTTTTTATAAAAATCGGAGGAGGATCCGAGCGGAGGATAAAAATAATATTTTAAGAAATCCGACAGTCCGATCGAGCTAAATTTTTCACAGTAGCTCCGTCTCGCCGTTCGCTAAAACATGTTAAACTTTCAAGCCATTTTGATGGTCCGATTATCCCTAATAATTTTTCGAGTGTTTGTATTTGATTAGGACTCAAACTCTTTTTAGTATATAAGCAAAGTGACGAGTTTAGGACTTTTAAAAACACATTCTTCTAAACCCTAAGAGCAGCAATCTCCTCCTTTACATCTTCTTCCTCCCTCAAAACCTTAACTCCATTGGAGAGCTATTTTCAATCCAAGTTTTGAAGCTTTAAACATGGTTTTATCAAGATTATTCAAGAACGACTATTTGCTAATTTTTCGAGAGGAATCCAAGCATCGACTGAGAATTTCATCTTAATAACAGTCATGAATACTCTATTCATTTCCTTTAGTATTATGTGTTTTAAGTGTCGTCTAAACCCTTAATCATATGTTTTTCATTAAAATCAATTAGTAACTTTATTAGAGAGAGTTAACACTAAGTTTTCGGTGTTTTGTGAAATTTTTTAATATGAATTAATCTTTGAAACCCTTGGGTGCGTAGGTTTGATTTTGGGGTTTTTATGGTTTTGGGTGTAGGTTCTCATGTAGACTTTTTACGGGAATATTCATATGGTTAATGGGACGCGCTCACACTTATAAAAATTAGATGACTTCTAAAAGAGAATGATTATGATGTATTGAATATAATTGCATGTTAATAAAATTTAACATTTTTTTAACGAAATTAATTAGGTTGAAAACGATGATGGTGTTATTCATGAATTAAACTGAATTGGGACTTTTATAATTACGTGCTATGTTATTCCTATGAATCGTGTATTGTGTGATTTATTATTATTCACTTTTGCCATCGCGGGGACGAGGAGCTTTTGGGTAGTATTTTTGCTAACTCCTATTTTACGATGCTTACTTGGTATGGGACTAGTGGGTAGTCCTTGCCTAAAATTTATACTTACTAGGTACGGGACTAGTTTGTGTAAATTCGTGGGGATTTTATATTCTGAGGTGGGGCAGATTTTTACGTTATATTGATATTTCGCTAGCCTATATATGAGACTAGGACGTGTTTTCTCTTGGTGACTCATCATATATGCAGGATAGGACGTATGTATACTTGGGGACCCTTAGGTATGGGACTAAAGGGTATTTTGAGGATCTCACATCGATAAAAAGGCTGAGGCGATTTGATAATTGTGAAATTAGGAATTAATGCCTAAGATAAATATGGGTATTAAAATATATTGACGGCATAAATAGCGAGGGCCGACAGTTTAAACGAGTCAACCGGCATTTTATGTCGTGCCGTGTGTGGAACCTTGACAAATTACGGGATTGTAATACCCCGTACTTTTGGCTATATTTCTTTTGGGATTAATTAATAAAATGTGAATTATTTGGAAATTAATCCGGGTAAAATACTAGCGAGTTGTGAGTTGGTATTTGATTATATTGAGTATATATGATGTTATATGAATATTGAATTATGAAATTTGTCGTGAGATTGATATACGGCAATTTGGTCATTTTATTGGGACGCGTGTGACAGTCGCGTCAGGATATAAATATTTTGATTATAAAAGTGAATTTAAATTCTTTAAACCGTATGGTCGTTTTGAGTGCGCCAACGCGTCCGGAAGGGTCGAGATAGTCAGAAAACACTAGCCGGGGGTTTAGTTTGGGTCCTGGGGTATTTTTAGGGCATACCGGCAACATAAAGGGTATTTTGGTAATTTCGTATTTTTAGGAATTAAAAATGACGAAAATTAGGAGTCTTTATCTGATTGGGAATAGACCCACTAAACCCACTAACCAACCCATATTGACCCAATAAGCTACGGAGGTTATCATTTAGGTTTCCAACTTTCCCAAAGAATACCCTAGCCACCATAGCCACCTTTGGAGAAGAAAGCTTAGAGAAGGAGAGAAGGAGAAGGAATTCTGCAGAAAATCTTTACAAAATCAACACCAAATTCAGAGACAATCGAGGCAAGTGGTTTAATATCATTTAATTTTAGAGAATGCTCTTTCCATGTATAGGAATTTAATAAAAATTGATTTGTTCTTGGTGTAATATGAAAACCCATGAATTTTGGAAATTAGAACTTGAAATCTTGAGGAGAATTGCATGTAGAATGATAGGTAGATGATTATACTGAGGATATTAGTGATTGGGTGAAATTAAAACGGATTTTTATTGGGTTAATTCTGAATTAAAATTTTAGGGTTTGCGTTCTTGAATAAGTGGGGGAAAGTGATGAGACTTGATGATTTAATGATGATTGGGATGAATTAACTCAGTAAAATACGTTAGTTATAACCTTGTTATGTTTAGGAGTGATTAGAGACCTTTAAACATTGTTGGGACGAATTTTAGAGGAGATTTGGGGAGTAGAAGTGGTGAAAAACGAGATTGGGTAAAATCTGGGCCGAAACCGGTCCCTCGTTAGAAGACCTTCCCAGGTCGTTCGAACGAGCTCGTTCGAACGAGCTTCTAACGAGTTGACCAGTCGCTTCTAACGAAAGGGAACTTCGTTCGAACGAGATCTCGTTAGAAGGTACAGTTCGTTCGAACGAACTGGAATCTCGTTCGAACGAGACTTCTAACAAGCTGGCAGTTTAGGCCTTTTTGGCCTGTTTTGATTTTGGGAGTCCCGTAATCTTGTTCGAGGATATAGATGACCTTCCTTTGATGATGTATTGATAGGTTTGGGACGTTTGTGTTATTTTGAGGAGTAAATTATATATGAGCGATTTAAGTAAAGGGATAGTTGGGTTGAGACGTGAGTGTCTACTACGACGTGAGAATAAATTATGGCGCGTATGATTATAAACCGGGATCGTATACAGTGTGTAAATTATATATTGGTACTAGAATGAGAATAGTACTACAATTAAACTACGGGATTACTAAGACGTGTGTTTACTTAGTATTGGTATATGAATTGTGTGTATGACATACCTACCATACTTGCTATCACGGGAGGTTTGCGTTCGCTTAGGGCCCTCTAATCCTTGTGTTGCTCGGATTTAGACTGGTTACCTTGATGAACATAGGTCATAGAAAGACTTATTGGGATATTAATAAGTCCGCTGATCGTGGGAGCGTAGGTATGTGCGTGACCCATGTGATGTGACTGTGTTCGCCTCCATTATTTTTGATGTTGTTATTTGTGCACTATTCCTGAGAGATTCGGAATATGTAATTCCTATGTACGTGATGTACCGGGATGGATAGCAGAGTATATGTGCACCGCAGCTTAGTTCTCGGGGTGCTTGTATTGTATATTTATGATGTGAATAATATACACTAAATTAATTGGAACCTTCATGTTAATGTTGTGAATATAATTACGGTATTGT
The DNA here is from genome assembly GCA_949130495.1 of Sambucus nigra. Lineage (NCBI taxonomy): Eukaryota > Viridiplantae > Streptophyta > Magnoliopsida > Dipsacales > Adoxaceae > Sambucus > Sambucus nigra. The sequence goes on from OX422211.1 coordinate 312,160,964, forward strand.
TTCGAGAAAAACATAACGGGTTAGCTGATAGTGAAATATATTGCATTTGAGCATCTAAGTTTACGTTAAACCCCTATTTAATTACGAGCGTTATAATGTTAATAGAACCGAGTAATAAGGGTAGGACCTATGACAGTCTAGCTAGATATGATGTCACTTAGCTAGTGGTTTGTGTCGTTGTAGATGGGTACTTACGTTAGGAGTGCACAGTTAGACGAGAGGTGAGAATATCATGTGAGTACACGTCCTAACATGTACTTTGCATTTTATGTTTTAAATGTTTTTAAAGCACTTGCAGGTTTTTAAAATATCTCCACATTCGGGCTCTGACCCGTTTGCTTTCAAATCTATTTTTTTCTTGTAAAACCATTTTTAGGTGCCCATCCACAAGGACACCATGCATAAGATACTCATTCAGGTGACGAGCTGTAGCTGTTTGTGGAAGTTACAGGGATTTGCTTTTAGACGCTTCTATCATTTGGATTCCTGATTCAATATTTATCAGTTGTAGGGCATGTTGCCCATTTCTTTTAGAGACATCTTTCCATTTCAGTTTTCAGACTTGGTCATGTATTGATTTAGTATTCAGTATTTTCAGTTTACTTATTTCAGTTGTGGTTTTGTAGTGAGGAGTTTTCCTCCAGACTTTATTTACATTATGTGATGGTTATTCTATTTACTTCTTTATGGTGAATGGTGTTATTATTCTTCATTACACTTGTTGCATGTTAATCAGACTTAAATTAAAATTTGGCAACTTACTTTTTAAATACTAGGTGGTTAGTAATCATTAAAATGTTTTCGACAGTGATGCTATTAACTGGACCAACTTGGCATTTTGAATTAATTTAATAAAGGAGTAGCTACCCGGTATTTAATTAGTTGGGGTGTCACAGGTGGTATCAGAGCATCAGGTTCTAGTGTCCTTTAGGATCTGACGGCTTATTATGTTTCCGCTATGTTTCTTTGATATAGAGCCCTATATTTTAGGACTGTTGTACTCTTTTTGTGTATGCTTCGTTCTTCAGCTATTTTAAGTTTATAACTGCGAACTTATAAACTTTGTTCTTACTTCAGATGCCTCCACGACGTGCACGACGAGTTCCCAGGGATGCAATGCCCGAACCCCAGCCCGCTCCAGTTCAGGGCATGATGAACGCCGCTGAGGTTGCAGCTATAGTAGCCCAAGCGGTAAATGCCGCAATTGCCGTTGTTCAGCAGGCACCACCTCAGGCGCCGGTTGTCGCGCCAGTACAGGCAAATGCATTCCCGTCTGCTTGGGAGCGTGTACGCGACGCTTTTCAGAAAACGCATCCGCCAGAGTTTGCAGGTAGCTCAGATGTGGTAGTCTCGAGTCAGTGGAGGAAGGATATGCAGAGGCACTTGAGGATGTATGAGTGCACGGATGTTCAGAAGCAGGTGCTAGCTACTTTCAAGCTAGTTGGATCTGCACTGCAGTGGTGGGAGTCTATTACCACCATGGAAGAGAGAGATACTCTCACTATTCAGGACTTCTGGGTGCGGTTTGACCGCAAGTACTTTCCGTCAGCTGTTCACACGGCAATGAGGAGGAAATTGATGAGTCTGAAGCAGGAGGGTAAGACTGTGGCCGAGTATGAGGCCGAGTTCACAAATCTGTTGAATATCGTTCCGGATGAGATACCGACAGAGAAGAAAAAGATTGAGAAATTCACCGACGGGTTGACATGGAGAATCCGTCAGCACCTGTTAGGGAACCTTTCGTTGGCCACGTATTCTGATGTGGTTAACGCTGCTTTGTTACACTGCCAGGACCACCGCTTTCATATGGCTGAGGGCAAGAGGTCGGGAGAGTCTAGCCATCAGGGCAGGACTGGAGGACATGGTGCCGGTGGAGCACAATCTGTTCAGGGGCAGAGACAGGGTGAGTAGGGTTCGCAGCAGGGGGATCAGAAGAGGTTCCGATCAGGGAACTACAGACAGGGGCAGGGAGGTTTTCGTCAGGGCCATCAGGGTCCAAACAGCCATCAGGGCCAACAGGGACAGAATGGGCAGCAGTTTCACCAGGGCCAGCAGGGCCAAGGGAGGAACGGTGGACAGCAGGGGCAGAGAGGAGGGAATTTCCCAGGGAAGTGTTTTGTTTGTGGCAAGACTGGCCATAAGCGACAGGATTGTCCTGATAGGGGCAGGGCCCCACAGCAGCAGCAGCAGGGTGCTCGCTAGGAGCCACAGAGACCTATGTTTCCCGCACCGCCACAGATGGCAGCATTGTCACCCATTCCAGCAGTCCCAGCTCAGCAGGGGCAGCTACAGTATAGACGTGTCTATAACGTCCACCACGCTGCAATTCCACAGGCACCGCCCGCGATTGAGGGTACGTTTCCTATCCATGGCACTATGGGTCGGGTATTGTTTGATACGGGGGCTACACATTGTTTTATAGCTACACACTTCGCGAAAGCTTTAGGATTGTTAGCTACGGCAGAGAGCACAGTGACGTGCGTCGACTCACCATTGGGGAGTGGGTCACTTATATTCTTCATATGCCGGGGAGTAGGAGTAGGGATTGGTAGTCTGGTATTACCTGCAGATATGTTGGTATTAGATATGCATGTTCACGATGTGATTATCGGTATGGATTGGCTCGTAGCTTATAGGGCCATGATTGATTGCTTCAGCGGGAGCATTGTTTTTGCCATTCCGGGGCAAGAGGTGTTCGTAGTGGCGATGCCTTGCCCAGAGGGAGGATCGACCGCTCATTTGTATTACATAGAGGAGGATACCTCTAAGGAGGTTGTGATTCCTTTAGATTCGATCCCAGTCGTCAGGGAGTATTCGGATGTGTTTAAGGAGATACCAAGCTTACCCCCCAGTCGAGAGATAGACTTTGTTATAGACCTATTACCAGGTACGAGACCTATAGCACGTGCACCGTACCGTATGGCTCCGGCAGAGATGCGAGAGCTACGAGATCAGATAGAGCAGCTGTTAGGTCAGGGCTTTATTCGCAGGAGTACCTCACCTTGGGGCGCTCCAGTTCTGTTTGTGAAGAAGAGGGACGGTTCACTGAGATTGTGTGTGGACTACCGAGAGTTGAATAAGGTCACGATACGGAATAAGTATCCGTTGCCTCGAATCGATGACTTATTCGACCAGTTGAGAGGAGCTTATTTCTTCTCGAAGATTGATTTGAGATCGGGATACCATCAGTTGCGTATCAGGGAGGAGGATGTCCCGAAGACTGCGTTCTTGTCGAGATATGGTTCTTACGAGTTTCGAGTTATGCCTTTTGGGTTGACCAACGCTCCAGCTGTGTTTATGGACTTGATGAACAGAGTGTTCAGGGATTTCCTAGATCAGTTTGTCATTGTCTTCATCGATGATATTCTGGTTTACTCCCACACAGAGGAGGAGCACGCCGAGCATTTGAGGCAAGTTTTGCAGACACTACGTCAGAACGAGTTGTATGCAAAATATGAGAAATGCGGGTTTTGGCTGAAGGAGGTCCAGTTTTTGGGACATATTATTTCCGACCGGGGAATATCTGTTGATCCGGGGAAAGTATCCGCGGTGAGGGAGTGGGGACAGCCCACGACACCGACTGAAATTCGTAGTTTCTTTGGCCTAGCAGGATACTACAGGAGGTTTATTCGGGGATTTTCGAAGATAGCGGGTCCTTTGACACATCTGACTCGTAAGGGTGTGCCATTCATCTGGAGTGATGCCTGTCAGTTGGCATTTGATGAGTTAAAGGACAAATTGACCTCAGCACCTGTGTTAGCATTGCCAAGACCGGGAGTTGAGTATTTGGTTTACACCGATGCGTCTTTGCAAGGGCTTGGATGTGTATTACAGCAAGAGAGACAGGCCATAGCTTATGCTTCCCGTAAGCTTAAGACTCATGAGAAGAATTACCCCACGCATGATTTGGAGTTGGCGGCAGTGGTATTTGCCCTACGGATTTGGAGGCACTATCTTTTGGGGGAGAAGTTCCAACTGTTCACGGACCACAAGTCCCTACAGTACCTATTCACGCAGAAGGAGTTGAATATGCGGCAGCGTAGGTGGCTTGAGTTTGTGAAAGACTACCAGTTCGATATCCAGTATCACCCAGGCAAGGCTAACGTGGTAGCAGACGCGTTGAGCCGTAGGCCAGCAGATGAGGTGGCAGAGGTGTGGAAGGCAAAGTAGAAGGAGTTGGGACACCAGGATGCAGTGGCCTGATCTTTCATGTCTGTAATGACTGTTACACCGCAGATTGTCACGAAGGTAGTACGAGCGCAGGCTAATGACTCGTTCTGTCAGGAGCAGATAGTTCGATTACTAGCAGAGAGAGCCGAGTCCTATACCGTTAGCTCAGACGGGGGATTACGCTTCAATGGGAGATTGGTAGTTCCGGAAGGGGAGAAATTGCGACACGAGGTGATGCCAGAGTCGCACGGCTCACGGTTCGCGGTACATCCCGGAGGGGATAAAATGTACCAAGATATGAGACGCCAGTATTGGTGGAGCGGTATGAAGAGAGATATCGCTGAGTTTGTTTCGAAATGCGCCACTTGTCAACTTGTAAAAGTGGATCATCAGAAACCGACAGGACTTTTACAGCCATTGGAGGTCCCGGTGTGGATGTGGGAGAGCATATCCATGGACTTTATCACGGGGTTGCCTACGTCGCAGAGGGGTCACGACTCCGTTTGGGTAATTGTGGACAGGTTGTCCAAAGTCGCTCACTTTTTACCCGTAAGAACTAACTACACTACGGGACAGTATGCCCAGCTCTTCATTTCAGAGGTTGTGAGACTTCACGATGTGCCCCTAAATATCGTGTCTGACAGAGACAAGATATTTGTTTCGAGGTTTTGGGAGAGTTTCCAGGAGGCCATGGGCACGGAATTGCGGTTGAGTACAGCTTATCATCCGCAGACCGATGGGCGGACCGAGCGCACAAATCAGATGTTGGAGGACATGCTATGCATGTGCATTATTGACTTTGGAGGTGGATGGGAGCAATACCTTCCACTGGTAGAGTTTGCTTATAATAACTCCTACCAGTTCACTATTGGCATGGCTCCGTTTGAGGCGTTGTACGGTAGGCCTTGTCGTTCCCCGGCATGTTGGTTAGAGGTGGGGGACAACAAACTACTTGGGCCGAAAGTGATTCCGGATACTTCGGCAAGGATTGAGTTGATTCGGAGTCGCATTCGGGTAGCTCAAGACAGGCAGAAGAGTTATGCTGATGCGAAGAGGTTTTTCAGGGAGTTCCCAGTGGGGAACCAGGTTTTGTTCAGAGTATCTCCTATGAAGGGGATTATGCGATTCGGGAAAAAGGGGAAGTTTGCACCAAGGTATGTGGGGCCGTTTCCTATTATTGAGCGGATCGGACCGGTTGCGTATAGACTTGGGTTACCGGAGCATTTGCATCGGATTCACGATGTGTTCCATATTTCCTCGCTGAGGAAATACCTTAGAGATAATTTGGCTCATTCTCACATTGTTGTGGAGGACATCGATCTCCAGCTGGATAGCTCCTACGAGGAGGGGCCGATTGCTATTTTGGACCGAAGCGAGAGGAAATTGCGGTCAAAGATAGTCCCGTTAGTGCGTGTTCAGTGGCGACATCACAATGTCGAGGAGTCCACATGGGAGCGCAAGGATGAGATGCGCGAACGTTATCCAGAGTTATTTTTAGCAGGTACTTTCTAGTTTCGAATTTCGGAACGAAATTCAGTTATTAGGGGGGAGTATGTAATACCCCGTACTTTTGGCTATATTTATTTTGGGATTAATTAATAAAATGTGAATTATTTGGAAATTAATCCGGGTAAAATACTAGCGAGTTGTGAGTTGGTATTTGACTATATTGAGTATATATGATGTTATATGAATATTGAATTATGAAATTTGTCGTGAGATTGATATACGGCAATTTGGTCTTTTTATTGGGACGTGTGTGACAGTCACGTCAGGATATAAATATTTTGATTATAAAAGTGAATTTAAATTCTTTAAACCGTATGGTCGTTTTGAATGCGCCAACGCGTCCGGAAGGGTCGAGATAGTCAGAAAACACTAGCCGGGGGTTTAGTTTGGGTCCCGGGGTATTTTTAGGACATACCGCCAACATAAATGGTGTTTTGGTAATTTCGTATTTTTAGGAATTAAAAATGACGAAAATTAGGAGTCTTTATCTGATTGGGAATAGACCCACTAAACCCACTAACCAACCCATACTGACCCAATAAGCTACGGAGGTTATCATTTAGGTTTCCAACTTTTCCAAAGAAAACCCTAGCCACCATAGCCACCTTTGGAGAAGAAAGCTTAGAGAAGGAGAGAAGGAGAAGGAATTCTGCAGAAAACCTTTACAAAATCAACACCAAATTCAGAGACAATCGAGGCAAGTGGTTTAATATCATTTAATTTCAGAGAATGCTCTTTCCATGTATAGGAATTTAATAAAAATTGATTTGTTCTTGGTGTAATATGAAAACCCATGTATTTTGGAAATTAGAACTTAAAATCTTGAGGAGAATTGCATGTAGAATGATAGGTATATGATTATATTGAGGATATTAGTCATTGGGTGAAATTAAAACGGATTTTTATTGGGTTAATTCATGAATTAAAATTTTAGGGTTTGTGTTCTTGAATAAGTGGGGGAAAGTGATGAGACTTGATGATTTAATGATGATTGGGATGAATTAACTCAGTAAAATACGTTAGTTATAACCTTGTTATGTTTAGGAGTGATTAGAGACCTTTAAACATTGTTGGGACGAATTTTAGAGGAGATTTGGGGAGTAGAAATGGTGAAAAACGAGATTGGGTAAAATCTGGGCCGAAACCGGTCCCTCGTTAGAAGACCTTCCCAGGTCGTTCGAACGAGCTCGTTCGAACGAGCTTCTAACGAGTTGACTAGTCGCTTTTAACGAAAGGGAACTTCGTTCGAACGAGATCTCGTTAGAAGGTACAGTTCGTTCGAACGAACTGGAATCTCGTTCGAACGAGACTTCTAACAAGCTGGCAGTTTAGGCCTTTTTGGCCTGTTTTGATTTTGGGAGTCCCGTAATCTTGTTCGAGGATATAGATGACCTTCCTTTGATGATGTATTGATAGGTTTGGGACGTTTGTGTTATTTTGAGGAGTAAATTATATATGAGCGATTTAAGTAAAGGGATAGTTGGGTTGAGACGTGAGTGTCTACTACGACGTGAGAATAAATTATGGCGCGTATGATTATAAACCGGGATCGTATACAGTGTGTAAATTATATATTGGTACTAGAATGAGAATAGTACTACAATTAAACTACGGGATTACTAAGACGTGTGTTTACTTAGTATTGGTATATGAATTGTGTGTATGACATACCTACCATACTTGCTATCACGGGAGGTTTGCGTTCGCTTAGGGCCCTCTAATCCTTGTGTTGCTCGGATTTAGACTGGTTACCTTGATGAACATAGGTCATAGAAAGACTTATTGGGATATTAATAAGTCCGCTGATCGTGGGAGCGTAGGTATGTGCGTGACCCATGTGATGTGACTGTGTTCGCCTCCATTATTTGTGATGTTATTTGTGCACTATTCCTGAGAGATTCGGAATATGTAATTCCTATGTACGTGATGTACCGGGATGGATAGCAGAGTATGTGTGCACCGCAGCTTAGTTCTCGGGGTACTTGTATTGTATATTTATGATGTGAATAATATACACTAAATTAATTGGAACCTTCATGTTAATGTTGTGAATATAATTACGGTATTGTTTCGAGAAAAACATAACGGGTTAGCTGATAGTGAAATATATTGCATTTGAGCATCTAAGTTTACGTTAAACCCCTATTTAATTACGAGCGTTATAATGTTAATAGAACCGAGTAATAAGGGTAGGACCTATGACAGTCTAGCTAGATATGATGTCACTTAGCTAGTGGTTTGTGTCATTGTAGATGGGTACTTACGTTAGGAGTGCACAGTTAGACGAGAGGTGAGAATATCATGTGAGTGCACGTCCTAACATGTACTTTGCATTTTATGTTTTAAATGTTTTTAAAGCACTTGCAGGTTTTTAAAATATCTCCACATTCGGGGTCTGACCCGTTTGCTTTCAAATCTATTTTTTTCTTGTAAAACCATTTTTAGGTGCTCATCCACAAGGACACCATGCATAAGATACTCATTCAGGTGACGAGTTGTAGCTGTTTGTGGAAGTTACAGGGATTTGCTTTTAGACGCTTCTATCATTTGGATTCCTGATTCAATATTTATCAGTTGTAGGGCATGTTGCGCATTTCTTTTAGAGACATCTTTCCATTTCAGTTTTCAGACTTGGTCATGTATTGATTTAGTATTCAGTATTTTCAGTTTAGTTATTTCAGTTGTGGTTTTGTAGTGAGGAGTTTTCCTCCAGACTTTATTTACATTATGTGATGGTTATTCTATTTACTTCTTTACGGTGAATGGTGTTATTATTCTTCATTACACTTGTTGCATGTTAATCAGACTTAAATTAAAATTTGGCAACTTACTTTTTAAATACTAGGTGGTTAGTAATCATTAAAATGTTTTCGACAGTGATGCTATTAACTGGATCAACTTGGCATTTTGAATTAATTTAATAAAGGAGTACCTACCCGGTATTTAATTAGTCGGGGTGTCACAGGGATCGACAGTTTAAACGGATCAGCGGTCTTTTTAACAAGGGGGTGTGTATTTTGGTGCAGAAATCACCAGTGGCGGGAGGACCGCTATAATAATATATTTTGGTAAGAGAACCACCCGAGGCGGGAGGACCGCCATACCTAATAATAAAGTGAGAAGAATCATACATGTGGTTAATTTAATTAAATTAATAATCTGGGAGTGCTGAATATTTTTAAAATAATATTGGTATGGATTTTTGGAACAAGAATTATCGAGTAGGTAATGATTCTTTGTTGTTGCGATTAATTATCTCGTCTTAAATTAAAATATTTTATTGTGATATTTATTGCGTATAATGCTATTGTCTGGGTTTACGGACCCTATTTGAGGGGAGTAGTGTGTATTCATGCTCCAGGTTCTGACCTCATGCGTTGACTAACTTTTCAGGAAATAGTATTTGGAGACGCTGCATAGAAATGTTTGAAGATTTTCTTGGAGGTGCAGTTGGAGTTGATCTACCTTATGTGTATTGATTTAGTTTAGTTTTTCATTCCTTCGTATTTATTTTGAGACACAATTCATGGTTTTGATTGGGTCATTCGGTTCCAAAGTTGTTATGGGTATTATTATGTTATTTCACTGGATTTAGCTAGAGGTTATTCAATTTCAAATTATTAGAGATTTGGATTTACGTTGAGTTTAGCATGGAGATGGATCTTTTTATCTTATATGTTAATAACATTTGGGATTGATTCAAATATTTATCTTGTGGATTGATTTTATAATGTCTCATATCTGTGACATGCTGAGAATGGTATTTATTTACTCGCACCCAACTTAGTTTTAGTGACGGCCGACGCTAGAATTAAGTGGGGTATGACACATAACAACTAGATGCACTACATACCAAAATAGAATCTTTTAATAAAACCACCGAATATATAACTACAAGGCTGAAAAGAATTTCTACGAATAAGAGGCAAGCAATAATCAGGCACACTCGAATTGTAAATAATTTTCTCACTTTTTATATATTAATAGTTATATTTTCTAAAAATTAATTCTCATTGTCATTATTAAAGATTGTGAACGTGTTTAGCCCCCACTTTGCCTCTAGGAAACTACTCCTATACCACCCAATTTAAATTCAAACATCCACCATAGACACCATACACATCGCCATAATATAAATCATAGTCGTGTTCGTCCTCCAGTTCCCATTGGAGTCGCCATTACTATGATATGCAAAACAAAACCATCCTCCACCATAGAGACCCCAAGATCGTGAACGTGTCTAGTTCCCCACTTCCCCTTGGGGTAATTAAATTTATGACATGAAACCCATCATAACAAATGTGCCACCATGCCTATTAAAATAATGGGTGGCCAGCGCGCTACCAAAATAAAACGGTAGTCTCGTATGGCTCAATTCTCAGCATCGCTGTCGAAACATAATTAATTACTTACCACCTTTTAGTTTAACAAGCATTGTCAAATTTTAAAATTTAATTAACATGCCAAAATAATACCATTTAATCATAATCCAACGAAAATAAAGCTAAATAAATTATTCTTACCAAATGAGGAAGTCTAGATGCATAATATAAAATCAGGCATCGAATAAACCATCGGTTACCAAAATTCAATCCAAATATCTGAATGAAATAGATAACTAAAAATAACCGAGTCTAGAATAAAGGGGAAACACGCCCAATTGGTAACAAAAATAAAGCCTAGTCTAGAATATAATAAAGGAAACAGCTACACAGAATTCTGCAAGCCTCCTCATCCGTTGCATCTACGTGTCCCTGGAAAGAGTAATCATCCATGGCGTCCCTGTATCTGGACACCTAAAAGTTTTTGAAAAATAAAGCCTAAAACCTTTGAAAAATATTTGCAAGTAATTAAGATGCAATAAATATATGTGCAATAAAACTTTACATATTTAAGCCGATGTCGCACTCCCATGAAATACCCCTCACCTCTCATCTAGAGTGCACCCCTAGCGTAATCATTTTGACCCACCTAGTTACACTATCCAGTCTAACTAGTCCTATTGCAATTCTCACTTTTACACTACCCCAACTCGAGTACCACCCTTCTTTGAATTTCTTAATTAGCTTGCTCAACCGCTTAATTAATTATCTCTTCATTAATTATTTTCATAACTTTACTCCAGTTATATACTAAACGTTCACACTTGTTGTAATATGCCCGTATACAATTTACTTCACTAGTATATACGTCCAATACAAATGTCATGCATATACACATATACAATATACACCACTCATTATATATGCAACTGCATTCATGAATGTCTTCCACATTCTGAATGCGACCTCACTAGCATGCTATAATGCTCTAGGAATATCCTCCACATTCTGGGCAACTATATTGGGATCTCACCATCGAACTCGAAAATCTCATACGCACATCGTAGGCGGTCACGACCTTAAGTACGTGGTCATAACCATATCACATTATTCTACGGGACTCCAACCCTACATCATATAGGCCTGCACAACACCTATGACCTAAGGGAATCGTACTACCTCTATTGAGATGCTCCAGAGTGACCTCCCACGACGACGCAACCTCTCTAATAGCATATCCACTAGGATGGATATGTTCCACATAAATATCATACACACAGATATCATTCTTATTCGCATATATATATATATATATATATATATATATATATATATATATATATATATATATATATATATATATATATATATATATATTATCTCTATAATCGTGTGTGTGTGTCTGTGTGTGTGTCTGTGTGTGTGTGTGTGTGTCTGTGTGTGTATCATTATAATTCCACCCAAACCTGCCTATCGCTCGAAGCACTAACCTACTTATCCCGAGTCTATTCCCTCGACTATTAATTTATTTTAGTTCTCATCAATTAAATAACTAAAGGAGCATCACCCTGCTAAAATGCCCGGACTTACTCAACCAAACCATCGTCTAATATAATTAGGTTTATCAAGTAGCTTCATTTCTCTAAAACATCCAGACTTATCCAACCAGTTTGTACATCAATTGTTTATGAATTCTTCTCTCACAATTCATTATCTGCGTATATTGTTTCTATCATAATTTCAAATCAAGATTCGATTACCCTATCGTCCCAGGGCAACGTAGACTCCCTAAGTCCCTCCTAATTATGATTTTCAAAATATTTTGAGTTCAAATTCCATTTAACCCTTCCTTATTATCCCAGCAACTTAAATAACCTAAATGACAGCAATGAAATTTCGAACCGATTTGGCTAGAATGCAAACCGGTACTCTTTCTGCCCAAAAATCCGAACCGATTTGGCCTGGAATGTGAACTGGTTCGCTGACCCAGTTCAATAAACCTTAACCCGAATTCATCTCTAATTTTGACCCACACACCTTCTACATGATAATATACATCCATCAAAATGTATAGAGCATAGGGATATAAATCTTAGATGATTCTAACGTTCTACAATCACCTAACTGACCATAAAGATGGGTTCACATAATGAACATCATAACTAGGCCTATTTTTTTATTCAAAACACCAATTAATCATTATTAACATATGGATCTCTAACCAAATCCAGTTTCCAGTGGGTATAGATCATTCAAAAATATCAAATATGCATTTACTCTACAAGTTATGGCATAATTTCTCAAAACTCCCATTTTACATGTGAAAACCCTTCCTAAAAAAATTTTATTTTATACCTACCATGATATGAACATGATTCACCATTATTTAATTTAAATCAAGCTAATTTGTTGCCTTAGGATGATTGTAGAGTTTGATCTACATTGTGTATGATGGTTTGATGGTAGAAATCTCTTGAATTTCCTCCCAGATTAGCCTCCTCTAGTTTTCTCCTAGTTTTCTTCTCTCTTCGTCCTCTCTTAGGATTTAGAACTAATGGTATGGCTACCTTACCCCCTTAACCCTTATAATTTGGCCCACTAATCTCGAAATTAGGTTATTAGGTTACATTAAAATTACCTAAATACCCCTATATTAGTCTGGGCTGGTCTAGAGAGTCCCCGTAACCCAATAACTACCTCCAGGTACTTAATTCTGACTATATTGACCCATTTGGGACCAACCGTGAACTCAAAATCTCCATCTGAGTCACTATACAAAAATTTGCTATCTCAACCTTAAAGTAATCTACTCACAAGCCCAGGTTGAGATACCATCACAATCCCGTCGTTCTTACTCACAATGACATACCTTTAATTTATCGTATTTTATTTACTGTTCACATTTACTAAATTTATCACATAAATATTAATCTTAATCTCTCCCAATTAACATTTGATAAATACGCAATATTCCATTTTATTTAAATTACTGCACACGTGTAATTTAAAAATGTCTCAAACAACTAAATTAAAATTTATTCAAATATATAGGGTGTTACAACAAATTCCAACCTCCACCATAGACACTCCTAGACCATGATCATGTCTAGTCACCCACTCCCCCTTGAGGTAACTAGACAGCACAACACTTCTAATACAAGTAAAATAAACAAAAATCACAAGTGTAATTGATAATAGGGTTCTCTCTCATCACACAAATATCAATTAGTGTATTACTACTCATTAATATCCATTCTCAATTGCTTTGTTAAGGAATTACCATCGGTATTGGATCCACCACTTTTAACAAAAGTATATACTTTTTAAATTATACTTTTATACTATTATCTTTTTGACTATATAGCCTTTAGACATCTTTACTAACTTTCGTTTATAATAAATATCATCATATCATTTTCAAATGATTCCTATATTATTACGCAATCGTCTCTTTAGCAATATATCACATAGATAAATTACCACAAGTACCATAATCAGGACAATTACTCAACCGAGTTTCCTTTATCGAAACTACCATTTAGCATCAAATTTACAAATTGACTATATTTCTTCCGAAATTTTTCTTCTCAAGAGATTTATAAATCAATCATTATAAAACATTATTACTCATCATATAAAAGTTTAATACACCATCCCCTTATTTCCAACTCCTGACCAAACTAGACTTCATGTTGGGACATCTCATAAATGAAATCCAAACAAGGAACACACACACGATATACTTATGTCTAATCGTATAGATCTAACGAGTGTCAAAAGTCCAGTGACCCCTATAAGCACTAGCTCAAACAATCCATCATGTGTATGCCTATAAAATATTTAATTGTTGCACTACTATTATCTAATCATAACCTTGCCCATACATTAATTAAACCTTTTTATAAAGCATGTCGTCGTAATATTCTATGCATTTCAATTATAGTTCCTATAGAAATTGTAATCTAACATAGATACATGCATGTTAATTGTATTATTATCTCCTAAACACCATTGGTATAATTTAGTGCTGTGTTTTTTTACCGAACTTTCCGATTTTTCCGATTTCCGATCCGATTTTTTCCGAATTTGGAATGAAATTTTAGTTTGCCGATTTTTCGATTTCCGATTTTTCCGAAAAAAAACGGATCGGAAATCGGAAATAATTCTGAATTTTCGATTTTCCGATTTTTCCGATCCGATTTTTCCGAAACTATGCCGATCCGATTTTTCCGATTTTTTTCCGAATTATTTCCGATTTTTTCGGAATTATTTTTCGATTTCCGATTTCTTTTCCGATCTTTTGAAAGTTTCCCATATCCCACATCGGTTGGAAGAGGGAGAGGGCTCCAAAATATGTTCTATAAAAGGAGAGTATCTTCCTAACTTCTACACAAATGAAAAATGAGCCAAATCCTCATGTGTTTACATGTTGGGTTAAGCTATTTTCATTGTTTCTTTAAAATGAGAATTTCGAGGAATCGAAAATCCATAATTTATTTTTTTGAAATTTTGGAATTTCCGAAATTTCTGGATTTTTAATATATTTTGTGAATTTCCGATTTTTTTCGATTTTTGCCGATTTTCCCATTTTTCCGAATTCGGAAATTTTTTTAATTTTTCGAAAAAATCGGATCGGAAATCGGAATAGTTATTTTATTTCCGAAAAAATCGAAAATTTTTCCGAATAGGTATTTTCCGATCCGATCCGGCCGAAACACAACCCTAGTATAACTTAATCATATTATATCAACTTTCCCAACGTTATCGGAACATTCAATATCTTAACGATTCTTATGATATGATATTCACTCATCACTTTAATACGTCATATTGATAATAAATTTCAGTATTTGTCAAATACTTGTGGAATACTACCTCTCTACCATGTACATAATTAATTATAAACTTTTTTATTTATTTAAGCACTTTGATTTATTTAAGCACTTGAAATTACAGGATGTTACATACTCCCCCCTTACAACGGAATTTTGTCCACGAAATTTGAACATACCTGGAATAAAGAGCTTGGTATACTTATTTCACATATCATCCTCTCGCTCCCATGTCGACTCATCGCCATTATGGCATTAAACACGAACCAACGGTATTGTCTTTGACCACAGTTTACGTTCACTACAATCCAGAAAAGCTACCGGTCTCTCCTCATACGAGATGTCGGGCTCCAAATCAATCTCCTATAATGGAATGTTCCAAAATGCCATCTCACTCCACTGGTACTTTCAATGACGACACATGAACACGTTATGAATCCGCTACAGATGCTCTGACAGGGCGAGCCTATATGCAACTGGCCCTATTCTCTCAATGACCTGAAAAGGACCTATATATCTCGGTACTAGCTTCCACCTTCTTCCCAAATTGCATAACTCCTTTCGTAGGAGACACCTACAACAATACCACAACAATACCTGATCACCCACCTCCAGCTCTACGTGCCTCCTATCAGCATCTGCGTAACTCTTCTGCATGTCCTGAGTTATTTGTATATAGCCTCGAATTAGCTCGATCTTGGCAAAAGTGTCCTGGATCCTCTCTGGTACCAGAAGTTTGTTATCCCCCCACCTCTAACCAACAAGTGGGCGAATGACAAGGTTGGCCATAAAATGCCTCAAAAGGCACCATGCCGATAGTGAACTGGTAAGAGTTATTATAAGCGAACTCCACTAGTGGAAGGTACTGCTCCCAACCACCCCTGAAATACAATATACATATCCTAAGCATATCAACATCTCATTAACCCTCTCAGTTTGCCCATTGGTCTACGGATGAAAATTCGTACTCAAAAGTAACTCCGTCCTCATAGCCTCCTGAAAACTCTGCTAAAAATTAGACATGAAGATCTTATCCGGATCGAACACAATATTAATTGGTACCCCCATGTAACATCACTTTATTGGCTATAAAAAGTTGGGCATACTGTCCCATCGTATAATTCGTCTAAACTGGCAAAAGTGGGCCACCTTGGTCCGACGATCCACAATGATCCATATCGAATCGTGACCCCTTTGTGATTTTGGTATCCCCGTCGATATACAATCCCATTTCCAAATCAAAATCTCTAATGGATGCAAAATCCCGATTATCATCTGATGGTCTACCTTCACTAACTAATAAGCGGCACATTTTGAGACAAACTCAACAATGTCACGCTTCATCCCATCCCACCAATATTATCTCCTCATGTTCTAGTACAACTTATCCCCATTGGAATGTACCAAAAATAGCAATCCATGTGACTCGGCCATAATAGCATGTCTTAAGTCCCCATCCTCTAGGACTATAAGGCTCCCATTGAAGCGTAAGCCTCACCCTGAGCTGATCGAGTAAGACTCTGCCCCCTATACAAATAACTGACGCACTCTGTCCTGACATAACTGGTTTATTGGTTATTCTTTCACAACCCACATGATGATATTGGGTGTGATAGTCAACACTACCATACAAGCCCTGGCAACTGTGTCATCTTGCTAAAGCTTAATGCACTTAGTTTTCCAGACTGCTGATAAATCTCCCGTAGGCCATCATCCCTATGCCACTGCCATCACGTTTGACTTCCTTGGGTGGTACTGAATGTAAAATTAGTAGTCTTTCATGAACTCGAGCCACCTATGCTGCCTTATAGTAGGCTATTTTTGCTTGAATAAATACTGCAACGACTTGTGATCCATGAATAGACTAAATTTCTACCCCAGGAGATAGTGCCTCCATATCCTCAAGGCAAAAACTACGGTTACAATCTCCAGATCATGCTTAGGGTAATTCATCTCTTGTGCTTAAGCGTTCGAGAAGCATAATCTATACTCCGGTCCTCCTGCTGCAACACACTCCTAAGTCCCTGTAAGGATGCATTTATAAATACAAAGTACTCCACCCCTTCCCTAGGCAATGCGAGCACTGGTGCTAAAGTTAATTTCTCCTTCAGCACATCAATATC
The DNA here is from genome assembly GCA_949130495.1 of Sambucus nigra. Taxonomy (NCBI): domain Eukaryota; kingdom Viridiplantae; phylum Streptophyta; class Magnoliopsida; order Dipsacales; family Adoxaceae; genus Sambucus; species Sambucus nigra. The sequence goes on from OX422211.1 coordinate 312,177,920, forward strand.
TAACTTACAGTAATCATCCCATACAAATTGGACCCCCTTGCGAGTCATATTCGTCAATGAAACCATAATATTTGAAAACACCTTAGTAAAATGGCGATAGTATCCAGCCAATCCCAAAAGCTACAAATCTCTATCGGTGTCGTGGGCTGACCCTACTCCCTCACCCTTCAACCTTACTCGGTTCCACTGAAATGCCTTTATCAGACACAATATGACCCAAGAACTTCACCTCACGTAACCAAAATCCACATTTCTCGAACTTGGCGTATAATTGATGGTCCCATAAAGTCTATAGAACCAAACTCAAGTGCTCTGCGTTCTCACCCTCCAACCGAAAATACACTAAAATGTCATCTATGAAAACAATCACGAACTGATCTAGAAAGTCTCTGAACACTTGCTCATGAGATCCATAAATAGTGTCGGTGCATTGGTTAGCCTGAACAGCATAGCCCTGAACTCATGCAACCCATACCTCATCAAGAATGCAGTCTTAAGGATATCCTGCTCCCTAATACGTAACTGGTGATAACTCGACCTCAAGTCAATCTTTAAGAAGTACGTTGCTCCTCTCAATTGGTTGAACAGGTCATCGATGAGGGGCAAAGGATATTTATTCCGGATCGTGACCTTATTCAACTCTCTGTAGTTAACACACAACCTCAGTGATCCATCCCATTCTTCACAAATAATACTGAAGCACCTCGCGGTGAGGTACTCCGATGGGTGAAGCCCAGCCCCAAGAGCTACTGAATCTATAATCTCAACTCCCACATCTCCAAGGGAGCCATGCGATAGGGTGCACGTCCTATCGATCTAGTCTCAGGTGTCAAATCAATGACAAACTCAATCTCTCGGCTCAGTGGTAAACCCGATATGCCCTGAAAAATATCTACGAATTCCCAAACCACTCAAATCGAATATAATAATATAAACACATCCTACGAGGTCTCTTCCTCGATATAATAAAGGTGCATGCTCGAACCTCCCTCGGGAAAAGGCATCGCCACCAAAAGCATCTCCTACCCTGGAATGGATAATACGACAGTCCTACTAAAATAGTCCACCATCGCCCGATACTTTGCCAACCAATCCATGCCGAGAATGACATTATAACCCGAATATCTAGAACCAGTAAGTCGTCTACTAAGCATAACTTCCCGACATCTATCTACACTCCTCTACAAATGGAGTGGATAAGGGCCCCACTATCCAAAGATGAATTGACACACATAATAATAATACCGGCTATCTCTAATAAATCGGTCGCTCGTGCATATCTAGTAGCAATAAAAGAATACAATGCCCCCATATCAAATAACACCCGAACCATATACATATGGATAAGAAATGTACCCTTTATAATTGGTGGCGCTTGCGACGCCTATGGAATATTCGCATCCTGGACATTATAGACATGTCCATATTATAATTGTCCTTGTTAAGGTGGGACCACTATAGTTGGTGGTGTTGCCGGTGGTAACTGCTCCTGTGGCCCCTAATGGGAACTGTGTTGCTACCCTGTGCCCCGTTGCGGACAAGCTCTCTGCATATGGCCCAACTCCTTATAAATAAAGCATCGGCATGTGAAGCCCCCCTGTCTCTAGACCTACTGGAACTATTGGGCCTTGGCCCTGATGGCTACCCTGATTATTCCATTAGCCCTACTGGCCTTAAGGAACACTCTACTACTAGCCCTGCCTAAGCCCACTGTCACTTGGTATGAATCCCCCTCATCGAAACCTCTTAGCTAGATTTCCATGCTAGGCATATTACTCATGTTATCTACCTAACTGCTGCTACCTATCGTCTTGCCCTGTTGGCTCGACTCTCCTACTTTCTTGCCTCCCTTCACATGGAAGCGATGATCCTAACAGTGAAGAAGTGCATCATTGATGACCTCAATGTCAGTCTTCAATGTTGAATTACCCAGCAAGTGTTTCCAGATCCTTCAGTCGAGCCAAATAATAAACTTTCACATCTTTTTCTCTTCAGTATTTACCTCGTCAGGCATAAAGTTTGCTAGACAGGTGAACTCCTCCTCGTACTTGGCCACAGTCCAGCCCTCATGTGCTACGTCAATAAACCTCCTCCGCATCTCAATCTGAATTGTAGACGGGAAGAACTTACGGTTAAGTCGCACCCAAGACTCTCATATCATTATAGTTTCCCTCTCCTCAGACGTGGTGAATGACTCCCACCACGGTAATGCTGCTCCTACTATCTTGAACGTAGCCAAGATCTATTTTTAAGTGTCGCTGCACTCAACCATGTGGAGATGACGTTGTATATCCTCCCATTGACTAGCAGCAACCATATATGTAATGCCCTGGAACTCAGGTAGATGCCATTTCAGAAAGGCCTCCCAAACTTTCTCCCACATTGATGGTCCTGGGTGGACCTGGACGACCGGTGCCACTGGCTGTTGTGGTTGGGTCTGTGGGAACATTTTTCCCCACGATTAGGGCGGCATTAACTGCCTGAGCAACTATAGTGTCAACCACAATAGTCGTCACTATGGCATCGATGGCTCCTGCTGAGCCTCTCCTCCATTGGCCCTCTTGGTAGTCCTCTCTTGGGTGGCATCTGAAATCAAACTGAATTTGTATGAGATCATAAATAATATACATCATTACAGCAGAAGAGGCTAAATGCGTAAATATGAATGCCTCAGTCCTAATAATAGGGCTCTATATCAAGGAATGCTATACTAGGAACGTAGTAAGTCCCACAAATCCTAAAGACACTAGAAGTTGATACTCTGATACCATCTGTGACACCCCGCCTATTTGAATAACGGGTGGCTAGTACTCTATTATAATAAAACAGAAATCTCAGACTAGCTTATTCTTAGCATCACTGTCGAAAACCATATTAATTACTAATAACTTATTATGTCAGGGGTCAAATTTTAAAAACTTATTAACTTGCTTTAATAAAGCATTCCATCATATAACAAACCATTCCAATAATATAAATACACATTCACCAACGAATGAAATAAAGGTTGAACGATAGAATAAATAAATTAACCGAAAAACTCTCGGTAAATAACAATACAATAATCCAACTGAAACTGAAATAAAGTAAAGTCTGCATAAAGTAAAGATTGTCCAATAATGGGCGACATGCCCTCAATAAATAACTGAATGAACTCCTATTTATAAATCAAGGAGATATCCATCTAGTCGAGGCCTGTTGTCATCCAGAGCTGCTATAGCATCGTCTGACCGGAAAGTTAATCACGTCTGGCATCCCTATAGTTGGGCACCTAAAATGTTTTGAATTTTTTTTTATACGGGTCGGAGCCCAAAACCGTTTGAAAATATTTTGTAAGTATTTAAAATGAAAGGATGCAAATGTAGTATAATCATTCATATTTAAACTGGTGTTGCACTCAAATGATATAATTCTTACCCCTCATCTATAGTGCGCACCTAACGTGTATATTTTTAACACCCTAGTTATGCTACCCTACCTAACTAGTACCATCACTTACTTTAGCCCCAAATGCTAAACTTCTAACGAAACTGTGCTCCACGTATTTTACTGTTTTTTTTCTCAATGGGTTATCACTTGATTTATAACATTAAAATTCTCAATTATAATCTTTTCATTAACGATTCTCATAACTTTAATTCACACGTATATATTTAACACGCTTATATACATAAATACGTATCAATCTCGTACACATACACACACACACACACAAATATATATATATAGTGTGTGTGTGTGTGTGTGTGTGTGTGTGTGTGTGTGTGTGTGTGTGTGTGTGTGTGTGTGTGTGTATAACCGCATCCCCAAAACTTAAACCTCGTGGATGCATTCTCTCGCATGCTATCAGGCTCTAGTTACATCACGTACCACTCCTGGGCCACCGGATCGGAATCTCGCTGTCGAATCTAAATCTTAAACACATAACTGGAGGCAGTCATAGACTTACATCCATGGGTCATAACGATACTACATTATCCTACTAAACTGTAAACTCACATACATTGGTCATGTGACAGTGACCGAGAAAACTGATCCAACACCTGCTGGTAAATGCCAGGGTGGACCGCCCAGTACGCGCAACCTCCAATGATAGCATCCATAGAGTAGGTATGTTCACATATATCAGTCACACAAATATCATTATTCTGGACACAAAGTTATTCTACTCCGGCTCGTAGTCTAACTCTTTCAAAATCCCAAACCGATTTTCTGGTCTCTTCACAAAATACATCATTAAACTCAACTGGTTGATCATTTCCGGTAAAAATCGACCTCTGCCAGCCAGCAGGGAAAACTTCCTAGCTTCGAATCATAACCTTAACACTATCGATTGTGTTGTTACTCTCGACTTTGAGAGTTTCCGTCTTTTTAGTAAGAGTATCACAAAGATCTGCATGTTTGTTTGTCAAAAACTTAAAAGAGATCAGAAAGTTGGAAATAATAGAAAGAGAGCAGAACTGCCGGATGCAAATAATTAAAGATTGATAAATATGTATACGCAGACTTGATTTGAGTTATGCTTAGTGATATTTTTTTCATGCACACTCAGAATTGATTTGTTAGAGTTGGTTTTCATCTTTCACATTTACTAAGGTTTTTTCACACTAAGATTGAATTTTTTATTTGAGGAAGAAAATGAAGAAGAGGAATTATAATCATTAGAATACATGGGGTTCAGTCAAAATATACATTAGGATCAATTTTTAACGGAGATGGACGGCCGCCGTAATCTAGGGGTTATGTCTAATTTTTTAATGTCAGTGGGTTATGTTTAAATATGTCATTAGCGAAGGGTGTTTTTATTTGCACCTCACTTGTCTTTCTGCAGAACCCAATTCTAAAATGTGGAGTTTAAAAGTGTATTGTGCGTAAAAAGACTACATTACCCCATTTAGGAGCCCCATTTCAATTTCAACTAATTTTTTAGAGCAATTTCACTATTCTTTCAATTAGCATCTCTCTCCTCTCTCATATACATAGATGAAGAGCTTGAAGTAGTCTACTGGTAACTGAATTTGGGGATCAAACTTGATACCTCTGTACAAACATTCTTGAAATTTAACATTCTCCAATGTGAGATCATCTGCCCATCATGATTTTCTACCATTGCCCCATACCACCAACGGAGCCTAGCGGCAATGTTAAATTTTATCGGGTTTTTTTTATGATGATTGAGCGTGTTTACCAAAACCATCAAAATGAACTTTTTCCTCTTAATTCTTTAACACACCCTATTAGCAGAAGCTATGCATCCATGATCGTACAAGTAGGACCGGTTTTAGTTGGGTAGTAAGCAAGCAAGAGCCGACTATTGATAAAGGGGATAGGATTTTAAAGGTTTACGACGATAAATGTAGAGAGAAGGGTGATGGGTTTTTAAAAATGCCAGATTTTTAAATATATTCAACAAAACCCATCACACGAGGTGTTATAAATGGGTTTAAACCCATTACTGCGAGTTTAATAAAAATGGGGAATGTAAACAGAAAATATGGGTTTATCCAAAAATACCCTTAGCGAAGGGAGTGGGGGAGGGCGACCCTACTTTTAACTACCCCAAAATGATCTACTTCTTTTTTATCAAATGAGGATCTACTTCAGAGAGAAAAATCAGCAATTTAAAGTACAGGAGAAACAAAAAATAGAGAGAGACACCTGCAAGTTAATTCATCTATACCTGTTCACGGCAAGAAGTCCTTGATTTTTCCAAAAGGCTCTTCGCAAGAACTGTCATTTCAGCGCCAACCTTTTGAAGCTTTGTCCACAACTGCATAAATAAAGAAGACTCTAGAAACATTAGACGAGACGAGAATCCATCTTGCTCTGAAAGTGGGATATTGTATGTGTCTTTCACAACGCTCAAGAAGTCAACCAATACAATGCGAGAATCCAATGAATTCTTTGCGCTTCGTATCACACCCAATTACTAAGAAGCCCAAAGCATAATAATATGCATATAAGACTCTAGTGTACGATTAGAAATATACCTGCTGAATATCAGACTGAAAAAGCGTGGGTGAACTTTCACTCACTCACTCTTTCATTCTTGTATTTATAGAAGTGGCATCGAAACTGCTGTCAGCCTTCACTCCTTGAAAATTTCCAGAAAGTAATTAACGTAGTTTTGAGAAGTTTTCTGATGCTAAGATGTCAAAGAAAGCACGTTTGCAATGCTGTCAGCCTTCACTCCTTGAAAATTTTCAGAAAGTAATTAACGTAGTTTTGAGAAGTTTTCTGATGTTAAGATGCCAAAGAAAGCACGTTTGCACAGCTCAATGTTTGTATGATGATTTGATTCATTTGGTAAACCATTTGACGTGACACGTCCAAGTTCTTTAGCAGCACTCTCTGTTCCATTAGGCATTCACTCTGTTTCTGAAAGGGATTTGTGGATCTCTTTACTAGAGTTATGAGATGCCTGCAAATCAAACAAGAACTTGAAGAAAGAAGAATATACAAACAAACAGGTGTTGTAATTCAGCTACTATCATATGACATGAAGATGGACACCGACACACGACGTGCCTCCGTGATACTTTTCAGATATTTAGGACACAGGAAGTTGAATATTACAATTTTTTATATATGAATAATAACTTAATCTTATTGCATTCCCAATAAGGACTAAAAAATCCATGAAGTACAGATAACATAACATAAGAAATCCAGATTATATTGTGCCAATATATCAGGCACTATATATATAGTTCTCTTTTTTAAATAATATTCTCCACTAAGGACCTAAAGTATGGACCATACTTTTCACCATTAGATGCATTTAAAGATGAAGTGAGGAAATACATCTAAAACGCATCAAACGGTGAAAACAAGTCCTTACTTTGAATATATATACACACATGCATAACAGATAATACGAAACCATGCCGTTCCGGAAAAAGAATGCACCTTAACTGCAGTTGTGCAACCATTTCCACCTTCACTCTCAAGCTTTACACCTTCACTTTCAGGAAGAGACTGATACATATTTTCAAGAACATTGTTTCTGCAGCGCTTCGGTGGACAATTAAGCGTACCATTTATAAGTGAAGGTGAATTCGACCTAGCAACAACAGTTTGATTGCAAGAACTATAGTTATTACCCATGGCCAATGGGTCCTCAGTTGTCTGCAAGAAACAAAATAAAGCAGATATCGCTTAGTAAAATAAATGAACAAAACATTATCATATCTAGTAATATCTAATAAACAACTACTTGAATCTTATTTCCTTAAATTTATGGTGTGCTTATTCACCACTCCAAAACAACATTTTGTGACTCTTAGTCAATTTGAAATGTGCAATTTCTTAATATAGGATTGAAGGGGAATTTCATATGAAATGAGGGCGGGTAAAAAAAAGATGCCAATAGCAGGAGAGAATAAATGAAGATGTCTAGAGACTGAGCATGATTGACGATTAATACCTGTTTTTTTATAGGTTTCATGATACGTGGTTGACAAAATTAAGCGTTAATTATCTTGGTGACTTTTGGTTTTGTAATTGTCTATTTTTTATTTTTTAAATGTTAAATATTTATAGTTATTCTAGTGAATATATATAGTCGACATAGACACATGAGCACCTATTATTTACAAGCCTCCTATAGACCCCTCTTCCTTTACAGATATGGTAGAATTTTGAAAATTTCGTGTTGATTTTTTTTTTTTTTGACAACTATGTTTCTTAAAGTAACAGCTTATTTGAGATAGCCTTCTATAGTTCTTGTTCATCTAAGTAATTGTATCAACCCATGAACACTTTCCTTTTGGTTTCATCCTTATTTCCCTCTTACGAATAGCATCATTATTGTATGTAAACATTCATAGATTAATTGGTGTCAGTTTCGATTTCAGTTTTAAAAACAATAATAGAAGAACATTTAAAAATATGTGTGAGCTTTGCTTCTATAAATCTCCCTTGTTGCATGATGCAACTAATATTTTTCAACAATTTTGTTGTAGGTTCTAACATAAAAATGGCACGATGATGATGAGCTTGAGAATTGGAAGAAATCGGTTACGGATATTATTTAGGTGACTTTCTCAAGTATGGATACTAATACATTGGTATTACTTCTTTTCCCATTGATATGAATGGTAGCCTCGACTTTCGCAATTGTATTTACTATTTAATCGTTTCTATTAGAAAGTAATTAATATGCTGAATTGGGTGTATTCTGATCACCAAGTAGCAGATTTTTAAATACCTGACCTGACACCAATAGCAAACACCACAAGTTTACTATGAATTCAACTGTTTTATTCAAATATAAATCTACTAAGTCAGCCTGATCTATGTTGAGTGCATTTGAAAACGGCTATGTTTTCTTCAGATATGGTGGAAGGAGGTGGAGTCAACTTACGCTCTTATGAGGTTTAAGATAGCTGAAGGGTACTAATTTTGATCTGAAATAATTTACTATAGTGATATAACAAAATGGTTCCATGCTTTTTAAGGACTAAAAAGTTGTTTTCTGTAATTGTAGCCGGAAAGCACCACATATGTGTGTTCTGTAGTCATGTGTTCGGCCTGAACTATATTAGTCTTTGGATTTGACCCATTTATTGTCAATTTTGTGCTGACTATATAGTGCTATTATATGCACATTGTAATATTCTTTATTGATGTTAAGAATTTATATTAGATGCCTCGACTGATGTCACTATCCAATTGTATGAAATATTGTTGTGTCAAATAGGTTTCCTCGGTTAAATTTTTGATGTTATAGAGATTACCTCCGTTGAATGTTTTCAACTCGAATGATGAAAATGCAAAATTGGCTTTATTCATTGTGCATATATCTCTTAACATGACACATTTAAAGCAAATTATTTATTTCCTAAGTGTTAAAATATTTCGAAAGTGCTCCTGATATGCTAATTTGGCATAAGCACGACAGTAACACGAGTAAAGATGATGATATTTGGTAAATTGATGCTTTTGGTTCGCGTCATTATTTATTGCATACCCCGAAAATGGGTAGTCTTAGTTACAAACTTCATTTTTTGCTCTTTTGAAGCGAAAGTGACATAAAATGAACCACCAACAACAATACAGAAAGATACGCACGCGAGAGAGTAAACAATCAATTTCAAAGAAGCATAGAATGAATTGCATTAATGTTATAGGGGAGTAGGGAAAGATCTAGAAGGGGGCACTCATAACCCTAAATAAGGAAGTGGGTCTAGGCCCATGTGATGTCACATGACCTAGACACACCCCTTTTACAGAATATACCTAAGATGCCCTTCTAGAAGCCTTCACCATACAAGTCCCATAATACAACTAAGGAAAATAACAAAATAAATGACAAAAGTAATAAGAGAAAAATAAACGAAAATACAAACGCAATAAAATGCTAAAAATAAATTATAATTTTCATCATTCTTCTCGACTTGAAAAAGCTCGCCCTGAGCTTAGGAGGTAATTGACAACAAGGAAAAACAACCATCAATAGGCTCCCCCACTTGAAAGGGGAGTCGTCCTCGGAAGCGTCCCTCGTGCTGCTACCGAGAAGTCCAAGGAGAATAGGCCTACATCCCAATCACGGCCGACCGACAAATCTCGGTACCAGGGCCCGTGATGAGCCTCCTCAACACTAAGAAGAAAAAATCCACCGAGCGCATATTAACTGTCACCAAAAATAGGTCCACATACCCACCATCAATCACGTCACTCAAAATCACCACCTCATCCTCGGGAGTGATAACCACCGATCCAACCCCATCTTCAAAAATTGGGAAGAAATCTCACAAATCAAAGGTCTCTAACTCACGAAAGTGTGTGCAAGTTACTCAATCATCCTTGACAAAAATGTCAAAAAAATCCCCCACACACAACCCAGTTTCGTCTTTTTGATCTTGCTTGCAATCAACCGGCTCAATTTGACCCGATTGAGTGCGCGAGTGAGATAGAATGATTGGTTGGAGCAACCAACCTTGGACTTGCCTCCAATAATCTTGAATTGAGCCTCGAGAAACGAAGTGGAAACGTAATCCTTTTGAAGGGTGGGGGTTGACAAATACTTTTTGAAGTTGGGAGGGGTTCCCTATAATTTTTAGAAGTGGTTGGGGGTGTTGCAGGTGCTGGATGGGTTGGGTGTACCATCAGTTGTGAAGGGAGGTTAGTGCGAGCAGGGGAGGGGCCGGGTTGAGCAGTGGTATAGGTCATCAGCGGATAGGGTGGGGTTCGGGAAGAGGTGGGTACCCCAGGGTGGACTCAAAACGGGTTGGCAGAGGATGGAGTTAGGCGAGGGTTCCATCTGGAATTAGATATGGGATTAGCGGTGAATGGGACTTGATCGAGTGGTTCAAGGGCATAAGGCGCCTGGGTCCCCGTCGAAGAGAGGGTGCGGGTTAGCCTGGTCTGAATCAGGGCGGGTTTGGCAGCGAAGGGAGTAGGCGGGGAGGCCGGTTTGGTTGGTGGTCTGGCAGTGGAGGGTGGGATTGACTGGCGGTTGAAATCTGGTGGGGGACAGGTGCGTGGGCGGCAAGCAGGAGGTGGAGCTGGGGAGGTGTGGTGGTGGTGCTCGTGGAGGAGAGAGTCAACTTTTTGGGCCAACATTGTTACCGCTTCTTCTAATCGGGCATTTCTTTTCTCAACATTGGTGAGTTTTCTTAGCGCCATTAAGAGACTAATTTTTACGACTTTTTTTACAACAACAAAAGGGTAATTGTCCTCGCTCTAATACCAATTGACGTAAAATGAACCCTTAACGGCAATACAGAAAGACATGCACGAGAGAGTAAAACTCAATATAAAAGAAGCGTATTATGAATTGCATTAATGACATAAGAGGATATTTATAGGGGAGTAGGAAAGGATCTAGAAGAAACACTCATAACCCTAAATGATGAATTGGACCCATGTGATGTCACATGACCTAGGCACACCCATTTTAAAAAATATACCTAAGATGACCTACTAGAAGCCTTCACCATACAAATCCTATAATACAACCAACGAAAATAACAAAATAAACGACAGCTAATAAAAGAAAAATACAACAAAATTAAAAACACAATAAAATGCTAAAAATAAATCCCAATTTCCATCACATTGTTATACCAATTAACATCTCGTGTAATTACAAGATCTCCACTTTTCGACTATAAAGGAAATTTGCTTAGTTAAAATTTCCTTACTAATGCGTTCCCAAAAAAAAGAGTGCCATATTATGTTTGTAGATTTGGATGGCCATTATTAATTATATTGTATGATTGTTCATCATAAGCATCATTCCAAGGCACTTTCAGGATTTGTCATAAGTACATGGTGAGACATGTCATAGGCACATGGTGTGCTTTAAGAATTGTCACAATCATGTGGCTGAACAGGCGTGTCGCAGACACACGGTGATAGACCCTACATTTATACATTTTAAAAACCTACATGTATATTCGCGGATAATTTAATAATTATAGAGATTACACACTATAAATTCTTAGTGGGACCTTCGACATTGGTGACGACTTAATTCTTGACAATATACAAAATCATGATACTAAAAGAACCCCAACAAGAGTTCTAAAGTACCAATTGATGGGCAAAGATGGTAGTGCAAATGGTTTAACAGAGGCGGATGGCAAAAGAAGGGCAGCAATGCTCTCACTGAGCTGCTCTAGGATGGTATCTATGGACGCCTGCAACTTTGCAGTCCGGAGTTGACGTTGTGTAACAATTTTGTGTTTACACAAAGGGGTCACTCTATACTAGTTGACGTACACAAGTCAATGACGCCAAGCTGAGAAGAAATAAACCAAGACTAAAATCTAATAATAATTGCTGATCTTTCCCAATAAAGGGAATTTACATTACATAAGGAGAGGATAAGGATATACTACCCGTATATCCTATTAAAGGGAATGATCCATATTCCTATGGAAGTGACATATGCCATTGCATAACAATAAAATCTTCTGTATACATAACTATACTGCTTATTATATTATGATTAAAAAAGAGAGTAAAGAGTGCAACTTATGATATTACATCTGGACCACCTCACGTATCTCTACTTTCATCAAGAATATTGCCCAAGTACTTAGCATATTATTGCCTTATATATAGTGTATTTGGGGAAAATCATTTAATTAATAGATATACTGCTCAAAATTACGCCTTTGGTTCAAGTTGACCTCTTTTCAAGAGGAGGAGAAGTGATAACAAGGGAGACTTTTTTGGGCATTACTACAGGCTCTTCTATTCTAGTCTCCCCAGTCACCGGGGGTGATAGCCCACACAATTACGCCTTCCTGCTCCGCTCGCAGCGCTTGCTGCCTCTCCTCCAAACCCGCTATGCGATCTCTGATAGTGCGAATGCGTGTTTCTTTCCTTGCAGGATCCATTGTTCTAACACTCATCAAATAGCAGTTTAGCAATCCACGATGCTCTTGAATTTCATTTTGCAATTGCCCCATTTCGGCAACAATCGCAGAAAGCCTGTTTGCAGCATCCATACCCAACAGAATAACAAGAACAAAAGCAAAACATATATTTAAGCCAAAGCTTCAATCAAGGTCTTCCGATATTAACCGGTGAATTACAAGAGAGGGAGAGCTTTGTTATATAAGCAATACAAAAATTAGGAGTCAAGAAAACTACCAAATGAGAAAAGTAATGAAATATGGAAACTATATCCAGATTACCCATATAACTCTGCCAGCTCCAGCCCAGCTCCATGTGTATCCTATAAAGTAACTAACTAAAACATAGAATCTAATTCAAATTCTTCTATTTATTCGAGAGCCACCAGCCCCATTATTCACACGTCTTGAGTTCACCTTCCATCTTAGGTAGTACCCGAATTCAAGTTATTAATGTTTCCTGGTCAACTACATCCAGATTACCCATATAACTCTGCCAGCTCCAGCCCAGCTCCATGTGTATCCTATAAAGTAACTAACTAAAACATAGAATCTAATTCAAATTCTTCTATTTCCTCGTGAGCCACCAGCCCCATTATTCACACGTCTACCCTGGAGTTCACCTTCCATCTTAGGTACTACCCGAATTCAAGTTATTAATGTTTACCAGTTGTAAACAAGGTCATGGGCATGGGCCCATGGCTTATGTCAACAATATCGAGATGTCATAAATGACATCACGAGTAGATCAAACATTCCCCGAGTAATTAGCATATTAGAATAAGATTCTTTATCCTCACCCCAAAGTAGTTAGCATATTAAGGAAAATCAATTAATTAATAGATATTTTCATATTGTTTCTTATTTGTCTTTCTTTGTGTCCTTGACACCACTTAAGTATTGATTCCATCCCATCACAGTAATATATCACTCTAAATTTACTAATCGAAATTCCTCTACAACTTCTATGTTAATAAACATCGTAAATCGTATACTCCGTCCGTCCAAAATTAATAATCCTATTTTCCTTTCAGGACGTCCCAGATTAATAGTCTACGATCCCAATCATGAACCAATTTCAACAGTAGTGAGTAAATATAATCTTGGCCATTTTCAAATAGCAACTATTAATTTGGGACGAAGGTAGTATAAGTCAAAATCTATCAACATCATAAATCATATATAAGTCAAAATACAAGAACATGCTTTTTGTTAACTCACGTAATGGAAAAAAGAACAATTTAGTTTATTTACCTGAGTTTGATTAAACTTTATTTTAGCATAAAATAATATGAACATTCATTAAAACTTTTTTAGAATATCGTAGGGATAGTTTCGTATATCAGTCCAGTTAGGTTAACTTGCACACTAAGACAATCTCCAAACATTTGACCACATATGCAATTTTTGGATAAAACCCATATTGAAAAACTCATTAATTCCAGGGTTTTGTGTATGTGTTGGATTATGGCAACATTGAAGTTGCCGCTTCAACATTCCAAGCTTTTCTATTTTATATATATACCACAAATTTACTCAACCAAAACATTTCATCCCTCAGTTTGCTGCAGTCAAAGAAAATGGCTTTCACTTCCAGCGCTAAAGAGATGGTGACCACGGCAGTTGTGGCTTATTATCACTGAGGAACCGCAATCAGAGAAAGAAGCAAGCAAAGAAACTCAGCTATCACAGTGTTGGTCATGGTCATAGAGTGAACGAGGGGTAGGGAGGATAGCCACAAGCATTCGACGAACAACTATTTCTCATATACACCAGGTATTCTCTAGATATCTTTCATCATGTGGTGCACACTCATCCCAACATATCCCACACATCCGCCAAACATTGCATAAAAATCCAAACTCATTATTGGTTGTATAATACTAAATTAGATAGAGGTAAATGTACGAGTAAAAATTGGAATTCAACAAGTATCCTTGGGGACTATCCGTCACTTGAGTTGTACTCAGGGGCGGCACGCCTTATGCAAGCCTTAAGCCGTCTGAGGTCAGCATACAATCAAACCTGCAAAGCCATTTTTTGAGCAAAATGACTCAAAATTTGGGTTCAAACATTGATGAAACTAATTTTACCCAAGCATCTAGATTTCCACCAAGAAGGGAAATGTGATGGTCAAAATCTCTAGTACCCTATACAAATATAATGAAATACCAAATGAAAATATTTATGTCGATTAAGTTTTATAATAGATTAATTTCAGTCATGCAGTTGTATATACGACTAGCATCATACTTCTTCCAAATGTGCATGTTAATGTAAATATGAAATATCAATACTATACTTTAAAAAGACCAAAAGCTATAAAAGTTTCGTTAAAATACCTGACAAACATTTAAATATAGATTTCACACATAAACAGCAAATAAATCAGGCCAAACCTTGTCTGTGGGTTGACTAGAAGAATCAATAGAGACATTTCCATCCTCAAGCAACTGCAAATTGGACTCTGCACTACTCATCTTTGTATACTTCCTCCTGTTGTAAGTTCGTAAACTATTTCCTGGAGAACTAGGGGTGGCAATTTTTGGCACGATGCAATAACCTGACACGAACTTGATACGAAGTTAGCGGGTTAAGGTTGACGATTTCTTGACACAAACCTGAATATGACACGATCCGCCAACACAAATAATAAATGGATTGGGTTAGCGTCAAACACGTATAACTTGAAAATGACACGAATAGACGAGTTTATCTTGATAGACATTGTATAAAATTCATGAAGAACTGAATGATAAATCATTTATATGTTATAAAAAGTTGATATTAATTAAATTTTAAGTTATCGAAGGCCTAAAAATGGTATAATTGGTTAAGACAGAAGAAAAAAATGATTTTATGTTGTAGTTAATAAATTATGCGGGTCAATCCGAACACGACACAATAATAAACAACTCATCTGCAACGATTAGTTAAATGGGTTGGGTTAGGGTTAACTAATATTTAACACGAACCCGACATGACAGGACCCGAACACGACACGAATTGTGAGGATTTGACTCGAAACGTATAATTAATGATAACAAGACACAAATAACCCTAAAGTCTATACACTATTTCGACGCCCACCGATTACATCCACCCCCACCTGCTGTTGGATATCAGATTAGTGCTACGTATTTTATTATTAGGCCCACCTGTTTTGGGCTTTAGTTATTTTGACTCTTTCTATGACTTCTCTTTTTTTTTTACCTTGTACTTCTAGTCACTTCTATTAGGTAATAATAAATACCATAATGTGGCACCATTATTGGTAAGCCAATACATCACAAAAATTATCTTGGTATCAGAGCTAAATCAAACCCTAAACTCATCCCTACCATACAAACCCTAGCCCCAAGCCGCCGACCCCACTAGGTCTGGCCGGCGCCCTCCTTCTGGCCGGAGTTCTCATCTGGCTGGCGCCCCTTCTATCAGATATGGTCGACCTAAGGCTGTAGTTGTTGGTTGAATTCGTGGGTTTTATCCTCTACACACTAGTGGGTTTCTTTCTCTACTTAGGGCAACTCATTTTTGCTGGTTTGATTGGGTAAGCTAACCTTGATCTAAGGTTTATACCCTCTTGTTAATTTTGGGGTTTTTTATTTCCTCTTGCTGTTGGGTTTTATTCCCATGCAGTAGGCTATTAATTTGCCTTTATTTGATGATTCTTGAGGGTTTCTGTCCTTCTATGTTGATGAGTTAGATTGATTCACTCATTGCCAATTTTTTTGCCTTATTTGTGTGAGTTTTATTCCCCTCTTTGTTGCTGAATTTTTTCGATTACCCCATTGCCAATTTTTTGGCCTTTCTTGTGTATTTGTTGGGGTATATTTGGATATTTTGAAGTTATAGCTGAGTTGAATGGTCCAAAAGATGTCATTTCTACTCAACATACACCTACTCATCGGGTGACTAGTGTATTATTGAATGAAACGAATTTTAATTCGTGGTCTAGATCTCTTCGTCTATTTATTGGGTCAAAAGGAAAGACTAGTTGGTTGTTGGGCACTGAAACAAAACCGGATGCTAAGGATGTTACCATTTTTAATCAATGGGAGATGGACCGCTGCACGATTTTAGGGTGGATGTTCAATTCCATGGAGGAGCGCATTTATACTATGTTTATGTTATATGAGTCTGTTTCAGGCTTATGGAAGGCTCTTAATCAGATGTATGCTCACGCTCGTAATGATGCCCGAGTATTCCAGCTTTATCGGGAAATCGCTCATGCCTCATAGGAATCGCTCAACCTCTCTGTTTCTCACTACTTTGGATATCTATTATGCTGTTGGGAGGAGTTGGCCCAGTTTGAGACTATCTCTGCCTTTCCACCTGAGGCCGTTTCTATCCTGAGTCAGCGTCTGGATCGTCAGCACACTTATCAGTTTATTATAGGTTTACGATCTGAGTATGATGCTCTCTATACTCAGATCATAAACACATCTCCTATGCCTCTCCTTCAAGAGGCCTTTGCTATTGTGGAAGAAGAGGAGCATCGTCTCCAGTTATCTCAGACCTCTCAGATTGCTGCCGGGTTCAGTCTCCTCCTACCGATCAGATGGCGTATACGGCTCATACCGATTTTCGTACTCGTGACGAACGACTGACATGTCATCATTGTGGAGTTGTTGGCCATTCCAGAGACCGATGCTTTAAACTTTATCCCGAGTTGAGGGAGAAATTTGCTAAGGCCAAACACTCTGGATGAGCTAGGCTTTATTGAGGACGGTCCTTCTGATTTGTTGAGTGATAACAAATCAACTATTATGTTATCATCTGATCTGGTTCTTCATGAGATAACCAAACACATTGAGGTGGATATTCACTTTCTCCGGAAGAAAGTTTCTACAGGCATCATTCGTCCCTCATTCGTCCCTTCATTAGCTCAGACTACAGATTATCTCAATAAGGCGGTTGGACACTCTTTGCTTCACTCATCTATTGGTAAGCTGGGCTTGATGGATATCTTTGCTCCAGCTTGAGGGGGAGTGTTGGATATCAGATTAGTGCTACGTATTTTATTAGGCTCACCTACTTTGGGCTTTAGTTATTTTGATTCTTTTTATGACTTCTCTTGTACTCCTAGTCACTTCTATTAGGTAATAATAAAGACCATAACGTGGCACCATTATTGGTAAGCCAATACATGCCACCATCTCCCCAGCCTCTGAAAACACCAAAATCAATTCCGTACGACACTCAATACGGCCACTAGCAACCAAGTTACAAGGTGAAACCCAAATTAAACTCAAATGCCATTAAACCAAACTAATTTGAATTTGAACCCTAATAGCGAACCCAAATCAAACTAAAACCCTAATTGAAAACCCAATCGCATACCAAAGTCAAACTCAAACCGTAATCGAATCAAATCATAATCAAAAACCCAAATCAAAGTTTAACATGGGTTGAATCGAACCAAAGTCATGTATAAGCACAAAATTTATACCCCAGTATTCGTATCGTTTATGATGGCTGTATAGTCTATAGTGGCAGTGACGGTCATAGAGAGGGAGAGAACACTCTCGATGTCTGCGGCGGTGGAAGTGGCCGTCAGGGAGAGAGAGAGAGAGAGCACTCACGTATGCGGTTGGTTAAGGGTTTAGTTTTTGTTTTAGGTTATTTTGAATTTGGAGCGCAATATTTCCTGGTATTTGAAGGTTTGGGTGCATTTGTTCATAATACGATAAACTAATATTTCCTCGTATTTGAAGGTTGGAGAAGCGCAATATTTCCTCATTTTTTTCGATTCTTTTTTCAACTTAATAATATGTGAAGTACATACTGAGTAATTTTATAATTCACATGTCATTCATTATAAACAACACTAGTAGGTACCCCGTGCGATGCGCAGACATTTTATAATAGGGTCCGGCTATAGACACTCCATAATTTCTGAAAACACTCCAAATTTTTTATAAATGCCAATTATACCCTTTGCCCCAACATAAACATTTACTCCATTTCATTTCTTCATCTATTCATCCGTTCACCATTTCAAGAGAGAGAAAGTTATACTCTTCATACCCCATTTTCATAAATCCAAAACATCCTAAAAATCCCTTCATCTTTCATTTACAAATGATAATATCAGAAGAAGAAAGTGTAGATTGTGAAGAAATGTCAACCCTAACTCCTACACAATTACTTGAGTTGGATGAAATAATTCATTTCACAAGCTCAAATGATATTGAAGCCATTTCAAAGAATTACCATTTCAGCTCCAATACCTCAGGTGATTTTTCTTTCAATATATATATATTTCATTATGTGGATGTTAGTTATTAAAAGATGTATGTTAGAATTAGTTATTTCATTATGTAGGTTTGTTTGTGCTATCAACTAGTAAACTTGTTGGAGATTGTATTGGTTATTGAAGAAACTTCATGAGATTAAAAAAAAAATTATTGAATCTAAAAAAAAAACACTGAAAAATATTGTATTGGGTATTTTTCACATTTTAATTTTAATTTAATATTTTTCTATGCATATCATTTTTAACACTGAAAAAAATAACAGGTGATGTTGATATTATTGAATCTCAAAAAAGAATGTATTTGGCCATTGATAAATTTTCAAGCCGAGAAGAACTCCTCGATAGTATTCGTAATGTGGCGCTAATTCAGGGATATGCTGCTACAATTAAAAAATCAAAAAAAGATTGTTATGTTATTATTGGTTGTGACAGAGGTGGAAAATATCGTGGTACTAGTGTTTCGATGGATCAACGAAAAAGGGCAACCGCGTCGCGACGTATAAATTGTCCATTTGAGATTTGGGGAAAAAAGAAAAGAGATGGAACTTGGGAAGTGGAAATAAAAAATGTGTCCCATAATCACGAGCCTTCAAAGGATATGTCGGCACATCCATCTTGTCGACGTTTTTCCGACGAAGAATTTTTTAGAATCAAAGAGATGACGTTGGCTGGTTTGCCTGCTCGTCAAATACTTTCAGCACTTCGACTAAATAATCCAAATATTCAAGCGGTTTCAAAGACGATTTATAATGCGAAGGCGAAGATCATTAAAGAAATTATATCGGATCGTACCGTTCTTCAAGCATTATTTGAGAAACTTTCCCAAGGTGATTTTATTTTTGACATGAAGCGCGATAAAGATGGTCATTTGACTCATATGTTTTTTGCACATCCCAAGTCAATTGCATTAACCAAAAGTTATGACAATATTTTTGTGATGGATTGTACATATAAGACAAATAAGTATAAAATGCCATTATTGCATATAGTTGGAGTTACAAGTTTTAATACTTCATTTTCCTCTTGTTTTGCCTTCATGCAAAAAGAGGAAGAAGAAGATTATGTGTGGGTGTTGCAAAGGTTCCACAATATTTTGGGTGTTGATCAACATCCTTTAGCAATTGTGACGGATAAGGAGCTAGCTTTGGTAAATGCAATTGAAGTTATTTTTCCAAGGACCGGGCATCTTTTGTGTTTATGGCACATTGAGAAAAATATTCTTGCTAAGTGTAAAAAAGAATTTGAAAAAGATGAAGATTGGGATGCATTCTTATTGAGTTGGACTAAATTGATAGAATCCCCCGATTTATCGAATTATGATGAAGCTTGGCATATTCTTGAAGTTCAATATAGAGAAAAAGAATGTGTTCTTTGTTACATAAAAAAAACTTGGCTTCCTTTCAAAGAGAAATTTGTATATGCATGGACGGGAAATTATGCACACTTTGGGAATCGTGTAACTTCAAGGGTGGAAGGTGCGCATGCAATGATCAAGAAATATCTTCATGTTTCCACTGGAAATTTACGTGAGGTGAAAGAAAAGATTTGTCTTGCAATTGAAAATCAGTACAAAGAAATATGCACACAACTTGCTAGTGAAAAAATTCGTGTTCCACATAAATTCAATGGACCGCTTTTCAAAGAACTTGTTACTAATATTTCTGGGTTTGCACTTCGGGAGATTTTCAAGCAATATGAATTATCAAAATCCGACTCACTCGGGGGTACATGTACGGGGCATTTCACAAAGACAATGGGTATGCCATGTGCACACATGATGAGAAATAACCCCAACATTTTACGTCTTTGTGATATACATTTACAATGGAGGATTGATATACGATCATCTAGTAATTTTGAGAGGGTGTTGATTAGCCAAAAGGATAAAATTGAAGATCTTCTCGGGGAATTTCGTGCAAAGTACTTACAAATGCCGCTTGCTCAAAGGGAAGATAGCCAAAATCAAATTGTTAAACTACTTGATTCTCCATTTCCGTCCATTATTGAACCTATTATTCAACCTCATAAAGGGCGTCGGTGTGGTTCGAAAAAAAGA
The DNA here is from genome assembly GCA_949130495.1 of Sambucus nigra. NCBI lineage: Eukaryota > Viridiplantae > Streptophyta > Magnoliopsida > Dipsacales > Adoxaceae > Sambucus > Sambucus nigra. The sequence goes on from OX422211.1 coordinate 312,198,603, forward strand.
AAGGTAATTAGTTCTACAAGTCGTGATCCCTCCGCATTTGAGATTGTTGAAAATGGTAGAAAATGTGGAGTTTGTCAAAATGTGGGACACAATAGCCGCACTTGCATAAACAAGGTTACGAATATGCACTTGGAGGAAATGATCGATTTGAATTACTATTGATGAAAATCAAGTAAGTTCTCTTATCGTGTATAATGTTATTTCATTTAAAAAAATCAAGTAAGTTTATTAAAATAATTGCATTTTGTGACAGCTTTTTTTTTTTGCAGATTTTGGACTGCATTTTAGGATTGCTTTGTGGACATATTTTGGACTGTTTTGGGTCATATTTTGGACTACTTTTGGACATATTTGGACTGCTTTGGGACATATTTTGGACTACTTTTGGACATATTTTGGACTGCATTTTGGGATTTTTGGACTACTTTGTGGACAGATTTTGGACTGGTTTTTTTGGACAATGTGGATAGAATTTAGACAGACTTTGGACAAATTTTGGACAGATTTGGAAGGCCAATGTTGATGATTTTTTTTTTGTAAATCTTGTTTGGTCGTCAAATATTTGTGCCAATATATAATTCAATAGTTGTTGACAGTTTTTGTGGATTTTAGTTGTTAATATATAATATTAAGTTTTGAGTTGTAATGTAAAGCTTTGAGTGACTGCTTTGGGACATATTTTGGACTGTTTTGGGACATATTTTGGACTGCATTTTTGGACTGCATTTTGGGATTTTTGGACTGCTTTGTGGACAGATTTTGGACTGGTTTTTTTGGACAATGTAGATAGAATTTAGACAGACTTTGGACTAGTTTTTTTGGACAGATTTTGGACAGATTTGGAAGGCCAATCTTGATGATTTTTTTTTTGTAAATCTTGTTTGGTCGTCAAATATTTGTGCTAATATATAATTCAATAGTTGTTGACAGTTTTTGTGGATTTTAGTTGTTAATATATAATATTAAGTTTGGAGTTGTAATGTAAAGCCTTGAGTTGTTAACAACAAATGTTAACAGCTTTTATGTCAAAGCTTTGAGTTTTTTGGCAGTGTAGTAAGAGCACTATTTTTGTGCAATATGATAATCGTTTGCTTTGATGAAAGAAAATGACTCATTGTGAGGGTAATAGAGTAATAGTGCAAATTTTTGGAGTGTTAACAGAATTTTATGGAGTGCCAATAGGTATACCCTTTATAATATTCTTAAAAATCTATTTAACTTTATGAAAAATCCAAACAACTATAACAACGGGAAATTCCAACCGTTAAGCATTCCAAAGAGCAATTTCCAACAATTTTTCCTAGTTTTCAATAGGTTTCATTAAATTTTCCAATAATCCAAACATTCAAACATTTTTCAATAGTAGAAATAGAGCAACAAATTAAATATCCAAATACAATACAAGCAAATTAAATAGCTCGCAATACAATATTACATTGTTCCTTAAGTCTCATAACATAAACACGTGACAAACTTGAAATTTCAGCAACTGTTAAATAGGATAGCAACTTCATTTAGGTTGGGGATGTGACAATAACGTGTCTGAAAAAAAATTCCTTAACATCATTAGTAAATCAATAAATACAACGAATTATATTATATTTAAAACAAATAATAGTAAACCAAAAGCCTTTAAAACACTCCAAAATCACTGTCGTGTCAATAAACTCAAAAAATAAAGTGAAAAAAAAGGATTTCATAATTAGTGAAAAAAGTCTTAATCTTTAAAGTGAAAAAAAAATACATTCAAACGTAATTAGTGAAAAAAATGATTTATGAAACATATCCAAACAAATTTAAAATCCAAAAATGGATTTGTCTTTTATACGTAAAAAAAACATTAAAAGAATCTTTTTTTCTAAGTTTTATAATGTTTTTTGGGTTCAATGGCAAAAAAAAAGAAAAAGTGAAAAAAAAAGTATTTTTTTTATGAATAATAACGTTATTAACTTTTTAAAACATTTTTTTATAAAAATAACGTTAAAAATATAGTGGAAAAAATATAAAAAATAGTTTATATACTTCATATATTGTAAAAAAATAAAAAATTGTATTTTATATTAACAAACTTTATTAAAAAACTATTTTCCAACTGTGTAGTTTATATATAGGAAAAATAAAAAAGCATAAGTTGTATAGATATATAAAAACTGCTTATATATAAATATAATAGTAATTAAAAAAAATGTCTTTTACAAAAAATTGTACAATTTTTTTCTTTTTGTATAAAAACGTAGTTGTAACGATTATGTATCACTTTTTTGCTATTTTTTTAAAAATAGTTTATATATTTTTAATTGTTTAAAAAAATAAAAGTTTTTTACAAAAGAAGGTACATTTTTTAAATGTTTTTTAAAATGCAATTTAATATATATATATATATATATATATAGAGAGAGAGAGAGAGAGAGGTTGGATCGTATACGGACCTAGTTTACGGACCGCTACCGTCCAAGAATTATTTAGGGACCGTTTTGTCTTTTTAGGACCACCTTTTGGGACCGCGATGTCTTTTAATTTCTTCTAAGTTTTGGAGAATATCAATTTTTACCCCCAATGATTTCTAAAGTCTTTTAAGCTTATTTTAACGCTTAATTAATCTGGAAGTCTAAGTGTGGAAGTTTCAGGGCTACTGTTACTTCTTAAACTTCTTCCGTCACTATCGTATTGGAGTTCTGAATAGCGATGATTATCTATATAAATAATTTCTTCAGGTAGTCTAGAAACTGAAAGAGGTTTTGATGGAAAATATTCTAGTCTTAAATACCTTATACGGTATCGTGGATTTATCTGTCTAGTTTCTTTATATATTTGATTAACAATATCAATTATATCGTTATCTATAAATTCGTCTAAATTATTATCACCATAAGATGACAAAAATCTACGGTATGTTCTAGGGGCAGCTGTCTCTACGTTTTTAAGGAGAGGGCGGATTCCTCCGGCTCTAATTAAAGTAGCCTTTGTTTCAGCTAACCTTTTACGTCTAATAAATTTTAATACGTCTATACTGTCTTCAAGTATCCTAGTGTATTCTTGATATTTTTCAGGTCTTGATAGTTCTTCTGCAAAATCTTCAGTTCTTAGTTTTTGTCTAAAGAGATCTCGGATCCCTGTTCTAATTATTTCTATTCTAGGTACTTCTCTTCCTAACCACTCAATGATCTGGTCTATGTATTTAAAAGTACCACCTGCATATACTAAAGCAGATTCTATAAGTTCTTTATCTTTAGGGTCTGTAAGAGTCCAGTCTTGAATTTCTCTAGTTAAGTCTAAACTTGTTTGATTAATAAATTCTAAAAAGTCTCTAGTGATTTGTAAGCTCGTATAAGATTCTTCTTAAAACAATAATATGTAAAATAGTTAAAGGCTTGGTTCGAGTTTATACCTTCCTTCTGGTCTGCAATATCTTTATCTTCTTCCCTTTGTCTCTTCAGCCTTACTACTATTCTTCTCCGGTCTCGGCCTCCTACAACTCTCTCTTTATGTGTTGCACCTCAATCCACTACTTTGGCGGTTGACCCGTTTCCTGCCTGTATGCCTTCATGCCTAACGCCCACCTGGCTAACGTCTCACGGCTAATCGGCACATGACGGCGGTTCACCAGTATAACACCTTGTGTGCTACACCAGAGGTTCCACACAATAGTCCTCTATGAACAGAAAGTTGGAGACAATTTGAAAAATAATAACAACTTAGCATAAGAGATTTCTGGAAAAGAAAATACTTTTATTGCATTGCATAAGTAAATACAACTCTCCCCTCTTCCCTAACTATGAGAGGTTTACTCACTCATATACATATTACTCTCTACAAGTATACTCTCTCTAAAAGTCTAACAATCTCTCACTCTCTTCCTCCTTCAACTGTTGTCTAAAAAATAAATGGATGCTCCCTTTTATAGATCAAGGGCATTACAATCGAACGGCAACCGGCTATCAAAAGAGATCCGGTTTAAAGAGATACAAATTATTAAAGTCTTATACTATTTGCTTTACATAAAGTAAATTTGTCGTCTAGCAATAATTCTAACATAACATCTTTGCAAGGGTCTTTTTCTTCTTTATGAAAAGAAGCACTTCGGGGGCCCGTGTAGGGCATGTCTGAGCTGCAGGCTGCAGGGGAATCTAATTATAGTCTTGTCGTCTTGCATAAGTCTTAGCACAACCCATCTTCTGTCTTCAATAATTCTTCAGCTAACGAGGGGCCCGTCTTTGTTCCATCTGTGTCTTCTTCTCCCTTGTCTTGGTTTGGTAGGGCATTGTTGAAAAATTCATCAATGAGGCCTACAGTTCTAAGGCTAGCTGGCAAATCTATCTCTATTATTTCTTTGGATTCTTTCTTGAGCCTTCCATTGAATGGCTCATCAGCTTGAATTATCAGGTCTTCTTTGTGGTAGGCAGTGTACCATATGTCTTCTCCTGTTAATAACTCCATGATTTCTATGGTCTCCATGGCTTTAGAAATCTGGAGCTTGGACTTATCAATAATTAATTCTTTGGTCTCATCATCTGATAGAATCTCAACGTCTTCGAATATATAACTAGAAAATCTAATAAGTCTAAATCCTTCAACTCTCATTCCTTTACAGGAACTTGGAGAAGTTTGGTAGCTTCTGGCAAATAGAGGAAGGAAGTCTTCTACCTTCTTAATATACTCATGGACTATTTTTCCAAGAGCAACAGAGTCTTCAATGTCTTTTATCTGGATGAGTCCAATGAACCCATGGCCTGCAAGAGTTATATGAGCCATTTCTGATTTTCCAAAAAGATATATTTTTGGGACGTCTTTGAAGAAACTTTTAATTATTAAGGCATCTCCATTTATTTTTGATAATAACATATTAAAATGATCAATAATGTTATTAGTTTCTTTTTTAAAGTTTTCTGTTAATGGAAGATTATTATGACCAAATGGTATAACAATCTTAGTCTTAAAAGTCTTTTTCTGATAACAGAAATCAGTGTGTCTAGTTTTGGAGGTTTCTCCAAGAGTCTGATCGTAAGTCTGAGTCTGAGGTCTAGGTGCAACAGTACCATTGAGTTGGGTAACTTCAAGTCTTTGAGTCCTCATGAATCTGGCAATGGCTACCAAATTTTTTTTGAACTCGATCCATAGTCTATTCTTCACATTCCACCATATGGCGTCTATAAGAGTATTTTCGTCTTTTGAAAATTCTCGTCTAAATTTGATCAAGTCTGGGTATCTTTGATCGGGTCTATATTGGGAAAAGTACATCTTCCTAATGAGTATATTTTGAGAAATTATCTCTTGTCCAGATTTTTCAGGAGGAACTAAGATATCATCAAAGTTCTCTAGGGTAGGTTTTTCTTGAGAGTCTTGAATATGCGTTGGTCTTTGCGTTATACCAGCATTTGGTCTTACGCGTCTAATATAGTCTGTGACGTCTTCCCTGTTTAGTCTATTTGTTCCAGAGGAACTCATGTCTTCTAGGTCTTCTGTTTGCAACATAAAACATGAAATAATGTTAGTGTTAGCAAACATTGGCTCTCTTTATATAATGTCTGGAATGGTATTTTTAATTCCCTTAATATGAATAACAGAGAAGTCATAACCATTAAGAAATTGTTTCCATCTAATTAATCTATTAGTTCATGATTTGGACAAGTCTAAATCTCTGAATTTTACTGCATAAGAAGAGTCAGTATAAACAGTAAAATGTTTAGGTCTAAGAAACAACATATATTTTTCTATTGCCCTTACTATGGCTAAAACTTCTTTTTCATGGGCAGTGTATCTTGTTTCTGGGTCTGTAAAGGTTCCAGAACTATGTCTACAAAGTTTCTTCTTTTTTGTCTGATGATCAATGGCAAAGTATACTGATCCCCATTGTTTATCAGAGGCATCTGTTTCTACTATAAACTGGTTTTCCGCATTAGGCAGTTCAAGTAAAAGAATGTTCTTGACTGCATCTTTAATTTGTCTTATTACTTCAAAATCATCTTTAGTTCAATAAAAGGGATTGGTTTTGTCTGTTCCTTTTAATTTGGATGTTAAGCTTTGTCTTTTTGAAGCAAAGTCTATAATAAAGTCTGCAGCACAATTAAGTAATCCTAAAAATGATTGTAATTGTTTTCTATCTTTGAGTTGATCTGGGAACTCAAGAATCTTCTTAGTTATGTGTTCTGCCAAGGATAATTTTTCTTTATTAATATGCATTCCCACAAAGTCTATCTCAGTCTGAAATAATTGCATTTTCCTTCCGGAGATAACAATACCATGTTTGTCTAATTCTAAAATAATCTTTTTAAGATGGTCTACATGTTCTGTCTCAGTCTTACTTGCTACAAGAATATCATCTATGTAAACAAGGCAAAATTTTGAATAAGGTCTAAATATATTATCCATTATTCTTTGGAAAACTTGAGGAGCATTCAAGTATCCAAATGACATTACTAACCATTCGTATTTTCCTTGGGGCACACTAAAGGTTGTCCAAATAATACTGTCTGGATGCATCTTAATTTGCCAAAAGCCTGATTTGCAATCAAACTTACTGAATATAATTCTATCTTCGATTAAATTAATCAAATTATTCTTGTTTGGTATCTTATAAGAATCAAATTCACAATTCTTATTTAATTGTCTATAGTCTATAACCATTCGTCTTTTCCCTCTTTTACGTTCAGATTCATTTTGAACATAGAAGGCTAAGCTATTATGTCTACTTTTACTTTCTCTAATAATGCCTAACTTAAGCATTTCATCTATGTCTTTCTTAAATTCTTCCCTATCTTCTTGTGAGTATCCTTTCTTATAGGTTCCACCACTAATAGTGGCGTCTGGGTTAATAGGGATGATTTCACAATAGCTTTGGTCTTTATCCCACTTAGCGATGGGATTTTCTCCTAAAGTAGGCTCTGCTAGTTGCCTAATTTTTTCCTTTTCTACTTCTATATCCATTTTCTTCTGTTTAGATATAACTTGGACCTGTAATAAGGTCTGCTGGGCTTGATCTACAATGTCTTATTGTGTAAGCGCTATTTGCTTATAACACTTTTGGTCTGGACACTTACATTATTTTTGCAAGGGTTTAGTAATTTATAAGGCTTCTTGTTGGGTTGTAGGTCTAGGTCCACCATGCTCAGCTGAAGAACTCTGATGTTTAATGGTCATATAATATGGTTTGACCTGCATAAGGTCAAAGGCAGTCTTATGATCTATTAGATGAGCTTTAATATTAAATTCCTCTTGGTCACTAATTAAGATCTCATCGTTATACTGAGTATAAGGATGATATTTACTAATAAAGTCTTGTCCTAAAATAATGTATCATGTGAAACTAGGACGAGGATCCAATATCCAAAACCGATGATTAACGGTTTTGTTGGTCTGATTTTCTAATCTAAAATAAATAGGAATAGTCTGGAAATATAAGGTAAATGGATCTCCATTAGCCACTTTACCATAGATTTCTTGAGTACTTTCTAAAAAGTAGTCTTCAGGGAAGGCATTAACCTTACAAATACTCTGAGAGCACCCTGTATCTATGAAGGCTGAAAGTATTTTAGGATAGTCTTTATGTTGAACAAATAATTCTACAAAACAAGCATGTGGTTTAGTAGAAATTCCTAAATTGTTCTTTTCTAAAATAGATATTCCTTTTTGGGGTTTATCTATAAAATCTAAAGGTATTTGGTTTTCTGAACTACTTTCAGAATGGTATTCTTCTAAATCATAGGAAATTCCTTTTCCTTTGAAGTCTTCATTTTCTTGCAATCTTTTGGCTATATTTCTATCAATGTCTTGATAATATGTTTTAATATTAAGTCTATTTGAGCGTCATACTGGCTAGTATAGATTGCTCTAAATCTAATTCTCCAACAGTCTTCATGATAGTGTAATTGACAAACAATACAAACCATAAATAATTTTGTTTGTATAGTCTCAAAACATTCTACACATCTAAAGTCTTTTTTGCAACATTTCATCTCAAATGTGAAATAATGTCTTTCATCAAAGTAACATCTAGGTATATAGGTTAGTAACTCAGGATTACTAACTGTCCATCTTTTCTTCAAGAATGGGCTTAATATACATTTATACCAAGCATCTTCAAAGTCTATATATTCATCATCTAGATTGCCTTGATCAGTCTGCATCATATATAAGTCTAGGGTATCCTGAGAGTCTTCATACTCATCAATATCACTATAGCCTTCTGAATCACTATCTGTATATGCACTATAGATACTGGTATTATCATCATCTTCTATGTCTGATATTTTTATAGCATATAGGATATCTAATTCTTCTTGATCTGCATAGTCTAATATTGTATTAATAATCTTAATATCTTCTTTATCTTTCTTATTAGGGCAGTCTTTAGCAAAGTGTCTAATCGAGCGCGAAAAGTAGCGTCGCGTCAGAACGCTAATCGTTGTTTTCGTTTCGCCTACTCAATACAAAAACCTAAACTACGACTGAACTTGCGAGGCAAGTACAACGGTAAGTCGGGTATCGTAAGAAATCCACAGGGAGTGATTGAATTTTAGATGTTAATTGTTTAATTACTTCAGGAATAAAAGTGTAAAATAAATAAATGAAAAGGTGATGGTTGGGAATGGTGACAAAAGAGAAAAAGGAAGAAGTTAACACTATACTACAATTAATAAAACGAGAGTCGGGATCGCATCCCCACCATGGGCTAAACAACTAATAATTAGAATTTCGGTTCGAAAATATTTAATCGAGCATTTTCAATTAAGCATAAACATCACACAATAAGGAATTTAACCAAAAGTTGCGAGATTAAACATTTAATAAAAAATGGTCACACGCGGATTAAATTCGAATTATCGCCATAAACACTAATGTTGCGTGACAAAGAAAGTTAAACGCATAATAATCCGACTTTAATACCCAAGGTTTCAATTAAATGCAATTTTCCCCAAAACCTAACTTTCGGAGCTCGACGCCCATTAATGGCGGAAATGCAATCCCAACCCGTTATCTACGGACAATACACGGATTAAACTACTTTAAACAACTAATTAATTAATTAAAGCAAGAAATAAATAACTACAACTAATTATCTAGGCAAGAAATGGAATGACATCAATGGAAATAAAGCAAGAAAAGGAAATACAATTATATTAATGGAGAAGAAGATGAATAGTGTTACTTACAAACCCAAATGGTGCAAACCCTAGAGAGAGAAGCTCCACCACCAAAATCCCCTCTTCTAACCTAAAATGAATTCTTCTCAAGTCTAAAAATGATCCCCCACTTAATACAATTCTTTTTTCCCAAAATACCCCACAAAAATCCACCTAAAAATAGAGATTTGCGGACTTTCTGTAGGACCGAATCGATTTGGAAAAATTCCGAATCGATTCGCACCTACAGGTCTACAATTTTCAGCTTTGTCTTGTTTTACGGAAAATGCCGCCATTTCTTCGTTATAGCTCGGAATTAGGCACGGTCGGAGGCTACGCGAAGATAACTCAGAGGAATACAACATCCAAGAAGACATTGGGCCAAAACCCCAAAATATGAAATGACTAAAATGCCCTTGAATGTGACCTTGAGTGTACTTTTTAAGTAAAAATCATCCTAAAAATGCCATAACTCCATCATTACAACTCGGAATCATGCACCGTTGGCGGCCACGCGAAGAGAAATCAAAGGGATTCAACTTACGTGAAGAGATCGGGATTCAAACCCGAATGATAAAATTACTAAAATGCCCCCGAAGCTGTAAAAGTCGACGAAACTTTTCCGGAAAGCGTCTAAACTTCATACTAAGCATCGAAACACCTACAAAAGCTCAATTAACCCCTGCAAAACATGTTAACATAGAAATCTGAGGTTGTCTGGTTAACGAGCATAAATATAGGGATTAAGATACCTAAGGGGGCTAATAAGGTGTAGGTTAACGGGTGAAATACGCAATATTTGCGTCGTATCACACCCCCTAACTTACACATTGCTGGTCCCTAGCAATGAAATAAGAAACAACAAGAACTACAAGAAAATCACAAACAGTATACAAGTACAAAAATGGGATAAGAAAGGATATGGCCACTTTCGTGGGCGAACGATTGCATTTAGCATATGCAATAAGTCGTTAAACCCCTAGGTTACCCTAGTGGACGAGTGTCGTCTCGTGAGGGTTTTCAGGGATGAAACCCACAAACATCATATGGTTTCCTCAAAATATGCCCAACCCAACATGCGACAAACTCACCAATGGCGAAAAGGATTTCATACGCATTATTAGCAAAGTGAATGAATTCAAACAGAAGTCCAAATCATTAAAATTATAGAATGCACCTCATAGAATTGAAACTTTAAAAGTGGGAGGGGGGAGAGCAAATGCACAATATGATTTGGTAAAAACTTAAATAAATCGGATAAACATAAAGGCATGCATATATTCAATCCTCACGGGCATTACGCTCATCAAGCGAATTCACTCAAAACAGGGAGGTAACACACGGGACATGCGGGCTAAAGAGTAAATGTAAATGGAAGCTAGGCCGCACACATGTCACAAATGAAGAATGCTATATATAAAATGAAAAAATTTAATCTCAATGAAAGGATACCACACATTAAAAGAGGCGAAATGCATTTTCACATATTATCAAAACTATTATGACTTTTAAATTAAATGCACCCTAAGATCACATAGGACTTTAGAGGGTTGTAATGTAGGTTTGGGGTTAAGGTACGAAATGAAAGGTATATGTACGGATTCAAAGTGTTCGGAGATGAAAACTTGGAATAATCGGAAAATTCGGGCAATATCAAAATTGGAAAACAAGTTCCAAAAGGCATTAGATATATCATCGGGGAGAGTAATCAAAGCTTATTGAACACTATACACAACATATACAACTTTCTCTTTCTTTTCTTTTCTTCTTTTTCTCATGTTTTCTTTTGTTTTCTGTTTTTCACTACACTTTCTTTTCTTCTTTCTTTACTTTTCAAACTCTCATATGCTTAAATTGCAACCGACATCATAAAAACATCATTCAATCCCAAGTAACATTCCAAACAAAGGTATGGAAAGTGTATGTATGGTTTATAACTCCAATTTAGAGTTGGTTATGGGATTGGGGTTATGAAATGAAAGGCTATATTTAGGCTCAAGGGGTTAACTAGGGAAACATATATGGTGAGGTCAAGGCTAATATGGGTGATATAACAAAGATTGCCTATGATCATTTCACAAAGTTTACGCAATTCTCAACTCAAAACAATATATGAAAATCATGCTCAAGTAACACATTTCAAGTATGAACTCAATTAATGAATAGTCAAATGAAAGAATAGTGAGATTACCAACGAATTCAACGTTTTCAAAGAGGAAAGAATAGTGCATAACACTCACAAACGACGAAAGGTACGAAGCTTACTCGGTGTAAGTATATACAATGCAACAAAAGATCCCCGAGTTATAAAAATCTTAAACCAAATCAATAGAACAAGGAAAGTGCATATGCTCATGGGATAAAGTTTAATTCATGAAGTTATTCACAATATCAATGATTTGAGGACTAAAGTCTAATAACTTCTAAAATCGAGAACATGCATCATTGAGTTGTCTATTGGATCGGGCAATTATTGAAATTTATCACTGGAAACAAGGCAAAATGCCCAACAAAGGAGAAAAAAGAAAGAAAATATTTTTGAAAATTTTTAAATTTTTCACAAAAAGGCATACTTAGTAACTAAATGTGAGCAAATCCATGGACTACACATGAAATGGATAGAATATCCTACACCCCCTAACTTAAATGTTGCATTGTCCTCAATGCGCATTAAGAACACAACACAAAGAGAGGAAAAGAACGATATTACCCAAAATTGGAGCGATCTCCATAAGCATGAGTCCAATGAAATCTACAAAACAAGTTAGTACCGAGCATAGCAAAAACAAATAACAAAAAGTTAACTAATTACACTAGACTAAATTAAAAAGGAAAGAAAAAAAAGGAAAGAAAGAAAATTAAAAGCTAGCTATTTATAACCTACTATTTAGGCTTCACACTAACTATACACTAGAAGTCTAAATAGTTGAGGGTCCACCCAAAAAGGGATTTGACTTTGAAAGATCAACAGTGGACCCTCCAAAGCGAACATGCCTCCTGAAAGATATGAATTCCGTTTGAACAACGGAAGGCACGTGGGTGGTGAAAAAAGTGAACCATCGCCAATTTGAAATTTTGGGCGGACGATGGGGGATTTGGATAATAAGGGGAAAAGGTACACTTGAGGTCCAAGAAAAATCGACTCATCTCCCAAAGATTTTTCAAATGGAATGGGAGATGGTGCACACGTGGGGATAACATCCATCGAAAACAAATTCGGTAAGGAGTCCTCATCGGCAAAAAGTGTAGAAGTTTTAAAAGTTTCTACCGACTCATAGGAATCAACCGGTAATTCTAATGGTTCGATCACGAAAAATGAATATGGTGATGAAACAAATTCAATCTCAATCGACTCATCGTCGGAAGGAGATTGAATTTCGGGGGAGAAAGATTCACACTCGATGAGAAATTCTTTGAAAAATTGAGGTGAAACACAAGTTTCCACCTCCTCGTTGTTTTGTGCATAAGAATTCATCTCATCGCAAAGTGCTCCTAGTCTCATTCCAGCATCATTTAGGCTTTCCAAACCTTGGGAGTAAAGAAGCAAAGTCTCTTCCAAAGTAGGCTTCCTCGGCTCAAGAGCCTCGGACTCCTCATTTGGTTGAAACTCGTCTTCGAAAGTAATGAAATAAGAATCGTCATTGGATTCGAATAATGAATCCAACTCAAGCTCCCAATAACGATTTTCATTCCGAAAAATGTTTTCAAGTCTTTCATTTTCAAGAAAATCTTGAAAATGGAAAACTTGAAAACTATCCCCAAAGTAAGAATCATTAGAATGACCGCAATAACTATAATAGTAGGACATGGTTACCTCGTTGTTTGCAGATGGAGAATCAGAGCAAGAAAGTGAGCAACCGCGAATCAAAGTTTCTTAGCGCTCAAATATGCTATCCTGCAAAAAAGGTTAAAACAAAGAATACAAATACAAAAGGAAAAATACTACGAAATAATAAAACAATTACTATCTAAAACACACTCCCCGGCAACGGCGCCATTTTTGATCTAGCGCGAAAAGTAGCGTCGCGTCAGAACGCTAATCGTTGTTTTCGTTTCGCCTACTCAATACAAAAACCTAAACTACGACTGAACTTGCGAGGCAAGTACAACGGTAAGTCGGGTATCGTAAGAAATCCACAGGGAGTGATTGAATTTTAGATGTTAATTGTTTAATTACTTCAGGAATAAAAGTGTAAAATAAATAAATGAAAAGGTGATGGTTGGGAATGGTGACAAAAGAGAAAAAGGAAGAAGTTAACACTATACTACAATTAATAAAACGAGAGTCGGGATCGCATCCCCACCATGGGCTAAACAACTAATAATTAGAATTTCGGTTCGAAAATATTTAATCGAGCATTTTCAATTAAGCATAAACATCACACAATAAGGAATTTAACCAAAAGTTGCGAGATTAAACATTTAATAAAAAATGGTCACACGCGGATTAAATTCGAATTATCGTTATAAACACTAATGTTGCGTGACAAAGAAAGTTAAACGCATAATAATCCGACTTTAATACCCAAGGTTTCAATTAAATGCAATTTTCCCCAAAACCTAACTTTCGGAGCTCGACGCCCATTAATGGCGGAAATGCAATCCCAACCCGTTATCTACGGACAATACACGGATTAAACTACTTTAAACAACTAATTAATTAATTAAAGCAAGAAATAAATAACTACAACTAATTATCTAGGCAAGAAATGGAATGACATCAATGGAAATAAAGCAAGAAAAGGAAATACAATTATATTAATGGAGAAGAAGATGAATAGTGTTACTTACAAACCCAAATGGTGCAAACCCTAGAGAGAGAAGCTCCACCACCAAAATCCCCTCTTCTAACCTAAAATGAATTCTTCTCAAGTCTAAAAATGATCCCCCACTTAATACAATTCTTTTTTCCCAAAATACCCCACAAAAATCCACCTAAAAATAGAGATTTGCGGACTTTCTGTAGGACCGAATCGATTTGGAAAAATTCCGAATCGATTCGCACCTACAGGTCTACAATTTTCAGCTTTGTCTTGTTTTACGGAAAATGCCGCCATTTCTTCGTTATAGCTCGGAATTAGGCACGGTCGGAGGCTACGCGAAGATAACTCAGAGGACTACAACATCCAAGAAGACATTGGGCCAAAATCCCAAAATATGAAATGACTAAAATGCCCTTGAATGTGACCTTGAGTGTACTTTTTAAGTAAAAATCATCCTAAAAATGCCATAACTCCATCATTACAACTCGGAATCATGCACCGTTGGCGGCCACGCGAAGAGAAATCAAAGGGATTCAACTTACGTGAAGAGATCGGGATTCAAACCCGAATGATAAAATTACTAAAATGCCCCCGAAGCTGTAAAAGTCGACGAAACTTTTCCGGAAAGCGTCTAAACTTCATACTAAGCATCAAAACACCTACAAAAGCTCAATTAACCCCTGCAAAACATGTTAACATAGAAATCTGAGGTTGTCTGGTTAACGAGCATAAATATAGGGATTAAGATACCTAAGGGTGCTAATAAGGTGTAGGTTAACGGGTGAAATACGCAATATTTGCGTCGTATCAGTGTCCTTCTTTGCCGCAAGTCCAACATTCTTTGGTGGCAGTCTTAGATTGAGCTATATATTTTTCTTTCCTATAATTAGGAACCTTCGTATGCTTACTAGTATTCTTCTTAAAGTATCTTCTTTGGTTAAATCTATTTTTCTTAGTCTTAGGATTCTTTTCCGTAAAGGGAGTAGATTGTCTAAATTTATACTTCTTTGGCAATCCTAAAGGTCCAGTCTTAAACTTTTTATGTTTCCATTCTAATTTCTTTTTGAATTTCTTAGATTCACTTCCACATCCCCATTGGATCGGAGCGATGTCTCTTTCGTCTTTGATTGGAGGGATCTGCTTGAAAGTTTCTTCTATCAACTTTTCTTGGGTTATATCACGTCTCTTAGATATGATATAGTCTTTGGTGAAATTGATTCTTTCACCAAGGGAGTTGTTCTTAACTCCGGCTACTCCTGGCCAATTCCTATATTCATTAATTAGGATTTGTCCTATGGCTGGTATCTTTCTAAAGTATTCATCTTTTAAGGTCTCTCCAAATTCTTTATTTTGGTAATATAGCTATTCGTAATTATTGTTATATTCATTTATCTTATCTAATTTGCAAATGCTAAGGAGGGCTAACTTAGTTTTTGCTAGGTCTTGTTCATTGCTCTGAGCTAGATGTCCAGCTCCAATGAATTCTGAAGTGAACAATTGAATATATTCTTCAATTGATCTTTCTTTTAAGTTTTCCTTCATCTTCTCAACTTTTGCTAAGGAGTCTTCATCTGTAGCCTTTCTTAAACTATCTAGGTAATCTTTTGCGATACCTCTAATGGATTGCTCAGCGTATTGTTTACATGAACTTGCATCCCATTGTTCATTAGATGCAAAACACATATTCATCTGATTACGCCATTCGTCTAAGGCTTTCTTCCTATCTTGCACATAGTCTAGGTTAAGGTATATACCTATTGGGTTTATGGCTTGGCTTGCCATAGTCTTAACAGGAGTGAAACTCTTGTCACTAGTTGGGAAGTCTTTTATATAATCGGGTTTAGTCTTAACTACGGTGCTTGAATATATAGGAATATTTATTCCCATTGGCTTACTAAAAAGTCTAGGAGCATCTTCTAGCCTACTACTACTTCCTATCTCTTGTTTACTAGGCTCTACTTGTGTAGCTGGCATTAGTCTTTGTTCTCCTTCTTCTATTAGTCTTAAGTTTCTAAGAAGTTCCTTTGTATTCTTAGATTCTTTTAATTTTAATATGCGGTCTTGGGCTATCATATTAAATCTTTCTCTTTATTGAAATCTAACAGAGTGACTTTTCTTAAGGTTATCTTTAAATGTCTTCATATCCAATTCTGAGGGTTCATGTCCAAAGTTTTGGATCCTAGCTTTTTCTTTAACTAAGTCTTTTTGTTCAAATGATCTTCTAGGTCTAATTATCGGAGCTTGTCTAAGTAACCTAACACTAGTCTTACTACTACATTCTCCTTCTGAAGGATTATTGATTATGGCTTCTCCCATATTTCTAAATCTAATTTCTTCGGTCTGGATATTCTTATTGACAATCTTAGGGGGACCAAACTGGATGGTAACATTTCCAGTGACGTCGTCTTAGTTAATAAACAAGGGTTTATTTTGTATAGTCTTAGTTTCTTGAAATTCTGGCAATTGCCAGGGTCTTAGCTTTTTCTTTCATAGGTCCAGTATTCCTAATACTGTAAGTATGATTATAGTCTGAAACATTGGTTCTAACTAAGATTTCTTCATTAAGTCTACCGCTAGTATTTCCTGACTGCATTCCTTCATAAGGAAATTGGGAGAACTTCACATAGCTTTGAAATTATATATTTATATTAGCGTCTGGGATAATATAGTCTTCATAGCCACTAGCATATAAGATTAACTTAAAATGTCTGGTTGTATATACAGTTACTGTAAATGCCGGAATGATATTAAAGTATCCTATGTTGTCTGACATTTCTAATTAGGCTATCCCAATAAGGCTTTTCTCAAAATCTTTCCATCTTTTGTCTACTAAACAGCATAATATGTTAATATTATTCTGAGGTCTATGTAATCCTTGGATTCTTGCTTGAAAGAGTCCAAAGGTTAGGAATTATAACTTCCTATCAGTTCCTCTAGATCTAAGCCATTCTGAGTCAAACACTTGGAGCTCAGTATAGGATTTGTCTAACACATGATTTCTACAATGGTAGGTCATGTTATAATTAGGGGTCTTAAAAGTGTCACCTTCTTTAAACAAGTCTATATATCTAACGGCTGGAAGTTGTCCATTATGAATGGAATATTCAATAATCTTCCAGTCAACATCACCCCATTCTTTCCATTGGAAGGGATTGGTGAAATTTCTTTTTTTCCACCATGTCCTAACATTGGAGGATGAATCCTTAAGTCTTTGGAGCATATGATTACTCTGTCCAATATTTGGGATAGAGCTAACTATCTTGCTAGTCTTATCTAATCCGTCATTTATGACTCGTCTACCTAAGATCTTTCCTTCTCTAGTTTCTATAGGAGGGGATTCTTTAAACTTACAGGTGGTTACCTGTTTTTGTTCAAGTTTTTTTTCAATTCTTTCTAAGAAGTCTGAATAATCTTTTTGTCTTTTCATCTGATTAAGGATTTCTTCTTTAAAATTCTTATTCTCTTTCCTAGTCTTTTCAGAAGTTTCTTCACTATGTCTAGCTAGAGAATTAACAATGGTTTTACCAACGTTAGTGATATAGTCTTTTACTTCATTATCTTTTTCTAGTTGTTGCATAGTTCTAACTTCTATGACTTCTACAGTCTTTTCAATTTTATCTAACCTAGTTAGAATAAAAGGAGAGTCTATTTCTACTTAAGAAGGTTTATTATATACGGCCTTAATTCCGTTTATAATTTCTCCGTATTTTTCTTCTACTTGGGTCATGTCTAGTCTAAGTTCATTAATAATACTATTCATCTTAGATAGATTATGTCTTTCCATATTATTAAGGTAATTTGCTAAATTTTGTTGGAATTTAACAAAGTCTGTATAGAAGGTAGTTAATCCTTCTGTCTTAGCCTTTAAGTCTAAATGTTAGCCTTTAATAAAGCTACTGTTATAGTCTTGGGTAGCTGCTATGGATGTAGAAATTAAATTTAATCTTTTTAATATAAGTCTAGTTACCTTAGCTGCGTTGGCAATCTCATTTTCATTTATCTTATAATAAAATCTATCATCATTTATCTTTTTTAAAATTCTTTGATAAAATTCTGATAAGGTCTGAATGGAGAGGTCTCTTGGTACCTCATTCCAGTTTGATCTAACTATCTCAATTAGGAAGATAATTATCTAGTCTAGGGATAAGCTTAGCTTGTTCTTTGGTAAGTTTAATTAACTCGCTGTCTTGATTTTTAATTAAAGTTTTAATTTCTAAAATGTCTTTGTTAAGGACTTCTATATGATTAGTCTTAATATTTATTTCTTGTAAAATATGGACTAAGTCTATTGGGATTTGATTATCTATGTCTAATAATCTTTTAGAGATATTTTTTATCTCTGTTTCTAGGGTTTGAGTGTCTTTTATTAATTGTCTTAATATAAGGAGTATACACTTATTTTGGTCTATTATGCTATTAATAACACTAGCAGTAACTTGTCTACTGTCTGCGTGTTTGGCTGGGATGTGTTCAATGTGTGAACAACCGTCTATGTGTGTGGTTAAACAACCTTCTGAGTCTAAATCAGTTATGGGTATAGGTTGGTAGTCTGGGTTGGATCCAAAAATATCTTGGTAAATGCGAGGGATAAATCCCAAGGGCTTTAAAGTCTTTTTACTTTTAGTCTAAAAGGAATGTCTTATGGCTCTGATACCAGAATTAGGGTTTGGTCGGAATTTGGTGAGTATCTAAAATCTTTAAGGTCTTGATACCAATTTCGGGTCTAAATTATAAATCTTTTAATTATATAGTCTTAAACTAAGGTTTTAGTATAAGACAAGAGGGGGACCATCTAGTGTAAATAACAAAAGTCTTTGGGACCACGAGGGGACCACTTTCGGGATAATGACAAAGTCCGCACGAGAAGTGCGCACCTGAGCATGTCTGTATATATATATATATATATATATATATATATATTAAGAAAGAGTAGTACTTTGGAGTTGAAGTGCCGGAATTTTCTAAGAGAAGTCTCATGGGCTAGACTTTCATGTATTATGAGATTAAGGTAGTCTATTATGTTCCTTGAAAGATGGATTTTAATGGGGGTGATTATTGGTTACTATATATATATATATATATATAAGTCTTTAAAAAGGATCATTTGGAAGAGGGAAAGAAATGGGTTTAGGAATAAAGAAGGTGAAAGGGAGAGAGTCCTACGAGCTTTGGAGTTAACATACACTCCTCCGTGATTAAGAGAAGACTAAGATATTAATCGCTCAATAATGTCAATTAAAACCTCCACTGCTATTACTTTAGAAGTGTAATAGCATGTATCCCGCGCAATTCGCGGGGGACTACAATATTTATTTTACTATATATTTATGCATATATGAACAAACTAAATGTAACAACCCGTCCTTTTTGGAGACAATTAAATTTCCTAATTAAATATAAATTGGCAATTTGGAGAATTTCTCGAAATAGTGATTTTTGGGATTTTCGAGGATTTAATAATTTTCGAAGGATGTTATATATTATTTTGGGACTATATAGGTCGAAATAATTTAATTATGTGTCGCCGTGGAGTATTGCGACAAAAGAGGTAAGATTTTGAGTAGAAAACCCGCATTTATTTATTTTGGGTTGGAATAGTGATTTGCGGTCAAATACCTCGGATGGGAATTTCGACTGCGCCATAATTCTCGGAATGTCCGAGATAGTCGGAAAAGAGTGTCCGATTGTCGGAAATGAGTTTCGGGTAATTTTAGAGGTAAAAGTAACTCGTAATTGGGTAAACGAGTCGTTTTTTGGGTTTTAAGGGTTTAAAACCCTTTTCTCTTATATAAAGAGGGAGAGAGGGAAAGGAAAGAAGAAAGAAAGAAAGGAAAGAGAGAGAAGAGAGAGAGGAAGGAGAAAGAGGAGGAGAAATGGGAGATCTCGGGCCAACTCCGCCGGATTCGACTCGAGGTCGTCGGATTTTATCCACGAGGCAAGTGTTTACTTGCTTTATTTATCTTTTTGCATAAATATCTCATACCGTAGTTTGGTATAAACAAACCCTAATGGTTTTGGGGTGGGTTATCGTGGATAAAACGGGTTTTTGGGAGTTAAAAGAATTAAACCCCACTAATAATTCAATTTTGTGGAACTTAGGTTTTAATCCAAATTAATTGATGATTTTGGGTTTTAGGATGTTTAGAACCCTTAATATACGTGTAGTTGTAGTTGGGTGAGGTTGTAGGACGTTGGGTGAGGCGAAAAAAGCTTGGGAGAAGCTTTAATGGCGGAAATCGTCTCGGAGGTGACGATAAATAGTAACCCGTCACCTTTGGGGGCATTTTTGGCCAGGAAAAGAATTGATTTAGCTTTCGGCCAAAACATGAAAGTTGTAGATCTTTTCGATACGGTCGCGTGGGCGCCAACCACGTATTTTTCTGATTTTTCTACAATTTGATATTATTTTTACAAGATGACAGCTCCGGGTTGACATCGTCAACTCGGAAATCAAATCGGGAATTGGAAAAATTACAGCTAGAATTAATGTCGTAGATGTTCGGGATAATTTTTGGGGTAGTTTAGAAACCCCAAAAATGAATTTGCACTGTTGGTTAAAGAAATTGAGGGATTTTATTTGGGAAACCTGGTGTGACCGGTCGACCGCGCCCCTATGGCCGGTCGACCGCGTCAAGGAGAAAGGGCCTACTGCTTTGTTTCGTAAGCTTATTTACAACCCGCGGTCGACCGGGGGTCTAGGACCGGTCGATCGGTGCCCTGTTTTCAGCCCAAGATTTTGGAGATTAGGATTATTTCTCCTTTTTGAGTTTATGTTTAAAGGCCTTCCAAATTAGAAATTTATGGAGGGTTATGTCCTAAAGGACTTGAGGAATTAGGAGTTTATATATGTGTGTATTCACTTAGAGTGAATTAGTATAATTGGAGATATCCAAATAAATCCAAAGATGGGATTTTGATATATATTACTTATTAAAGTAAGAAAATAGTTTGGGTTTAGTATCATGCATATATGAATGCATGATTATGATTCTTTGAGAGAATCTTTGGGATTATTGGTCATCGATAGATGGTTTGGAAAATATAGCCATTTTTATATATTCAGGTAGGAATATATGGTATATATATATACTATGTGATTATGTATATATATGATGTGATATAAATGATTTTGAAAATATAAAAATGAATATTTTCAAAATGGAAAGATAAATGTTTTTCATAATTGATAAATTATGGATTATGGTTACACACCTCCCTAAATCGCTATCATAAGGGAAGTTGCGCGCGTTGTGGTGAAGCCTTCCTGGTTGTTGAGCAGGTTGGATATAGTCCCTAGGCCATATGAGCGGTTATTTATATTTTTCTGCGCTGGTTAGGGGATTCTGGGTGTGGTCCTGACTTTCCCGCAGGCAATATGGCCGCTTCCCGACGTTGTTAGGTTCCCAGGTTGTCTTGGAGGCCCTGGAAGATGATAGCCATTTAGGGGCGCGTCCAGTGGGGATACCCGGAGGGACGGTCTTAGATTTATTAAAGCAATTCATGATAATGGATTGACTTTATATTTACATTTCCTGAGTATAAAACGGGAAATGGGATAAAGGTTTAGCTTCGGTAACACTCCCGGATGGAAGAAGGGATGTGGAAGCATATGATATGATCAAAGCATTTTTATGATAATGAAAATGGCTTTGAATATATATCCTGAGTATAAAAAGGGAAATGGGATGATATAAAACGGAAAAACATTTTTATGATAATAGAATTGGCTTTTAAAAGTATATGATTTGGTAAAGCAATTCATGATAATGAATTGGCTTTTATATTTACATTTCCTGAGTATAAAAAGGGAAATGAGAAGTTTTAAGAAAAATGAATAGTATTAATAAATACTTGTATATAAATCCTCAGTCCGGGAGATAGATCCGGATGTATATTGTAATATGAATATGTATATATGGATGAATCGAGTACCGAGGGTCTAATGGATCCCGACGATCGACCTTGCCGCATAGTAGTGTATCGGGGGGGTTCCTTGTTTGGATTTCGCTTCGCGAGACACCCCACGCACGAATATGGCAGTATGTTGAGACTGGGGAGAAGTTTAATCCTTAGTGCTCTTATATTATTAATTCTTATGGTATATATATTATTATATATATCTTTCTGTACTGAAGGACTAGCAGATCTCTACGGTCGACCGTGCCGCGTAGTAGTGTATCGGGGGGGGGGGGGGTTCCTTGTTTGGATTTCGCTTTGCGAGACACCCCACGCACGAACATGGCATAGCGCTGAGACTGGGGTGAAGCTTAGCCCTTAGTACATTACCTGGACTATCTAGGGTAGATAGTGGTTGGGTGATAGACTAGTTTAGCAGGGTAGCTTGACTAGAATGTTCTAGATAGATGCGCTAGGAGTGCACTATTAGCGGAGAGGTGAGGGGTATCTCATGGGAGTGCGATACCAACCTTAAATATGAGATAAAACATTTTTCAAAATAATAAGGCATTTATGCACTTGCAAAATATTTTCAAAATTCGGGGCTCTGACCCGTTTATATACTTTTCCTTTCTTGCTATATTATATATATATATAGGTGTCCAGACACAGGGACGCCTGGATGACAATTCCTTCGAGTCTGTCGTCAGCTGCAGCAGCTGTGGATGCGTGCAGGTTTTTGATAGCCGCTTCCATCGTTGTACTCTAGATAGGAGGTACTGTATAAATATTCGGGACAATGGTCCAATTGCATTTATTTATTCTTTCAGTACATCATTCGATATGGTTGTATTTTTGGACCGAGTGTTCGGTTATTTTAGTTCCTTTCATTTTCATTTCAGTTCATTACGCATTTAATTGTGGATGTTGTAATTTATTCGTTAAAAAGAGTAGTTAAGTAAAAGTTTTTAACGGCCACCTAATAGGATATTAGTAATTAAATGGATTTTCGACAGTGATGCGAAGGATGATCCATATGTGACTCCTGTTTTAATTTAATATTGGAGTGATCGCCCGGTATCTTATTAGGCGGGTTGTTACACTAAAATTAATGTCAGAAAAAAAATTAACTCACACAATCACTTGGTAAAATTACCTTTTGCGTATGTTTAAGTAGGCTTGCATCTTTATTTCCATAAAGCAAAAAAAAAATTATTAATTGAATAATCAAATTACAATGAAACTTATTACTGAGGTGAGATTTCGAATGTCAAGTATGTTAGTTATATATAACGGCTCTTATAAGATGGTGGGTGGTTATGTGGCTATAAGTCAATAATTTAACTCACACAGAATCGTCACATTAAAATTGTGAAGTGGAATTACACTGTCTCAAAAAATAATTCAAATGGTTGTTCAAAAGGAAACCCATGCCTTGAAAAAGACATCACTGATATATCAATTATCCACAAATGTTTTGAATGGGAGTGAGCGTAGTCCTCCATCGTTACATATGTAAAATTAAAACACAACATAATCATACATAAAATGCAAGATTTTTTTTTTTTTTTACTTTTATAGAATTGAATTTCATATTTTGTGAAAGATGCAGAGAGCATGAGCATATAATTAATGGTGGTAGACCACGTCCTGTAACATCGATAATTATCCATCATGTCTAGCTTAATCATCATTCCCTGATCCGTCACTATTACAATGAGAAAACACGTCTCATCTTCCTCTGCTTTCGAGTCCTTGTACAACTCCGCATGTTCGTCTAATACAACATCTGAGCACGACTCAAAAGTATAAAATTTAAATCTCGTTATGTTGAAATTTAACTAACAGAGTGAACGGATTTTTGAGTGAACGGATTTTTGAATAGGATACTTTTACTGATAGAATTTTATTAATTTAATGATGAAACTGTACTAAAGTCTTAAAATTTTCTCATAGGATACCGAAATTAAATTTACTCAGAAATATCAAGGGAAATAGGAAAGAAAATAAGAAGTAATCATACATTACTTCTAGCTTGAAAAAACATTCACTAAATTAAGTTTCCTTATTTGAGAATAACCTCTAAAATTGAATGAACAATTAAGGGTTAGGACCAAAAGCCCATAATTTTTTTTCTATTTAATTTTTAGTCCATAATTTAAAAATAGTATTTAATTATTCATAATGCATAACGAAATAATATGGGGATACACAAATCAGGTGGAGTAGTTCTAAGTATTTAGGTGTTGGATGGTTTGTTCAGTTTGTAATCATTTTTGTGTTTGCTCCTTCTTTGTTGTGATGTAAATGAGCCACTGTAAACTGCAAAGCTGGAAATATTCCACGCTGTTGAAATTTAACCTCCGTGTATTTGTACAAAAATTGGTTGACGGGCTTCAATCCTTGGGTGGGTTCAAGCTTTGGGACAGAACCTCGAATGTTGACTCTCGCTCAAGCTTTGGGACAGAACTCTGTGGTTAACAAATAATAAACAAAATTCTTGAAAATACCAACAAATATATGTAAGAGATTTTAAATAAATCTATTCTTAAACCACAGTTTAACAGGTTTTAAAAGAATAAATTTGTAACAAAAAATTTGTTTTTGTAAAAAAAACCTCACTTGATTCGTAAAGCTCACTGACTTGCACATATATGATTCTCTAAGGCCTCGTTTGCGAGTTTTTGAGAGAAAAGAAAAGAAAGGAAAGTTTTAATAGGAGAGAAGAGAAAAGAAAGGAAAGGAAAATAACTTTCTTTCCTCTGTTTGTGAGTTTGGGAAAGAAAGGAAAGTTACTTTCTTTCCTTCTTATTTGTGAGTTGAGAAGAAAGGAAAGGAAAAAAATTCAAAAATACGTTTATACCCTTATAACTAACAAAACATGTTATAACATTTTAAATAAGATAATAACATAGTAATTCATCATGCATACCAACACAATAATGAATTATAAGTCTCGATAAAAAAATATCATAACAAAATGTCTCAAACCATAATAATAAGTCTTAAACATAGTCCAAAAAATGGGACTAAATTATTCATAAAGAAAGGTATCTCCAAAACATAAACTTCATAATGCATCACGGAGCACGAGTAGTCGCCATCATTTTCTCCAAAATTGCCAAGCGTCTCTCGAAAGGGCAACCGAGCACTATCCTTGCTTTGTCGGAATTTTGCGAGAGAAAAAGATATGCATCGTTAATAAAATGTGGATGTACTCCAATAGCCACCAACTCCTCAAAAATTTCTGACTCCGAGTAAACGCGTGGACGAGATTCTTTAATGACTGTATTTCCCTCTCCGATTGCACTGCCCACATTTTCAAGAGCACTCTTCAAAAGATTATTTTCATCTTCATTGTGTGAAGTCTTTTTTTTTCCCCTTTGATGGTGTTGTGTCATCACGTTGATTATGCATTCGATTGAGCATCACGTCCCCCCTTCAGCTGAATCACTACCAAAACTTTTTAGAATAATATCATCATCCAAATCAATATCATCAATGGTAACATTATCACTCTCATCAATAGATTTATCCCAACGACGCTTTTTTTCCTTAGCTGTCTCAACGCCGTCACCTGTGGCTCTATTATTGGCAAATAGTTCTGCCAACTTATCATAGTTATTGACAGGTTTAGTCATCCATTTTTTTGCTTCAGGTTTCGCCTATCATAAAAAAATAATGAACAATTAATATATTATTTGTAGAAAATTAATTTACTTAAAATAATTTGAAATACGTACTTGGACTAAATTTTCCCAAACTTCTGATTCAGCGCTCCACATTTTAGTTATCGGACTCTAGGCAAAACCACTCAAATTTTTAAACAAATCATAGCATTTATTGAAATGCTCTTTTAGAGTTTTTAGTCGATTTTTTAAATGCTCTTTTAGAGTTTTTAGTCGATT
Source organism: Sambucus nigra (assembly GCA_949130495.1). Lineage (NCBI taxonomy): Eukaryota > Viridiplantae > Streptophyta > Magnoliopsida > Dipsacales > Adoxaceae > Sambucus > Sambucus nigra. Next base: position 312,224,289 of record OX422211.1, read on the forward strand.
TTTTAAATGCTCCTTTGTAAGCTCCATGTTAGGAATATTTTCATGCAACTCGTTCAATATATTACCGTACGCAGTAGTCGTGAAAGTTCCGTCAATCCTATTTCCTTCACGATCTTGGTGAAGCATTGCTTCAATGAACATATCATCCATTTGAGACGTCCAAGTCAAATGAATTTTTTTTGCACCATCATCTTTTATTTTCAGGCTCATTGTTAGTATCTCTACACAAGCATAAATATTAGTCAATACACAACATCTTTTATTTTTAGTGTCATCATTAGTATATAGAAAACGTGCAAATATAAAATAGTGGCTTATATATATAAAAACATTAACATAAAAATAAATACTAACATTTACATCAAATAAAACTCTCCAATACTTATCATAATTAATTACTTCAAATTCAATTTACGAGAACATGCGATCACAACACATAATCGTTCCACATATTAGTCGCTATGCAATTTCTTATATATTCTCCTCGTGCGGCATCCTCATCCCCATCCCTTGGAGGGCCAACTTCATCGTCTTCATCCGGGTCTTCATTTTCAAGCTCTTAATCAACTACTTTCAAAATAGCTTCATTAGGGTCTGCCTCCAACGGAAATACGAAACTTTTTCTTCATTTCCTTTCTTTTCTCTCCATTTTAAAACTCTCAAACGCGCTCTAAACAAAATAAGAAGAAAAAAAAACTAATTTAGACGAATTAAACACCCAGTTATCCGCGAACTCACTAACTTAGATAAATTAAACAAAGTGAAACTATCATACTTGGAAAATAACCCGTTGTAAGACCTCAAAACAGTTCCAATACAAAATACCAGTTTATTTTACGGCTTTTGATGAGACTAACAACACAGAATTTACATCTAAAGACAAAAAAAATCATCGTTATCATCATCTTGTATTGAGAGTTCTTCAACAATGGATCGTAAAGAACAAAATTAAATTTCATTCAAAATAACAAAACCAACTATACAAGATTTGCAATCAGATATCAACATTTCATTTATTAAATCGAAATAAGAATACCTTTACTAGGGAGCCTTGTTCGGTTGGTAGACACGGTGGAATTGAACGCTTTATGCGATCAAAGTCCACCAGAAATAGAAATAGAAATAGCAATTGACGATGTCCAGGCACGGGTGAATCAAGGGCGGAGCTAGGATTCCTCCAAGGGGTGGGCTGAAATTAGTAACGAACCCAATAATTTTTGTCAATGGAGTGGAATTCCCGACAAATGTTAGGTATTCAGGGATATTTCCCAAGAGGAGAAATTTATTAAGTTTTTGAATCTATTTATCTATATTATTTTTTATTTGCTAGAAATTTTAAAGCCTTATAAATTTTGGAATTATTTTTCAACAACATTTTAACTTTAAGTAGTAATTTTTAACCCTCACAGATTTTTTCCCCCAATTTGAGAGGGGTGGGCTGCAGCCCTGGTGGGCCCACCCCTGGATCCGCCCTTGGGTGGAATTGAAAGTTTCGTCGATCTCGGTGGGAGAATGATTTTTTCATTGATGGGGGAGGAATATTTTCGTCGGCAGAGAAAAGGTTTTTGTTGGCAGAGGGAGTCTGAACCTTTCGTCGGTGGGGGAGGGTATTTTGCACTTTAAAATATGTGGTTTAAAGAGACACAAAATGGGTATGCTACCAAGAGAGAGAGAGAGACAAAATGGAAAAAGTCGGAAGAGAAAGGGGCTAAAAGAAACGAAAGGTTAGAGAACCGAATAGTTGGGAAAAAATACGAGGAAAAGGAAATATAAAAAAGATGGAAAATACTTTGTGTTTCAAATAATCTTTTCAAATTTTTCTTTAAATAGCATTAAGTATTATATTTTATGGAATGGGTCCTTCATTAATGTTATTTGAGAGAGATTTAGGGAATTTGTTTGGTACCCATAGCATCACTCTAAAAAGATATTGATAACTTTATTGAATTATAGTGCATTAAATGACATTAAAAAATATAATCTATCGTTTTAGAGGTATAATATAGATTCAATTTGTAATTTACACATCATTGAATCTAGAAAAAAGGTCAAAAAAATAAGTATCACGAACATTATTATTAAAATATTTCTCTTTACTTGCCATTTCTCGTATAAATTGTCAGTTGACACTTGATTCCTATTTTTAATATATCAAATGAATATTTTGCTCCCATTTTATATACTTATCCACTATATATATTTCAATACATTACAAACACACACACACACATATATAGTATATAGGGAAATTATCTAGTGAGATTCCAGTTTGAGGACCCTGAATGAGGTCCATTTTTTTTAAATAGTGAAAAAAATATTTTGGAGATGATTTTTTTTCTATGATTTTTAAATATTTTAGTAGGACCATAAAAAAATAATTAACTCAAAATAATTTTTTTTGCTATTTAAAAAAAAACAGTCAAAGTGTGTCGGTTTTAAAGTTGTTTTTAAGTTGTTAAAAACTCACAAAGTTTGACCGATTTTTTTAAAATAGTAAAAAAAATCATTTTGAGCTGATTATTAGTTTATGCTCCTACTGAAATGTTTAAAAATCACAGGAAAAAAATCAACTCCAAAATATTTCTTTTAATATTTTAAAAAAATAGACCTCATTCACGGTCTTCAAACTGAGGGACCTCTCTCTCTCTCTCTCTCTCTCTCTCTCTCTCTCTCTCTCTCTCTCTATATATATATATATATATTAATAAAATAATTTAGAAATTGTTTTTATAAATAAAAAATTACAAAATAAATTTGTTTTTCATTAACTATTTCTTTAAAATAACCTTTTTATAAAATAATTTTTTTACAAATAACTGTTTTTATAATAATGTTTTTTCTAAATAACCATTTTTTAAATAAATATTTTTTTAGAATAGCTCTTTTTAAAAAAAAATTACATAAATATTTTTGTATAACTATTTTTCTAATGAGCTATTTTTTAGAGAATAGTAAAAAAACATTTTAATTAAAGAACATTTTTAATTAATAGTTTTACTTAAAAACTATTTTAATAAAAAACAATTAAGTAAAAAAAGTGACAGTTTTAAATAATTTTTTTAAATAAAACGTGTTCAATAACATTCCATTTTTTTCCATTTAAAAAATTATTTTGATTAAAAAAAACTATATTAATTAAAAAATAGGTTAGTTTCTTAAAATAGTTGAAAAAATAGTTCAGATTTTTAATTAAAAAAATGGTTTAAAAATAGTTTAGTTCCTTAAAGCATTTAAAAAGTTATTTTTAATATAGTTACAAAAAACACTATTTTTAATAACTTTTATTTTTAAAACAATTACAAAATGATTATTTTTAAAATAGTTAAAAATGTTTGTGGTGTAAAAAAATCTACCCGTATGGGGGTGCCCATTTACCCCGATGCATGTATAAAAAATAAATATGAGAGAGACAAAGATTTACGTGGTTCGACCATGAATGGCTTACGTCCATGGCGCTACTGTTGCGTTCCATTAGAATCATGAAAGAGTTTACAATAATGTGTTTCTTTAACTTCTCAGCCCCCTTTCACAATGGGGGGCGTCCCCTTGATATAGAGTTAGGGGTTACATTTGGATAAAATTTTGCTCCTCGGTCTTCTAGTTTATCAAGGACTCTAGTCGTCCTTATCTTGTGGAGTGTTTGTTGCTCGCCATCTTGTCTGATGTGCTCGCCACGTGTCCTGCTATTTAGGTAGGTATATTTATTGCCCCCACAATAGCCCCACAGCTGAGTTGATTTTGAGATGAGCTAGGAGCTGGATCGTATCCTCTTCAAACGTGTGTAGTTGCTGATGTGAATTGGACTGGCGTTCTTTGAGTTGTCGTTCAACTTTTAATCCTTCTTTGGTTGATCTTCTTGCCTTTATAAGTTTTTAGATGAATGCTTATCTTGAGTTGAGAGACGTTCAATCGATATGGGAACCAGACTCAAGAGTGTCGAGCTAACTACGTACCCTCATGGGATCAGGTCGAACGTAGTTCATTGTTCTGTTTTATTGCATGGCTCAATTCGTGAGACCGACCACAGGCCTGTTAAGAATTCGTTTGTTAAGGCTTTCTCTAGCGTGCATCAAGTTTAGGGCATCTCCCTCTATTTTGATCTTATATGGTCCAATTGGTGAGGCCGACCACAGGCCTATGCATCGAGCCTTGCTCGAGCACGTATTAGGTTTTTCATACAGTCTAATTGGAGAGGCCGATTAAAAGCCTATGCATCGAGCCTTGCTCGATCATGTACCTAGTCGAGGTAAGACCCTGCATTAGGTTTTTCATATGGTCCGATTGAAGAGGCTGACCAGAAGCCTATGTGCCGAGCCTTCTTCGGTCATATACTAAGTCGGGGTAAGACCCTGCATTAGGTGTTTCATATGGTCCAATTAGAGAGGCCGGCCAGAAGCCTATGTGCCGAGCCTTGCTTGGGCATGTACCTAGTCGGGGTAAGACCCTGCATTAGGTTTTTCATTTGGTCCAATTGGAGAGGCCGACCAGAAGCCTATGTACCGAGCCTTGCTCGGGCATATACCTAGTCGGGGTAAAACCGTGCATTAGGTTTTTCATATGGTCCAATTGGAGAGGCCGACCAGAAGCCTATGTGCCGAGCCTTTCTCGAGAATGTATATAGTCGGGGTAAGAACCTACATTAGGTTTTTCATATGGTCTAATTGGAGAGGCTGACCACAGGACTATGCGCCGAGGCTTACCCGGTCATGCACCTAGTTAGGGTATCACCCTGCATTAGATCTTTAATATTTTATATGTAATCAGTACGCTTATTGTACTTAGGCTTTTCCCATAAGTCAATGTAATACTAATTTTGTTTACATTTTTCCATTTTGTAATGCCTCGCATGTAAATATCCGTCTATTTTACCTTTTAGGTTATGTCATCACACTTCCTTAAGACTAAAAGACGATGGAAAAAATGCACCTGGTCTAAGGGCCATCCACCCGTTCAAGATTTTAACTGACCAACATAGTTGGCAACCAATCCGAGTTGGCTTTTTGCCTAGGGATCCCCCGTAGGGCTTTTATTGTTGCCGGAGTAACTCGTGAGGCCATTTGTGTTTGGAGATGACAAATGCTGAGGACTTCCTTAATTTAATTGAAACAAGCAAGATAGTTGTTGTAATTAAATCAAGCTTAAACCCGATCATTATTTAAAAGACTAATGTGAGTGTTAACCATGTTGGCAACCATTCTAAGTCGGCCTCTTCTATTTTGCTTTAAATGTTGTGGTGAATCTGTTCACGTGTCATCGTTGCCATGGAGCCCCCAGTCGGGTTGTGAAGAGAAGACTGACCAAAGATAACGCCCGACCGTCCATCGAGTATTAGATCTGAGTAACCGAGATGATAAGTGTGCCCGATCGTTCCTTAGGGCTTCGTTGTGTTGAATAATATTGGTCGATTGTTCGTCGAGCTGTATATAATTAAGGTTTATCTTGCCCATATAGCTCCATGTAATATATGGTTCCTCGGGGAGCACTTGTCCGCCGACCATGCATGGTGGTTCCAGGATGCTGTGGAAAACTCCATATACCTCGTGCGTCTGAAGAAATTGATATGAGTTCAAAGCATCTTCGTACATAAATCCATTAATTTGATATGGCGTTCAAGAAACGCTTTTCCTCTGGAGTGGATATCTTAGTGCGAGGATGCCCTTTCGACGTCGACAAGCAAAATTTCAACGCCGATCAGCATGGGTTGTTCAACGATATTGCTGATACATTCGGGGTGGTCTAGTGTTGCTTCCAACATGTTCTGTTCGTTACACGTGAAAAAATGTCGACCCGTAGGGGCAGACTTGGACGCAGATTGAGGATGATTGGACACAGGATTAGAAAGGATGTTTGGGTGCTTGGTTGTGACAACCCCAGTTCGCAGGTCGGCGGCCCAAAAATTCTTAAGTCAGCAGACCACGAAGAGGGTTGGTGGAGATGAGACGCACGTCGTCCATAAACCATGAGATCGTTGGTCGGAGTGGACAAAGAGGAGTCTGGTGATGCTCGGCTTCAATTCTTAGCAACCACGGTTAATTATGATCTTGTTGGATATATGACTTCCTACATGTTGGATTTTTTTTTGTTAATGAATATAGTTGATCATTGCACTCCATACTACTTTATGTGTTATTGGATCTTTGTTATACAGATTGCCCAACTTCCCATTTGTCGAGGTTGAATTAAATAAGAATTGCATTGCCCAACCGTCCATTGGAGCTTGAAACATGATCACATAATGTCGACTATTTATCGAAGTTGAGGGTCTATCGAAGCAAAATTGCAAAGGATCAAGTAGATGTTGCGAACGATCCATACTCGAGCATCTGTCGGAGCATTGATAAGATAAATGATGCCTGAGCGTCCGTCGAGGTAAGATTATCAAGGACCGAGTAGATATTACTAATAATCCTGCAATGTTAGTGAAAAATAGATTTCCAGATTATCAATTAAGGTTGAATCATAATGATAATGATAATGATAATGCCCAATAATTCGTTGGGGATAAATTGTGGTGATCACACAATATAAATGCCAACCATCTGTCGGGGCATTTTAAAGATAATAAATAGTGTCTGAGCATCCGTCGAGGAGAATTTTTAGAGTACCGAGTAGCTACTACGAATGATCCATCTGTTAGGGACAAAACGCGACATGTGTGGCAAATATCTCCGGGACTAAATATATAGAAATATTTTATCGATCATTTGTCGAAATGAACCTTGAATATGCTTGATCATCCTCGAGGTTAAGAATCATTGAGCCAGATGATCAATACTGAAATTGAAGAGATATTAACGCTCGAGCATTCGTTGGTTATAACAAACAGTCTTGCCTAAGCCTTTGTTAGGTCCAAAGCGTTGTAACGTGCTGGACCATCCGTCGGAGTATTAATAAAAAAATGGTATATGGCTAGTCTGTCGAGGCAAAATTGTTCAGTTCCGAGCGATCTGTGCTCAAGCATTAATAAGATTCCCAAGAACTTAAGATTGTGGTAGAGCATTCATCGGGACTGAATCTTATACCTGTAGAAGTTAATAAGTTGCTCGACCATCTGGCAAAGCTAACTCAAATAGAAATTATCATGCGATTCGCTTATTCAGTCAAGGAATATATGATGTGTATCTGCTCGACCATGTGTCGAGGAAAAGATTCATAGTATTAAATGAATCAAATGAATGATCCCATAATTTTTATGATAAAATTTCACGAGGATGGTCGTGCCCGCGCATCCGTCGAGGCTACGCTAAGTATTAGTAAAGATATTACACCGACCATCCGTTAGTATAACCAATAATAGCTAGACAACAATATTGAAAATTAAATGATCGAATAAATGAGATGAGTGCTCTATAAGTGCACCCCCACTATTTATGTAAACAAAATAATTGTAATAAAGCCGAATAAAAGGTGCAAAATTTGTCAAATATATCCCGATGTACGACATAGGAGTTAATTTGGAATTTCTGCAAATAGCTCTCAAGCAAATACTCAATCGTAAGTTGGTTTCAAAAAATTATTTTCACAGAAAATTTGTGCAGTGGCAGTTTTGAAGTATAAATTATAGATAGCCCCCTGCTAACAAATTTGTGATGATAAAAATTGTGAGCATAATTTGTGAGAAAATAAATTATTATGAGACATAAACGAACAATGCACAAATAAATGTGTGAATTCATCAATTGGGGTTGTACTAAATATAAGAATTATCCTACCAACCATCCATTGGGGATAAAATGAGACTTGTGCGGTAGATATCTTCGGGACTAAATACATGAGAATATTTTGCCGAGATGATTCTTGAATGTGCCTAACCATCTTTCAGGTTAAGAATCATAGAACCCAAGCATCAGTCGGAGTAAGGATAATTTTGCTCAAGCATTTGTTGGGTCTAAAGTGTTGTAGCATGCTCAACTATTCATTGGAATATGAATAAACTAAGTGGTGCCTGGCTAGTCCGTCGGGGTAAAGTCGTAAAGTTCCTGGTAAATACGGCGAGCGATCTGTGCTCAAGTATTAACAAGATTCCCAAGAGTTTAAGATTATTTCCGAGCATCCGTCGGGACTGAATCTTGTACCTGTGGAAGTTAATAAATTATCCGACCATCTGTTGAGGCTAAATCAAATAAGAGTTATCATGAGAATGATTCGTTCAGTAAAGTATATATGATATGCATCCGCTGACCATTTGCTGAGGAAAAAATTTCATAGTAGTGTATGAATGTAATGAATGATCCAATGATTTTTATGATAAAAATCCCACTGAGATAACCGTGCCCGAGAATCCGTCAGCGCCGAACTAAATAACCAATAATCTCCTTCTGGCGAGATTAAATTGTTGTAGCTAGATGACAATATTGAAAATTAAAATGATCGAATAAATTACATGAGTGCTCTATAAGTGCGCCCCACTATTTATGTGAACAAAATAATTTGTAATAAGGTCACATAAAAAGTGCCAACTAAAATCATTGTAACAATTGTAATAAAATCACATGGTCCCTTAAAATTTTTTTAGAGAGAACCAAGTAGTGCAAAAATTAGTCAAATATATCTCAAATGTAAGACATAGGTTTGTGTAGAACTTTTGAGAAATTGTGTGAATTCCAAACACATAATGTAAGATGGTTTCAAATTTCTATTTCCACATAAAGATGTGAAGTAAGATAAAGTAGGGAGATGGGCCAATGCAAATTGTTCTCTAGTAAAGTTAAATTGGTCTGAAACCTAAGCCCAAATTCATCTCATCCATGTTAATCAACGCACAGGGCGTGTTGAACTGAAGGACGTGCTCGTCTTCGCCGCCGACCAGTGATTTGGTCGCGGTGATCTCCTCCGAGCTCGTCACTGTGGCACACTGTTCGCCGACCTCGCATGGTGGTTCAAATCACTGGTTGTGCTCTGTCAAATGTGTATTCAGGTCATAGGGGAGATCTATTATCAGGTCGTCCTCATCGTGGATGCCAACCAGGAAAGACGTTGCAGATGAGAATCATCCCCAGAGAAATTATGCTCTGCGCTCTTATCTTTTATTGCCGATGTGTGATAATTATAGTTTCAAATACGTCGCCGACCATTGGGGACTACTCGGTAATCATAGGTGATGTCCTCCTCTTCGCAAAGGTATGCTGACCAGCAGGGATGGAGCCGATTGGAGCTGCTCGACCAGGAAGGTTGCAGGTCGGAGAGTCACCAGAGTGGAAACCAAAAAATTTACTGGTGCTCGATCGAAGACACTATTGTGCTAATCCAAATGCATTCGTTCTACCGAGAGCCAAACCACTGTTTCGTGGTGAATGAATTTTTTGAGGTCGAACACCCAACGATGGATGGTTAGATTTTTGAAATTAAATTGGATGCTACCTCCATGGGTTAGTGATGATGGTCGTGGAAAAGAGTTCGGTGATCACCGACTACCAGGGGTCCGGTAGCATAGCCGAGGCTCTCTTCTTCGCATGGGGGTTAGCCGACCAGCAAGGACAGAGTTAGTGATGATGAAACTTTGGTTTGGTTGTATATTTTCTATATGGGTTTGCCAACATAAATAGAAAAACCACACAGCGTGTGGTCAATCGTTAACTGGAGGAGGGATTGTTGGTCGGTGTGGTCGTGTTCCCAGTAGTAGGCATATACATCACCTGCTCTTGGTTGGATGACAGCCTCAAATGACAGGTCAAAGATAACCTTAGTCGTAGAGAATCCATAGCCCGAGTAAATCCTGTATATCTCATCTCAGAATAAATTGTGTGAATGGAGATGTAAATCTTGAACTTCTCGTGTGACCAGAACCAGTATATCTTTGTCAAAAATATCTTCTTGAAAGAAAATCATCAAATATGTTTGTAACGATGTGGTCAACATCTCTATGAGAGAGGGCCGCTTTAAACGTTTATATCCTGCCACAAAATCTGGGATATGGAAATCATAATATATGATGTAACCTAGAAAATAACGTGTATACCCAGGAAAAACATCAAAAGAATCCATATTTCTAAGGATTCGCACAAAACTTCTTGGATATGAAACTCAATGTTGTGCAAATTCATAAATGAGGATTAATTCAACACAATATTTATGAATATAAACGTATGAGAATCATTGTCGAACGAAAAGATGTCTGCATAAAATATATTGTTTAAATGCAAAGAAAGAAAAAATTTAGCTCTTGATGTGGTTTTGTGCGTTTAAGTCACTGCATCGCAACGTAAATCTTTGTCTCATCAACAAGAAGGAAGGACTTTTTGTGTCGATTCCCACAGACGGCGCCAATTGTGTGGTCAAAAAATCTACCCGTAGGGGGGTGCCCATTTATCACGATGCACGTATAAAAAATAAATATGAGAGAGATAAAGATTTACGTGATTCGACCATGAATGACCTACGTCCAGAGCACTACTGTTGCGTTCCATTAGAATCATGAAAGAGTTTACAATAATGTGTTTCTCTAGCTTCTCATCCCCCTTTCACAATGGGGGGCGTCCCCTTTATATAGAGTTAGGGGTTACATTAGGGTTACATTTGGATAAGATTCTGCTCCTCGGTCTTCTAGTTTATCAAGGACTCTAATCGTCCTTATCTTGTGGAGCGTCTGTTGCTCGCCATCTTGACTGATGTGCTCACCACGTGTCCTGCTATTTAGGTAGGTATATTTATTGCCCCCACAATGTTATTTTTAAAATAGTTGTTTTTAATAATTATTATTAAAATGTTACTAAATCATTTTAAATAGTTAATTTTATTTAAAAAAATTATTTAAAAAATTATAAAACACTTTTTTATTTAAAAAAATTACAAATAGTTAAAATAATAGTTATTTAAAAAAAATTATTATAATAAAACGGTTATTTAAAAAACATTTAATTAACTTTTTTTAAAATAACTATTCCTTTAATAAAAGTTTTTTTAAATAACAATTACTTTTAAATAAATTATTTTTTAAATAGCTATTTTTTTAATAACACTTTTTAAAAATAAATATTATTTTTATTATTTTAAAAAAACGTTATTTAAAACTTGAGTTATTTAAAGAAAGGTATTTTTTTAAATAGGCTAATTTAAAAAAAACGTTATTCAAAACTATTTTTATAAAACAAATTTATTTGGTATTTTTTTTATTAATAAAGAATAATTTTTAACTTATTGTTGATATAAAAATTAATCAGCAGACGTGGACCAGTTATATGAAGACACGTGTCATCCAGCGCGGCACAAGTTCAAGTATCGAGCTACTTAGAGTACCGAGCTACTCAACGTACCGAGCTACCTAGCATACCGAGCAACTCGTTGTGAAGACTAAACGACCAAGACAGATTTGATGTTTAATGTATTTACAATCATTCCTTATCATGTACGGATGAATACGCCTATTCAATAAAGGCTTATTATCCATTCACATTGACAACCCAAGGGCTATAAATACATTGTAATACCTTCATGGTTGGGTAAGCAATCATAAGCAAGCATAATCGAGATCAAGGCAGGACACCCAGTAATACAAAACAGTGGACGTAGGCCATTTTCCTTAAGGTTGAACCACTTTAAAAATCTCTTGTCTTATTTCTTTATTCATATTTATCCGTGATTAATTAATTATATCAAATATAGTTTTTTACATCAACAGATTGGCGCCGTCTGTGGGAATGACTATACATAGCGTTTTTCACTAAAAAACTCATCATAAATGGCTGATATCCCAGAATCTAGCATAGGAATAATGAAGGGAATCCTCCTAACCCTTTTGCCCTTCCAAATGCAAATGACATCACAAGAATCTTGGCAAACTTAGCCAGGGGATAAACGGCTATGCAGGAAACTATGCGACAGTTCATTCAGACTGTTCAAAATGAAGTATATGCTCAGTCAGGCCAACGAAGCGTTTATAGAAGCATGCATCCACCGTCTTCACAATCCAGACGTACTGAGTTCCATCATACTGAGAATTCAAGTGATCCATCCTATCACCCTAGTTTGACTTCTCCTATAAGAATTTTGAATTCTCATGAAAATGTAACTCTAACTTCAGAGGGAACAAGCGCTCTGGAAAGGTTGAGCAGAGTTTATCCCTTCGACCATTTGGGCCCTAGGAGGAACAGAAATCCTCCGCAAATTGCGTCGATAAATTCTCAATGGCCAAATGATTTAAGGGAAGGCTCTTCCCAATCACACCCAAACCCCAGACCTGCATTTTACAAAGAAAGATCCCAAGAGGATAATTATGCGCGATTTGTCGCTCGGGTAAACATAAATAGATCAGGGGCTGAGAATGATGCATGGAAAGGATCTATTCAGAGATTGGCAGACAGGTTAGGGGAGATGGTTAAGGCCAAAAACCCTCTCCAAAGAACCTTTATCAAAGGATCTCCATTTGTACAGGCAATTGTGGATTTTTTTACACCATGAAAGTTCAAGGCTCCCGTGGTCACACCGAAGTATGATGAAAAAACCGATCATGTTCTCCACATAGAGCAATACCAAGCTACAACATATATTTATGGAGTCCCAGATGAAATGAGGTGCAGGGCATTCTCAGGAACTATTACCGAATCTTCTCAGATATGGTACAACAGCCTTCCTCGGGGCAGATTGCAACCTTCCATCAACTGGCAGAGCTCTTTATAGGAAATTTCTATTTTGGTGCAAAACCAGTTAAAAGGGTAGCACATCTGTTGAGTGTTAGGCAAAAAGAAGGAGAAATTACCAGGGACTATATCACTCGTTTTAACAACGAGAAACTGGAGGTCATAGACTATGAGGAAAAGACAGCCATTACAGCTCTCATGAGTGGTCTTTTTCCAGACAAACTGTATTACACTTTGGCCAAGGATCCCCCCAAATCCCTGGTTGAATTGATGGCTAAAGTAACCAAAATTATGATTGCCGAGGAGGTTATGACTGCGAAGAAGATGTGACACCCCGACTAATTAAATACCGGGTAGCTACTCCTGTATTAAATTAATACAAAATGCCAAGTTGGTTCAGTTCATAGCATCACTGTCGAAAACATTTTTAATAATTACTAACCACCTAGTATTTAAAAAGTGAGTTGTTAATTTTAATTAAATCCGATTAACAAGAAAGTAGATAAGAAATGCTAACATAATCCACCACAATGAAACGACAAGTATAACCATGCAATAATAATGAAACTGGAGGAATACTCCTCACAACAATCCAAATACAGGAATAAACAAATACTAAGTCTGCATCACTAAATTAATTACAACCCAGAATTCTGAAATAAATGAATAAATAAAGTATCTCTAAAAGGAAATAAGGCGACATGCCCAACATATGAGGAAAGCTGATAATAAGGAGTCAAGATCGAAAGTGGAGGCGTCTACTGACAAGATCCTGTAACTTCCACATAATCTACAATACGTCACCTGAATGGAACTCCTATTCTTGGTGTCCTTGTGGCTGGACACCTAAAAGGTTTTTACAAGAAAATATATTTGAAAGCAAACGGGTCAGAGCCCGATTGTGGAAAACAGTTTAAAATATAACAAGTGTTTTAATGACAATAAAACAATGAATGCAAAATACATGTTAGGACGTGCTCTCACATGAAATACTCACCTCTCGACTATTTGTGCACTCCTAACGTACCCGTACCCATTCTAGTGATTCTCATATCTAACTAGTTCTAAATAAATTCTAACATTTCTATACGATTCACGCTTTAATTCGAACATCATCAATTAAATAGAGAGCTTTACAATAATTCTTGGTTTCCCAATTATTAGCAGTACTAATATACTAGATATCATCCTTTTTATCTTTACCTAACGTTGCTATAATTATACTCACATTTAATCATGACAGTTTATTTCAGTTAATAGTATATCATTCTCATCATAAATATACATTACTAGCAACCCGAGACTAAGCTGCGGTGCACACATACTCTGCTATCCAATCCCGGTACCTCACATATATAAGGACCACATATTCCGAATCTCTCAGGAATCGTTTACAATAAACAACAATCACAAACAATGGAGGCGAACATAGTTCACATCACATGGGTCACGCACATACCTACGCTCCCATGATCAACAGACTTATTAACTTCTCAATAAGTCCTTCTCTGACCTATGTCCTCGAGGTACCAATCTAAATCCCCCCGTAGGCACACAAAGATTAGATGGCCCTAATCGAATGCAAACCTCACATAATAGCAAGTACGGTAGGTATGTTATACACATAAAACCACATATACTAAGCATTCGCACATCTTAGATATACCGTATTTTTAATATAGGTATACTTCTCGTTTTTATACCATCATTTAATGTTATACGATCACAAGTCCCCGATTTGTATATTAACATCATCAACCCTTCTCACGTCATAATTAGATACTCGTTTCCTACTCCACAATTGACATTCAATTTTATTATAAGGTTCTAAGTTCTACTCCTCAAATTACCCCAATCCTCACAATTATACCCACTAATCAATAAGGGAAGGTTAATACTCCAATTAAATAAGTCTACGAAACGTTTGAAATGAAATCAGGCCAAAAAGCCATTCTGTCAGCTCGTTAGAAATCTCGTTCGAACGAGGTCGTTCGAAAAAGTTCATTCGAATGAAAGTCTTCGAACGAACTACAAACTCGTTAGAAGGGACACTGCCATCTCGTTAGAAGCTCGTTCAAACGACCTGGGCAGGTCTTCTAACGAGATGGCAGTTTCAGCCCAGAAATTCTCTACTTCGTTTTTCTCAATCTTTATCTTCTCTAAACTCATCCTAAGATCATCCCAATGGTATTTTAACGTTATTAAACTACTCTAAGTCCTCCTAGGTCACTCTTTAACATATATATTGGGTCATTACTTCCTAAATTAACATATAATCATCAAAATTCCCAAAACTTGTCCCAAACCCTATAATCATGAACCCAGAATTTAATGACTACAATTTCTCCTTATCAATCCGTTTTCACATCATCAAAAGTTATATTTTGTATATGAAATTCATCCAATAAAATTCTACATGCAATCCCTATATCATATTATGAATCCTACCTCCATTTTCATGGGTTTTCATCAAACTTCCAATATAAGACAACTATTCAATTCTAAGCATGGAAGAAACATTCGCTTGAAATTAATGTAATTAAACCACTTGCCTTAGATGTTCTGATTTGATGTTGAAGGTTGAAGGTTGATCTCTCCCCTTTTCTCTACAGAATTCTCCCAAAGATGGTGATGGTGGTTATGGGTTTTCTTTTGGAACCTCTTCCAACTCTTCCTATAACTCCCGTAGCCCTCTAACTTGCCAAATGCTGATAATGGGCTTAGTGGGTTCTTTTCTAATATAAAAATAATCTCTAAAATTCGTGGGTTTTAATTTTCCTATTTTTAAAATTACCAAACTACCTTTTTGGGTTGCCGGTATGGCCTCAAAATGCTCTGAAACCCAAACTAAACCCCGGCTAGTGTTTTCTGACTATTTCGACCCTTCCGAACGCGTTGGCGCACTCAAAATGACCATTCGGTTGATAAAAATAATATTTACTTTTTAATTCAAATAATTACGTTCCTGGCGCGACTGACATGCGCGTCCCAACTAAATTTTCCAAATTAATTTAAATATCATCAATACTCATGTATTACCATACATACTCGGAAACAATAAATTTTAACATCATGATCAAATACCAACTCACATCTCGTTAGTATTTATACCCGAATTAATTTCCAATTAATTCTCATTTAATTTCATTAATCCCTTAAATAAAAATATCACTAAAATTACAGGGTATTACAGAAGAATGCTGAGGCAAAGGCAGAGGCTAAAGTTGAAGGCAAATCGGAGAGGAAAGGTCACAAGCATAACGGTGGGAGCGATAAAGCCAAAGAAAAGTTGGAGCACTTGAGGAAGTATACAAATTATACTCTCTTAAAGGTGGATATAAATCAAGTTCTGGAGGAAATTAAGAATAGCGGGGAATTGAATTGGCCAGAAAAACTGAGGTCAGCTCTTGAAAGGAGGGATAAATCCAAGTATTGCAAGTTCCATAAGGATCATGGTCACACAACTAAGCAGTGTGTAGCTCTCCAAAATGAGATAAAGGCACTCATTAGACGAGGAAAGTTGAACAAGTATGTTGATCGCCAGAATGGTGGGAGGACGAATAACAGAGCTCGACAGAGGACCAAATCTCCTTACCGACCAAGAGACGATAATAAAGGGGATCATGAAGATAACCCTAAAGATGACTCCGATCTCCCCAAAAAGCCAAGACAACCAGAGTATGAGGTATTTTTAATTCTTTTGGTTCATTCGATTGTAAAATGATTACAGGTGGAGACACAGGAAGGGGTGATCATATCGCGGAAAGGAAAGCTTACATCAATGAGGCTCAAGCTTATTCCTATATACAGCGGATAAATTTGGTAGAAGAATACCACCCGAGGAAGGTTAGCAAAGATAAGATGGTCATTGGTTTTTCCAAAAATGATCTGGAAGGCATTTTGTATCCTCATGATGATCCCCTGGTGATCAAAATGAGAATGAAGGATGTAATCATTTCAAGGGTGTTGGTGGATAATGGTAGCTCGACAGACATCATGTTCTACCCTTGCTTCGATAGTTTGAACCTGAAACTTGGGTCAGTTGGAGCCGTATCACAGGCCCCCTATTGGATTTTCAGGAGAAAAAGTTTTTCCACTTGGAACGATCAAGTTAGACATATTAATTGGTACTTGTCCAGCTTGCAGATCAGAGAGGGTGCGTTTCTTCGTGATGGATAAAAATGTCCAGTCAGGCTACAATATAATCATGGGGATAGTAGGTTTGAAAAAGTTTAAATCAGTTTCATCCATTGTACATTAATGTTTAAAGTTCTCGACTAACTTTGGGGTTGGAATTATGAATGACGATTAAAAAGTAGCTCGGGAATGCTACTACTCATCTGCCGAGCAAGAAGAATTGGAGAATTCTAGGAAAAAAAATAACCACTTATCAAGGTGATGAATCTGATGAGTCTGAGATTGAAATCTTAGACCTAAGAGGTGAAACGGAACTCGTTAAGGGCCAAGTAATGGAGGCAACAGAAAGTATTATTCTAGATGACGAGCAACCAGAAAGAATAACTCAGATTGGTGCTTCACTTGATCCAGTATTGAAGCAAGAGCTGGTGGCATTTTTGAAGCACAGAAAACAAGTATTTGCTTGGAGTCATGAATATATGCCAGGGATAGACCCAACTTTCTTATGTCACGAGCTCAATGTCAACAAGGAGATCAAACTAGTGAAGCAAAGAAGAAGAGTCTTTAGCCCGGATAAGAACCAGACTATTCAAGAAGAAGTGGAAAAGCTACAAAAAGATTCTTTCATCGAAGATGTGAAATATCCAAATTGGATGGCTAATGTTTTGATGGTTAAGAAAAATAATAATAAGTGGAGAATGTGTGTGGAATTCACAGACCTGAATAAAGCTTGCCCAAAAGATCATTTCCCTCTGCCCAGGATAGATCAACTGGTAGACGCAACTTAGGGGCATGAGCTTCTAAGCTTCATGGATGCCTATTTTGGATATAATCAAATTAAAATGAAACTAGAAGACAGGAAAAATACGTCTTTCATTACCCCACGAGGAACATATTGTTACAATGTTATGCCTTTTGGTATTAAAAATGCAGTTACTATATATCAGCGGCTGGTGAATAAGGTGTTTGCGGAGTAGATTGGCAAAAATATGGAGGTGTACGTCGATGACATGTTGACCAAAAGTAAGAAAGCTACTGACCATATAGCTGATTTGAGCCAAACATTTGACTAGTTGGAGAAGTACCAGATGGAGCTAAACCCGACCAAGTGCATTTTTAGCGTACAAGAAGTCATGTTCCTCGGGTATATTATGAATTAAAGAGGTATTAAAGCAAATCCTGACAAGATAAAAGCCTTGCTAGAGTTACAATCTCCAACCACCAAGAAGGAAGTGCAAAGCCTTACGGGGCGTGTGGCAACTCTCAACAGATTCGTCTCCCAAGCCACTGATAGACGTCTTCCATTCTTCAAGGTGCTCAGAAAGACCTTTGAGTGGAACGATAAATGTGAGCAGTCATTTCTAGAATTGAAGAGATACTTGGGAATGCCTCCTTTATTGTCCAGGCCAGTGGCAGAGGAAAAATTATACTTGTACTTAAATGTTTTAGAAAGTGCAGTCAGTTCATCCTTGATAAGAATAGAAGGTGGAGTGCAAAAACCAATTTATTATACTAGCAAGGCATTCAGGGGAGCAGAAGTCAGGGACCCAAAACTGGAGAAGTGGGCATTTGTATTGATTGAAGCGAGCAGGAGAATGAAATCATATTTTGATGCCCATACAATAGTGGTACATATTGATATGCCACTCAGACATGCTTTACATGAGCCCAAAAAGTCTGAAAGATTGATGTATTGGGCTGTGGAGTTAAGGGAGTACGACATTATCTATGAGCCGAGATCCTCTCTCAAAGGACAGGCAATGGAGGATTTTATTGATGAGTTTACCTACCCAGATGTCTTTGACCAACAGGGGGCTAATGTTGCGCAACTAAAGGATGCAAAAGGACCAATAAAAATTATCCTTGATCAACTCCTAGCAGTAGAATTTCCAGAAGGGGTGGCCTCCGATCAACTAGAATCTTCTGGTAAGGGGCAAGAGTTGAAGGAGAAGTATGAAAAAAGGAAAAATAAGATATTTCATCAAGGGACTTTGTCAGACCAAGGGTTTGATGATAATATCCCTATATGGAATTTATATGTTGATGGTTCTTCGTGTAAAACATGTTGTGGAGCTGGAATTATTCCCAATAGTCCAGATGGAATAGACATAGAATATGCTATGCGTTTCTAATTCCAGACTTCCAATAATGAAGCTGAGTATGAAGCCATGATTGTGGGCCTTAATTTAGCTAAATCATTGAATGCATAGCAAGTTGTGGTGTTCAGTGATTCACAACTAGTGGTAAATCAGATGCTACGTCTTTATGAAACAAAAGGGGAGTTTATGTCAAGGTATTTAACTAAAGCTATACATATTGTATCCAACTTGGAAGCTGTTCAAGTAATTAGAATACCAAGACTGGAGAATGCAAGGGTAGATGCACTTGCTTGGTTAGCCTCAGCTACGCGCACCGAGCTACGAAGAACAATCCCCATTGAAGTACTTACAAGTAGAAGTATTAATGATGATTTGATGGTGAATTTTATCACCTTGGATATGGGACCATCCTGGATAGATCCCATCAGGTCTTATATTGAAGAAGTTACTTTGCCAGCCAACCTACTTGCAGCCAAGAGGTTGAAGTACAAGGCTTCCAGATATGTTTTGAACAATGGAGTTCTGTATAGGAGAGGCGTGATAGCTGGTTTGCAAAGGTGTGTTCATCAAGCAGAAGTTAAAGATCTAATAGAGGAAATTCATGAAGGATCTTATGGAGCTCATGTAGCAGGTAGAACTCTTTTACAGAGAATAAATATGCAGGGGTATTACTGGTCAATAATGTGCGCTGATTGTATAACTTATGTTTAGAAATGCGACAAGTGTCAGCGATTTTCTACTATACAAAGAACTCCTCAGGCACTGGTAACACCAATCACTTCATCTTGGCCATTCACTATATCGGGAATAGATTTAGTTGGGCCACTGCCAACTATAAGAGGACGATTCAAATATCTGGTGGTAGCTATTGATTATTTCACAAAATGGGTGGAAGTTGAACCTCTCATCGATATGGCTTACGAAAGGGTCTATCAATTCATATGGAAGAATATTATTTACAGATATGGTTTACGTCATGCTTTTATCACCGATCACGGTACCCAATTTGACAATGATAAATTCGCAGCGTACTGTCTACGGTCCAAAATTCAAAAGATCCATTCTGCTCCAGGTCATCCCCAAAGTAATGGGCAAACCGAGGTGACGAACATAACTCTACTGAATGGGTTCAAGAAGAGATTAGATAATGCTAAAGGGAATTGGATCAACGAGTTGCACTCAATGTTACGGGCTTACCAAACAACTCCCCGAACAACAACTAGAGAATCTCCTTACATGTTGGCTTTTGTGAGTGAAGCAGTGATACCTGCCGAACTCGGATTACCTACTCATAGGGTGCTTAACTTCAATTCTCCAATAAGTGATTTGATGTGACGCTTGGACTTGGACATGCTCGAAGAAGTCAGAGAAGATGCAGCGATCCGCAATGCAGCTTATCAACAATGGACTGCCATGTTCTATAATAAAAGGGTCAAGAAATGTGATTTTAAGGAAGGTGATTACATGATCAAGAAAGTAATTCAAAAGCATAATAAGTTAGAGGCCAATTGGCATGGACCCTATCGTATCACAACTATTGTTCGACCTGACTCTTACAGAATAGAAACTCTTGAAGGGGAAGAATTAAAAAATGCCCGGAATGCAGAGCACCTGCGCAAATACTACTAGTAATGTAACTGCCCATGTACAAATTATTTCAGTATGAATGAAAATGATGATTTTCCCTTTCGTTGTTTTATTTTTTTTCGGAGTACTAGTGCTACACACTACATTTAAGGCCAACAAAGTTGGTCGAAATCAGCATAAACACCAACGCAGTTGGTCGACATCAACAACCACAAACTAAAAGTTGGTTGGCATCAATTTACATACCAACAACATTGGTAAAACAATCGAGCAAGGCAAGGCCTGTTTGATTACGGGTGACCCAAGCGGCATCTAAACTAGGCAAGAAGATGGGTAAATATCCACTGCCTAGGAACCATGGAAATTATTTACTTCAATGATTATTACAACTGAGCAGGAACATGTGATAAAAATAATTCCATTGCTTAGGCACTTATGGGTGATAAGTCACTACTACTAGGCAAACACATGGGGCAAAAGTTCCATTATCTAGGCAATCAAATCAACAAAGGGCAAAGTGTCCCTTCATATATATATATATATATATATATATATATATATATATATATATATATATATTCAATGACTGGAAAGTAAAGTACAACACCACTATAGTTGATTAAGATTGATAGAATAAATATCATGTGATTATTTTATCTCCAAGGAAATAAAATTACAAAAAGATGATTTTTTTTCTTCATTCACACCAACAATACAATTAGTCTATTCTATTGGTTTCTTTCCTTCATATTTAGATACAGGATTCATTCCAACTGGAGGGTCATATAAAGCAAAAGAAGAATTGATAAAGTTTAAATCCTGCAGCATTCAGGTATTGCTCTTACTTGGTCGGTCAGGCACATGTGGAGGTCGATATATCTCTAAATCTTCATGAAGATTGTAGTCACCAAGGTATTTGGAGATCAAACACTGAGGAATAGAGCTAACTGGAATCCATCTAACATCTAGTTTGAATGGAGGTACTGGCAGATCAAGTAATCTAGGGTCACACCAATCCCACAGTTCCATTCCTTGCTTAACTTTCATCACAGTTAGAGCATTCATCAATCCATATTTATACCCCTCATTGTTTGATGTTTCAACCTGGCATCAAGATGATATAAAGCTTCATTGTATCCCTCCATCCAAAACTCTCTAGGCTGCTTGTGAAACTGATAAGTTAATCGTTCAACATGTTGATGAAGCCTCTTCACCACACTTTCTTTATTCTGCAGTGCAGAACTTTGATTGGAAAGTTGCTCGGTAAGAGTTTGAATTTTCTGGAACATCGTAGTCAAAACTTGATTTTTTTCCTTCAGTTGAGTAGCTTAATTTTCTAAGGCTTATTGAGTTCTAGTCTCTTCAATGCTACTCCGACCAGCTTTTATTCTACCTCAGGAAGTGGATGCAAGTCTGACTCATTTTAAAGCTTCTAATGCTTTTCTTAATGAAGCATTCCCAGACTCCAAAAAGGAAAAACCTTCATCATTAACTGGGACCAGAGCTACAGAGGAAGAAGCAGATTTTAGCTGTCTCAGTTTTTCTCTTAAAGTAATATTTTCTTCCTCCAGTAACTTAACAATGTTTCTATGTTCTTTAATTTCAAGTTTTAGCACACTCTCCCTTTTATTATGGGCTGAGATAAATTTGTCATAACCCAATCATCGCTCAACTGTTGGTACTTCTTCTCATAACCTTCATGAAGAAGAGCAATGGCTTCCTCGTGTTGAAGCTGAAGTTCATCAATCATTCCTTAAAGATCTTCAATAATTTCCTAGTAAGCTACGTTATTTGCTACTGCCCCATTAAGTAAACATTTTAAATACTGATAAGCCTCAATTACTCGTTCATAGGCATCAGATCCAAGAATATCAATTATTTATGCTTAAGTGAAATATGCACGACCATCTTTGAAGTAATATGTACATTTCTTCATCAACTCTGTGTCATGAGCTGACAACGGTTCCATCCTGGCAATAAACTAGCAAGGAAAAGTAAATACAGATCAACAATAAGACAACTATATTGAACAGTAAAGGAGAAATTCAAAATAAGTAACAAGCCCATTTCATTGATCATAATAGAGGAGGGTACAACCAAAAGTACAAAACAAAGGGAAAACAGAGGAAAGCAAAAAATTTCCAAACAACATTATACCTTCTCCTTATTCCCCACTACATCTTTGGCTGATTTAGAAGAAATAATTGATTGCTAAAGTTGCTCGGAGGGCAGCTGCAGTTGTTTGAAAGAGGTTGTTGTCTGTTGGACTTACTTGGAGGATTGAGGGATAGTGGCAACAGGTTTTTGTTCTACTATCATCAAAGAAGATTAATCAGATCCAACTTCATCTTCTTCTTCTTCTTCTTCTTTAGTAGCAAGAGGTGGGTCATGAACATATTTATGAAATAATTCAGAGTCTTCAACAACGTTCAACTCCTTCAACGTTGTAACCCATCTATCCCTAAAGAACTTCAAACCGTCATACTCAATTTGAGCAGAGGCATCTGTCAGAGCTTTGTTCCACCCTTTGTCCCTGCTAGAGCTAAAAGACTTCTTCACAGTAGACCTCCTCTTCGTCCTTTTCGAGGAAACATTCTCTCTAAGTTGATCTTTAACAGATTTAACTTTCTGTTCAAGCTCTTTCTTACGTCGTGTAGCCTCTTTAAGCTTGCCCTCAACTTCTTCCTTACTCATAATGGTAACCTTCAATTTCTCCTTTGTATCCTTGGAAACATCCACAGCTCTCTGCCGAGCTAAATCAGCCTCCTTTACAGCATCCACGGCTTTTATTAAGCTATCTCAGCAGTCTTAATTTTATTCTCCCAAGCAGTTTTGTCATCCTCATACTTTTATCGGGACTCTTCCAAATATTTTGATAATCCAGCAAGGGCTTCTTCTACTTTACTGGAAGAGGAAGCAACTTTAATAGTTTCATCCTTCTTCAGGATATTATTGAAATACACCAAAAACTGCAACAAGAAGAGAAACTCAAGTTAGAATATAAAAATTGAAAATATAATTGAAATGACAGGTATAATGACACTTACTGATGCAAGGTGTTGGGTTGCCAAGTCAGTGACTTTCCCCCAAGGAGTAGAACTCTCAGCAGCTCTATGATCAGGAAGAGTTCCAGACCAGATTAATTTCTTGGCCAAGCCAGGAGTAATGAAGGCTGGAGAATCCGTTCTCAAAGGAGGTAGTCAACCCTAGCAGGTTGAGAAGCAATATCAACGGTCTTCTCAACAAGACCCCTTTTCAATCTTCTCAAAGGAGCAGCTTCAATCAAAGGTGCTATCTCTTTTTGAATAATAATAACCTCTTCAATCAAATGTGCTGCCTCTTTTAGAGCAACATGGGGCTTCTTGATGACCTCCTTGACAGTTGTGATGGCTTCCCCAGATGGAGCAATATCCTTTTTCTTAGTCCCTTCAGCTCGGACATCGTCTTTGATCTTTTTTCCCCTATCAGCACCAGGGATAATCTTGGCAAAGATATCGGGCATTCTTTTCTTCTTCGTCATCAAATCAGTAATAGAGGTGGACAAATCAAAAGAAGATTCTTCAACAGCTGAAGAAGATGCTGGAGCCTGCTCAAGACCAATCACCAAAGGAGGAGCAGTAGGACGAGCAATAAAAGAGGTGCTGGTGTTCTTATATTGTAATAAATAGAAGGCAGCTCTCACGTGCTCCCCAGCAACTGATTGATGCAAATCTCAGATAAATTTCAAATCTTTTGTAGTGATATCACTCTCTTTGGGGGGTTTTCTTTTACTGTCAAGTGAAAAACAAAAAGTAAAAGTCAGTGACATATTTTATCAAACAAAAATAGAGCTAGTTTGAAAAACAAACAACCTATCCCATTGCCATAAGGTTGACATCTGGGACCTTGGTACACGTCTTTCCCTTTTAATGGGAGGTGTTGCCAATTTTTCATCACAATCCCATGTTCAAAATAATCTTTGTTGGAATCAGAGATATTGGCCACTAATGATCTATTAGAATACCTAGTTTTTAAATAAAAAGTAGTATCACTAGTGACCCATTTATAACCAAACATAATTTCACGAATCCCAAGATGAGTTTCATGAATTTGATTCAGCCTATGTATGCCATTAACTACCCTACATGTATTTGGAACTACTTTTACAGGTACAATATCAAAATATTGGTAGAATTCCAAGCACATGGGATTAGGCAAGAAAGAAAAACCACATTCTGCTACAAAAATAGAGGGAAACCAGTGTCCCTCAGCTAAAGAAAATAAATCAGAAGGACAAGCAAGTTCTTCCAAGACAACCCAAGAAGGAATTTCAAAATCGACTCTAAACTTATCTAACGACACGATAAGGTAAACCATAATGACTAAAACAAAGAAAGAAGAATGAAGGAATAAATTCTTACAGAAAATTAAGAAAACAGCTAAGGCAGATGACAGAAAGAACAATCGTAAGAAGAAAAGCGAGAAAACAAAGAGTTTGGGAATCTAGATGGCAAAAAGTGGAAGACAATTGGATTTTACCACTTTTATATACACTGCCTTGGAAAACAAGAAAAGTAATGATCACAAGTGACAACGGTTGCATTTTCGGTGGCTAATCAAGGGAAAAAGACGCAAGTACCCAAGCGTTTGCCGAAAATTCAAAATATTTACATATTTGCCACTTCGCGCTCAAAACTGTTACGTAAAATGGAAATTTTTTACAAGTGTTGAAGGTCTGCAATTAATCAAAACGAGAGAAATATGCCCGAGCAACTTTTTGGGTAAATGTTCCACATTCTCACATCCAACCTCGACTATGAAACATTGGGGGCTTATGTTGATACAAAAATTAGTCAGCATGTATGGACCAGTTATATGAAGACACGTGTCATCCAGCGCGGCACAAGTTCAAGTACTGAGCTACTTAGAGTACCGATCTACTCAACGTACCGAGCTACCTAGCATACCGAGCAACTCGTTGGGAAGACTAAACGACCAAGACAAATCCAATGTTTAATGTATTTACAATCATTCCTTATCATGTACGAATGAATACGCCTATTCAATAAAGTCTTATTAACCATTCACATTGACATCCCAAAGGCTATAAATACATTGTAATACCCTAATGGCAGGGTAAGCAATCATAAGCAAGCATAATCGAGATCAAGGCAGGACACCCAGTAATACAAAACAGTGGACGTAGGCCATTTTCCTTAAGGCTGAACCACTTCAAAAATCTCTTATCTTATTTCTTTATTTATATTTATCTGTGATTAATTAATTAGATCAAATCTAGCTTTTTACATCAACACTTATTTTGTAAATAAATATACATATTAATGTATTTATAATATAAGATATATAGATATATGTAAGGTATAAAAAATATAGTGGATAAGTATAATAAATGGGGGAAAATGGTCATTTGACCCATAACAAATAGAAGCCAGCGGTCAACTGACGATTTTCATTAGAAATGACAGTCAAAGAGAAATATTGTAAAGTAGCGTACCTCACCCCCATAATACGAAGAATTATTGTACCCGAAACTGTAAAAGACCCTTTTGTCTTTGTTTATAAATTAGAATAATTATAGAACGATAGGATTCGAACATAATTTGATATACACACTTCTATGTCGCACTCTTATTAGCTCGTGTTTGGGCCCCACTGTTGTGAGGCCTGTGTGGAGCTCACACACGAACCAATTCAAATGCGACACATCATTGTCTCTACTAAATTATGTTTGAATCTTATGTCGCTCCAAAAGTACTCTATGATTAAGAGTGTAATGATATTTTTAATTATTGTGTTTTATTGTAGGTGTATGTAATTTTCTAGGAGTATAAATTGAGTATTAAGTAATATTTTTTTGAAGCCAGTGCCATTTACTTATTGGACAAAATAATAAGTTTGATACATAGGATGTATAGTCGACATTTCACGTTAATGTTCTAAACTAAAATTTGACGGTCGACTTGATTGCACCAATTTTTAAAATGCAAGGGTAACATTTAACTTTTAATACATCGAGTCAAAAATTAAAATTATCCCTAAACTTCAGGGTTAAATTTTATTTTTCCTAGTTTTTATAATAGTTTCTTATTGAATTAATGTTATTTAGCCTGTGTTTTAAGTTAAAATAGGGTTAATTATACTTTGACCATTCGAACTTTACCCTCACTTTCACTTTAGGGTTAAATTTGTACTTATTCCTGGTTTTTATAATAATTTCTTATTGAATCAAGGCTATTCAACACGTGTTTTAAATTAAAATAGGGTTAATTATACTTTTACCATTCAAACTTTACCCTCACTTTCACTTCAGGGTTAAATTTGTATTTTGTCCTATTTTTAATAATATTTTCTTATTTAATTAAGGTTATTTAACAATTTGACCATTCGAATTTTACCCTCACTTTCACTTCACTGCCCCCTACTTTCACTTTCTACATTAAAGTCCCAAAACTTTTTAAACAGGTCAAATTACCCCAAACTTTACCAGTGTTGGATTCTAAATGACAATTGATCATCTATGTGCCATATGAGGATATTGTGTGGCATATAATGATATTTTTTCTGAAAATACTCTCGTGTTCCATGCATATTACCAATTTTCCATCATGAACATAACTTTATTAGGGTAGGAGGTAGTTTGATCCTTTTTAAAAGGCTCAAGAGGTTTACTCTAGAATATAAAAGAATGGGCGGTGAAGTGAAATTATGGACAAAGTTTGCAGAGTCATACTATGATTAACTCATCCCAAATTTCATTTGTGTTGACTACAAAGAGATGGTAAATATGATTATTCCAAGAAAGTAACACAAATTTTCCTAATTTAGCTTTGAGTTTGAATCTTATCAAGTTGATAAAATAATTTTGTTCTTGGCTAACCAATTTTGCGCACAGAAAATATAAAGAAGGACAATGTTTCTAAAGTAGAGGAAGTATTGTCAAACTTAACCCACAAAAATTGATCAATGAATCAATATTGGTTGTATTAACAGATTCATATTACTCAGAGGAAGAAAGTAGATTCATATTACTGAGAGGGAGAAAATCCTTATTATACCTCTTATGCGATAGTAATAGAGTTTTTAATAATAATAATTGCACTATGTTTTCGTCCTTTCGTATCTCTCATCTATCATTCATTTTCATGAATCCATTTATCTAAAATGAATCTGGCATTCTTATAGACATGGTAATTGTTCAATTTCTAAATTAACATCAACACCTCTTTCACATTTTTCTCTATTTAACCAAACATTTCATGCCAAAATGGACGGGGTACCCTATTCCCTTCTCATGAATCGTCTCATATTTTTGTAATTTAATGTTTCCCTACAAAAGGAAAGGACAATGTGTTATGGCCAGATAGGGATAGTCAGAGGGTGGGTGGGTTTAGTTGGACAGTACACGGGTAACAGTCGGTTAGGGATAATAGGGTGGGGATTTTAGAGGTTTAGGACAATGGTGGGGATAATGGAAAATGGGGAGATAATGGCAATGGTTTGTGAAGAGGTGTAAGCGGGTTGGGAGACAAAGAGGGGACAAGGGGACCAATTGTTGTGACTGGAGCATGGAAAAGAAAAGAAGAAGCTAGAAGAAGGCTAAAACCATGTTTTGGGTCTTCCTTGCGACAAATTTAAGCAATGATTTTATATGAATTTGCCGTAGAGAACAATTTAACTTCATTGTAATTTTAGCATCAGTTGAAATTAAATATTAATAGTCTATTTATGTACGGACAACATGTAAGTAAAAGTTATCGTGAGATCAATTTATCCACTCATTTAGGTAGTTTCTTCCCAAAAAACTTCTTTTGTGTTACCATTCATAATCTTTTTCTTTTCTATTCTGGACATTGCATTACTTAGTTATGTTTTCGTAAATTAGTAAACATAATTTTATTCTATGAGAAACGTGACGTATGTGATAATTGATTAAATCCACAAATTTTTAATTTGGCACACTTATTTAATTAGAGTCTATTTTTAAATCAAATTAATCCAGCCCCTAAACATGCATCTAAAGTGCGTGTGTCAACCCATAAATAAATAAAGCATATGACACAAATATTTAGGAAAAATTCCCGCAGGGCAAAACCTTTTTATTTCTAGAACTTTGAAAATTTTACAAGACTATTGACTTACATACCATCTTGCATCGCCCACAAGAGTAACGCACGGTGTCTTCGTCAAACCTCCAAAGCAACGACTAGAAATCTGCAGTGGTTCACGCGCAGCTATACCACAAGGACCGCAGCCCAGAAACTCCGTAGAGACTCCCTCCACAATAGCACGCAGCTCTCGGTTGTAGAGATATCCCCACAAAGGATGAACAATCGCAAAGCTTGTGTTCTAGGGTTCCAAAAGATTCACAAAAGTAATTGGAATTTTTCTCTGTGAATTAAAAAGATGTTTGGCACATCAAAAATCGAAGTCTTGTTGTGTTTGAACTCTTAGAAATGTTTTCTCAAAGACTTGGAAAATACACCACTGAAATAGGTATATGTATAGGAAACTTGAGTCGGTGGAAAAAATCTTAGCAGATCTGTTCGTGATTATCAAATCCTGATCGGTTCGATTTTGATGCCGGATCGGTTCATTTTTAAAATCACTTTATCGGTTCGGCTTCGATCCGGGGTATACTGGTTTTGGTGCAAACCGGATCGGTTCATTTTTTAAAATGCCGGATTGGTCTAGGACGGATCGATTCGTTTTTAAAAGGACCGGATCGGTTCGGTTTATCAGAAAAAATTTCTTTTTAAAAACCTCATTTGGCTTGAAAAACTTACTTTTTTTTTTTTTATAAAAATTTCCCAATACTAAGTATGAAACTTTAAGGGACTTAAAAACAAAACTTTACCAAGTTCATTATCGTAGAGGTTATGATGTTGAAGACGCTTTGATATTCGGTTCCGTTGATGTAGATGCGATCTTGAATTTGTTCAACGGTGTAACGGCGTACGACATACATATTGACAATGGACAAAAATGTCCTTACATTCTAATATGAATATTTTATTTTTCGGTTCCTTTGTGATTGTGACTTTTGCTCAAGGGTAATAATTTATGGTTTGGGGTTAGTGTTTGACCTGACACCACATGACAAATATTGCTTAGGCATGGACATGATACAACACAAAATTTTACCTAAGATAAACATGACCCATTTAATTTACCCACCCCAACAATTAATTGTAATATCCAGTGTTTTCTACAGTTGGTTCTTTATTTTTTTACTATATTTTTATCAAATATTATAATACACCTGCGCATCGCGCAGGTTGCATGCTAGTTCCTTCTTAATAATAGCTCAGTAAGTATTAGTTGTTTTTTTATATTTTTCATTTTAATTTAGTCCGCTTTCAATTTTTTGTGGTGTTTGGCTCGATGGAGGTGGTGGTGTCAGGTTATTCTAAAATAAGGATGATTGTAGATAATGATGGGTTGGTGAATAAATTTGTATGTGTATAAATTTTATTGATTGTCGTTTTCTTAATATATATTATTTTTGAAATTAGGGTTGGCATTTGTTAGATTTATGAAACTAAATGAAGTGAGAAATAATGAGCGCATTTTCGTACAAAATATAGGAGGGGTTACGTTAAAATACTAATTAAATCAGTTTTATAATGGAAAGTAACATATGTCGCGTTTTGGGAGTTATGTTGAGTTTTTTTTTATCTTTCACGAGGTTATTTTAAAATACGACATGATTAAAAACGGTTGTTGGAATATCATTAGTTCCTTTGTTCAGTGTTAGGGACCGAATAAGCAATTGTTGGGTCTCCCACAGCTGTGTGTCGATGGCTTAGATAATCCAAACTATATGTACAAGAATAAGATCTTGTCCACGCAAGTTACACTCACTTATCTCCCCCACCCCCACCCCACCCCACATCCAACTGTCGAAGTTGGTGATTTGACTTCCTTCCATTTAATGCGTTTACGAGGATAATTTTCAAAATAATAATGATATCTTTATTATACTTCTAACTAGCTTGTAGGCCACGCGTTGTGTGACCGTAGTTATAGAAATTATGTTTGTTCATTTTGATAGCGTTTATAAAAAAAATTATGTTGATTAAGTTAATGCCGATTAAGGTAATGTTATTTTAAATAAATGAAACTTAATATTAAATCAATATATAATATGTTTACGAATGAAACTTTTCTTTGTAAAATTACATTTGTAGATGTTAAATATACGGACAAAATTGCAATCTTTAAACATTGAAAATGTAATTATAAATCCTCTAAGTTTCCAAAAACCAAATGTATCGCTAATTACCCTAATAAATATGTGTGTCAGCCATAGTGGGCCAAAAAAATATATATATTACTCAATATAAAAATACTTTTAAGGAGGCATGACCATACACTAATAATTAAAATCCAATCGATAATAGATAAAGTTGAACAATAAAACCTGATCGGCGAATTATACAATATTCCAAGCACGGAATATCCAAATTAATCAGCTCCTCCTCCCCAAAAACTTAATTCATAATAAACCTGTTGTTGATGTCTGAAAATGGACTCAATCCAGATTTATAATCACAGGTAAAATAGAGTGAGTTAATCAAATCATACACACACAAGAGAAGAGATCTTTAAAATGGTTCAACTCTAAAATAGCCTACGTCCATTGTTGGTATTATTTAGTAGGGTTTACAATAGCTCAGTATGGTGTGCATATGAGTGATTCGAGTTGTCCCTTGAGTTAAGGGAATATTTTGTATTTATAATGGTGTAAAACCATATAAACGGAACACTTTATATTGTCAGACATTTACATTTGAGTACAATATATGAAACTCTTGGAATTCAGTGTTGTTTGTCATCCCATTTGATTAACTTTTTATCTTCATGGTAGTTGGCGGTCTGGAGTTGGTCGGCCTTCAGGACGACTAAGTATCTCTGATGCCGATCAAGGTGGCTGGTCTGTCACATTGAAGAACATATGTACATTTATCATTGGTCAACGCAGGAGAGTAATTTTTACATACAACAAAGCCCCCATTGCTTCATACTTGTTGATCGATCGAAAGTATGAAGCATTTGGTCTAGAAAATTACTCGGTGTACTGTTTTGAGTATTTGGTCGGCAGCCGACTTCGCATACTTATAAAAAAATTTACTGGTACAGTTTGATAATGGAATTTTCTAAATAATTCAAACGTTTTTGAACCGTCAAAGGATATGATAGTATTTTGAAGCTTTGGGAGGCGTGCAGTCGGTGATAGTTCAACAGTTCGTTCAGTTAATCAGTTTATTCCCATTTATCGAGGCAACCTATAAATAAGTACAATTTTTCCCTCCTTTCTTTTCACCTCAAAACTTTTGCACTTTAAGAGTTTTCCTTCATCTTCAACCTTTCTTTGTACTTTCCTTATTTCTCCGTTTTATCATCTTTTTCTCTATTTCCACCAAGGTTCACATTGTAGACGATGAGTTTAGAGAAAAAAGAAAAATTCCAGCTTGGGTAGACTTAGAGATAGCCCAGGTGCCCATAGATGTATATTCTCTTCCTTAGGGTCACTATATCCCCACCTTATTCATAGCTGAATGTGGCATCACTTTTCCACCAAACCCTATTTTTCTACAATTTTTTCAATATTTTGACGTTGTTCCTGCTAGGGTATCACCAAACACTTGGAGGGTTGTAAGCAATGTCCATAGGTTGAATGAAAGTTATGAAACTCATATTGGGGTCTTGGAGTTAATGTTTTGTTACAAATGGGGTACTGTTGGAGAGAACGCATATTATCTAAAGACTAGGCAAACAAATAGGGCCTTAGTAGTGAATTTACCAAATTCTGATAAGGATTATTGAGATTATGGTGTAGTTGTTAAGATCTGGAAACATGTTCCTCTTTCACAGGGAGTGTCTTATACTGGCCCAGATGTCCTCAAATGCTGCATGGCATATGTTCCAATTATGTTATTTATTTGTTCTTCTTTTGTTATGTGTTTCTGAATATGGCCTACTAACTTTGTTGTTCCTTTTTTTATGCAGAGGAAAGTAAGAAGACGTGCCCCAAGGAATGAAAAATTAATATTGAAGAATTTAAATTTCTGTGGGGACTGACCCAAAGGGTTGAAGAGGAACATCCTCGAGTTGCTTCGTTGTTGTTGGAATACAAGAGTTCCATTACCTCTTTATTATCCGACCAACACTTGTACCACTACACCAAAAACAACAATTTGACACATCCTGATATTAAAAATCTGGCACAGTTTAAAACTGTGCCAGATTTTGGCACGGTTTAATAGCAATTTGGCACACTTTAAAACAGTGCCAAAATTTGGCACTGTTTTAAAGTGTGCCAAAATTGAGTACACTTACTAAAATATAAATACTCTAAAAAAATAATATGCTTCCTTCCAAATTTTTGTCTCCCGCTCTCTCTCCTCTCTCAATTAGCTCTCCCGCTTGTCTCTCCTCCCTCTCGTCTCTATCCCTCACACGACCTATTTTTTTGTCTCGTCTTTCTCTCTCTAAATGAACCTCAACTGCCCAACCATGGAGAAAAGTGTTTGATTTATTTTTTTATCATAGAGTTTCTTCTTTCGATTTGGGCTTGGTTTTTATTTAGTGCGATTTGGGGTTACAACACCTGCCCTTGCCTTTGGCTTCCACTGGGATTGATCAGCGTCTTCTGCCCAATCTCCTTCTGCAGATATTAATTTATATTCATAGCAATGCCCATTTATTTGATGATGATATTGCATTGTACTAGGTGTTTGAATTGAGTTTTACCTGTTTCGTGATACCGATGTCTA
Source organism: Sambucus nigra (assembly GCA_949130495.1). Lineage (NCBI taxonomy): Eukaryota > Viridiplantae > Streptophyta > Magnoliopsida > Dipsacales > Adoxaceae > Sambucus > Sambucus nigra. Next base: position 312,257,463 of record OX422211.1, read on the forward strand.
TTCCACATTTGATTTTTGACATGTAATGAAACCCTACTTTGTATATTGTTGGTTATGCCAGTTTATTTTTCTCTTGTTGTGCAAGAGTTTGTGGAGTTATGTGTCCATTCTGTGTTTGGTCTGGGTAATGATTTATGGAGAAATTTTTGATACTTCTTAAAGGGTTATGGAGCATAATCTGTTGAAGAGGATTAGAGGCTTTTAAAACTAATGGGTAGCGATGATTTCTTTGTTGAGGAACCCCTTGCTAAAAGGAGTAAGGAGGGCAGGGGTAAAGGTGTCCTAAAAGGAAAGAAACCTCAAAAAATAGTTGAAGAAGCTGAAGCAAGCAGAGCAGATCTTGAGTTGTTACTTGCAGATGACAAGAGAGAAGAAACAAACTTGAAGGGATACAAAATGAAACCTAAGAAGGCCAAGGGTAAAAAGGGAAAAAAAAATTCGAACGAGGGAAAAATACCAACTATTGACTATGAAGACCCTAGGTTTTCCTCACTTTTTACTTCACCTATCTTTGCTCTGGATCCTACAGATCCTCAATACAAAAGGAGTGCGACTTATGCTCGGTAGATTGCACAGAAGAAACATAAGCAGGTAGATTTTACATGTTCGGATACATCAATCCCGAGCACCAAATTTGGTCCGTCATGAGATTGAGCGATTAGACTAGAAGCGAGCAACTCTAATTAGTATTCATGTATATATTTATTATGTATACCATTAGTACTGAACATTAAATACAAAAGACATAGCTATTGAACATTAGTATTCATATTCAATAGCTGTGTATTTTCTATTAGTATTCTGCATACCTTAATACATTTGACTTGGTTTCATTGTTATTAAGATTTTAAGCTCTTTTATTTGAATAGGACCACGTATAATACGGGATAAGATTTAAATAGTGCGAGTGTGTGAAAAAATGCCTACATATTGCACCATTGTATGCCTGGTGACACATTTGTGTGGTTCTTGGATTATAGAAAAGAGACACCTGAGTTGAAGTGGGGCATAACTTTAGTGTGTCTTTAGTTTTGTTCATAAACTTATGTCTCATATTTGGATTTATTTACATACAGGGGAGGGGCATTGCCGAAGGTGAGGGATCAGTGCAAAAGTGGCATTGCAGATTGTAAGCATTACTTCCTATTTGTTTTATTAGTACTTATACTTTGTTAGGTTTAGTTGAGTTTAGGTTATTTTTAGTTAAACATCAGCTTATTGGATTTGTTCCGAAGTAGCCAATTTAATAAATTAAATATGAGCAATGTGTGTCTTTGTGCACGTGTGTGTGTGTGTGAGAGAGAGAGAGAGTAATATACAGATAGGGAAATAGGTGGTTTGGTTATTAAGGGTAATGCGAACGGGGTAATGCGAACTAGGCGAACGGAGTTGGAGATTGGGCATTTTCCTACTGTGGGTTCTTTGTTGCATTTATATCAAATTAGGGATTTTGATTTGTTTTTATTTGATTTTGCAGATCTAAAGGTTTCAAATGGAGATTTTCAGTACACCAGGTATACTTATAGAATTCACTAATGTAATTTTTTTGTAGAATTCACTCTCACACACCTAGTTCTTGGTGTTAACATAACATCATTTTTGCAATTCACGTGTTAAATCCTTATATATGTTAACACTATACAGTTGTGTATCAATAAAATTAGTCATAATTCCTTTCATGTTAGGGTTATCTTATATGAGTATTTGGGAGAGGAATACCCTGAAGTTTATGGATCAATATTAGGAGATCTTAAAGAAATCATCAATGCTATCAGTATGACTAAAATGACCCATCATATAAAGGATTTGCTTCCTCGATTGACCCCAATCTCCAAGAATCATCACGAAAAAGTTCAGGAGAACTCCAATGTCTTAACACAATTGATATTAGTTCTTGTCTATTCAATTAATATTAGTTCGCTTATGAACTTTGTAGGTTTTATTCCGGAACCTATCAATATTTTAACACAAAGAGCAGACCAGGATGCTTTTTCAAAGGTACGTATTGTATTGGACAATCTATGCTGAGTAGGATGAGAGCCACAATATTCTCTATATTTTAACTTTTCTTTTCCTCATTTTGTTTCTGTGTGAACTTTCCCTAATTATGAAGACCAACCATAGGTAGCTCCTTATCTGTATATAATTAGATATAGTTAATGTTTTACTCGATTGTGATTTAGAACGTAGACACTACTTTTTAGAGCCTTTTTCCCTTGAAAAGAAAAAAAGGTGGGTTTTAAGTGTTTTATGTGTTTGGTTGAAACTAAATGGGGTTTTGGGTTTTGTAGGAGTTGAATGTGTGTGAAGTTGGGGTGATTTGATTAATCATAATATTAGTTTATTTTGATAAGTTTTGGGGTGATTTGATCTTGTGTCATTTTATTGAAATTTATCTATTTTTCTTTTTTGAGAAGTTCTAAATTATAATTTACTAATTTTCACAATATTCAAGTGAGGATAAAGTTTAACAATTAATATGATAAAATCAATTTCATCTTAAAATGTTAAATGTTCACTACTTGTTTCTCGCATCATTAGAGTTTTCCCACATCTTTCTTCTTTCAACTATATAGCTAGAGAGACTGGTGATTCCACACATCATCGCGATTTACTTTGAATTTTAGGTATTCTTAGGGATTTCAATCTATCATATGAGAGAATATTATTGATGTGCATACATTGAAATCCAAACACGATCCAAATACGTATTTTGTATTGGCTCATGGCATACATTGGAATGAGCATACATTGCATACACAATCTAATACATTGATGTGCATACATTACATACATTGAAATGCATACCTTCAAATCTATACGAATCTCATTTTTGGGTGTGACTCACTGACATGTTTTTTTTTGGAGTAATGAACATTGGATTGATAGAGAATATGTGGAGTTTGATGTTGTAGTAAAGGAGAAAGAATTCTATTGATCAAAAAAGCAGCAGTGAGAATACCAATTAGACCAGAATTGAATAGTGATTTTGGATTGGAAGAAAAGAGCTTAAGGAAAATTAAGAAGATGTTGGTGCTTCCTTTCCACAATTGAGTTCTGTTGGGGCCTCTCAACACAAGAAAACTAAGTTCTGCTGGGGCCTCTCAATACAAGGATGTGATAATGACATGCCTGGATCCTTCCTCTATGTATTGCAATGCATTTCATGAATTAATTCCACCTCCAACTTGCAAACCATGAGGATAAGCATGCAACACTTCGATAGCTGTTGATTTGTTCAAAGCATCAGCTCCAAACATAATCATATGACCACCTGTGAGTTCATCTTCTTTGTAAAGGGAGGCACACTCTGCTGCTGATTTATCTGATTCGAAGTTCGTTACAAGAGTTGATCCATCCTCCTTCAAATTGCGAAGGATGGACCCAACAATTTGCTTCATTTTCCCCTTGTGTATGTCGATGCAAGGGCGAAACCGAACTCGGGATTGGATTGATAGTGATTGAGGTCCGAATATTGGAAAAGGCTTAGTAGTTAGAAGCTTATTGACGTTGGAAATGTAAATAGCAGAGCTGAGATTTGTATGGAGAGGAATGAGGTTCGACGTTAAAGGAACATGGAGGCACTGGATTCCCATTTTCCGTGACTCGCTGACATGTATTCATATTGGCTATAATATGAGGTATTTTTTTGGGTTATAACATGGCTTACTTTATAAAATGGCCCTGCTATATATATATATATATATATATATATATATATATATATAAACAACACGTAATAGAAGTAATCAGTTACAACGACGAGTTTGCTTTATGAGCTTATCTAAAATGGCTTACTTTATAAAATGGCTTACTTTATGAGCTTATTTGGTACCTCTTTAGTACATTTTTTGTCATTGAATATAAAATGGTACCTCGTACGGGACCAATGTACCTTGTAGGAACTGATCGCGTAGTCCCGGATATCCCGGTTTGAGAATATGATGATAGTTTGCAAAAATCAACACTTAAGACATAAAAACAAGCCGTTAAAGGGTGAAAACCCAATCCAACCCCCAAACGACCCCGTAAGAGGCACGAACACCTCGCACGGGACAAATGTAACTTGTAGGAACTGACCGCATAGTCCCGAGTCTCCCGATTTGAGAATATGACGATAATTCGCAAAAATAACACTTAAACTTAAAAACAAGCCGTTAAAGGGTGAAAACCGAAACCAGCCCCCAAACGACCCCGTAAGAGGCACGAACACCTCGCACGGGACCAATGTAACTTGTAGGAACTGACCGCGTAGTCCCGGGTCTCCCGGTTTAAGAATATGACGATAATTTGTAAAAATCAAACTTAGACTTAAAAACAAGTCGTTAAAGGGTGAAAACCGAAACCAACTCCCAAACGGACCCGTAAGAGGCACGAACACCTCGCACGGGACCAATGTAATTTGTAGGAACTGACCGCGTAGTCTCGGGTCTCTCGGTTTGAGAATATGACGATAATTTGCAAAAATAACACTTAAACTTAAAAATAAGACGTTAAAGGTTGAAAACCCAAACCTGCCCCCAAACGACCCCGTAAGAGGCACGAACACTTCGCACGGGACAAATGTAACTTGTAGGAACTGACCGCGTAGTCCTGGGTCTCCCGGTTTGAGAATATGATGATAATTCACAAAAATAATACTTAAACTTAAAAACAAGCCGTTAAAGGGTGAAAACTTCAACCAGCCCCCAAAAAGACCCCGTAAGAAGCACGAACACCTCGCATGGGACCAATGTAACTTATAGGAACTGACCGTGTAGTCCCGGGTCTCCCGATTTGAGAATATGATGATAATTTGCAAAAATCACACTTAGACTTAAAAATAAGCCGTTAAAGGGTGAAAACCCAAATCAGCCCCCAAACGACCCCGTAAGAGGCACGAACACCTCGAACGGGACCAATGTAACTTGTAGGAACTGATCGCGTAGTCCCGGATTTCCCGGTTTGAGAATATGATGATAATTTGCAAAAATCAACACTTAACTTAAAAACAAACCATTAAAGGGTGAAAACCCAAACCAGCCCCCAAACGACCCCGTTGGAGGCACGAACACCTCGCACGGGACCAATGTAGCTTGTTGGAACTGATCGCGTAGTTCGGGGTCTCCCGGTTTGAAAATCTGATGATAATTTGCATAAATCACACTTAGACTTAAAAAAAAGCCGTTAAAGGGTGAAAACCCAAACCAGCCCCCAAATGACCCCGTAAGAGGCACGAACACCTCGAACGGGACCAGTGTGTAACTTGTAGGAACTGATCGCGTTGTCCCGGGCCTCCCGGTTTGAGAATATGATGATAATTTGCAAAAATCAACACTTAACTTAAAAATAAGCCATTAAAGGGTGAAAACCCAAACCAGCCCCCAAACGACTCCGTTGGAGGCACGAACACCTCGCACGGGACCAATGTAACTTGTTGGAACTGATCGCGTAGTCCGGAGTCTCCCGATTTGAGAATATGATGGTAATTTGCAAAAATCACACTTAGACTTAAAAACACGCCGTTAAAGGGTGAAAACCCAAACCAGCCCCCAAACGATCCCGTTGGAGGCACGAACACCTCGTACGGGACCAATATAACTTGTAGGAACTGATCGCGTAGTCCGGGGTCTCCCAGTTTGAGAATATGACAATAATTTGCAAAAATTACACTTAGACTTAAAAACAAGCCGTTAAAGGGTGAAAACCCAAACCAGCCCCCAAACGACCCCATAAGAGGCACGAACACCTCGCACGGGACAAATGTAACTTGTTGGAACTGATCACGTAGTCCCGGGTCTCCCGATTTGAGAATATGACAATAATTTGCAAAAATTAGACAAAAACTTAAAAATACGCCGTTAATGGGTGAAAACCCAAACCAGCCCCAAACGACTCCGTAAGAGGCACGAACACCTTGAACGGGACCAATGTAACTTGTAGGAGCTGACCGCGTAGTCATGGGTCTCCCAGTTTGAGAATTTGACGATAATTTGCAAAAATCACACTTAGACTTAAAAACAAGCCGTTAAAGGGTGAAAACCCAAACCAGCCCCCAAACGACCCCATAAGAGGCACGAACACCTCGCACGGGACCAATGTAACTTATAGGAACTAATCGCGTAGTCCCGGATCTCCTGGTTTGAGAATATGACGATAATTTCCACTCCTATATGTAATTTTTTAGTTTGAGTAATTTTTTTTTGTAAATTATTGGGTTACGAATATCGTATCTTTTTTGTATCCTATTTTTTTTGCAGGATAACAGTTTATCATTGGCATTTATTCACATGGAACACACAGAGAACTGAATGGTTTACAACAAGGGATTTATTCATGATTCCATTTTTTTATGTTATGGTCGTGTGGGCTTTTGTAGTTTTATTGTTAACTTTTATGGCCGTACGGGATTTTGTAAGTTAATTTTTATAATTTGCGACCGTGCGGACTTTATGTTAGGCAGGTTTTGTATTAGCAGGTTTTGGAATGTCCAGAAAATAGAGGAAACTCTTGCCTAATTTTTTTTTGGCCTGTGAACTATTAAAGACTTGTAATATTTTGAAGTTTGTATGTAAATTAGTTTATCAACAACGTGCAATTTTTTTAATTTGTGAATTTTTGTGCTTTCAAATAATTATTTTTTTTTCTTTTTATAAAAAAATTTGGCACAGTTCAAAACCGTGGCAAAAGTGTATCATATTTTGGCACGGTTTTGAACTGTGCTAAATTTTTTTAAACTGTGCTGAATCTGGCACAGTTAAAAACTGTGCCAAAAGTGTGCCAGAAATATCAAATTTTGGCACATTTTAAAAGTGTGCCAGAAGTGTTCCTGTTTGGCCAAATCTGGCACACTTTTGAGCTGTGCTAGAAAAAAATGACCATTGTAGAACACCTGATTCTGGCACAGTTCAAAACTGTGCCAGATTTGATCTGGCACGGTTTTAAACCATGCCAGATTCCTGTTTTTGGTGTAGTGTACTGAACGGGGTTGTTATCATCTTTGAAGAGGATCATGTACCTATTTCTTCAGTTAGTAAATTTATTGGTGCTGAGTTCGCCTAGGGAGAAACTTCTTCCTCATTTGAATACTTTGATATTTCTGAAATCCCACTTTCTCCTCGAGACGACATGGCTAAGAGGAAGATGCCCAATTTAATAAGTAGGCCATTGTCTCATCCCCTCAAGAAGAATACTGACACTGGTAAGAAACCAATTGAGAAGAAATCCCAGGCCAGTGATAAGAGACCTCTTGATTCTTAAGAGACTCAAACTATTGAGTCTTAATTTAAGAGATTAAAGAGAGGTTTGCCCGACCCTCAGAAATAGGCCCATAAAAACTTAAGCCGACCAGAAAGCATTGACTGCAAAGAAGACTCTGGCCGACCAACAAGAGTAGATGAGAAAAATTCAAGCTGACCTTAACATTGTGTCATCTTCTATTTTTATTAACCCTATATTGGCTAAGGGTTTGATTAACTCTCCCTACTGATAGGGCTGCATCATCCCCCATGCCCAGGTCCAGGATAACTGAGAGGGCTTGCCATAATTTGGCACTGGTAATTTTCTTATCTCCTGATTTTCCCTTGATGTTGTTGAATTTTGTTTGACTTCTGGTGTTTGCTTTTTTTTGAAGTTTTTTGTTTTCTCTAACCAAATCATGGAGAAGGATGATCAACTAAGGCCCTTCTCCTGGTGAAGTGAAAAAGGCCTTTGAGGGCATGGAACAATCTTTAACTCCTTGTCGTCAAGCTTTGAAATTAAAGCAAACGTTCTGGGAGGAAGATTTAAAAAAAGCTGATGATAGGGCAACTACGACAGAACTGATGAAAAGGCCCAGACTGCCGAGAAGAAGTTGGGTGATGCTGAAGGTAGGGCCAAGGCTGCCGAAGATAAACTTATAGAAGTCACAAATCAGGCCCAAACTGCTGAAGATAAAGTGGTTGGCTTGACTTTTGAAGTTTCATCCTTAAAGGCTAAGGGAAAAGCTGCTTTTGACGAGGATTGGGAGAAGGACCATTTCGCCGTCTCTACTCAAATTGAGTATGCCAAGAAACTGTCCTTCAAGGAAGGTTAGTCGGAGGCTCTGAAAGTGGTCTGCACAGAGGCAAAATCTAAGTTGCTCCAAAGTCATGACCTAGGCACTCCTCCTAATATGGAAGAGGAGTTTAAAAAAGGGTCATGAGAGTCCTCATTGATTCCCATTGAGTCTTCAATGGTGCCAAAAGAAAATGCCGACCTGCCTTTTGTTGGTTAAGACCAATCTAAGAAGAAGGAGAAGGTTTAACTCCTTCATAGCTAGTTTCCTTTCTTATCTTTATACAAATGTATTTTTTTCTTTTTTGTTTCTTGCCGATGTATCCACCTATGTACTTCAAGATCGGTCAATAAAAGAATATATTTTTTCTCAATTGTTTCTGTCTTTGAATGACTTTGATTTCTTGCTGGTTTGTTCTTTTCTTTATTGTCTATTTCTCTAGATTTTCCCCATGAACTCATACTTGTAACTTTATAGTTTGATGCGAGGAAAAAAAGCTATTGTTTCTGCTGAATTCGACCTACTTAGGCAGTGCAAAAATCTCTTTAAAGCTGACCATATTCCTTTATCCGAGGAAGTTTTATCAGGGTTGCTCAACTCAAATGTTTCTGATCAAGTTAAGGAATCTTACATCCATTTTCATTGCCTCTTAGATATAGTTTTAACCTATAATGTCGGCTATTATGAGATGATTAAGAGGATACAAGAGGATCATAAAATTTCTAAAACATTGCTCCATTCTGGCTATGAAGCCAAATATAAGGCATTAAGTGAAAGTTGTGGCTTTGACAAGAAATTGAAAAACATTACTTGTGCTTTGCACAAGAAAAAATTGTCTCTGAAATAAGATCTCGAGAGTGCCTGATCAATTGTTCCAATATTGGAGAGATAAATTATTGCCCTGAGGAATAAACTAGATAGTCTAAAGAGATCAACTACTATGGGTCCAAATGAGTATGTTTCATTTTTAGAGGCTGAAGATGTCAGGTTATTGGAGGAGCTGGAAGCATTGCAAAAGATAAAATACAAACATGGATAAGCCCCTAGGAAAAGTATAGTTGTTCGGCCAACCATTGAGAAGGAGAGAACCAAGAAGATTCTTGTCTACCAAGTTGCCCTGCTAAAATTCGAAGATATAGTCCTCAAGAAACTCAATGATCAAGTTAATAGGCTGACATTCCACTTTCGTAAGCAACCAAGGAAATGGATATAATGAGGCCTTATCTCAATTGGATGATCATCTTGCCCGAGCAACTATGAAGGCTACAAATGGGGGTGGACTAATTTATTGACCTTGCTAAAATATGATCAAGACAGTGATTTGTGACACTGGAATGACCCAAGTTTCTTGGATTGTGCCAAGCCTCCCTTCAAACTAGACACAAGCTAGATTATACCTAATGCCACTCCTCAATGCTTGATAAGTAAATATTTGGGTGATTATGGCCTCAATGATGAATGTGCGATGATTCGTCCTCCTCACTTGCTTAATAGGCCGAGAAGCAGCAATAGGCAGATGTTGAGAGATTTTAACACAATAAATTCACCATATACCCTTGACGATCAGTCACGAGGAAAATGTCCAACAGAATACATTTATACTTCTTTTTCTATTATAATGCATTCTAATTAATGAAATGAAGTTATTTTTTTATTAAGTTTCCTCTATTTAAGTTTGTGGTTGATATAAATCTTTTTGCTAACTAGGTAACCTGTATAATGATTAGTTAAACGACTTATAGACTAAATAACCTGCTCAAATGCTTAATATTTTGTTTATGTTTGAATCATTTATACAACCTTAGATTAGACTAATGCACTTAGATAAAACTATAAACAATTTAATTATACTAAGTTATAGCATTAGTTATCAGTGGCGACCAAGTGTATTAGGAATGTATAATTATTCCTGTGTTTTAACCTGGTCAGGTAAAATCTCTAGGGAAGAAATTTTACTGACTCCTTGTTCTTGACTTATCGAGGACAAAGCATACATGAAGTTTAACTTTTTTGAAGTTGGAAAAGTTTGAACCATGCACCTTTATGAAGTTGGAAGAGTTTAACTTTTCAAAAGTTGGACTTTTCTGAAGTTGGAAAAGTTTGAATTAAAATTTCTCATTTAACTTATGGTTAAGGTTAAGGTGTAGCCACCATATTCCGAAAAACAAAACAAAAAGGAATTAGGTTAGAGAAAATCATGAAATTTCATTAACTTGAATAACGGATTACATTAAAATCGGAATTTTTAAAAATAGCATTACTGATAATACTTGCGGAGACGGTCTGCGATCCAAGGATTCTTAAATTCTTGTCCTTTAAAGTTTTTAAGCGACATGTTCCTGATCGGATAATCATTAAGATGCGGTATGTACCATGCCAATTAGGCTCCAGCTTGTTACTTTTATGGATTACTTTCTTAAGCACCAGATCTCCCTGCTTCAGGTTGGTAGGCTTGACCCTTCGATCATAAAACCTTACAGTTCTTTGCTGATAAGCAGACATCTGAATAACATCATCTTATCGAACTTTTTCTATCATGTCCAAATCTATTCTTATCAGGTAACTCTTGGGTGAATCAAAGTCCAATACCCTGTGAGTCGGCAGACCTATTTCAACTGGTTCCACTGCCTTAGTGCCAAAGGCTAGCATGTATGGGGTTTCCCCCACTGCTGTTCTAGGAGTAGTACTGCCCAAAGGGCACTGTGGAGTTCATTAATCCAGTTGCCTTTCGTCAATCCATCTATCAAGGTTTTGTTGGTGATTTCTGTCCGGCCATTGCACTGTGGGTGCCCATGTGCTGAATGAAGTTTTTGGATACCAGACCTAATGCAATATTCTTTAAATTTATCATTATCAAATTGAGTGACATGGTCGGTGATGAAGGCATAAGACATGCTATACCCGAAAATGATCTGCTTCCATATGAATTGGAAAACCCTCTGATAGGGCATGTCAATAAGAGGCTCAACCTCCACCCATTTGGTAAAGTAATCAACTGCTACAACCAGATATTTAAACCTTCCCTTGGTGGTCGTCAACGGTCCGACCAAGTTAATTCCCCAGATAGAGGAAGGCCATGGAGAAGTGATATGTTTTAAAGTTTCTCCTGGTCTTCTATGGATGGTGGCGAATTTTTAGCACTTATCACACTTTTTAGTGAAGGCGACACAGTCTGCTTTCATTGTCGGCCTGTATTAACCTTGAATTGGTATCTGTTGTCATAGAAACCTCTCGACTGTGTGAGCTCCACATGAACCTTCATGCACATATTTGATTAGATCATTTACTTCGTTTGGATTAACACAACGAAGTAGGGAAACAATGTATCCTCACCTATATAGAACACATTTTTCTAACACATAACTGGCTTTACACCTCATCTTTCTGACCTCTTTCTGGTCGGATGGTAGTGTTCCTCTTTCAATCTACTTTCTAATTGGATCCATCCATAAGGTACCTAATTCTACAGAGATGACGTTGACTTCCATTCTATCTGTGACACCTCGCCTAATTAAATACCGGGTGATCAGTCCTTCATCCAATTAAAACAGGAATGTCATTTGGATCATTCTTAGCATCACTATCAAAAACATTTAAAGCATTTACTAAAGACCGAGTATTCAAAAAGTCGATGCCAAATTTTATCCTTTTATTGAAGCAACAACAACGTGCAGAAATAATTACAATAAACAGCATTCCATACAGTAATAAATAATTCGAACAATCACCAGATAAATAGCTGAAATAAAATAATACCAAATAAACCATCGGTTCACAAATCCAATATAAAAGTCCCACATGAATAAAAGTCCGAATACAAAGTCTGACTGGCATAAATGAAATAATCGAGGGCAACACGCCCGAATGAAATATTGAAATGCATGCTATACTCGGAATGAAGTAACTGAAGCGACTAAGTTCAAATCCTACAAGCATCCACAAGTGCTGCAGCTACACATCCCTGGAACAGATCATCCTTCTTGGCGTCCCTGTGGCTGGACACCTAAAATGTTTTGAATTTTTTTTGCAAGTACGGGTCAGAGCCCAAGTTCTTTTAAAAATATTTTTCAAGAATTTAAATTGCAGTTTAAATGAACAGTTATTAGATACACATGTTAGGTTGCGAACACTCCCTTAATTTCCTCACCTCTCATCTATAGTGCGCACCTAACGTTTGCTGCTAAGTCCACCTCGTCACTCTACCTAAAACTAGTTAGGTTTCGAGTATCTAACTGACTACTAAACAATCAGGCTCCCCCTAGTATCACCCATACATTACACTACAGAATACGCTTAATTATCATTAAGTCTTTAGTTAAATCTCTCGTAACTTACCTTGTACCGCCCACACAGTATGATACCGAATAACTAATATTTAACATTTCTCTTATGTTATTATTAGTACCATCCTGTTAAGTTCTCATACCAAATTTATCTTTAGATACCCACTATCTATTTTTTCTACTATTTACACTTAAGTAGATTAAACTTTATTTAGATACACACTATCTAGTCTCATTACTATCACACATATGCAGGACAAAACATTGCTTTAGATATACACTATCTAGTGTCACTACTATCACACATAAGTAGATTAATCATTCCGGTATATATATATATATATATATATAGAGAGAGAGAGAGAGAGAGAGGAAGGTCCATGCTTAAAGTTGATTTAAACAACGCCAACTGATAAGAAGTTTTTTTACGTATGTGGTCGTTGTCTTCAAAAAGCCACTCTCAAAATTTCCTTGAGTACTTACAAAATTCGTTTAAAACAACTCGTATTGCGGTAAGTACGGGTATTAATCCCACTTTCAAGGTGAAACAATCAATGTAAATACTTGCAATCCAATTTTTATGTTTTTTTTTTAATTTTTTTAAACAATTTCGAGGGGAAATTTATCTAATGCTAAAATTACGAAATGACTAAATAATAAAAAAAAAAGTGTGTGCAACCGAGTGTGAAATAATGTGACAAGGTCAAGAGATGGGATTACACTGCATTTTCAATTATTCTAATCTCTTAATTTATTAATGTTAAATATTTCGAGATAATATTAAATCGATAATCTAACTCTCGTTAAAATTATAAATTTAATAAAATATTTTTTAGAAAATTAATTTAAAAATGTCACACAATGAAAAATTAGGAATTATACTGTGTTCAGAAAATTACCCATTAGGATCAATTTAACGAAAACATTATCAATCCTTGAATTTCAATACCAAATTATTATTCAAATATCGAAAAAATCTATCTCTAGTTCGATTCCTAAATTCAAAAATTAATTTGTCCAATTAATTTAGTAACTCTCATGACATAAATTAATTGGTGACAGTAATTTTTTCTAGAATTATAGCATTAATGAAATTGATTAATTAAACTAACATCATTCGCAATGCATCCCACCCCTTGAACGAGGTGTTTAGCCAAACATTCTCTTGTGTGCATAAACAACATTAAGTAATATGCCAGGAAGGAAATAAATAGAAAAGAGAATGTAAAAATACAATACGCAATTTTTTTTCCACAAATTTGTCTTGAAATGCGTCTTGACATGCATCCAACTTCTTCACAATTTTCAGCATTTGATTACAAAAACAAGACTAAAAACTAAACCTAAAAATTATTCTAAAGCTAAACCGATTTTTTTTTGTATTTTTTTCATAACCTTAAACTGTACATAATTTACACACTTGTTCTCTCTCTATGCGTCTCCTCTTTGTGTATCTGAGAGTCCCCTCTTAAATGACTTGCCTTCCTTTTGAATTTAACCTTGAATGGTTTGTTTCTTGAGAGCTTTTGTGAGATTTGGAGATGGCCAAGTGTACCATTTTTGGAAAGGCACGTGAGTATTTGGATTTTGGTGACTGTTTGTCCCTAATTTGTAGGAATGGCAGTTGGTATTGTAGAGTTGGGTTTGATTGAAACGGGTCAAGGCCGGAGGTTTAAATCGGTTTTGGTCTTGTTGGGTTCGAATTTGAGCTCGTGTATGGGGCAACAAGGGTCACCGGTTGGGCTCGCCGACGCTGGTATGGCGACCGGACTTTGGTTGGTATTGCCGCGGATTATGGGTTTTTGATTGGGGACGAGTTGGTCCGATTTGGGTTGCTGCCCCAGATTGGAGGTTGGAGAAGGGGTAGCAGCAGGTTTTGGTTTGTAGTTCTTTTGGTGTTAAAGGTTAGATGGAAATGGGTTTATGGTTAATGTGTTAATGGAGGAGAGAGAGTGAATATAGGTGGTGGTTTAGGGAAGAAGATAATGAGGGAGGTGTTTATGTGTGGTAGGGTGTATGAGAATATGGTGGGATGAGGGATTATTTAGGTGTAGGTGAGTGTTTGGAGTTTGTGTGTGTGTGTGTTTATGTAATTTGGACACCTAAAAATAAAATACCCTAACTAAGTAAAAAAATAAAACTAACAAACTAAAAAAATTAAAATCATCTAAACAATAAAATCCTAAAAAAAACTCAAATAAAAAATTAAAAATAAAAACTTAAATTCTAAAAATCAGTTAAAAATAAAAAATAAAGACCTAAAAAAATAAAATCTAATAAAACTAAAAATAACTTCCTAAAAACTAATCCTAATAAAATAAAATTAAATTAAATTAAATAAAGATTAAATATTAAAAGCTAATAAAAATAAAAAATCAGAATAAAAAATTATAAAAATATAAAATAAATTCTAGAAAATTCTAAATAAACCCAAAATAAATCCTAAAAATAAAACGACTCAAAATAAAACATAAAATAATTTCTAAAAATAAAAAATGACTCAAATAAAAATCTAAAAATAGTATAAAATATAAACTAAACACACTTGGGGCTCGTTGTAGGTTTAGGCTTGGTTTAAGCTTCGATTTGGTTTGGGAACAAGGTTTGAGGCACCGAAACTCTTCTGGGCAAGCTCAATGGGACTTCTGATTTCGCGGTCTCTTTGATTTCTTCGATGCATGCTTTTGACCTTTATTGTGTCGCAATTATACTGATTTAGCATAATTTGTACCGCAACTGCGTATTGACCTGCAAAGTGATAGAATACGAACATAAGGCCATTTTTAATTCAAACGAGCGACTAAAATACTTATATTCGGGGTATAAAATAGATACTTTTGGGTGCTTATCACCAACACTTCACAAGAAAGATTAGGGATGGTTGCTCGAACAATCATGTAAAAAAGGCAGCTCGCACGAAGATAAGTTGCTCGAACGATCATGTAAAGAAGGTGGTCCGTACAAAGGCAAGTTGCTCGAATGATCATTTAAAGAAGGTTGCACGCATAGAGGCAAGTTGCTTAAAGGACCTCCCACAAATAATAAGACTAGGAGATGAACTTGGAAAACACAAATTGTAATAGGAAGTTTGACATACTTATATTTAGCTCTCTTTGCACATATAACGATTACTTTGTAAAACTTTGAGGTTGCTTGGTATCTTCGAGGGACCATGTCTGGAAGTACATGGGAGAGCTTACATGTTCTGTCGAATAACCTCATTCTAGGTATCTCGCAGGGATTTAGTTTGGAAGATTGGGTGCAAGGCACTGTTGGGAGAGACCAACCCCTTTAGGGTATTTAGGCAAAACCTTTGTTTATACCCACAGGTTGTTCAAACAGTCATTAGTCAAACAACCTTCAATTCGATGAACTAACTTTTTGAGTGATGTGACAGCACATCCCTCGCAAGTTACTGTTTACCAACTCTTTGACGTCAGCACATCTGACATTCAAGAACTCGATAAAATCGCACTCAAGTGAAGATATTCCTAGTATGGTAGGTCCATAATTGAACATCACATCCTATTTAATGCATTCACTGCTCCAAGAGTCTAAACAGTGTTCCCGCCAAAATATCATACCTAACTCATTTAATGCTTTGGCATTAAATGCGCAAGATTATTAACATCAAGAGGGGTGAAACAAATTTATTACAGGAAGGTCACTAGAATAATTTGGCTCCTCTATAAAATACCTCCAAAGTTATATTATTTGGGGATCGCACTTTTCTAGCCTATAATTGTTGCCAAAATACTCCCATACAATAGAGTTTATCGTGAGAACATTTATTGAAAGACCAACCCCATTTACTCCGTTTGTGTTTAAGGTTGCCTTTAGTGCCCTAAAGGTGCTTGTTCCCACTCCTTTCGACCAAGTCAACTGCAAGATCTCCCCCATTGATTGTTTTATTATTGCATTTATGTTGAAAAAACATATTTAATATAGGAGTTTTGTATATTGAATGTGCTGACTTGAGACTTGCATTTATTGTTGTCATTGATTGTTCTAAGACCATAATTACCATCTTGATAAGGGGTTACGCCTCCTTTGACATTAATATCATTTCAATAACTCACCTCCTACATTTGGCGACTCTGTTGGGGAGGTATTCTCTTTTAAGAGATGGCTAATGACACTGTGTCAAGGAATATTGACTTCAATGCTATACAATGTGAGGAGGAAGAGAATCTCACCAACCTTCCTGATAGAGAGCGAGTAGGGCAAACATAGACTACTGTGCCCACTGTTAGCGGGACGACCGATGAAGGTTTTGTGCAGATGACAGGGCTAATGAGCCTGTTCGCTGAGTTCATCAACACTCCGGCAGGTCAGGCGGTCTTAGGGGTTGCAGTGGGACCTAGTTCATTCATGACCCCACCGGTGACTTTACAGGCTCCCTTTATCTCAGGGAGAGTGGCTCGGGCAACTACCAACAGTACGACCCCGCCAACACCATCTTTGAACTCTCCCTCCACTGTGGGGGGAGGAACACATAGCACTGTTGTCCCAAATTTCCTGCCGATTGCGTATCCAGGCAATGGCACACCGATTGTTCCACCAATAGTAAGCCCAGTGACGATGATCCCTGCACAGCATAACTCAGCGTCACCTACAATGGAGGAGATGAAAAAGGAGATTTTGAAAATGATGGTGGCCTCTAAGGTGGGAGGAGAATCTTTTTCGGTATACGATGATTTTCATACTCGGTATCCAGAGGAATACATTAATAAACCCTACTCGTTGGGGGTACATTCCCCCTATCTTTAAGAAATATACGAGAAAAGGAGGGAATCCCAAAAAGCACATTAAAAGGTTTGTGGAGAACCTTGGGGCCCACTTTAATAACAAGAAGCTAAGGTTGGGAAATTTCCTAAGTCTGTAACTGAGAAAGCTTACACATGGTACTCCAAGCTGGCTCCAGGCAGTTTGGCTACGTGGGAAGATCTTCATGTTCAGTTCGTACAAAAATTCTTATTGGCTGAAGATGAATTTACTCTTACACAACTGGCTCGAGAGAAACAGAAGCTCGGCGAGTATATAGTGACGTACATCAAGAGATTTCATGAGCGCTCTCTGGACGTGAGAGAAGAGACACGAGAAGCTAAGTCCTTGCAGGTTTGTGTAGAAGGTTTGTTGCCTGAGTATATATGCCATATGATTAATGAAACTCGTGAGGGTACATTTGACTCGTTCCTTAAATCTGCGAGGAACATTTCCTTGGTGTTGAAGCCACTACCAACACCCTCGCCGGTCTTGTCAAGTTTGTTACTTAAGCTGTCAGGTAGCTCGGGGAGAGGGCTACCTCCTCGTGTGAACTATGCCAATGATGAAGGTGGAAATCACCAGGGAGGAAATCGTGGCCAAAGTGGAGGGGGAAGCAAAAGAAAGTTCGAAAAGAATAACCCCCCGAAGTTGCCTTGCTCAGTGGGGTAGGCTATTGAAACCTATGATCTCATGAGATAAAATGTGTTGGACCATAGTGGCCGATACAACACCCATCACTCGAGAAGACAGAGAGGGCACAAAGTTTTGTGTGGTACACAACAGGTTGGGACATCCAACGAGCAAGTGTTTTGCTCTCAGGAAGATAATAGACAGACATGTCAAGAGAGGAAATATCGACATATCGCAAGCCAACGTTAATAACAATCCTTTGTCAACACACAGGGCAAACATGCCCAGTGCTTTTGATGAGGAGGCAGAACGACTGATGGTGGATAATAGATTCCAGGAGGAGGATTTTGCAGATTCTATGGAAGAGTGTTTATCCCAAATGTCTTGTTTGACGCTAGAAGAGGAAATGAAGACGAGTGGAGCCTAATAAATGATTTGAGCAGACAACTGTAGGCTTGCTCCTTAGGGGGGGTGAATGTAGTGATAGCATATGACGAATCGGCTTATAGAAATTTGGATGAGGTCTATGAGCTAGAAGATGAGAAAGATGACCATTGGTTGGAATGCACTGCAGTAGCAAGGTCGCAGAAGTTTAGTTGGTTTTTTGACTAAGTCGGAGTGGCGAAGGATTCTCGACTAGAGGTTACTTGAGTAATCTTAGAAATTTCCAAGAAAAACAAAGCTCCAAACTTGCGATGGAAAGGGATAATGGCCAAGCGAGTAAAGAAATTCCTTTCAGAGGTTGATTTTTTGGAGGCAAATCGGTTGGTTAGGTATCCCCATAACAGGTCACTTTATGTGACGACGAGCGTGAATGGGTGTAGCTTTAACCGTGTCTTGATGGATGGGGGAGAATCTATCAAAATTATGCATATGGTGTCATTCTATGCTTGCAATATCTCTGAGACAAGGATTGTAAAAAGTACATTATCCATAGCAGGATATGATAACCAGTCGAGCAAATCGATAGGTTATGTGAATGTGGGGATCACAATGAGGAACATCAATCCCCATATTAAATTCCACCTTATGGATTGTGAGCCGTCTTACCAATTGCTTGTGGGGAGGGTATAGATGCATAACCATGGTTTGGTACCTTGCACATATCACCAGTGCGCAAAGGCCAATGTCAAAGGAAAGTAGTCATTTGAGCATCCAAGAAGCCTTTCGCGAGGGAGGAAACTCACTTGGTGGATGCATCCCTCTATATAGAGTTAGATACAAAATCTACCGTGCTCACTCGGTACACAGGGAAAATTAAGATCCCAAGTACTAGGGAAAGGTTACATGCACCTCCTCGCCCGGTGGTGGCTTGTGAGGAGCAAGAAAGGGCGCGCAAGACAGTTAAGCCTCCCAGCCTTTCGAGACAGTTTCGTGACCGGATGACGCCACAAATTGATCCAATCAAACATCAAGTCCAGCAGCAAAGTTTTCTCAGTAGAGTTTTAATGAGGGAGTTAGAAGAGAATGTACGTAAAAGACCTCGCCAGGAGGAGAAACGCGCCAATGCAAAAGAGTGGTTTTCACCAATGGCTAGATTATTTACAAACTCCGAAGGTGTGATCGGGCACCCGAAGGCCTGGATAATGAGGCTGACTCGGTCTATAAATGCTTTTTGATGGACGATTTAGGTCAATGCTTGATGATTGATAACTCCAATATCCAGGAATTTGTGGAGGAGATTGAGGAAGAACCAGAGTGCATGAAGGATGGGCCAAGATCCCAAGTCTAAGCGCTAGAGCAGATAAACTTAGATGATAAAGGGGATGACCCAAGACCAATGTTTATCTCGAAAGACCTTGTGGACGCTGCCAAAGGATCACTGGTGGAGCTTTTGAGGGAATTCAAGGATGTATTCGCATGGAAATATACTGAGATGCCCGGGATAGACCAAGAGGTAAGCTGCCACATATTGAATGCTATGTCATCGATAATACCGATAAAGCAGGCCACTCGAGCGTATAAGCCGAAGATAAATTTAAAGATAACGGAAGAGGTCCAAAGGTTACTCACGACAGGTTTTATTACCCCCATCCAGTACCTTATCTGGTTGTCCAGCATTGTGCGTGTAGGGAAGAAATATAAGAACCAAATCCAAATTTGTGTGGACTTTAGAGATCTGAATCTGTCCTATCCGAAAGACGAGTCCCCCTTTCCTTCCATTGATAGTCTCATAGATACAATAACAGGGCACGAGATGTATAGCTTTATGGATGGCTACGTGGGATATAACTAGATTAAAATGGACCTAGAAGACGCTGAGAAGACAACCTTTCGTACCCCATTAGGAAACTTCATGTATACTTTTATGCCTTTGGGGCTAAAGAATACAGGGGCTACCTACCAAAGGACCATGATGGCCATATTATACGATCTCTTTCATGATATTATAGAGTTTTATGTGGATGATTTGGTGATAAAGTCCAAGGTAGAGGCCACCCACTTAGAAAATTTGAGGAGAGCGTTCTAGAGGTGCAAGAAATACAAGTTAAAGATGAATCCCTTGAAGTGCGCATTCGGAGTAACTAGTGGCAAGTTCTTGGGATTTATAGTGAACAGACACGGGTGTAAACGGATCTAGATAAGCGAGAAGGTATCCTCAACATACCAAGACCAAAGACTGCGAAATAGTTGAAGAATTTTTTAGGGAAAGTTTCTTACTTGAGGAGATTCGTGTCTAGGCTAGCCGAAGTCACTCACCCACTGATGGAGCTTTTACGAGCAAAGGAAAAGTTCACATGGGAGAAGCCACACGAAGAAGCTTTGGACCAGTTGAAGAAGTTGTTGACATCTCCCCAAACGATGGCTCCCCCTCGAGATGGTATTCCTTTACATCTCGACCTCACGTCCACTAAAAGATCAATAGGGGCATTATTGGCTCAAGAGGCGGAGGGCGTAGAAAAACCTGTGTATTATCTAAGTCAAATCATACATGGGTCTGAGGCTAGATATACAAGCATTGAGAGACATTATTTAACTTTGGTGTTCGTTGCTGAAAAGCTTAGGCATTACATGTTAGCTTTCATGATTCACATTATTACTAGATGTGACCACATAAAATTTTTTCTAGCCAGAACTGTGTTAATAGGTAGAGATGCTCGATCGTTTTTGATTGTTTTGGAGTTTGATCTCAAGTGCGTGGTCCCTAGAGCGATCAAAAGTCAAGTTTATGCAAATCTACTGGCCATATTCCCTTCGGCAACGTTCGAGCCACCTATTGAGGAGTTTTCTGGAGATGATCTCCAGGCTAACTATCTCAAAGTAAATCTAGAAGAATGGAGCATGCAGTTTGATGGATCTTTGACTGAAAACACAGGAGGGGCAAGAGTGATTTTACGTCAAGGGGAAGAAGAAGTCCTATTGTCCTTCAAGTTAGATTTCAAATGTTCAAACAATAAAGCTGAGTACGAGGCTTTAGTATTGGGGCTATTAGAGGCTCTACGAAGGGGTATACCGGTGCTGATAATAAAAATGGATTCCAATCTGGTGGTACAGCAGGTGAATGGCGAGTATGCTCTTAAGCACCTGACATTGGAACCTTATTGAACAATTGTACAGAGGTTGCTTGGTCAATTCCATAAAGTTAAAATCAAGAGACATCTAAGAACGGTGAACAGGCATGCAGACACTTACTCCATGATAGCCTAAAAAATTTCCTTTGACGGAGAGTCGACGGTTGTTCGAATCATAAAGAGAACAACACCCTCAACTATATTAGAAATATTGCCTTCTAATGATATCAATGACAGGAGGGGAAAACACGGAAACAACTAGAAATGGGTCAAGGGCCACTGGCATTGGTCAAGCTGGTACAATACTTTACCACCTCAGGCAATCTGTACTTTAAAAACAAAGGGGGTGGCTATCTAGGTGCGTGGGACCTGAAGAAGATAAGAAGAGGTTGATAGACATACATGACAAAAGCTGTAATACAATAAAATCTCTTTGTATCGAAGAATTCAGAGGGCATGGTACTTTTAGCCAGGGATGAAACAAGACGCTGCATTACTACAGAGAGATTATGGGAAATGCCTGCTGTATTACCAAGCTGCGAAATGTAACTTCATAGATCAGCCATCAGATTGGAGAGAGCCATACCTAGACATGTTGGTGGATGGGATTGTTCCCATTGATAAAGACGAGGCCATAAGATTGAGACAACGAGTGTCCAGGTATTATGTCCAGGATGGGCAACTTTACCGAGAGGGTTACCACGATAGGCCCCTAAGATGCATTAGACTGGAGGAAGAAGATGAGGTACTAAAGCAAGCACATGAGCCAGGGCACATTAGAGGAGCAAAAATTTATGACCAACTAATGACGTTGGGGTATTTTTGGCCAACTATGGATAAAGATTTAGCAGAATTTATTCGGAAGTGTAAGGCATGCCAGCTCCATAGGACTATAATTCGTGCTCCCTCGGTGGACCTATATTCCCCTTCCACTCCTTTTCTATTTCATACATGAACATTCGATCTAGTATGGGCAATCAATCCCTCCTTGAGGGGAAAGATCTAGATACTAGTGGCTACAGAGTGCTTCACCAAATGGGCAGAGGCCATACCCTTGAAGAAAGCTAAAGCGAGGGTAGTGGTAGGATTTATGAAGGAATACATTATTTACAGATTTGGTATCCCAAAGGTAATCCTATCGGATAATGGAACCCATTTGTTAATAATGATGTGTGAATGCTAATAGAAAAATACTCCATTATTCACCACAAGTCAATAGTTGCCTACCCTAAGTGCAATGGAAAAACTGAAGCCACGAATAAGACTTTGGAAAATATCCTCTCGAAGATGGGATAATAAAATACCACAGGTCTTATGGGCGTATAGAACCACAAAGAGGAAACCTACAGGATACAACCCTTTCTCGTTGGTGTTCGGCACTGAAGCAATTCTCCCAGTAGAACTCGAGGTACCTTCTACGCGCTACAACCTACGAAGTGCAATGCTTCCCCACATTTGTCATGTACAACTGAAAGCATTGGAAGAGAACATAGATAACGCAAAAAGGTATTTTGAGATGTACAGAAAGCATTTGTCCAGATCTTATGACCAAATGGTAAAGCCAAGAAAATTCCAAGAAGGTGATATAGTTTTGAAGGCTTGTACAAGGCACATCCGGGGTCTCTCGCTGCCTAAGTTTGAGGAAAATTGGGAAGGACTTTATGTTGTTAGAAAGGCCCATTGTTCATGATATTATGAAATCTCGAAGGTTGAGGATGAATAGACTTTTAAACTCAATAAAAAGTGGCTCAAAATTTATTTTGTTTAAGTTGGTAACTTGTCTTGGCATTTTTGTTGGAGGGATTATAAGGTGTAGTACAAGTAAGCTGGAAAGAGAGCATGTTCTCACAACGTGTTAAAACATTTTTTTGCGAATTATATAGAAAGCATGGGGATAATGTTTATCCAACCACAAGTTTATTTTTCTATTTTCGTTGACAATTTGTGTGAAAGTTTAGGCAAATTCAATCTTACGCATTTTAAAATTCCAAATTTCGATCAAGACATAAAAGGGGGTCTACCATCTCGAGATACATGGAAAAATAAAATAGGGAAGTACATTGTTTTATAACTAGTTTTAACTCAGAAGTCCCTTTGATAATCATTTGGGTCGTCTACAACAAACCACAAGCTAGAAGAGTCCAAAATTAGGCGGTGATAATCAGGTAATAGAGAAGCCAAAGAAACCTCCTCGTTGGACAAGTCTGCCATCTCTTGCTGATAATGGTCCATCTCATGCTAAAGGTCATTAACCTTCACCTCAACCTTAGCCAAAGACTCCTTGGCAACAACAACCTGTTCCTCAACTTTAGCAAGTTCAGAATTCAAAGTGGCCATCTTCTCGACTAAGGCACTCTGCGAACAGGTAGTGGCCTAGATTTTCATATAATAGGAGGGCAAGTCAGTTTTCTTGAAGGATTTGAGCAGATCAATCAGCCATTTTAGAGCAAAATCCTCACCCATAAGGATATTGATTTATCCCATCATTTCTTTGATCTTCTTAGAACTGAAAGAAGGCAGAGGGGCGTGCAGCACATCAGATAGTACAGTGGAAAATCCTAATAATCTATAAGCCATTATAACAGGGATGGATTAAATACAATGAGATGTAAAAGTGGATGGATGGCGTTTTACCAGCCGCTCGATCAGGTCACTATAAGGTGGAGTTATAATATAGGTAAAATCCTTCAAAGAACACAAGAACTAATTCTGGAGGATGAACACTAAAGGCTTTGTCACTGGCAGAGTAAAATATAGAGTTTGAAGCCCCGTCATCTTCTTACAAAACTGGAGTTATGTCTCGTTCCCCTCCCTTCACGTTTTGGGCTGCCTGGGGAACAGTGCTGGGATTAGCAAAATTCCCAATAAATTCTGAAGGAACATTCTCGGGAGGAACTTGCTTAATAGGGGCAACAACATCCCCATTTTTTGGTTAACTTCCACCTGAGAGAATGAGGAATAAGTCAAAAGGGAAAAAAATAGAGTATGGGAACAACAGATGTTCAAAAGTCCCAATTTTACTTAAAGCACCTTTATGGTTGCTCGACTAAGTAAGATTGGGAATTATTAAGCTGCAGTTTACTTAAAGAACCTTTAAGGTTGCTCGACTAGGTAAACTGTTGTCACTTCAAAAGTCCCAGTTTTACTTAAATCCCCTTTATATTTGCTCGAATAAGTAAGATTGGGTATTCTTAAGTCGCAGTTTACTTAAAGCACCTTTAAGGTTGCTCGACTAGGTAAACTGTTGTCGCTTCAAAAGTTCCAGTTTTACTTAAGCACCTTTATGGTTGCTCGACTAGGTAAACTGTTGTCACTTCAAAAGTCTCAGTTTTACTTAAAGCACCTTTATGGTTGCTCGACTAAGTAAGATTGGGCATTCTTAAGCCGTAGTTTACTTAAAGCACCTTTAAGGTTGCTCGACTAGGTAAACTGTTATCGTTTCAAAAGTCCCAAATTTACTTAAATCACCTTTATGGTTTCTCGACTAAGTAAGATTGGGCATTCTTAAGCCTCAGTTTACTTAAAGCACCTTTAAGGTTGCTCGACTAGGTAAACTGTTGTCGCTTCAAAAGTCCCAATTTTACTTAAAGCACCTTTATGGTCGCTCGACTAAGTAAGATTGGGCATTCTTAAGTCGCGGTTTACTTAAAGCACATTTAAGGTTGCTCGACTAGGTAAACCGTTGTTGCTTCAAAAGTCCCAGTTTTACTTAAAGCACCTTTCTGATTGCTCGATGAAGTAAGATGGGGCATGCTTAAGCCGCAGTTTACTTAAAATACCTTTATGGTTGCTCAATTAAGTAAACTATTATTGCTTTAAAAGTCCCAGTTTTAGTTAAAGCACCTTTATGGTTGCTCGACTAAGTAAGACTGGGCATCTTTAAGCCTTAGTTTACGTAAAGCACCCATGGGGTTGCTCGACCAGGTGAACAACTTGTTGCTTACAAAAATCTAGATTTTACTCATAGGAATAAAGGATAGTTTGGCCAAAAAAATTGAGAGTAGGAACACCTCCTTAATATTCACTGGATCACGGGCAACCTCAGAAACCCCAGTAGGGGCAATAACTGTCTTCTCCAAGGGTTTAACTTCTGCTTTAACTTTCCTTTCCTCATGAGCGACTGCTTTACATTTCAGTATTGAGGGACCAAACTTGGTAAGTGATGGTAGCTTTGGGGGGAACAGTCACAAGATCCCGACAAGTGTTGGTGTTAATCCCTTCAATAGGGGAACCTGCGAAAGGCATCACAAAATGTAAGTGTAACGCACACATAAAGGAGATACACAAAGTACAAGAAATCAGTACACACTTACCACAGTTGTAGGACCAGCAGCTGATGTGGATGCAGCTTCAACCACCTCTTTGGCCTAAGAAATAACTACCAAAGAAGGACTGCGTTCTAAGATAAGGGGAATATTTTCTTCACGCTGAGGGGATGATGAATGAGGGTTAACACTAGTAGTATGCTGAGATGAATGGACTTCAACACTAGGGGTTGCCTTGGACTTTTCATATTCTCGATCATCGCTATAATCATAAGGATTGTATCATCCATGGGAATAGAACCAGGATTCTCAGTAAAATACATTCGATGAATCCTCCGAGATGGTCGAACCAAATGAGAGTCCTCTTCCTCGTCCTCCTCTTCCTTTTCCTCCACCTTCTAACCTTTTTCAGGAAGAAACTCATCCTTAATATCGTCAAGAGGAAGTTGGACCTCGGGATTAGATCGCATCCTCTTACGACCGACAATAGGGCAGGGGGAGTGAAGGAGATACCTCTTTTAGCTATTTGCTTGGCCAAAATAGATCGCGCGTATGCAAATCCCTGATCGAACTGCCTCAATAAATTATCAAGCAACTCCGTGCATTGATCGACCAACTGGGTGTCTAGATAAGAGTGAGATTGAGATATTTGAGAAGGGCTAGAAAGGGAAACCTTTCTCTTCTTACTGAGGGTTATTTTCTTGTCCTTCGCCATAGCAACACTCAAAATGTCAATGGGAGTTTCCTCTTCAATAGCAGGCCGACAGGTAGCAGGAGGATCCACAGCCTCCTCAACTTGCTGAGAATTGGAAGCCCATTTTTTGTTCTTCAAAATAGATTCACTTAGAAGTGCCAAAGGTGGAAGTTCTTTAGGGGCACTGGTATTGGTTTCGCTTTGGGGAAATTGGGCTTGATTAATATTATAAGTCCGTAATCCTAACTCAAAAGGAGGGAAACGTTCAATAATAGGGTATATGGGTTCTCGTTCAATAACCTTAACGAAGCAACCAAGGGTGTTGGGACATAATACATTAAGGTATTCAGCGGACCTACTACCTCATGTATGATGGATAGGGATAACAACTTGGCCTTGCAACTAGGCAGAAAGAGAGGCTACTGTCTCAGTTAGGAAATAGTTGCATGCCTTCGAGAAGTTTGAAGGTCTTTCGATAGTATTGTGATTGAGAAGGGGCATCCCTTGGTCAAAACCAAATTGCATGGCAACCCTATGGGTGAGTAGGCTGTGCAGTTGTTCGACCATTCTATACATGAGGGAAGGAATGAGGGAGTAAGAACCAATAGAACATTAAAAGAAGGCAAATTGAGAGCAAAATATTGATCGGCTGTCTAGACTGGTTAAGCAGCATCCTCAAAAAAGGCATTGGTAAAGAATTGATTTGTGACAGAGTAAGGACAAAATTTAAAACGTTTGACATTGTTAATAAAATAATGGAAAGACTTCTTGGATTGCATGTGGTTCCTAGAGAGGATTCGGGGGACCTTAGCTTCATGAGTGGTGGGAAGTAAGTCTGCTGGGGCATATTCAGGAAATTGAGCATAGATGAACGTTGTGAGAAGTGTGTGGTTTGCATAATTAGACACATCAAAACGACCAAGAGTCCGGGCAGAATCAGTTTGAACCCTGTCAAGCCAAGTGTAAAGTGAACTAAGGGTCATAGCAGCTAAGGGGAATTTCACCCCAGAGGCAAGGCGAACAATTAGATTTATGAGATCCTTCCTTAGGCAGTCGTGGGGTTTCCAGGGCAAATAAAACCTTGAGAGGACGATCCAAATATACCCAGCAAGTTCACTCCTACTCCCATATCCTTTTTCAGTGGGAGGCATTTCCATAACATATTTGCCCTTTGGGTCTTTCTTGGCCTGCTCGTGAGCAAGGGAGCTCGCTCTATCCTCTATGTAAAATAAATACCTGATAATCTTCGAATAAGTGCACTTATTATAGGTCTTAATACAACTCTTTATCACACCCTTTAATTCCTTACGCTTAACTGCCTCTTCTTTCGTAATAGCTTCCTCAAAGAAGGTATCAGTCCCAGCACCTTCCAAACCAAGAAG
This sequence comes from Sambucus nigra, assembly GCA_949130495.1. Lineage (NCBI taxonomy): Eukaryota > Viridiplantae > Streptophyta > Magnoliopsida > Dipsacales > Adoxaceae > Sambucus > Sambucus nigra. Next base: position 312,285,010 of record OX422211.1, read on the forward strand.
CTCGCACACATCCTCGAGGGTGATGGTGAACTCACCCCAGGAAGCAACAAAGGTGTGGGTTCTATGACTCCAGCGAGAAAGTAGGGTTTTCAAAGTATTGTTGTTTTGGGCCAAAGTTACATTGCCAAACCATTTGGTACAAGATAAACCAACTGTCAGCAATTCCACAGCGTACTTACCATGGATGTAATCAGTCCAGGCACCTAGACCTTCACAAGATCCACTCGATGATTCAAACTCAACATTTGAGTAGGGATAGTCTTCCCTCTCAACTCTAAACCGAGTAAAAGTGGAACTACGGACATAGGCGTAATTCTCTATCACATCACCTTCACCAACCAACAAGTTCAAACCCTCCGGTTTAGAAACAAGGGAGCTAGGAAAAGCTTGGGCGGACTCCCAGAACTTGTCTACAGTGACAAAATAGGGGGCACGACGGTATTTCGCCAACTATAGACGACGGTCAGCAATGTCCGAGGAAGTGTGACACCCCGCCTAATTAAATACCGGGTGATCAGTCCTTTATTAAATTATATCAAAGTGTCCAATTGGTTCATTCTTAGCATCACTGTCGAAGAACAATTTTCATTATTAATCACCTAATAAATAATTAAGCTAAGTGTCAAAACATTTTCCCAATTAATTATACCCAATTAATCCATTAACAAATTCCATGATTTAAGATATAAGCCATTCCACGAGAATAAATACTAAACATGAATCAAACACTGAAATAAACGAGACTGAATAAAACACTCCAGTTCAAAGTCTAAAACCAATAGAATCATAATACTCAATCCAACAGGAAAAGAAAATCTAATAAGAAAATACAATCTCTGAAATAACTAAGCTGGAAACGGGCGACACATGTCCTAATTGAAATGTCTGAACTAAGAACTTAATGAAATAATATAAGCGTCTAATATCAATAACCTACAACTTCCACAACAGCTGCAGCTCGTCGAATGATCCACGCGTCTAAGTCTAGTGGTGACCCTTTGGCTGGACACCTGATATAATACATATATATATATATAGCAAAAGAGAAGAGAAATAGCAAGAAACGGGCCAGAGCCCGATTTGTAAAAATATTTGTTTTAGCAAGTATTTAAAACTGCAAGGATGCAATTATTAAGTGCATGTTAGTTTAGAACTCTCACATGAGATTCTCACATCTCCACAATTTTATGCATGCCTAACGTAAGTCTATCCTAACCTAGTTTTCCATAATGTTCCCAACTAGATCATAAACTTATACGTCCAATTATATCTCAAAGGAGTAACCCGTATCGCCCATACAATACGCTAATAATATTCTTTTATGCCAATTAACCGTATTTTACATTCACTGATTGGATAGAAAAAATCTTTTAACCACTAAAATTACTTTACTTACCAACATTTATTAGTTTGCTAATTTCACACATTAGAATCATTCATTCTCAAGTATATTTCTATATACATATACATATAGTCACATCATCCCTATATATATATAAATTTCCTGCGCCCCTTGGTTAGGACCACTTGGCGCAATGCATACTCTGCTATCGTGTCCTGATGCATCGCTCACTGCGTAAAGGACAATTGGTTTGTCGTCTCTCATGAACCATAAATCTCATAACAACATAATGGAGGCGAGCATACTCACCAGCCAAATGGGTAATGCACATACCTATGCTCCCATTCAACCGTCGAAACTAGCCTACGTAACAGATAGCATGTATCCAAGTTTATATGCTCTGGGTACAAGTAAAACATACCCCCATTGGGTCACCCAGGATAAGACTGTACACTGCATGACAACCTCCTCCCGATAGCAAGCAGCATAGGTATGCTATACACACAATAAAAGTAATAGTACAATAATTGGCGCTCCCACGTCCTATTAAAGTCTAGGTATTCACCCACCCCATACATAGATCTCTACACGTAGTATTCTTCTCATTACTACTTATAATGTAATTAATTCGATTATACACTCTCTCGAAATTTCCAAGGTTAATTAACATATCCAAGCCTTAAGGTATCATCCTAGGGATGCTTCCCAAATAATTCTCCACTATGCTAATATCAGAAATTGGAAGTTTATCTCACTCAACTAACTGTGTCACAAGACTTGGGGGAAAAATAGGAATTTCTGGGAACTGGCGTTCAAACCTGAATCGGTTTCGTTCGAACGAATTAGCTTGTCGTTCGAATGACTATGCATCTCGTTCGAACAAGACATCGTCGTCTCCACTCTGCCACCTGCTGCGTTTTCCAACATTTTTCAAACTAAAACCTCTACAGATTTATCCCCAACTCCCAAAAATTTCTTCCAATCAATAATTAAACATGTAGGGATAATATCTAACAATCTATAATCATTTAATCATGCATAAACCTTCATAAATTCTGAGAATCCCCAAATTTTATCAAACAAACCCTAGTTCTTAAAATTTCTAAACATTAACTCAAATTCAAATTCGTCCATCACAATTAATCAACAATTCGTGATTTCAAACCTATCTACATGAGGGATTCATCTTAATTAGATTCCATATTTTATTTAAGGTCCTTAGTTCTCCAATTTCATCAAAATTTATGAATCACAAATGCTTATTATATACCTATACTAACATGAACATGACTATTACTACAATTTTGCAAGGATTAAACACTTGCCTTAATTTCTACGGTCTGATCCGCTGTTGATATGGGTATGAGTGCGTTCGTCGTCTCGCGATCTATACTTTGGTATAGTTTTTTATGTGTGTTCTTGAGTTAGGCATCAAGAACATTAATAGTCTCCTCTACCTTCCTCTGCGTCTCTCTCTTTTCTCTCTCGTAGGTTTAGAGTTGATAACTTCCCTCTAACCCATGTACCTCCTTATTAAATTTCTTAATTTTCGTCCATAATATTACCCCAAAATTCCAAAGGACAAAACTACCCCTACGGGTGCCGATTAGGCCTAAAACTACCCCGGAGTCCAAATAAAATACCTGGGTAGGGATTTCTGACTATTACGACCCTTCCGGACTCAATGGTGCACTCAAAATTACTATACGAGTTACTTAAAAATAATTTATCTTTTCAGTCTATACAATTAGTCCCGACACGACTCACACGCACGTCCTGACTTAAAATACCAAACTATCGTATTTTGCACTCTGACAATTTATAAAAATTATATAATTACACATTACATATACCCACAGTAATAATCAATGATTCCCATCAATAAGTATTAACCCTTGGCACGCTAGTTAATATTTATTTTAACTTCGGATTAATTAACAATTAAATTTCCCAACCTTTTCTAAATTTAATTAATCCAACAATAATAATTAATCCCATAATTATTTAATGTCATAAAAATGCGGGGTATTATAGGAAGTTTCTCCGACGGTAATACCTGGCCACCGGACTAGCCACTATGATGCACACTTGCGTACTTTGCTATCAAATCCAAGAACCTCACGTACTAAATCAAGGACTATCGGTTCGGAATGTATCCTCGAACCATCAATCAGAAAAACACATATTGGAGGCGAACATAAAACTAAGTCTTTGGGACTGCGCACATACCTAACATACCCAAAGCCGGCATCACTATTTCTCTCACATATTTATCCACTATCAGTACTATGTCATGGGGCACAAATTCAGAACTCACTGGAATCGTCAAGGTGGGATCGCCCATCGTGCAGGACCTCCGTGATAACAAGTAGCATAGGTATGTTCACATAAACAAAAACACATACTAGGCATACAGACAACCTATACATATGTATATTCAATATAGATGCACACACGACCTATATTAGTAATCCTTATATGCATACCCTCATCCTATAAATATCATCCATATAGGTATACACTCACCTATAAAAATCACCCACACGTGGTATTTATCTCTCGAATACTCACCGTATTATTAATTCATAATATAACTCTCTATAATATATTCTCAAGTATTATTCTTTGCCCGAAAGGCCCGTAGTTACCCCATAAGTTAATTCAGTAGCTAATCCATAAATTTTCTACTGGTTTACATCATAATTTCCCTTGTCCTCTACATGATCCATTCTCAATCCCTCAAATTATTACGCTAACCATTAAGCCCATATAGTCTTAGCCTTAAACTCTCACATACGTGACTAAGTCTCAAACCTACCAAGGCCTACTGTCATCCAATATATCCCTCATTATATTCCAAGGATGTCTCAAAAAGGTTCCCAATTAATAAATCACATTTTTTGGGCTTAAAGGGGAAATTTAACAATTCTGGCTAAACGGAATCGATTCGGCCTTGGACAGAATCAATTCGCTAGCCAAATCGATTCGAAATTCTGCAAAAGTCTAGTTCTTTTACACATTTGCGCTTTTTCAATTTCTCATCACTGTAATCTTCATGTTTATCCACTAAACTTTAAACTAATAGCACTAAGCCTTTCACTAGTACATATGGATGATTTCCAACGAAAATTTTACACAAAAACATCAATGATTCAATCCAAGAATTGAATTTTCTTTAAATAACATAAAACCCTAATTTTCTCATGGTCTTTATCTCTATAACCAAGAACTAAGATTTTCTTCACATAAATTATCCCAACCCTCTGATTTCGCGTCATTAACATTAAAGAATATATCTGCATGCATTCCTATTCAATTCATGGATTACACCCACCCAAATTCATATTAAATATTTCAAAAATATGTAAATTAAATCCTACTCTACATGGGTATTTTAACCTGCTTAAACTAAACACAATTTAAACACTTGCCTCTCTATAGAAGATATGAATTTCGTTTAGATGATGCTAAGGTTGTTCTCCCCTCACCTCAATCTCGATTTCGTTCCGTTCGGGGTAAAAAATGGTGTAGGAAGCTTTGTTCTCTCCTCCTCTTCCTCTCTTATGGCCACTCTCCCTTTAGCTTTGTGTTAACCTTAACCCTTCTCTCCAATGGTAATATATAAACCTAAAATTAATATGATGAATTTTAATGCTTCTATGGGAAATAATTTCCACTGGGATTATTTGCCTGAGTTCTGTTTGAGTTACTGAAGCAAGCCGAGCAAGTGAGTCTGCTCGGGCATTCTCTATTCTAGGAATTCTCACTATCCAGACTGAAGTGAATAAATAAATAACCTCCATAGATTTTTTATGATATCGCATCTTCATTTCCCCTTTGGTGCCATATATTTACTGCATTTGATTGACAATCAACTGAGAATCACTATAGACTAATATTTGGTCGGCACCCAATGGTGAAGCCAATTCTAATCCTGTGATCAATGCCTCATATTATGCCTCATTGTTGGAAGCCTTGAATTGAAATCTTAAATCGTATTCAACATCTAGGTTTTTTGGAGTGGTGATAATAAGGCATGTTCAACTTTCAGTAGCACATGAGGATCCATCTACAAATAATTATTAGATTGGAGTATCCTTAGAGAAATCTTCCTCTGCCAGCACTCCATGTTTGAACATATTTTTACCTTGTTGAATTCTCTCTTGAATAGATGACGACTCTAGTTAATCGGCCACAATCTCCATTTGATTTTTAGCTAAGCTCTTTTTCGAACAAGTCTGCTCGACAAGCAAACTTGGATTATGTTGCACTTCTACATATGTGAACTCGGCTATGAAGTCTGCCATTGATTGGCCTTTGATTTCAACTTTGGGTTTATAAAAAATTTCATACTCTCTCAATTCAACTGCCCAAGATATTAACCTTCCAAACTTCTCAGGTTTGTGCAATGCCTGTCGCAAAGGTAAATCCCTTTAAACGACAATTGTGTGAGATTGAAAATATGGCCTCATTCTCCTCGAAGCTTCAATAAGAGCTAGAGCTAACTTCTGATATCTGTTCTTCGGAATGCCTTCATAGTATAATATACTGACCTTTGAACTCCTTCATCTAGTCGGATCAACTCTGAACTGATAGCTGACTCTGAAACAACTAAGTATGGATACATTTTTCTCCCAAAACTGGTCAGGAGAGGAGTGGGGGAGAACCCAAGTACTTCTTTAATTCCAGAAAGGACTTCTCGTATTCGTTAATCCACTCAAAGGTCTTTTTAGTCACCTTAAATAATGGAAGACATTTATTAGTTGCTCGTGAGACAAAACTGTCCAATGCAACTACTCTTTCTGTTAGCTTTTGAACATCTTTCTTGTTGGTCCGGGAATGCATTTCTAGTAAGGATTTAATTTTGGCAGGGTTTGCTTCTATTCCCCTTTGATTGATTATGTACCCAAGGAACATTCCTTCCTGTACTTCGAAAATACATATGGTTATATTGATTTTCATCCAATGTTTTTCTAGTTGATCGAAGGTTTGGTCCAAGTCCGCAATGTGGTCGGCAAAAAAATTGCTCTTGGTGAGCATATCATCTACATACACTTCCATGTTTTTGCCAATCTAGTATTCAAAAACCTTGTTCACTAGCCTCTGATAGGTTGCTTCAGTGTTCTTCAACCCAAAGGGCATGACATTGTAACAATAAGTTCCTCGACTGGTAATAAAGGAAGTGCTTTTCTTATCTTCAGATTTCATCTTAATCTGACTATAACCAGAATAAGCATCCATGAAATTGAGAAATTTATGACCACCTGTATGATTGACTAATTGATCAATCTTTGATAAAGGAAAGTGATCTTTTGGACATGCCTTATTGAGGTCCGTGAAGTCTACACACATGTGCCATTTGTCGTTCTTCTTTTTAACCATTACCATATTAGCTAACCAGTTGGGATACCTGACATCTTCAATAAACCGTGCTCGCTGTAATTTCTCCACTTCCTCTTGGATTGCCATATTCTTCTCGGGGCTGAAAACTCTTCGCCTTTGATTAATTGGTTTAGAATCTGGGTAGATATTAAGCTCATGGAAAATGAAGTTTGGATCAATCGTTGGCATGTCTTCATGGCTCCAAGAGAACACATTTTTCCTTTCTCTAAGTAATGCAATTAATTCTTGTTTAAAAGAGGAAGGCAATCTTGAACCAATCTGCGTAGTTTTATTTGGCTTCTCGTCGTCCAATATAATAGCATATGTTTCTTCAATAACTTTCCCCTTTACCAACTCCTCCTCTTCCCAAGGATACAGAGTGTCAATATGGAAAGTGGTTGTGCCCTTTATTTGTATTTCCTTTTGGTCGACTGAAGTATAATAGCATTCCCTGGCTTCTTTTTTATTGTCATTTACTATGTCGACTCCATAATTTGTTGGAAATTTCATGCATTGATGCATTGTAGATGGCATAGCCTCTAACTGTTTTATTCTCTCCCTTCTTAGGATGATGCTGATGGGACATTTTTATCTAACATAAAGAAGTGAATTCTTTCTCTCCTGCTCGTCAGCCAGGTGCCGACTAAAACTTCCAGCTTGATCGTCCCCAAGGGATATACTTTCTCACCTGCGAATCCTATGATAGTTCTATGGTATGGTTCCAGTTTGCTGTCACGTATCCTTAGGTTACTAAAATTTTAATAGAACATTACATCCGCAAAACTCCCATTATCAACTAGTATCCTTGCAACTATGGCGTGATGAACTCTGCATGTGATAACTAACACATCATCCTGAGGATAAAGTACCCCACTCAGATCGTTTTTGGAGAATTCGATCACTAGACTGTCTTCGTTGACTTTCCTTGGCCGACTATGACTGGATTTATCCATATCAATTTGTTTGACAGTTGGGCAGGCATTGGCTTCATTTAAGTAAGCTTTCCTTTCTGCAATCGCGTCTCCTCCTCCAATATCTCCTCTTGCTATGAAATGTCATCCAAATGACATTATGCCTACCTCCACCTCTAGTTCATCCAGTTTCTTCGGTAAGTCGGGATTTTCTTCAAAATTATTTTTTCTTGCTCATTTGATGTCGTCCTTTGCTTGGACTGGAGATTCAGGCCTCCTCCGATCATTTTGGTTGACATTTCGATTAATAAACTTTCTCATTTCTCCACGTCGAATAAGATTTTCAATCTCATTCTTCAGTGCAATGCAGTTGTCGGTGTTGTGACTATGGTTCCTTTGAAATTCATAGTACTTGGACTTATCCCTCTTGTTCGTGGGTGTCTTCAACTTTTTAGGGCAATTCAATTCTTGATTTCCATTAATTTCCTCCGAGATATGGTGAACACCTTTATTTAGGGGGTATATTCATCATACTTCTTAATCTGATCAAGCCTTTTGTCCCTTTTAAATGAATTAAATTGTTTTTCTGACTTTCACCCTTAGTTTCAGGATCGGTCTTAGCTGCCATAGCCTCCTCGCCATTCATTATCTTTCCAGCCTTAACTATTAATTATGTCATGATTTTGGGAGGATTCTTTGCTAAAACATACTAAAGATATTTAGCGAGCAACCCACTCATAAGTGTTGCAATATATGTCTTCTCCTTATAGTCCACCACCTCTAATTTCTCATTGTTAAAATGTGTAATGTACTCTCGAGTACTTTCTCCTGGCTTTTGTCACACGGTCAAGAGATGAGTGACACTCTTGATCAAATTAGCCCCAAAGAAAAAGTATTCTATGAATAATTCAGCTAATTGATGAAAACTAGAGATTTAACCTCTTAGGAGATTATTATACCAGATTTAGGTTGGTCTTGTGATAAAACTGGAGAAAGTTCTACACCTCATCTCGTCGACCACTGAAAAGATGTCGGCAGCAGCTTGATATTGCTCTATATATATGACTGGATCAGTTTTCCCATCATACTAAGGAGTGACCACTGGTGTCTTGAACTTAGAGGGTGTGGGGTAGTCCATAATAGCCTGGATCAAAGGTGATCCTTTAACGAAACTCCTTTGCAATGGATTCTTGGTTTTGGCCATTTTACCTAGCCAATCTTCCATTGCATGGATCCCTTCCAAGACTGTTCTTCTAACTTAGATTTGGTTGAGGTAGATTTTGTGGCTTTACTGTGTCTATATGCTGAACTCTCCTCCTGAGAGGTCTACTCGGTATGCACAGAACCCCTCATACTAGCTCTTAATCTCACAAAAGCTTTTATGTGCTCACGACGACCCTCCTGCTCACTGTGATAACCTCTAATTACTCGAGGACCTAGACGATCAAAAGCAGACTCCCTACTTAGCCTCTCAAACACACTTAGACTTTTTTTTAGAAAATGATGTACTGTCATAGTAATCCGTTGATCGGAATGAAGAAGTTGCGCCAGGACGGTATGACCGATCATGAGAAGAAGGGGAATGATAACTCCTTTCATTTATGTTTGGTGGGGGTGGCATATCTCTCCTGGAATTGGAGGACTTGTCTTGCATCGTCCGAGCCAACCGTCTAACCGATTCTTGCATAGCCTCCTGTCCTTTAGCCAAATTGAATCAGATCCTTTAAAGGTCTGTCTCGCCAGGGGTAACAGATATTTCTTAATTATTGCCTGCAGTCGCTAGGCTGCTTTCAAGGGAGGTATTCATTCTTTAAACTAAAGAATGAAGTATTTGAGGTAGAGAATACTGACTAACAGTCGTTTTTCACATACAATGTCAATTTGTTGATATCTAAAAATGGACTTAATCTAGATTTATAATCATAGATAAAATAGAGTGAGTTAATCAAATCATACACACACATAAGAGAATAGATTTTTGAAGTGGTTCGGCAGTAAAATAGCCTACGTCCACTGTTGGTATTATTTCGTAGGGTTTACAATAGCTCAGTATGGTGTGCATATGAGTGATTCGAGTTGTCCCTTGAGCTAAGGGAATATTTTCTATTTATAATGGTGTAAAACCCTATAGACGGAATGTTTTTATATTATCGTACATTTACATTTGTGTACAATAAATGAAACTCTTGGAATTCAGTGCTAGTTAGCATCCCATTCGAGTAACTTTTGAGCTTCCTGATGGTTGGCGTTCTGGAGTTGGCCGGCCTTCAGGCCGACTAAGTATCTCTGATGCCGATCAAGGTGGTTGGTCAGTCACGTAGGAGGATAACTGTACATTTATCGTTGGTCCACGTAGGTGGGTAATTTTTACACACAACACCTGTGTCAAATAGTAAGATATCAGTCAATTAAAATAAAAAAAATATAATTTCTAAAAGATAAAACAAAAGCAAAATGTGTTTATGAAATTATTTAAAAAAAATCTCAAAACACAGTGATTTATAGGGGAGAGAAGAATTCAAAAAGTCACAAAAGGAAAAAAATGAAAAATTGTAGATGGGTAAAAAAAATTACCTCTTTCCTCACCACTCGTCCACAGCATCACCACCGCTCTTCTTCTCTCTCCACCGTTGTCTCTATTGGGATCTATACACACGGTGATAAATATTCATGTGTGGAGATCCAATTTTCTGTTGTATCTCAGAATCACACATATTTGGAGGCTAGTTTTTAAACCTTCTAGGTTCACTGTAGTAAGGAAGAGAAAGCAAACCATGAAAAAAAACATGTGGCCTGAGTTTGTATAAAAAGAGAACAATAGTTTCGTCCATTTAAAGGATATTTTTTATTTACCAAAGTTGTGTGAGATTGAAATATTTGAAGAGTTGTTTGATTTGTGCCTACCAATTGGTATTTTTTAGATATCTCATTTGTGTCGTTTGGTATATCAGATTTAGTATATAACGATGGAGCAAACACGTGGCAGAAGCCTACAACTTTTGGCTAAATATATACACACACACACACACACACACAATCACATAGATATAGTAGTATTAGAGGAATTAATGAGGTTTCAACACTTGATATCCTTTTCTCTCTCATTTTGATCATTATGTTATTTGAAACTAAAAAAAAATAGATAAATCAAAAGTTTTGTTGAACATTGTGTTCTTTGAAACCAAAAAATAGATAAATCAAAAGTGTTTTGAAAAATAAACAGATCTCTCTCTCAATAAAGTTATTTTTTACCAATATAATCTTTTCACATATAAACTTGCACTAACCATGACAGGTATTAAAAAATATGATATTGTTGAAATCTCAGATATTCCAGGATATACTCCGATAGCCAAGTCTCATATGAGAACTTCAAATCAATATATGAAATTGGGTGGATATAAAATTTACAAAAAATAGAAAATGGAGTAATTACAATGATAAACAGATAGAGTTCTTAGGTAGCTATAAAATTTACAAAGACAAACTATAGGTCAAATTTTTACATATATGAAATATTTTTCTAAAATGGAAATATAGTTTTTACATATAGTTTTTTTTCCCATTTTGTAATTGAAAGTAGAAATATTTCAAAACTAAATCCACTGTAGGAAAAATGTTTACATAAATATTAAAGTATGTGTTTTTTTAAAGAAAAATATTAAAGTATATTTTTTGTTAACAGTTTAAAACAATTTGTTTTGGAGATATTTGTTTTTTTCTAGCTTTACAGCAGATATTATAGTTGAAATGATTTTTTTACATTTGGTACAATAATGTTTGATTACTTCACTTTAAAACATTGAAAAAAGATTGTATCGTATTATTTTAGTCGCATATAAAATTGTTGAAAATATGACATTTTTTAGTTTATTTGAAGCATGCAATAGATAAAAGAATGGAATTTCAATGCAATGGCTTTAAGATAAGATATTGAATTTATGATATATACTAATTTTTTTTAATATCCTTATATTTTTTTATTATACATCGCTCTTGCATCACACGAGTTGTATGCTAGTGAGTTCTAAGGATGTTCCCCAAATGATACGTCATTATAATAAATGTTGTATAATATACTATAAAATGAAAGAGTACAAAATTTTACTGCTATGACATATTTGGGAATGATTTGAAAGATGTAATTGGTACCCGTACCATTACTCTTTTCAAAAAGTCTTATAAGCCTCCCTTAGTTTAAGAGAGAGACAATAATTGAGCATACAAATGTTTAGGTTATCTCATTGAATCATTCTCAAGCATTAACATCTCTATGAACAACCAAATCTCACTTTCTCATTCTTCTATTGAAAATTTAACCTTTAAATCTCTAAGAGGGAAGATCATTAACTAAGAAAATCATTTAAAAATTTTGCGTTATTACACTCACCCTCTGAGCTTTATCCATTTGTTCATTCCATCATTCAAACTTTCAATTTATAGACTTAATTCCCTGAACTATCAAAACGTCTTCAAGTAATCACATAACTCTAACCACGTCAATTCTTTTAATAGAATAATGGCCAGGTGTTATGCACATGAAGGTATTGTTGTCCAATCCAATATTAAAGTTTAAAAAGATAAAGGATCAAGTATCAAAAAGTCCTTTAAACATTTTAATACACATTTAGTCCAAACCATTTTATTTTGTTTCAAAATTTCCTCACCGCATAAAAACATAAAAGATACATATTTATAGTTTAACCCGTTTAGTCCCTCAAATACCCATTCACCCAATATTCTCTTATTTTGTAAAGGTATGCCCTAGCGGCACCACCTCACCCCTCCCAGAGTTCCGACGACCCTCACCGGAGTTCCGCGAGGGCTGTTGGAGCTCCTGTGATGGTCGTTGGGCAGGGGATGGGGTTGACGGATATGGGTAAATGTGTGTCCTTGTTTTAAGTGTTTTTGTGTGGTGAGGGACTTTTCAGAAAAAAATAATTTGGCTTGGACTTAACGTGTATTAAAAAATGTTCGAGGGACTATCCGGTATATGCCCTAGAAAATAATAACTTACAAAAACATTTTATAAGTGTTTACCGAATATAAAAATTACACAAAAATGTTTTTAAAACTCAAAATTATGGGAAAATAAAAATTTTTTAATACGGAGAAAATTTCAACCAAAAATCATTCAAATCTTAATTAAAAAAAAATAATAATGTTCAACATGAAGACACAAACTTTCAACCAAAAAAAAAATATTTCCAAAAAAAATACTGATTTCTAGCAAAAAAATTGAAAATAATATGAAAAAAAGGCCTAAAAATATAAACATAATTAGAAATATACAAATAAAAATTAAAAATCTAAATATGACGTTATAACATTTGAGAGAACACATTGAAAATTACAAAAATTACAAAAACAACATTGAATAATAACAAAAACATTTTAAAAAGTCTAGAAAAAAAAACATTTAAAATAGTATGGAAAATTGAATAGCCATTTAAAAAAGTGAAGATGACAACAAAATATTTAAAACGTTTGACAACAAAATATTTGAAAATATTACAAATTATTTTAAAATAGGACATTGAAAATACTAAAAACTTTTCATAAAATCTGATAAAATCAAAATAAACAAATTTGGATAAAATAAGAAAAAATTGGAGAAATTTGGGATAAAGAAAAACAAACGTGGAATAAGAAAACAAAAAAAAACATCGGATTGAAAAAAATGGGATAAATAAACAAAAATAAATCTTTGGTTGAAAAAAAAACTATGATTAAAAAAACAAATCTCACATTAAAAAAATTGCGATATACAACGAGTGGGATAAAATAAAAAAATTGGAATTATAACAAGATCAAATCTCGGGGGAGTGGACCAGCCCCGGGTCTATAAAAACCCATCTTCAGCAACAAATCCAACAACAACAACCCTCCCGACTACAACCCCCTTCGAATCTTTGTGTGTGCGCGCGCGCGAGAGAGAGAGAGAGATAGAGTGTTTGCAGCCATTAGAGAGGGTGAGGGTATGAAGAAAAGAGGAGAGAGAGGAGACCTGAAAACGGATCGTACCGATTCGTGTTCGGATTTTATTTGATTCGTGTTCAGACCTTATTGGATTCATGACACGTCATCTTAACATGTCGTGTCGTGTTACCAAATATTATTCTAAGATAATAAATAATTTACAATCGTATATGGATGGATAAATTAGTCCAATATTAAACACGATTTGACCCATTTATTCTTTACATTACTAAAATTCGGTTAAATAATACTTTTGTGACACCAAGACTAATTAAATACCGGGTAACTACTCTTTTATTCAAATTAATACAAAATGTCAAGTTGGTTCAGTTCATAGCATCACTGTCGAAAAATATTTTAACAATTACTAGCCACCTAATATTTAAAAAGTGAGTTGTCAATTTTAATTAAATCCGATTAACATGCAATAAATTAAATTATGAAATGCTAACATAACCACGACAACATAGTCACAATAGAATAACCATGGAATAATAATGAATCTGGAGGAATACTCCTCACAAAAATTCGAATACTGAAATAAACAAATACAAAGTTTGAATCATTAATTAATTACAACCCAGAGTCTGAAATAAAACTGAATAAATGAGATGTTTCTAAAAGAAATGGGGCGACATGCCCTACAGATGAGTAATTCTGAAATAGAGTCAAGATAGAAAGCGGAGGCGTCTACTATCGAGGTCCTGTAACTTCCACAGCGGCTACGGCACGTCATTGGAATGGATATCCTATGCTTGGTGTCCTTGTGGATGGGCACCTAAAAAGGTTTTACAAGAAAAATAGATTTGAAAGCAAACGGGTCAGAGCCCGATTGTGAAAACAGTTTAAAATACAGCAAGTGTTTAATATTATTAAACAGTGAATATAAAATACATAATAGTGCGTGCACTCACATGAGTTCCTCACCTCTCAACTAATTGTGCACAGCTACCGTACCCGTACCCGTTCTAGTTATTCCCATAACTAACTAGTCCAATACACAATCTAACCTTACTATACGATTTGCAATTCAATTCCCGACATCTTAATTTAAACAGAGTGTTTTGCTTTGCTTCTTAGTTCTCAAAATTAGTAATACTAATCACTAGGGATTTTCCAATGTTAACTCTATAAAAGGTTGCTATTATTCACACTTACATTTATACATGATAGTTCATTTCAATTAATAATATATTTTCCTCATCATAAATATACAATACTGGCACCCCGAGGCTAAGTTGCGGTGCACACATACTCTGCTATCAAATCCCGATACATCACGTACATAAGGACCACGTATTCCGAGTCTCTCAGGAATCGTTACGACAAGTAACAAACACACATAATGGAGGCGAACATAGTTCACATCACATGGGTCACGCACATACCTACGCTCCCATGGTCAGCATACTTATTAACTTCTCAATAAGTCCTTCTCTGACCTATGTCCTCGAGGTACCAATCTAAATCCCCCCGTAGGCACACAAAGATTAGATGGCCCTGATCGAACGCCGACCTCTCATGATAGCAAGTATGGTAGGTATGTTATACACAGATAACCACAAATATTAAGCATTCGCACATCTTAGATATCTTAGAATATTAATAGAGGTATATTTCTCGTCCTTATACCGTTATTTAATGTTGTACGTTTACAAGTTCCCGATTTATATACATTAAAGTTGTTAACTCTTCTCACGTCGTAATTTTAGGTACTCGTTTCCTAGTCCATAAATGTCATCCGATTTACTACACAATTCTAAGTTTTACTCCTCAGCGTACTCCAATCTCCCAACTATACCCACTAGTCAATAAGGGAAGGTTATTACTCAATTAAATAAGTCTACGGGACGTTTGAAATAAAATCAGGCCTAAAAGGCCATTCTGTCAACTCATTAGAAGTCTCGTTCGAACGAGGTCGTTCGAATGAGTGTCGTTCGAACGAATGGCTTCGAATGAACTACCAACTCGTTAGAAGGGATACTGTCATGTCGTTCGAACGACCTGGGCAGGTCTTCTAACGAGATGGCAGTAAACGCCGAGAAATTTTCCAATTCATTTTTCTTCATTTTTCTCTTCTCTAATTTCATCCTAAGATCATCCCAACAATATTTTAATGTTCTTAAACTATTCTAAATCCTCTTAGGTCGTTTCTTAACATATTTTTGGGGTCAAATCCTCCTAATCAACATGCAATTATCATTAATCCCCAAATTTTACCCCAAACCCTATGAACAGGAACCCAGAATTTTATTGTGCCTAATTACTCATTATAAATCCGTTTTTAAATCATCAAAGTTAAGTTTTCGGATACCAAATTCGTCCATAACCATTCTACATGCAATTCCTAACCGAACTTTAGAGTTTCTATAGCAATTTCATTAGGTTTTCCTCAAAACTATCAAGACAAAATAGTTCCTACACTAAACATGGAAGAAATATTCAATGAACTAAAAATATCAAATCACTTGCCTTAGATTCGTTCTTCAGATTTTTTGTCGGTGTTTCAAGGTTGATTCTTCTCTCTTTTTGGTCACAATCTCTTCCAAAATAATGGTGCGGAGATGGTTTTTGGTTTGGAACCCTATGATAACTTCTCTCTAACTCCCGTAGCCCACTTCTAATGCTTTTGACTGGTAATGGCCTTAGTGGCCTATTTAACATTATAAAAATAAACTCTAAAATTCGTGGGTTTTAATTCCACCATTTTTAAAATTACCAAAATGCCCTTCTAGGTTGTCAGTTTGGCTTTAAAATGCCCCGGGACCAAAACTAAACCCCCGGCTAGTGTTTTCTGACTATTTTGACCCTTCCGGACACGTTGGCGCACTCAAAATGACCATTCGGTTGATAAAAATATAATTCACTTTTTAATTTAAATAAATTCATTTCTGACGCGACTGACACGCGCGTTCCAACTAAATTTCCCAAATTGTCGTATTTCTGTCTCGTGACAATTTAATTATATTCAATACTCATATATTACCATATATACACAGAAATATTCAATTTTAACATCATAATCAAATACTAGCTCACATCTCGCTAGTATTTATATCCGAATTAATTCCCAATTAATTCTCATTTAATTCAATTAATCCCTTAAATAAAAATCAATAAAATTACGAGGTATTACAACTTCATTTGTCCCAAATTAAGAGTCCACGGTTCCTTTTTTTTACCGTCCCAAATTAAAAATTTACTTTCTTTTTTTAACATAATCAACAAACCATTGTTGACAACAGTGAACAACACATGTTGAAAATGGCCATTGATTTTATGTATCCTTAATCTATATAAAAAAATGGATAAGGACTCTTAATTTGGGACAAATGGAGTATTCATTATAAATAAATTAACATTAAGGTACATAAACAATTTAGAACACTCAACAATATTTTTTATTTAACGAGTATTAAAGGGTGAAGGGGGTAAACACTAACCCGACGCACTAACTATTATGTCTTATCGGTTTGAACTGATATGATCGACCTAAAACTACCCATTAACTTGTAACTTCAAGTCATTTCGTGTCGTGTAATCGTGGTGTGTCTCATTTTGCCATGTCTAGGAAGGATAATAGGATTGCATATTTAGATGTCAAAAAACAAAAATATCCTTGTCACATGGGAGCCACGTCCTCTTTTCCATTCAAAATATTAACGTTGTTATTGTTATGGGGGTACTTGAAACAATTTTGTAAGTTTTAGGGGTTAAGTTTAAAAAATAAAAATTCGAGTAGTGAAGTGAAAAAAGAGGATAAAGGGGTAAGTATAACTAATCAGAATATTTATTATCATTCATTTAGCCAGTATTGATTTCAACCACTAATACAACTTCAGAGTGCACTACACCAAATCTGTCGAATTGTCATGGTCATTGACCTTGACAAGTTCAACTTGTCAAGGTCAATGACCGTGATAATTCCTGGGGTGATAACTTTTTTGTCACGGATTTGTCACGGTCATTGACCGTGACAAGTTCGTTAGAATTGTCACAGTCATGTCACGGTCCTTGACCTTGACAAGGGTTAAAAAATTGTCACGGTCATTGATCGTGACAAGTTTCTTTGTCACGGACATGTCACGGTCAATGATAGTGATAATTCTGGGCAGAATTGAAAAAAATCTACAGGGCAGTTTGACCACTGTCACTGCCCAGCAGTATATTTGTACTTGTTATAGCAACATTGTACCTGTTCAAGCATCATATATCCAAATAAAATAGAGATAATGCAAATATACATTCAAAATAGAGACAACATGCGTCACGATATAATCCAAATATAATTCAAATGTACCAACTTAAAAACAATTCAATTCAAATAATGTCACTACATGTCTTGGGTAAGGTTAGCTCTGAGGAGGTGAGTAGGCCACATGATATACGAATTAACACACCCACTAATATACATCGTGCCGCATTGTTCGCGCAACCACAATGGGGAGTTCTCCTTCCCGGGTATCACATGCGTGACGAGCACCTTGGACTCGATGTCTTGAAGCTCACGTCCATGAACTAGTGCACCCAAGATGATATTCGGGTCCCTCAACCCCCGCCCTATCCGCAAATGTCGACATCGACCAAATAGGTAATTGGATCATTAAAGTCCGCACGTGTCGGCAATGAAGTAATGAGGTCCACATCCTCGTCCTCCTGCACCACCTCCTCCACCACCTTCTCCTTCCATTTCCCCTTACGATTTCCGCCCAATGAACTCTTCATGAATGATAACATATCTTGGACCGTCGCCTCCAAATGGAACATCTTCGTGTCATGCGAGTCCACCGTTCCAGCCAACCCGGTGTCGCTCGTCTCCAATCCGATGATCCTAGATTTGGACACCCGCGAGCTCACCCCCTTGTCCTCCCCTTGCGATCAGCGCCAAGCACTTGGCTGAGTACGTCAGTGGACAAAGATGCCTTGTCGGCATCAGACTGCGACTCATGCACTTCCCTAAGCTTTGCCTGAAACGATAAAAAACACATGATTAGTAAAATAAGTAAATTAAAAAATTATAACGTAATTAATAAAAAGTAAACTGTCGAATTACTTACAATCGTGGCCGTGACGCTTGTAATGACCCCACTTTTATATGCTCATATGTATATAGTTTGTTTTTACACTCATGTGTTACTTATTATCTTATAGATGTTGTATTATTAGCTATGTGGTATTATTGGCTATCAATATAACAAACCCCATTTTTAATTACGAAGAATCAACTGTAAATTGGATCAAATCGAAGTCTTATGACATATCTTAAGGTAAATAATAAGTTTTGGGGTAAAAAATATAATTTTATGAAAACTTAAGTACTAAAATAAAAATATAAATGGGCCATTTTGTAAATAAAATATTTTTAAGTACCTCTAAGAAATATTCAAAATATATAGTATGAAATTACCAAAATACCCTTCATGTGTGAAATGACCCTTATACCCCTATCACATTTCCACCACGTGCTGGTCACCTCCACCTTACACATGTCATCTTTAGAGAGAAAGCTAAAACACTTGTCGTCATTTGGTGATATTAACACTGCAAGACCACTCCGGCATGCGACACCTCGGCGTTGAATCAGCACTCCAAAAATCTTAGTCATTTGACACGTGTCAACACCGTAATACATTTGGAAACCTATAAATAGGGCCTTAGGGTTCATTTGAAACTCACACCAATTCGTTGAGAATTATAATAAGAAAGAGTGATAGAAAGCTTGGGAAATATATTAAGAAGGAGTTCTATAATTTCGAAGAAAGAATTCATTTCGTAGGTATGATTTTATTTAAATGTTATAATGTATTTTTATAGTTTTAATTTTGTGTTTTATATCTTTACTTAGTAGTTATGCTGGTAAAATACACTAAGGACTTCACTAATAAAAACTTAAAGTTTAGAACAAATCCAAGTTGATTTTATTTTCATCTAAACTTGTTTGAAATTGTATATACGCTTTTAAAAATGATTTTTTAAAAGTAATTGCTCGTTATTATGGAATCCCATTTAAGTAATTCCAAAGTTAGTCCCGGTGAAATTTTGTCTAGACGAGATGGTATTTAAGTGGTGCCCCTGTGACCCTCCATCTCTACTGGGAATGAATTCGAAAATGTTCTGTCTCGAGGAGATGGTACTTAAGCGGTGCCCCTGTGACCCTCCATCTCTACTGGGAACCTACTGATTAGGAATAACTATGAATTAAATCCTTTAATTACGATCAATGAGTTTAAAAGTTAAGAAAATGGGTATTAGAAATCCTTTGAAACAAGTTATTATTAAAATACAATATGTAGACTGGATCTTGTTTAGAACGTATACTTAAACCTTTATCGTATTTGTTAGATTAACGTGTGATCGAATACTCATTATATATAATTTCGACCTCTATTTTAGGTGAGTACTCTATGCAATTTCTTGCGCATTTTGATTATATTATATCATGCAAACTATGTATATTTTGTGAAATTCTTTTATTCTCAAAATGCATCTGATACCAATGATTCCGTCATTTGTTATATGTTTATATCTCTCCATATAAACATCTGATTTGAATTCTGAAATTATTGATTCGGCCTATGGAAACTCTCTTACTATATTGGCCTTGACTACCGGGTGGAAATATTTGGGTGGTACCTTCCTAGATGGTTTATTGCTGGTGTGCCCTAAACAAGGCGTTGTTCCAGAAATCATGATTATCTGTCTGTGATGTTACCGGGTGGAAACATTTGGTAACACTATCTGTTTGGGTATTAGAGCGTACAAGGCCACTAAAACTGAATAATTGACATATGCTCAATTGTTTTATCTACTCTGTTCTGAACTGTTTATTCTAAATATATATATTGTCATTTACTTTATATATATTTCTTGAAATTCATATCTCTATGTATATACCTTCTGTTCTAAATTGAATAGGTATCTATTTTCTGAAAACCTTGGAATATTTGGAGATTGAATCTCATTCGGCTTTTAGCTGATGTTTTATAATTAACCATTTTTCAGGAAATAATTAGGTAAGCGGATGGAACATAAGGGGACTATGTTGAAGATTTAGCTTTTAGAGCTCTTTTGTTACATTAAGTAGAATTTTGTTTTATTAGATAAAGGATGTTTGGCTCTTTAATTAAAAGGCTTTAAAATTTCTGTCAAGTTGTAACTCTTGGATATTTTAATATAAATGAAGTTTCCTTTAGAAAGCTCTGATGATGTAATTCCTTCACCTTCAGTATTTTACGATTCATAACCATGTGATTATACTTCCGCTACATATATTTTAAAAGAAAAATTTTAATGCCAGAATATTGGATGCCTTGGTGGCATGTCAAGACACTCGTTCCCTACGATTTTTGTGTCGGGGTCGTGACAGATGTGGTATCAGAGCATAGGTTATGAACCCGTAGACTACTGAACATAGGTTTCGAATGTTATAGATTTTATGTTTCCATCCTTAGGAGATAGTATTATGTGATAACCCTCCCTATGTGTTATATTATTTATAATTGGTCTTTTAGTTTTCAATATTGATATAGTATAGTAGATCTTACGTTTGGCCATGACTGTAGAAAATGACCAAGAGAAGATCATCAATGGGAACTAGTGATTCGAGTATAGAAGGACTGGAAGGTGAATACAAGGCAATTGAAAGTCTAGCAAAGATTGTGGAGCAGCAGGTGAACAATGGAGTACCAAAGAATCTTGAACTAAGTAGATGTACTATTGAACAGTTCAAGAAGTTGAATCCTCCATCTTTTAAAGGTACTCCTAATCCCACCGAAGCAGAAAGTTGGGTGATGCAGATGGAAAAGATACTCGATGTTCTTAAGTGTACCGATGAACAAAGGGTGTCATTTACAACATTTATGTTAGAAGGGGAGGCTGAACATTGGTGGAGAATGACTAAGAGAATACACGAGGAAAGGCATACTTACATAGGTTGGAATGATTTCTTAGTAATCTTTTATGAGAAATATTTTCCTGAAACGGTGAAAGACGAAATGGCAGCTGACTTCATGAGTCTAGTGCAAGGGAATATGACGGTTAGTCAATACGAGGCAAAGTTTACTGAGTTATCACGTTTTTCACGTCATGTTGTAGTAACTGATGTTTTAAGAGCAAAGAAGTTTGAACGTGGGTTAAGGTTGAATATTCGTAGTCGAATTTCCATCCTAAAGTTGACATCATATATTGACGTCGTGACTAGGGCTACAATAGCTGAGAGGGATGGTGAGGAGTATAATCAAATTAGAGATGGTAAGAGGAAGTTTGGGGAACAAAAAGGAAAGAACCCTAATAATAGAAATTTTTTTAGGAACACATCCAACATTGGGGGATCTAGTGATAACAGACAGTATAATAACCAGACATGTCAGTAATGTGGAAAGATGCATGGAGGACGACCTTGTTATAAGGATTCAGGAGCTTGTTTTAGATTTGGATAGAAAGGACATCAGATAAAAGACTGTCCAAACCCAACAAGGGTTCCGATAAAGCCTTCAAGTGCAAAGAAGGATCAAGACAGACAGGGTAGAGTTTTTGCACTTTCTGATACCCAAGCTTCTAATGCGGTAGTGTCAGGTACACTTTCTATATGTGCACAGCCTTTTAAAGCTTTGATAGATCCTGGTTCTACCCATTCGTTCATATCTATACATGTATTAGATCACTTTCATAAATTGCATGAACCCTTGAATCATAACATACACGTTTTTACTCCTTCGGGTGAGTTATTGATGGGTAAATTAGTATACAAGGCTTGCCCCATAGATATTGATAGTCATAAACTATTTGTTGATTTGATAGTTTTAGACATTAAAGATTTTGAAGTCATTTTGGGGATGGATTGGTTAGCATCACATCATGCTAAGGTAGACTGTTTTGAGAAGAGTGTTACTTTCCAAATTCCTCACCAACCAAAATTTAGTTTTGAAGGAACTGGTATCATATCTCCGATGTGTATTATTTTTGCAATGCAAGCCTATAGTTTTCTTAAGAAGGGATGTCAAGGATTTCTTGCAACTGTTACCAGTTTGCAGACGATAGGGCCTAGCTTAGAAGATATTCATATCACTAAGAAATTTATGGATGTTTTTCCAGATGATTTACCAGGCCTACCTCCTAATAGAAAAATAGAATTTACGATTGACCTTATTCCTGGAACTATACCAATCTCAAAACCACCATATCGTATGGCACCTTTAGAATTAAGAGAGTTAAAAGTGCAATTAGAAGACCTTTTAAACAAGGGTTTTATCAGACCAAGTATATCGCCTTGGGGTGCTCCAGTGTTATTTGTGAAAAAGAAGGATGGGATAATGAGACTATGTATAGATTATCGTGAACTGAATAAGGTAACCATTAAGAATAAATATCCCTTACCTCGTATAGATGACTTGTTTGATCAATTAGAAGGTGCACAAGTATTCGAGACAGAAATTATTATACAGAAATTATGTAGTCCCAAACTGTCCAAACGGGACAATTTGAGATATCTCATTACAGGGATAATGACTCTCGAACGGGTCTAAGTGCTATTGAATGCGTACGCATAAGAACTAGAAGGCTAGTATCTATGCGCACTATATGTAATTTTAAGTATGTTTCATTTAATTATCATACTATATATATATTGTTCGTTATACAAAGTAATTTTAAAAAAAAATTGAAAAATCTCACCCCCATATGGACAATAATTCAGTGGTCATGCCACTTTTAAAATTAATTAACCCAACATCAATCCACTATAATCCAACTGCAATGTCAACAACATATGTGTATCCCGTACTCCTTCTAATTCATCTACTAAATTAATTATTTTCATCAATTAAACTAACAATTAAAGTATACAATTATTAATTTACTAATTTACAATGAGGGGCAATCCTACTTTCATATATTAATTTACTAAAAAAATTAATAATCAATCAATTCGTTTATAAGGGACACTACTTGCATATGAGGGAAAATATCTAATAAACCAATCAAAATTTAATAAAAAAAATTAACAAGCCCCCCCTCCCCACACACACGCGCGCACACACACAAACACGCATGCAACCCCACCCCCCGTCACACCCCCCGTATCATTTCCCTCTCTCGCACATACGCACAAACACGCACACTACACACACATACACACACACACGCACGCACATACACATAAACACACACGCAGCCCCACCCCCTACCCCACCACCCACCCACCCATCCTTGCCCCCTCCCCCCCTCCCCCACCCCCTACCCCCACCACACACACACACAAACAACCCCACCCCCCTCCCTACCCCTCACCACACACGCACACACACCCTGCCCCACCCCCCACCATACACACACACACACAGCCCCACCCCCACCACACGCACGCACACACACACATGCACACATATATATACACACACATATAAATGGGAGAGAGAGAGAGAGAGAGAGAAACCAACCTGAAAGTAAAGAGAGAGAGTGAGAGCAGCGCGTAGAGAGAGAGAGGGGGAGAAATTGGAGGGAACGCGGTGAAGAAAAAAGGAGGGGAAAGGGCTTTTTGCACATGAAGGTATTGTTGTCCAATCCAATATTAAAGTTTAAAAAGATAAAGGATCAATTATCAAAAAGTCTTTTAAACATTTTAATATACATTTAGTCCAAATCATTTTATTTTGTTCCAAAATTCCCTCACCACATAAAAACACAAAAGATACATATTTATAGTTTAACCCGTTTAGTCCCTCGAACACTCATTCACCCAATATTCTCTTAGTTTATAAAGATATGCCCTAGCAGCATCCCCCCCCCCCCCCCCCCCCCTCCTTCCCGGAGTTCCGACGACCCTCACCGGAGTTCTGCGAGGGGTGTTGGAGCTCCCGTGTTGGTCGTCGGGCAGCGGATGGGGTTGACGGAGGCGGGTAAATGAGTTTGTGTGTGTCCTTGTTTTGAGTGTTTTTGTGTGGTGAGGGACTTTTTGGAACAAAATAAATTGGCTTGGACTTAACGTGTATTAAAAAATGTTCAAGGGACTATCCGGTATATGCCCCAGAAAATAATAACTTACAAAAACATTTAATAAGTGTTTACCAAATATAAAAATTACACAAAAATATTTTTAAAACTCGAAATTATGGGAAAATATATATTTTTTAATACGGAGAAAATTTCAACCAAAAATCATTCAAATCTTAATTAAAAAAAATAATAATGTTCAACATGAAGACACAAACTTTCAACCAAAAAAAAATATTTCCAAAAGAATACTGATTTCTAGCAAAAAAAATTGAAAATAATATGAAAAAAGGCCTAAAAATACAAACATAATTAGAAAATACAAATAAAAATTAAAAATCTAAATATGACGTTATAACATTTGAGAGAAAACATTGAAAATTACAAAAATTACAAAAACAACATTGAATAATAGCAAAAACGTTTTAAAAAATCTAGAAAAAAAACATTTAAAACAATATGGAAAATTGAATAGCCATTTAAAAATGTGAAGATGACAACAAAATATTTGAAAATATTAAAAATTATTTTAAAACAGGACATTGAAAATACTAAAAGATTTTTATAAAATCTGATAAAATCAAAATAAACAAATTTGGATAAAAGAAGAAAAAACTGGAGAAGTTTGGAATAAAGAAAAACAAACGTGGAATAAGAAAAGAAAAAAAAAATATCGGATTGAAAAAAATGGGATAAATAAACAAAAACAAATCTTTGATTGAAAAAAAAACTAGGATTAAAAAAAACAAATCTCACATTAAAAAAATTGCGATATACAACGAGTGGGATAAAATAAAAAATTTGGAACTATAACAATATCAAATCTCGGGGGAGTGGACCAGCCCCGAGTCTGTAACAACCCATCTTCAGCAACAAATCCAACAACAACACCCCGCTCAACTACAACCCCCTTCGAATCTGTGTGTGTGTGTGCGCGCACGCGCGCGCGAGAGAGAGAGAGAGAGAGAGAGAGTGTTTGCAGCCATTAGAGAGGGAGAGGGTATGAAAAAAAAGAGGAGAGAGAGGAGACCTGACAACGGATCGTGTCGATTCGTGTTCGAATTTTATTTGATTCGTGTTCAGACCTTATTGGATTCATGACACGTCATCTTAACATGTCGTGTCGTGTTACCAATTATTATTCTAAGATAATAAATCATTTTGAATCGTATATGGATGGATAAATTATCCCAATATTAAACACGATTAGACCCATTTATTCTTTACATTACTAAAATTCGATTAAATAATACTTCATTTGTCCCAAATTAAGAGTTTCCTTTTTTTACCGTCCCAAATTAAAAATTCACTTTCTTTTTTTAACATAATCAACAAACCATTGTTGACAACAGTGAACACATGTCGAAAATGGCCATTGATTTTATGTATCCTTAATCTATATAAAAAAATGGATAAGGACTCTTAATTTGGGACAAATGGAGTATTCATTATAAATAAATTAACATTAAGGTACATAAACAATTTAGAACACTCAACAATATGTTTATTTAACGAGTATTAAAGGGTGAAGGGGGTAAACACTAACCCGGCGCACTAACTATTCTGTCTTATCAGGTTTGAACTGATATGATCGACCTAAAACTACCAATTAACTTGTAACTTCAAGTCGTTTCGTGTCGTGTAATCGTGGTGTGTCTCATTTTGCCATGTCTAGGAAGGATAATAGGATTGCATATTTAGATGTAGAAAGACAAAAATATCCTTGTCACATGGGAGCCACGTCCTCTTTTCCATTCAAAATATTAACGTTGTTAATGTTATGGGGGTACTTGAAACAATTTTGTAAGTTTTAGGGGTTAAGTTTAAAAAATAAAAATTCGAGTGGTGAAGTTAAAAAAGAGGATAAAGAGGCAAGTGTAACTAATCCGAATATTATTTATCATTCATTTAGTCAGTATTGATTTCAACCACTAATACAACTTCACAGTGTAAGCCACGTTTCTATCTTGTCACTAGGTTTTAGCCCTGCGCGATGTGCGGGTGCTTTGTAGGGGCGGTTACAGTTTGCATGGTAAAGAAATTGCGAAATTTTCTAGGGAGGAATAATATCCAATTAGGTTGATGAATACAT
Source organism: Sambucus nigra (assembly GCA_949130495.1). Taxonomy (NCBI): domain Eukaryota; kingdom Viridiplantae; phylum Streptophyta; class Magnoliopsida; order Dipsacales; family Adoxaceae; genus Sambucus; species Sambucus nigra. The sequence goes on from OX422211.1 coordinate 312,311,705, forward strand.
ATATTTTTATAATGTTAGTAGTGTTATATGATGTGTGGTAATCATGAAAAATGCAACAGTGATAAATACTATGATCAATGATACATGCATTATTCTTAAAAAAAAAATTCCCAATTTCTTGGGATGTCAACAAATGCACGACGTTGTTGCACAATTGCGGAACTAATGTATGGAAATAAGTATCATTAGAGAATACCCAACTTAGATCTTTAAATTTATTTGTAGATTCTGGCCCAAAAAAAAAGTAGGGGAAAAAAATCATACTTGTTGCATAATTATTGACAGAGGTAGAATGAAAAAAATTATTCAACCAACCTTCCTCGATGGCTCATTTCAGACGGAGGAATGCATGTGTACTAAAAACTTCATACATCAAATAAAGGAGGGAAACAAAGTTGACCACTATAGTAACAACAAAAATAGATATCCATTAAATTAACAAATATATATGAAATATATTTTTTAAGAATAATAACCTATAAAATCAGCCAACACCAATACACATTCAAAAATTAATGCTCTCTCACATGTTTACCATCAACAATTGCATAAACCAAAAATTAAAATCTGAAACAATTTAATAAAACTAGCTAAACTGCGTGTGGTAGATCGCATTATATGGTTTTAGTTTAATATAATTATGAGAAATTAAGTTATAAATGTCATAAATCAAAATGCATCAAATAATACGGAGGAAATATGCGGTGCCCTTATACCTTAAAATATTAGATTATGTATAATTTTATAATGTGTTTCAATATTAAAAAAAAAAAAACTAACAATATCTCCAAATGGAAATATACAATAGTAGACCGTGTAAAAATGATAAAGTGGGAAATAACTACTAATTCATCCCCACCATTTTGTATTACTACTAAAGGGTGTATAGCTCCGTTTGTATTACTACTTAGCTCTTTCACTTGATCATGAGACTATAAAATGCACCATGTATTCTTCCTTACCACACAAATAAGCCCTTGTATATTTCTAAAACACATAATATATGCACTGTAAGAAAAGTGTCATGTAATTATCCTTGCTCAGTTGTGAACCATTCATTTAAAACTATCTTAATAATCCACAAAACCTGTAATGCTACTTCTGCATCCACATATTCTCTCCTTCAAACAAATTCTATATAATTAGATCTCAATTAAAACATTACATAATTAATTCAAAGAGAAATCCTATGTACACCAAAAAGCTAAAATGAAAGTAGACTTGTTGTCATCTTAGGAGTACTACTAATTTCTCAAAATAGTACCAAAATTCATAATATTAATATAAAAATGAGGCAACAAATAGAAAAAAAATATAACACTTAAATTTGAAATATGTAAAAAAGAATATTACTTACTTACCTGTGAAATATATATATGATGATAAAAGCAGTCCAGAGATAATGCCCCTAGATATGATAACACAGTGATGTGAATGTCAAAAAAGACATCAATATTATTCAATTTAGGCACACTCTCTTATCACCCCCTCAGTTTAAAAAGTCTATAATGAAAATATAATAACAAAACCATACGAACAAAAATAAAATTTTCCATGAGAGAGAGAAACCCTTGGTCACCACCACGTTAAGAAAAAAATTAAAAAAACTAAATCCAAGTAAAATCTGATTATAGATAATTGCTTGTGTGTCAATTTTGAGATATATTCAATATGAGGGCATCAAAAAGTCAGTACCGCCTAAAACCATATAGCCTATTTAAAAAAACTCTTATCATGCAATCAAATACTTTACATATATGAAACATAACTACTTATTAAAAATCAAAACTGAACAATAGTCCTAAGTGGGTATATGCTCTAGCTTTTTAAGTATATATGTCCTGAAAATAAATTTGAGTAATATTTTCCTGTGAAAATAAATTTGAGTAATGTTTTCCTATAATCTGTTGAGCTCGCTTTGTAAGGAATATAGTTGTAGAAGTGTGATAAGAAAATATAGCGTCTTTAAACTCGCCAAAAAATTAATCTCCAAACCTAAATCTAATGGACGAAATTAGTTGAATGTTTAAAATAAAATATCTCAATTATTATTGTTTTCACAACTATACATAACTCCCTAACCCATTTTTTTAGAATACATTGTCTCTATTTATGCTAGGTAGAATGAAACAACTTGATTGCATTATTCAAAATATATTATTTAGATCAGTCGAACGACAATAAAACTTGATAAACTGGGTATTCATGGATGGTGCATGCCTGTAACTAATCATCAGAGATCAGTTAATGATTTCAAGTCCTAGAAATGCGGCAAATCCAAGAGAAAGAGATAATAAAGGATTAAGAAATGAATAGATGGACTAGAGATGGGGAGGGACTATATACATTATGTATTTACAAAACCCATTTTTTAAAAGAGATGGCGAATGAATTTAGAAAGATGGTTGTTTTATGTAGCGTAATTTTAAAGAAACTAATTTCCTTATAGAAATATTATTTCCTTGTTCGAACGACATAAATGTTAGGAAGTCCTCTCTTCCGAATATTTCTTATTTAGAAGGTCGCGTGGACGGCTTGTGTATATGTGAGGAGCCCATTTCTCGAATCCCACTATAATTATAAATTTTGGCAATCCTATACGTACCAAGTTTTTACAACAAAAGTGATTTACCAAGTGCATTAAAGTGTTGTACACTACTATATGTACAATAATTTAATGCACTTACTGAACAACTTTTGATATAAACACTTGATAAAATTAACTATAATCCACTTATGCTTTTAGTGGAGGATATATGGAATTGGGGTTTGAATGTTCATATTATATCAACACATACCCTTTGAACATGTCTACTGAGATTCAAGAGTTTGGAAAAGTAGAGTAGCCGTAACTGCCTAACAAATCAAACAATCAATTGATCTTGTGCAACACAAAACTCATACTGATGTTAAGAGAGAGACTATTATTTTGAAATAACTCAAAAGAAAAAAACATGGTACGGACTCTTTTATTTTAAAATTACTCAAAAAAAAAAAACATATAACATATAACACACATTTATAAAGACTGAGATAAAAAAGATTACTTACAAATAATAGTACCAAAGCGTCCATGTCAAAATTTAATAGTACAACCATTGCTTGAAAGAATTATTTTTACTGTGACCAATACAATACATCAAACGTTACTTTTTCTCCCCACAAAGAGCCAAAAGCAGGTGATCAAATAAAACAAACCCGACAACCCGATAACCTCGGATATTAGGACATCCTTCCGACTTTCTTAAATCTCATATGTAACTCAATTAAACATCGCTCCGGCTTTCTTAAATCTCATATTTAACTCAATTAAACTTTGACAATATAATTTTCTAATTCTTGATTTCTCAATACCTAGTTGGGCAAAAGTTTTCTTAATTTGATTGAATATCTTTGAATGATCCTTGGACAACCCCCAAAATTTCGCAATTGGCTACCACCCCGAATCCCCAATGTTACTTCTTTGAATACGTGCAAGCACTTACCATTAGCTTATCAAAATAAAAACTACATCCAGGTACTTAAACTTGCTTTTACATTTTACCATATAATCACATTTGACTCAAATTAGCTATGAGATTCCAACTCATCTTGTAAAAGCAAAATCATTTGTTCACAAAGGAAATTTCTCTCTCTCTCACGCGCACGCGCACACACACACGCACACATATATATATAACTCTGTAAAAACCTATAGCGGGACACAAATGCAACATTATGTAGAAAGTCAATATATATTAGTTGTTCATATAAAACTTTTTACAACCAAACGCAATCTATTTCACTCATTAACATTGTACAAATCAACATGGAATATAAAACTCGCAATACCCACAGGTTTACTCCGTACATAATTTTATATTTAAATACAAAATTAATTTCAGGACCCTAATGACAATGGGGAAAAGGTTAGAACTTAGGGAGTGCATAAAAGAATAAAGAAAAATGGAAGCAATCATACACTCTTTATGAGCAGAAATATCGTCTTTTTCACCCAGTAATTCGTGCCTGTTCAAAACCCACAGTGCAATCAAGAATTCTGAAGACCATTGCTGACATTTGATTTCACCTTTCCAAATGAACGACCCGCCGCTAGAACCCGTTAATTTCATACGAATGCCCAAATCTGAAATCTTCAGAGACGGAGGAGAAAACGTTGGTGTGCCATTGGTTTAAAGTATGGGTGTTGGTGAGGCATTGAGGGACATTTTACAAGGGAGGTGGGATAATATAAACTAACTTGGATTCGTACGGACTTTGGCGTTGTTGGGTTTTGGCGCATATCGTCTTCAACATAGTCGGTGAGAAACTAAATATGAAGAGACCCACAATGAGATGGAAATAAATAATACGGATCCGAGTAAAGGAGTATATGAAGAGACCCATTCGCTGCTAATTAATTCTAAAACAATCCTATGCCACTTGTCATACTTTCTTATGCAGGCACCATTTTTTATATTACTGGGTTTGAACTCCGCGCGATGCTCGGGGTAGTAAACACTTTAGTGTATAAATGTAGGTGGCTTTCACATATGTAAACAACAATTCATTATGAAAATAGAAATTTTTATTTGAGAAAAAAATAATATACACACAACAAATACCCAAATGAAATGGTTAAAAAAATAAGTTCAGACAACCAACCAAACCTATTCTCCTAATTTCAATTTGCAGACAACCAATTAGTCTTACAATGTCAAGCAGGTGTAAAATGTTAACAATATACAACAATGACAAAAAAAAATGTTTAAGAAAACACCCTATATATATAACTAAATTTTCCCAATATACTATTGAAACTAAATTGTACAACACAAATTAAGGTCTACTACCATTCATTCTACATACCACAAAAAATGGAAATGAAGGAACGTGTTTTAGTGTTTGTTTCTCTTCAAAGTCAAACCATGGATAATTTTATCCACAATGATAAAACTCTACTATGTGAAATTATCACTGTTTGTGCAAGCGCCTAGTGAGAAGTAAAGAAAAACTCTTAATAAAAAAAATCACCACATACCCCTCCTCCATCAGCGCCACACATGGATCTGAATTCCTTAGCCAATGACCGTAGTAATGATCTGGTGAGAAACTCATAAACTCGTAATAATGGTTAGATGCGACTTTTAAAAAGCATACATATGGGTACATGTTCCTGGGTATGCCGTATGTGTGGCCTCTTCAATTTTGTGAAATGCAGGAAAATTTTGTTATTAGAACTTCCTCACATCCCGGTATCTTAAGAGCAATCAACCTACGAAATTCTTAAAGTACAATTAAAAAGTATTTTATATGTATTTTGGCACATATGCTAAAACTCTGAAATTAGAAACAGTAACTGTAGCCAAATACAATCTCAGCTTTTACTCATAAAATGAAGATCGAGAAAGAGTAGAACATGAAACTTTATATTATAGTTTTAATATTGGGAGAAAGCACACTGTTTTATATCATATCTACAACAACCGATTTGTCTTAAGAGGGATAGGGAAGAAATGACGGATGAGAGAGAGAGAGAGAGAGAGATGTGGTGTTTATATGAGGACGATAGATTATCAAGAGGCAAAATAGGGAATGTGAAGATAGAGAGTCACATGATTCTGATTACCCAGGAAAGGGATTCATCAACAGTGCTATTAATTCAATGTTACAACAAAATGTGAAGCCATAAGCTTCAGATAATATTCAGCTGTGGCTTACCAAACTGATCTCACGGCTTCAGTGGGGAGCAAGCTTCAAGTTCAAGTTTTATCAAGACGAAGAATTCACTTACCCAGAAAAAGTTGTCTTTGCAGAAAGTTCTCTATCCAAAAGTCACCCATCTAACGCAGTTTACAAACCTACCCAACTATTTGTCCCCCAAAGAATGCCAGCAAAAACATTAACTTCTACTCCAAAAGATACATACGCATGCACTAGCAGAATCAAAAATCCATTCTATTTCTCGATTCGAGTAATTCTATATGGACTTGTTATGGACTCAAAAGAAGGGACTCACTGACATAGTAACAACGCATAGGTTGAGGATAAATCAGATAATCTATCATTTAAAAACTAACAATCCAATGCACTGCTTCCACTTCAGCGAATCCCCTACTTTGAACCCATAGGAAGAGTCTCAGTCCAAAATTACTCATTTCTTCTCAACTCCTCATCCCCAAGGCAGCCAAATTTTCCTCGAAATTCAAAGTTTTGGCTGCAGTTAGAAGCATGTCAACGCCACCTGATTTATCCACCACCTCTTTTCCCCTTTCATTACGTACAGCAACTTCAGCATTCCCATATCCTTCTTTCCCCTTTTCGTTGGCTGCAATGAGAAGCATGTCCACTCCACCACACTTATCCAACACCTCTTTCCCCTTCTCTCTCTCTACAATTTTTACATCCACATATGCTTCTACTTTCTTCTCCTTGTTAACTGCAGTTATTAGCACGTCTACCCCACCAGGCTTATCCAACACCTTCGTCCCCCTCTTTTTCTCTACTATTTCAACACTCCCATATGCTTTTTTTTTCTCTTCAGCTTGCATTCTCCATACATTTGACATAAGCTCGTACGTCTTTTTGACCTCACGTATGCGCTGGATCTCCTCTTGGCATTTATGGCAAAACCATTTCCCCCTCGGGATCGTAGAGCGCGGAGGGAACATGCAATAAATGTGGTACGCGTGATCGCAAGCTTCGCATAGAATAATCTTATCATCATCTTTATCGGTGAGGCAACCTCTACAAAGACATGAGGGGCAAAACCAACAAGGACCATACGAGCTTAACTGCTTGTTCGTCAGACACTTTGTGTGGTAATATTTGTGGGGGCAGTACAGGTGGCCACATCTTTTGAACTCCTCGCCGGCTTCTACATCATTTCGACATACAGTGCAGTGGGCCCCGTCTTCATCTAAACCGTTTGAACTCCCCTCCAATTCAAGAAGTGATTCTTCACTTGTTGGAACCTCGTCAGCTCTGGTTATTGAGGATACAGGGGCGTTTAGTCGCTCGCACACTAGGCAATCGTCATGAGGCAATAAAATACCATTTGCGGTGCAAGTTGTACAGTACCAGTTTCTAGGAGGGATTACTTTGAGACGGGGCTTGATACAGGAGAGATGGTATAACTCCTCACAGGAATCACACACGAGATAATTTCCTCCTCCTCCTTGAGCCTTCTTTCCACAATGCTTGCAAGTGCAGACTCTGTCCATGCCATAGACATCTGATAGATCCGGTTTGGCCTGCATATCAAATTCTTGTTTCAGGAACTGTTGCAGAAGGAAAAAAGAAATATCATTTGTCAGGATCAAGGTAACATATATCCTAAAAGCAAATTTGTAACACATTCAACGTGTTTAATATGAATAAGAGTTAAATCCATCGGTTCCATAAATAATTGAGGGTTTCCTCGCTACCCCAAGGTACAGTTTATGCAATACCCTGACTTTTGATTAATTAGTTAAAACAAAAACTACATGGTGTGGATGGAGTAACTAGGAAAAGCTTACGTAAAATATGCACAAAACAAACAAGGGGTCACTTGAACTTTACACACATTTTAGAGGTCATATGTAGGGTTGCATGTTGCATGCACGGCATCGCATGGGAATTAATTTGGATTGTTGACGAAATAAAGTGATTATGTAAAAGGTAAAAAGTTTATTAATTTGAGAAGACCTTAGGGTGCGGCATTGAAAATTTAATTGAGGTTACATGTGTATACCGATTTAGACAGATTATTATTTTTTTTCAAATAATAAATATCAAGTGGTATTAGTTGTATAAATCGTGCATTGGAACAAAATAGAGTGGGAGCTAAATATAACACTAATAAGAAGTAAACAAAACAAACAAAAAAAGAGAACTATATACCCACGGCGTAAACCCAGAACTTTTATACCCGTTTTATTTATGAAAGTTAACAACCCTTAAGGTCATTAACTGCCGGCGCGAGCATCTCAGCAACATTGGGCGAAATATCACATGCTGACGTGGAGCACGGTAGGTAGGATTAAATATATTAAAGGAATCATGTGAGTTCGTATATATATATATATATATATATATATATATATATAAATAAGGAGCGGAAGGTTTTGCACTGTTCAATAAGAGCATAAGCTAATTAGGGGTCCTGATCTTGCCACCAACAGACCAAATGGAGGGTTCAGATCAAACTTGAGAAAAATTAGAGGGAACAAGGTTGTGGCGCCGCAAATCTTAGGGTAGGAGCCTTCCACCATATTTTTACTTCAATTTGAAAACTCACTGACTTACCTATTACCTGCCCATCAGAGTTACCCATCCATCTATCAAATCACTCCACCCCAAATATCTTAAATTCGGAGTTATCTCAAAATTGTAAATCATCTCTCACATCGTTTCACTATCTTCATCACCACCCTTGCCAAAAAAAACGCTGTTCATCATGGTATCCCTTTATCTCTCTTTTGTTATTTAATAGAGTTTGCTTTTTTTCATTTACAGTTTTATAGGTTTAATTATATTTGCAAGTTTAGGTGGAGAAAGAGTGACAATGGGGTGATATCCTTATATCATTCCAAATCGTGGCTATGATTAAGACGACAATGATAGCATGTGGCATGTCTCGATGGAATGATGGTTTTAATTCTCACATGTCTCTCACAAACCCTTTTCAATTTCTCCTCAGTTCTTCCATACTCATCAAACTCAACTTTCCCCTCTTTTCAAGCTCCATCAATTTCGGAAATTACGGTATATTTTTTTTATCTCCATATGCTTGAGCTGAATTAGGTCTTTATATGTTTGATTGAGCTAAAGTCGATCTTTATCTCTTTACTATGATTTTCATCTCTCACAGGCTCCACACGCCCATGTATGTGGTCATTGATTTTTGAGATTTGAGGATAAGGTATCATCACTCAGAGTGCTCAAAAATCATATTAGTGTCAATAGTTTTTTTATGGTCAAGTTTTATGTTTTTTGGCGAAGCCCAAGTATATAGCGAAGTCTTACGCTTTCTTCTTCACTGCTAGCATCTGTACTGACATAACTCTGATCACATATTTCTTCTTTTATGCCCCTTCTCAAGTCTTTCTTACAATAATGTCAAATTTGATGGATTGCTTTCTTCCAGGTAAGCACACAAAATCTGTAATATGGGGGTGCATATTGGTTTCAACGTTTTGTAAAATGAAACCAACAGGAAAGTTTCATGAAAGGGAAAGGAAGGTAAACCAACTATAAAGGGTTTTGGAAAAACTGTCAAATTGATGAAGGGAAAGGAATTTGACATTACGAAGACATTATGTGGCAGTAATCAGAAGTAATATGTGGAGAAAGAAATTATGTGGAGAAATTCTCTCGCTAACTTCTCACGAAGTAATATGTTTTTTCCTATGGTGTGTAAATGGGTATTAGTTTGAACTCCAAGTTAAAAATATTTTGTCCTTTCAAACATATATTTTATTTATGTTTAACTATTTATTAATTTTTTGTTTTACTGAGTTTTTGTATTAAGTACCATATCTGGGTTTTGGGGGTAAAAAACATATTTTTGTTTGTTATCATTTCATTAGTTTTTGGTGTACACAGTTTTTTTATAGGCATTTGGTGTACTTAGGGAGCATTCTATTCATTACCCAGTGAGCATTCTATTCATATGTTTTTTTTTTTGTTAGAAGGGTGTGTTTTTTATTGCTTGCATCCAACGAGGATTTGTAGGCTTTAAAAATGAATGTTCATTACGGAATGCTTTAAAAAATTCTGTAATGTGGGTTGCGACTGATTTGTGTAGTAGTGTTTCACTTCTTCTTTTTTTTACGTTTTCGTCCCTTAGTTTCTCCTCCCATTACATATTTGACAAATAATTTTTTAGAAGTTTTCATAGTAAAATTAAAATTTTATTTGAATCACTTAAATAATCATAATTTTATTTGAAAAGTACTGATAACTAAACCATCTCAATCGCCCATTACGATGATAATACATGATGTTTAATGGAGTTGGAAAAATAGTTCTCTTTTTTTTTTGTGTTGACGACATGGTGATGGAAAAGATGGAGAGGGGGGTTTTTGGTGAAATGTGGTGTTATTGTGATGATGGTGATAGAGTTGGAATCTTGGTATGTGTGCTAATTCAATGGGGTAGTCAATTTCAACTAGATTCAATAGACGTTTCTGCACAGAGCATTGCACAATGCTTTGTCACATGTCCCAATGATTTTATATCTGAGATGCAAAGATTGGATTTTATATCTCACAAAACAAAATAGTTCAAAACGTCTCAAAAAGAGAATGATGTGTCTAAATTATGTAAGGGTTACTTTGTCTGCAACGTGGTAACATGATTCGAGTGATTTTGGTAAAAAAAAAACATGATCCGAGTGATAATTTTTTTTATGGCATAATAAATTTTCTATCACAAATTTTATGATAAAAATATTAGAATTATTTAATGACACTAAATTTTATAAAATAATAATAAAATATTTGATAGAATTAATAATAATAAAATGTAAAGAAATTGCTATATTAAAAAATGGTTTTTAACAAAAAAAAGCAATTCTTGACAAAAAAAATAATTTCTAAAAAAATCTTAACAGAAAACAACTTACAATGTAAAAAAACGTTTTTAAAAAAAAATATAATTTTAAACAATACAAACAGTTGCAGCAAGGGGAAAATAATTTTTTCTGCAAAACAATTTGTAACGAAAAAATATTTTAAAAATTAGTTTTTAGTCCAAAGTGAAACAATTATAACACAAAAAAACTATAGTTTTAGTTTTTGTATGTATTTAATTGGTAATATTTTCTAAGTCCATTGTAGACGTTTTCGTATTTTTTAACGATGAGGGTATGGTATCAAAAACAACCTTATGAGCAGAAAATTTATGTTGTAACTTTGAAACTCAAAAATTATGGTGTAATTTTGAAATTCAAAAATTAGTACAAAGGTGGTGTCCTTTTTCTATCCTCCTTGGTTCTGACAAAGATTTTGTTAACAGAAATCTTTAATGGATTACAAGACAAGACAAGTGGTGGCTAAGACTAATAATCAGTTGGTACTTAGAAATTTAAAGTACACGAGGCTTAGAAATTTAAAGTAATGGCCTCCGAAGAGTTGTCGCATATTTCACACAAAGAAACATTTAGATAAATAAAAGAGTAGTGATAAAATATCCTAATTTGTACAACTCGATTTTTATTAGCAAATCCAAAAATTTTAATTGAATAAAATAGTTTATTTAATATATTTTTTATTGGATAAAATTCTTAATATTTTATAATTCACAGTTTAAAATGTTACCTATTTTTAAATTTCATTTTAAAATTTTATTTGTTAAATCTACAGTTTAAAATGTTTTTTGTCATTAAATTTCAATTTAAATGTTAAAATTTATAATTTTCAGTTTAAAATATAAAATATTTTATAAATTTTAGCTTAAAATAGTACTTATTAACAGAAATTTTAGGTTAAAATATTATTTGTTTTATATTTTCAGGTTAAAATGTTATTCTTTAAAATTTTAATTTAAAACGTTAATTAACTTCACATTTCTGTAAAATATGTTATTTTATATGTCTTTCTAATCATAAAATTGAAATGCACGAATAGATAATGCGATGGCTACACGACCTCGGAGTCCAAACACTACACATTGCTTGACCACAATTTAAAATATTAATTTCGACCAAGTATTTGATTCTTCACATTTGGCCGAGTATAAAAAATATATTTTTATATTGTATTTGGTTCATTTTAGACTGAATGATAAGAGTACAAAGTCTGTCCAAATAATATAAAATAATAAAGCATGCGTGGCCCAAAGTGTATAATTCTATCTGCCAGGTATGATGCAAGGCAATCAAAAGAAATTACACTGACAAAAGTAGAAAATAAAAAATCTTATACGCTATGCGTTTGTACTACTGTTCTAGACAGTTAATAGTCTACAAAGAACATGAATATCTAAAAACTCATGAGGCCCAATGATATATATAAAATATATAAAGAAATATTATATACATATAACATATTACCCAAGGTCGTACACGGCAAGTCGCGGCCCCCTAAGCACTAGCACACGGATTATATACACTACCAAATCTTTGAAGATTTGGATTATTATATTATACGAAGAAAGCTAATAAGAAGAACATGGGTGATAATAAGATAAAATATTGGTACACCTAATGCTCTACCCTATGAGGTCCGAATCAATAGAAATAAATGCTAAGGCATTCGTGTATGCTACAGGTGTATAGACTTTTGCTTCATGACCATAAAAGTGTAAATGTGATTTAGGATCAATAATATACCACAATATAAAACACATATATATATGTAAATAATTAACAAAAAAATGTTTAAATCAGTATTTTAAAATTTTGAAAAATTATTTTTAATTTAGAATAAAAATCTAAAATATATTTTTATCAATTTCAAATTATTCTGACTTTAGAAAAAGTAACATCATTAAATTGGATAATTAATTTTAATTCAATTATAGTCATGCCAAATACGAATATGAAAAATGCAAGAAAATTAAACTCACATTTTTTTTGGATTTGTAGTCTGTAAAAATGACTTTGACATGTTTATTTTCAAACTATACTTTGTTTTGTTGTAGAATGAAATTTTTGTCGTTTTGTAATTACGTACTTTGGAAATTTTTGTCGTGTTACAATTACATACTTTGAAAATTTCAACGTGCCTTCAGGCACGGCCATTCCGCTAGTGTATATATATATATATATATATATATATATATGTCAAATAGCTTACGGCAAATGAGATAAGTAGTTGATGTGGGTCCCCTAGCCAATTATGGTGGGCGGGTGACACAAGTCTTGGCTAGAGCTTACCGTTTGTTTCATTTATTGATGTAGTATCATGAGGTTTAGTCTATTATAGTTTCGTGTCAACATGCATCTGCCATGATATTGTTTCAAATAGCCGTAGGGTATAATAGTCGACCCATGTGAATTATATGTATGCGACGCAAGAAGGACTAAAAAAAGGGGTGGGACGGGTCTTCATAATCCTTCGAAACGTGACATCTTTGTATACCCCATCCGTTGATTTGTTTCTAAGATTATCAATTTAATATCAACCAGCCTTCTTCCCTCGTAAAAGAAAACTTTCGGCCAAAAGGTCAATGTAGAAAAATCGCTCCCAAACCGAAACCCTCTATTAGGGGTGGGTATTGCTTAAGACTTTTAGAGGTGGTCACTATATATATATATATATATATATGGAGTGTTGAAGAGGGTTTTAATGAATCTTTCATAAAGGCAAACTTGGTGGTGCTAGACAACCCCTTTAAGGCCACCTTAAGAGGTGGGGGTTTTCATCTTCCTTGATCTTCCATGCCTTCCACTGATTTGAGCTTCTTTAAGGTGGGATAAACTATTCTTTGTACTTAAGACTCCATTTTGTGTATATTATGGTCTTGTGCTATTGAATTTTAAAGAGTAGGATTAATAAGCATAAAAATGTAAGCTAATATTATTCTAGTGTGTTTGCTAGTAAAACTGAGAATATACATTTTTATGGAATAAAAATGTAAGCTAATATTATTCTAGTGTGTTTGCTAATAAAATTGAAAATATATATTTTTATGAAATAAAAATGTAAGAAATATTATTTGCGTGTATTTTTAGTAAAAAGAAATAGTAGACATTTTTATAGAATAAAAATGTAAGAAACGTATTATTTGTGTGTATTTCTAGTAAAAGGAAATAATGGGCATTTTTATGAAATAAAAATGTGGAATAATATTTATGAAATAAATATTTTTTAAGTTTCTTGCAAATAGAGACTTTATGAACAAATGTTGAGTTTAAAGAAGTTGATAAAATGTCTTTATTACTTGAAAAGTATATTGTTGTAAACGGTATAAATTTCTAGAATGAAATGTATGTTTAATCCACTGGGTAGGATTTTAGTACTTAAAGTCCACTCTCTATGCATATAAACTTGTAGTGTTTGATAATACATATGTGAGCAAGTTTAAAGAAAGTCTTGTTGGGTTATGAAATAAGCTGCACGGAATTTTGAGAGCTTAAAATGTAAAGGGAGTTATTTATGCGTTAAAAGGGTTAAAGTACGTGTGAAAATTGGACAAAAGTGTGATGTTAAACAAGTGGTAAAATGGCTAAGTGTTTTAAATGTTAAGTTGGAGACTTAATAACCATTTTGAGAATGGAATAAAAATTTTAAAGAATGTCTTTACACTAATATGTGTGAAAATGGATTAAGTCCTAAAGTGTGAATGATTTTATAGTATAAATCACGTGTGTGGATAAGGGACTTAAAGAAGAAAAGAAACAATTTTCCAAGTGTTAATGGAAAAACGGATGGTTAAGTCCGGGTTTTGACTTCGGCCGGATAAAAGCAAGGAAATGGAATAATGTGGACATATATAAAAGGTTAAACACATTAATAAGGACTCGGATGCAACCGGTAAATAAGCAAGAAGGGCCCGGAGCCCTTAGGTGAAAAGCCCTAAATCACTGGCCAGAGCATATCGTGCGCATAGCTGTCAGTGTGGAGCCCGTGTAAGTATGTGGTAAATGGTAAAATTTCGAGAAAAGATAAAGGAATAAGGAACATGTCAAGAAACGGGTTGTATGATAAAATATGTTAATACAACCTAACTTGAATGAATAAGTTAAATGTTCCGGTAAAAGGTGAAATGAACTAGTAAATGCATAAATCTATTAAGGTCCGTGAGTTGAGGTAAAAAGGCTAAAGTAAAATGAGCAAATGGGTGGTTAAGTAATCTAAGCTATTAAACTAATAAGTTGCACATGTGTCGAAAGATTTTCAAATGACAAACAAGTATTTTCTAACACGGTGAATGCGTGAGTTGAAATGGTACCTTTCAATGAAAATACTAAAGTACATTTTAATGAATATAAAGGGGTGATTCCAGTAAAGGAATGGGTTGGAATAAATCAAGTGTAGTGGTGTTAAGTGTGGCACTAGGTGTGTTAAACAAAGTGAGAAATGCTAAGTATGATTAAAGAAAGTCTTTATAAGATTAAGGTAAATTAATCTGGATGAGTAAGGTTTTCGAGAAAAAAACGATTAATGCATTTGAATATGTATTTTTCAAAGGTATATCTATATATATGTAGATATATACATATTTTCGCATGCATGTGATTGTGGCGTGTGAGTATTCCTTTCTGCCATCCATTTCTATACTGCTTGTATATTCCAACTGGGTATAGGCTCACACCCTCGCTTTGTTACGGCAGGATGGGTGCGGCTTCGTATTTTGAGGGCGTTGTACACGTAAGTGTACTTTATTTATTTTACGTTGGTAGCTCTGTTTACTTGGACTCGGGGTGCTCCCCATGGGTCCCACACGTAGTAGTTTATCTTGAAATTGGAATCGCATGCTAAACAAGTGAAATGTTAATTAAAATAAAACTGGACTAGTAGCATTATATAGGTTGTTTCATTGCACTTCACACCTAATGCTCGGGCCGGACCGGGTTGACTCAAGGGTAACCCATAAATCCGGATCGGGTCGTTACAGTTTAATTTTAGCGTACACAACAAGGCTTATTCCTACATACAATATCTTTTGTCATACTTAAGATCCAAAAAGTATCCAACATGTATTTAACACAATAAATTTATATTTAAATACATGTTTAAGTATCTCTTTGAAGGGTCAAAAACATGAGCATCTTGGTGGCAAGCACCTATCAATCATAAAGATTAAAATAATTATAGAATCTTGGATTGGTTTCGGCCCCATGTTTGGCACTATAATAGAATCATTAACTTTACTAAAATATTTAACTATAAATGACTTGAGAAAAATGTCAATACCACCTAAGGGCAGTTCTTCCAAAGTCCTATTGCTTAAATCAACCCAAATAAAAAAAAAAAATATTAAGAACCATTGACATGCTATGAAGCACGGACTCAACACACGACTCGGGATATGCGATACGCAATTATTCCAAAATGTAGGATATGATACTCTAGGATACGTATAATATAGTTTTTTTAAAAATATATATTTAATGAAATAAAGCAGAATTTGTTTGGTAGAACACATAATTATAGCATACTTAGCTTAAAATTCAGTAAAATCACATACAACAACAATACAAATTTGAACAAAAAATAAATAAAATTCAATAAAATCGCAATTATAATGAATATAGTTTGCAAAAGTTGGGGCTTGTTTGAAACTTTTGAGTCCAAATTGCTCTTTTTGTAAATATATATATAGTCTCTTATTTTTCTTTTTATGTTTTAAGTTGTTAAACATTTGAACCCATTTTAATTTTTCAGAAGACTAAAAAACTATCCGAGTGTCCAAAAAACGTGTCCCGGAGTATCCTAATGTGTCCCCCAAAGTGTCCTAGCATGTCTAGGACACACGTGTCCCCCAACGTATTCTAGTGTGTCGCGTGTCAAAACATGATACTCTGCTTAGGGAGAGTGTCAGTGCGCTTCATAGTTGCCAGATGATATGTTTATCGCAAGAATTGCGGATTGTTAGTTTGATGAAACACTCTTCCCGCCATTACGAGAGGGAAGACCAAACATGAAGTACGGTCCGTTCCTGAAGAACAACGAGAATTAACGCGGAATACTTTCATTATGTCTTATTAGACCCCGTACTACTCAAAGGTGAGCATGAAGTGCGAAGGATAATACGTCATCAGGGAATTATAAATCAATTACCCGATCCATTCAATGATTAAGCAAAAGTAACCAAGTTTCTTGTGCCCGTGGCTAATGCAGCCAGAATTGATATTCTGGCGGGGCGAGACAAACCTATTGGTTTTGTTCCAAAACTTTTGCTCCCTAAAAGCCGAGATCAAATGAAAAACCATGCCCTCATAATGCTCATAATGCTCCAAGAGAGATTATGAACAAAAGATCCACAATCTTTGAAACCCTGAAGATCTTATTATCTCTGAAAATACACAAGTCCGTGAAGTGAATATGCGAGCACCTGAAGGTATAATGGTACATAATAGCAGTAATGAGATATGTATATGGGATCGCAATGAAATAGTCATCAACGACATATTTTCACATGCAGTAGCTATGCAAATTTCAAAGGGCAGTGATGACGATAATAAACCACGTGCTATAAATGAATGTCAACAAAGAGAAGATTGGCCAAAATAAAAAATTACCATAAAAAAAAAATAGTCTCTAAATATACGTGGTGTATTTGAACCTATAGTACAAACCCCAAAAGATGTTAACCCAATAGGTTACAAATAATGTTCGTAAGAAAGTGAAATGGGAAAATTAAAATCACTTGATACAAGGCATGACTTGTGGCACAAAGTTTTCTACAAAAACATAGGACTGTTATAAGGAAACATACTCCCACGTTATGTATGGTACAACTTTGGGATATCTGATTAGCTTAGCAATCTCTGAGAATCTAGATATAAAACACGTGGATGTTGTGAGCGCTTATTTATACGAGATTTTAAACACTGAAATCTATATGAAAATCCCTGAAGGATTTGTTTTGCCTGAAACTAAGCCAATGAGGACGTACTCAATTCAACTGACACGTTCAGTGTATGGCTTGAAGCAATTCGCAAGGATGTGGTGCAAACCTCCTAGTGAATATTGTCCAAGGAAGGGTATGAAAATAATCCATCTTGCCCATGTGTCTTTATAAAGAAATCATCAATGGAATTTCCCATAATCGCTAGTGGAGAATACAAATTTAATCGGGACTCCAGAAGAGCTCGAGAAAACTGCTAATTACTTGAAGAAGGCATTTGAGATAAAGGACATGGGGAAAACAAATTTTGTCTATGCAGATTAATAGAAATTCTAATGGATTATCCTAAAGAGGTCTTAAAACGATTTAGGCAAAGCACACCCACTTAGTACTCCCATGGTTGTCGTCATAGATAAAGATTCAAATCGTCCTAAAGAGGATGACGAGGAAATATCAAGTCCAAAAGTACACTATTTAAGGGCAACTGATGCATTATTATAAATTGAACAATGCACTAGACCAAATATTTCATTCTCAATAAATTTGCTTGCTATATATAATTCTGAACCAACCAAAAGGCATTGGACTGGTATTAAGTATATCCTAGGATATCTACGTGAAACCACTGACATGGACTTAGTGGTAATACTTTGATCCTGAATATCCCTTTGATCCTGAATATCAATCTAATGGTTCTAAGTTAGTAGGTTATGCAGATCCTGAATATCACTTTGATCCTCACAAGAGTCGATCTCAGACAAGTTATGTATTTCTTAGTGGTAATACTTTATTTCTTGGCGTTCTACTAAACAAACTTTAGTAATTACTTCTTCTAACCACTTTGAAATGTTATATCCGCATTTAATCGTGAATGTGTATGACTAAGATCTTTAATTCGGCATATTCGTAGTTCTAGTCAATTGTCTCCCATTACCAATGATGTTTTTTTTTTAGTATCATATATGAAGACAATGCAGCATGCATAACCCAGATTTAGGAAGGCTTCATCATGGAAGACGGAATTAAACATGTTTCACCAAAAAAAATCTTCACTCACAAGCTTCAAAAGAAAAATGAGATTGCTATCAAGCAAGTGCGTTAAAGTGAAAAACTAGTTGATTTGTTTACCAAGTCACTTCCAAAAGCTTGTGCATGAGATCTCACCAATTGAAAAATTGAGATGCAAATTAGTGAGAGCATCTTCTCAGGGGAGAGAATCGAAAAACATGCTCTTTTGGAACATATGTGCATTCTACTCTTTTTCCTTTAACGAGATTTTTCCCATTGGGTTACTCTAGTAAAGAACATCAAGCACGTCCAACTCCAATTCAATCATCATAAAGGTTGTAGTCTTTTTCCTTCACTTTCATTTTTTCCCAAAGGGTTTTGTCCACATAAAATCCCTATATTTGAATATGTTTTTATTTACTTAATACTTCTTAAGGATTATTTTGACTTATAATACCCTTGAGATAATCATGTATTTAGACATAACCCCCCACATAATCCCCTATATTTGATAAACGTTCATCTCCATTAAAACTTGACTTTCCTGAAATTTGAGTTTAACCCAACTTTAATAGACAAAATTGCCCCTTCTTTCCCACTTCATCTTCTCTAAAACAAAAGCCTAAACTAATTTTGAAAATCCATGAATACAATTGATCGATTTGGACTTTAAACTTTAATCTTCAAGTAAAGGATGAACTGTAAGAGATCACTAACACTAACTGCAACAATTTTCCAAATCAAATCCTGAAAACCCATCTTAAAAACATGTGGTAACTGTTTTACACACAACAAAGAACAACTCACAGAAAATAGGGTTTCATGAAGGAATAAATGAGCAACAAACACTATATGTCTCAGGTAATTGGTTGAAGTATGTTCTCGATCACAGGTTTTCTGGTCTCTTCAAAAAATACATCATCAAATTCAATTGGTCTATCATCTATTTGTTTTCCAGTAAAAATCAACCTATTCTGGTCAGGAGGGATAGCTTCCTAGCTCTGAATCTTGGCCTTAGCACTATCAATTGTGTTGCTACTCTCGACTTTGAGAATTTGAAGTCTTTCTAGTAAGGGTTTTTGCAAAGATCTACATGTTTGTTTGCTCAAAAACTTGGAAGAGGTCGGAAAGGTGGAAATAATAGAAAGCGAGCAGAATTGCAGGAGGCAAATAATTAAAGATTGTTGTACAAGTACCTGCAGATTTGATTTGAGTTGTGCTTGGTGGTATTTGCTTGTGAATACTCAGATTTGATTCATCTCTCACATTTGTTAAGGGTTTCTCACACTAGGATTGGGATTCTTTATCTGAGGAAGAAAATGAAGAGGAGGAATTATAGTCTTTAGAATAGATGGGGTTTAGTCAAAATATACATTAGGATCAATTTTTAACGGGGATGGATGTCCATCATAATCTAGGGGGCTATGTCTAATTTTTTAATGTTGGTGGGTTGTGTTTAAATACGGCATTAACGAAGGGAGTGGGGGAGGGCAACCCTACTATGAAATATGAATTACCCCAAAGGATCTACTTCTTTTTTATCAAATAAGGATCTACTTCAGAGAGAAGAAAATGCAATTTAATGTAGAGGATGAAAAAAAGGAGAGAGACACCTGCATGTTTATTCATCCATACCTGTTCACGGCAAGAAGTCCTTGATTTTTCCGAAAGACTCTTTGCAAGAATTGTCATTTCAGTCCCAAACTTTTGAAGCTTTGTCCACAACTGCATAAATAAAGATGACTCTAGAAACATTAGACAAGAGACGAGAATGCATCCTGCTCTGAAAGTGGGATATTGTATGTGTCTTTAACAACGCTCAAGAGGTCGACCAAAATGTGAGAATCCGATGAATTTTTTGCCCAAAACAATTATACTACCGGTGGGATCATCGCACCATACTTTGTATCACACACAATTACTAAGAAGCCCAAAGCATAATAATACACAAATAAGACTATAGAGTACAGACTAGAAATATACCTGCTGAATATCAGACTGAAAAAGTGTGGGTGAACTTTCATACACTCCCTCTTTCATTCTCGTATTTATAGAAGTAACATCAAAAATGCTGTCAGCCTTCACTCCTTGAAAATTTTCAGAAAGTAATTTACATAGTTTTGAGAAGTTTTCTGATGTTAAGATGTCAAAGAAAGCATGTTTGCACAGCTCAGTGTTTGTATGATGATTTGATTCATTTAGTAAACCATTTGACATGACATGTCCAAGTTCTTTAGCAGCACTCTCTGTTCCATTAGGCACTAGCTCTGTTTCTGAAGGGAATTTGTGGATTTCTTTACTAGAGTTGAGAGATTCCTGCAAATCAAACGATAACTTGAATAAAGAAGAATATACAAAGGAAAAGGATGTGTTGTAAGTGGGCCAATATCATATGCCACGAAGACAGACACCGACGCACGACGTGGCTCCATGATATTTTTTCAGATATTTAGGACACAGGACGTTGAATATTACAATTTTTTATAGATATATAAAAATTGAATCTTATTCTATTTTCAATAAGGACTGAAAAAATCCATGAAGTACAAATTAAATAACATAAGAAATCCAAATTATATGGTGCCAATATATCAGGCCACCATGCATTGTTCTCTTTTTAAAATAATATTCTCCACTAAGGACCAAAAGCATGGACCATACTTTTCACCATTAGATGCATTTAAAGATGAAGTGAGGAAATACATCTAAAATACATCAAACGGTAATAACCAGTCCTTACTTTAAATATATATATACACACATGCATATAACGGATAATACAAAACCATGCAATTCTGGAGAAAGAATGCACCTTAGCTGCAGTTGTGCAACCATTTTCTAGACGGAACTCAAGAGCATCTCGAATGCATTCCTGTAAACCACCTTCACTCTCGGGCAACGACTGATACATATTTTCGAGAACATTGTTTCTGCAGCGCTTCAGTGGACAATTAATTGTATCATTTATAAGAGCAGGTGAATTCGACCTAGCAACAACAGTTTGATTGCAAGAACTGTCGTTACAACCCATGGCCAGTGGGACATTGGTTGTCTACAGGAAACAAAATAAACCAGATATCGCTTAGTAAAATAAATAAACAAAATACCATCATATCTAGTAATATCTAATAAACAACAACTCGAATCTTATTTCTTTAAATTTAGGGTGTGCTTTATTCACCACTCCAAAACAACATTTTGTAACTCTTTGTCCATAGAAAGACAGTAATTAGGCCTTTATGTCAACAGTGAAATGTGCAATTTCTTAATATAGGATTGAAGGAGAATTTCATATGAAATGGGGGCGGGTAAAAGAAAGTATGCCTATAGCGGGAGAGAATAAATGAAGATGCCTACTAGAGACTGAGCATGACTGACGATTTATACCTATTTTTTTTATAGGTTTCATAATACGTGGTTGACAAAATTAAGTGTTGATTATCTTCGTGAATTTTGGCTTGGGTTTGTTGTAAATGTCTATTTCTTATTTTTTAAATGTTAGATATCTATAGTTATGTTATGTGTGTGAATATATATAGTGGATATAGACATATGAGCACCTATTATTAAGAAGCCTCCTATAGACCTCTCTTCCTTTACGGTTATGGTAGAATTTTGAAAATTTCATGTTGATATCGTTTTTTATGCTATGTTTCTTAGAGTAACGGCTTATGTGAGATAACCTTATAATGGTCCTGTTCATTTAAGTGATTGTATCAACACATGAACACTTCCCTTTTGGTTTCATCCTTATTTCCCTCTTATGACTAGCATCGCTATTGTATGTAAACATTCATAAATTAATTGGTGCTAGTTCTGATTTCAGTTTAAAAACTAGTAATAGCCTCACATTTAAAAATGTGTAAAGCTTTGCTCCAATAAATCTCTGTCGTTGCATGATGCAACTAATATTTTTCAACTACTGTGTTGTAGTTTCTAACATAAAAGTGGCACGATGATGACGGGCTTGAGAAAGAAATCAGTTACAGATATTATTTAGGTGAATTTCTCAAGTATGGATACTAATAAATTAGAATTACTTCTTTTCCCATCGATATGAATGGTAGTAGACTTTGGCAATTGTATTTACTATTTAAGCATCTCTATTGGAAAGTCATCAATAGGTTGAATTAAGTGTAATTGAGTTCAGTTGGGTTTTTTGGATCTCAAAATTTTATAAAATCAAACTCTGATCACCAAGTAGCTGATTTTTAAGTCCTGACCTGACACCAATAGCAAACACCACAAGCTTAATACGAATTCAACTCTTCTGTTCAAATATAAATCTATAAAGTAAGTCTGATCTATGTTGGGTGCATTTAAATTTCGCAATGTTTTCTTCAGATATGGTGGAAGGAGGTGGAGTCGACTTACGCTCTTCTAAGGTTTAAGACAGCTGAAGGGTACTAATTTTAATCTTAAAAATTTAATATAGTGCTATAACAGAATGGTTCCATATTTTGTAAGAACTTTTATTTTGGTCAAAATGTTTTGTAAGAACTAAAGAGTTATTTTCTGTAGTTGTAGCAAGAAAGCACCATACATATGTGCTGTATTCATGAGTGAGCTTGGCCTGGACTATATTAATCTTTACATTTTGATCCATTTATTGTCAATTTTGTGCTGACTATACAGTGCTACTATATGCACTTCGTAATATTATTTAGTGATGTATAAGAACTTATATTAGATGCCTTGACTGATGTCACTATCCTATTGTATGAAATATTGTTGTATCAGGTTTCCTCGGTTAAATTTGTTATGAGATTTCCTCCGTTGAATGTTTTCAACTCAAATTACGGAAATGCAAAATTGGCTTTAAACATTGATTATTTATTTTCTAAGTAACAGGAGTAAGATGATCATATTTGGTAAATTGATGCTTTTGGTTCATCTCATTATTTACGGCGTACCCTAAAATGGGTAGTAATAGTTACTAACTTCATTTTTTGCTCTTTTGAAGCGAAAGACAATTGTTATACCAATTAAGATCTCATGAATTACAAGATCTCCACTCTTAGGCTAAAATTGCAATTTGTTTAGCTAAAATTTCCTTACTAATGGTTTCCCAAAAAAAAGAGTGCCTTGCTATGTTTTTAGATTTAGACGGGAAATTTTAATATAGTGTCAGACCATCATTAACTACATTGTATGCTTGTTCATCATAAGCATCATGCCAAGGCACTTTCGGGATTTTTCATAAATACATGGCGTGAGAAATGTCATAGGCACATGGCGTGCTGTAAGAATGTGTCACAAACGTGTGGCTGACAGAACATGCTCGTCGCAGACACGCCATGCTAGACCTCCATTTATATATTTTATAACCCACATGTATATTCGAGGATAATTTAATAATTATAGAGATTACACACAATAAATCTTAGTGGGCCCTTCGACATTGGTGGCGACTTAATTCTTGACCAAATACAAAATTATGATACTAAAAGGACCCCAGCAAGAGTTCTAAAGTACCAATTGATGGACAAAGATGGTAGTGCAAATGGCTTAACAGATGCAGATGGCAAAAGAAGGGCAGCAGTTCTCTGCCTGAGCTGCTCTAGGATAGTATCTATGGACACCTCCAACTTTGCCGTCCAACGTTGCCATTGACGTAGGGTAACAACTTTGTATTTACACACACAGGGGTCGCTCTATACCAATTGACGTACACCAATCAATGACATCAAGCAGAGAAGAAATAAACCAAGACTAAAATCTAATAATAATCGCTGATCTTCCCCAATAAAGGGAATTTACATTACATTACATAAGGAGAGGCTAAGGATGTATTCCCTGCATATCCTAATTAAATGGAATGTTCCATATTCCTATTAAAGTGACATATGCCATTACATAACAACAAAATCTTCCATATTCCTAACTAACTAAAGCATATTCATAACTAAACTACTTATTATAAAATGATTAAAAAAGAAAGTAAAGAGTGCAACTCGTGATATTACATCTGGACCCCCTCACGTATCTATAATTTCATCAAGAAGATTCCCTAAGTACTTAGCATATAAAAAAGAATATCATTTATCCTTTGCCCTCATATGTAGTCTATTTGGGGAAAATCATTTAATTAATAGATATTTGGAGAGTGTCACTTTATTGCGTTTGTTTTATATTTGTGCCATTAAACCGTATACGTCAATTGGTTTCAGATACTATTAGCTTCTTCATATTGTTGTTGCAATAGTGGTGTAGGAAATCGTAAACAAAAAATAAATGCTAACAAGGAAAAATGCTCAAGTTGGGATCGAACAACAAACTGCTTGACTAATCCGTTAATTCCATCTTGGACTGACTAGAGTGCATCATGATTACTATTCTCGCCAACTACCACCAACCCACACTCCCACCACCATTCCAGTCCCCACACCACCATATTAGCCCCTCATTCCACCACCACCGTTATTGGCCCCAACCCTTGGCGACAAAATCGATGGTAAGCACCCCTCTTCACCCCTTCCCTGATTTGTTAAACATCGTTGGAGCAGTTGGCAACCTACCTATTTGGTAAACATCATTGGAGCAGTTAGCAACCTACGATGAGGCTCTCATGAGTTGCTAGTTGCTACTTCACTGGCGGACCACCTGGACTGTCATGGCTAAACACGCTACCCCACTCTCTAAGGGATGCTACCCACCAAACCCTAACCGCATCTTCTGCCAACAATTTGGGGTCAACCATCAAAACGGAAACACCAAAGCGACGTGAACCTGCGAAATGTTTTTCAACCCAAGAGGTTATTGAGAAAATAAGAAGAGAACGCTCCTCCAGCAATGATTCTATAGTCGCAGACTTCGATGTTCAAATATTCATCCCATCGCGTTGACAGAATTGGCAGGAGATTCTCTGTCCCTGCCGGCAAGTCCAAACTCTAGCAATAGACTCAATGGCAAGGCGATGATTGTGCGATGAAAAAACCAAGTAAAACTGTGACCCTATTCAGCTTGAATGTTTCAAGATACGGTTTTGACCCAGGTAAATTTAGCTTTGGGGCCCCTTACAATTTTTCTTTCAGGGCTGATTAGATCTACATTGAAAATAGACATAGATTTTGAAATATAAGAAAAATTATGCTTTAACAGCCCAACAACTATCATAATCCGGTTTGATACTTTAAAGTCACTTGAGAGTGGGTTCTTTTAGATTAGAAATTACAAATCAGACCCATTTATAAAAAAAATTAATTTTGGACCCATAGGTAACGAAGTAAATTTAATCTACAAGTTGGAGTGCGCAAAATTTGTAGGTTCTTGTTTGTGTGACATCGCCATAAATTCATGAACATTACGCCTTTGGTTCAAGTTGACGTCTTTCCAAGAGGGGGGTGATAATAAGGAAGACTTTTTTCGGGCATTATTGACATAACCACGCACATACACCCAACGGAATAACAAGAACAAGAGCAAAACAAATATTCAAGCCAAAGCTTCAATCAAGATCTCCCAATATTAACTGGTGAATTACAAGAGAGATGGTGCTTCTTTATTTAAGCAATACAAAACTGAGTCAAGAAAAATAACAAATGAGTAAAGCAATGAAATCTCGAAACTACATCCAGATTACCCCATATAACTCTGCCAGCTCCAGCTCCAGCTCCATGTGTATCCTATAAAGTAACTAACTAAAGTAAAATGCTAGGGAGACATGATTTTTCATGTCTCCCTAACTAAAACATAAAATCCAATTAAATTTAAAAATCAAATTCTTCTATATCCTCGAGAGCCACCAGCCCCATTATTCATGCAACTCTTCCCCTGCAGTTCACCTTCCATCTCAGGTGGTACCCGAATTCAAGTTAGTAATGCTTCCCGGTCAACTTCTTCAACCAACTCCTCAACCTCTACACCATCACTAGCAAGTATGGTGCGCTTATTTGTTCAATCCGCTACCGTATGCCCAAAACCGCCACATTAACATTTGAAGTTTGTTTGGGTCGGGGTGCCGCACTTGGTGCCTTTGTTGGAGCCATGAGTGCTGTGGTGCCTCCCCCCTCAAAAATTCTTCAACTTTGAGATAGCAATCCACCACTTGTTAAAGGCTAGAGATTTGGCAAAGGCTCAATTTGGCTTTGGCACCTCATATGTGGCTTGTGCAATTAGCGACTACATTTTTGTTTGATGTTAGCGAAAATCAAACTTTCTCGAGTGCACAAATAGTAGAATTTTCCTTGCACTCCTTAATCAACATGGATCCTTGCTACATGCACCCTAGCAAACAAGTCCCTTTCGTAAGAATGGAGCAGAAACGCGACTTGCAAACTTTGCTTCATTTTGGCTCATGAACATACCGGCCCCACCTCTTTCCTCACGCAAGAGCATAGCCTTGTAACTTGGTTGCGGCTAACTTAAAACACTTCAACTGTTTATTTTTGTAATTTAAATTATTTTCCATGGCATTGAGCCAATCAGCAAACTCATTTGGATTCAAGCTCCATTAAACATAAGAGTGTCAACTCGAATATCTCCATGCATGGCCTTCTCTAGAAGGTGTAACATGAGGCTCGCGTTGCCCTTCTACACTTGTCAAGTAGGACAAAGAGTATCATCAGTGGAGAGGGTTGACCTCAATTTCAAACTTGTCGTCATAACTTCCCTCCCCTCTACAGCCATAAGCTCCCATTGTTCATATCTATTAATGTCAATTTATTATTTTATTTATCCTGCATTTTCCCTCTATATTTTTTGCTTTATTAGTAATTTAGGCGTGTAGTAGGGAGGGCTAAATACGATAGTGTAGAAGGAGCTAATGGGGTCATGGACAAGACCTGCAATCGTGCATGCTCCTGATGGCCAATTTGTAAATTGTTGAGAGCAGCCTATTTTTTATAAGTTAATTGTTTAAGGCCTGACTTGTTTATGTTAATACATAGAAAGGGTATATTTACATTTCTTACACACGACCTTATTTTTATAACAAAATTCAGACGTAAACACGATCATGGGCCCATGGCTTATGTCATAGATATCATGATGTCATGGATGACATCACAAGTAGATCAAACATTACCCGAGTAATTAGCATATTAGAATAATATTCTTTGTCCTCACCCCTAAATAGTTAGCATATTGGGGAAAATCATTTAATTAATAGATATTTTGATAGTGGTTCCTCTTTGTGTTTCTTTGCGTCATTGACACCATTTAAGTAAAGTATTGATTCCATCCCATCACGATAATAAATTACTCTAAATCTACTAATCGAAATTCCTATACAACTTCTCCAACTTCTATGTTACCAACATCGTAAATCCTATATTCCCTCCGTCCCAAATTAATAATCATACCTTCCTTTCTGGATGTCCTAGATTAATAGTCTACTTTCCCTTTGGTGACATAATCAACGAACCAATTTCAACAATAGTTAGTAAATATAATCTTGGTCATTATCAAATAGCAACTATTAATTGGGGACGAAGGTATTATAAGTCAAAAACTACCAAAATCGTATATCATATACAAGTCAAAATACTAGACAACATGCTTTTTGTTAACTCGTGTGACGGAGAAATGAGACTTTTAATTTATTTACCTGAGTTTGATTCAACTTTATTTTGGCATAAATTAATAGGACCACTCATCATAAGTTTTTTAGAATATTGTAAGGGTAGTTTCGTATATTAGTCCAGTTAGGTTAATTTGCGCACTAAGACAATCTCCAAACTTTTGACCACGTGTGCAATTTTTGGATAAAACCCATATTGCAAAGCTCACTAATTCCAGGGTTTTGTGTATGTGTTGGATTAGGGCAACATTGAGGTTGCCGCCTAGACGTTCCAAGATTTTTTTATTTTATATATATACAAATTTACTCAACCAAAACATTTCATCACTCAGTTTGCTGCAATCCAAGAAAATGGTTTTCGCTTCCAACGCTAAAGAGATGGTGACTACGGCGGTTGTTCTTATTATGACTGAGCAACTGCAATCAGAGAAAGAAGCAAGCAAAGAAACCCAGCTATCACAATGTTGTTCGTGGTCATAGAGTGATCAAGGGGTAGGTAGGATAGCCACAAACATCCGATGAACAACTATTCCTCGTATACGCCAGGTATTCTCTAGATATCTTTCATCGTGTGGTGCACAATCGTCCCAACATATTCCACACGACATCCCCCAAACATTACATTAAAATCGAATCTCATTATTGGTTGGTTGGATAAAACTAAATTATATAGAGATAAATGTAGGAGCAAAAAGTGGAATTCAATAAGGAGACTTGGGGACTATATGTCACATGAGTTGTACTCAGGGGTGGCGTGCCTTATGTAAGCCTTGTGCCGTCCGAGGTCAGCGTACAGCCAAAACTGCAAAGCCATTTTTTGAGTAAAAGGACTCAAAATTTGTGTTCAAACAGTGATGAAACTAATTTTACCCAAACATCTAGATTTCCACCAACCGGGGAAAATGGGATGGTCTAAATCACTAATACCCTGTACAAATATAAAGAACTACCAACTGAAACTATTCATGTGGGTAAAGTTTCACAATAGAATCAATTTAAGTGATAAGTTGTATATAAAACTACAACCATCACACTTCTTCCAAATGTGTGCATGTCAATGTAAATATGAAATATCAATACTACACTTAAAAAGATCATAAGCAACAACAGTTTCTTTATAAAAACTAACAAACATTTAAATATACAGTTTCACACATGCACACCAAATAAATTGGTCAAACCTTGTCTGTATGTTGACTAGAAGAATCTATAGAGACATTTCCATCCTCAAACAGCTGCAACTTGGACTCTGCACTACTCATCTTTGTATACTTCCTCCTCTTGTAAGTTTGCAAACTATTTCCTGAAGAACCAGCAGAGGTACCATGCCCAACACCACCATTCTCAATTGCCTCAATCTTGGAAACCATAACTACCAAACCACTACAACTCTTTTCACTCTCTTCATCCACCATTCCTCCCTTTCCACTAACAAACCCTAAATTCAAGATTCTCAAACACCAAATTTAGGGTTTCACTGCAAAAGCCCTAGCAACATACAAAATACCCAACCTCACTGTTAATACACACAAACCCATGTATAATTATTTATATACACTAAACAACGAAATTCCAAAACCACCAAAAAAAATAGTTAAAACGCAACTTTTATCTAATCTTAAGTAACAATCCAAATAAAATACAACGATATATATATACACGAATATACATATGCATGTGATTATAGAGAGAAATGGTTAGAGATAAGATGGTTTACCTGAGATTTATAGAGAGAGCGTACTTTGAACCCTAGAAATGGGAGCCCTAGTAGAGTGGACAAAAGGGGGAGAGGGGGTTCTATTATTATCCGAGATTTTTAAAATTTTGAAAACAAGGAGGGTTTGGTGAGTTAATATGGGGTTATGGGTTTTGATCGGTTGGGAACAGGCATATGTCGGTTAGTAAGTAGTAACATGTAAGGTTTTTTCTTTATTTTTTGAATAATAATATTAGGACATGTGATTTAACTAAAAAATATTGCACTAAACATGACAAAACGGAAAAATTGGATTCGTATAGTCGATCTCGAATAATTGAGAAAAAAAAATTATCGAGTTGATATGAGTTAATAATATTAGTGATGATGCTGAGATTTAGCACCACTGGATAAGTGATGATGAGCTCAAACAATAGTAACCATGGCAACCATAGAGATGTAAGTATATAAGTGTGTAGAAGGAGATGAGTATAAGAGGAATAAGACAATGATGTATAGTGGTTCAGCCAATTTGGCCTACATCCACTGTGAGTGTGTGATCCACTAAGTATGGGCACTAATGGCCTTTGATACAATGCACATAAGCTCACTTTCTCTCTCTACTGTGTGTCCAAGCAGAGTTTTAGCTATGGTTACAAGTATCGATCGATCTCTCCTGTAGGGTTGTAGGTGACAAGTATATATAGGTCTTGAGAGGTGTAATGTACCCCCAAGTATGCATGGTGCATGTGAATGATGATCTAGCCAATCCCCTATTGACACCTGTAGATACCAAATGATGACATAATATTCCCTAACTTGAGGGTGTGATTTTGTTATAACGGTCTCCCATGTGCCATGTGAGTCTCACGTGCACTGTTCCACACGTCTCCCAAACCACGCACTGTGATGATGTCACCCTCGGCCCTTGATATGAGGCCGAGGGCAAAGTTCCTTCCGGCAATCAGTCTGGCCTAATTTGGGCCTCGTACTGTCGTACCCTCGGGGGGTCGTCCGGCGCCTGATGAAGGGTCGGCCCCCTGAGGGGTCGTGCCGGAGCCTGATGAAGGGTCGGCCTCCTGAGGGGTCGTCTGGGCCTTATGAGGCGCAGGGCTCCCTCGGCATGGCCGTGGGTATATACGGGTATATCAATCACCCCCCAACCCTTAGCCCTAGATGATGCTGAGATGGATGAGGGATAATATTGCTTTTGAGACCAAGTGTATGGTTTGTTTGATGAGTGACACCTGTCAAGCTGATGTGACAGCTGTCAAATTTTTATCCAATGTCGTTCCAGTTTTCAAGGCGCGGCGGCTGCATGCTGCTTGGGGCTTTGTGCCTTAATGATGTCCTCCTCGTGGGCTGTGCTTTGGCTTGGGTAATGGGCCCACTCATTACTAAGGTATATAAGCAATTTTTGAAACCATTCATTCTTTTCTTCTTCTTCGCGCCCAAGCTCTCTCTCTCTCTAGATTTCCAACAGACAAACCTCCATTTCTGCAAATTTCAGCATTTCGAGTTTGGCAGTCTCGCTCTTCCCTCTCAGGTAATCCTTCTGCCCTAGCGTCCTCTTTTCCTTCATTTCTTGCTTGCTTTCATGTTTTAGGCTTGTAGGGTAGGATTTTCCTTAGGGTGTTTCATAACTTTTCCGGCGTCTTTTTCGACGACTGGTTCTTGAGTGTTCTTGATTAAAACACTTGGTTTCTTTTGTTTCAATCCAAAAATCCAGTTTAGTCAATTGCAAACTTGTTTGTAGTTAGCTTAGAAATTCATCCAAGTGTAGGGTCTCCCCCTTAATGCTTATGAGGCTTTACAGTTTAGCCGAGGAGTTCCCATCCTTGAGAGAGAAGCTCTTCGTAGAGATTAGGCGAATAGAGGAAGAGGAGGAGAGGAGACGAGGGGCCGACCCTAATCGGGTACGACCCATCTTTCTCATTCCTCTTGCCACAATAAGACCCTCTGAGTCTTGTGGGTCGTCTTGTCGTCCAGCCGAGAGTTATTCAAGTGAGATGGATGAGAGAGCGTCGTCGCCAATTGGCGCTGGACCTTCTGGGAGAGGAGAGGCGTCTGACCTAAGCCCAGGCCGACAGGCCGAGGGCATGGTTACTTCCTAGGCCGTCCCTGTGTCAACTCTATCTCCTCATGCCTTCCAGATGGCTTTTCCCTTAGGGCCTCTGACAGGTGACGAGGCCGAGGCCGAGGGTGAGGGGACTGAGGATGATGAGGACACAGAGGACCCAGTTGACACATCTCACGCCTCGTCTTATATTTCTTCGGTCAAGGATCGTGACCTCCTTCTGTGGAGGCATACATATGGTGTTCCTCCCACCATATCTATGAGGGTTTCCTCTGAGGACGATAGGGTCTTTGAGGGTGAAGAGGGAGAGATAGCGGTGTACAAACAAATGTTCAAGGTAGGTGTCAGACTCCCTTTACATCCTGCTGTCATAGATATTTTATCAGCCCTCGGCGTTGCCCCCTCTCAGCTCCCACCCAACTCTTGGAGGACGATCCTTGGTTATGTCTCCTTATGGAAAAACGCTTTCACTGATGAGCCCTCGGCCGACGTATTCTTGGCCTGTTACAACATCACCTCCTCGTCCAAACAGCCTGGGTATTATCACCTGGGAGCGAGGAGGTCTGACAAAAAACTTCTCCACGTGGCACAAACCTCCAACCACGATTGGAAGAAGAGATTCTTCTTTGTCTCCGGGGAATGGGAGTTTTCTGCCGAGGCACAACTTGTAGCTGACGGTCCGAGGGTCCCCAGAAGATGGTCTAACCCTTCAATGAAGGCCAGGTCAGACCCCAGACTTAGTCTGGAAGAGAAAGATATAGTTGACTATTTGCGAGGACGGGGGAGAGGGAGAGGGAGTGAACTTCTGAAGTTTGAAGATCTGATGACCCCTCGGTTCCTCAAGGAAGCTGGTCTGAGGGTAGGCCCCCTGACGGAACTATGTGAGTTATATTATTTTTTCCATCTTTACTTTTTTCAAGTGTTTCATCATTGCCTCTGCATTTTTCTGACGTGTCGTCCTCCTTTCAGGTCGTCCTACTGGTATATCGGACTATCTCTGGGAAATGACTGCTCCTAGTTTGTTGTCAGGTTTGGCCAAGAAGAAAGGCAAAGAGCCTCAGCAAGCTCCGAGGAAGACGCAGACCCCAGGGCCGACACCTGCTGAGCCGACCGTCGACAGGCAGAAGAGGAAAGAGCCCGAGGTCCCCGTAGACCCTCGGCCAGGATCACAGACGAGAGCAAGGGTTGAGGCGTCTGAGGGAGCCGCCTCTTCTTCTAGCATGGGGGCCTTCTGGTCCCAGAACTTGGCACTTCTGAGAGCCGAGCCATCATCACTCATCGCAAACTTGAGGGCGGCTAAGGCGTCAATGTTCTCCGCTCCCTCGGCTGCCGACTACGAATTCTTGTCTAAGATGCCTCCGACGAAGGTGTATGACTACGGTCTGCACGCTCTGGCTCAGGTACTTATCTTGCTTCATTCCCTTAACTACATATTTCACAAACTGTTTCCTCGGCTTCTTAACAAGTTCTTTTTCTTATGCAGTCTGTTTGTGCTTTTACCTCGGCCACCAAGTGGATGGCGGAGAATCAGGAGAAATTTCATGAGGCCGAGAGGACCATCCAACACGAGGTCGATCTGCAGACCGACTTAGAGACTGCAAGGGCAGAGCTAGAGAGTGCCAGAACCGAACATACAAGGATTCTAGACGACCTTACGAGGCAGCATGACGAAGACCTGAAGGCCAAAGAATTGCTCATCAAGGAGAATGATGAAGCCTTGACCAACCTAGGGATTCAGCACAAGGCCGATCTTGAGGCGGCTGTCAAGAAGGCCGAGGCCAATGCTGTGGAGGCCTACAAACTCTCGGACGAGTTTCAAGGTTTCGGCCCTGAATACTTGGAGAGGGGAATTAGGACGGCCTGTCGGTGGGTCGTCTTAAAGTTCGCTGATGCAGTGTCGTCCGTCCGCCCCGCTCTAGAGGCGGTCCAACTGGACGACCCCTTGATTGCCGAGGCTCTAACCCAGGTGGAATCTCAGGTGCACGTCGAGGGTGTCGGCACGTCTGAAGACCAACCAGTCGTGGTTGTTGGGGAGACCTCTCTTATTGATGTTGAGGCCCTACCCTCTGATGTCGCTCCATAGGGTGGTTGTCTATAGCCTATACCCTCTTGATGTAATTAATATTTTTGTACTCTACTTTGTAGAACACTGTAATATTTCATTTATATCATCATCTCTCTTGTTGTCTTCCATATTTGTCTTTTGTATGATTGGTATTGTGAATTTTTTATATTATCACTAACCCCTCCCTCGTCTTTCTTGAGGTCAATGGTGAGGTCGTCCCCTCCATTGACCCTTATTATAGGCCGAGGGTTATGATAACCAAATTAATGGTTTTTTTAACAAAGTATTCCCTCGTCTTTCTTGAGGGCAATGGTGGGGTCGTCCCCTCCATTGACCCTCATTATAGCCGAGGGTTCCAATAACCAAACTAATGGTTTTTAATCAAGTAATCCCTAGTCTTTCTTGAGGGCAATGGTGGGGTCGTCCCCTCCATTGACCCTCATTATAGCCGAGGGTTCCAATAACCAAACTTATGGTTTTTAATCAAGTATTCCCTTATCTTTCTTGAGGTCAATGGTGGGGTCATCCCCTCCATTGACCCTCATTATAGGCCGAGGGTTATGATAACCAAATTAATGGTTTTTTTAACAAAGTATTCCCTCGTCTTTCTTGAGGGCAATGGTGGGGTCGTCCCCTCCATTGACCCTCATTATAGCCGAGGGCCGTTCTCTGAAGATGTTTTCATGCGTACTAGAACTGATAAACACAGGATGAGGGGAAACACTGATAATTCTCATTAATTTTCCAAGTGTTCTGTTGGAGTAACTCCTATTACAATTATGGTCTATCAACACCTTACAACACTACTGATAGTATTTTTTCAAATGATCTGCATTCCAGGGGTTGGAAAAGGGTTCCCCTTCTAGGTTTTCTAGTCTATAGGTCCCAGGGACGACTTCATCGATGACCCTATATGGGTCATGCCAATTAGGATGGAGCTTGTTGGGCTTTTGCCAAGTCTTTTTGAGGACCAAGTCCCCTACTGCAATTGGCCTCTGTTTCACCCTCTGATTGTAAAACATTGCGGTCCTCTGCTGGTAGGCGGCCTGCCTTATCTCGGCGTCGTCCCTCCTTTCCTCAATCAGGTTTAAGTCGAGTCTCTTTTCTTCTGTATTTCTCTGGGGGTCATACATTTGGACTCTATGAGTAGAAAACTCAATCTCGGTGGGGATGATGGCTTATGAGCCATAAGCTAGCATGAATGGGGTCTCTCCGGTAGAGGTCCTCACTGTCGTCCTGTATGCCCACAGCACGGCATATAACTCCTCGACCCATCTTCCTTTTGCCTCCTCAAGCCTCTTCTTGATTCCATCTAGGATTGTCCTGTTTGTAACTTCTGTTTGCCCATTGGCCTGAGGTCGGCCCGGGGTAGAGAAGAATTGTTTGATACTCACCCTTTCACAATACTTCTGTAGAGAGGTATTCTTGAACTGAGTCCCGTTATCCGAGATGAGGGTGTTGGGGAGACCATATCTTTATATAACATTTTTCCAGATGAACTGGAAGGTCTTCTGCTCTGTAATCGTGACCATCGGTTCGGCCTCTACCCATTTTGAGAAATAATCAATCGCCACGATGAGGAACCGATAGTTATTGACTGCTCTTGGTAAGGGTCCCACGAGGTCGATCCCCCAAACTGCAAATGGCCATGGGGACGTAATGGAGGTAAGAGGCTGATGGGGTTGGTGAGGGACGGTGGCAAATCTCTGGCATTTATCGCACTTTTTTACATATGCCGCGACGTCTTTCCCCAGGGTCGGCCACCAGTACCCTTGGGTGATCACCCTCTTCGCTAAGGATCTGCCCCCAATGTGGCTTGAGCACGACCCTTCGTGCACATCTTGCAAAATGGATAGGACCTCAGATGGGTGCACACACCTAAGTAAGGGGAGTAAAAATCCCTTTTTGTACAAGGTGTCCCCAATGACAGCGAACTTTGCAGCCCTGTATCTCAGCTTCTTCCTTTCTTGCCTTGCTTCTGGCATCTCTCCCTCTTTAATGTATCTGATCAGAGGGTCCATCCACGAAGCTTCCTGTGAAACATTTTGGCAATTGCTAAGTGTTCCCTCAGCGTCTTCAATAGTTGGCCGAAGCAAAATTTCCACTGGGACCGTCCTCCTGATGTCTGTCCTAGTTGTCGAGGCCAACCTAACAAGGGCATCAGCTCGGCTATTGTCGAGCCTAGGTATCCTCTTTAATTTCACTTATCTGAAGCCCTTCAGTAACGACCTCACCTTCTCAAGGTATCTAGCCATCATCTCGTCCTTGGCCTCGTAGGCTCCTAGTATCTGATTCACTACTAGCCTTGAATCACTATGAACTAAAATCTGGCCGACACTAAGAGATCTGGCCAAGGAGAGGCCTGCTATCAAGGCCTCATATTCGTCCTCGTTGTTAGAGGCCTTAAAGTTGAACCTCAGGGCGTACTCAATGTTTGTGCCGTCAGGTGCTGATACTATTAATCCAGCTCCACTCCCGGTTTCGCAAGAGGACCCGTCGACGAAGAGACTCCACACGGTGTGTTCTTCTGAGAAACCTCCCTCGGTGAGTGACCCCCGTCTAAAGAGATATCTTCCCTCTTCGTTTTCAACCACTTTCCTTCTAGCGGTGTTCGTCTCAGCCTTATCTGCAGGTGTGTCGGTGAGCTCACCTTGTCGGGTATCTATCCTCCCGAGGCTCTCACCCTCGGCTTCATCATCTTCCCAAGTAAACTCGGCCACGAAGTCTGCCAATGTTTGCCCCTTAATGGCCGTCCTAGGCTGATACACTATGTCAAACTCCCCCAGCTCTATAGCCCAGGCCATTAACCTCCCTGATTTTTCAGGCTTGTGCAAAACCTGCCTAAGGGGAGAGTCAGTGAGGATGACCATTGTATGGGACTGGAAGTATGGCTTCATCTTTCTCGATGCATGGATCAAGGCGTAGGCCAACTTCTCCATCCTTGGATATCTTTGCTCTTCCCCCTGGAGTGCTTTGCTGTTAAAATACACAGGCTTCTGTATTCCGTCTTCGTCTCTCACAATGGTTGCACTGATGGCTGACTCTGAGACGACGAGGTACACATAAAGTCGTTCACCCTGCACGGGCCGTGACAACAGCAAGGGAGACCCCAGGTATGATTTTAACTCCTTGAAGGCCTCATCACACTCTTCACTCCATTCGAAGGCTTTTCTGAGAATTTTGAAGAATGGTAGACACCTGTCTGTGGCCCTAGACACGAACCTGTTCAAGGCAGCAACTCTCCCTGTGAGTCTCTGAACGTCTTTAATGGACTTGGGGGTCTTCATCTCAACAAGGGCCTTTATCTTTTCAGGATTGGCCTCAATGCCTCTTTGGTTGACAATGAACCCCAAGAACTTCCCTTCTCCGACCCAGAAGACACACTTGGCCAGGTTGAGCTTCATCTGGTATTTGTCCATCGTATTAAAGGTCCTCTCCAGGTCTGCCACATGATCCTCTGCCTTCAAACTCTTAGTCAACATGTCATCTACATAAACCTCCATAGACTTCCCCATTTGGTCTTCGAACATTTTATTTACGAGAAGCGGGTACGTTGCCCTCGTATTTTTTAGGCCAAAGGGCATGCCCCTATAACAGTATGTCCCCTTATCAGTAATGAAGGTTGTCTTCTCCGAGTCTTCAGGGTTCATGAAGATCTGGTTGTACCCTGAATAGGCATCCATGAAGCTCATGAGCTCATAGCCTGCGGTAGCGTCTACCATCTGGTCAATGCGGGGGAGTGGGAAGCTGTCTTTGGGACAGTGCTTGTTGAGGTCGGTGAAGTCCACACACATTCTCCACTTCCCGTTGGCCTTTGGGACAATGACTGCATTGGACAGCCATTCAGGGTAGATGACCTCTCTAATAAACTCAGCATCTTCTAGCTTTTCGACTTCATTCCTAATGACCTCATACTTTTCTCTAGAGTAAATTCTCCTCCTCTGTCTTATCGGCTTTGCTCCCTCTACCACATTGAGCTTGTGGCACATGATTTCAGGGTCGATCCCCGGCATATCTACATGACTCCACGCAAAGACGCTTCGTCTTCTCCTCAACAGTTTAATGAGGTCTTCCTTGATATTGGGCTTCAGAGACTTGCCGACTTGGACGGTTTTTTCCGGGTCATTCTCATCGAGGATGATGGATTCTACCTCTTCCGCGGCCTCTCCTTTCTTTAGCTTCGTCTCATCCCCGGGGTCCAGGGTATCAATATTGTAAGTGGTTGTAGCCCTCTTGTGTGCCTCCCTTTCTTCAGCGGAGTTGTAGTAACATTCTCGCGTTGTCGTCTGGTCTCCCTGAACTTCCCCCACCCCGTAAGGGGTAGGAAATTTAACCATCTGATAGACCGTAGACGGCACAGCTTCAAACCCCTTGAGGGCCACACGCCCCAGTATGATGTTGTAGGCCGAAAACACATGCTCATCCATCACAAAGAAACTGACCTTCTTGGTAAGCCATCTTGGCCACTCGTCCCCCATCCTGACATCGGCCTCATAAACTCTAAGGGGATGAACCTTTTCCCCACTGAACCCAATCAATGGATGATGGTATGGGACGAGTCTATCACGGCTGAGACCTAAGGCTTTGAAGCATGGCCAAAACATTACATCTGCAGAACTGCCCACGTCGACCAATATCCTCGGCACCTCACACCCATGCACCCTGGTTGTGATGATGAGTGGGTCGTCGTGTGGGGCTAGGAGGCCTTTAAAGTCCATTCTCGAGAATCCCACTATCAGAGTGTCCATGTCGACCTTCTTCCTCTTTTCTGACTTGGCCTCCAGAGAGGTCGAGTGTACCGTCTTCGTCACTGCCTTGGCCTCAGCCACATGGGCCTTCCTGTCAGCGACCTCTGACCCTCCTCCTGCTAGACCCCCGGAGATCATTCCCACTCCGAGCGAGATCATATTAAGCCTCTTGACAGGACCTTGGTCGTCTCTCGGCGGGAGGTCAGGGCCGTCCTCATCATCAGAAGGGTCGTCCCCTCTTTTTTGAGGACCTTCTTTACATGCATAGCCTCGCTTCTTTCTGGGGTCTCGGCCCCTCTTGAAGGCACCTTTATCGACGAACTTTCTGAGCTTCCCTTCTTTCAGCATCTTCTCAATCTCATCTTTCAGATCAAAGCATTTGTCTGTTATGTGGCTGTGGTCTTGGTGAAATTCGCACCACAGGTTCTTGTTCCTCTTGTTGGGGACTGCCCTCAACTTCTCAGGCCACTTCAGATACCGGTCACTCTTTATCTCATTGAGAATCTGTTCACAGCTGACCATTAAAGGGGTGTAACCAGCAAACTTGTCGTCCGTAGACCTCTTCTTCCCCTCTTTGTTCTTCTTAGGGTATTTACCCCCACTAGAACCTCCTTTTTCGTCTTCGTATTTGGCGGCCATCGCCTCTTCGGCGTTCATCACCTTTCCTGCTGTTGACAGCAATTCAGCCATCGTCCTCGGAGGGTCTTCGGCAAGCTTCCATAACAGCTTCCCCTTTTGGAGTCCTCCGATCAGGGCTGTCATAGCTATGCTCTCCTCATAGTCTTCCACCTCTAACTTTTCTTTGTTGAATCTGGCTATGTAGTCTCTTAGACTCTCATTCTTCCCCTGCATAACATAGAGCAGGTGGGTGGTCTTCTTCTGTGGCCTCATCCCAAAGCAAAAGTTGTGGATGAACCGGTCTGCCAACTGCTTAAAGTTTTCAATGGAGTTTTTGGGAGAGACGTGTACCAAACATGTGCAGCCCCAG
The DNA here is from genome assembly GCA_949130495.1 of Sambucus nigra. Lineage (NCBI taxonomy): Eukaryota > Viridiplantae > Streptophyta > Magnoliopsida > Dipsacales > Adoxaceae > Sambucus > Sambucus nigra. The sequence goes on from OX422211.1 coordinate 312,351,288, forward strand.
TCAGGGTACCAGAGAAGGCACGACACCTCATCTCATCTGAGATAGAGTATATGTCTGCTGCAGATTGATACATCTCAACATGGTGGACAGGGTTGGTGCTCCCGTCATATCTTGGGGTGACCATAGGTGGCTTGAACTTTGATGGCGTAGGGAAGTTGACTATCTTCGTCACAAAGGGTGAGCCTATGGTGTATCCCTCTGAAGAGGGTCGTGGCTTTTCAGTATATCGCCGATCTTATCCTCCAGTCGCTGGATCGAGTCATTCCAAGGCCTCGTAGGGTCATCTTGGCCAATGTTATCTCCTGCCGCTTCTTTGAGATGGACTGAGGGTTCTGCCGCGGCTGGCCTGTGCCAGCTGTTTACCTCCCCTTGACCGTCGTCCCGTCCTTGGGGTCGGCCCCCATGGGGTCGGCCATCAGCCGCCTCTCTTCTGGACCTCGCAGCACTCCTTGATCTAGACAATTTTTCCCTCAGGTCATTCACTGGGCCCAGCCTCTCAAAGGCCGATCCCCTGCTCAGGCGATCGAAAGCAGAGCCTCTCGGGCGATCGTCAAGATTCTGTCTTCCACACTTCCCTCTGCTCTCCTGGAGAGGTCGTACGGTATTGTTGGTGACCTCATACGGCTCCCAGCATTCTATGGGGGCTTCCTCCCCCTCCAGATCATCATACCTGTCTTCAGGGCAAGGGTTTCCTTGCCTCCCCAGGCGTAGACGCCGGGGGTCAGCAACATCCCTACGCCGCTGAGGGGGTGGCAGGTCTTTGCGTGGTGCCTAGGGTGGTCCCCTGGCCTCATGCTGTCCTGGAGCTGCCGCCGGAGTAATCATCTCAGAGCGTACTTTGAACCCTAGAAATGGGAGCCCTAGTAGAGTGGACAAAAGGGGGAGAGGGGGTTTTATTATTATCCGAGATTTTTAAAATTTTGAAAACAAGGAGGGTTTGGTGAGTTAATATGGGGTTATGGGTTTTGATCGGTTGGGAACAGGCATATGTCGGTTAGTAAGTAGTAACATGTAAGGTTTTTCTTTATTTTTTGAATAATAATATTAGGACATGTGATTTAGCAAAAAATATTGCACTAAACATGATGAAACGGAAAAATTGGATTCGTATAGTCGATCTCGAATAATTGGGAAAAAAAAATTGTCGAGTTGATATGAGCTAATAATATTAGTATAAGTATTAGTATAGTGTTAGTATCATTATGTTATAAAAAGGGCATAAGGACATTGGACTAGTAATATCATAACAAATAAATCAAGTGAAGTCGGCGGGAAGTACATGACATCAATCGTCAACTAAGGGAGAGACGCTTAAGCAGGCTAGATATGACCGATTTGACACAAAGTGAAATGGTTTTATAGAGACAAAATGAATAAAGGTGAGGGTGGAGAAAAAGTCTAATTCAATTGAGTCAGTCTTCTTCTTCCTCAATGGATGAACTTATATAAGTATCCCAATTTTGCTACAAGTAACTTCTGATTTGAATTCAAAGTGATTCTCTGCAATAACTTCCTCTATTTTCCGCCAAATAACCTCAAAGTTAATCTAAATAATAATTACCTTGAACCACCCACAACTTCATATAAATTACTGCAATAACCACCATATAATATACTCTAATTTCTCACAACTTTCAGTAAAAAAAAGGTCGTACCTAGTGCACAAGGCTCTCGCTTAACTCCAAACCGGCAGATGTCGGTTGATCTTACCCCATATATGAAGAGGCTGCTTCCCTGTCTCGAACCCAAGACCAACTTCCATTAATGTGTCAAAAAATTGATTGCAAGTTACGAATGATAAAATATGATGTAAGCATACCCCGCATCAGAGCAGAAATTTAGGTGGAGCAAACTTGAATAAACTTCATTCGATGTCTCGAATGCAATAACTAATCTAGTTGAAGCTTATCATTACAACGACTTACTTTATTTTCTGATTTTAACTTCGAAGGTCACCGAGGATGACAAATAACTTAAAATCCCTTATATATTTGAAAGTCATCAGTGATGTTGAACATCTTCCAGCTTTGAAGTTTAACAAGGATGAGGAATAATCTCAGCCACTTAACTTCGAAAGTCAACAAAGTTAGTGAATAATCTTAGTCACTTTAAATTTCGAATGTCACCAATGATGGTGAATAATGTCAACCCTTTCAACTTTAAGGTCACCAAGGATGGTGAATAACTTCAATCACTCTCAACTACGAAGATCACTAATAATGAGAATAATCTCAACCCTTTCAATCTTGAAGGTAACTAGGGATGGTGGATAACTCAACCCCTTTAAACTTCGAAGGTCTCTAGTGAAGGTGAATAATCTTACTCATTTTCAACTTCGAATGTCATCAAGGGTAATGAATAATCTCAACCCCTTTCAACTTTGAAGATCTTCATCCATGGGCAAATGTAAAATAATTAATAATGAACAATAGGAAAATCTTAGAAGTCAAGTTTCCAATGCAACAAATGTTGATTTTGGCTCTCCTATTTTTTCAGTTTTGATTTATTTACAAATTTGCCATTTTGGCTCAAATCTATAAATACAAGTGTCATTTCTAGGTTTTGTGAGAGGACAAGTTTGAGAGCTATTTTGTGAGTTATCAAAGCTAAAGAGTGATAGAGCTCCCATTTGAGGGGTGAGTTCTTGTGAGGTTGTGAGTGACTTTCTAAGAGAGATAAATTGTGTGTGTGTATAACCTTTGGGTTCCTCCATTTATCTATAGAAAGAAGAAATCCTCCTTGGTGGATGTAGCCCAAATTTGGGTGAACCACGGTATATCGTTGTTGTTTTGCTTTGATGATTGCTTGTATGTTCTTATTGTCTCTTCATTGATGCTTGGTTGAATTGATTGGGAGGTTGCACACTAATTCATTTTGGGAACAAGGTCTTGGGTGTTTTCCGCACACCAAGTGTTTGATAAAATTCCCGAGTGAGTTTTATCGTCTTGGTCGCTAGAGATAGTCTTGCTTTAGCGCAACAAGTGGTATCAGAGCTTTGGTTGCATTGTTTTCCCGGTATTTTGGTTCGAGGTTGAATCAATTTTGGCATAGCTTTTGTTTTTGTTCCAAATGACGGAAAATGTGGAGAGTACTCGAGAATCAACCTCTACGAGCGGAGGCTCTAAGAGATGGGATTCGAGTTATGGATCGAGTGGCTCAATGAAGACGGACATGAAGGCTTTTGATGAGAAGATCAATTTCGGGTTATGGCAAAGACGAATGCGAGGCGTTCTTATCCAACAGAGGTTGCAATTAGCATTGTTGGGGGTAGAGAGACGACCGGTAGGCATGACCGATGCCGAGTGGATTGACATTGATCAAAGAGCGGCTTCGTGTATTGAGATGCTTATCACGGATGATGTGTTGAATAACGTGATAGCGGAGACCACGGCTAAAGGCATGTGGGATAAGCTTGAAGAGATTTATTTGGGAAAGTCGTTGTCAAATAAATTGTTCCTCAAGAAGAAACTCTTCAAGCTTGAGATGAAGGAGGGTGAGGATATGATGAAGCATATCAACGTTTTTAATGCCTTGATAAATGACTTGAACCGGATAGACGTTCAATTCATTGAGGAGGATTGAGCATTGTTGTTGCTTGCATCATTACCCGATTCATACGAGCATTTTGTGACCACGCTCATGTTTGGGAAGTCTACGCTCCGGTGCAACGAGGTTGTGCAAGATATTCAATCTCATGTCACGATGAGAAAGAAGGAAGGTGGAGGTGACGGGTATTCCCATAATGAAGGCCTTATGGCGAGAGACGGAGGTGGGCAAAATAGCGGGAGGAACTCCAACCGGGGATTTAATGACGGTAGTAGGTCTAGATCGAGAGGTGTTGGTGGTAAAGGGCCGAAATGCTACAAGTGCCGGGAATGGGGTCATATGATCCGAGAATGTCCTTTATGGAACGACAAGGTTAAGGGCAATGTTGATTCCGAGAGGGCAACGGTAGCGAGTGCGAATTATAAAGATGAACTTGGAGAACTTCTCACAATCTCCAAGGTTAACTCTCTTTCCCAAGATGATTGGATATTAGATTCGGGATCGTCGGATCACGTTTGCTCTAAGAGGGAATATTTTGATACTTTCACGGAAAATGAAAAAGGTTCCATGTCTTTGGCTAACGGAGAGAAGGTTTCCGTTGAGGGTGTCAGGACGGTGAAACTCAAGATGTTCGATGGGGTGGAACGCACTTTGGGTGGTGTGGTCTATGTCCCAAAGTTGCGAAAGAATTTGATATCCATTAGCCGTTTGGATTCCAAGGGTTGCCGGGTGTCGGTGGCGGGTGGAGTCTTGAAAGTCACACGCGGTTGTATGGTCCTAGTGAGGGGAGAGGAGAGAGAGGGGTTGTATCGTCTAAATGAAACTTCGAGGAAGATTGGGAAGCGGTGTGCACAAGTGATCGAACGTTCGAGGCATGTCTCGTTTGTGAACAAAGCGGAGACATTGGGTGCTAGCTTTCCAAGAGTAGACGGTAGTGATGGGAGAATACCTACTCGTGGAGGGGATGGATCGAAGTCCCCCTCCAGGGCCAACGGGTGATGTTGACCCGGTTTAGTTGCACACATGCATTGGCCGATTCGAATCGAGGAGGTGTAGAACTGTGATGGATTCGAGGTGTGTGTAGCTAGTTCAAGGAAGGTCGATGAGTTATTGTTTGCGAGCATTGGCAAACGGGAGTTTTTCGTGACAAAGACTTGGTATATCTTTCGAGGGTGAGATTTGGAGGGTATGAGAGGTGAGGAATTTTCCCTCTCATCCGTGGTTATTTCTCAAGGTGGAAGATGGTGTTGATGTGTTTGAATGTTTCGTGTAAAGAAGGTGTATGCTATATGTATTGTGTGGGGGTGTACTCACCGGGTTACATGAGGAGCGAGCTTCACCGTATGGTTACATGGGAAGCATTCAGGGGAGTTCTTAGTTTAGAACTTGGTTCCTCGGCTGGTGGAGTCGTTTGGAGTCTTGGAGTGAAGACTTGCGGTATCTCACTTCATGGTTGAAGTTTGAGGTGGCTTAGCGTCGGGTGGAGCGTATTGGCTTGTTAGATGTCGGGATGATCTTAGAGCGGATTTGATGTTTGCATTCCGAGTTCGGTTGGATCGTGAGGATCGCCCGGAGGAATCGCATTTAGCTTGGTAGATGGTGGGACAGTCTTCAAGCGGGTTCAATTTCAGCATTCTAGAGATTGGTTGGATCGTCAGGATCGCCAAGGTGGAGTTTGTTGATTTTGGCTCTCCTATTTTTTCAGTTTTGATTTATTTACAAATTTGCCATTTTGGCTCAAATCTATAAATACAAGTGTCATTTCTAGGTTTTGTGAGAGGACAAGTTTGAGAGCTATTTTGTGAGTTATCAAAGCTAAAGAGTGATAGAGCTCCCATTTGAGGGGTGAGTTCTTGTGAGGTTGTGAGTGACTTTCTAAGAGAGATAAATTGTGTGTGTGTATAACCTTTGGGTTCCTCCATTTATCTATAGAAAGAAGAAATCCTCCTTGGAGGATGTAGCCCAAATTTGGGTGAACCACGGTATATCGTTGTTGTTTTTCTTTGATGATTGCTTGTATGTTCTTATTGTCTCTTCATTGATGCTTGGTTGAATTGATTGGGAGTTTGCACACTAATTCATTTTGGGAACAAGGTCTTGGGTGTTTTCCGCACACCAAGTGTTTGATAAAATTCCCGAGTGAGTTTTATCGTCTTGGTCGCTAGAGATAGTCTTGCTTTAGCGTAACAACAAACAATTCATTTTTTTAATCTTTATAGAAGTCATTTTATAAAAGTGTGTTTTAGTTGTCTACAAAAGCCACTATAACAATTCTGAAATTTTCCCTGACTTCGCAACCTTAGCATTCTCTATGTACTTCGAATTAAAAAAATGATCCATATACCAAAAGATATATATTGCAATCAAGTTTCCAATGCAAATCGGTTCATCATTTAGATCTCTCGGGGAAGAGAATTGTGATCGTTTTACTAAAGTGTGTTTTGGTTGATTACAGAAGCCAATGTAACAGTTTTGAAATGTATGTCACTCGATTTCGATTAAGGGATGCCCATGGGTGGCGAAGTGTTCGTGAGTCCCCCCCCCCCCCCCCAACACACACACATAAAAAAAAGGCTCAAAACTAGAAGAAAGGAATGAGGCGAATATCTGTAAAGAGGTACTATAGGGGTGGAGTTGACTTCTTAAGCTTGACATTATATGTGCATTCCAAATTAGGAAATGATTTATAGACCTGTAGATATTGGCTCGACTTGGACTCCTACATTTGGGAACTATAAAATAGAGAACTCTCCTTTGGTTTATCTTATCATATTCAATGGGATTTTGGTTTCCACGTTAGATCACTCTTGGATACTATCTCTAATTTAGGGAGTGTTTCCCCACAAAATTTTGTATATGAGATAATTGGGCCATCTCCATAAATGACTTAATAGAGAATTTTGTGAGTGATAATAAAGGGTTCATTTGTCTACATAAAACTGGTTATTTGGGGGACCAATTTTAGGGACTCTCATTTGAGGATTTAGGTAGAATCCAGGTGCCTTTGGTGAGATTAGTATTTGTGAGTCTTCCATTATGCATGTGAGGGTTATTTGTGAGAAGAGAGATTATTATGTGTGATAAAGGAACAAAAAATCCTTCAATTTCTAATCTTCATCTATTTTAGTGACATCGATCTCCTGTGGGCGTAGCCAATTTGGTGATCCACATAAATTTTGTGTTCTATTATCTCTTTTATATTTTCTTTATTTGGATTGTTATATTGTGTGTGATTGGTTTGTTGGTCACGAAGCCCTAGTTGTCGTAGTCGATTCACATAGACACGTCCCCGCACAAATTGGTATCAGAGCCTTGGTTACAAACTAGATATTTTGTTATGGCGTTTAGATAAACTACGATGTGGAAAAATTTTATGGAAAGAACAATTTTGGCCTTTAGCAAGTGGAGGTGATGAACATCATGTTAAATAGGGCTTGATCCATGCCTTAAAAGGAAAACTCGATGCAATGAAGGAGGACGGGTGGAAGAAGATTGATAGAGAGGCTTGTTCCACGATTCGGTTTTGTTTTCCTAAGGAGATTAAACACAACATTATGATAGGGACTTCCGTTAGGGTGGTTGGGAAAATCTCGAGAAGTTTTATTTGGAGAAGACTTTGAGAAATCGGATTCATAGAAAGACCACCTCAATGAATTAATAAGACTTTCTCGGAACTATCAAACATGGAGTTGAAAGTAGAGAAAGAACACAAGCTTGCAATTTTATTGGCTTCTCTTACTTATGGGTACGATCATTTGGTGACTACGATGATGTATGGGATGAAAAGTGTTATTTTGGATAAAGTCACGTCAACCCTTCTCTCCAACAATAATTAGAGAAAAGTGGTTGAGGGTAACGGTGATGCTGCAAGCCTAGTCGTTAGAGGTAAACCGGAGAACCGAGGTTCGAGAAGCTTCAAGTCCAAGTTAAGTAGGCACAAGGACCATGAATGGTACCACCATCGCTAGATTGGGCACATCATGCATTCCTATCCTAAACGAAATAATGGGAAAAGAGAAGGTCCACGATGCATTAGCAGTGGTGGCAGATGAAAATAATACGAATGATGTCAATGATTTTGCTCTCACGGCAGTAGACAATTTGGGTGAGTCGCTTAATGACTTTTGGGTTCTTGATTTTGGTTGTTCAATTCATATGTGTCCTAGTCGAGAATCTTTATCCTCCTACAAAGAGGTGAAAGTTGGTTGGTAGGAACTATGTGTGGTGTGCAACACGTTTCGGGAATTCGGGTGAACCTTATGTTGGTGGGTCTGCTAGACTCCATGGATTACACGGATGTAACGTCGGGTGGAGTTGTGAGGATCATGGAAGGTTCTTTTGTGGTGTTTAGGAGTACTAAGGTGAGAAATTTATATGTTCTCCAAGGGAATACAGTAATAGGTGGAGCTATCGTGTGGTCTTTTATGGCGAGTGAAATCTCTCATTCGAAGATTGACAACAGAGGCACAAGTGAGCAAGGATTCTTTTATGGTAAGAGTGGCGATTTTTATTCTTATTCGAGTTGTGAGGATGATATACAACATTTTGAGAGAGTGAAATCCACTTTTAGGTGGCATGCGAATTGCAACAGTCCTTACATTGAGGCAGACCTACAAGGATGGGCATAACATTAGCTTGTAGTAGTCGTAATGGCATTGTGGTAGCCCATTTGAAAAGCATTGGGTTATAATAGAGATACGAGGGAAAATGGGGGCACCCATATCTCCTAAGTAACGAGAAGTTGACTTGCAATTACACTAGTGGTTAGGAGGCAGTTGGGGGAGGTTGTTAGTCGTAATATCGAACCACTGGATTCCATGAGTGTTATGAAGCATTATGGGTTTGACAAAGATGGTGGAGGTCTTCATGTAGCTACATAAGATATGCATCAGTTGAACAATAAGATGAGGGTTATGTTTGAGGAAGCCTCAAACTTAGACAAAAATCTTCATTCGTGTTTTGGGTGACGGAGTTCGTGTATTTTTATGATGCAATTTTGTGAAAGAGGATTTTCTTGATGGGTTCACGACCACTGTATATGGTTTCTCCTCATAGAAAGTTGAATTCGCTGCAGCGAAGGCTCCTTCGCATCCGTTTTATGCTTTATGGGAAATTCTCAGGTTTGGTGCGAAATTAGCGAAGACTCGGCTTCGCATCAGCGACGATTGTTTTATTGCCTCAGCGAATGTCTAGACAACGTGGTTTGGAAGAAGTTTGGTGTTTTGATTGATCTCGCCAAGGTGGAGACCTGTAGATATTATCTCGACTTAGACTCCTACATCTGGGGACTCTAAAAGAGAGAGAGAGTTTGGATTTAACTCAAACTCCTCGTTAGTTTATCTTATTGTATTTGGAGGGATTTTGATTTCCAAGGCAGCTAGGTATCTTTGGTTACCTAGATTGTTAGGTATTTTACACCGTTTGGGACTCTTGGATATTATCTCTAATTTACGGAGTGCTTGCCCATAAATTTTTTATATGACATAATTGGGCCATCTCCATCTGTGACTTATTAGAGAATTTTGTAAGTGATAATTAAAGGTTCACCATTCTGCAGAAAATTAGTTATTTTGGAGACAAATTTTGAGTATTTTATTAAGAATTAGGGTAGAATCTAAGTGCCTTTGGTGAGATTAATAGTTGCGAGTCTTCCATTATTGTGTGCAAGGGTTATTTGTGAGAAGAGAGATTATTCTATGTCAGTAAGGAATAAAAAGTCCTTCCATTTGTAATCTTCTTCTATTTTAGTGACACGGATAGCTTGTGGACATAGCCAATTTAGTAAACCACGTAAATTTTGTGTTCTTTAATCTCTTTTCAATTTTCTTTATTTAGATTGCATATTTTGATGTCATTGGTTTGTTGGACACAGAACCCTAGTCACCCTAGTCGATTCACACTGTCGTGCTCCCACACAACAATACCAAAATAAAGCTTTAAGAGTCAATTATCTAGTGCAAAAAACGACCCCTTATTTGGATCTCTACAGTGAGAATTATGACCAATTTAGCAAATGGTGTTTTGACTAACTACAAAAGCCAATATAATCGTTCATAAATTTTTCATGACTTCTCAAGCTTGGCTTTGTATGTGTTCTTCAAATAGGAATATATTCCATATACCAAAATAAAACTCTAGAATTTTCAATGAAAAAAACAGTTCATTACTAGGATCTCTGTAGAGAGTTGTGATTATTATATTAAACTGGCATTTGGTTTAATGGTAATGGTTGGTTCGCTTTTGTTAATTTAGAGTGGAGGTCATTATTGTTAAACACGGGTTTTGTGTAAGGGCGATGACAGAATTGAAGTCTGATAAAATGAGGGGGTAATTACTAGCTCAGAATTTAATTGAAAACGGTGTTATAGCCACCCACAAGGTCTATTTATATAGTTTGATCTTCACACATAACAAGATTTATTATCAAGGATTTAGTTATATCAAGTTTACTTTCAATGACAATAATTATTGCTACAAATGGAGGGAAATGCATCGTTTCTTGTACGGTATTTGAACAAGGATGGCGATGGCTCAGAAAGTACCTCAAAAACGGTAGATGTTCTATGTTATGCTGGACTTTTGGGATATTCTCACAATCTCCAAAACTATTGAATTCCAAGAACAAGGGTGCTCTATTGTAAGGGGATTTCATGTTCTCACATTGTGCTGTTTGGGCTTTATGTGATTTGTTCATTTTCATCTGGTTTGTTCTTGATGTTTATTTTTAACAAGGTGCACAATTATGGAAGGATTTCTTTACACTCTCATTTACAACCGATGATGTTTGCACAACAGACGACAGTGAGAAGAAAATCATTCTATAGAAGGGGTTGGGTTGAGATCCCTCTTCGGAGTCGGTAGGGATGTTATACGGTTTGCAGCTACATTTAAGCATTGACTCGTGTGTTCAAATTCAGAAGATGACCAAGAAGAGCAGCTAAAAAATTACAAGGAACAGAATTTCAGTTGGGCTAATGAATGTTATTTCGGGTGTTTTGACACAAACTTCTTACACATATATAAGGATCGTTTGGGTGTGTTAAAACCTAAGCGTTGCAACTAATTTAGGGGCTAGAGAAAGAATCTTCAAGATGATGAGAGGTGGGTTATTTTCCTCTCACCCATGGATATTGCTCAAGGGTAGAAGTGAGGTGAGTGTGTGAGTGTTTCGTGTATTGTGGATGTGATTTATATATATTGTGTGTAGGGATTCTCACTAGATTACATGAAAGTGGTATACACCGGGTTGGGTACATGGAAAACACTTGGTTAATACTTGTAAGCATGAAACTTTGAGGGTTTTAGATTTAGAACTGTGCTCAATTTGGGTGGAGAATTGAGGAGAGTAAAAGGTGTGTGCTTTATCCTTGGCTTATTCTCGATTGTACTTGTATAATCTTCATATATAGTGTAATCAGTTCTTTTTGTGGATATTGCCAAACAGGTTAACCGTGTATATCAGTATCTTGGGTAAAGATCCACCACCTATCTAAGATGATCATGGGTCCAGATATGGGGTGGCCCAACTCGAATATTAAAATTTAGCAATGGCAAAGTAATTAAGAAACTTGATAGTCCACATTAACCAAAAAAGTTTAGAAGGTTCTTAATGAGATCGAGGTGGGTCAAGATCTGAAAAACCTCAAGTACGGGCAGGTTTGGGAATAAGGAACCCCTCCCCGAACCTCGAACCTGTCCAAGTCAATTTAAAACTATATAAATCCTATGAAATTTTACTTAATTTACACAAATTCGCCTTTACTTGAAATATAATCAATTTGTTAATGTAAAAACATGGTATGACTACCTACTCATTGTAGCACTGGAATCCAGGGTTCAAATCTTGTTAGGAAAAAATTCACATTCCTTTGGGACTGGTTTTAATTGGGGAGTCAAACTTTGCTGCTGCTTTACATCATCATCTAGCATATCTCATTGTTGTATTAACTTTTTCAACATTATATGATGCTTCTATCAGAACTGTGTCAATTAAAGATATTTTTTCATGGACTTGAGTAAACTCTAGTACTAAAAACTGGAAATATGTTTAGTGTCAGTATGAGAACTATGTACTCCCAGTGAAGCCAATATTTAAAGGTTCTCCATATGATTTTGGAGATATGTTTAATATTCCTTGGCAACTTGATGTCCCAGTAGCTTAATGATATAATGTTCCACATTACCAGTGAGGCCAATGTTTAAAGGTTCTCCATATGATTTTTGTATTTGACTTTTAATATGTTTAATTTTCATATACGATATATTTTTTTTACTTTGATGCAGTCAAGTTGTTAATCAGAATGTGCTTTACCTTAAAAAAAGGTGTTAACAAGATTAGTTGAGGATGAAGTAACGCTCTGTAGGGCGGAGATGGGGTTATCTTTCATGGGGAGGTCCAGGATAGTCCATAAGCGGGGGTGCAACCATGTACCAAACCCGCCTAGTTGCCATTTCTAGCTGTTCTGAGGTTGCTCTGGCGGTGACTTTGGTGTGACAGTGCTAGTGGTCGTGGTGGCTTTACCATGATTCAATGGTGGTGTGGTGGTAGTGTGGCAGAGGCAACAATGTTGTCATTTGTAGATAATGAGTGAGAAAAAAGAGATCCAGCCCAACGAATGAATAAGTCTTTCAATCCCACTCACCAAAAAGTGCAAGCAACCCAATTACTTGACCCTATACTAATTGCAGTGAATCAACAAGTCTCCCAATAGAACTGTTTCATATTCAATTATTCAATATGTTTCCGAAATTTCATATTTTTCATAGAATAAAAAATTTGGAAATATAGATGAAAATTATAAACATAAACTATTAAAAAAAAAAATTACAACTAAACAGGCCCTATATACTTATAAGACTTTGTCCATGTAAATTATAATGATGTAAGTGTATAACATCAAATTACACTAAACCAATTAAGCTTGTAAGATTTTCTTAACTCTTATACTCTTATCCAAACTTCACAGCTAACAAATTTAGACACTTTTCTTCTACCTAGAGATGACAATTTTAGAATGACACAAAAATACGTCAAGAAACGACACGATATGTTGTGTTCGTTTCGAGTTTGTGTCAGGATGAAGTTGCGTCGTGTTGTGTCATGTCAAAATTATAAGTCGTGTCTTGTCATGGTAATCATGTTTTTACTTGTATTATCATGCCTATTTATGTTTAATTGAGTATAAGATTTAAGAATCATGTTAGTCGTGTCATTCTGCGTTTTAAATAGGGTCATGAATCATGATCCTATCAGGTAAAAAAGCACGAAGTCGATGACGTGTCGTGTTAGTGTCCGGAAAACCCTTGCCGTGCATTGTTGACCCGAAACACGACCCAAAAACAGGATCGCCACCCCTACTTCTACCACATAAAACTTCCAACAATCCATTTTCAATAATTCAAACTGTTAAGAAATTTCTTCACATATATGTTTTCAGCATGTAATAAAGACAACACAGTTAGTAGAAGGGTAGAAAATAGAGTGCGAGGAAGGAGGGAATATAACTTGAGTGAGATTAGCACCTACTGTACAGAGAGATAGAGAGGAGGAGAGAACATAAACCAGGGGGGAGAGGTGGGGGAAGATAGAGAGAGTCTGAATTTCTAACTACCACCCCCTTTTTAATGGGATCTTCACCCTGTATTAAACAAAATAATTCATCCTTTAACCTATAACAAACCACTAACTGTAACAACTTTGGAGTACAGATAATTAAGTCTGCTTTGTTTAACTAACTGCAACTGGCCAATTAGTTTTTACTTTCTTGATGCATTTTTATATTTTGTTTTACCTTGATGATGCTATCACATTCTATATTTGAAATGATCATTGTCCTTCAAATTTGAGAGTAATAACGTTTATTGCCCAGGATATAGCATAAGTTAATTTCAAACCTGCCTCGTTTTCAAAACTAGCATTTAGTCCCCAAGTCAAACTTGTGACAATAGTTTAGGGGTAGCAATTTTAAAATGACATGATTTGTCGTGTCCGTACCAGGTATTTTTGACATGACGTTGTGTCGTGTTTTGTCAAAATTTTGAGCCATGTTAATCGTTTCGTGCCGTGTTAATCATATTTGTACTCATGTTATTGTGTCTATTTATGTTTAACTAAGTTTAAATACAAGAATCTTTTTAGTTGTATCGTTTTTAAACAGGTCGTATTCATTTAGAAAACAAACAAACAAGAAATCGTGTTGTGTTCTAATTGAAAAAAAAAACTTATTGTGTTGCATCGTGTCAGCCTAGAACATGACCTAGAAACACAAATTGTAACCCCTACATTATTTCACAGAGTAGCGGCTTTATCATTGTCACTCACTCTGCTCGAAACTTTAAAGCCACTACTCTGAATTAGCGCCACTATTTTTTGTAAATAGTGTCGCTTTTTTTAATCAGGGACTAAATTTTAATTTAAAAGTATGCATTGAGCTCTATATCAATTATACTAAATTTTAATTTAAAAAAAATATGTTGAGTTCTATATCATTTATACTTGATTTAGGAGTACACGTTAAGTGTCCCTTCAAATAGTACGTCAAAATTGTCAGGAATATTCTGATGGCATTACTTGAACTAAGAACATTGTGATAAAAGACGTAGAGAATAAGAGAGGGAAGAAGAGATGGAGAAAGTTAGAGTTAATCAGAATCAAGATTAATTGCAAACTGCATTCATACTTTTCACTTATCCTTGTTTACTTATCTACAATACGTCTCTTTAATAATTAAACAAACCCCGAGTCATAACTAACTCTCAACAGAATTGACACCTTCTGTGTAACAAAATTAAAACTAACTAATCTACCTTTCTCCTAAGTTGCTGTGTTACCTGTTGTCCTGACAATTCACTCCTCCTTTGAACAATAATGGTCCTCAAGGATTGCAATTTTGGAGGTTTGTTCTTACACCTGGACAATATGTTATGAGTAAATCATTCTGATAATTATTAATAACTACATCAACTTCATATGTCTAGTATCTAGGTAAGTAACTCATTAGACTCGTGTCTTCGCAAGTAGCTTCATTAACCTATCTCCGCAACCATGTTCCTTTTAGTCCATTTAAAACCTCCATGGTCAATTCTAATTTCATATCTGAATCTATAACCTTTATACCCTGCCAGTGTATTTGATTTTGATCTGCTATTGAAGCATCGTATAGGCTCTGAGATAACAACTCATATACTCCGTTTGTTGCACATTATCATTTGCATTTGTTTGACTTTTGATCATTCTTGAATTTTCTCTGCATTCTTCCTTATCAATTATTTCTTGGGTTTACCCACACACATGCACCGCTTGCCCGTCCTATCCTGTCCCATCCCAGCATGGCTACTGTCCAGGGATCGGCAAGGTGTGGGGTACATTAATTTTCTTTACACAAAATTTATTGAGTTTCTGAGAATGGACAATTATCTCTCCCTCATTCTTCATATCCTTTTCTATGGGTTCGAGTATAACCACAAAGTTGCGTTAGCCGATTCTTGAAGATTGGATTGCTGCTTCTTCCAGAATACAATTCGTTTAATTGTTCATTAACATTTTAAATGATTGAGGGATCAAACTTCCCTTCAGAAAATTGTGTTGACACAAGGCTCGGATTTGCATATTCTGTAAGACTTTCTTTTCAAAATTTTCTCACTGCATTTTAATTATCACGATTCACATGCAGTATAATGTTAATTGTATGTTATGTTATTTATGCAATTAGTTTTCCAACAGTCTTGAGGCAAATTTTGTAAACAAGCCTTACTTGTTCCAGTTACTGAAAGATGCAGATTTCTTTGGCATTCAATTAGTATCAAATATTATTATGTTTTAACTGTTGCCTTACAAAACAGTTTGTCTACAAAGCTGATTCATTTTCTATTTTTCATGTTTCATTTTTTAATGCTGATCCAATGGCGAAGTGGTTGCCTCTGTCATTATTTTTTTCCAATTCAATTAATTTATTACCATCTGCTAATTGGTGTAGTTGAATTGCATTAATTTGATAAATCAGTTTGTATCTAAAATATTGTAGCAATTCTTTCATACTACTTCATTCAAAATAAGTTGTTTCATAAAATTCTTTTGTAAGAAATCTGTGTTAAAGTGTGAGAAATGAAGAAAAAAATGAAGCAGCAAAAGTTAGGAGCTATGGCCTACAAATGGGCTACCTTTCACACCTCTAGAAAATGTTGGATAATATGTATGCAAAGACAGAAATGAAACTCTTCAATTTATAATAATTCTGTCAACTTCAATACAGTAAAACTTCTTGAATACAATTCTATTGGACTTCAAATAAATTCTGGAAACTTCAAGGCGTGATTTCACTTTCCTAAATACAATATTTGCCCCACCAAGATAATTTGGTATACAAACCGGAATCCACAAATCTGTACTCAAGATATAATGAAGCAATTGCACTGCCTGCAAATTGTATGTTTGAAGACAACTCTTGGATGCAACAGCAAAGAACACTCAATCAAGTTCTTATTCTGTTTATGTGCACAAAATAGAATAAGATAGTTTTTGTATCTCCTGAAAATGTAAGTGAATAATTGCTCGGGTTTTGGAAAATCTGGAACTGGGTAAATCTGAATAATGTGCAATTTCGAATTTGGCAGCCTTAAGCCATTTCCGAACAGGTATAATTAAACCGAACCGGTTTTATACGGACCACCCAAAAAGTGACCGCGCTCGAGCTACCGCGATCCGACCTGGACGAATCCCGGAAACCCGCGGCATGCGAAGTGCAAAGTGCGCCGCTAGCGCCTCTATAACCCACTGCCCCACACACGCGCGCGCGCGGGTGCATGTGCGTAGGGTGCTTCGCACCGTATTAGAGCTCTCTTGAATAGCCCTCTTAAATGCTAGATGAAGTAACTCTTTATTTTCCATTTGTACTTATTAAGTGCACACTTTCTTTGTATTTTTCCAATGTGGGACACAAAGGTTGCCCACTCCTTTTATATCTTAGCGGGTATCACTTAGATTTACTCATTTCCAATGTGGAACACACTCCCTTTTATATTGGGTTTGTTTCCCACTTTTCTCCACACACTTCCAATGTGGGACAAGCTTTTACTCACTTATTTTAAAAATCTCCAACATTCCTCCACTATTTTCAAAATAAGTTTTGTAAATCTTTTATTATCTGTAAGACTGTGTATAAGCACTGGTGTCTCACGACTTGAACCAATACCTTGTGAAGATTCGTCAAGTCTAACCATGAAAGTATAGTAGACTTGTCTTTGAACTATCAATCCATATTGATCAACCGGATTTTTCTACACACACAAATATTTTAGTCATTGATTATCCATATGAGCCGACACAGGTATTAGGCCTTGTGTCTGTACCTTGATTTCGTGAGTGCTTTAGAGTCAAGCCCAGTTCTCATAGGAAGCGACACCACTTCCACGCTCATATAGGTAGATTATCATAGGTGTCCATGTAACTAAAACATCATAAATCTATTAAGGTTAAACTCATCTTCTTTCATTATTCATTACATGTTCTAAGCACTTATCCTTGGGGTGTTTGATTTTGTAGTGCTTATAATCACGTCGTATGATGTACTTTAATCATTGAACTTGAGACTTGAATATGTCAAGTATCAAGTTGAGTTTCCATCAAGAATGATTATATAATGAGCTTTAGTCCCATCCACAATGATGTCTTAGACACCAGTCCTCTTGCATGACCTTTTGTAAAAGGATCAGCTAAATTTTGACTTGATTTTACATAATCCACTGTGATTACACTATCTGTAATCATTTGTCTGACATAACTATGTCTTAGGCCAATATGTATAGATTTTCCATTGTACACTTTATTATAAGCTCTAGAAAGTGTAGATTCACTATCATAATGTATAGATATTGGAGGCATTGGTTTTGGCCAAACTGGAATTTCAATTAATAAATTCCTTAACCATTTTGCTTCTTTACTAGTTGCAGCTAATGCTATAAAGCTACCATTGTAAGATCATCTATACAAATCTGTTTCTTTGATCCCCAAGAAATAGCTCATCCACCAAGAGTGAAAATCCATCCACTTGTTGAGGAATGATCCTCCCGCTCAGTTATCCAACTAGCATCAGAAAAACCTTTTACTAGTGAAGGATATCCACTATAGTATATACCATAGTCCATAGTTAGTTTTAAATATTTTAATATTCTATTGACAGCATGCCAATGCAATAAACTTGGATTACTAGTATATCTACTTAATTTACCAACAACATATGCAATATCAGGTCGAGTACATGTCATGGCATACATTAAACTACCAATTACTCGTGCATATTCCAATTGTGAAATAGCCTTACCAGTATTAGGGATCATTTTTAGTTGTGGCTCAAAAGGTGTACTAACAGGTGTGCAATCAAATTGATTAAATTTCTTTAAAATTTTCTCAACATAATGAGATTGAGTGAGAATTATATTTTTATCTTTCCTTATTATTCTCATTCCTAATATGACATCATCTACACCCATATCTTTCATATCAAATTTAAAAGACAGAAAACTCTTTGTATTATTAATGCTTTCTAAATCAGTATCAAGAATTAACATGTCATCTACATACTATGAAGCACGGACACTTCTCCGAAGGCCGCGTACGAGTGTCGAACACTCGAAGGACACAAACACTCAAGGGACACGGCTGGGACACGTGTCCGACACACCATGTGGCGTATCGGGCTTGAAAGGCATTTAAAAATAGTTGGACACGCAAGGGACACGACTGGGACACGCAAGGGACACGTAAGGGACACGGCTGACATAAATATATAATAACTTTAAAAAAAAGGGGGCAGGAAACACATGTTTTTTTTTCTCCTTTTTCTCACCTGTTTATTCTTTTTTTTTTAATCTCTTGATCAATAAATTGCATTAGCCATATGCATTTTGATTGTTATTATTAGTATGGGATTTAGTATCATTGTGATGTTTGATGTGTAGAATGGATTTAATACTCTTAATGCTTATATGTTTAATGTTGTTCTTAGTATGAGATTAGTATTAATGTGATATTTCATCTTTTTTATATATAAAAATAATTATAACAAATATTTATTTAATACCGTGTCCCCGCCGTGTCGTGTCCTGATTTTTTTAGATTTGCCGTGTCGGCGTGTCCGTGTCGTGTCGGACACGACACCCGTGTCTGTGTCCATGCTACATAGTCTACATATAAACAAACGATCACACCTTTACCATTAGCAAATTTACTATAAACACACTTATCAGATTCATGAATTTTAAAACCATAAGAAATAATGACTTTATCAAATTTTTCATGCCATTGTTTAGGTGCTTGTTTTACGCCATATAAGGACTCAACCAATTTACATACTTTATGTTATTGTCCGGGCATAACAAACCCTTCAGGTTATTCCGTGTAAATTTCTTCTTCTAAGTCACCATTTAAAAAGACGGTTTTCATATCCATTTGATGAGTTTCAAAATTATATATAGATGCTAATGCAATCAAAATTCTAATAGTAGATGTTTTAGAAACTGGTGCATAAGTATCAAAATAATCAATTCCTTCTTTTTGTGTAAAACCTTTAGCAACCAATCTAGCCTTGAATTTATCAATTGTTCCATCTATTTTCATTTTCTTTTTAAAAATCCATCTACACTTGATAGGTTTAGATCCTGGAAGTAAATCTACTAACTTCCAAGTTTTATTTCCCATGATTGAATCCATTTCATCATTTATAGCTTCTTTCCAAAATGCTGAATCTACAGACTTAATTGACTCACTATAAGTTTGTGGGTCTGTCTCAACACTAAGAGTCAAAACAAATTGATTACAAGGTGTGTTTCTAGTTCCTTCAACAAGATAGACTACAAAGTCATGACCAAAGCTCTTTTCTTTTCTAGGTCTGTTACTTTTTCTAATTTCTTCTTGTTTAACTCGTGGAGTTTCAGGTAATTGTGAAGGAGTGTTTACTTCTTTTTCATTATTTATTATAGAAATAGAAGAAAACCTTTGTTCATAAAAAATTGCATCTCTCGATTCAATTATTGTATTTACCTCAATAGAATCATTAGATCCACTAACCAAAAATCTATATGCTTTACTATGTTGTGCATAACCTATGAAAATACACTCAACATCTTTGCTTATTAATTTCTTTCTCTTAGTTTCAAGTAGTCTTACAATAACTCTACAAACCCAAACTTTACAATAACCTAAATTAAGTTTTCTATTCTCCTATAATTCGTAAGGAGTTTTCTTATTATCTTTAACAGGTATCCTATTCAGAATATGGCACGCTGTTAAAAGTGCTTCTCCTAAAGCCCTTTACTTAAACCAGAATAAGAAAGTATAGCGTTAACAATTTCAGTTAGTGTCCTATTTTTTCTTTCAGTTACTCCATTTTATTTTTTCTTTCAGTTACTCCATTTTATTGTGGTGTATAAGGTGCAGTAACTTCATGTATAATACACATATCGTCACAAAATTGAGCAAAGTGATATTCACCACCTCTATGAGATCTAAGACATTTTATTTTAGTATCACATTGATTTTCAACTTCATTTTTATATGCTTTAAATCTATTAAGCACATCATCTTTAGAGTTTAAAAGATATACGTAATAATATTTTGAAAAGTCATCGATAAATATAGCAAAATATTTACTACCACCTCTAGTAGGTGTTCCATGCAAATCACAAACATCACTGTGTACTAATTACAACGAAGATATAGTTTTTTCTATTTTTGGAAAAGACAATCTTGTTATTTTTGTTTGCATGCAGACTTTACACTTTTCATTCATATCATTCTCATATTTAGGAATTGGATTTAAATTAACCATAAAATGCATTTTCTTTGTATTAACATGTCCTCAGCGACTTTGCCATAATGAAAAACAATCAACAATATATGCAGAAGAATCTTTTTCATTGATATTGAGCTTAAACATGCCCTCATACAAATAACCTTTGCCTACAAAGGTATCATTTTTAGTCAGAATAAATTTATCTGACTCAAATACAAGTTTAAAGCCAAACTTGTTAAGAAGACTTCCAAAAACTAAATTTTTCCTAACATTAGGAACATGAAAAAAATTGGTGAAACTAAGGATTTTTCTGGAAGTGAATTCAAGATCCACTGTCCTTTTGCCTTTAACCGCAGCATTTGAAGAATTTCTCATATAGAGAACATCTCCTTCCACAATTTCATAGGTAGAGAACAAACTCTTGTCCTTACATACATGCCTTGTGGCACCAAAATCAATCCACCAAGAGTTATCTTCTCCAAGCATATTAGCCTCGGATATCATAGCAACAAATTTTTGCTTTGTGTCTGATGATTTTCCTTTTTCTTTTAGTTTTGTGAACTCACGACAATCGTTCTTGAAGTGACCTGGTTTATTGCAATGAAAACAATTTCCTTTCTTCTTTTTGTTTGCTTTAAAATTGTTTGAAAAATTCTTTTGCTTGTTAATCTTTCCATGATTGCCAAATTTTTGCTCCTTTCCTTCCTCCACCATATGGACCTTAGAATTAGAATTTTTCTGGTCCTCTTTACCATCTAGAATTCGAGACTCTTGTTCAATTCTTAAATGGGTCTCTAATTCTTCAAGTGAAAGATCTTCCTTTTTGTGCTTAAGTTCTTTCTTATAATCTCTCCATGAAGGAGGAAGTTTTTCAATTATGGCAGAAACAATAACATTATCATTCATATTTAAATTTTTAAGTTTGCAATGATTTAAGATGCGTTGGATGTCATGAAATTGTTCTAGCACAGGCCTATTATCATGCATTTTAAAGTTTAAAAACTGACCGATAAGGAACTTGTTACTCATAGCGACTTTCGTAAGATATTTGGTCTCCAATGTGTCCCGCAAATTTTTCGCAGACCTAATATTTTGGTACAAGTCAAACAAATTATCAGAAAGTGCATTGAGAATGTGACCACGACAGAGATAATCATCGGTTTTCCATTTATGTGTGGCCTAGTCTGTTCCATGGTTTCATCTTCTTTTTCATTTGGTTTCAGTTGTGACAAGACGTACACAATCTTCAATGTTGTTAAAAGAAATTGAACCTTTTTCTGTTAACGCAAAAAATTACCACCATCAAAACGGTCCAATTTGACAAAACCTTCTGTTATTTGTCGAAGTGACTTGGAAGAGTCTGCCATTTCTAGTAATACTGTATTTAGATTGTTGGATAATATCTTTGCAAAGGCAGAAATGAAACTCTTCAATTTATAATAATTTTGTCAACTTCAATACAATAAAACTTCTTGAATACAATTTTGTTGGACTTCAAATAAATTCTGGAAACTTCAAGGCGTAATGTCACTTTCCTAAATACAGTATTTGCCCCACCAAGATAATTTGGTATACAAATGGGAATTCGCAAATCTGTACTCAAGATATAATGAAGCAATTGCACTGCCTGCAAATTGTATGTTTGAAGACAGCCCTTAGATCCAGCAGCGAAGAACACTCAATCAAGTTCTTATTATGTTTCTATGCACAAAACAGAATAAGATAGTTTTTTTATCTCCTGAAAATGTAAGTGAATAATTGCTCGAGTTTTGGAAAATCTGAAACTGGGTTAATCTGAATAATGTGCGATTTCGAATTTGGAAGGCTTTATTTATATATAGTGAGAGTGTTTGTCTTCAAGAGTCATAAATGTTGAATTAACAATCTTAAGCCATTTTCGAAATGGTATGATTGTTAATTACCAACAGTCTTTAGCCATTTCCAAACAGGTATAATTAAACCGAACCGATTTTATACGGACCACCCAAAAAGTGACTGCGCCCGAGCTACTGCGCTCAGACCTAAACGAATCCCGGCATGCGAAGTGCAAAGTGCGCCACTAACGCCTCTATATTCCACTGCCCCGCACGCGCGCGCGCGCGCGTGCGTACAGTGCTTCGCATGGAGCCATGGTTCAAAGTATCGGCCGAGTTGACTCGGTATCGGCCGAGTCAACTCGGAATCGGAGGGCACCGATCCGATACTGAGAGACGTTTCAAAAAAAACACTGAATCGGCCGAGACAACCGCGATATCGCCCGAGACAACCGATTCCGAGACGCCTCGCCGCGATATCGTCCGAGACAGCCGCGATATCGGCCGAGACTACCGATTCAAACGATATTATCATATTTTGTTTTATTTTTTGATAGAACTTTTATCTTTTACCATATTTCTTCGTCGTTGAAAATATATTGTATCATTTACAGAATGGTATTACTTTTTCAAAAGTATTAACATTAATTTTTTAAAACATAAAACTCTTTTTTTTTTAAATGACTACTAAAAAAAATATATAAATCTTTTAAAAAGTAGTACTCTTTTTTTTTTTTTAAAATGACTACTAAAACTCTTTTTTCAAAGAAATGTTATTTTTTTACAAAAAATATTCAAATTTTTTACAAAAAATATATAATGTACATTTATGTTTGTAAAAAATGTACATTTATGTACAAATATTATTTTGTACGTTTTTTGTAAAAATGTAAAAAAATGTACATATTTGTTAAAAAAAATGTACATATTTGTAAAAAATATATATATTTTTGTTAAAAAAAATGTACATTTTTGTAAAAATGTCATTTTGTACGTTTTTGTAAAAATGTACATTTTTGAAATTTTTTGTAAAAAATGTTCTTTTGTATGTTTTTAGAAAAATGTAAAAAACAATATACATATTTGTTAAAAAAATGTACATTTTCGTCAAAATGTTCTTTTGTACGTTTTTGTAAAAATGTAAAAAAATGTACATTGTTGTTAAAAAATGTACATTTTTGTAACAATGTTCTTTTGTACGTTTTTGTAAAAATGTAAAAAAAATATACATTGTTGTTAAAACAAAATGTATATTTTGTTTTTCAATATTATTATTGGTTTACTATGCAATATTGAATCTGACAACTCTGCCGCGCTTCAGTATAACCAATTCTACAATGCAATGCATATTGAATGATGGGTTTGAATGTATCTCATTGGTCCACATTGTTAATCTTATTTTTTTAAAATTTTCTATATTTTTTCCGGAATTTTTTGCGCTCTCTAAATAGCGTATCTTTGCGTATCGCCCGATACCGCGACCGATACCGCGACCGAGTTGAAAATCGGGTGTCCGATACCGGGACCGATACCGAGACTTTGAACCATGGCATGGAGCTGACTCACCGATGCCTCACATTCTCTCAAAACTTTCACCTCCTTATCCAAATCTAACACCCTAAGAGATAAATCTTTATTTAGATTTTTCATTTTCAAAGTCTCGGTGTAAAGATCACTAAAAGCCTTTTGGAGTCCACCTTATCCCGCACTCAAATTATCAATCGCACTCTTACTAGAATGGATCGAAACATCATCGAGGCTTTCATGTTTAGATATGTCCTCATCGGCGTGGGACAAACTAGAAGTGCTAACGTGACTAGCCATGAATGCCACACATGGTTCATTTGGTGTTTCTCCCCCTGAATCAACCGACTCAACGCCACTATCACTAAAAGCGGCTTTATTCGCAATTTTCTTGCCCTTTCTCTTAAGCCTAGCGGGACACCCATGTGCCTTATTCCCTTTACCCTCACATTTAAAACACCTGATCGTTTTCTCTTTCTCTCCCCCGCTCGTGGCCTCATTTTTATTTTTATTTTGCTCAAAAATATTTTCTTTGGAAGAATTTTCTTCGGAAAATTTAAGAAACATTTTGATTATTTTTTCAAAAAGGTCCAAGTCATCAAAATCAAGATCAACCTCAGATTAGGACTCACAAACTTTTTCTTTATTATTTTTTTTAGTTTGAGTTTTTAAAGTAATCCCTGCTTCTTTAGGTTTAATAGTTTCAGGGAATATATCAATCCCGTACGTTTGAAGATCTCCTACGAGTTCTTCTAACCTAAGAGTGTTTAGCATCCCTCACAAATAAGAACTATAGGAATAAAACGGCTAGGGAATGAACTCAAAATTTTCTTAATAACTCTCGTCTTAGGAATCTTCTCACCCAAATTAAAACAATAATTAACTGTGTCCGACAAAAGTGCATAAAACTCAGCAAAAGTCTCAGACTCTATCATGGTAATGGTCTCAAATTGGGTGGTCAAATTTTGAAGCTTAGATGCCTTTACAACATTGGTACCGTAGTATGTTAGTTGGAGAATGTCCCAAGCTTCCTTAGACATGGTGCACGTCATGAAGCGACGAAACTCGTTAGGGGTGACGGCTCCAGAAATAGTACTTAGGCCACAAGAGTTAAAGTTACTCCACTTAAATTCATCCTCAGTCCATGAAGAAACATGTTTAGGGCTGACGACATTATCTACAATGATAGTGAGAGGAGTCCACCCTCTTTCATAAACTAACCAAACACGTTCATCTATGGATTTTAAAGCTAACCTCATCCTAGCTTTCCAATAATCATAGTTGGAACCATCAAAGATGGGCATTCGATTATACAAATTATCCATTAAAATTGGCCTTTTTCAAGATCACTAATTTTTCAAAAAAAATTGATTTTAAAGAAAAAAATTTACGAAAAAAGATCACATAGTTTTTTTGTATAACCTGCTCTGATATCACTTTTTTAAAGTGAGTGCGCTCTGATACCAATTTGATAGTGATTATGCGATCTTAGTGGAATGATTTATATAATTAAATGTCCATGTACAAATCCAATTTTATTTTATTATCCTAAAACTTGCATCTAAGTGAAAACAAAGATAAATAAAGCATGTAATCACAGGGCAACTGAGGAAAAATCCCTTTTTCGGGGCAAAACCTTTTATATCAACACTTTAGAATCTTTACACGACAGTTGACTTACAATACTACTTGATATAACCCACACGCATAATGCGCACCCTTCACAGATACTCTAAAGAACACCACTCATTCCTGAGCAGTCAACAGGTGGTGGTCCACCCTCGGTATCCACAAAGTATATTTCAACTAAGGTTCAAAAGTGATTCATAAAATATATTTGGGAATGTGTTTTTGATAAACAAAAATATTAAAAACTTTTGCAACAGATATGTAGAAATTATTTTGACAAAAGTCCCATGAAATTTGGCAACAAAATAGATATTTATAGCTCATGCATATAATTCGAGGTGTCATCTCGTTCAAACAAAAATGAAGCTAGTTCGAACGAGAAAGGCATTTCGTTTGAACGAAAATCGAGTTCATTCGAACGGGGTCCCAATCTCGTTTGAACCAGCTTCAAACGAATTCAAACAGTGAGCCCTCATTAGATGTTCGTTCATGTAAGATCAAAAGACAATTCTAACGACAAGGCAAAGTCGTCCGAATGAGATGGCTATCTCGCTTGAACGAGGTTAAAAAGTCATTTTTGTAATTAAAAATACAGCCTCGTTTTTATAAAAAAAAATAAACATCCGAAAGAACTCTTATGAATAATTTCAAACAACAGTTTATTTATACCTTATTGGGATGAAGGCAAGTCTTCAATCTTGGAGTCGGTTGGTCGTGACAGTACGTGATGATTTTTAACGGGATATGCCAAACTAGCTATGGTGGAAAATAAAATAAATAACAAAGCCTAAGTTAAACTATCTTCCCTTACAATTAGGCTCTTACCAATAATTGTTTTCCCATTAAGGATATTTGCTCCTTTTGCAGCCCTTTTTCGTCATATTTTTAGCTATAAACAATAAGCTCACGGATAACTATTCTTACACACAAATCTCCCATTGTCACAAAATATATAGAAGACAAGATTGATCGGAGAACATCTCACAAAGCTAAAATATACATGTGAAGTTAACGTTCAAAAAGCTCATGCATGTGTGTGCGGAGGTGTATACAAAGTCGAATCCATAAAGTAAATCAAGTTCGAAACAACTTATGCAAGAATTGTTGAGAATAATCTAAATATCAACAATCATAACCAAATGTCATAGCCACATGGGAAGCACGAAATATATTTTATTCAAACACACCAATATGCCACACCAAATGTGTAAAACCAAAATACACAAAAATGGAAAATCTTTTTGAGTTTTTCTAAAAAAAATCAAAATATAATACTAATTTTTTAAACAAACTCTAACTCAAAAGACGAACAAAATCTTTTTGTATTTTTCAGTATGACTGAATAAAAGAAAAATCAAAATACAAAAGATACACATGTCGTAACACTCGCATATATATAAATATAATAAAGCACAAACTAAAGTATGACAAACTAACACATGCAACTAATCACCCATAAGATATAGCATGTGAAGAGTCATGTGCAAACAAGTGAGAATCAACCAGTCTAACATTTAGTGCCTACAAAATGGATTTCATAACCCAAGAGGATGTATACCTAACGCAACAGTTTTCGGGAATAAAGGGGACACTAAACCTCAATTTCCTAGGGTATGTGACACCCCGACTAATGAAATACAAGGTAGCTACTCCTTTATTCAAATTCATACAAAATGTCAAGTTGGTTCAGTTCATAGCATCACTATCGAAAATATTTTAAACAATTCCTAGCCACCTTATATTTAAAAGTGAGTTGTCAAATTTTATTAAATTAAATTAACATGCAACCAATTACAATTATAAGCTAACTATACCACATATACATCACAATCACAATAGAATAATAATGGAATAATAAAATGAGTCTGGAGTAACACACCCCTGAATAATCCAAATACTGAATAAAACCCAATACAAAGTCTGACTAAAAATAACTCCAAAACTGAAATGAAACTGAAAGTATGAGAAAGTTGTCTCTAAATGGAAAGGGGTAAGATGCCCTAACAGATAAATGACCCGGAATAGAATCAAATGCAGAATGTGGAGGCGTCTACTACCGAGATCCTATAACTTCCACAGTAGCTACAACACGTCAATGGAATGGAACTCCTATGCTTGGCGTCCCTGTGGTTGGGTACCTAAAAGGTTTTACAAGAAAAAAATATTTGAAAACAAATGAGTCAGAGCCCGAGGTGAAAACAGTTTAAAAATATAGCAAGTGTTTAATTGCATTAAACAGTGAATATTATATACATGTTAGTTACGTGCTTTCACATGAGTTCCTAACCCCTCAACTAATGTGCACACCTAACGCATATCCTTAACCCGTCCTAGTTATGTTGTTAACTAACTAGTCAGTACCACTCGTGTCCACACATTATAATATCAGGATTTATTCATGACATTCTAATATATTATGCGTGTATCTCACCTTTTCATTAACAGATTAATTTATGAGAATTACGATAGGAAATTCTCATTTTTAATCCCATTCAAAATGTCTCAATTATTCATATTCACACTTTAACGAAGAGTCTGCTATAATTACAAGTATATTATTCTCAGCATAAATATACAATAAGGGCACCCGAGGCTAAGCTGCGGTGCACATATACTCTGCTATCGAATCCCGGTACATCACGTACATAAGGACCACGTGTTTCGAATATCTCAGGTTCCGTTTCAATAAGCAAAATCATACATATTGGAGGCGAACATAGTTCACATACCCATGGGTCATGCACATACCTACGCTCCCATGGTCAACTGACTTATTAACTCTTAAATAAGCCATCCATAGCCCTATGTCCTTAAGGTACCGATCTAAATCCCCCTGTAGGCACATAAAGCTTAGATGGCCCTAATCCGTAAGACGACCCTCCGTGATAGCAAGTATGGTAGGTATGTCATACACATAATAATCCATATACTAAGCATTCACACAACTTGGATAACTATTATTTTATTTAAGGTATATTCTCAGTCCTATACCATTAGTCTAATTCGTACACTAGCATTATTCCAGATTATAGATAATATGTTTCGCCGATAAGTCTCACGTCGTATAGTTTTGAGTACTTAAAATCCTGATCGAAAAGGTTACGAAGTCTCCTAATTTTCCCACATATCAATTCAGTACTCCGAAGTCCTTATTTATGTCCCAAATCCTATCTTATCACTCTTAAGAATTTAAATCATGTTCTCGCATTATAAAATTAGAAATTACTCGTCGAACACTTCTAAATTCAACACTACATTCCAACTAAATTCTAATATGTTCTAGATTTCAAATATATCCCTACTGGTCTCCCTCAGGTCCTAATGTATTCACAAATTCCCCAACTACAACGTTCGATGGCTGACAACACTTAAATTTAAAAAGGGGAGAAATTTCACAGTTTCTTGGGAAATCGATCGATTAATCTTGAGCATCGATCGATCGATGGTCGATCGATTGACCTATGAATGCCGATCGATCGATCAGCAGGTGAAGGCTATGGGTTTTTTCAATTTTTAGTCCAATTTTTGTCCCAAATCTTCATTACATGATGTGAAATCCTAATTTAAGTATATAGGGTCATTATACAACCTAATTACATGATTCTTAACATTCCAAAACTTTCAAATCATCAACAATTAGACTTTTCATGGATCAAATCCTCATTTTATCATGAAAATCCTATTTTTCTATTTTCTTCAAGAACCATCATACTTCTCTTCCTAAATCCATTTTTAATTTATCAAGGGTCATGGATTGGTTAATGAAAAACTTCCAGAATTAATCTACATGCAATTCCTATCCAAAATTTAGGATTCTTCTCCAAATTTCATAAATTTCAATCTTTATTTATAGCTATCATCCAATCCTAGACTACCATGGATTAATTATTCGCTAAAACTTAATGAAATCAAATCACTTGCCTTAGAATTGATGTTCTGATCCTTAGGTGATATTGAGGGTTGGTTCTCTTCCTCTCTCCGGTCATAATTCTAGCGAAAAGTGGTGGTTATGGCCTTGAGAATTTCTTGTAACTTTTCCTCTTTCTCACGCTGCCCACTCCTTACTTTTTAGCTGCTAATGGCCCTAATATTGCCTGATAAATAAGGCCTAAAATTCGTGGGTCAAAATCCTTTAAAAATTAAAATGACTAAAATACCTTCCCGGGTTGCCGGTTTGGCCTAAAAATACTCCGGGACCCAAACTAAACCCCCGAATAGTATTTTCTGATTATTTCGACCCCTCCAGACACGTTGACACACTCAAAATGACCATACGGATGATAAAATCATAATTTACTTTTAAATCCAATTAAATTAATTCGTGACGAGACTGACACGCGCGTCCCAACTTAATTTCTCGATTTGTCGTATTTATGGCTCGCGACAATTTTACTAAATTCTATAATCATATATTACTACATTCACCCAGTAATATTCAACATTATTAATATAATCAAATACCAACTCTCGTCTCGCTAGTATTTAAATCCGGATTAATTTCTAATTAATTATTCCATTTAATTTAATTAATCCCATTAAATAAAATCAGTAAAATTACGGGGTATTACATACTTTCCCCCTAATAACAGAATTTCGTCCCGAAATTCGGAAATAAAAATATACCTGGCAAAAATAACTCTGGATAACACTCGCGCATCTCATCCTCGTGCTCCGAGGTAGACTACTCGGTATTATGATGCTGCCACTGAGCATTTACTGATGGTACTATCTTCGACCTCTCCTCTCGCTATAGTCTAGAATAGAAACCAGCCCCTCTTCATAGGAACTATCAGGCTGTAGATCGATATCCTCTAAAGCAATGTGAGTATGGGCCAAATCGTCCTTAAGATATCTTCTCAGTGAGAAAATATGGAAGACGTCATGGACACTATGCAAGTGTTCCGGTAACCCAAATCTATACGCAACTGGCCCAATTCACTCGATGATAGGGAATGGCCCCACATATTTAGGCACTAACTTCCATTTCTTCCCAAAATGCATAATCCCCTTCATAGGAGACACTATAAGCAGCACCTGGTACCCCACATTGAACTCTCGAAAAGACCTCTTGGCATCGGCATAACTCTTCTATCGGTCCTGAGCTACTCGAATACGGATTCGTATGATCTCTATCCTCGTTGAAGTAACCTGAATCACATTCGGCCCAAGGCGTTTGTTATCCCCCACCTCTAGCCAACATGCTGGGGAACGATAAGGTCTACGGTACATCGCCTTCGAGAGAAAAATAAATAACATAAACACGAAGTCCATCGCATGTAAACAACAGGTACGAAATTCACCGCACGAAATAGGTTCTCTTTAGATGTAGATCTTGGTGCCTAAACCAAAGATCTTAAACCATATGTACATGAAGAACTTGGATCTTTAAACTCGAAGGGTGAAACTAGGGTTTCCGAAATTTGGTAAATAGACAGAACATTTTTTTGCCAAAAATTCTTCGAAAAATTCGAGTCTAACACACCTTAAATAGAAAAACATGAATTTTAAGGTGGTGAACTCGTTCGAACAAAAACACAAGTTCGTTCGAACTAGATCAGCTTTTCGTTATAACGAAAACACATTTCGTTAAAGCGAAACAACATTCTCATTCGATCGTCATTCTAACGAGCTTCTAACGAGATGTGCAATTCTTAGCAGATGATTCTCGTTCGATGGTCGTTAGATGACGTTACAACGAGTTCTCAATTTCATTTTAACGAAATCAGAAGTCGTTCTAAATAAAACTCAATTTCGTTCTAACGAGTTCAAATCTCATTCTAACGAGATTAAAACCAAAAAATATTTTTCTTAAAAAATATTTAAAAATAGTTCCAAACGATTTTAAGTTAAAAAACAAACACCCTTAAATATATCAAAGGACCCATATTCAATATGCATTCATACCTATAAGATCCTAAAGAAACATGAAGATAAACTTGGCCAATCTTTGATGCTTGGTCACTACGTCTTCATCGAACACATTACATGCTTATGGGATCAACAACACGAAGTCTACCTCGTGACTTAAATGTTTTCTAAAACTGTAATACCCTCCCACATGACTTTGATCGTACTTATATGATTTGGTGACTTGGCATGATCAATTGTGCTTTGGGCTTATTGAGGTAGATCATAAGTCAAATTTGGGTAACATAGTAGCCCGACGTAATTGGATTGGAGTTTTTATAACCTAAAGTTAGTGAAGGGATTTTGGACAGTCGTTCGAATGAAAGTCATTGTCATTCGAACCTCATTTTCCCTCACTCTCTAGAATCTCAAAATATACACAGTATTGCTCTTGTGAGGATTGTCCCCCATTTTAGCAGTGTGGACTGGACATGTGTCACCCGACGGTGAGCCCAAAAATAGAGAGAGAGACTATAATTTAGTCGATAATTTTTAGGCTCACTGCAGGTGACACATGTTCGGTTTGCACTGTTAAAATGTGGGACAGTCCACACAAAAGCATTATATATATATATATATACACACACACACAAAGTAATTGCTTATGCACGTAGGTAAACGTGTTAGAGTCTATTTTACGCCATTCGATTCTTTATTGCATTATTGTATTTTTCCATTGGACATTTTGCTCATTCCCTCATCTTTGTTATGGCAGGTTGTGTGTGGTTCCTTATTTTGAGAGTGTTGTATAGGTAAGTATATATTTTATTTTACGTTTGTAGCTTTATATGCTTGGATTATGAAGATGCTTTTCACGGGTCCCTCACGTAGATTAATGTAAATTGGAATTGCATGCTAAATAAGTGAAACTCTAATTAAATAAAACTGAATTAGCAACATTATTTAGGCTGTACCATTTCACTTCACACCTAATGCTCATGCCAGACCGGGTTAACACGAATAACCTATAAATTCAGGCCACGACGTTACATAAATTATGCTAATTACATACAAATTGACTCGATTGAAAATTTGACCTTACAAGTTCCATCAGCGGGGTGAATCCATTTATGGAAGGTTGGGATGAAAAAATTAAATAGATCCTTCTCACCCGTCATATGACCACTAGTACCATAATCCATAACCCACGTAAAAGGAGTGTCAACTCTGTGAACATTGTATGCTCAAGAAGTACCTAAGAAGGATACGGTAATAATAGTAGGCCCACTAGAAGGAGCTTGACAATTACTCAACAAATGGAGAATCCAATCCATCTTTAAATTCTCAATACTAGCATTAAGATCACCAGGAGTAGATAAATGAGAATCAGTGGGAACCTCAACAATAACAGCTATACGAGTTCTACCCTTCTTATTCCTTAACTCGGGATACAAGTTCCAGTAGATGATTTTTGTGTGACCTCTCCATCATAATGCTCACATACCATCTTCTTATTTTCAATACATTTTTCCCAAGACATAGTAAAAGAAGAACCCATAAAATAATTCCTTTTATTTGCTGTAAAAGCTATCTGATCAGCTGCATAACGACTCAGAAACCACTCCCAATGAGGATGTAAGCCTAATGAGTCATTCGTGCTTCTCACGCACTATATAAACGTCACCTAGTGGATAAAGAGGTGAAGTGTTCATAATCTGTGTCTGAGGAAGCTCAAAAGAAGCCACTTGATCCATCAAGAACTGGTAAACCTTTTTTTTCTTCTCGAGATATAAACAATTCTGCAGCATGTGCGGTAATACCCATTATGTCAGGTAAAGTACGATACAAAGCATACTCCTCCCATCTCTGAGTTAGATAAAAAATGTCAAAACTAAATCATTGTCCTGACTGGCGTGCAATATCTCCTTACAGAGTTTAAATACCCAAACATCACTGTGTGAATTAGAGTATATAGTAGTCATACCCTTCATTAAGAGAGGGACAAACTCATAAAATAAAATAAAATAAAATCTAATAAACACTAGGCTCCATAGAGTTGAACTTCCATCCCAAAATAGTACCATTGGTAACAAATCACATACTGAAGGTTGGATCATATTCCTTCGGCATTGGGATCTAATCCAATAAAAATTTTCTTTTATACCACAAAATAAAATAAACTATTTAACCCACGATAAAAAAATTTGGCCATTAAGTAACCGAGTCATGATTTTTTATGAGGGTGAATAGTGGGTGATCTTCAAATCAGATGATGTGCTCTTTAATCTGAAAATTTATCCGTCAGACATTATGAACCAAATCATCATTAACACCAATAATGATGAACTCATGAGTAACTCAAATCAATCCAGTTCACAAAAGCTATCAAGTGGCCACAAAAAATTAATGGAGTAATAGCAAATAAATCTCTAGATTATAAGAGAAGAAACATTAGTGAAGTATACCTTTAATTGCATACAATCACTGAATAAAGAAGTTTAAATACCTAGAAAAAGGTTACTTCTCCAAATAATGAAAAATAATACTAACAATCTACCACATCATAGGGGGATAATAAGAGTTTTTTGAGTTAAGAGAAATCAACCCCAAAAAAGTTTAGAAACCTACTCAAAAAATCAAACCATAGGTAAAATGAACTTTAAAATAAATCCCTAGGATGAAGGGGATGGGTAACACACCCTTAAAGGATCCCTCAAGGTGGTTGTGCAACCCTAGGGTTAGTCTCCGAGGGTTTTCACTCATGGTAGTGGTGAACGGTAGAGGAAGAAGAAGGTTTGGGTTTATGGCATAATGGGTTTGTTAGGTTATGGGATTTATCTTTTTTGTGCTCTGATACCTATTAGAATTAGTAAATTTTATATTATCCCCTACAAGTTTAGAGGTTTATATTTATACCAAGAAGGGAATTAATTCGGGAACCAAATTACCTGGTGGTTAATTACATAAATAACATACAAAATAACATAAACATTCCAATATAAATCAAACCCACAAGAAAACAGTGGTATAACACACATGTTAAGTTGAATAAGATGTTAACTTATAAGTTTTAATCGACTTTTTAGTCAATTACCCGCATGATTAAATTTTACAAGTCAGTGGAGTCAATCACAGACCATGACCCCATCAACTACCAGTTAATTGAATAAGAATGTTAACTTAAAAGTTTTATTAAGTCAGTGGAGTCGATCACATATCACAACTCCACCGACTACCAGTTAAGTTAAATAAAGGTATTAACTTTCAAGTCTTTGTTAAAATAATTGGGCAAATTAATTGAAAATTTAAACTACAAAATCAACTAAGACAAGAATAATGGTAGGTAAAAATAAATTTGCATTAATTAAAAGACAAAATGTAGCAAGGTCTATAAGAGGTATCCAAATGACTTACAAATAAAAATAAAAGGCAAAAAGAAAGGCAA
The DNA here is from genome assembly GCA_949130495.1 of Sambucus nigra. Taxonomy (NCBI): domain Eukaryota; kingdom Viridiplantae; phylum Streptophyta; class Magnoliopsida; order Dipsacales; family Adoxaceae; genus Sambucus; species Sambucus nigra. Next base: position 312,385,880 of record OX422211.1, read on the forward strand.
AAAATCCAAGGCATTTAGAGGTGACCTCCCACTAACTAGAAACTGCATTATTTCCTTGTTCTTCCACTTCAGTGGGAGTATCATGTTCAATAAGCGTCTGCTCTAAATCCTGCCTATTATCAAGAATGCATCCTCATGGACCATAACAGGCTTCTCTAACGGGGATTGTTCGACATATTTTAGGTTATTCTTTGGGACATTGCCCTGTTGAAGACCAACAATCCACCCAAGTTTGAAGGCAACTGACTCGTGATAGTTTAATTGTGTAGTAACCCTTTTCACTCCTACATTGAACCCTTTGTTGTAGAACTTATCCAAGTCGGCCTCCTAATTGGTCTTAAGGGAATATTTTTTTCCTTTGTAAAATTATATTTTGCATGGTCTTTTGAGCGACGGTGTTTTTAAGGGTTACCATGTCGATGTCGACCTTGTTGAACCCTAATTGGAGGAGTTCGGACTCTCCCACCACCTTTACTTTGCAAGTTGTCTCCTACTTCAACTTTCTTTCCAACTTAGTGATCATGTTGGTATTATAAAAGATTTCTTGATGACATTTGATTGATCACAATGAAGGTCGTTCCTCTTTAGTAGGTAATCGACCGAGTGGACGCCTCATGCATTACTTGTATGGCTTGAAAGATAATGAAAAACAAAAGTTACCTTTCAAACAAAACTAAATTTTTACAAAGAATGAAGTAAAGTTTAACGTACCAAAATAGTAAGGTATATCCCTTCCTTATAATGGCGCTCTAAGTAAAGGTCCTCAAGGCCACTCTATCTTTAGGTAACATGGTGGACTTAGATACTGAATAATTAACCTAGACATTTTAAAATGTTGATTCGTCAGTGTTAACAAGCTCCTTATCCTTCACAAAAATTACATTCATGGGGTGAACTTTGGACGTTGATGGTGGCGGGGTCAGTTAGCGAGTCTATTGATATGGGGCAATAACTAATGGATAATTATTACCTCCAGAGGGAGTTGGAGGATCAACTTTGTTGATTTTATTATTTTTGTCCAGTTTGGTGTGTCTCTTCTTTTCTCTCCATTTCTCCTTATCCTGACCTTACTTCTCTCGAAGGGGGATCACCTTTTTATTGATATCGACGAAACCTTGAGGTCTTTGTTTAGGTTTGTTGCTTTGAATTTTCTGATTTGGCACGATAATAACAAGATTAATAGTATGTCTAGGTCGGCCTATCATATCTTCAAGATTTTTGGGAAGTGACAAAAAGAAGAAATGCCATTTTTAACCTTATTCTTCCTTATCTAACTCTTCCCAAATATATCTTGAGATGACGACTTCTTCGTGTGAGAAAAGTTTACTTGAGTCGTCAAATAAAATATCTTCTTGTTCTTCAACCGAGTCCCCCTCTAAATCAGTTAAGATGACGCAGGTGAGCGATAACGTTTCATTAATATAAATCAATTTAGAAGATTCGCCAGGAATGGGGTTATATATTAGAATTAAGGAATCATCGACTACTGTGTAATCGTCACTAGTGATTTTTGGGACAATTATGAAATTATTGGTGAAGTAACTATTAATTTGTTTCCATGAAGGATGTGAGTCTCTCTCTAGTGAAGTCGGATGCTGACTATTGTTTGCCTCGCCCGAATATTTTTCAAATCAACCAAGTAGATGTCTTGGTATTTAGATTCTTTCTCGCCGTAAGGATTTGCACACAATAAAAAGGTCGATTAGTAACATAAATGGTCAAAGTCATAAAATAAGTTAATGAATGGTAAATAACCTACCAAGAGATTCTACCTGGACAGGCACAAGAAGATCTATGTAGTCTTCACCATATAATAACCCTAAAACACTAAGACATCCATATTAATGTCTTTTTTTATCTGGGCAGCCAAGTCACTAAATTAGGGGACCTGTCTATGGCTTTATAATGATATATGTTAAACCCATCAGAAGTCGTTAGGTTATAAAAATATATGATTTCATTCATACCCAAATTAGTCCCATAAATCTTATTAATGACAATTGTCCCAATTATAATACGAAAAAAGCTTCTATGTGCTTAGATTGGAAGTATTATTTAGATTCAGGGTACTTCCATAAGTAATGGGTGATAGGGAAATGGACTCACACTATTATGGTTATTGTTACGAAGGAAACCCCGCCATTAATGCCATAAACATCTTCATCATCAAGCGAGGTCCTTATCCTAACATTACTAAGTACGTGGTATTTAGTACGAAATGCCCTAATATAATTTTTTGAGGTCACTTTGTACTTCCTCAAATGCCTAGACATGGCTATGAGGAAATAAAAATATAAGAAAGATGATAAGAAGATAATTTGAGTATCACCAACTCATGTTAGAGAGAGAAAATGAAATGAAAGATTCCATACACTAAAAATTTAAGTAAAGGAACTATATGGGGGATTGAAGCCCCTTATACCCTTTGTTTCCAAAGAGAAGTTAAAGTGATGCGTCTCTTGGGTAGAGTGCCTCACTTCCTCTTCCCCAATTCATGCACTTCACGTGCTATGATTCCTTGCATTATCGTTTAGCCAGAACGGACTTGGATACTTCTTTATAGAAGGCCTCCTGAACAAAAGCTCAAGCTCCACCCTTTCTCGGGGATTCTTCAAGTGAATTGTGCAGGATCGGTATCGCCGTTTATGGCTATGATCATCTCGAAAGGAGGGAGATCATCATCTTCGCCCACTTTGTGTACCGTATTCACACGAGATGAGCATTTTATCTTAGTTGTGTCAATATAATCCTTTTGATGTCCGTCTTATATGAGATCTTTGAGGTGTTGCTTAAACATTTACAACATGGCCATGGTATTACTGATAGCTGTACCTGAGGATTGCTTAATTATCATTCAGATTGTTAATAATCTTGGGTGGTCTCTTGAAGGATTGCTTGTCCTTTATTTGAGGAATCAACTTTTAGATCAATTACTTAATGAAAGTATCCACTACCTAGTAGGTATTCCGTTGCTTTGTGCCTTTCTCCATCCTTTGGAGGTATTAATTTTTTCTCCCTTATTCACTGGAGTTAATTGATTTACTCCTTTAAATATTTTCTTCAAATCGCTCTTCCTGGTTTGCTTAGAATTTTGTTCAGTTGGAGCGTCTGCATTGAGGAATTCATCCTCCACCTTAGCATACTTCTTAATACAGGTCGTAGGATCGTCCATAGTTGATGAAAGCTTATTAGTTAGAGACTGGTAAAGATTGTTTGATTTGGAAAGTTTGAAATTGAAGGACGATATCGCCAACTACTCATTGTAATTATCAACCTCATTGAACATCTCCCAATAGCATTGAGCATATTGGCTAAGGGATTCCCTCTTTTTTTTCTTTTGAGGGCGATAAATGAATCGACCTCCTTGGCTACCTTACTTCTAATAACGAATCGAGATGTGAATGGCTCAGAGAACTCTTGGAATGGGGAAACTGACCTTGAGGTCAGTTCTCGAACCATCTAAGATCGATTTTTCACGAGGTGTATGGGAAGACGCGATACATGAGGGCATTATGATGGATCCACAAAGACATTAATTGTCTTTATTATTTGATATGATGAGTATCATCTGCGTTTTCATCATACGATGTAATATTTAGGATGAAAAACTTCTTTGGTGGATTTGACATCTCTATTTCCGCAGTAAATGGATAGCATGATCCATACCTCAGTGTCCTTATATCAAGGTTGTTTGGAGTTCTATCCAAATTGGGATTCATCCGCCCCTCTGATTCCTTCTTGATAAAATCCTTGAGGTCATCACTCTCAACATTCTTTAATGACGCCATAGTCTTAGTCGACCTGGTCTTGTGCGTAGATTTTATTGGATAAATAGGGATATGGCTACGCTTAACGAAATAAAAAGTTAAAAGACAATTTACACACCGTTGATTGGACTGCACTGCACGATGTCTCCTTTATCTATAAGTTATTACCGTAAGATTGAACCCATTATGTTTTGGGGAACTAATATTCCTCCTCCTTCTTCGCTTTAGATTATTAACTAGATTCATGCTCCTTTGACTACCGGTACAATTGCCTCCTCAAATGAGAAATATCTAAATCACGCTCATCCAGCTTCTCTTCTTAAAAGATGATAAATCGTGATGATAATATACCTCCAGGTCATTTTATAAAAGGAGTATAACAAACCCTACTTAGGGCAGATCTCTGGGGTGAGCATCCCATTGTCCTCGTTTCTCTGAGATGAGGAGAGGAACAAGAAGGATTTTATTCACTCGTGGAAATTTATACCTTAAATAGGATATGACTTATGGCATGCGAGGGATGAGACTCGGGTGCAATCATATTGGTGTAGAGTGATATTCCTCGATGGTGGGGATTCAGATCATTCCCACATATGACACGAAATTGTAAGGGATATTGAAACCATAATAATTGCAATACCCAACCCCAAAATATGAATGAAATATGAGAAGAGACAATGTATTACGTGGTTCAGCAAATAATCCAGTCTACACCCACATGGAAATGGGAGATATATATATTAATTGATAACAAAGAAGGATAACTGGAGTGCTAGGGTTGTTAACTAAGAGTTCATCTTACCGTGAGAAGAGTACAATTATAGTATCCCCAATAGTTGGGGTTATACCTATTTATAAGTACAAGTATCCTACGAATTTAGGTCTTTCATTTTTTATCTCATCTCTACAGTGATAGAGTTTAGGTTGACTTATTTCGATCATATTGTCAATATTCCTCTTAATTCTTTATTAGCAGTTCAATAATATTTTATCGACTACACCGCCTTAACTTCCAGGCGCCACATGTCAGGCCACATGGCGTAATCGACCAAATGCTTATGTAATCACATTGTCAATTTTTTCATGCCACTATTTTGGTGCTTACTACAAACCATAAAGCTATTTAACAAGCGTACATGATTTCTTATCCTTTTTCATGGCACTTAAACGTTTTGGTTATTCCATATGTTTTTTTTATATAATTTAGTATTTCAGAAGGCAATTTTGGCATCCATTCTATTTATTTTCAAATTGTGTATTACATCGTACATATGGATGTAGTTCTCGTCATTTGTGTATAAGTGTCGAAGTCATCAATTCTCTCATTTTGACTGTGGCCTTTTGCAAGATGTCTTGCTTTGTAGTTGTCAATTAATCCATTAACCTTCATTTTCCTTTTAAATATCCATTTACATCATAAAGAACTATGCACTCATCTTATCTAATTACCTTTGGATTTCTTATCTTCTTCTTGATGCCTAAATTTACTTTGCTAACTATAACTGACATCATAAAACTAAAATAAAATGGAACGAGCGAGATAATGTTACAGTTTTTGTGTATAATCAATTTCAAGCATTCTTCTAGAGGTTGTAACAATACAAATGATCCCACCACACTAGGACCCTTTCGATATTGCACAAATTCCATTAGCACTAAAAAGGCTCTAGTTCTTGTAACAATCCGTATTTTGGGGAATATTTAAAATACACGAGTCACGGTAATTTAATTAAATTAAAAAATGAAACGAATTGAATGAATAGTAATTCACGAGAAATGGAGTAATAATTATGTGTTGTTATAATTACTTGTGTAATATTATATTTTCTTGTGTGATATGTAAATAAAATTGAATTATTTTATAGCACGTCGTAAGTGGGTACAAGTGACGGGTCGATAATATCTTATTCGGGATGCGCGCGTAGGGTCGTGTTGGGAATAAGAAAAGATATTGATGTTTGGTGACGTGCACGATTGATCCGGAGGGGGCCGAAATAGTCAAATTTAAGTACTCAGGGTAGTAATTGGGTTTCGAGGGATTTTTAGACCAGTCGGAACCCACTTAAGGGTATACTAGTCATTTTATATTAGCATATTAACCTAATTTCAGGATTACACTTATAAAATATTAGGGATAGTGGTAGGAGGCAGCCACCTTATTATTCTAAAGCCCTTAGAGAGAAGGAAGAGAGGAAAAAACAAGTGGAAATCAAGAGAGAGCTCTAGAGGAGGCCAAATTGGGAGAAATTTTAGGGACTTCTAGCTTTGATTCATCATACACGAGGATGATTTAGACCCTGCAAACAATTTTAAGGCAACTAATTATCTTGCTTAATTAAATATATAGTACTTTCAATTCATATCATAGTAGGTGTTATAAAAAAAATGATTTTTGGGTAAGGATTCACATGTAAATGAGGTTTTTCATTAATTAATCTCATAAAAAGCGGTGTGAATTTGTATATGAGAGTGTTGAATAAATCTCACATGATAAAAGTAGGATGTTGACAAAGATTTATATGATTGATCATAGTTAGTTATGTTCTTGAATCGAAAATACGTGATTTTGGGAGTTAATCATTGAAAATTAAAAGTATGGAATAATTGGATGATTAATGATTCAATCATTTGGGTAAAGATTATTTTTGGGCGTTAAAAATATATAAAAGGGGTTCCTTTATGAATTATATTATTTGGGTAGTGTAGGAGGATTATTGAAGGGTGATTGAGACTAAATTATGAGATAAACATTGGACAAATTTCGGACACGACGAAACTACGTTGTTTTGGGCTTCACAGCAGTAGCGAACTGGTTCGCTACCCAGGCAGAACCGGTTCGGATTCCTCGGTTTTCCCAAGTTATTTGTTGTAATGAGTTTTGATCATTGGGAAATTCCGAGTTGGTTTGGGATGTCCGTAAAAGAGTTTGGACTTCTGAAAATGACTTTAGGGAAAAAAACTTAAGGAGATTGGGTTATATTCGGGGTTAACTTTAGAGTATTTGGGACGAATAGTACTCGAGGAAATTTAAAAATGAATTCAGGATGGAAAATTAGGTAAAAAGGAAATACAGGCCGGTTGAGAATGGTTACGTGTTCAAAATACTAAATAAAGGATAATTTAATAATACGAGTGGGGATTGACACTCTGGAGTTTAGGTTAATGTTATAAGTGATAGGAACGGTGACCAAAATTTTTGATTAAATATATATACGGGTTTAGAGATAATATATGTATGTGATATATCTGTGGGTGTGATATTGTGTGAAACATACCCATCCTAGCAGATATGTTATCGGTGGAGGTTGCTCGCCTTGGGAGGTCACTCTGGTGAATCTCAACAGAGGTAGTACCACTCCCCAAGGTCATAGGTTTGTGCATGCCCACGATGCGTAGGGTTGGAGTCTCGTGGAATAATGTGATATGGTTATGACCATGAACTTAAGGCCATGACCGCCTACGATTTTCGTTGCATTAGGTTTGGTGGAGAGATTCCGTCCCGATTGCCCAGAATATGGTGGACATTATCGGAGCTTGATAGAATGCTAAAGATTTACATCCAGCGGGGTAATGCTCGGAGGGATGGTTTCAATCCAGTGAGGTAAGGCTCATAGGGATTGTAGTTATACTAATATAGCGAAAGATATATAAGTATGCATACTTGATGTGATTTGTATATATATACTGCTCTTGTGCAGGTTGTCCCGCATTTTAACAGTGCAGAAGGGACATGGGTCACTTAACAGTGAACCCAAAAAGTATTGACTAAATTATAAGAACACTCTCTCTTTTTTGGGCTCATCGCCAGGTGACACATGTTCACTCCGCATAATTAAAATGCAGTGCAATCCGCACAAGAGCAGTACTATGTGTGTGCCTGCATGTGTGTATGTATACGTACGGGCAAAATAGAGAATATTATGAACAGTAAATTTATATGCATTTGGGAGGAAAACTCGAGACTGCTATGTGTATATACGTATATAAAGAGGTAAAAAATTATATACAGACAAAGGACATGAATTATGAATATTATTAATAACTGGAGTAAGTTTATGAGAATGAATAATAATGGTACAATCATTAATTAATTAAGTAGAAAAGAAGTTGATTTATAAATCAAAGATAAATAACACTCGAGGTCGGGTAGTGTTTTACATTGGATTGGTGATGAGACTAGTTAGGCGGGGTAGAATAACTAGTAGGGTTAAGAGCGTAAGTTAGGTGCGCACTATAGTTAAGAGGTGAGGAGTATCTTATATAAGTGCAATACCGACTTAAATATGTAAGGTTGTACTGCATATTTATTAATGCATTTTAATTACTTGCAAATATTGTTAAAAGGTTTTGGGCTCTGAACTGTATCAAATTATTTTCCAAAAACTTTTAGGTATGCAGCCATAGGGACGCCAAGGATGATTGTTCTTTCCAAAGACACATAGCTGCAGCTGATGTGGAGGCTTGCAGATTTTTGGAGTAGCCGCTTTATTTATTATTGTCTAGATTTGGTTCCCTTTTAATATATTATGGTCATGTTTCCCTTTCTATCAGATTTATTAATTTTATCTTTATTTATTTTAGCTCAGATGATTGTATTATATTTTTAGTAACCGATGGTTTATTCGATACTTGGTTTTATTTATCTCCGCATATAGATTCTTTACTGGTGTAACTGATTATATTGTTTACTTTATGGGTTTATGTTAAATGATTTTATTTGGTATGGTAATTTCAAGATTAAAATTTGACACGACTTGTTAAACTAACAGGTGGTTAGTAATAAATTTAATTCTGACAGTGATGTTAAGAATAAGCCATATGAGACTCTTGTTTTATTTTAGTAGGGGGTTGGCCACATGATATTTTAATAGACGGGGTGTCACATATGGTATCAGACCATCATGTTCTAGTGTCCCTATGATCTATTCATCTTATTACATTGTCAGCGTTGCTTTCTCTTTTATGTAGAGCCCTATGCTTAGGATTATTTATTCATATTGTGATTTATGTTCTTCTTTTATTGCATTTGGCTTAAGCGAATCATATATGAGTTCAGTTGGGTTTCGTATACCGAACATTATAGGATGACCACTGATGGTAGTTAGGAGGACTGTAGGAGGAGAGGCTGAGAAGAAGCCACAGAGCATTCTAGGAATGGTGATCGCATTAGATATCACCACTATTATTACTCAGGCAGTCGATAATAGGATGATCGCCAAGGAACGGTAGTTTTCCCAAGTACCACCATAGCAGATGGGGGCTCCAATTTAGACTCACCCAATACAGTCAGTATGGGAGAGAGTCAAAGGGACTTTTCAGAAGGGTCATCCATAAGAGTTTGAGAGAAAGTACGAATGTGTGTTAACTAGCCAAGGGAAGGAGACCATCCAAAGGCAATTTGCGAATGGTGGAGTGCAGTGACACTCAAGATTTAATTTTAGGCAATTTTTAAACTCATAGAAGTAATGTTATAGTAGCGGGAGTTAATCACCACATCTGAGTATATTTACCATGAATATTGAGGAATTTGTGGTGCGATTTGATCACAAATCCTTTCATCTATTGTTTGAACAAAGATGAGAAGGAAATTTATGTACTTATTATAAGAGATCTGGAGAGTGGCCAAGTATGAGGAAGAATGTGCTTGCTTAGCAAACTTTGTACCCGACGAGGTGGATACGAAGGATAAAAAGGGGTTTTAAGTGGATGATGGAATTATGGGTAAAATACGTCAGCATTGAGGGGGAAATCCGTCTTTGACAACTTACGTTGATGTTGTCAATGTCATACTTTTACAAGGTCAATATTAATGCTTCCATGCAAAGGGAGAAAAGAGAATTGAATAGTCTAGCCAGTAGATCAAGACTGAACATATTGGTATTATTGGGAGACCACATGAAGAATTACTAATAGAGGGACCCGTTTGAGAGATTAATATCAAAGGAATTCCGACAGAGTGAATATGGATTCCGACAGGGCCATCAGGGCTATAATTGTGTTCCACGGGGCTAGAGGAGCCAATGAAATAACTGGGATATCCATCAGGGTTGAGGCTACCAAAGACAGAGAGTAAGACATCCTCGACATGGAAGGTGGGGCCAGAGGATAGGGGGTTTTCACATGGAGGTATTCTATATATGGAGAGCAGGACTATATGTGTCGATCTTGTCTAAAGCAAAATAAGGGAGAGGAGAAAGGTGCCCAGTAGGGGCAATAATTATAGCATTTCTTGGTACAGTTCAAATGCGAGTATTACATTCAGGAACCAGTTGAGTAGCTAGTGCCATTGGCAGTTGAAAGTACGATTTTAATCCTTGGGTAAATGGGGTAAGTTTACAAGACACGGGTGCGTCGCCGTATTTTGGTTAGCACTAGATTTGGACATGATATGAGTTTACTAGGTTATTCATTAGTATCACTACTATGTGTATATGTATATTTACCATTAAGTAGCGGGATTAATTTGGTTCTACCTACTCTGGAGAAGTTGTGAACACTAAGAGGATATGACTTAATGGATTTGCTTATTTGAAAGAGATATATTACTTGAGTACGATGTTATCCTGGGTATGGCTTTTTAGCGATGGTTGAGCAATGATGGATTGTTATAGTAAGGCTCTCGTGTTCGCTATTCCAGGGTAAGATGTGTCATTATTGCGACGCCTCACCTGAAAGAGAGTCGAGTCCGCACATATACTATATTATAGAGGACACTTTAGAAATTTTAGTCTTCATCATATTTGATCCCAATGCGTAGGTACTTTACTGATGTGATTTAGGGAACATCGAGTTTACCATCGAGCGGAGAGGTTGAGCTCGTTATTGATATAGAGCGGGGGACTTAATGGTAGTGAGAGCACCATATTGTGCGACTCCTTTAGAAATGTGAGAGTTGACGATTAGACTTATACGTCTGGGGACGGGGTTTTGAGTATCCCGGTTGTTCACTTTGGACCTATAGATCTCGATGACTATCAATATTGGGTAATGGTATATTAGGGGTTCCTTGTTTAGATTTTGCTTGTGAGATGTCGCATGCATGAACCTTAGTGAGCGTCGATATTTGGGAGATATGTGGTCATTACGATATGGACTTAGAATTATTTTATGATTTAAGGCTAGTGGAGTGGGGTAGTGTTGTGTAGGAAGCATTGGGGATGTTTGCACCACTAATGGATTTGTGGGGAAATCTCGACAATATTTAAGTTGTGATTAGTAGGGTAATCGAGTGCACCCTTAATGTATAGTCACACCTAGTATATAAGGCCTCGTTTGATATAAATATGTGACATTTGTTATAATTGTCCAGACATGCACGGGATAGAGGGGTATGGGTGCCCTAGTTAATTGGATTTTCAATATCGTCTGCGATGAGAAAATGTGGAAATGAATGTGTTGAATGTATGCGTATGGGTAAGTTAGAAGAAAAATTAGCAAAGTAATATGGGCTGAATCTCATCATGGAGAAAGATAGTCCGAATAGGTGTACAACGAGGATAGCTATCACACAAGAGATGGGTCGAAAAATTGTAGAGATATAGGCGAGGTATCTCTATGACAAAGGGAGGATCAAACAGTTTGGGGAGTAGAGAAAATTCATACTCAGCCAAGTTCTTAGGGTGGATTGGGCATAAATAGGATGTTGATTTCACCGCTGAGACGGACCCATAAAGTGCGCAATTTTGGAATAGACGCATGGGTAATAATTTTTGTATACCCCAAGAAAGTGAGTTAGATGTACGACTTTATGGGGGATGTTGAGCTTGTGGATCAGTGGGGAGTGAGACATTATAAAGTTTTCCACTAGATGTACCACTCGTGAGAGGGGGAAAGGTTGGTTCGAGGTGATCAATCAGAAATTTCGCAATACTTGGTGATTCAAGTGACGAATGGGAAGGTATACGGATAAAGTTCATTGTTAGGGTGCCACTATCGCGAAAAAGTCGAGATGTCCTTTGGGTTGGTGGAATTGGTTGACTAAGATTGAGAAATTATTATTAATTTGGGTGAATTACACTATTGGGCAGTGTGCCCAACATTTCGTTGAAGGAAGAGAATGAATCGGCATGAAGCGTCTCCCAACATTATTATGGATCGAAATATGATCCTTATGTCCCACTTCTGGTTGGGTTATCAAAAGGTAGTGGGGACGTCGTTGCATTTGAGTAAGGCTTATTACCCGTAAAGCAAGAATTAAATGAGAAAACTGACTAGGAGGTTGAAGAAAGTGAGAAATACATATTCTAGACTCTAAGGTAGTTGGGAGGAGAAATTTCCATTGGTAGAGTTGCGTGAAACAACTCGTACCAGCCATTATTAGAAGGACATCTTTTGAGACTTGAGGTGGGAGGCCTTGTTGTCCTCCCTGTGGTTTGTTAAGGGTGGGGATATAATAAGTTCCACGAGGCGAATGCAATTTAGATATGGTCAGCAGGAATTGAGTTAATCAACGTTATTTTTGTATAGATCAGACACGTCGTAAGAGTTACGTAATCATGAACCGTAGAGTTAAAAAGACTATCGTGAGTGGTCAGAAATTATTACGGGTATTTTTCTCCACTAAAGGAAGTACGGTATTTGGACAACAAGGAATATTGGCACCTAGGGAAGTATGGCCTTTTCCAACATTGAGATGATAGAGCGAGTGGAGCATACGCTCGTCTTTTTGAAGCATTGTCAGCGGATTCGAGATAGTTTTGCGTATCATTATATAAGTGAGAACTTAAGAATTATGGAATATATCGGTATCAATTGTTTAAATAGGTTAATGAGTAGGCCTTCAATCAGGACGGTACCACTAATGAGGTTATAGTGGGGCCACCGAAATGTTATCATGAGTTGACTTTGAATTCGTTCGGATCCAGCATGAGTACGGATATGAAGCTGTTAGTATCAGTCATATATAAATTTCCGGGACGAAATTCCTTTGCTAAAAGGAAGTATGTAACACACCCTGTATTTTTGGGAATATTTAAATTACGCTTGTCACTGTAATTTAATTAAATTGAAAAAAGAAACGAATTGAATGAATTGTAATTAGCGAGAAATAAAGTAATAATTATGTCTTGTTATAATTACTTGTGTAATATTATATTTACTTGTGTAATAAGTAAATGAAATTGTATTATTTTATAGCATGTCGTAAGTAGGTAAAAGCGACGGGCCGATAAGATCTTATTCGGGACGCACGCGTAGGGTCATGTTGGGAATAAGATATGATATTGATATTTGGTGACTCAGATGATAATTTTGAGTGCACGGTTGATCCGAAATGGATCGAAATAGTGAAAATTAAGTACCCGATTGTAGTAATTGGATTTGGGGTTTTTTTTAGACTAGTTAGAATTCACTTAAGGGCATACAGTTCCTTTTATATTATCATATTAACCTAATTTTAGGATTCAGCTTATAAAGTATTAGGTTTAGTGGCAGGAGGCATCCGCCTTATTATTCTAAAGACCTAAGAGAGAATGAAGAGAGGAACAAGAAGCGGAAATCAAGAGAGAGCTCCAACGGAGGCCAAATTGGGAGAAATTTCGGGGACTCTTAGTTTTGATTTATCACACGGGAGGAAGATTCAGACCATGCGAACAATTTTAAGGCAAGTAATTATCTTGCTAATTATATATGTAGTAGTCTCAATTCATATCATACTAGGTGTTATAAAAAAAATGATTTTTGGGTGGGGATTTGCATGTAAATGGGGTTTCTGAGAAATTGATTCCATCAAAAGCAGTGTGAATTTGTATATGAGATTGTTGAATGAATCCCACATGATAAAATTAGGATCTTGATAAATATGTACAGGAATAATCATAGTTAGTTATGTTCTTGAATCGAAAATACGTGATCTTGAGTGCTAATCATTGAAATTAAAAGTATTGAATAATTGGATGATTAATGATTAAATCTAGTTTATATATATATATATATATATATATATATATATATATATATATATCCATTTAGATTCAACATGGATAAGTCCCTTATTAATTCAATTCAACTAAGTGTCTTCATACATAACTATCTTACATTTCTACTTTAGCCACATAGTATATATCATCACATGTATATATATATACTCACTATATTATATATATACTATACTGCACCCCGAGACACAGCTGCGGTGCTGCATTACTCTGATATCTTGTCCCAATACATCACGTCGTTGTATAGGGGACTATAGGTTCGGTAAAGATTCCTCAAACCACAAATATCAAATCACAAATAATGGAGGCGAACATAGTTCTCATACCCACGGGTCACGCACATACCTACGTTCCCATAGTCAGTGGACTTATTAACTCACCGAATACTTTCATAGTCCTATGTTCTCGAGCGACAAATCAAAAATATTATGGATTCATCTGGATATGACTTCCCTCACGTGCAAACCTCCCGTCGATAGCAAGTAAGCTAGGTATGTCACACACATATACATTATATATGCACAATCACAAAGTCATACATATAAATATTTATATTTTCCAAATTAGGTTCACCCACGACCCCTAATTGCTATTATCCATTCTCAACAAAAAATTTACTCAATTATTTCTCATAATGGATTCGTCTCTTATATTCTCAATTATTATTTACTTCGTTCTTACTTCTCATCTCTCGAAATATTCTTTCTCACTAAGTATAAATTTCAGTAGGTATACCCTCACTTAACTTCTAGTCTAAATATTTCACGAGTCTCAATCTTTTAGTAAATGTGCGCACAATTCCCAAAGTTTAAATAACTCCATGTTAACCCAAAATTTCATCTCATATTAATTTCACTTAACGGAGTCTACTTAAACCCTATTGGTCATCTTCATAACCCATTATACTCTATCAATGATAATCAAGGGTTCTTAAGAATTTTAACTGGACTAAACAAAAAGGGGAAAAATATGCAGTTTCCAGGAGGGGTCGATCGATCGATCGATCGATTATCTTGGTCGATCGATCGAATAAGCAGTTATTGCCCAGTTTGCTTCAAATTTCAATCTACGGGTTCAATCATTCTATCCCCTCCAAACCTCTATAATTTCATCCCAAACTCCCATCAAAGTAATCCAAGTGTATAAGCAATGTACATAAACAAGTTCTAACTTAACGACATCAATAAATCCTCAACGAATCAATCAAAAAAGGGTTTAATCTCAAATCTCTTTATAAAACCAAATTTTGCATGAATAATCACCACCTTCTATTTTAATCAAGATTTTCTTCCCAAATATTATAATAAATTCATGAGCAATCCTCTGCATATGATCAAGATTTTAGACTACATGGGTTCTGTAACACCCCGCCTAATTAAATACCGGGTGGCCAGTCCCATACCAAATTAAAACAGAATATACAGTTGGCTCATTTTTAGCATCACTGTCGAAAACGTTTACAACTCACCCAATACATAATTAAACTGGTGTTAAAAACTTTCCAAATTTTAAATTTCAACAAAACCATTTTTAGTTTAAGAATAACATTACACATTTTATTCTACAAAACTGGTAACACAATAAATAACACAAAAGAATTTAAATGCAACTGGAATAAACATTCCCAAATAATATAAATCCTTTACAATAATCCCAACAATGTTAAATATATTAAAAATTCCCGACTACAATAGAATTTGACCTCAATAGAAAAGATAACTGAATCCTTTGGGCGACATGCCCGAACTAAGAATACTGTGAATCAAATGAAGATAGGCGTCTAAGCAAAACTCCATAAATCCATAGCCTGTCATAATCCGCTAAGGTTGGCGTCCCTATTTCTGGACACCTGATATAGAAGATACAATAGAAAAGAAAATATGCAAGGAAACGGGTCAGAGCCCGAATGTGTAGAGTAATTTTTTAAAACAGCAAGTATTTAACAAGTGCAATAAAGCATTTATTATGTACATGTTAGAACCAACTCTCACTTGCAATTCTCACCTCTCAACTAGAGTGCACACTTAACGTTTCCTATTAACCTCCTAGTTAATGGTTCCTCTTTTCTAGTCTCCATATTATAATTCCATTTCCATATCATAATCCCCGTATGTCCCATACCATACGTCACATTATTATTCATTACTCCTTTATATGATTATTTTCTCATTAACATGAATCATTACTCATTAATCTGAATCATTTCTCATTAACATGAGTTAAGCTATTCAATTCTATAAGCATAAACATTCATTAACTTAATTCCATTATATATTCTATTCATCGTTATCTACAATTATCACCGTAGATAGATTTACCCACAATGTATACATTTAATCATTTAATCCATTATATATATATATATATATATATATATATATATATATATATATATATATATATATATATATATTACGGCACCCCGAGTCACAGCTGCGGTGGAATGCATTACTCTGCTATCATTTCCCATCATCGCAGGTCGCCGAATAGGGGACTACAGGTTTGGTCAGATTCCACAAACCATAAACATCAACAAACAAATTGGAGGCGAACATAGTTCTCGTATCCATGGGTCACGCAAATACCTACGTACCCACAGTCAGCGGACTTATCAACTCCCCGATAAGTCTTTCATAGACCTATGTTCTCGAGCGACAAATCAAAGATCCCATGGATTCATCAGGATATGACTTCCCTCACGCGCAAACCTCCCACCGATAGCAAGTAAGCTAGGTATGTCATACACATAAATCAATAATCAATCAAATAGGTATTATCATACCTATAATATAATATCAATAAGGTAATTATCACTACCCTAAGATATTTCCCATACGTAGCATTATATCCCTTTTAAATCCCACGTGTTAACATATTATATCTTTATTTAATTATCCTCGCATCCTATAACATCTCTCCACTCCCGACTTCGTTAAGGTTCATGCGCAGAGCGTCTCGCAAAGTGAAATCCAAACAAGGAACCCCTCCAATACACTACTACTTAACTTTGTCGATCGAGGAGGTCCGACAACTACAACTATGCGATCGGGATAACCTCATACCCTCTTTCAACCAAATGTGTTCCAAACTCCCATTTCTATCTAGGAGCCATACCACTACGCTCTTATAATTTAATTATTCATTTATCCTATCACCACTCCACTCCCGACGTCGTTAAGGTTCATGCACGGAGTGTCTCGCAAAGCGAAATCCAAACAAGGAACCCCTCCATTACACTACTACTTAACTTTGTCGAGCGAGGAGGTTCGTCAACTTTAAATACGTGATTGGGATAACCTCATACCCTAAGGCTACCCTCTCTCAATGTACAAGATTCAAATAGGATTTTCCTCAACATATATTCAGTAAGAAGTCACTAATATCCTACTGGTCCATAGCATTATTTCTCCCGAACTACTACGAGTTTATTTCTCCTTTTTATTAAGGTTAAAACCGATAGTTTCAAATCTCTTATAAGCACATATTCTTTCACTTAGGATTAAACCCTCTTGTAAACCTAAGGATACCCAGGTGTTATATTCAATCACCCCTACTGGTCCTATCTTTTATCCTCATGCATCTCCATTTCGAATTTAACAAATGAATTAAGCAACCGAAATTCCGTTCGATATAATTTTCTTTATTTTAATCACTTGAATCCAATTCACAATTGATTGAAATCTCATCAAGGGTTTACTGATATTTTCTAAGTCCCATAATATCCAAATAATAATCACCAAAGATCCACAAAAGGTTTGGGATAAGAATCAACATTTAAAAAGAAACAACTTTACTTAAACTGGGGAGGTCGATCGATCGAAGGTAGGGGTCGATCGATCGATCCCTCAGGTCCAGGCTTGATTTCCTGCATTTTCTGCAACTACGGGTTTCACCATTTTTACAAATTCAAACCTTCATATTAACCTCCAAAATGAGTTATGATTATTTCTACATGATACCCCAACATATATGAACGATTTCCAGTACACTAAACATCCTAGAATCATCAAGGGATTGGATTAAAAAGTATGTTTATCTTCTTATTTCCAAAAATTATCAATATATCATCTTCAAGAACACATCAATGCTTTCCATACTTTCTTCAACAGATTCATGGCTATTTCGTGGATTAATATCAACCTAAAACATAAGTTCAATTCCTATATCATTTCAGTTTTCCCAGAAATCCATTTAATGATCCATTATCTCTTCCAAACATGAATAATCTTCTCTTTTCATACTATTCCAACATGGACAATATACAAACTTAAATTGCTATTATTAAACACTTGCCTTTCTTGTAGGTCTGATCCTTTGGTGTAGTATATTTCAGTTGGTTGTCCCTTCTCTGGTCAAACTCCGGTGGTGGTTGGTGGTGGTTGGTGGTGGTGAACCTTGGTTCTTGTTCTTCACCTTCCCAAGTGACTTTTCCCTTCCCAAGCACTCTTACTCTCACTCTAAGAAGATGGCTGCTCTTATTTGTGAAGAGGAGATGAATAACTCCCATTCACTTAATCTACCAATACTTATAATAGTTCCAAATCCGAAATCACTATTCACCCCCTAGAAAAATGACCAAAATGCCCTTTCGGGTTGTCTATTCATTCCCAAATGACCCGAGACTCAAAATTAACATCCAAATAGACTTTTCTGACTATTTCGAACCTTCCGGACGCAACGACGCAGTCGAAATGACTATTAGGTCGATAGAAAATAAATTTCCCTTTTTAATTTAATAAACTAGTCCCGACACGTCCCATACCGCGTCTGACTAAAAATATAAATTACCGAATTTATATCATACAGTCATATCAATGACATCACATTCATATATTACCTAAATATCTTTAAGTAATATTCAGAATCATCCATATCCATATCCACAGTCCGGATAAAACTCGAATGAATTAATTAATAATAAAATCTAATTAATCCATTAATTTAAAATATAACCCATTTTAAAAGTCATTTAAAATTACGGGGTATTACATACTTCCCCCCTTATAACAGAATTTCGTCCCGAAATTCAGGAATGTAAGTCATACAGGTAAGGTCAACTCCGAGTATAAATCTCACATCGCAAGAAATCTAAGATGTACCGCCCATACAGTACATTAACAAAATCCCTATCGATTTTATACACCAAGCCTGACCGTATAGTCTCAACTGAATCAAATTTAGACTTTACCTAATCTTCCCTATACCGTCCACGTGACAAACTTTGGGAAAAAAAAATTATCATCTCGAAGGGAACAAATAAATCCTGAAGTCTCAAATTACTTACCTTATACCATTATGAAAATTACTACCATTCAATCATCCAGGGCGCCCATACACCCTGTCGTACCACTTTTATTATAATATTTGTCGCAAAGGTTATAAACTCATATACTAAAGACCTAACTTATTTCGACTCCCAACGGTTATTAGTTTCGTGCGTGGGGTGTCTCGCAAGCGAAATCCAAACAAGGAACCACCCCGATACACTACTTCCTAAAGTAGTCGGTCATCGAAACTCCTAAGGTCCTTAGTTAATAATGTATAAAAATTTTGTTTATAAAAAAAATATCAGGTTTATTGATTTAAACAAAAATTTAGGTTTTATCGATTTCAAATAGGGTCTACGCATCTACTCTCTTATAGAAGACAAGATGCAGACATAAGCTCTCATATACCACAAGTCAATGCTCGCCGATAGTCAAATCACACTCGGACATGCTCTAGGTAAGTAATCCCATGATACAAATCAAACCCACGTGATAACATGTAATATATAGGTGTCCCACACCCCTCAGTGAGTCTACGTAAATAACAGTGCTATAGGCTAAGTTTAGCAACCCTTTTGCCCACACAACATTAATCGTAACAAAATAAATATACGCTTCATAATTCCTTAGATAGAAAACATACCCTCATTCGCGGGTGGTGGTTGTTGAATCCCAATATTATAACTTTGCTCCGATAAGTCAAGAAAAATTTTACCCCCAAATTTTCAGTTCTAGTTCACCACACTCCACTATATGCCCAAGCCTTTGAATATATTGCCTTCGTTAGGTAACACACATAATTCCCGCATTTCAAGAACTTCTACTAATGACTCTCCTCCATTTTTCCATAATAGGGGTGACCTCGACTACGGTCATCATACTCGAACATACTTCATAACCTCCTAAGTACGATCTTCGCTATCCGTCCAATGGCCCTCATCTGCCATACTTCTCGTACGAACCCGTTCGAACGCAAATAATATTCACTAGTATCTACGTTATAGCAGGAGAACGAAATCCCACCAAGGAAATCAACAATCCTAAACATAGGGCTCTACATCAAAGAATGCAAAGCTGAAAGCACAGTAAGCCGTACAGATCCTAAAGGACACTTGAACCTGATGCTCTGATACCACTTGTAACACCCCGCTTAATTAAATACCGGGTGGCCAGTCCCATACCAAATTAAAACAGAATATACAGTTGGCTCATTCATAGCATCACTGTCGAAAACGTTTACAACTCACCCAATACTTAATTAAACTGGTGTTAAAAGTTTCCAAATTTTAAATTTCAACAAAACCATTTTTAGTTTAAGAATAACACTACACATTTTATTCTACAAAACTGGTAACACAATAAATAACACAAAATAATTTAAATGCAACTGGAATAAACATTCCCAAATAATATAAATCCTTTACAATAATCCCAACATTGTTAAATGTATTAAAAAGTCCCGACTACAATAGAATTTGACCTCAATAGAAAAGATAACTGAATCCTTTGGGCGACATGCCCGAACTAAGAATACTGTGAATCAAATGAAGATAGGTGTCTAAGAAAAACTCCATAAATCCATAGCCTGTCATAATCCGCTAAGGTTGGCGTCCCTGTTTCTGGACACCTGATATAGAAGATACAATAGAAAAGAAAATATGCAAGGAAACGGGTCAGAGACCGAATGTGTAGAGTAATTCTTTAAAACAGTAAGTATTTAACAAGTGCAATAAAGCATTTATTATGTACATGTTAGATCCAACTCTCACTTGCAATTCTCACCTCTCAACTAGAGCGCACACTTAACGTTTCCTATTAACCTCCTAGTTAATGGTTCCTCTTTTCTAGTCTCCATATTATAATTCCATTCCCATATCATAATCCCCGTATGTCCCATACCATACGCCACATTATTATTCATTACTCCTTTATATGATTATTTTCTCATTAACATGAATCATTACTCATTAATCTGAATCATTTCTCATTAACATGAGTTAAGCTATTCAACTCTATAAGCATAAACATTCATTAACTTAATTCAATTATATATTCTATTCACCGTTATCTACAATTATCACCGTAGATAGATTTACCCACAATGTATACATTCAATCATTTAATCCATTATATATATATATATATATATATATATATATATATATATTCATATATATTACGGCACCCCGAGTCACAGCTGCGGTGCAATGCATTACTCTGCTATCATGTCCCATCATCGCAGGTCGCCGAATAGGGGACTACAGGTTCGGTAAGATTCTACGAACCATAAACATCAACAAACAAATTGGAGGCGAACATAGTTCTCGTATCCATGGGTCACGCACATACCTACGTACCCACAGTCAGCGGACTTATCAACTCCCCGATAAGTCTTTCATAGACCTATGTTCTCGAGCGACAAATCAAAGATCCCATGGATTCATCAGGATATGACTGCCCTCACGCGCAAACCTCCCACCGATAGCAAGTAAGCTAGGTATGTCATACACATAAATCAATAATCAATCAAATAGGTATTATCATACCTATAATATAATATCAATAAGGTAATTATCACTACCCTAAGATATTTCCCATACGTAGCATTATATCCCTTTTAAATCCCACGTATTAACATATTATATCTTTATTTAATTATCCTCGCATCCTATAACATCTCTCCACTCCCGACTTCGTTAAGGTTCATGCGCGGAGCGTCTCGCAAAGTGAAATCCAAATAAGGAACCCCTCCAATACACTACTACTTAACTTTGTCGATCGAGGAGGTCCGACAACTACAACTATGCGATCGGGATAACCTCATACCCTCTTTCAACCAAATGTGTTCCAAACTCCCATTTCTATCTAGGAGTCATACCACTACGCTCTTATAATTTAATTATTCATTTATCCTAACACCACTCCACTCCCGACGTCGTTAAGGTTCATGCGCGGAGCGTCTCGCAAAGCGAAATCCAAACAAGGAACCCCTCCATTACACTACTACTTAACTTTGTCGAGCGAGGAGGTTCGTCAACTTTAAATACGTGATTGGTATAACCTCATACCCTAAGGCTACCCTCTCTCAATGTACAAGATTCAAATAGGATTTTCCTCAACATATATTCAGTAAGAAGTCACTAATATCCTACTGGTCCATAGCATTATTTCTCCCGAACTACTACGAGTTTATTTCTCCTTTTTATTAAGGTTAAAACCGATATTTTCAAATCTCTTATAAGCACATATTCTTTCACTTAGGATTAAACCCTCTTGTAAACCTAAGGATACCCAGGTGTTATATTCAATCACCCCTACTGGTCCTATCTTTTATCCTCATGCATCTCCATTTCGAATTTAACAAATGAATTAAGCAACTGAAATTCCGTTTGATATAATTTTCTTTATTTTAGTCACTTGAATCAAATTCACAATTGATTGAAATCTCATCAAGGGTTTACTGATATTTTCTAAGTCCCATAATCTCCAAATAATAATCACCAAAGATCCACAAAAGGTTTGGGATAAGAATCAACATTTAAAAAGAAACAACTTTACTTAAACTGGGGAGGTCGATCGATCGAGGTAGGGGTCGATCGATCGATCCCTCAGGTCCAGGCCTGATTTCCTGCATTTTCTGCAACTACGGGTTTCACCATTTTTACACATTTAAACCTTCATATTAACCTCCAAAATGAGTTATGATTATTTCTACATGATATCCCAACATATATGAACGATTTCCAGTACACTAAACATCCTAGAATCATCAAGGGATTGGATTAAAAAGTATGTTTATCTTCTTATTTCCAAAAATTATCAATATATCATCTTCAAGAACACATCAATGCTTTCCATACTTTCTTCAACAGATTCATGGCTATTTCGTGGATTAATATCAACCTAAAACATAAGTTCAATTCCTATATCATCTCAGCTTTCCCAGAAATCCAATTAATGATCCATTATCTCTTCCAAACATGAATAATCTTCTCTTTTCATACTATTCCAACATGGACAATATACAAACTTAAATTGCTATTATTAAACACTTGCCTTTCTTGTAGGTCTGATCCTTTGGTGTAGTATATTTCAGTTGGTTGTCCCTTCTCTGGTCAAACTCCGGTGGTGGTTGGTGGTGGTTAGTGGTGGTGAACCTTGGTTCTTGTTCTTCACCTTCCCAAGTGACTTTTCCCTTCCCAAGCACTCTTACTCTCACTCTAAGAAGATGGCTGCTCTTATTTGTGAAGAGGAGATGAATAACTCCCATTCACTTAATCTACCAATACTTATAATAGTTCCAAATCCGAAATCACTATTCACCCCCTAGAAAAATGACCAAAATGCCCTTTCGGGTTGTCTATTCATTCCCAAATGACCCGAGACTCAAAATTAACATCCAAATAGACTTTTCTGACTATTTCGAACCTTCCGGACGCAACGACGCAGTCGAAATGACTATTAGGTCGATAGAAAATAAATTTCCCTTTTTAATTTAATAAACTAGTCCCGACACGTCCCATACCGTGTCTGACTAAAAATATAAATTATCGAATTTATATCATACAGTCATATCAATAACATCACATTCATATATTACCTAAATATCTTTAAGTAATATTCAGAATCATCCATATCCATATCCACAGTCCGGATAAAACTCGAATGAATTAATTAATAATAAAATCTAATTAATCCATTAATTTAAAATATAACCCACTTTAAAAGTCATTTAAAATTATGGGATATTACAGGTTCTCCCTACAGCACATATAAATTCTCTTTCAAAACATATAATTCTTCAATTAAAACTTATGATTTTCATTCCTAGACTAACATGGAAGGTATATTAACTTGGAAATTAGCAAGATAGATACTTGCCTCGGATTTAAGGGTCTGATTTGTTGTTGAAAAATATATGGTTGCGTTCCTCGTCGTGCGATCTACTTTTTGGTGGTGGTGGCGGTGCAATCGGGTGAGTTCTAGGCCTTGGATTGCTTGGAAAACTCTTCACCTTCTTCTCTAATCTCTTCATCTTCTTCTCTAATCACTTCACCTTCTTCTCTAATGGCTGACTTAGATTTTATTTTTGTTAACCCAAAGAGACAACTCCAAATGGCTAATATATACTAAGAAAATTCGTGGATTTTATTACCCAAAAATACAAAATGTCTAAAATACCCTCCTGGGATGTCAATTAGGCCTAAAAACGCCCCAAGACCCAAACTAAACCCCCGGGTACACTTTTTTTACTATCTCGACCCTTTCGGACACTTTGGCGCACTCAAAACGACTATACGAACAACTTATAATTTATTCACTTTAATAATAATAATAATTTAGTCCTGATACGACACAGGCGCGTCCCGAATTAAATTTTCATAATTGCCATTTTATTCACTCGTGACAGTTTTAATAAAATCAATCTCTTATATTACTTTACTCATCTAGTAATATTAAACAAATTTTCAATAATTACTAACTCACATCATGCTAGTAAATATAAAAAATAATTTTCGGATTAATATTAAATTAATACCTCAAATTAAATTTAACAAATCCCAAATTTTAAAAGCCATAAAAATACGGGGTATTACAGTTCCCTATTTCAGATACAGTTGAGCATGTCGCCCTTTCTATCAGATTTTTTTATTTCAGTTTTATTTATTTCATCTCGGATGATTGTATTGAATTTTTGGTAAACTATGGTTTATTAGGTACTTGATTTTATTTTATCTCCTCATTTAGATTCTTTACTGATGTGATTGATTATATTGTTTACCGCATGGGTTTATGTTGAATGGTTTTATTTGGTATGGTAATTTCAAGATTAAAATTTGACATAGTTTGTTATAGTAATATGTGGTTAGTAATAAATTGAATTCCGACAGTAAAGCTAAGAATGAGATTCTTGTTTTAGTTTAGTAGGGGGTGGCCACCCATTATTTTAATAGGTGGGGTGTCACAGTTCCGGGTGGAAAATCCACTAATTCCCATGAATGGTTTTGCATAAGGGGTTTAATATTATTATCAATTGCTTCCTTCCTATACGAAGCTTTCGTAGTGGATAATTCTTCTTTAACACTTTGAGGTTCTATTTTTGACATGTATGTTAGGAAATTTGGACCAAAATATTTTAACGCCTTGAGCTTTTACTACGTGTATTTTCTGACCCATTATTCTTTCCTATTAGCTCATAACCTATTGTCCTTTAAGGATCACTATATCATGCGTTTATTTATGATATCTTATTTCTTATGCATTTTTATATGAAAAACATCCTAAAAAATATGCATTTCGTGATTCTGTAATTGTATTAAAGTGAATGCTAAAATTTCTTATTTATGAACAAGAAATCGATATATTTTACTATTATTAATATAACCAGTTAAGACACAATCAATGGTTTTCAGACGTATCTTAACCCTTTGGGGTTCAGGAACAATCACTTTGGTAAGACACGCCCACATTCTTAAATAATTGTACTAGGATTTTTTACCTTTTCCACAATTCATACCGTATCTTATTTGTTTTCTTATAAATTAATTTATTGAGAATATAATTAGCAAAAATCAAGGCTTACCCCCCCCCCCCCAACACACACACACACACATGTTATGAGGTAGTTTATATTTATCAACACAACATTCACCGTTTCCTTTAAGGTTCGTTTTTTTTTTGCGTTCAATTTCACCACTAGATTGAGGTAAATAAGGAAAGATAGTTTGGTGTAGGATACCATTTTATGAACGAAAATCCTTAAATAGCGATTCGTATGCACAACCTCAATTATTTTTCATATCCTTAGTCTTATTGCTAAAATCATTATTAGATTCGTCTTATAATATTTAAACATTCCAAATGTCTCATCTTTGCTCCTTAATATGTAAACATAACATTATCTAGTGCAATCGTCCACAGAAGTAATAAAATTCTTTTTACCGCCTCTATTTTGCACAAATTTTAATTCACAAATATCGTTATGAATCAATTCTGGATATTCGTTATTTATTTTAACCAAATGAAAAGGTATGCTAGTTAATTTATCCACTACGCATATTTCACAGTTACGATTTGTGTTAATGCTAACTTTAGGAATTGATTATAATGGAATTAATTTATTTCATATGTTATAGTTAACATGTCTTAATATACTATGCTACACATTCATATAGACTATCATATAAGGGGAATACATTATCTTATTATCATTAAGGTTTGATACACTAGTTATGACGTTCATTTTGAACATTCCACAAGCATATAACCCTTTGCCACATACATGCCATCCTTAGTAAACACAAACTTATCAGATTAAAAAATAAGTTTAAACCAAATACAATATTCTTTCGAATGTCTGTCATATATAACTCATCGTTGAGAGTAAGTATCTTAACCAACACGGCCTTTCCTTGCCCTTAAACTTTGGAAGTAAAGGAATTTCCCATAAATAGTTGTTCTTCATATTCTATTGGTTTATATTGTCCGAGAAATGCATAATGCTTGTACCAACCCACCACTATTTTTGTTTCTCACCGTATTAATTTTAGAGATAACCGTTGAGAGATGTATGTTGAAAACATTGTCCAGTTATTTCTCGATTTCAGCCAACAATCTTCTTCTTAAAGTTTTCTTGATTCTTAGGTTTGCGACAATCCGCGACACGATGTCCTTTCTTATTTAAATTGAAGCACTTTCATGTGAAATTGACGCATCGTCCTTTGACTTGATCTTTCACCGTTCTACTTCCTCTTTTTATTGATTTGAAATCATCCTCTATTACATTCTCTAATGTCGCTATATGATTATTAATATATTTCTTATCAAACACATCAGGTTACTTACCTCCATCCTTGACTGAACAATTAAGTACTTGAGGCACTGCTATATGACTATTAATATATTTTTTATCAAACACCCGGTTACCTTTATTTATCCTTGACCAAACAATTAAAAATTCGAGCCCCATTTGTTTATATTTTTGCTTTATATAAATTTTAAAGGGTGGGAATTTTTCCACCACTGCTGTCACTTGGAGCGTTTCACTTAAAATCGTATTTTCACCAGTTATTTCATTGAGAAAATGAATTGAATCTATTAAACTTGATTAATTACAGTCTTTGAATCCAACATTTTAAAGTCAAGAAACCTACCGATAATGATTTTTTTTCATGTCGGCATCATCCTTATATCAACTTGGTGGTTTTCATTGGACTATAAACGTTATATAATGTATTGTCAAATCATTAATGATGTTGTTTTTTCATAAGAAGTTAGAATTCTCCCATGCTTATATGATAACCAAAGTTGGCACACATGTTTCTATATCATAAGCCATGAGAGCATCATCTTGTAAAAAGAAAGATTCAGAGTTTTGAGATAAAACGACATTTGTTTCCATCACGTGACACCGAGTCAACTGATTTTCGAGATTTCTCACCATGGTTTGCATGCGATGAAATGGTTTTAGTATGATTGGTTACATTATTTTGAAAGGGTGATGCAGTCGTTGTTTTGTAAAATTTAAATTTTAAATATGCAATATTAATTATAATGTACCAAAGTTGTTATTAAAACTTAAAAAAACTTATACACGATTTGTATGAAATTTATACCATAAAGGTCAAATAAAAACAAAAATTCAATCTTCTTGGTGGTAATTTTAGAAAATAAATGTAAATTGTAACTATAACAATAAACTAATATTTTGTTTGTAACTCTAATGTAAATATAAATAATTATGGAAAAGTAAATTTAATGAAGCGGGATATACATAAAGAATTTTTTTTCATTCTTGAATTGATTAGTAAAACAGAAAACAACAAGTATAGTAGGAATAATTTTCCAAACTAGTTCAAAAAATTATGCCTTAAGATTGTTGTTCCAATAGTATATTTTACTAAATAATTGAAACAAACATGAATAGAAAAATAAGAAGATGAACAAACTTACAATTCTTGATTATTACAATCACAGAAAGAACACCGAGTTGAACTTTGGACGCTCTCTACTTGAAACATAATTTCTCCCGCTCAAGTGAGTATGGCAATACACTATAGGTCTTTGCCTCTCAAGATATAAAGTCTATGATATACGCAAGAAACACTAGAACGTCCTTTCCCTACGAATTAACAATGGCGACACTCTCTCTAACTAATTGGAATAAGAAGAAGTGTGGAAGGAAGGATTTTCGAAATGAACAAAATGAGAGGGAAGGGATGATATTGATGCCTTTTCAGAACAACATGTGCCTTTTTCCTATGAAAATAAGTATTTGTTCATGAATAAATTTAACCTCGGTTAACTTTCTAGATTAATTGTTAATGACACTTTAATCTAGTCAAACGATGACCAACGCTTATCATTAAAAAGTTAAATTGTGACGTTCTAAACTATGAATTGAACCCAAAATTACATACCAGATTAACTAGAAATCCAAAATAAAATTTGAGTAAATTGAGTTGAAGGAATAGAAAGCATTAGAGTTAGCATTATCAAATAAGAAAGGTATAATATAAATAATATAAGGAGAAAATGAGAATATAGTAATGATGTTGACACGACCAGAAATATGTATCTAGTGTGCATGTTGATATTAGCTCAAGTGGAAGCCTGTCGCATTAGTAATAAAGCTAGTAATAGGGATCGTCACCACAGGGAATTAGGACGAAGAATCATAACGACACAGAATAGTTGACTTACCCTAAAATTGACTCTAAAAAAGATTGGAAAATGTGATTTAGGTGAATAGGAATTATACTAACTAATTCAAATTTAACTACTAATTATACTAAGTGCAAATGATCAAATCCACGGAATGAATTAACTATAAATAAGGAAATATAGGTCGGGTTACAATCTTGTGCAGGAGAACTACATGGAAGCAAACCGAATCGTTTTCTTTTGAAATCCGATCGGTCTAGTACTCACTTTTATTTCGAAACTTTCAAGACATCGGTTCGGTTTCTTCTACACCCGGATCGGTCCGGTAGTCAATTTCATTCAGAGTCTTTATTCTTTTTGGATCGATTCATTTTTGTCTATGGTCGATCCGATCCGGTGGTAAAATTTATTCGGTAATTTCTCTCTTTCGGACTGGTTCGCTGCTTATCTTGACCAGTCCAGTGCATATTTTAAATTCTTCTTTCCTTATTTTCTTTTGATTTTCTCTCATGTTTGAATCACTGTAACTTCTTATCCAGGGCTTGGTTTGGGAAGTCATTTCTTCCTACGCGCTTGCAGACGCGAGATCTTCATTTTTCATGTTGGTCCCTCGTCTGAACGCCATACGTGAAATTAATATTTTGCCCTATGACTTTCATTCCTTTTTTGATTTATCGGCTTTGGATTCCTCTTCTCTTCACTTGCATTAAATACTTGTAAAAAATGAAAAATACACAAAAACTGAGACACTATGTGGGAATCGCAGTAGCATATAAATGAGATAAATCAATATGAATTACATTATTTGAGGTTCTAAAAGCTACTAAATTAAGGGGGGAAATTCGAAAGAATTTATGCCTAATAAAACCCCCCTAACTTAGAACTTTACGTGTCCCGAGCAATGTAAACGAACTTCATTACGGCTCAACTCTTGAAATTCATTTTAGTATGATAGAATACCACTTTCACGGGCAAGAGATTGCATTTAGCGTATACATCAAGCCTTTAAACTCCTAGGTCACACTAATAGGATGAGTTATGTCTCGTGAGGGTTTGTAGTGAATATATCCACAAAATTCAATTTTTGACTCAAACAAAATTCAAAATACCTAAAAATTATATATTTCAAAATTTTCGGAAAATAATCACCATAAATTTTTATGTTCAAATCTCTATTTGTCGTGTGTGTGCGAAGCTAGAAATTAAACCGCCAATTTCCACTGATTGATCGTTATGTCACTTTTTTTAAAATTCATTTTGATTCAAGTACTCATGGGATGCTTTCGCAAACGAATCACTCGGAATGTGGATATTTCACTCGGTATGTGTGATATAAGGAGTAATTGCATTGGAACACTAAGTCACACGCTCAATATTGAAAAATGAAAATTTATGGGTGAAAAGATCTCTTCATCGGGTTACGGTCATTGGAAAACGGGGACATTACCTCTTATACACACTGGTTAATCTCTTCTGTTTATATTTTCGTGTTTTAACTCTCCACGCGGTAATTGATTTCGCAATTCGGACTCGGTTAGGACTTTTTGGGGGGTTTTAAGGTGTTTTGGTTAAAAAGGGAAACTTCAAAATTGAAAAATCTTCTATGATATCCCTTAGTGCTTTTTTGGGATTTTTCTCAATTTTCTTTTCTTTTTCTATTTTTTCGCATTTTTCTTTTCTTGTTATTTTTCTTGAGCATTTCTCTATTTTTTTTTCTTGCCCTTTTTCATTTTCACACATACTAGACTTAATTGCTGAATTTTTCGATTTTCTCAATTCTTGGCTATATGGGTTTTTCGGGTTATCAAACGAAAGGATAAATTTTATTTGGCTCAACTTGGCTATCAAAAGGGATTTTTTCACAACTTTTTATGGAAAATATTTTTGGGTAACAAATGAGGGCCTAACTTCATTTATCCGAATTTCTAATCAATTTACCATAAGTGTCTCATGATGAATTTTAGTTTAGAGATATTTCAATACGCTTTTCGAGGCAACATCACACACTATTCGTTGATCGATCAAAATAATAAATTAGAGATCATCAACGACTCATTTTAACGTTGAATTGAACTTTGAGCTAATCATAAAATCGGATTGATTTTAAAAAATTAGAAAAATCGATAGGCTCAAAATCTCACCGAGTTGATTAATCTCCACACGTATTCGTTAAGTCGTCAATTTTCGTTCAATTTCCATCTTTGGCCAATTTCGACTTTGCGCAATCGAAATTTTACAAATTTGAGACTTTAAACAAAATTTGAGTGATATTTTTGAAAATTTAAAAATTTTATTTTATTTATTTTGAAGAAAAATATTTTTGGCTTTTTATTTTTTTTTCAATCTTTTTGGTAATTTTTTAAAATTTTCTCATTTTTTTGGTTTTGGGGCATTTTGAACTTTGTGAAATGTGAAAGCTCATGCGTGCCCACCCCTCAACTTTGATTTTTGCATAGTCCCGATGCAAAAAGGACTAAAATCAAAATTAAGGAGAGAATAAACAAAAATGGAACAACGTATAAAATGCAAAATACAAAAGCAAGCATAAAACACACATGATAGGTTTTTCAATTTCCATTAGATATATAAAAGCATACAAAGTTATGGAAAAGGAAATGTGAAAACAGTACATGAGCAACCTAGAAAGAACAACTACTAAGGGGGAGGGTGTGAAGTTCGGGGAGCATTGGGGTCGTACGGGTAATATAAATAAGTTGAGGGAGGGGTACCCACTATCATCCGATACATTTAAGCTTGGAGGCGGTGGAGCATGCTTGTATCCCGACGATAATCTCGTCATTCCTCATCCTGGTGAGCGTTGTATTGATTGATGAACCCGTCGAATCGGGGCTTCCAGCGCTGCGATTCGCATATCAAAGTTGGCTCCCGGGGGCTCAAAATTAGAATCATTATCCTTGTTATACTCATCCTCGTCACCCTCAGCCATACTCATGTCGTTGCTCTCAACGGCTTCGTCCTCGGACTCATCATCCTCCGACTCATCTGTATCCGTATCATCATCATCATCATCATCCTCCACCACCACTTACCGGGAATAAATAATATCTCGTTGGCTCTCACACTTGGTATGGGTGCCTTGCCCAATAGGATTGGGAAGTTGAAGGGACCCTTGGGAAGGAAGAATGAGTATGTCGGCGAGAATAGACGTTATGAGCAGAGCATACGGGAGAGGGGTAATACCCTTTTTGTCCAAGGCAGCGTAAAATATGTCCTTGTAGATAATATGGGCTAGGTTGATCACGGTGTTGGGGTCAAAGAGATGATAGAAAAGGGTCGCTTGCCGAGGCCGCATGGAGAAATCATTGGATGTTTGTATGAGATTGGCGCAGACGATTTGAAATGTAATACGCGCCTTGACACTAATCCGCCCGATCGAAAAAGTTTTGGTAGACCAAACCTCCTCGGGTGCTATACGGGCAATGTTAATAACTTTATTGACGGGGGCTAAGGCGTTGGGGTACGTGAAGTTGGCGGGATTCGGCATCCGTTTCGGCTAATTTCTAGTTGAGAATCTCAAGGGAGAAAGGGATGCGCTGTCCGTCCACACGCGCCTTGGAGATAAAATACTAGTACGAATAAGGGTGTCATAGAAGGCTCACACTTCGCCTGCCCAAACTCCATTGTGGGGCTCGTTAAGGTACCTACACCAACCCCGTGGAAGACAAGGATGGTGACGGAGTTAGGCATCTCATTCCAGCGCACTTGGCGCTCCAATTGCTGTTTGCGAGTTTGGCTAAAACAATTTCACACCACCGTTGTTCTTGATCGTAGCGGTAGGCATGGTTGCCATCGATGAACGCGACGGAATTGTACTTTTCAGGGCGGGCTTAGTTTGCCATGTGTAGTAGCAGAGTGTGGATGCTAGAAATTTGAAAGAGAGAACGTATGAGAGTAAGGAGGAGCGGTGAACGAAAGGAGGAGGGGTGAGGGTGCATTTATAAGTGGGTATGGTGGAGGGAAAGGATGGTTTGGGAGGGAAGGATGTTAGAGGGAAGGGGTTTAAATTTGGGAGGGAAATGGTGGAAGGAAAACGTAGTGGGAAGGAAGGGAATGGATTGGGGGAGGGGGCTGGACATTGGGAAGGCTCTAAGAAAATCAGAAACTGGATTGATTTGGGTGCCTAGGACCAGACCAGTCCCGTCCCTTTTTTATTTAATTTTTCCCTAAATTGAACCGGTTTGGGTCCCAAATTTCAACATGGTCTCCTATGGCTGAATTCACTCATGTATCTCAATCTCTGGAAGCTTTCACCACTATACCTACACAAAGGGCTGTGTTTCGGCCGGATCAGATCGAAAAATGACCTTTCGGAAAAAAAAATTCAATTTTTTTGGAAATAAAATATTTGTTCCAATTTCCTATCCAATTTTTTCGGAAAATCAAAAAAGTTTTCGAATTCGAAAAAATCAGAAATTCGGGAAAAAATAAGAAAAATTCAGAAATTCAAAAAAATATACTAAAAATTTAGAAATTTTGGAAATTCCAAAATTTAAAAAAAATCAATATTGGATTTTCGATTACTCGAAATTCTCAGAACTGACATGTGGTCCACCTCTGAAAATGGTAAACCCATTACACATCTCTCATATGAACGTAAACACAGATAAACCTAAATCAGAATAGAAAACCTTTCTCATATGAACCTACACATACATAGAAGAGTTACTTACCTTCGAATGATGATCTGAGAAGAGTAGAAACCAGAGAGAGAGAGGCGAGTAGATGGACGAGAGTTGAAAGAGAGAGAGAGAGGAGAGATATGTTAACTAACCCTAAATAAAACTAACAGCATATATATATGGGGTAAGGAAGGTAAAAAATAAGGGAAATATAAATGTACACGTTCTTATTATTAGACAAGGGAAATTTGAGGTAAAAATATATATATAAAATATTCAGAATATTAATCAAAAAAATATTTGGAAAATTAATCAGAAATTATATCGAAAAATCGGATTGGCAAAAAAATTGGAAAATCGGATCGAAAAAATTGGAAAATCGGAATTTAAAACATAGTTCCAATTTCCTATCCAATTTAATTCGGAAAAATCGAAAATCGGAAAATGAGGAGGAGTGCGCTTGCGTTCAAATAAGGAAGTTATTTAATTAAACACAGTTTTTACCACTTAAGTCCTAAACATGCATCTATATGTGATTAAATACGATGATGAAACATGCAAGGACACATATACGAGGAAAAATCCCCAACGGGGCAAAACATTTTATTTTTATAATAATTTTTGTAAGAGAACGGCTTACAACGGATTATAATGAAAATACAAGTGACACAGAAATACCCTCGGGTGTCGGTTCTGGTGTCGACGGCTGGAACAATCCCTTTCTAGTAGGACAGCAGTGACAAAGAGAGCAGCTTCCTCACAAAGTACTCCAGATGAGTAAACGATCTTCTTGAAGGTTTAAAGATTCACACACATATATGGGATCGGTTTTGTGAATCAAAAAGGTTTAGAAAACCTTAAAAGGTGAAGTCTTATTCTAGGATGTTTTCGCAGAATTTCGTGATTGCAGAAAGACTTAAAAAACGTGTAGAAGGAGATCATATATTTATACAAAAATGGAGGCGGTGGCTCGTTCGAACGAGATAGCATGTCGGTCGAACGAGATAGCATGTCGCTTGAACGAAGGACAGAAGTAGTTCGAACGATATCGCGCGACATGATATCTCGCGCGAACGACTTTCAAAGTCGCTCGAGCGATCTCGTCGATCGAGGCCATTCGCTTCTACACTTAGAAAAATTCTGCTTTTGATAAAAAATTAATCCAGAATTCAAAAATAATTTTAAAAAACAATTCCCAAATATTTATGCAAATATTTAAAGTTCCAATAAAACATTTTACTGATAAGGCGTAGTGGAGTAGTGGGAATGAGTTGAGCAGCACGTTTCATGTAGCATGATGCACGTGAAGAAAGTGGTTGCATTAAATTCGGATACAGGCCATCGAGGATGATCGTGTTGACGTGCCTAATGTAGCGGTATCAGACATATGAACTGTGATCTAGGAGAAAACAGAAAATTCCTAGATTCTACCCCGAACATTTATAGAATTATATCCTTATAGAAAATCGGAAATCATAAACCTTATATATGTTCCAAAATCGGAAAATATCGAATCGGACATCGGAAAAATCGAAATGTTCGGAAAAAAAACACAGCCCTACCTATACACAATCAGCCTACCTTCTCTCAACACCTGCGCTGAAACCCTAGGATGCTATCAACAAATGTTCTCTCCACCTATCCTATGTGACCTATACCTACGGACTCTGCTAACCTAACCTACGCATATCTCATATACACAAGAATCACCCCATACGCGTCGGGGGTGCGACGACCCTCTCATACTGTTCACTTAATCCCCATAGATGGGGTCCGACAACCAAATGGTATCGACTTCTTCGACACACGCCATATAGTACGGCTTGAGGCGTTGTCCATTCACTTTGAAGGTATTTCACCCTTTTTCATCTTTTAGCTCTTTAGCGCCATGAGGTAACACTTCTTGAACAACAAATGGGCTCGTCCACCTTGAACGCAACTTACTGGGAAATAAGTGTAGTCGAGAGTTGTAGATAAGCACTTTTTGTCCCGGATGAAACTATTTTCATCGGATTATCTTGTCATGTGTGAGTTTCATTCGTTCCTTAGAAATTTTAGCATTCTCATATGCATCATTGCGCAAATCTTCCAACTCGTTTAACTGAAGCTTGCGAGTTTCACTAGGTTTATCAAGATTATAATTCAACCTCTTGATGGCCCAATACGCTTTGTGCTCTAGCTCTACGGGGAGATGGCAAGGCTTGCCATAGAAAAAATAAAACGGGGATATCCCGAGGGGGTTCTTGTAGGCGGTATGGTAATCCCATAGCGCATCATTTAATCGAAGTGACCAATCTTTTTGGGTAGGATCGACGGTGTTTTCAAGGATTGTTTTTATTTTTAGATTTGCAAACTAGTCTTGCCCACTTATTTTAGGGTGATAAGTCGTCCCAACCTTATGGACGATCCCATACTTTCTCATTAACTTTATAAATGGCTTATTTAAAAAATATGTGTCGTTTTCACTTATAATCTCCTTCGGAGCACCGAAGCGAGAGAGTATGTGTTCTTGTAGTATCTTAATCCCCACTTTGTTATCATTCGTCCGGGTAGCTAATGCCTTCACCCATTTGCATACATAGTCTACCGCAACGAGGATGTATAAGAAATCAAAGAAGGGAGGGAATGGTCCCATGAAGTCAATACCCCAGCAATCGAATAACTCAATGACGAGTATAAGGGTTAGAGGCATCATGTCGCGCCGGGTAATATCTCCCATCCTTTGGCATATATCTCAAGATTTGCAATAGGCGTTCACATCCCAAAATATTATGGGCCAAAGAGGCTGCTTTGTAGAATTTTAACGGTCGTCTTATTCTTGAAGAAGTTGCCTCCACAAGCTTTCGTATGACAAAATCGAATCACATCTTGAATTTCTTCATCCGGTACGCATCTTCGGATGAGTTGGTCCGCACAATATTTAAATAGGAATGGATCGTCATAGAAGAACATGTGGGACCAAGTGATGAATTTCTTCTTCTCTTACGGTGTCCATCCGGGAGGAACTGCTCCCGTGATAAAATAGTTAACGATATCCACAAACCAAAGTAGAGAGGAAGTAGTAAAGAGCTGCTCATCCAGAAAATACTCGTCTATGGGTATCGAATCACTAGGCACGTCGAATGGGAGCCGTGACAAATGGTTGACAATGATGTTTTCTACCCCCTTCTTATCTTTAATGGAGAGATAAAACTCTTGTAGGAGTAGGATACACTTTATGAGGTGCGACTTTGCATCCTTCTTAGTAAGGAGATACTTAAGGGTCGCGTGGTCGGCAAAACGTGTGATGGGCGACCCAACAAGATACGAGCGAAATTTATACAAAGCAAAAATAATCGCTATCAACTCTTTTTCCGTGGTGGAGTAGTTAAGTTGTGGCCCGGTTAACATCTGGCTAGCGTAGTAGATGACATGAGCTTTCTGGTCTTTTCTTTGCCCCAAAACAACCCCAATCACATAATCACTAACATCACACATAAGTTCGAATGGAAGAGACCAATCCAAAGGTTGCAAGATGGTAGAAGAAATCAACATGCTTTTTAATTTATCAAAAGCCTACTGGAATGCGTCATTTCACTCAAAGGGGGCATCCTTCATAAGGAGGTTACTCAAGGATCTAGCGATGGCGTTAAAATCCTTGATAAACCATTTATAAAAACCTGCATGGCCCAAGAAGGAGCGCACGTTCTTTAGTGAATTAGGCGGGGGAAGCTTGGTTATGACATTTATTTTTTCTTCATCAACTTATATTCCCTTAGATGAGACTATGTGGCCTAGAACTATGGTTTCGATAACCATGAAGTGGAATTTTTCCCAATTAAGGACTAATTTTTTCTCCACACATTGGGATAAAACTTTTTTAAGATTTGCTAAACATTGGTCAAAAGAGGGGCCAAAAATGCTGAAATTATCCATGAAGACCTCAAGTCCTCTTTCTACCATATCATTGCAGAGACTTAACATGCACCTTTGAAAGTTCGCGGGCGCATTACACAATCCAAAAGCCATACATTTGTAGGAAAACGTATCAAATGGACATGTAAAAGTCGTATTCTCTTGATCAAGTATATCTACCTCGATTTGGTTATATCTGAAATAACCATCAAGGAAGCAATAATAAAGGTGGCCCGCTATGCGTTTTATCATTTGGTCAATGAACGGTAAGGGAAAGTGATCTTTTCTCATCCCGGTATTGAGTTTTCGGTAATCAATGCAAACACGCGACCCGGTGGTGGTGCGTTGAGCAATTAATTCACCCTTAGCATTTTCGACCACTATCATTCCTAACTTCATAGGGACGACTTGAATTGGGCTCACCTAATTATTGTTTGAGATAGGCTGATAATCTCGACATCTAATAACTTTATTATGATTTTCGCTCTAACGA
The DNA here is from genome assembly GCA_949130495.1 of Sambucus nigra. Taxonomy (NCBI): domain Eukaryota; kingdom Viridiplantae; phylum Streptophyta; class Magnoliopsida; order Dipsacales; family Adoxaceae; genus Sambucus; species Sambucus nigra. Next base: position 312,423,539 of record OX422211.1, read on the forward strand.
ATTCTTTCATGGTTGGGTTTAATCGCCTTTGCATTTCCCTCAAGGGCTTCACGTCCTCCTCGAGGTGGATTTTGTGGGTACAAATCAGGGGACTTATACCCTTCTCAAAATTTCCAGCCATTTACCCTCTTTCTCCTTATCTAGGCTAGAGGAGACAACAATAGGAAATGTCTCATCCTCTCCGAGAAAAGCATATTTCACATTAGAGGGTAGTTTCTTCAATTCGAGGATAGGAAATTTCTCTTTGGAAGGTGTCAAGCATGACTCCCTCGGGGGTAGTTCCTCAAATCTATAAAACCAATGGACATCTCTCATCTCCTCTAACGACACTCCCTCGTCTAATATGGCTTTCAACTCATTTACCTCTCGCTCATACTCGGTGTATGTGATCTCACTTTCTTCACCTCTCACTAGGCATGCTTCAAACGCTTCCCCACCCATGGTTATCTCGATGTGCTCTTTTACTACATCCTCTATGAGGTTGACTGTATGTATTTCATCTTCGTCACCCATTTGGTTAGCAACATTAAAGATGTTTGTCTCGAGGGTCATGTTCCTAAAAGTGAGCTGAATTTTTCCATTTCATGTATTAATTAAGGCATTAGCCGTAGCTAAGAATAGGCGTCCTAGAATGATGGGAACATGGTTACTAGAATGGATGGAGGGATCCATGTCCCAAATGACAAAGTCAATCGAGAAGTATAAAGTGTCCACTTGGGCTATTACATCCTCAACAATTCCTCGAGGCACATTCACTGTGCGATCCGCTAATTGGAGAGTGATTTGTGTGGGCTTAAAATCACCCAACTCAAGTTGCTTATAAATGGAGTAGGGAGGTATATTAACACTCGCACCTAAGTCCAATAAGTCTCTCTTAATTCAACGTTCTCCAATAACACATGAGATCTGGGGTGCACCCGGATCTTTAAACTTAGGTGGAAGGTCGTTAAGTAGAACGGGGCTTAAATTATGTGCTAGGAAGACACTCTTCTTCACCTTTAGCCGTATTTTCATAGTCAAAAGATCTTTAACGACCTTGGCGTAGGTGGGAATTTATTGGATGGCATCAAGGAATGACAAATTTAGCTTTACTTGCTTAAGAACATCTAACACATCTGCACAGGAGGCTCCCTTTTGAGGTGGGGCCAACCCTTAAGGGAACGGAGTAGCGGAGGGCGGTTTCACAATAATTTAGGGTTTGTTAATTTCTTCCTTATCACTCTCCTTCAAGGGGTTATTTTGGCCTCTTTTTTTTCGGGCGAAACCTCCTTGTCTTTTGGCTTCTCGTGTGGGGGAGGTGATAAATTAATAACTCGCCAACTACGTAGAGTGGTGACAACTTGGCATTGCTCTTATTGATCGAAATATGTAGAGCTTAACATTAGCTTGACTTTGAGGAGGTCTTTGGCCTTAAGACTCAAATTTACCTTCTCTTAGACACTCAATGAATATTGCAACTTAGATAAGTTCGTATGCATCTCAGTAAACAGACGCTCAAACCTGGCATTGGTTGCATTTTGAGACTAAATAAATTGGGTTATGTTGTGATAAAGAGCCCTCCGCGGTGGGGTAATGTATGGGCCTTGAGGTGGATCTTGCATGTGCACTTGCATAGGCGAAGCTTGTTGGAATTGAGGAGGGTGGTGGTACGGCACATATGGATGAGAATTCAATGCAGCTTGTTGTTGCCCATAGCTAAAACCAGGATAATTTTTCCACGAATTCCCATGAGGGGCGTTAAAATTTCTCTTAAAATCTCTTATAGCTTCCACTTGCTCGGTATGCATAGCCTTGTAGGCAGGTATCATCGGGAATTCTTTCTTTGAATGGCCCGCCTCACAAATGGGTCACACCTTTTCTTTCATAGTACGGGTGGATCCGGTAGCTTCTCTCAGTCGTACCTCAAGTAGGTCTCCCATACTCTTCTCAAATTGATCAGGTTGTCGGTCTACCACAGTATCATGATTCAATTAATATATACCGGACGCATTGGAAGTATTGTCCACTTGTTGAGGTCAGTTTTGGGCATTAGGATGGAATGTGTCCCATTATTGAGTAGTCTCCACGACATACTTAAGACGAACCTCAGTGTCACTCGCATCTAATTCCCAAAACGGTATTTCACTCATTGTTTGAACTAGTTGTTTAGACGCTATAGAAAGCCCCTGATGGAAGAAAGAGATAAGGTGATATTTCTCAAATCCATGATGGGGGAAAGCGTTAACCAACTCTTGAAATCGTTCCTAACACTTGTCAAATGGCCCATTATCTCTTTGTAGAAAGGCTTGAATTTGAGCCTTGACAAAGTTAGTTTTATGTGGTGGAAATAACTTAGAAAGAAACATGGATTGCATATCCTTCCATGATGTGATCGAGTTCGGTGGTAAAGACCAAATCCAGCTCTTAACTTTATCCTTTAAGGGAAAAGAAAAAATCTTTAGGCGAACGACATCTTGCGTGAAGGCTTGATCACTGAAGGTTTCGCACGCCTCTTCGAACTCTCCGATATGGAGATATGGTTTCTACAAATCTATGCCGTGAAAAGTTGGAAGAATTTGTATCATCCCATTACGAAAGTGGAACTGACCATCAGTATACGGAAGTAAAATGCAACCAGGGGTGACAGTTCGCTCAGGAAAGAGGTGTTCTTTCATGGAACGATACGATGGGTGTAATACCCCGTACTTTTGACTATATTTATTTTGAGGATTAATTAATTAAATTGCGTATTAATTGGAAATTAATCCGGGTTATAAATACTAATGAGATGCGAATTGGTATTTGATTATGTGCATATATGATTATATATGTATTTGGTATTATAAAATTTGTCGTGGGATTTACATACGGCATTTTAGAAATTTTGTTGAGACGCGTGGGACCGCCGCGTCACGGTATAATATTTTTGATAATAAAAAGTGAATTTAAAATCTATAATCCGTATGGTCGTTTTGAGTGCGCCAACGCGTTCGGAAGGGTCAAGATAGTCAGAAAATACTAGCCGGGGGTATAGTTTGGGTCCCGGGGTATTTTTAGGCCATACCGGTAACTTAAAGGGTATTTTAGTAATTTGGTATTTTTGGGTAATTAAAAGTGACGAAAATTGAGAGTTGTAATCTGATAAGGAATTGACCCAACCAACCCTTATTAAACCAACAAGCTACGGAGGTTTATTAAATTAGGTTTTCATAAGTTCCCCCAAAGCAAACCCTAGCCACCATAGCTTTTTGGAGAAGAAAGCTTGGAGAAGGAGAGAGAGAGAGGAATTCTGCAGAAATTCTACACCGAATCTACACCAAACTCAGAGACAACCAAGGCAAGTGACTTTATTCCATTTAATTTCTGAGAATGTTTCCTCCATGTTAAAAAAATTCGGATTTATGGTTTGTTCTTGAAGAAAATATGAAAACCCATGTAGTTTAGATCATAGGAATTGAGAAATTGTGAAGAGAAATGCATGTAGTATGTTACGTAGATGATTTACCTTATAATAATTGTGATTTTAAGGAATTAAAACGAAATAAATTCTGGGATTTGATGATGATATAAACCTAGGGTTCATGTTCTAGAGAAATTGGGAAAAATGTAGAGATTTGTAAATTTGGTTGATGTTATGATGATTTAATCCTTGAAAACATGTTAGGAGATGATGTAAATATGTTTAGGATGAATTAGAGACCCTAAAACGTTATTTGGATGAACTTTGGAAGAGATTAGAATTGATAAAAATGGTGAAAAACGATTTTTGGAAAAATCTGGGCCGAAACTGGTGGCTCGTTAGAAGCAGCCCCCAGGTCGTTCGAACGAACTCGTTCGAACGAGCTTCTAACGAGTTGACCAGTCATTATTAACGAGTAGGGATTTTCGTTCGATATCTCGTTCGAACGAGATATCGTTAGAAGGGTCAGTTCGTTCGAACGAACTGGGATCTCGTTCGAACGAGACTTCTAACGACCTGACAGTCCAAACTCGTTCGAAGCCTCGTTCGAACGATACTTCTAACGAGTTGATAGTTTGATCCTTTTTGGACTGTTTTGACTTTTGGAGTTCCGTAAACTTGTTCGAGGTTATAGATAGCATTCCTTTGATGATATAGTGATAAACTTGGGACATCTGGGTATTTATGAGGAGGAATTATATACGAGAGTTGTATTACATGGACGGTTTGGGATGAGATGTGAGGGTCTATTACGACGTGAGAAATTATGGCGCGTATAATTACAAACCGGAATAGTACGAATTGTGATAATTATAGTTAGTACAAGAATGCGATATGTACTACGATTAAAATATGGTATTACTAAGATGTGTGTTTACTTAGTATTAGTATATGGATTGTGTGTATGACATACCTACCATACTTGCTATCACGGGAGGTTTGCGTTCGCTTAGGACCCTCTAATCCTTGTGTGCCTACGGGGGGGATATAGACTGGTACCTTGATGAACATAGGTCATAGAAAGACTTATTGTGATATTAATAAGTCCGCTGACCGTGGGAGCGTAGGTATGTGCGTGACCCACGTGATGGTGATTGTGTTCGCCTCCACTATTTGTGATTTGTGTTATCTGGACTATTCCTGAGAGATTCGGAATATGTGATCCTTATGTACGTGATGTACCGGGATTGATAGCAGAGTATGTGTGCACCATAGCTTAGATTGCGGGGTGCTTGTATCGTATATTTATGATGTGAATAATATACATTAAATTAATGGGAATCCTCATGTTAATGTTGTAAAAATATTACGGTATTATTTCGAGTTACATAATGAGTTAACTGATAGTTATATCAACGGTATATTTAGTAACTGAGTTCACGTTAAACCCCTATTTAATTACGAGCGTTATTATGTTAATGGAACTGAGTAATATGGGTAGAACCTTTGGCAGTCTAGCCAGTTATGTAGTCACTTAGCTAGTTGTATGGATAGATATAGATGGGTACTTGCGTTAGGAGTGCACAGTTAGACGAGGGGTGAGAATATAATGTGAGTGCACGTCCTAACATGTACTTTGCATTTAATGTTTTAAATGTTTTTAAAGCACTTGCAGGTTTTTAAAATATAACTCCACATTCGGGCTCTGACCCGTTTGCTTTTCAAATCTTTTTCTTTGTAAAACCATTTTAGGTGCCCAGCCACAAGGACACCAAGCATAGGTACTCATTCAGGTGACGAGCTGTAGCTGCTTGTGGAAGCTACAGGGATTTGCATGTAGACGCTTCTATCTCTTTGGACTCCAGAGTCACTATCTATCAGTTGTAGGGCATGTTGCCCATTTCTTTAGAGACACCTTTTACTTTTCAGTTTTCAGACTTTAGCATTTATTGTTTCAGTTTATTTATTTCAGTTATGGGATTGTAGTGAGGGGTTTCCTCCAGACTTTATTTACTCTATTGTGATGGTTATTCATTTTACTTCAACATGGTGAATGGTGTTATTTACTTCCTCATTATTCTTGTTGCATGTTAATCGGACTTAAATTAAAATTTGGCAACTTACTTTTTAAATACTAGGTGGTTAGTAATAATAAAATGTTTCGACAGTGATGCTATTAACTGAGCCAACTTGGCATTTTGAATTAATTTTATAAAGGAGTAGCTACCCGGTATTTAATTAGTCGGGGTGTCACAGGTGGTATCAGAGCATCAGGTTCTAGTGTCCTTTAGGATCTGTACGGCTATTATGTTTCCGCTACGTTTCTTTGATATAGAGCCCTATATTTTAGGACTGTTGTACTCTTTTTGTGTATGCTTCGTTCTTCAGCTATTTTAAGTTTATAAACCGTGAACTTATAAACTTTGTTCTTATTTCAGATGCCTCCACGACGTGCACGACGAGTTCCCAGGGATGCTACGCCCGAACCACAGCCCGCTCCAGTTCAGGGCATGTTGAACGCCGCTGAGGTTGCAGCTATAGTAGCCCAAGCGGTAAATGTCGCGATTGCCGTGATTCAGCAGGCACCACCACAGGCGCCGGTTGCCGCGCCAGTACAGGTTAATGCATTCCCGTCTGCTTGGGAGCGTGTACGTGACGCTTTTCAGAAAGCGCATTTGCCAGAGTTTGCAGGTAGCTCAGACGTGGTAGTCTCGAGCCAATGGAGGAAGGACATACAGAGGCATTTGAGGATGCATGAGTGCACTGACGTTCAGAAACATGTGCTAGCTACTTTCAAGCTAGTGGGATTTGCACTACAGTGGTGGGAGTCTATCACCACCGCGGAGGAGAGGGATACCCTCACGATTCAGGAGTTCTGGGTGCGGTTTGACCGCAAGTACTTTCCGTTCGCAGTTCATACAGAGATGAGGAGGAAACTGATGAGTTTGAAGCAGGAGGGCAAGACAGTGGCCGAGTATGAGGCCGAGTTTACTAACCTGTTGAATATCGTACCAGACGAGATTCCAACAGAGAAGAAGAAAATAGAGAAGTTCACCGATGGGTTGAATTGGAGGATCCGTCAACATCTGCTAGGGAACCTATCGTTGGCCACATATTCTGATGTGGTTAACGCTGCATTATTGCACTGTCAGGACCACCGTTTTCATATGGCCGAGGGCAAGCGGTCGGGGGAGTCTAGCCATCAAGGCAGGACTGGAGGACATAGTGCCAGCAGGGCACAATCGGGTCAGGGGCAGAGGCAGAATGAGCAGGGTACCCAGCAGGGGGATAATAAGAGGTTCCGGTCAGGGAACTACAGGCAGGGACAGGGAGGTTTCCATCAGGGCCAGCAGGGTCCAAACGGCCATCAGGGCCAGCAGGGACAGAATGGGCAGCAGTTTCATCAGGGCCAGCAGGGCCAAGGGAGGAATGGTAACGGCCACCAGGGCCGGGGACAGCAGGGGCAGAGGGGAGGGAACTTCCCGGGGAAGTGCTTTACTTGTGGCAAGACTGGCCATAAGAAGCAGGATTGTCCTGATAGGGGCAGGGCCCCACAACAGCAGCAGCAGGGTGCTCGCCAGGAGCCACAGAGACCTATATTTCTCGCCGCTCTTCCCGCACCGCCACAGATGGCAGCATTGCCACCCATTCCAGCAGTCCCAGCTCAGCAGGGGCAGTTACAGTATGGACGTGTCTACAACGTTCACCAGGCTGCAGTTCCACAGGCACCGCCCGCGATCGAGGGTACGTTTCCTATCCATGGCACTATGGGTCGGGTGTTATTTGATACGGGTGCTACACACTGTTTCATAGCTACACACTTCGCGAAAGCTTTAGGATTGTTAGCTACGGCAGAGAGCACAGTGACGTGTGTCGACTCACCATTAGGGAGTGGGTCACTTATTTTCTTTATATGCCGGGGAGTGGGGGTAGAGATCGGTGGTTTGGTATTGCCTGCAGACATGTTAGTGTTAGATATGCATGTTCACCATGTGATCATCGGTATGGATTGGCTCGTAGCATATAGGGCCATGATTGATTGCTTCAGCGGGAGCATTATTTTTGCCATTCCGGGGCAAGAGATGTTTATAGTGGCGATGCCTCGCCCAGAGGGAGGATCGACCGCTCATCTGTATTACATAGAGGAGGATACCTCTAAGGAGGTTGTTATTCCTTTAGATTCGATCCCGGTTGTCAGGGAGTATTCAGATGTGTTTCAGGAGATACCAGGCTTACCGCCCAGTCGGGAGATAGACTTCGTTATAGATTTGCTACCAGGTACGAGACCTATAGCACGTGCACCGTACCGTATGGCTCCAGCTGAGATGCGAGAGCTACGGGATCAGTTAGAGCAGCTGTTAGGGTAGGGCTTTATTCGCAGGAGTACCTCACCTTGGGGTGCTCCAGTTTTGTTTGTGAAGAAGAGGGATGGTTCACTGAGATTGTGCGTGGACTACCGAGAGTTGAATAAGGTCACGATATGGAATAAGTATCCGTTGCCTCGAATCGATGACTTATTCGACCAGTTGAGGGGAGCTTCTTTCTTCTCGAAGATTGACTTGAGGTCGGGATACCATCAGTTGCGTATCAGGGAGGAGGATGTCTCGAAGACTGCGTTCTTATCGAGATATGGTTCTTATGAATTTAGGGTTATGCCTTTCGGCTTGACCAACGCTCCAGCAGTGTTTATGGACTTGATGAACAGGGTGTTCAGAGATTTCCTAGATCAGTTTGTCATTGTCTTCATTGATGACATTCTGGTTTACTCTCAGACAGAGGAGGAGCACGCCGAGCATTTGAGGCAGGTTTTGCAGACACTTCGTCAGAACGAGTTGTATGCAAAATACGAGAAGTGCGGGTTTTGGCTGAAGGAAGTCCAGTTCTTGGGTCACATTATTTCCGACCAGGGAATATTAGTTGATCCAGGGAAGGTATCAGCGGTGAGGGAGTGGGGACAGCCCACGACACCAACAGAGATTCGTAGTTTCTTGGGTCTAGCAGGATACTACAGGAGGTTTATTCGGAGTTTCTCAGAGATAGCAGGTCCTTTGACACATCTTACTCGTAAGGGTGTGCCGTTCATTTGGAGTGATTCCTGTCAGTTGGCATTCGATGAATTGAAGGACAAGTTGACCTCAGCACCTGTGTTAGCATTGCCGAGACCGGGAGTTGAGTATTTGGTTTACACCGACGCGTCTTTGCAAGGGCTTGGAGGTGTATTGCAGCAGGAGAGACAGGCCATAGCTTATGCTTCCCGTAAGCTTAAGCCTCATGAGAAGAATTACCCCACGCATGATTTGGAGTTGGCAGCGGTAGTATTTGCCTTACGAATTTGGAGGCACTATCTTTTGGGGGAGAAGTTTCAGCTGTTCACAGACCACAAGTCACTACAGTATCTATTCACGCACAAGGAGTTGAATATGCGGCAGCGTAGGTGGCTTGAATTTGTGAAGGAATACCAGTTCGACATCCAGTACCACCCAGGTAAGGCTAACGTGGTAGCATACGCGTTGAGCCACAGGCCAACAGATGAGGTGGCAGAGGTGTGGAAAGCTAAGTGGAAGGAATTGGGACACCAGGATGCAGTGGCCCGATCTTTCATGTCTGTAATGACCGTTACACCGCAGATTATCACGAAGGTAGTACGGGCACAGGCTAATGACTCGTTCTGTCAGGAGCAGATAGTTCGATTACTAGCAGAGGGAGCCGAGTCCTATACCGTTAGCTCAGACGGGGGATTGCGCTTCAATGGGAGGTTGGTAGTTACGGAAGGGGAAGAATTACGACACGATGTTATGGCAGAGTCGCACGGCTCACGGTTTGCGGTACATCCCGGAGGGGACAAAATGTACCAAGACATGAGACGACAATATTGGTGGAGCGGTATGAAGAGAGATATCGCTGAGTTTGTCTCGAAATGCGCCACTTGTCAGCTCGTAAAAGTGGATCATCAGAGACCGGCAGGATTGCTACAGCCGTTGGAGGTTCCGGTGTGGATGTGGGAGAGCATATCCATGGATTTTGTCACGGGATTGCCTACGTCGCAGAGGGGTCACGACTCCGTTTGGGTAATTGTGGACAGGTTGTCCAAGGTCGCTCACTTTTTACCCGTAAGGACTGACTACACTACGGGACAGTATGCCCAGCTCTTCATTTCAGAGATTGTGAGACTTCACGGTGTGCCCCTAAATATCGTGTCTGACAGAGACAAGATATTTGTTTCGAGGTTTTGGGAGAGTTTCTAAGAGGCAATGGGCACGGAATTGCGGTTGAGTACGGCTTATCATCCGCAGACCGATGGGCAGACAGAGCGCACTAATCAGATGTTGGAGGACATGCTACGCATGTGCATTATTGACTTCGGGGGTGGATGGGAGCAGTACCTTCCACTGGTGGAGTTTGCTTACAACAACTCCTATCAGTTCACGATTGGCATGGCCCCGTTCGAGGCGTTGTACGGTAGGCCTTGTCGTTCCCCAGCATGTTGGTTGGAGGTGGGGGACAACAAACTGCTTGGGCCGGAAGTGATTCAGGATACTTCGGCAAGGATTGAGTTGATTCGGAGTCGCATTCGGGTAGCTCAAGACAGGAAGAAGAGTTATGCTGATGCGAAGAGGTTTTTCAGGGAATTCCAAGTGGGGGACCAGGTTTTGCTCAGGATATCTCCAATGAAGGGGATTATGCGATTCGGGAAGAAGGGGAAGTTGGCACCGAGGTATGTGGGGCCATTTCCTATTATTGAGCGAATCGAACCCGTTGCGTATATACTTGGACTACCGGAGCACTTGCATCGGATTCACGACGTGTTCCATATTTCCTCGCTGAGGAAATACCTTAGAGATGATTTGGCTCATTCTCATATTACTGTGGAGGACATCGATCTCCAGCCGGATAGCTCCTACGAGGAGGGGCCAATTGCTATTTTGGACCGAAGCGAGAGGAAACTGCGGTCAAAGATAGTCCCGTTAGTGCGTGTTCAGTGGCGACATCACAATGTCGAGGAGTCCACATGGGAGCGCGAGGATGAGATGCGCGAACGTTATCCAGAGCTATTTTTAGCAGGTACTTTCTAGTTTCGAATTTCGGGACGAAATTCAGTTATTAGGGGGGGAGTATGTAATACCCCGTACTTTTGACTATATTTATTTTGAGGATTAATTAATTAAAGCGTATTAATTGGAAATTAATCCGGGTTATAAATACTAATGATATGCGAATTGGTATTTGATTATGTGCATATATGATTATATATGTATTTGGTATTATAAAATTTGTCGTGGGATTTATATACGGCATTTTAGAAATTTTGTTGAGACGCGTGGGACCGTCGCGTCACGGTATAATATTTTTGATAATAAAAAGTGAATTTAAAATCTATAATCCGTATGGTCGTTTTGAGTGCGCCAACGCGTCCGGAAGGGTCAAGATAGTCAGAAAACACTAGCCGGGGGTATAGTTTGGGTCCCGGGGTATTTTTAGGCCATACCGGTAACTTAAAGGGTATTTTAGTAATTTGGTATTTTTGGGTAATTAAAAGTGACGAAAATTGAGAGTTGTAATCTGATAAGGAATTGACCCAACCAACCCTTATTAAACCAACAAGCTACGGAGGTTTATTAAATTAGGTTTTCATAAGTTCCCCCAAAGCAAACCCTGGCCACCATAGCTTTTTGGAGAAGAAAGCTTGGAGAAGGAGAGAGAGAGAGGAATTCTGCAGAAATTCTACACCGAATCTACACCAAACTCAGAGACAACCAAGGCAAGTGACTTTATTCCATTTAATTTCTGAGAATGTTTCCTCCATGTTAAAAAAATTCGGATTTATGGTTTGTTCTTGAAGAAAATATGAAAACCCATGTAGTTTAGATCATAGGAATTGAGAAATTGTGAAGAGAAATGCATGTAGTATGTTACGTAGATGATTTCCCTTATAATAATTGTGATTTTAAGGAATTAAAACGAAATAAATTATGGGATTTGATGATGATATAAACCTAGGGTTCATGTTCTAGAGAAATTGGGAAAAATGTAGAGATTTGTAAATTTGGTTGATGTTATGATGATTTAATCCTTGAAAACATGTTAGGAGATGATGTAAATATGTTTAGGATGAATTAGAGACCCTAAAACGTTATTTGGATGAACTTTGGAAGAGATTAGAATTGATAAAAATGGTGAAAAACGATTTTTGGAAAAATCTGGGTCGAAACTGGTGGCTCGTTAGAAGCAGCCCCCAGGTCGTTCGAACGAACTCGTTCGAACGAGCTTCTAACGAGTTGACCAGTCATTATTAAAGAGTAGGGATTTTCGTTCGATATCTCGTTCGAACGAGATATCGTTAGAAGGGTCAGTTCGTTCGAACGAACTGGGATCTCGTTCGAACGAGACTTCTAACGACCTGACAGTCCAAACTCGTTCGAAGCCTCGTTCGAACGATACTTCTAACGAGTTGATAGTTTGATCCTTTTTGGACTGTTTTGACTTTTGGAGTTCCGTAAACTTGTTCGAGGTTATAGATAGCATTCCTTTGATGATATAGTGATAAACTTGGGACATCTGGGTATTTATGAGGAGGAATTATATACGAGAGTTGTATTACATGGACGGTTTGGGATGAGATGTGAGGGTCTATTACGACGTGAGAAATTATGGCGCGTATAATTACAAACCGGAATAGTACGAATTGTGATAATTATAGTTAGTACAAGAATGCGATATGTACTACGATTAAAATATGGTATTACTAAGATGTGTGTTTACTTAGTATTAGTATATGGATTGTGTGTATGACATACCTACCATACTTGCTATCACGGGAGGTTTGCGTTCGCTTAGGACCCTCTAATCCTTGTGTGCCTACGGGGGGGATATAGACTGGTACCTTGATGAACATAGGTCATAGAAAGACTTATTGTGATATTAATAAGTCCGCTGACCGTGGGAGCGTAGGTATGTGCGTGACCCACGTGATGGTGACTGTGTTCGCCTCCACTATTTGTGATTTGTGTTATCTGGACTATTCCTGAGAGATTCGGAATATGTGATCCTTATGTACGTGATGTACCGGGATTGATAGCAGAGTATGTGTGCACCATAGCTTAGATTGCGGGGTGCTTGTATCGTATATTTATGATGTGAATAATATACATTAAATTAATGGGAATCCTCATGTTAATGTTGTAAAAATATTACGGTATTATTTCGAGTTACATAATGAGTTAACTGATAGTTATATCAACGGTATATTTAGTAACTGAGTTCACGTTAAACCCCTATTTAATTACGAGCGTTATTATGTTAATGGAACTGAGTAATATGGGTAGAACCTTTGGCAGTCTAGCCAGTTATGTAGTCACTTAGCTAGTTGTATGGATAGATATAGATGGGTACTTGCGTTAGGAGTGCACAGTTAGACGAGGGGTGAGAATATAATGTGAGTGCACGTCCTAACATGTACTTTGCATTTAATGTTTTAAATGTTTTTAAAGCACTTGCAGGTTTTTAAAATATAACTCCACATTCGGGCTCTGACCCGTTTGCTTTTCAAATCTTTTTCTTTGTAAAACCATTTTAGGTGCCCAGCCACAAGGACACCAAGCATAGGTACTCATTCAGGTGACGAGCTGTAGCTGCTTGTGGAAGCTACAGGGATTTGCATGTAGACGCTTCTATCTCTTTGGACTCCAGAGTCACTATCTATCAGTTGTAGGGCATGTTGCCCATTTCTTTAGAGACACCTTTTACTTTTCAGTTTTCAGACTTTAGCATTTATTGTTTCAGTTTATTTATTTCAGTTATGGGATTGTAGTGAGGGGTTTCCTCCAGACTTTATTTACTCTATTGTGATGGTTATTCATTTTACTTCAACATGGTGAATGGTGTTATTTACTTCCTCATTATTCTTGTTGCATGTTAATCAGACTTAAATTAAAATTTGGCAACTTACTTTTTAAATACTAGGTGGTTAGTAATAATAAAATGTTTCGACAATGATGCTATTAACTGAGCCAACTTGGCATTTTGAATTAATTTTATAAAGGAGTAGTTACCCGGTATTTAATTAGTCGGGGTGTCACAATGGGTTTCCCTTACCCGTACCGAAACTAATGATGTTTGATATGGCTCTCTCTTCAATGGACTCAGAATCCTCACTTAGTGTTCTAGACGTGTAACTCAGTGTGTGACTGGAGATGGAGTTTGGAGGGGTAGGTGGTGGAGCTCAGAATTGTGTAACGCGAGGGGTATGGAGGCTTTCAGAATTAGACTCAATGATGGGATTTTCGTGAATTCTTATTGGAGTATTCTGAGGATTTTGTTCTTGATTTTGCATGAAAGGGATTTTGAGAGATACTTTTTTTTAATTATTTTTTTTTTTTTAAATTCTCTAATCAAATTCGGGATTGAATCAAGTAACCTAAAGTCTTCCTAAACCCCCGGCAACGACTCCAAAAACTTGACGCGACCACAAATGTGTATCTAGTGTGAATGTTGATATAGGCTTAAGTGCAAGCCTGTCGCGTTAGTCATAAACCCAGTAAGTAGGGATCGTCTCCATAGGGAATTAGGATGAAGAATTGTAACAACACGAAATAGCTGACTAACCTTAAAATTGACTCTCGAAAAGAATGAAAAGGTGATTTAGATGAATTGGAACTATACTAACTAAATGTGAATGCAAATTTAACTACTAATTATACTAAGTGCAAAGGATCAAATCTACTGAATGAATTAACTATAAAGAAGGAAATATAGGTCGGGTTACAATCCCCCAAACCCTGATACATTTACCGTATAGAATGATAGATTTTGAATTAGAAATTTAATTGAACCTAGACTTTAGAAATCCTTTGCATTACATATATAATGATTCGGGTCAGCATCATATATAATCAAGGGCAAAAATAAAGCGGTTCTGAATAGCTAACACGTGAATCGCTTCCTTAAACACCCCGGTTACTTAGGGAAAACAAGGTTAAAAGGTCTACGACGGTTATGTGTACTACACAACACGATTCACTTAAAATTCAATTCAAACCCTATTTTCTACATGTGTAAATTGCATCGGGTTGGGTTCATGCACCCCAATCCTTAAAAACTTATCCGGACATGATTAAATTAAATGAAAACACAAGTTTTAAAGTGCAGAAATTAATGACTATTTGGGAAAATTAAGAAGAAAATTTTTGAATTAAGAACTGAAAACTAAGAACTACGAATTAAGCTAACTAACTAATAAATAAATTGAAAGAAAAATTTGAATGTTACTTGCAATGGAGAAATCTGGAAATAAACTTGAATCTTTAACTAATTGCAAAACTTCAAAACTAGGGTTCTTCTCTACAAGAGCCCTCAAAAACTAATAAAAATTTGAGCCTCCTAATGTGTGACAATAAGCTAAGATAAATACACTTAGGAAATTACAAGAGTTTGAACCAAATAAAACTCTAAATGATAAACGAAAAATCTGGGAAAATCTCAACTGAATCGGTCCGGTGGATCTTCTTCCGTTCGGTCCGATATCAAATCTTGTGCAGGGTAACTTCAAGGAAGTGAACCGATTCATTTTCTTCTGAAATCCGATCGGTCTGGTACTCATTTTTATTCAGGAACTTTCCAGACATCGGACCAGTTCGACTTCTTCTACACCCGGATCGATCTAGTAGCCAATTTCATTTAGGGCCTTTATTCTTTTCGGATCGGTTCATTTTTGTCTATGGCCGATTCGGTCCAGTGGTGAAATTTATTCAGGGATTTGCTTTCTTCTGGACCGGTTCACTACTTATCTTGACTAGTCCAGTCCAGATTTGAAATTCTTATTTCCTTCTTTTCTTTTGATTTTCTCTCATCTTTGAATCACTGTAACTTCTGATCTAAGGCTCAGTATGGGATGTCATTTCTTCCTACGCGATTGCAGATGCGGGATCTTAATTTTTCATGTTTGTCCCTCGTCCAAACTCCAGAAGTGAAATGACTATTTTACCCTCTGATTTTCCTTCCTTTCTTGATTTCTCGGCTTTGGATTCCTCTTCTCTTCACTTGCATTAAACACTTGTAAAAAAAATGAAAAATACACAAAACTCGAGACACTATGTGAGAATCGTCAGTAGCATATAAATGAGATAAATCAATATGAATTACATTATTCAAGGTTCTAAAAGATACTAGATTAAGGGGATAAATTCGAAATAATTTATTCCTAATCAGATGTATAGTGATGAATAAATAAATTTTATGATGTCAAGTAAATTAACTATAAGAGAGTTACAAGGTGAACATATTCAATAGAAAATACACAAGATAGATATATAAGTAAAGTTTGCATACTGCTTTTTGTACATAAGAAAAAGGTGTATAAAAATTAATCTTTAGACTAAAAGCAAATATAAGTATGAAACAATGGAAGGAAATTTAAATATTTTGAATATGATGTGGGAGTGATAAGCCTATTAAATTTTGATAATATATTAAATCATAATAAATATAAGTATATAGATATGAGACGTGTACAAGTACATAAGGCATTATTATTTTATTATGTCATCCCTTTACAAAAAGCAAAATTCTAATTCAATTAGTTGTGAATATTGCATCGCTAATGATTATCTTTTGGTAGTAGAAACTCAAATACAATTTCACCCCAAGCATAAAAAGTTATGACTCTCGATTCATATGCACACATCTTATACCACTCTAACACAGTTGTGGTATTAACACACCTCCCTTTCTTGGAAAAATGCAAAATATCATTTTCATATATGATAGAGAGTGGGATAAGATAGTTTTCATATTATGTATTTGATATGTAAATAAACACTCACCGACAACACTCTACAATTAAATAACCCTACATCGGGGATCATCGTCAAGTTATCTTTCATGGTTGTATATTTACGAAGAAGTTAAGTAATCTTTTGACACCATGATTTATAGAATTCTAAATATTCTACTATGGAGGGGCATTACCTTCATTAAGGCATAATACCTTAAGGGCGAGGGGGTCTACCACGAGTGGCCCCTTTG
Source organism: Sambucus nigra (assembly GCA_949130495.1). NCBI lineage: Eukaryota > Viridiplantae > Streptophyta > Magnoliopsida > Dipsacales > Adoxaceae > Sambucus > Sambucus nigra. The sequence goes on from OX422211.1 coordinate 312,439,938, forward strand.
CCAAGATCAATACAAGTAGTAGCTTATGGCGAGGGGCTCCACCACGAGTGGCCCCTCTGCCAATATCAATACCAAAAGTAGGTTATGGCCAGGGGGTCCAAGACGAGTGACCCCTCTATCACAATGAATATAAAGAATAGTTTATGCCGAGAGAGTTTACTTCGAGTGACCTCTCTACCAAAGTCAATACAAAGAATAACTTATGGCAATGAGGTCCAAGTTGAGTGACCCCTCTGCTAAGATAAACATAGAGATGAGGGGATCCACCCCCCAATGGTTCTCCCCACTGCCTAAAAAAGTATAACAAATAGAACTAGATTAGGGCGAGTGGACTCACCTCGAGTGACCCCTCTGCCCAAGAGTAACACAAAAAAGTGAATAACTAAGGACGAGGGGTTCCACCATGAGTAGCTCCTCTATCCAAGAATTATCGACTTTCTAAGTAACAAAGCACTAACTTTTACTTTCTTGTACAGGTAGCATAGCTTAGAAAGAATGGCTCAAGCATGCCAGTTGGGATCTCTTGGGAGTTTTGGTTTGGTGGCTGAGAGACAAGGTTTGTTGAGCAAGCTCAACCACTTGACACTATAAGATAGAGATAATACTAGTAGAGATACCCCTAAGAGTCACTCAATCACTTACATAGCCCATACTTAGCCAAGAGGCTGAACACAAGAAAAAACACTTTTACAAAATGGTTTTAGAGAGGGTGGACCTCAAGGAAACTCTCAAGTTTTACAAATTTTGTACAGAAAGTTATCGTTTGAAATGATATTTACCAAATCACATATTTTTTCACCATTAGGAGACATATTTTCGTTTTGATTTTAGTTTGCACCAGGTGTCGCCTGTCACAGGGGACATGTAGCTATAGAGAGATAGGGACAAAAGGTACATTACAAACCTTGTCCCTAAGGTTCGCTCTCATTTTTTGCACCCAAAAAGTGACAAGTCAGCCCTAGTATATACCTATAAATAAGACCCCTAGGCAAGGTCAAGTCATATTAGAAATTCAAATTACATAGTTATTCTGGCAAATTTATACCAGACTAGTATTCTCCCCCTGCTCTCCCTCTAAGTGTCAAAGTGCTTGCCACTTCACTCCCATCATTACATCCATTATTCTCAGGAGATCTCTTTCTCTCAGATATAATTATTACTTGTGAAGTTTGCTCATTCAAGAAGAAGGTCATAGCATTTACTCCCTTATTACCAGAAGAGGAAGGTTTTTTACTAGAGCTGCTCTTGAAACTTTGAAGACCTTAATGATAGAGTCCATTGGAGTGGATCACCCCTCACCCATTCCGGTTCTTCTTAGACCCCAGTTACACCACCGTCTTACATTTGGCGACTCCATTGGGGAGTTATCCTCATTGTTATGGACAAAGAAGGTTATAGTGTGCCAAAGTAACTATTTTTTTAAGATACTCTAGCTGGTAATGGAGTTCAGAGAAACCAAACCACATACGAAGAGGTGGTGGTGACAAGAGTGAAAGCACCTATACCTCATGTGGGGAGGGCCATCATGGCAGCAACTACGTCGTTGGCAGGTGTGAACATAATGAGTATGTCCTTTGAATCTTTGAAACAAAACAATGTTGATTTAACAAGCATAAGTCAATCTTATACAACACCGGTGGTGGCCCCTGCTGGAGGGGTAACCACAAAAGCATCAACAATTAAATAGGTGGCTTCGTCGCATAAGGCAGTAGCGAAGAAAGTGGTAACACCAGTGACTTAACCAATAGTGCAAACATTTGTACTGGAAGAGTCTCCTTCTAAGGGTGTCACTATGAAAGAGGTAAAGAAGCTTCTTTCCTCTCAGAGGAAAGCCCCTCATATGTATGAGGAGCTGCATAACCCTTATCCAGAAAGTATCAGTGAAAATCCATACTCAGAGGGGTATGTTCCTCTAAAGTTCATCAAGTTCAATGGAAAGGGAGAGAATCCTAGATAATATATAAAGAGGTTCGTAGAGTACTTACGCATGCATGGAAATAACAAATACTTGAAGTTAATAGAGTTTTAATAAACTCTCGCAGGGAAGGCATACACCTGGTACTCCCACCTTACATGTAACAGCATCCCAATATGGAAAAAGATGCACAGACAATTCCTCCAAAAAAATTCGTAGGAAAAGATGAGTTGATATTAAGGCACCTCACAAAGAGGTATATAAACTAGGCGAATAACTAGTGCAATGCATCAACTACTTTCGTGAGATTTCATTGAATCTTCATGAAGATGTGGCTGAATCAACATTGTTATAGATATGCATTGAGGGACTCCTAGAGTAGTATAAGATCCACTTGGTCAATGAGACCAGGGATAAGACGTTTAGAGTGTTCACTCGAGCAGTCAGCAATATTACAATGATCATCAAACCCAGACTGTCAAGTTTAAGGAAACAAGTGCCTCTAACCTAAGGAAAATCCCAGGTCTCTACAAAATAAGATGTTAACTACGTAGATGGGAACTCGAAAGGCAATAAGTGAGGCTCATTATTCAAAATAAATAGTCTAGGAAAAAGGAAGTTTAAGAACGATATTCCACTATCGTTGCTATGTAGCGTGGTGGAGGCCATGGACTGCTATTTCACTTTAGTGCGAGAGGGAGTAACGGGTCCTCCCCACTCTAACAGACAAGTCCCAACAACAACAGAGAAGATAGATGCCATGTATTGTGAGCTTAACCAAAGAGTGAAACATGATACTAAAGACGGCTTCTATTTATAAAAAATTATTGGCGAACAAATGGCCAATAGTATATTATAGATATTACCCATAAATGTTAATAAAAATACCCTCCCATCCCTACACTATGGCACCGCCAACATAGTAGTGGCATACGATGAAGAAGAAGCTTAAAACCTAAAGGAAGGGTGGAACAACGATAGGACATGTGAAGAAGTAAAGGGTTAAATAAGAAGATGAGAAAAATGAGGAGGTTGAGCAAGCAAACCCCTTAGGAGATATATTTGATGTAGTTCTTGCCATGGATGAAGGAAGAACATCTGAGGCAGAGTACGCATGTAATGCACAAATATATGAAGTGGAGTTAGATTCAAAGTGTGTCACTATATGAAGGAGCCCAAATTCAAGTGGTTTTTTGACCAAATTGGGGTGAAGAATGACACTTGTGTGGTCATCACAAAGAATATTTTAGAATCAATCCAGCAGTGAGGGGATCCCTCTCTTAATTAGCGCAGGCCCATAGGAAGATTGATCAAAAGATACACCTCAAAGGTGATATTCTCTGAGGCAAATAGGCAATTATCGTATTTTGATAATTATCCTCTCTACTTAGCATCCTTAATTAATGGGATTAGTTTTCCTAAAATGCTAATGGATGGAGGATAGTCCATTAATATCATGCCCATTACCACGTTGTATGATACGGGTATTTCTAAAGAAAATATAGTACCAGTGTCGTTGGTGATTTTGAGTTTTGACAGTTTTAGCATGCAGTCACTAGGCTATGTGAATGTGGGAATCAAGCTAGGTAATTTCACCTCCATATCAAGTTTCATATAATAGATGCCAATATTAGCTATTAGGTTTTGATAGGGCGGGTGTGGATTCCCACTCATAGAATAGTGCCCTCAACATATCATCAGTGCACTATGGCCAACATTGGCGATACTAAGATAGTGACAAAAGCTATAAAAAAACCATTTTTTTAAGAGGCCCATCTGGTGGACGCGGCATTCTACATCGAACTGGATGAAGAGAGAAGGAACTCAATAAGAAGGTTAAAGGGGATGCAGGTGATTAGAGTAGATGCTTAATCAAGAATGTATGTCCATGACTAATTGGGTTAATGAGTGATCCCATATGAATAAAAAGGTAAAGGAAAGAGGAAGTGTAAGGAAGTTGATGTACCACCTAACACATGTAAGAAAGTTGTGCTCTTAGATAGGAAAGTTATATACCGCTTATAACGGTCTATGAAGGAGGCATCCTGGGATGAGAGCATCGACCCAGCATCGAAATGCTTTGTAGTAGACGAGTCACACATCATTGAGCATGTGAAAGAACCTGAAGAAGCACCATAATGTATGAAAGCCGAGGGAACAATTCCAGTAGTAAAGGAAATAAACTTAGGATTGGAAGGGGGAAGCAAGACCCATTCTAATCTCCAAGGAGATAGATTCAAGACAGAGAGAAGAGATCGTTAGTTTGCTCAGGGAATTCACGGACGTGTTTGCATAGAAGTATACGTGAATGCTTGGGATAGACCGAGAGGCGAGTTCTCATAAATTGAACGTCCTTCCTAATGCCCTGCCAGTAAGGCAAGCCACTCGAACATACAAAGTGGAACTTGACCTAAAGATCAAATAATAAGTGGAAAATTTGTTAGCATAGGGGTTCATTGTGCCCATCCAACACCCAATATGGCTCTCCAATATTGTGCCAGCAGCTAAGAAGGATAATGCCAAATATAAATTTGTGTAGACTTTCGAGATCTGAACCGGCCCTAGTCAAAGATGAGTTTCCACAACCCAATATCGATAGCTTGGTGGATGCCACCGCACGCCAAAAAATATATAGTTTCATGGATGGGTATATGGGTTATAACCAGATTGGAATGGATCCGACTGATGCCGAAAAAATTATTTTTCGCACCCCATTAAGGAACTTCTATTATACTGTCATGCCCTTTAGGATAAATAACGTGGGTGCCACGTATCAGCGTATTATGATGGAAATATTTCATGATTTATTTTATGAAATATTGGAGTTCTACGCGGATGACCCGGTGGTGAAGTAAAACAAGGAGAGCGGGCATATCCAAGATATGAGGCTACAAAGATGTCGCTAGTATAAGATGAAGACGAATCCCTTAAAATGCGCTTTGGTGGTAACAAAGGGAAAATTCCTAGGCTTTGTAGTAAATCGACACGGAGTGCAAGTGGATGAATAAAAGAAGAATGAAATCCTAGTGATGCCACCGCTAAAGAGCCAGAGGCAGCTCAAGAGTTTCTTAAGGAAGGTTTCTTACCTAAGGAGATTTATACCAGCACTGGTGGAGGTGAGCCTCCCATTCTCTTCGCTGATGAAGGAAAAAGACAAATGGTTTGCGGAGATGCACAAAAGAAGGCTTTTGAGAAAATCAAAGAGATATTAACATCACCCTTCACTATGGTACCACCAGAAGGGATCGCACCGCTGCTGGACTTCGATGGAGAGGTCGATAGGAGACTAACTTGCCCAAAAAAGAGCAGGGGAAGAGAGACTAGTATACTATTTATCGCGTGTAATTTCGAGCACCGAATCTAGGTACACCAATATAGGAAAGCACTGCCTAGTTTTAGTACTTGTTTCCCAGAAGATGAGGTGCAACCTACTGGCCTTCACAGTAGATATCATCACCAAGTGCGATCTAATCAAGTACCTTATGGCATGAATGGCGTTGGTTGGAAGAGCGACGAGGTGGTTCCTGATCCCGCCTGAACACGATTTGAAATGCATGGCTCCAAAAGCTATCAACAGTTAAGTAGTAGCAGATCTGTCAGCTTACTTTCCAAGCTAGAATTTTGAGCCTCCCAGCAAAAAATTGCCAGGAGAGAACTTTCGAGTCTGTTTAAATGAAGAAATGGAAGAATGGAATATGGAGTTTGACGATTTTTGAACCCAAGTAATAGGTGGAGCGGGTAGTATTCTCACAAATAGTAAAGAAAAAGTCACCCTCTCTTTTAAGCATGATTTCAAGTGTTCAAATAATGAATCAGATTATGAGGCTCTCATCTTGGGCCTGTTAAAAGTGTTGAGGAGGGGGATCAAGGTGTTGTGCATTCGAGGGGACTCTAACTTAGTAGTGAAATAAGTCAGCGAAGAGTTTGCCCACAAGTATGCTAACTTAGCTCCATATCGATAAATAATTCAAAGACTGCTCAGTAAATTCTTAAAGGTGACAATTTAGAGGCACGTTCGAACAATGAATTCGTACCTAATGCATTAGCCACGATAATACAGAAGCTAGATATAGAAGTATAGGATGCCACCATCATGGTATGGCAAAGAACAATGCCAACCACAATAAAATCGTTATTTTCATGTGATGATCCGAATAATTGGAGGTGCCCAGTAGGTACACAGTTAGAAATTACAAAGGGAAAGATAAAGATATCTAAGCTAGCAAATTATCAACTGCTTCGGAGAACACTCTACTTCAAGTGCCCAGGAGGAATTTTATCAATATGTGAAGGAGAGGAAGAGGCTAAAGAAAAGTTATAAGTAATACACAAGAGGCATTGTGGGATACATATATTCCCTTTTACCATTGATTGCAGTCGAGGGGGATACTATTGGCCCACCATGAGCACGGTGGTCGCTCGTCTATAGTTGGGATGCTTAAAGTGCCAGACCCAATTCGATAAACCTGTCGAGTCCAACTTCGTGGAAGAGTTTAAAGATTGGAAGTAGCCTTACATATAATATGTGAAAGATGGAGAGCTACCAACAGAGAGGGCGGATGAGATCTATTTAAAGAAAAGAAAAACCCGCTTCTACCTGGTAGATGGAGAGCTTTACAGAAGAGGGTATAATAATAGACCGTTGAAGTGTCTGGCTAAGTGGGATATTTAAAAGGTGTTGAAGGATGCTCATGATCCTTCTCGTATAGAAGGAATTAAGTTATAGGATCGATTAATGATGCGAAGGTATCATTGGCCAACGATGGAGACTGATTTTATCCACAAAGTGAAGAGGTGCAAGGCGTGTCAATTGCATGGCAATATGCCGTATGCCCCTCAGTAAATATATAGAGCTTAGCATCCCTCTACCTATTTCACACTTAAGCGTTTAACCTAGTGGGTAAGATTAGACCAACCTCATTGTAAAGATTTTATCTTAATTGCAATGGAGTTGTACACCAAGTGGGCAGAAGCAATCCCCCTGAGGAGGGTGACTGCTCAGGTGGCAACCCAATTCATCAGGGAGTACATCATATGCAGGTTTGATATGCCAAAGGTGATCCTCACGAACAATAGGAAGAAGTTTATATGCAAAGAGATGGGGTTCCTGACCGATAAATACAAGATCGTGCATAACAACTCAACCATCTCATATACAAAAGGGAATGGCTAAGCAAAGGCCAGGAATAAGACACTGATTAACACCCTAAGAAAGATACTGGAAGACATGCCATGATTATGGGATAAAAAATTATTGATGGTATAATGCGCTTATAGAACGTCAACAAGAAAGCCAACGGGGTTCACTCCATTGTCACTAGTTTATGGGACTGAAATTATCCTACTGGTGGAGTTGGCGGTGACCTCATCTACCATATCCCCGATATGTATAGTTAAAAGCATTGGATGATCATAGAGATAAGGCCAATGAGAACTTATAAGTCTACACTCAATAGTTATCTAGGGCTTACGAAAATCTGGTTAAGCCTAAGGAGTTCAAAGTAGGAGACTTGATCTTATGACTATCCACTCACTATCTGCGGAGTATGTCAGCGTTTAAATTCAAGCCAAAATGGGAAGGACCATTTGTGGTACGAGGGATAGGCAAGTCAGGTTACTGCTCAATCTTCGAGCGTGAGAGTGAATTCCTCCGATCCATCAACTATAAGAGGTTAAAGAAGTATTATGCCTAGTTATTGTTAAGTTTAATATCTTTTGAAAGTTTAAACAGTTTTCTCTAGCGCATAAACATTTTTGTAAGGTGAATCCTAAACACAAAAACAATACAAACACTGACTATAGGGCAATAAATTGTATACCATTTTTTTTACCAATAATTGGTAATTTGTTCATGATTTATTTACCTGCATAGATTACCTCCAAATAATAATAATAAAAAGTTTTTATATTATTATTTTTTTCTATAGTTCTATAATTTAAGAACAAGTTCTAACTTACATCCTAGAGAATTACTTGCTTGATTGCGGAAGAATATGCATAAGGGTTACAGTTTAAAAGTTCCCGAGTAAAAAAGGGAACAGGGACATTGCAGACTAGGGGCAGTTTAATTAAAAAAATAGTTATTCTTTTTGCTTGTTTCCATTTTGATAGTTATCATTTGAATACTTGGGAAAGAGAAGGGGGTAACCCTCCTCTAAGTTGTTCCCCTAAAAATGTATATATGAGAAGTACCCCATAGTTAGAGGGCAACATTAAAATGATAACTTTCTCGATCATGTCCAATTACCCCTTAGAGTACGGGGCAGTTCAACGAACTAAGGCTCTCACATATTAGAGAGCAGTTCACGGTAAACAAATGCCAAGTAAAATAGAGGCAAAGAAAAAAAGAGAGAGAAAAATAGATGAAGACAAAATGATTATTTTCATTAGTATAAGATCATCCTTTACTCGTACAAGAAGAAATGAAAAGTATACAGTAGAAAGGAAATCTACATTTTAAAAAAATACTTCCACTAAATAAATAAAAAAAGATGTTCTCCCCTAAGCGTATGTTGGCCTAAGCTGGACATGACTCCTCAATGAAATGTTCCACCAACCTGTCCATCTTGACCTCATCCTCTGTATCCTGACCGAATCTGACCTCGGATCTGAGTGGTTTTAGCCTGGTGCAACTAAGCTCTAAAATGTATCGACACGTAAAGCCTCATCATCTTCCTGAAGGGGATACTTAAAAAGCGATGAACTGCAGCATCAAGCCAGTCCAGCTAAAAATGATAGACACTCTGAAGATCATAAACGACCTATAAAAATAGTGAAGTTTGCATGCTAGTTAAGTCAGCAGGAGGATTGGATAGAAAGTCGTGGATATGGATGGCGAGGGCCTTCAAGTTGAAGACGGTGAGGTTGTTAATGTTAAGAACACTCTAAGACGTGAATGTCTCAGGGTGATGCTCAAAGATCATCTCCATCACCTCATGCTCGTGGCTCCTCATGCTACAGCTCCTTTATGAAGGCTTCAGGAGCATCCAACTCAATATTGTTGGAAAATATTGTGTTTTTACATAAATTATTTTATGACCAAATTATTATATTGGTCAAAGTAGGACCAAGTACGTGCTCATTACGAGTCATGCGATATATTTATTTGTTTAAAACGGATAAATGATGAATAAGAAATTTGGTATCAAAGTGCCCCATTTATGTATGAAGTTTATTGGGAAATTTTATTTAATTTTCTGGGACGGATTTTTCTAACTGTCGCTAAAGGTTGTGATTGTTCGCTATATAGTGACTGTTTTTCAGAACCGTCCCTAAAGGTCGTGACTGTTCACCATAAGTTGTGACAGTTCATGAAAAACGTCCCTAAAGTGACTGTTTCCTAAAAGACATGTCTTTTCATGAAAAAAACACTTTGTTTTCTATAAATACAAGACTTGTCTTCATTTTTTTAGAGAGAGAAAAATGAGGAAAAATATTTTCTATACTTTCCATTCCCGATCGAGTCGGATAGAGTATCAAACATAATTGGTTCGTGGGACACGCACACTGAAGTGCTTCTTGCGTGTGTCGAGACCGTTTTATCCTGGGAGGGAAACGCTCATTGTTCATTGCCGTAAGCACCGTAGCGGGAGCGCATTTTGTCTTAAGGAGAGAGTGTCAAACACTTGACTCGGTCATCTTCTTCGTTTGTAAGTTTTCTAGTGGTATTAATTTATTGCATAAATATGATTTATTTCATATTTTAGATTTGATAAAACACAAAAGTATATATCTTATATAACAATCTTAAGACAAAAATTTTATTGATACTTTGTGTTGTGGTGTTTTATCATCTAAACTAATTCTAGAAATATTTGAAGTTTTTTTTTTTTTTTTTTCATGAAGTATCCGTTTTCTATTAAAACCCAATTTGTAGCATTTTGAAATAGTTCATTGTACAATTTTTGATTGGTTGGTTGTTTCTAAACATTTGGTTCTTTCTAAGGACTTTACTATTCAGAATGTAAATTGCTTTAATAATTCCTCTTACAATTTTGGAAAGACTATGAATACATGGCCAACCGGATACTTTTCTTTACTGGAAGAAACTTTTACCTATTGTTAATTTGTATGATGAACTTTGAAGTTTTCTATTTAATCATCGGAGCATGCATGGTCTACCCATTTTTAATGGAATGAAGTGCAACCTGTTGCATGCATTTCTTTATGGACCTCTAATCATGGATCTTGACGTCATGTTAAAATTTTGTAGTTAAAATCATTTGGAAACTAAAATCGTTCAAGTCAATTTTCTTATTGCGTCGTGAATTGATATGACTATCTCTTACTGTTGAATGTGTTCGTGATAGTAGTTTTTTGGTATAACAAAGTGTGGTGCTGTGTTGATGACTCTTATATTCCAAATTCATACCTGACACAGTAGGTTTCATGTACATATAAATATAAATGCTTAACGTGGCTATTAAAATGGTTCATATGTGATATCATTAAACTTGCAACCATTTCTTTTTTATATGTTTTGTGGCATGGTCCAAGAAGCATTTTGGGTCAAATTGATACAAATATTGCATGTGTTTAATATGTTGTGACATTTAAATATGTCAAAATTTGATCACACCTTTGGTGATGTATATGTTCACATGTCTCTTGTGAGACGCTATAAGTGACGTAAAGTGACAATAACATTTATAATGACGTAATGGTCACGTGTGTGGTCACATGCATATGTGCTAGTATAATTTTAGTAATAATTTCTTCTAATATTATATCGATTGCATGTTTCAGTTTCAATATTAGAAATTTGATTAAATATATTGATTATTTTGTATTGGCATTCTTTTGAATATCTAAAATTAAAAAGGTGCGTCCCGAATAAAGTGATTTTGAATACATTTATTCATGCAACTGAAATTATATTTGTCCAAATGTTCAAATGGACAATAAAAGTGTGTTTAAAGTATATTTAAATACACTATATATTGACATATAAGATCATATGCATAGCTTATGGAGTGTGATATAATATCTGAGCCATAATTTTTTTTCTCATTCGAATTAATAGTGATAATTTCACTTGGAAATAGTCAAAATTAAATACCAATTTTGGTGAGCTCTTACATCGAAAATAAATAAGTAAACAATGATGTGTTGCTACATGTGTAATGACATGTATGTATGTTATCACATGATAATCGAATGTCTGATTATGTGTTGAGATTTAGTCAAATATTTGATGATGTATTTATTCATATGTTTTAAGTGCACTTTATGCGAAGTAATGTGAAAATAATATATGTGATGATATTGAGGACGTAGCCATGTATGTGTGATAGTATTATTTTAGTGTCATTACATAATTTTTTGCATTATTCCATTAATGCAAATTTAGTGAAATATGGTGACACAATTAGTTATTCATTGATGTATTGTGCACTAAATTAAATTAGATTACATGAACGAAAATGTGATATATTTAGAAACATGATTTGAGTTGCATTCCTTGTAGAATGTCAATATTTAATTATTGTGATAATTTATGTAATCTTGATATTACATTTAAATTTTTTTTAATCTCCCGTGTCACGAAAAAGAGAAAAAGAAAATATAATGCATTGTCCATTATTGTTGGTATGTATGTTAAACATTACAATGCACGCATTATATCGACTCTTAGAGATATGAATATGCATTATTGTTTAAAAACGATGTGAACCAACATGTTGAAAATTTGAGAATATTAAATTCACGCATAATAAATTAAAAAGTCCTATAGGTTAGGAATTTATTATGTTTGCATAATTATTACAGCTGATGATATGTTGTGGCATCCGATGACCTAATGTCCTGTATTGAAAATTGAGGTGTGTAATGACATACTATTCTCACGTGTAGAAGTCTATTGGATATTTGTGGCATGATTGTATATCATTAACCATATATTTGAATAACATATTTATAATGCGACTTTTAATTTTAGGGGTGACCCTTTCACTCTCAATTTTGTGAGACACTTTCATCAAAATATCATTGGAACATGCTATGTTAAACATGATGTTTCATGAAGAATTACATTTTTATGTAATATTCAATTAATGTTAACATTGATGAAAATTAAATACAATTTGTATTGATATCGTGGTGCTCATTTTTTCCATGGCAAAAGACTTGAAAGAGTGGATATGATTACTTTCAATAGGTTACTCCTCTTCACTATATTGAATGTTATCAAATGCGATGAAGATTGCAAAAGATATGAGAATCTTTAGTTGATATAAAGTGCTACATTCCTTTCCGTAATATATAAATTCATTTTGGAAGAATCTTATACTTCCAATTAATGCGTTTGTTGAACGTATTCTTCAATGGAGAAAAATTAGTGTGGCGTGATTACAGATTTATTTATTGAATTTATGATTCAAAATTCAGAACCGAGCGGTTTGAAGACTGCTTTAAAGATGGTATATAATTAAATCATAAATCCATATAAATGATTAAGGGGTTCAGAACCGAGCGGTTTCACAACTGCTTTAAAGAAGGTAGAATCAAATTATGATCTCATTGGAGATTTAGGCATAATCTCAAGACACCACAACTAGTAAACTCAAAATTATGTGTGACACAACTTTAGTTTAATACTAAGAATCGTGACAGGTGAATTTGTAGGCCTATGGAACAATAAGGAATATACCATTAAATGTCGAAATCACTAAAGTAGAGAAACTTATCTCAACTAAATTTTATTTACAATGAAATGAATGTATACCTTCTAGATGGACATATGTGTTGGTCCAGATATACATTAATATCATTTCATTTTAAAGAAAAATAAAGCGTTTCGAGGTTGAGAATAAATGTATCAATTTTGTATAATTTCAAATTTATGTTTGAAATTGTGGGGGAAGTATTGTGTTTTCTATGAGTTATATTCTCAACACATTAATCCACCATAAAAATTTTATGGGAAAGGTTGAGAACCTTTGTATGAATTATGATAAATGTGGGGGTATTTATCTAAGGCGATAATTTCTATCCAAAAATAGAAACAGAGATGATTCCTATTGAAAATAGGATAAACACTACTGAAAATGTAGTATTTGATTGCATTTCTTATTGAAAATAAGATAAACACTACTGAAAGTGTAGTATTTGATTGCATAAGTACATTTAATGTACTAATAGTATTTCCAACGTGCATTTGTCTAAAGAAGTGTATACTTCATGGATTGAACGATAATTAATACTTAAGTACTTTGATTATATTCCAAGGTTGGAAATGATTAAGCATGTACACAATGGATCAAAGAGTCTAAAGTACAAATGAGTCGTTCAGTATCGTGACAAATGACATAAACATTAGGAAATTATGAATATATTTTAAACAATATATGACTTTATGTTCTTGCAATTGAAAATCATTGCTTGAAAAGGCATAAAGAAATTTGGCAAGTCACGACTTATTAGTCATGACATAAGACCATAAAGAAATCTTTCTTTGTTAGTGATAACATTAGGCCTAATAAAATCATTGCGGATCCGCTAACAAGAGAGTAAGATGCGTACATCAAGGGGAATGGGATTAAAGCCGGTTAAAACCTAAAAAGAATTGCCATAATGGAAACCAAACCTAAATGACTGGAGATCCCAAGAATTAGGTTCAACGGGACAACCTAATTATGTACGATTCAGTTAGCACTGAGAAGAAAATAAATTCTTCCTCCCATTCCTAGGATGAGTCAGTGCACTATCTGCCGCGTGTAATAGGATAAATTTTAGTTTAATGATTTCTATATCTTAAACATAAGGATCAAGTGGGGTATTAGCAGGATACTCTTTATAGAAATCACCTATGTGAGTGAGAAGGGGCCACTTCTATGAGAATAACCAACGGCTACATTGTTAAATTCTCTAACACACTCATGAAACCAGGAGGTGTCCAAGGCCAAAACGGACACAAAAGTGAGAACCAAGAATGTTCGAAGAAGGACTGTGTGAATTCTATTGTCTCGGTTTACACAAAAAGGTTGATCAATTCAAGACATCGCGTTCATTGATTGGCCAGTAAACCCGATAGTCTCTCACTAGGAAAGATTCAAGGCCAAAAGCTATCTTTACCGATGCATCTCTTTTTCACTGATACTCTGTCTAATTTGTCTTCATGTTCATTTGATTCTTCACCCAAATTTCATTCATGTGGGGGATTGTTGGAAAATATTGTGTTTTTACACAAATTATTTTATGACCAAATTATTATATTGGTCAAAGTAGGACCAAGTACGTGCTCATTACGAGTCATGCAATATATTTATTTGTTTAAAACGGATAAATGATGAATAAGAAATTTGGTATCAAAGTGCCCCATTTATGTATGAAGTTTATTGGGAAATTTTATTTAATTTTCTGGGACGGATTTTCCTAACTGTCGCTAAAGGTTGTGACTGTTCGCTATATAGTGACTGTTTTTCAGAACCGTCCCTAAAGGTCGTGACTGTTCACCATAAGTTGTGACAGTTCATGAAAAACGTTCATAAAGTGACTGTTTCCTAAAAGACATGTCTTTTCATGAAAAAAACACTTTGTTTTCTATAAATACAAGACTTGTATTCATTTTTTTAGAGAGAGAAAAATGAGGAAAAATATTTTCTATACTTTTCATTCCCGATCGAGTCGGATAGAGTATCAAACATAATTGGTTCGTGGGACACGCACACTGAAGTGCTTCTTGCGCGTGTCGAGACCGTTTTATCCTGGGAGGCAAACGCTCATTTTTCATTGCCGTAAGCACCGTAGCGGGAGCGCATTTTGTCTTAAGGAGAGAGTGTCAAACACTTGACTCGGTCATCTTCTTCGTTTGTAAGTTTTCTAGTGGTATTAATTTATTGCATAAATATGATTTATTTCATATTTTAGATTTGATAAAACACAAAAGTATATATCTTATATAACAATATCGCCATAGATAGTGTTACGAGACTCAAGCTTAAAAGGGAGGAAAGAGGAATCCTCGCCTGAACCACCAGCACCAACTGAGTGAGTGGCCTCAGAAGTTTGTCCCTCCTCGTCAGCTGCTTCAGCAGGCTCACTCACGGTAGGCTAAAAATAAGAAACATAGAAATGATAAGTCAAAAAAAGAAGGGCAAATAGGTGAGTGACTTTTCTAGAAAAAGAAGCAAGAAATAAAGTTTACCTCAAGGTTTAAAGGGGTAAGTATGCTGCCAGAAAAGTGAGAAGGTCCTGCAAGAGGCACAACGCCAGCCTGGCAAAGACAAAGCAAGTATGATATCAGTAAATGCTTTCTTCAGTAAAAGACTGTGAGGAAACAAGTAAAAATATATCAGGTATGAAAGTCCAATACCTGAGGAGTGCTCAGTAAAGCACTCACAGTCTGTTTCGCAAAACTAGGAACATCAACCTCGTTATCCTGGAAATAAGGAAATAGGGGTGTAATGGAAAGAAACTTGCACAATAAAAATAAGAACAAAAATGGGGAAAATAAAAAAGAGTGAGAGGTTTAACAGTATAATACCTCCCTCATAGCCATTTCCCCAAGTTGTCCCGCGGTCATGGGGACAGTCACGGCACTAACCTGTAAATGAGGAAACATGTAAGTGATAGTGAACACATGCACAAAAAAATTAAGTTAAAATGAAATAAGGCATTAAGTACATACCAAGGTAGTCTCTCCTGGGATGCTATCAAAATGTTTCATAGACACGAAAATAGATACTTCACTAACCTGAAAACAAAGAAATGGGAAAGTGTTAGCAAACACTTGCACAGGAAAAATAAGTCAGAAAGAAATAGCGTATAAAAATAATAAGTAGCAGGGAAGCCTCAGCTGCGATGCTAGCCTGGTGTTCCACAACCATGGGAACATACGTAATATCGACTTGAGAACAAAGATAAAGGTTCTGCAGGTAAATGAACCTCAGCTTCAAATAGGTCAAGAAAATAAATTTGTGCATAAATAAAAACAAAGAAGCACGTGTGTAACAAATAGATATGTGAAAGGAACCTGAGGTGTCACTCCCACGGAACTCATAAAAGGGCCCGCATATAATGGAACCTCATCTACACTTACCTGAAGGCAAGTAAAATAGAGAAGTGTTAGCAAAAGGATGAATCAAAAAAAGTGCCTCTTATGCAAAAAATATATAGTACTTGTGGGGTCACAACAGGAACACAGATAAAGAGGTCTCACTAGTACCAACCTGCGAATGAAGAAAAAAATAAGTGTTAGAAAATCACTTACATTATGAAGAAAGATTAATAGGCAAGTCTTAAAGCTATGTTTAAGTAGATACCGGGAGAGGCACTACGATGGTGCTTCCTCATGAACATGCAGTGGAAGAGGCCTCAACAACTGCAAGGGCCACTTGAGAAGCAGCCAAAGAAATGGTCGGTGATGTAGTGTCATGAATAAACTAAAATCTTAACACACAATAGCAAGTCATGAGAATAAAATTTTGAGGATAAGTAAAGAAAAATCTGTTGGAAAATTGGAACTTAAATGGGTATTATAAAGATGTCCAGATTTTTCTGGACAGATTTTTGAGCAACTTTGAGCTCAAATTTAGGTGGGACCCACACTACGAAAATTGTGGGACCATATACGAACGCGTTCATCTCCGCAAGGAGATTAACGTAGTACATTCATATGTCCAATTTCAATAAGTTATGAATGATAATTATGTCCCCAAAGTGACTCACAAAGCAATGAAAGTTAATGAATTGGGTGTGTTTTAACTCTTGTCCCAAATTGGAAGAGTAGTGGAATTTTGATGAGTTAATAACACCCCAAGTATGGACTAAGGCTTGGATGCCTTGGGGGTATCCCAACTCTTTGAAAGGGAGATGACCTAAGCTATGCACGGGTTGACTTTCGGTCAAAAGTTTGGGCCGAATTTATTTAACTTTCTGGGCTTTAATTATTAATTAATTACGAAATTAATTAGTTGGCAGTTATTGCCAACAGTCAACAGTTAATTTCGTTTAACTGATTAACTGTTTTGACAGTTAATTTCGGTTGACTGTTCCAACATTCAACACAAACGCTATAAATTAAACATTCCCCCTACAGAATTAACTACTGAAAAATTAAACTCTCCAAAATTCTGAAATTGCTACTGCATTATTTCCTCTGCCCAGAAAATTCTTTTCTTCATTTTCTGCATTGCATGTTCTTGGTTGTGTTGAGTACAAAACACAGAAATTGTGTTCGCTGGGATTAATCATTGCTGTGCTGCTTGATTAAATTCGAAAATCCGTTCTATCTTGGGAGGCAATTATTCATTAAACTCAAGCACGTTGGAGGAATAATTTTGTCTTAAGGAGACTGTTCAACAGGGCTCGGATTTCTTTCTAATTATTATTATTTCTACAAATTCTAGTAAGTATTTCATTTCTATAATTCTGTTTCTATTCTGTCATTGTTCATAATTATGTACAATTGTTATTTATAAATAGTAGACATAACAATCTTAAGACAAAATTATTAAAGTTCTACTGTTTTAGTGTACAGAATGTTTGTTTATTACATAAATTTTTTTTGTTAAAAATAAATTTGTTTTGACAGAATAAAATGGATTAATTTACTGCTTTATTGTAGAAATTAATAAAACAGTTTTGATATAGAAATTAATTTCTATACTGTTTTTATATTTTGTTTCAGAAAATAAAATTTTATTTGTGTATTCTTGTTAAAATCTGTTTATCTAATTTTTTTTTAATCTTATATTATAATTGTGTTTTGTACAGTATTCCTTTTATTATTAAAATTTAGTGTGACACAGATTTTATATTTAATTCTGTTTTGTACGGAATTCTGTTTATATTATACTTTAATTCTGAATTATTATTTGAATTCTTTTGGAATTCATTTATTGTGAATTATATTTGGAGGAAATTGGTGCACAGAATTTTGTATTCTGTTTTGATTAATTCATTATATATGAATTTTATCATTGATAAAAATTCTGTTTTTGTAACAGAAATGGAATCGCAAAGTACGAACACTACTCCTACGAAACTGATTGTCACCAACACAAGTGTGACTGCACCCGTATCTATGCCACACGGGGAGAAACCTGAAAAGTTCATTGGGGCTGACTTCAAACGTTGGCAAGGACAAATGTACTTCTATCTCACTACCTGCCAACTGGGCAGGTTTGTATATGAAGATTGCCCCTCTATTCAAGAGGGCGATGATGCTGAAAAGGTTGCTGCTGTCGATGCTTGGAAGCATTCGGACTACCTATGCCGAAATTATATTTTGGCCTACTTGGACAAGACTTTGTACCATGTCTATTGCACTATCAAAACTTCAAAGGAATTATGGAATTCTTTGGAAAAGAAGTATAAAACTGAAGATGCTGGGATGAAGAAATTTATCGTTGGGCGTTTTCTGGACTTCAAAATGGTTGATTCTAAATCTGTAATCTCGCAAGTGCAAGAATTCCAAGTGATCCTCCACGACATTCATGCTGAAGGAATGTCAATTAGTGAAACTTTCCAAGTTGCTGCAATTGTTGAAAAGTTGCCACCTTCTTGGACTTTGTTCAAAAACTATCTCAAGCACAAGCGTAAGGAGATGAACGTGGAGGAGTTGGTGGTCCGGCTAAGAATCGAAGAAGACAACCGTGAGTCTCAAAAGAAAAGTGGGAAGAATCCAATGGAAACAAAGGTCCATGTCGTTGAAGGTCCTAAAAAGAACAAACGAAAATATGATGGGGAAGGCACTTCCAAACATAACAAGAAAAAGTTCAAAGGCAAATGCTACAATTGTGGTAAACCGGGACACCGCTCAAGTGAGTGTCGTAAGCCTAAGAAGCAAAATAAAAATAACTCTCAAGCAAATGTGACTGAGGGTGAGCATATCACCAATGATTTGGCGGATATGAATCTTTCTGCCGTTGTCTCTGAATGTAACTTGGTTGGAAATACCAAGGAATGGTGGGTGGACACTGGAGCCACACGACACATTTGTGCAAACAAATGGATGTTCTCCACCTATAAGCCTTTGGAAAATGAGGAGAACCTTTTTATGGGAAATTCTTCCACTTCTAAGGTGGTGGGACAAGGAAAGATTGCTTTGAAAATGACTTCTGGAAAGGAACTTACTCTCAAAAATGTTCTTTACGTGCCTGATATCCGAAAGAATCTGATTTCGGGATCTCTCCTTACTAAGAATGGTTTCAAGCTTGTGTTTGTGTCGGATCGCTTTGTGTTGTCTAAAAATGACATGTATGTAGGAAAGGGCTACCTAAATGAGGGGCTCTTTAAACTGAATGTTCTTACTGTAACCCCTAAAACATCTGTTTCAATAAATGAAGTTGCTAGTTCTTCTTATTTGATTGAGTCATCTAATATTTGGCATGCTAGATTGGGACATGTTAATTTTGATACATTGCGTAGATTAATTAACTTGGAATTTTTGCCAAAATTCAATATTGATAAAAATCATAAATGTGAAATTTGTGTGGAATCTAAATTAGCTAGATTACCTTTTCATTCTATTGAAAGGATAACTGAACCTTTAGATTTAATTCACACCGATATTTGTGATTTAAAATTTGTTCAAACTAGAGGTGGGAAAAAGTATTTTATTACTTTTATTGACGATTGCACAAAATATTGCTATGTATATTTGTTACATAGTAAAGATGAGGCTATTAATGCATTTAAACAATATAAAAATGAAGTTGAGAATCAATTAAGCAAAACGATAAAGGCTATTAGAAGTGATAGAGGAGGTGAATATGAATATCCATTTGAGGAATTTTGTTCTGAAAATGGGATTATTCATCAAACAACCGCTCCTTATTCTCCTCAATCGAATGGTGTTGCTGAACGCAAAAACCGTACTTTGAAAGAAATGATGAACTCAATGTTATTAAGTTCAGGAGCTCCACAAAATTTGTGGGGGGAAGCCTTACTTTCTGCTAATTACATTCTCAATAAAGTACCTCACAAAAAGACTCACAAGACACCTTATGAATTATGGAAAGGTCGAAAACCTTCCTATAAATATTTACGAGTGTGGGGGTGCTTAGCTAAAGTGATGGTTCCTAAACCTAAAAAGGTAAGAATAGGGCCAAAAACCATGGATTGTGTATTCATCGGTTATGCTACTAATAGCAGTGCATATCGATTTCTAGTTTGTAAATCTGAGATTTCGGACATTCATGTAAATACGGTTATTGAATCGAGGGATGCTTCATTTTTTGAAAATGAATTCCCGTATAACATGACCCGAGAATCTGGTCCTTCTAAAAGGACAAATCAAGCTACTACAAGTGGTACTCATCAACCTATTGAATCAATAGAGTATGAACCAAGACGTAGTAAAAGAACAAAAACCTCGACTTCTTTCGGTCCGAATTTTCTAACATATTTGTTAGAAAATGAACCTCAATCGTATAAAGAAGCTATATCCTTACCCGATGCTTCCAATTGGAAAGAAACAATTAATAGTGAAATTGAATCCATATTACAAAATCATACATGGGAACTAGTGGATCTTCCACCAGGTTCAAAACCGTTAGGTTATAAATGGATCTTCAAAAAGAAATTGAAGGCCGATGGATCAATTGACAAATATAAAGCTAGACTTGTAGCTAAAGGCTATAGGCAAAAGGAAGGGTTGGATTACTTCGACACATATTCACCGGTAACAAGAATAACGTCCATTCGGATGTTAATAGCAATAGCTTCTATTAATGGATTTGAAATACATCAAATGGATGTAAAAACTGCATTCTTAAACGGTGAACTAGACGAGGAAATTTATATGGAGCAACCTGAAGGGTTCAAAGCTCCCGGACAAGAAGGAAAAGTATGTAAGCTTGTTAAATCACTATATGGATTAAAACAAGCACCTAAACAATGGCATGAAAAATTTGATAATGCAATGTTATCAAATGGTTTCAAAATCAACGAATGCGATAAATGTGTTTACTTTAAATACATTCAAAATGGATATGTCATTGTATGCCTCTATGTTGATGATATGCTTATCATGGGTAGTAACTTGGAAATTGTCAAAACTACAAAACAAATGTTGAATAGTAGATTTGACATGAAAGATATGGGAATCGCCGATGTTATATTAGGAATTAAAATTTCTAGAACATCGGATGGACTTATATTATCTCAATCTCATTACATTGAGAAAGTACTTGAAAAATTCAAGAAGTATGATATTAGTCCTACCAAGACACCTGTAGATGTAAATTTACATCTAGCAAGAAATAATGGTGAAATCATATCTCAACTAGAATATTCTCGTATTATCGGCAGTTTAATGTATATCATGAACTGTACGCGACCTGACATAGCATACTCAATAAGTAAGCTAAGTCGATTTACGAGTAATCCAGGAAGAGATCACTGGAAAGCAATTTTGAGAGTTTTGGGCTATTTAAAATATACTCAAAACTATGGATTGCATTACTCAAAATATCCAGTTGTTCTTGAAGGACATTGCGATGCAAATTGGATATCTGATACAAAAGACTCTAAGTCTACGAGTGGGTATGTGTTTACCCTCGGAGGTGCAGCCGTATCTTGGAAATCCTCAAAACAAACGTGCATTGCTAGATCGACAATGGAATCTGAATTCATTGCACTAGACAAAGCTGGAGAAGAAGCTGAATGGCTTCGAAATTTCTTAGAGGATGTTCCAAATTGGTCTAAACCTGTGCCCGCAATATGTATACATTGCGATAGCCAATCAGCGATTGGAAGGGCACAAAATCACATGTATAACGGAAAGTCACGACATATTCGTCGTAGACACAATACCGTTAGACAACTTCTCTCAAACGGAATTATCACAATTGACTATGTAAAGTCAAAAGATAATATATCGGATCCACTAACGAAAGGTTTAAACCGAGAGCAAGTTGAAAGATCATCGAGAGGAATGGGTCTAAAGCCTATAAATAAATAAGAATCAATATAGTGGCAACCCAACCTAGCTGACTGGAGATCCCAAGATCTAGGTTCAATGGGCAAACCGAACTACATTGTATTTAGTAAGCACTGGAGGATATTTAATCCTATCCATTCCAAAGATGAGACAGTGCATATCTGCCGCGAAATTAGGATAAGTTATGCTTTTAATGACATCTATATCTTAGTACGTCTAAGTGGGGTATTGCAGAACACTCTTTATGGAAGTCACCTACGTGAGTAAGAAAGGGGCCACTTCTATGAGAATAATGAAAGGCATATTCTCTAAAATATTTGCGGAACCAAGTGGTGTTCACGGCCAAAATGAACACAAACGTGAGAACCAACTGTGTTGAAGAATTATTGCGTGAATACTGTTGTCTAGGTTTACAAAAACGGTTGAAGTCTACTGATTAACCAAGTAAATCCGATAGTATATCACTAAGGAAAGTTCAAGGCCACTAGGCTACTTCTCCCGATGCAATAAGTCTTCAGTTTTACTCAACTTGTGTCTGCATCTGCATAAGCATCTGTTTTGTTTTATTTATAGCGATATATCATTCATGTGGGGGATTGTTGGAAAATTGGAACTTAAATGGGTATTATAAAGATGTCCAGATTTTTATGGACAGATTTTTGAGCAACTTTGAGCTCAAATTTATGTGGGACCCACACTACGAAAATTGTGGGACCATATACGAACGCGTTCATCTCCGCAAGGAGATTAACGTAGTACATTCATATGTCCAATTTCAATAAGTTATGAATGATAATTATGTCCCCAAAGTGACTCACAAAGCAATGAAAGTTAATGAATTGGGTGTGTTTTAACTCTTGTCCCACAATGGAAGAGTAGTGGAATTTTGATGAGTTAATAACACCCCAAGTATGGACTAAGGCTTGGATGCCTTGGGGGTATCCCAACTCTTTGAAGGGGAGATGACCTAAGCTATGCACGGGTTGACTTTCGGTCAAAAGTCCACACGCGCGCGCGCGCACGTCCGTCCGGCCGGCCCGGCTCGGCTAGGCTCGGTTCGGGCTTGGGCTTGGGCTTGGGCTTATAAAAATCTCCTACATTTTTGGGCCGAATTTATTTAACTTTCTGGGCTTTAATTATTAATTAATTACGAAATTAATTAATTAGTTGGCAGTTATTGCCAACAGTCAACAGTTAATTTCGTTTAACTGATTAACTGTTTTGACAGTTAATTTCGGTTGACTGTTCCAACAGTCAACACAAAAGCTATAAATTAAACATTCCCCCTACAGAATTAACTACTGAAAAATTAAACTCTCCAAAATTCCGAAATTGCTACTGCATTATTTCCTCTGCCCAGAAAATTCTTTTCTTCATTTTCTGCATTGCATGTTCTTGGTTGTGTTGAGTACAAAACACAGAAATTGTGTTCGCTGGGATTAATCATTGCTGTGCTGCTTGATTAAATTCGAAAATCCGTTCTATCTTGGGAGGCAATTATTCATTAAACTCAAGCACGTTGGAGGAATAATTTTGTCTTAAGGAGACTGTTCAACAGGGCTCGAATTTCTTTCTAATTATTATTATTTCTACAAATTCTAGTAAGTATTTCATTTCTATAATTCTGTTTCTATTCTGTCATTGTTCATAATTATGTACAATTGTTATTTATAAATAGTAGACATAACAAAATCCAGAATGGAAGATTCTAAAGTACCTGGTCCTCTAAGAGGGAGGAACGTTGAAAAATAACCACTAGAGTAGTTGATGCAACAGTGGTATCCTATTCATTAACAAGTATATTAGAAGTGAACACAGTCAAAGAGAGAATGATGCCAATAGAGTGGTTAATACCTAAGATGATTCCATAGCCTGAGAAACAGGCCCACTCGAAGCAATGGTGAAAATCGGTTGCGTAGAAAGGGGATGAATCTGGGGCCGGTTATCCATAAGCACGCAGACTAGGGGTATATATATTATCCTAGTGGTTTATATCCTTGGAATAACAACCCTAGTGGTCAAAGCTACACCTCCGGTAGAAGAGGAGCCAAGTGAAAGGGAACCCTGTAAAAGAAAAGGACAGCTGTAATAAAGACAACATAAATTTAGCCATGCATGTGAATTTAGGCAAAGAAAATGTTGGAAGTAAGAAAATACCAAGAATACCTCTAGACATGAAGTAGTAGATCCAGCTGCAGAGGCACCTACCGCAGAAGAAGTAAGAAGTAAGAAGTGGAACAGTGCGGCTAGGTGAAATAGTCCTCCGTAAGTATATAAAGGCAATGAAAACAGAATCAATTTAAGAGGCGCAAATCAAAAGATTTAGAAATATCATCTATTACCTGAACAAAACGAGAAGACACTTAACAAGCCCTCGTAATGGTGGGATACACAGAAGAAAGATCTAGATTTAATGGAAGCAAGTCATGTCAGTATAGAATTGTAAAAGTAAAGAAACAAAGACAGTTGATAAAATTAATAAGACAAACCTCTCTAGCCAGACCAGAGAAGAAAAGACCAATCACTCATCCCAGCAGAAGGAACATGTGTAGTGTCACAAGACTTAAAGTTGTAACACCCCATGAATTTAAATTGGTATAATTTAAATTAATTCGAAAATTCGAGAAAAATACAATTTTGGAGTTTATTAATTTTTAGTAATTTAAAATGTTGAGTTTTAATATTGAAAATTAGAATTTTAATCAAAATTAAAATCGGAGTTAAATTGGAATTTAAAATTGGGATTTATTTACTTATATATAAAACTAGGCGAACTGGGCAACTCAGCGTGGCGGAAGGGTTGGGGGTTAATTAGAGCTCTATCAACACTTAAACTCTTAATCCCTATATATTAAAACCAACTCGGGAATTAGGACTTTTAATACACTTTTTTTCACGAACACTTCTCCAAAATATTTCCCTTTCATGAAGAAACACTAGCCCCAATTTTAATCCAGTGTTAAGCCCAAATTTTGAAGGCTAAATTAGTGTTTTATCAAGATCGTGCAAGAACACAACTTTGTTAATTTTTCTTGAGGAACATAATCATCCCAACAAATTTTTCATCCAACTTTTATCAGGCATGGATACTCTATTCTCTTTCTTTAGTATTATGCGATTTAAGTGTCACCTAAACAATTAATCACACGTTTTCTTAAAACAAATTAGCAACTTTAATTAGAAAAAGTGAGAACTAATTTGGTACTATTTTGATGAAAAGTTTTAACATGAAATAAGACATGAAACCCTTGGGTGCGTAAGATAGAGTATTGAGTTTTGATTAATAGGTGTGTAGGATCGCATGTAGAATTTTATATGCGTTATTTAAATGAAAAAGGGGGGCGTACACACTCGAATAATTGTGTAGTTAATAAAAGTGGGTTATTATTACGCATTTCATAAACTTGCATGTTGATTAATCTAAAATTATTAGACGGACATAAATTGTGTTAAGAACGACGATGATGTTATTAATTAAAGGAATGCCTGGTAGTACCAGTCTAATTCATAGCCACAAAATTAGAGCTTTTACTAAGAGATGAGTGAAGCTTTTGCATCATCTCCTCCTCGAGGGCATCCTCGTAGCCATCAGTAAATATGTGATCTCCCAAGTAAGGCAAGGTAAGCAACTTACAAATATCCTCCAAGTTTATAGTGAATTCACCCCCCCCCCCCAGTTACAAACATGTGTGAATCTATGCTCCAGCGAGAGGTTAATGTAATACCCCGTAATTTAAATGATTTTTAAAATGGGTTATATTTTAAATTAATGGATTAATTGGATCTTATTATAAATTAATTCATTTGGGTTTTATCCGAACTGTGGATATTAAAACGGATGATTCTGAATATTACTTAAAGATATTTAGGTAATATATGAATGTGATGTCATTGATATGACGGTATGATATAAATTCGGTAATTTGAATTTTTAGTCAGACGCGGTATGGAACGTGTCGGGACTAATTTATTAAATTAAAAAGGAAATTTATTTTCTATCGACCTTATAGTCATTTCGACTGCGTCGTTGCGTCCAGAAGGTTCGAAATAGTAAAAAAAGTCTATTTGGATGTTAATTTTGAGTCTCGGATCATTTGGAAATGAAAAGACAACCCAAAAGGGCATTTTGGTTATTTTTACAAGGGGATGAATAGTGATTTCGGGTTTTGTCTTATTATAAGTATTCGGAGATTAGTGTATGTAGGTTCATTTCATCTCCTCTACACAAAATAAAGAAGTCATCTTCTTAGAGAGAGTGAAAGGTTGCTTGGGAAGAGAAAAGTTTGCTTGGAAAGGAGGAGAACTAAAGACCAAAGGTCACCACCACCGAAAGTGGCCGGAAAAAGGGAGAACCACCTATGTTATTCAACCCCAAAGGATCAGATCTTCATTAAAGGCAAGTGTTTGATATTTGCAATTTAAGTTCGTATATTGTCCATGTTAGGATAGTTATAAAAAGAGATGATTTTCATGCTTGGAAGATGAAAGGATATGTTAATGGATTTTTGGAATCTAAAAATATATAGGAATTAAACTCATGTTGTAGGTAGTTAGTAATCCAAGAAATATTCATCAATCTATGGAAGAAATTCTGAAAATTATTTTGTGTTCTTGAAGATAATATGTTGATAATTTTCTGGAAAAAGAGGCAAAAACGAGTGGAATGAGAAGAGTCAATTTGGAATGTTTAGATCTTCTTTTTGAGTGCATTTGGATGAGATTTAAGAAAAACTCAAAACACATACCTGACTCAATTTTTCGTGTAGAATCCAAATCTGAAGTCGGATTGATGATTCGAATAATTTTTGGATCTGATTTTTCTGAGTATTTAAAATATGAGAATTCATGATGTTGTTTCTTTTTAATGTTGGTTCTTATCCCAAAACTTTCGTGGATATTTGGTGATTATTAATTGGATATTATGGGACTTAGAAAATATCAGTAGACCCTTGATAAGATTTGAATTAATTTTATGGGGATTTAAATTGATTAGAATGATGATAATTAAGTAAAGACATTTCGGTTGCTAGATTCATGTGTTGGATTCTAATCTGTTTGTATGAGGATTAAGGATAGTTCATGTAGGGGAGATTTAATATAACACCTGGGTAGCCTTAGGATTACAATATGAACATCAAGGACTGAGTTTAAGCTCATTATTGATTGTGCAAGGACTAAGTGTAATACGAGCGCTTAGCAGTATGACTCCTGGATAGAGATGGGAGTTTAGAACACATTTGGTTGAAAGAGGGTATGAGGTTATCCCAATCACGTATTTAAAGTTGACGAACCTCCTCGATCGACAAAGTTAAGTAGTAGTGTATTGGAGGGGTTCCTTGTTTAGATTTCGCTTTGCGAGACGCTCCGCGCATGAACCTTAACGACGTCGGGAGTGGAGAGATATTATAAGATGCGAGGATAATTAAATTATGAAGTAAAGATATGATATTTTAATACGTGGAATTTAAAAGAGATATAATGCTACGTATGGGAATTATCTTAGGGTAGTGATATTACCTTATTGATATTATACTATAGGTATGATAATGCATATTTGATTGATTGATGATTTATGTGTATGACATACCTAGCTTACTTGCTATCGGTGGGAGGTTTACGCGTGAGGACAGTCATATCCTGATGAATCCAAGGGATCTTTGATTTATCGCTCGAGAACATAGGTCTATGAAAGACTTATCGGGGAGTTGATAAGTCCGCTGACTGTGGGTACGTAGGTATGTGCGTGACCCATGGATACGAGAACTATGTTCGCCTCCTATGTTTGTCTTGTTGTTTATGGTTCGAGGAATCCTTACCGAACCTTTTGTCCCCTTTTCGACGACCAGCGATATTGGGACATGATAGCAGAGTAATGCATTGCACCGCAGCTGTGACTCGGGCTGCCGTATTATATATGAATATATATATATATATATATATATATATATATATATATATATATATATATATAATGAAT
Source organism: Sambucus nigra (assembly GCA_949130495.1). Taxonomy (NCBI): domain Eukaryota; kingdom Viridiplantae; phylum Streptophyta; class Magnoliopsida; order Dipsacales; family Adoxaceae; genus Sambucus; species Sambucus nigra. The sequence continues at coordinate 312,467,715 of OX422211.1, forward strand.
TGAATGATTGAATGGTTATATTGTGGTTAAGTCATCTACTGTGTGATAATTGTAGACAAAGGCGAATTGAGAAAAGAATGGATTTAAGTTAATGAATGTTTATTCTTATAGAATTGAAAAGCTTAATTCATATTAATGAGAAATGATTCATGTTAATGAGCAACGATTCATATAAATGAAAAATGTATAAGAATGAATATATAACGTATGGTATGGGACATACGGAGTTATGATATGGGAATGGAATTATATTATGGAATTGTTAAAGAGGAACCATTAACTAAGAGGTTAATAGGAAACGTTAAGTGTGCACTCTAGTTGAGAGGTGAGAATAACAAGTGAGAGTTGGATCTAACATGTACATAATAAATACTTTATTGCACTTGTTAAATACTTGTTGTTTTAAAAATCATTTTCACAATCGGGCTCTGACTCGTTTCCTTGCATATTTTCTTTTCTATTGTATCTTCTATATCAGGTGTCCAGCAACAGGGACGCCAACCTTAGTTGATTGTGACGAGCTATGGAGCCATGGAGTTTTGCTTAAACACCTATCATTTTTTGTATTCACAGTATTCTTAGTTAGGGCATGCCGCCCAAAGGATTCAGTTATCTATTTTCTATTGGGATCAAATACTATTGTATTCGGGTCTTTTTAATACATTTAATATTGTTGTGATTACTGTAATGGATTAATATTATTTGGGAATGTTTATTCCAATTGCATTTAAATTCTTTTGTGTTATCTACTTGGTTATCAGTGTTGTAGAATAAAATGTGTTGTGTTATTCTTAAACTGGAAATGGATTTTGTTAAATTAAAATTTGGAAATTTTTTAACACCAGCTTAATTGGGTATTGGGTGAGTTGTAAATGTTTTCGACTGTGATGCTAAGAATGAGCCAACTGTATATTCTGTTTTAATTTGGTATGAGATTGGCCACCCGGTATTTAATTAGGCGGGGTGTTACAGGTGGTATCAGAGCATCAGGTTCTAGTGTCCTTTAGGGTCTGTACGGCTTACTGTGTTTTCAGCTTAGCGTTCTTTGATGTAGAGCCTTATGTTTAGGATTGTTGATTTCTTTGGTAAGATTCCGTATATATTATTGAATCTTATTTGCGTTCGGACGAGTTCGTACAAGAAGTATGGCAGATGAGGGCCACTGGATTGATAGCGGAGATCGTACTTAGGAGGTTATGAAGTATGTTCGAGTATGATGGCCATAGTCGAGGTCACCCCTATTATGGAAAAATTGAGGAGAGTCATCAGTAGAAGTTCTTGAAATGCGGGAATTTGGTGTGTTACCTAGCGAAGGCAATATATTCAAAGGCTTGGGCAAATAGTGGAGTGTGGTTAACTAGAACTGGAAAATTTGGGTAAAATTTTTCTTGACTCATCGGAGCAAAGTTATAATATTGGGATTCAACAACCATCACCCGCAAATGAGGGTATGTTTCCTATCTAAGGAATTATGAGGCTTATTGATTTTTGTAGCAATTAATATTGTGTGGGCAAAAAGGGTTGCTAAACTTAGCCTATAGCATCGTTATTTACGTAGACTCAGTGAGGGGTGTGGGACACCTATATATTGCATGTTATCACGTGGGTTTGATTTTTATCATGGGATTACTTACTTTGGGCATGTCCGAGCATGATGTGACTATCGGCATGCGTTGACTTGTGGTATACGAGAGCGTATGTACTACTATTAACCAGCATCTTGTCTTCTAGAGAAGAGTAGATGAGTAGACTCTATTTGAAATCAATAATAAAAAATAAAAACTATTTTTTTTTAAATCGATAAACTTGATATTTTTTTCGATAAACCAAATTTTTATATACTATTGACTAAGGACCTTAGGAGTTTCGATGACCGACTACTTTAGGAAGTAGTGTATTGGGGTGGTTCCTTGTTTGGATTTCACTTGCGAGACACCCCACGCATGAAACTAATAACCGTTGGGAGTCGAAATAAGATAGGTCTTTAGGATATGAGTTTATAACCTTTGCTATTATAATGAAAGCGGTATAAGAGGGTGTATGGGCGCCCTGGTTGATTGGATTGTAGTAGTTTTCATAGTTGGGAAAAAAACAGTAAGTAGTTGGAACTTCAGAATTTATTTGTTCAATACGAGAGGATCATTTATTTTTCCCAAAGTTTATCACGAGGATGGTATAGGGAAGGTTGGGTAAAGTTTGTATTCGATTCAGTTGGAACTATCTGGTGAGGCTTGGCGTATAACATCGATAGGGATTTTCGTTAATGTACTGTATGGGCGGTACTACTTAGATTTCTTGCGATGTGAGATTTATACTTGGAGTTGACCTTAACAGTATGGTTCATTTTTCTGAATTTCGGGACGAAATTCTGTTATAAGGGGAGAAGTATGTAATACCCCGTAATTTTAATGATTTTTAAAATGGGTTATATTTTAAATTAATTGATTAATTGGATCTTATTATAAATTAATTCATTTGGATTTTATCCGAATTGTGGATATTAAAATGGATGATTCTGAATATTACTTAAAGATATTTAGGTAATATATGAATTTGATGTCATTGATATGACGGTATGATATAAATTCGGCAATTTGAATTTTTAGTCAGACGCGGTATGGGACGTGTCGGGACTAATTTATTAAATTAAAAAGGAAATTTATTTTCTATCAACCTTATAGTCATTTCGACTGCTTCGTTGCGTCCGAAAGGTTCGAAATAGTTAGAAAAGTCTATTTGGATGTTAATTTTGAGTCTCGGGTCATTTGGAAATGAAAAGACAACCCAAAAGGGCATTTTGGTTATTTTTACAAGAGGGATGAATAGTGATTTCGGGTTTTGTCTTATTATAAGTATTTGGAGATTAGTGTATGTAGGTTCATTTCATCTCCTCTACACAAAATAGAGAAGTCATCTTCTTAGAGAGAGTGAAAGGTTCCTTGAGAAGAGAAAAGCTTGCTTGGAAAGGAGGAGAACTAAAGACCAAAGGTCACCACCACCGAAAGTGGCCGGAAAAAGGGAGAACCACCTATGTTATTCAACCCCAAAGGATCAGATCTTCATTAAAGGCAAGTGTTTGATATTTGCAATTTAAGTTCGTATATTGTCCATGTTAGGATAGTTATAAAAAGAGATGATTTTCATGCTTGGAAGATGAAAGGATATAGTTGTTAATGGATTTTCGGAATCTAAAAATATATAGGAATTAAACTCATGTTGTAGGTAGTTAGTAATCCAAGAAATATTCATCAATCTGTGGAAGAAATTCTGAAAATCATTTTGTGTTCTTGAAGATAATATGTTGATAATTTTCTGGAAAAAGAGGCAAAAACGAGTGGAATGAGAAGAGCCAATTTGGAATGTTTAGATCTTCTTTTTGAGTGCATTTGGATGAGATTTAAGAAAAACTCAAAACACATACCTGACTCAATTTTTCGTGTAGAATCCAAATCTGAAGTCGGATTGATGATTTGAATAATTTTTGGATCTGATTTTTCTGAGTATTTAAAATATGAGAATTCATGATGTTGTTTCTTTTTAATGTTGGTTCTTATCCCAAAACTTTTGTGGATCTTTGGTGATTATTAATTGGATATTATGGGACTTAGAAAATATCAGTAGACCCTTGATAAGATTTGAATTAATTTTATGGGGATTTAAATTGATTAGAATGATGATAATTAAGTAAAGAGATTTCGGTTGCTAGATTCATGTGTTGGATTCTAATCTGTTTATATGAGGATTAAGGATAGTTCAAGTAGGGGAGATTTAATATAACACCTGGGTAGCCTTAGGATTACAATATGAACATCAAGGACTGAGTTTAAGCTCATTATTGATTGTGCAAGGACTAAGTGTAATACGAGCGCTTAGCAGTATGACTCCTGGATAGAGATGGGAGTTTAGAACACATTTGGTTGAAAGAGGGTATGAGGTTATCCCAATCACGTATTTAAATTTAACGAACCTCCTCGATCGACAAAGTTAAGTAGTAGTGTATTGGAGGGGTTACTTGTTTGGATTTCGCTTTGCGAGACGCTCCGCGCATGAACCTTAACGACGTCGGGAGTGGAGAGATGTTATAGGATGCGAGGATAATTAAATTATGAAGTAAAGATATGATATTTTAATACGTGGAATTTAAAAGAGATATAATGCTACGTATGGGAATTATCTTAGGGTAGTGATATTACCTTATTGATATTATACTATAGGTATGATAATGCATATTTGATTGATTGATGATTTATGTGTATGACATACCTAGCTTACTTGCTATCTGTGGGAGGTTTACGCGTGAGGGCTGTCATATCCTGATGAATCCATGGGATCTTTGATTTGTCGCTCGAGAACATAGGTCTATGAAAGACTTATCGGGGAGTTGATAAGTTCGCTGACTGTGGGTACGTAGGTATGTGCGTGACCCATGGATACGAGAACTATGTTCGCCTCCTATGTTTATGTTGTTGTTTATGGTTCGAGGAATCCTTACCGAACCTTTTGTCCCCTTTTCGACGACCAGCGATATTGGGACATGATAGCAGAGTAATGCATTGCACCGCAGCTGTGACTCGGGGTGCCGTATTATATATGAATATATATATATATAATGAATTAAATGATTGAATGTTTATATTGTGGTTAAGTCATCTACTGTGTGATAATTGTAGATAAAGGCGAATTGAGAAAAGAATGGATTTAAGTTAATGAATGTTTATTCTTATAGAATTGAAAAGCTTAATTCATATTAATGAGAAATTATTCATGTTAATGAGCAACGATTCATATAAATGAAAAATGTATAAGAATGAATGTATAACGTATGGTATGGGACATACGGAGTTATGATATGGGAATGGAATTATATTATGGAATTGTTAAAGAGGAACCATTAACTAGGAGGTTAATAGGAAATAAGTGTGCACTCTAGTTGAGAGGTGAGAATAGCAAGTGAGAGTTGGATCTAACATGTACATGATAAATACTTTATTGCACTTGTTAAATACTTGTTGTTTTAAAAATCATTTTCACAATCGGGCTCTGTCCCGTTTCCTTGCATATTTTCTTTTATATTGTATCTTCTATATCAGGTGTCCAGCAACAGGGATGCCAACCTTAGTTGATTGTGACGAGCTATGGAGCTATGGAGTTTTGCTTAAACGCCTATCATCTTTTTGATTCACAGTATTCTTAGTTAGGGCATGTCGCCCAAAGGATTCAGTTATCTCTTTTCTATCGGGATCAAATACTATTGTATTCGGGTCTTTTTAATACATTTAATATTGTTGTGATTACTGTAATGGATTAATATTATTTGGGAATGTTTATTCCAATTGCATTTAAATTCTTTTGTGTTATCTACTTGGTTATCAGTGTTGTAGAATAAAATGTGTTGTGTTATTCTTAAACTGGAAATGGATTTTGTTAAATTAAAATTTGGAAAGTTTTTAACACCAGCTTAATTGGGTATTGGGTGAGTTGTAAATGTTTTCGGCTGTGATGCTAAGAATGAGCCAACTGTATATTCTGTTTTAATTTGGTATGGGACTGGCCACCCGGTATTTAATTAGGCGGGGTGTTACAGTTAAGAGATTGAAAATGGTGGCTTGCTTGGCAATTGTACATGTTTTCAAACTATCAAAAGTTTTAGTGAGACCAATTCCCTCGACAAGAACTTTATACGAGGGGGTGGCCATGATATTGTTCACCTAGAGGTCCCACTCATCTGGGGCACCTCAACAAACGTTGACGTTAATGTTAGAGTGAGGGTAATCACCCTTATGCTCTCTAACCCTGATAATGCTATCAGAAAGAACAATTGGAAGGTCAACAGACTCACCTAGATCCACGTGGGGTCACTCGATAATCTTTGCGATAAATTTTTCGTCAAAGTTCGTGAGTGAGGACATAAAGGTATCCTTTGGTCCAAAGTAAGTGGCAAGGCGGTATAGTCCAAAATCTCTTTTCAAGCGATTGGCTAAGTACTCCTTTTGAGATTTCGAGTAAGTGGGTGTGGACGAGGGGGCCCCCAGCCAAGAGCACTCCAAAAAATGAACTGCCCATGGCGGTAAATGCACTAACAGAAACCGTCGTGGCCACGATGGTCACACTAGTGGCCAAAACCATTGAAACGGTGATGGAAATTGGCAAAGAGTCCACTAGCAACTCGCTAGTGGTGGTGGAGACAAAATAGGTGGTGTTTTTGGAAAAAGATGCCATGGATTTTGAGCTTAAAAGACAGAAAACAAAAAATGGTTATGGAGTTCGTCGGTTTCTCTCTTTAAAGCTCTGGGAAATTTTGAAGATGGTAAAGGTAAAATGAATTCAAAATTAGAAAGAAACTTTTATACCAAAAAAGGCACACACGTTTGGGTGGCCAAAAGACAAACAAATTATTACCCAAATGATGGGGCGCCAGTTATTAAGTTGACACGTGTCTCCTCGAGACCACAAATCTGGGTTAAAGTGACAGAAGCATTTAACGACCTTAGAAGTAATGGTGAAGCAGCTATGTAAAACTTTCAAATCCCAAAGAAAAAAATGAGTTCGTATAAAGCCTTTTGGTCTACCCAACACAAAGGACTTCGCATAAGAGGAATAATGTTGAGGGGCATTACCTACAGCAAGGCATAATACCTCAAGGGTGAGGGGGTCCACCACGAGTGGCCCCTCTGCCAAGATCAATACAAGTAGCAACTTATGGAAAGGGGGTCCACCATGAGTGCCCCCTCTACCAAGATCAATACAAGAAGTAGATTATAGCGAGGAGGTTCAAGATGAGTGACCCCTCCGACAATGTCAATACAAAGAATAACTTATGATGAGGAGAACCAAGTAGAGTGACCTCTATGCCAAAATAGACACAGAGATGAGGGGATCCACCTCCAATGGTTCTCCCCACTGCCTAAAAAAAGTATAACGAAGAGAAATGAGTTAAGGCGAGGGTACTCACCTCAAGTCACCCATTTGCCCAAGAGCAATGCAAAAAAAATGAGTGAGGACGGGAGGGTCCACTATGAGTGGCCTCTTTATCCAAGAATTATCGACTTTCTAGGTAACAAAGTACTAATGTTTACTTTCTTGTACAGGTAGCCTAGTTGAGCAAGAAGGGCTCAAGCAGACCAGTTGGGATCTCTTGGGAGTTTTGGTTTGGTGGCTGAGAAACAAGATTTGTAGAGTAAGCTCAACCACTTGACACTTTAAGACAAAGAGAATACTAGTAGAGAGACCCTTAAGAGTCATTCAAGAACTTACACAGTCCAAACTTAGTTATAACTAAAATGAGTAGCCGAGGCGCTGTACACAAGAAAAAATACTTTTACAAAATAGTTTTTAGAAGGGGTGGCCCTCTCAAGTTTTACAAATTTTGTACATAAAGTTACCGTTTGAAATCATATTTACCAAATCACATATTTTGTCACCATTAGGAGAAATATTTTCTTTTTGAATTTAGCGTGCACCAGGTGTCGCATGTCAGAGGGGATAGGCAGCTATAGATATGTATGGAAAAGGTACATTACAGACCTTGTCCCTAAGTTTTTCTCTCATTTTTGGCGCCCCAAAAGTTCCAAGTCAGCCCTAGTATATACCTATAAATAGGATCCCTGAGCGAGATCAAGTCATAATAGAAACTCAAGTTACATCATTACTCTGCTAAATTTACACCAGACTAGTATTATTTCCCTGCTCTCTCTCTCTCTAAGTGTCAAAGTGCTTGCCTCTTCACTCCCATTATTACAACTATCATTCTCAGGAGATATCTTTCCCAGATACCATTATTTCTTGTGAAGTTTGCTATTTCAAGAAGAAGGTCATAGCATTTACTATATTATTACTAGAATATGAAGGTTTTATACTAGAGCTGCTCTTGAAACTTTATGGACCTTGATTACATAGTTCATTGGAGTGGTTCCTGCCTCACTCGTTCTAATTCTTCTCAGACCCCAGTTACACCACTCTCCTACATCTGCCAAGACATAATTTTGATGAATAACTGATTTTCGAACTATCAGGTTTGAAAAGTAAAACTACTCAAGTGTTGATATTAAAATTTAAAATAATAATCATTGACAAAAATATAAAATTTACTAGTCTTCAATCTAGTTGACGAAAATACAACATAATTGAGTGGAAAGGTAAAAAATCTAAAGACTAATTTACTCCTTGTCCTCCGTTTTTCATTAAAAATAAATAAATAGAATTACTTTACACAATATCTCTAAAAGACAATACTAAAGTCCCCCAAAATTGTACATCTTTAGGTAGATATTCAAAAAAATTATTGATATGATAACATTCTAAAATAAAATAAATTCGTGGTCATCTTGAGTCATTCGCATAACTACAAACACGCAATTTGAACATGAAATTATTGTCTGTATATGATCATTAATTGAACACGCCAAATATGCATAAAGGAAGTTCTTATGTATCTCCCGATGACATCACACCAAAACGTAGTTCTTATGAGACTCCCTAAGAAAATTAGATCATACTTGCTTCTTATTAATATCACTTCGCCCCATTTCTTATGTCGTAAAACTGAAACCACTATTCCCATCCAAGATTATATCATGCATTTTTTCTATGAAGATATGGTATTATTTGGGTAAATGGTGTAATACGTCTGCATCTTAAATTTGGGTTTTTTTAATTCATTTTATCTTCACCTAAAAATATTTTCTACACGAATACTACTCATTGAAATCACCAACCCATGAATTATTTATTCCACTATTTTAGCATACTAGACCAAGTTTGAACTCGTTTTGATAATATTTATGTTTTTTACGGGGTGCCTTTCAACCGTGTAGTTTAACTTGATCATAATATGAGATACAACTCTATTAATTGTATACTTTTAATTTTACATTATATCGTTATTGCATGGACAAACTTGTCTTTATGCATAATTCATATATGCATAATACTCATATCCTCCTCCATTGATTACCAGAACTCATTGAACTCCTCATCTAATGAATCATATGTAATAATCGTCAAAGTGATAATGAACTTATTCAATAACACCATTGTTTTAAAAACATCTTGCAATATGTCTCCATATTTCTACATACGTGCCACATCCATTGACGATGTTCATTTAGGGACGCAACTCATTAAATACTTATGATAACATAATCCTCATTGACAATAAACATTACGAGAGGTCTCTTTAGTGAATTGAGGCCTTGAATATCTGAAGCGCCCCCTTATTCTTGTCCTTCTTTTTCGATTATAAGAAGGCGTAATGGACGACTTGGCTCTTTTTGGTCGAGGTTATTCTAATGATTAAAATGAACGACTTATTGTAACAACTTGTGTTGAATGTACAATTTATCATCATGTCATCACACTTAAATTTACATTTACCTTAGAGAATGAACTTTGAATGAGACCATAATATAGCCCCAAACTGTTCAAGCCCCAGGTGCTCTACCATCTAATAAACACAACTTTTTCTCTAATTAACTTCAATAATTATTTCATCACCATCCTCACCTCAATTTTCTTTAATTTCATCTTAGTATTTCAATTATAAATGGTTCTTGGTATTAACATCTCTCATTCATCATATTTTTTAATTATAACATGGATTTTTTTAGGCTTGAAACCGATTAATGACATTTATTTCACATTACTTCTATCCTCATTTATCAACCCAAATGCATACATATGTTCAACCAATATTTTTGGTACTTCGTGATTTTGACTACCAAAAATAATATCTACTTTTGATTGATTCTCACATCGACAAACATCCTTTAAATCAAGGGGGAATCCACATTTCTTATTCCCATATCTCACTTCTCATTACCCTTTTTAATTTCCTTTTCAATTGTTTGGATCTCCTTACACTTTATTTTAAATGAGCTTATTTTTTCTGCTGGGGATCTGGGAAAACTATACCACTCTCATAACACATGGTGATAATTGGTTTCTATTAATTCCCAGCAATATCTTAATTTTGAGTTATAGTAGAAGATTATAGATAAACCCATTCCTTAGATATAAACCTCCTAATTAAGAAACTAGATGAGAAACTAGAGAAGGATTCATAAAAAGTTAGTGATACCACAAAGGAGTGTGAGGAGTCAACAAAGTTAATTTGAGATCAAGGTAGATTGGATCTTAATAGAAGATTGAGGAAGACTCACGAAGGAAGCAAGTTGAAGCACCATGCATTTATGTTTATTTTATTATTTTATTATGAGTTATGTTGTAATATTGGTCAGGTTACTCGGTACCCTAAGGGACTAGGTCTGGCAAAAACTAGGAAATATTTTATACTCAATCAGATAACCTCACTTGAGAACCTTTGAGGGAACTAGTTTAGAGGATTGAGGAGAAAGGAGAAGTTAAGGAATGTCTTATGAATTTTAGATACACTAAGTAAAACACCCATCTTTTCCCTATAGAGCTTGTTTGAACAACATTGAGCTATTAGCATTGAGATTTCTCGACCATAGAGTTTTGGTGCCAAAACTGTATATCTTTCCCTAAAAGATCTGAGTTATGTCATGCCATCTATAATACATGTCAAATCAGACGTGGCTCAAGTACTGACGATTTGGTGAGTAGATGGAAGGTTTGGCGCTGACACACTACGGCGCCACCTGACACAACGACTGCTTACTCGAGATTTCACTAAGGGTTAATGCACTTTACATGTTGGGTATAATGGGCTGACACAGTATTTAATGCACCACATGTTCCTTTGGTATATGGTGAGCCTATATATACCCCTTTCTTCCATTGATAAAGGACGTGATCTTTAAGACAAAAGATCACTTTGAGATAGTTATTATAGACTCGAGTTATTACAAACCAGAGCTTCTATTCCTTAACCATTTATAATTTTATCCTTGAGCTTCTATTCCTTTACCATTTACTTTGAGATAGTTATTACTGGCTATGATTTTATCCCTGTAAGGATGCTCCCACATCCCACTCAGTGTGAGAGGGGAGATGACTGGGAGAAATTAGAAGGAGCACGACAAGAGAAAGATAAGATTCAACAGCTTTCTCACCCTCTAGAAGAACCTTAATTATTGAAGCTTCTTGTTTGAAAAAAGACCAAGTCTTAGGATTTGACTTTTTATCATAAAGACAAAATTTAAAGCAACTTAAATCATCAATCAACGGAAATAGTGCCTTCCTGGCCTATTTTTTTGTTCCACTTCATTATGAATGGACACCTTAGAGAAAGAACATTAACTGGCATAGCTTTGGGGGTACGATTGTGGAACCTTGAGCAGAGAAAGCCCATAAATAGAATTATGTTGATAAAGTTAAAAACAAAAAATGTCCAACCGAACATACCATATCACAGTAACACCTATCCAACCAGGTGTATAGAGATCCAAGAGTTATAATTGCAAGGGGATTGTTGACTCCACGATCCAACCTAATAGAAATATACACCAAGTCCCAACATGGCTAATCATTGGGCTTTTGTAAGGATGAAAAATCATGAGACCATGTAGAGGATATGTATACGCAACTAGTTTGGATTTGCTGCCCTAACCTTCACAAAATTCTGCATTCGGTGCAACTCCTTGGTCTTTTTTATCTTGAGTGGGTTTCATATATGGCTTATAGAAGTATTTTATATATCCGCCAAAAGTGGCCTTCATAGCATCACCAACACACGCACGAGAAAGTTAATCAAGCAAAGTGCGTTACTTATCCTCTATTGTATTAAGTCGTATAGGATTAAAATGGATATTTCCACATAGCTCTAAGTCATACACTTCACACACATCTTCAAGAGTGATGGTGAACTCTCCCTGGGTAACCATGAATGTATGTGAGAGTGCGCACGAACTAATTGATCAATTTATTTAATTAAATTCCCCAACACACATATTCAAATTTTAATCAAACTTTAACCTTTAATTAATTAAGGTGTGCATGGGAGTTATGTCCAAATTTCAATTTCCAATTTCAGTCTCAAGATGAGGAAAAATCCATTTGCAAAGAAAAACCATTTATTCAGCACTATTGATAGTTTTGAATACAATCGACTTACATAACACTTAGCTACACTAAGTCAGACGCACAGAGTCTTCAAAATGCCAACAGATACGACCCAGCTCCAGAGTCATCTACAACTAGCAGTTTACCCTCATTTGAACATGGCATCGACTTTTGAAAAAAAATCTTTAAAAAATTTCGAGTTCGTTTTAGAAAAATATTGCAATATAAAAATAAGCAAACCCCAGAAAATACTTCAAACCTTTTTACCACTCCAAACGCATACTTCTTCCATGATTGTTGAGATGACCAAATCTTGCAAACTCTAGAAATCTTCAACCAAATTTTCAAGTACCGAGAAGTAGTGACGATGACATGTTTAGGTGTTGTGTTTGTGTAACGGGATACGTCAAGCCAAAATCAAATAAAAAGTGACCAATCATAAATTTTTCTCTTATAAATATCCCCTTTTGGCTATTCCGGTACAAAACATAAACCTTAGCCACATTGAATCCTATGACTTAATACAAAACTGCCCTCCCTAAATATAAATGAAAATGGAATATAAAATATGTGCATGTCTTCAATCATGAAACTGGATATTTCCTTTCGCAAATATTGTCTTCATCTTATGAGGGTCCAAATGATCATAATCTAAGGAGAACGGCTGTAATACCCCGTATTTTTGGCGATATTTATTTTTGGGATTAATTAATTAAATGAGAATTAATTGGGAATTAATCCGGATAAAATACTAGCGAGATGTGAGTTGGTATTTGACTATATTGAGTATATATGATGATATATGAATATTGAATTATGAAAATTGTCGTGAGATTAATATACGGCAATTTGGACATTTTATTGGGACGCGTGAGACAGTCGCGTCAGGGTATAATTATTTTAATTATAAAAGTGAAATTAAATTCTATTAACCGTATGGTCGTTTTGAGTGCACCAACGTGTCCGGAAGGGTCGAGATAGTCAGAAAACACTAACCGGGGGTTTAGTTTGGGTCCCGGGGTATTTTTAGGCCATACCGGCAACATATAGGGGTAGTTTGGTAATTTTGCATTTTTGAGAATTAAAAGTGACGAAAATTAGTAAATTATATCTGATGTGGATTTGACCCACTAAACCACTAACCAACTCATTTTAACCTAATAGGCTACGTAGGTTATTAGAATTAGGTTTCTAATTTTTCCCAAAAACAAACCCTAGCCACCACAGCCATTGGAGAAGAAAGCTTAGAGAGGGAGAGAAAGAGGAGAATTCTGCAGAGAGAGAGAGAAGGCAATTCAGCCTTCAAGATTCATCCTCAAATCCAGATAAAGATTAGAGGCAAGTGGTTTAATTACAATTGATTTCATGCTATGCTTTTCCATGTTTAGGAATTATCGAAATTGATCTTGGAAGATGATATAGACCCATGAATTGGAAGTTAAAAAATATGAATTATGTTAGGGACTGCATGTAGTAACAATCTGGACGAATTATGAATTCAAAATTATGACCCTTGATGATTTAAAAACGGATTTAAGAAGAGGTTTATGAATGTTCTTGAAAGAATTAGAAAACTAGGGTTCTTGATGAAGATTGATCCATATATAGCCCTTGGTTGATGAATTATTGGTTTTAGAACGTTATTAATGTAGTAGGATGGTTGTATGATGATACAATAACGTTATATTAGAGATTCATTCATTAAAAGTATGTTTTGGGATGATTTGAAAACTGCAAAACGAAGCAGTCTGTAGCCATACCTGGTGCATTCGATCGATCGATGTTCATCAGTCGATCGATCGACCACCATCGATCGATCGAAGGAAAAGGTCGATCGATCGACCTTCCCAGAATGAGTAAATTTTTTCTCCTATTTAAATTTTAATGGTAGTAACCCTTGGGAAATGTTATTGGAGACCTTATGAATACCCTTAAACTTAAGGAAGACCAGTAGGCATGATTATGAAACTTGGACCTTAATTAGAATTCAATTTGAGGAATTATTCCAAATTAATGAAATTCGATAAGTGAGATAATATTTGGGATAAAAGTGTAAATTTGAATAATTTGATGAAATGAGGTTTGGGCAGAAGTAAAGACCTTAGGAATAAAGATGTTATATGTGGGAATAATAGGAACTTAATAATCTATTTGAGATAGGTTTTAAGTATAAGAAACTACGACGTGAGACGTGTCGACAGTTTAACTTTTATATTATCGGGAGACTTAAAATATATAATTTGGAATAATGGTATAAGGATGTAGAGTATACCTTTATTAATATTGTGATATCTAAGATGTGTGAATGCTTAGCATATAATTTTATGTGTATGACATACCTACCATACTTGCTATCACGGGAGGTTTACGTTCGCTTAGGGCCTTCTTATCCTTGTGTTGCCCGGATTTAGATTGGTTACCTCGATGAACATAGGTCAGAGAAGGACTTATTGGGATGTTAATAAGTTTGCTGATCGTGGGAGCGTAGGTATGTGCGTGACCCATGTGATGTGACTGTGTTCGCGTCCATTGTTTGTGATGTCGTTATCTGAGAACGATTCCTGAGAGATTCGGAATGCGTGATCCTTATGTACGTGATGTACCGGGATAGATAGCAGAGTATGTGTGCACCACAGCTTAGTCTCGGGGTGCGTGTATTGTATATTTATGATGCGAATAATATACGGTTATATGAAAAGGAATCTGCTATGTTAAATTATGTGTATAGTTATTGTAACGTGATGAAAAGATAAAAGGGGACAGATATCAATAAATGGTTTATTACTAATTGGGAATCCGAGAATTAAAGTAGAACTCTCTATTTAATTGTTAAGGTTGGAACTAAAATGTGAACCGAGTAGAAGTGTTAGAAATCCTTTTGAACTAGATAGTTAGGGGAAAACACATGAATGGGTACAGGAACGTTAGGAGTGCACAGTTAGACGAGAGGTGAGTATCTCATGTGAGAGCACGTCCTAACATGTATTTTGCATTTATTATTTTAATTGTTATTAAATCACTTGTTGTTTTCAAAATACTCTCCACTTTCGGGCTTTGACCTGTTTGCTTTCAAATCTATTTTTTTTTTGTAAAAACCATTTTAGGTGCCCAGCCACAAGGACACCACGCTTAGGATCCTCATACAGGTGACGAGCTGTAGTTGTTTGTGGAAGTTATAGGGATTTGCTTTTAGACGCTTCTATCATTTGGATTCCATGTTCAGTATTCCTCAGTTGTAGGGCATGTTGCCCAAATTCTATTAGAGACTTTCCATTTCAGTTTTTCAGACTTTGGCATGTATTAATTCAGTATTCAGTATTTCGTTACTTATTTTCAGTTGTGGAATTTGTTGTGAGGAGTTTTTCCTACGGATTTATTTATATCATGTGATGGTTATTCTATTATTTCGTTATGGTGAATGGTGATATTATTCTTGCTTTAAATCTTTTACTGCATGTTAATCTTACTTTAATTAAAATTTGACAACTTACTTTTTAAATACTAGGTGGTTAGTAATAATAAAATGATTTCGACAGTGATGCTATTAACTGAGCCAACTTGGCATTTTGATTTAATTTAATAAAGGAGTAGCTCCCCGATATTTAATTAGTCGGGGTGTCACAACGGCCTACACACATGAGGCAAACAAAGATAACGTGATGCATAGAGTTTTAAAAATAAAATAAAAAACTCCCATTAATTTGTTCTCCCCCTTTTTGTCCATAATAGACAAACTAGTTGAAACTAAAAATGAAATGTCGACATCACACGAAGAAGATATCAACACGTGTATTAATCAAGTAACCATAGGTGATGATATTCTCAAAGTCAATCATGACGGGAACCCAATTGATACATGCCTCTATTTTTGAAAAATTTTAATTTTTTAAAGATGAAGTATGAAATGATCAAATGCAACACACCATGGAATAACACTTAAATATCTGAACCGTGAATACAAAATGTAGGGGTGTGAACATTTGCCATAAGTTAATCGACATATATATCCAGAACATGTGTGCACAAAGTTTTGAGATACCTCTAACGAGGGAGCTTAAAGTCTACCTTAGGGAAAAAATTGGTGAACTCAAGTGAAATTGACTCAACTTAATCAACATGTCATGAACATAAATAATTCTCACACTAATGATGACAAACTATGTAATGTTTTTCGAGACATTTTAATTGTGTAACCCATTGATCTTTAACTTTAACTCCCTCAAAATCTCACATAACTAAAAATACTCTCTATTATTTTTGAAAAAATTAATGCTCATATGAAGTGAAGCATCAATATGTATAAAAAAAATTGACCTAGTACTAGTGTTTTTATGTGCCTCTAATATGTTTAGGTTATTTTATGCAAATGGTGGCTTTTAACGCAAATACATTTTACATTTCATAGTCCCTTTCCATTTCTTAATATATAACAAATTTTCCAGAAAAATGATTTTAATTCACGCAATGGTTCTTACATGCACAACTTTATCTCCTTTTACATTTGGTTCGTTATAAAGTAAAATTGGGATGAGAACATCGTATTTAAAAAGTGACAAGTTAGTGCAATGTTTAAACAAGTTCATGCACGTGTGCATCAAAGGTAACTATGAGTCAAACATGTAGAAAGTAATCATCAAATATCAACAGAATGAATCCACACATTATTAAGCACACTATAAAAATGACGTCACATGTCAAAACAATACGAAAAAGTCACGTGGATATACGGAATGAATGGGTGATCTGGACATCTTAAATGTTCATCCATATAAGGTGATAAAAAAATACAAAACTATTTTTGTCTTTCTCAAAAAAATTATCAAAAGTAAAATCTTTTTTACTTTTTCACCTTTTTCTTAAAACAAAAAAATCTTTTTGTATTTTTCAAAATTTTTAAAGAAAAAAAAATCTTTTTGGATTTTTTGAAAAATATATCAAAATAAAAAATATAAATACAATAGTAACACGGTGATAATACAGTCTAGCAATAGGAATATGTGATATAATCATGAAAAGCATCATATACTAGATTAAGTCTCAACCTCAATCATTAGGCCCAGAGGAGTTCTCAAAAGGATAATACATCCTATAAAATTCCTCCATTAAATTTTGTGAAGTCTTAACTAAATACTCTACTTGCTCTCGAGTACTCTCAAAATATCTATGATAATGTGTGGGAGCATATAGAGAAACACTTGTGGGAGTGCATGAAAAAACATGTGTAGGAACTCATGTGGAAGCATACTGGGGAACATGCATATGAGAAACTCTCCCTATCTTAAAACAAAACTCTCTAAAGTAGCCATTTTTTTTGCAAAGGGTACAAACATACACGGGATTGGGCCCACCATTTTCGTAATGGGTACAAACATACACGAGCTTGGATACACCTCTATCAAAATATCTAAGACGGCCTCTCCTAAGTGAATTAGGTCTGGTAGTGGGTTATGGCGAGGGCCATAAGGATCCATCACAAATTCGATGACCGACTCGGGTGCGGCATTGAAAGTGGATGCACCGACATAACCTATTCCTTGCCTCTCAACGTTACCAAGTGCGGGATCGAGGAGAATCTTTCCAACCTTCTTACATGTGTCCTCTAAAGTGACCTTGACCTTCCCGGCATGTTCGAGATCAATCTTGAGTTAGGAATCACGGGCTTTAAGTTTCTCACGCGTCTCCAATAATGATTGAAGATATTTTGTTAGACTAGCCATGGAGTTGGTCAAATCAGTTTTTTCCCTACCTAAAACAATCAACTACTCACACAAAAAAAATCACCTTCTCGAGTTGACTCACAAACGCCTCACACGCTCTCAAAACTTTTGCCTCTTTCTCCAGTTCTAACACCCTAAGAGATAAATTTTTATTTAGCTTTTTCATTTTTAAAGTCTCGATTTAAATATGACTAAAATTTTTTTGGAGTCCACCTTTTCCCTCACTCAATTTCTCATTCTCACTCTCAATCTCTCTAGAATGAATTGAAACATCATCGAGCCTTTCACTTTGATATATGTCCTCATCGACGTGGGGCAAACTAGAAGTGATAATGTGACTAGCCATAAACACAATGCACAGTTCATGTGGTGATTCTCCCCCTGAATGAACCGACTCGGCGTCATTATAGCTAAGAGTGGCCTCATTTGCAACTTTCTTGCCTTGTCTCTTAAGCCTAGTGGTATACTCATGTGCCTTGTGCCCTTTGCCCTCACACTCATAGCATTTTATCCCATATTTCTCACAAACCTTCTCGCCCTCATTCTTCTTTTTTTTCTCAAAAGTTTTTTCTTTGGAAAATTTGAGAAATTTTTTGATTTTTTTTGCAAAAGTGGATAAGTCATCCAATTCAAAGTAAAATTCAGTCTCGGACTCACAAACTTTCTCTTTCTTTTTCTTAGTTTGAGTTTTCAAAGCAATCCCTATATCCTTAGGTTTAACAGTCTTGGAAAACAAATATATCTCATATATTTGAAGGTCTCGTACAAGTTCTTCTAACCTAAGAGTATCTAATATCCTTAATGAATTTAGCACGGTAACCTTAAGAATAACATGGGCTGGCAACGATCTCAAAATCTTTTCACAATTCTCGTTTTAGGAATCTTCTCACCCAAAGTAAAACTAGAATTGACTATATCCGAAAAACATGCATAAAACTAATCAAAAGACTCAAACTCTATCACGGTAATACTCTTAAACTGTGTGGTGAGGTTTTGTAGCTTAGAAGTTTTCACAACGTTGATTCCCTCATGAGTGAGCTGAAGGGTATCCAAAGCTTCTTTAGACGTGGTGCATGTCATAATGCGGTAGAACTCGTCAGGGGTGGTGGCTCCTGAGATGGAACTCGAGCTGCGCGAGTTAAAATTGCTCCATTTAAAGTCGTCCTATGACCATGAAGAGACGGGTTTAAGGCTAAAGACATTGTCAACAATTACAGTGGGTGGTGTCCACCCTCTTTTATAAAACAACCGAACACGTTCATTAATCGTCATCCTAGCTTTCTAGTAAGCATAATAGGAACCATAAAAAATGGCCATTTAGTTATACAAAATTATCCATTATGTATTGGCTTTTTAAATATCAACAACAAATTTTTAAAAAAATGATATCAAGAAAATTTGCAAAAAAAAAAAGATCACATGATATCTTGGTGTAACGAGATCTGATACCAATTTGAGAGTGCTCACGAACTAATGGATAAATTTATTTAATTAAAAGCCCCAACACACAAACCCAAATTTTAATCAAATTTAACCTGTAATTAATATGCGAGTTATGTCCAAATTTCAATTTGCAATTTTCGTCCAAACGTTCAAAAACAATCAAGATGAGGAAAAATTCCTTTACAGGACAAAACCTTTTATTCATAACTATTGATAGTTTTGAATACAATCGACTTACAAAGCACTTAACTACACTAAGTTAGACACGTAGAGTCTTCAAAATGCCAACAGAAATGACCCAGCTCTAGAATCGTCCAAAGGTAGCGGTCTACCCTCGTTATCCACCGAATCAGCCTTTTGTTTTAGCAGTAAAACCTCGCTTTAAAAATTTATTCGTAGAGAAAAGTCTATATAAGGTTGTATCACAATAATACTTGTTAATGTAAGTAAACGTGATCTTGAATAATTCTCGAGGGTGAGGAATATGATATGAGGTGTTTTAATCACAAAAGATAGCTCAAAAGGTGTTTTCCTTATATAAAAAACAGTTTTATTGAATATCTGATCCCATTCAGCCTTTTCATAATAAGGTTGTATGAAAAGGATAAACACAAAAGATATTGGAAAGATATTCACAATAAAAAATTGCGTCGATCGTTCGAACGAAAGGGCAGGTCGTTCAAACGACGATGAATCTCGTTTGAACGACACTTCGAACGAATGCTTCTAATGAGATTACATAGTGAAGCTCTATAGCACATTGTGATATCTCATTCGAACGATGCTTCGAACATGGACTTTTAATGAGATGTCAGAGTACCCAAAAAAAGATCTCGTTTGAAACTTCGTTTGGACGGCAATCGAACGAGAGGAGAAACTCGTTCGAACAGCAAACCTCCTCGTTCGAATGAGGCATCGACTTTTGGAAAAAAATTCTTTAAAAAGTTTTGAGTTCCCTTAAGAAAAATATTGCCTCATAAAGGTATTAATCTAGACCATCTAATCTGAGATAAACCGTATTGATAATGACCTCTTAACCAGTTTTTCCATTGATTCGTTCTATAACTTCGAAGTTTCTTATACCTTAATTCAGAATCAAATATTCCTTTTATTCCAAAAGAATCCTTTATTGCAGTCTTAAGAAAAAAAGACGTTCCATCATATTGAAGAACAGATCTTAACTTGAACCCCATAAAATACTCAGAACCTTTTTACCACTCCAAATGCATATTTCTTCCATTATTGTTGAGATGACCAAATCTTGTAAACTCTAGCGGTCTTCAACCAAATCTTTGAGTACCGATAAGTAGTGATGGTGACATGTTTAGGTATCGTGTTCGTGTAACGGGATACGTCAAATAAAAATAAAATAAAAAGTAATCAATCGTAAGTTTTGCGCTTACAGTATGCGATGCCGCACTCTATCAAGAGACATAGAGGTGGAGAGTAGGGTTATTCTTCCTCAATGTAAAATCTTTAAAAAATCTCGATGTACATTCAAGGCTAACTCTTTCGAGCACCTTTTTATGCTCGGCATAAATTTAACTTGACCAAGTTAAAAAACAATTAGGGGAACCACTTGGATCTTCTAAGTCTATATGTGAATATAGGAAATACCCTCGATTAATCTTAAACCATATAATTGAGAAAAAGGTGACAAAGGACCCCGCAATATGATCCTTGGGTTATTCTGCTACCAAGTGAGGCTCATCAACACTCTAAAAGGAATTTTTGAATCGTTTGTACTCCTAGGAAAATTAGTTGCCATTACCAAAATAGGGAGCACAGCGGTAGGTGGTGTATAAGGCCTGGTGTTCAGCCAGATCAGAGGCGGATGCTTTGCCGAAAACTGTTATGGAAACTTTACCAAACTTGCTTGAAGAAGACATTGGATGATTTTTAAGGAGTTTTGTGGATAAAAAAAAGATGAAAATGGTATATACGTGTAGGCGATAAAAAATGACTAGTGAAAATTATTTCAGAAATGATGTTTGGGCGAGTTTCTAGCAATAATAAGAATTTTCTCTCTATAGAAGTGTTTGAAAGCTCTGAGTTTAATGGCAAAAAGACATGAGAAGTGGAAGATGAAGACGAGAGAATGCTTTTAAATAGTTGGAAAAAGTAACTACTTAGGCTGGGGGTGGTTCGTTATCCCACGAGTAATTTTAAAAAATAGGGGAAAATGATAATAGCATGAAGCGAGGCAATACAGAACTAACCTTGGGGAGCCATGAGTCAAAAATAACAAAAGTGTTCGATGATTGGACTCACACATTTAATGATGGAGATATGGGAAGTTTTAGCTAACGTGCATATAAATAAGTGGCTTCAATTAGAGGTGTTTCAAACATAGGTTTACCGCTCCAAGTCATTCTAAATGAGGTTTGTCAATTTAAGTTATTTTTAACAGAGGTTTGGCAATTTTAGGTGTTTTAAATTGTGGTTTGTTGGTTTGGGATATTTCAAAATGTGAATTACTGGCTCAAGATGGTTCAAACTGTGATTTCTCGACTCAAGATGGTTCAAATTATGAGTTGTTGGTTCGTGTTACGACAAGCTGGGATTTATTGGTTCAAGGTGTTTCATACGGAAATTTCTTATTTGCACAACAAATTTATTTACAATGGGCAAATGTAGTAGGTGCTTATAGATAAACCCCTTACCTAGAGATAAACTTCCTTATTAAGAAACTAAATGAGAAACTAACGAATGATTCATAAAAAAATAGTGACATCATAAAGGAGTGTGAGGAGTCAATAAATTTGATTCGAAATCAAGGCATATTGGAGCTTAATTGAAGATTGAGGAAGACTCTCGGAGGAAGATAGTTGAAGAATCATGTATTTACGTTTATGTTACTATGTAATTATGACTTATGTTATAATATTAGTGAGCTTACATGGTGCCCGTAAGGACCATATGTGGCAGGTTATTGGAGAGCTTTTATGCTCTATTGAGAAACCTTAGTTGGGAACCTTTTAGGGAACTTGTTTGGAGGATTTAGGAGTAAGGCATCATTAAGGTATGACATAGCCATTTTATACACAAAAGGTAAAACACCCAACTTTGTCCGACAGAGCACATTCAAATAACCTTGAGCTACCAATATTGAGCTTTCTCGACCATAGAGTTTTGGCGCCAAAACTAAATACCTTTCCCCAAAAGATTTAAGTTACGTCATGCCATTACTAATACATGTAAAACCAGGTGCATCTCAAAACAATGACGGTTTGGTGAGCAATAAGCTGGTTTGGTACTGACACACTATGGTACCGCTCGACACAACGACTAGCCACTCGAGATATCACTCAGCATTTAATGCACTTGACATATTAGGTATGGTGGGTTGACACAACATTTAATGAACCTGAGGTTCCTTTGGTATATGGTGAGCATATATATAACCCTTTCTTTCATTGAGAAATGACGTGATCTTAAAAACAAAAGACCAGTTTGAGAGAGTTGTTACAAACTAAAGTTATTACAAACGAGAGCTTTTATTCCTTCACCATTAATCTTTTGTCCCAGTATTTACCAAGAACTTAAGCATTCATTGATATTTGACTATTATTCCTCTATACTAGGTGTTTAAGTTGCCTACCTAAGGTGTATCTAGAGTGCTTGCTCTTCCTTCCCTCTCGATAATTTCTTTTGAGGTTGATTTATTACTAAACACTTGTATTGACTATCTGTTTGCTAAGTTATACGTGTGAGTTTATTCATTGTCATTTGAGAGTGCATTTACTTTTGTATTCATTTCCATTAATACGATTCATCCCTACGTTTATCGTTAAACACCCTAACACTTAGATAACTCCTTTCTTATATGAGTTATTACAATTGTTCTCAAGTTCTTGGCTTGTAATTGACATCAAATTATCATCACATTATGTGACTCAAATTCTTAGAGTTGAAAGAAAATTACTATCATAAGTCTTTAATTTGATAATATTATTCATAAAACGTTAATAAATAATATTGTGTAATATAATTTGTTAATTAATAACAAAGTGTGAGTTGTTATAAACGCTAATATCCCACCTTGTCCGTCATAAACTTGGAGTGCACTGGATTCTTTTCTCTTATAAGACTTTCATCCCTCTTCGACAATTGAAGACACGTCTTTTACATTCTCATCCATGTAGAATAAGGATGAAAAGGATCTTAAATAATTAAATAATATTATAAATATGCCAATGCACGTCATATGGTTGAATATAAATCCAACATCTTCATTATGATTTCACCCGATATGGTAAGAATTTAAAACAAAACACCTATGTGAATCTATAATATCAACATGCTTGGTGTATTTCAACATAAGAGACGACGAAAGTTCAACGTTAGGTTTTGGCAAAAACAATGGAGGTTAAGACTAAGGTCTCTGTTTCTTTGGTTGAGTTCAGACGTATTGTATCGAGTTGAAGTAAGTGGAAGAGTTGATCATTTTTTTCCCGATTAAATATGTATATGTTAACAAAAAAATGATGAACATATAACAAAAAGGCAAAGTTTTAACTTTACAGTTTGGGTGATTTATAACATCGTATGCATAAATTATACTTAAGGGTTAGAAAAAAAAAACATATTTTTAACTACAACTTTTGGGCTTTAGATTGAGATTTTAGATTCCAATATGGCATAATTATGGGTTAGTCCCATTTACTTGGTCAAATATGAATAAAAAAACTATTGAATTTTCTTTAATGCATAAGTCATTTTTCTCAAAAAATAACAAATATTTAGATAATTATACCACTAACTCGTACCTATTTCAAACCCACTTACTCTCTCTAGTAGCCCCAGAGGCTCTCACCCCCACCCATGCCGAAGCAAAACCTCCCCCCATGCCAGCGACAGTGTCGTCGGAGCATGATATGAAGGAGAACGTTGAAAAAATGAGTTGTTCACAAATATAACTAATGTATTTTTATTACTTATATCATCAAAAATATCAAATAAGAGTCTTTTATGATAGATCATGATGGGTAGATTCCAAAATCTGTGAATTTTGGGAATTTTGGATTTCTAGATTTGAAGTTATGGTTTTTCAAAGATTGATAGATTTTTTAGGGCAAAAAATGTGATATTTTTGGAAAACATGTTGCGACGGATGGGTCATTTGAAATAAGTAACTTACTTAAATAATTAATCTTATCTTTTATATTTATCAAAAATGCTCAAATAATGAATTTATTTTTTTTATTTTTTTTACAAAATTAAATATTTAATATGGATCTTGTTGGAAGAGTAATTTTCAAACATACAAAATTTACAAAAATTGGATATGTAAATATGAAGTTATGGATTTTTAAAGTTGAGAAATACAGAAAATTATTTTATATAAACAATATCAAATTTGGAGTGTTAATTAGTCATTTTAGTGTGCTGAGATGAAGAATAAGGACTTTATGAATTAACACTATTTTTTTACAGGAATATAGGGGATTTTATTGATGTATACAGGAGAGAAGAGCCCTCACCATGGCTTAGAAAATAATTAAAGGAAGCTAAAATAAAATTAAAAGCAGATTATAAGCAATATTAAGAAATTTTCATAATATCTGGTGTTTGAATCTTATCTAACCTCAAAATGCCCTTAAAATAATTAGGAAGAAGATCTATGTTGTGGGGCATCAAAGATTTATTCTGAGAACTGCCAATCTTGGATAAGAAATGAACAACTATGTTTCCCTATCTATGAATATGAATGAACTTGCATTTTATGTTGGAAGCAATCGATAGAGATTTATCCACTAGCCATTTAATTCTCATAGGATAGGAAACTATGTTGTGAAAAACATCTATTAAGATTTTGGAATCAGATTCAATATTCAATTCATAATCTTAAGATCCGAAAGATATAAAAAAACCATGAACCATAGCAGCATCCTCTGCTTTTAAAGTGGTTTTATCCCCCTAAAGATTTGTAGAAGAACCATATAACTTCACCCAAGTGTATTCTTAAGACTCCGCCTCCATCACTGCAACAAGTATTACCCAAAGAGCTTCCATCTACATTTAACTTCAAAATACCTTTGGGGAGGAAGGAACCAATGCACCGGGATAAAAATATTACTATCTTTTTTAGGCCCTTTATAACACGTAGAGGAAGTTTCTTTGATGATTTTAATTATTCTATTTATGAAGGTTGAAGAGTTTTCAAATCTAGCCAAATTTCTATTGATCTAAACATGGTAACAAATTAGGGTAGGAGTCAAAATTGAAAAGTGCGACAGTGTGATAATTGATTTAAATTAAATTTGCAAGTTTCCAAGAATCCTTATTTAATTAGAGTCTACTTTTAAATCAAATAAATACAGCCCTTAAACATGCATCTAAATCAACCCATCAAATATAAATCATGCGACACAGTAAATATGCTGAGACGTGGATTTCAGGAAAAAAAAACTTTCGGGTAAAACCTTTATTTCACTATGAATATATAAATCTCAACTTAAAATTACATAGAGAAATCTGCAATGGATTAACGCGCAACCAACCCACAAAGACACTCAGTCTTGAATTCATCAAGAGAATACACGCAGCACCCTCCAAGGACTCGCAACCCAAATAACAAAGGAAGAACCGCAGCTCTCCTCAATGACACGCAGTCATAAAATTTTGTAGAGACTCCCTCAGCAATGACATGCAGCCCTCGGTTCCAAAGATCTCTCCACAAAGATAAACAGTAGCAAATCTTGTGTTCTAGGGTTCAAAAAGATTCACAAAAGTAATTGAGATTTTTGTGTGTGAATCAAAAAGATGTTTGGCACATCAAAAAACGAAGTCTTCTTGCATTTGAACTCTTAAAAACGTTTTCTCAAAGACTTAAAAAATATACAATAACAAAGTAGGAATATATATAGAAAATAAGAGTCGGTGGAAAAACATTACACGAAACTGTTCGAATTTATCCCAGGTGGACCGGTCCGGCTAGGAGGCGGATCGGTCAGACCTCGGATTGGTTCTTTTCTAAAATAGGCTTCTTCGGTTCGCAATCGGTCCGTGGTATACTGGAGCAAAGCGGATCGGTCCGATAGGTAGGCGAACCGGTCCGGGGGTGGATCGGTTCTTTTAAAATAGGGGCGGACCGGTCCGGTTATCCAGAAAAATTAAAATCCTTTTAAAAGCCTCATTTTGCTTGAAAAAACTTACTTCTTATTTTTATAAAAAACATTTTATGAAAATTTCCCAATACTAAGTATGATTTTTAAGGAACTTAAAAACAAAACTTTACCAAGTTCATTCTGGTAGAGGCTATGATGTTGAAGACGCTTTGATATTCGGATCCGTTGATGTAGATGCGATCTTGAATTTCTTCAACGGTGTAACGGCGTACGACATACGTATTGACAATGGACAAAAATGTTCTTACAAAAATAAAGATGGATTTTGAGGATAACCACCCAGAGATAAGCCTATGCCTTATTGATCCATATTAACCAATTATCCTATACTTTGATCCAAAGAAATTACATACTTTAGTGGTTGTTTCGCTAGATGAGAATATGTTTTCTAATGTTTCTTCTTTATTAGTTTTTACAACATTAACATTTGGAAGGACCTTTGATCTAAATTCTTAACATTTTCATCAGTTGGTAGTAACCTTTTGAGGAGTTTTCAGACTATCACATACATCTTAGGGGGTATACAAGGGTCCAGATGAATTGAGTAGACCTTATTTGAGAACTATGAGTTCTGACTGATTCCCAAGCAGAGGAAAAAGTAAATAATCCAGAATTATGAGTAATTCACACCATCACATCCTTGTCAAAATTCTAAATTTAAACCTTGTTGACGTGGTTGATTAATTCCAGAGGAAATTATTTAAGCTTGTCTAAATCCCATTTTCTATCTTCATTCCAAAAGTCTAATACTATAGAATTTTTTAGAATATTAATTGAATCTCCAATATGACCTAACTCTAGCCAATTATCCCAATAAAAATCTATATCACCCATACTAATACTCCACTTCATATTTTCCTCAGCTATAAGTCTGATACTGCAGATTTGCCCCAAGTTTTTTAGAGAGTTTTAAGAACAACGGTAAAAGGATGGGATATTCTAAAATACTTAATCTTGATGAATTTAGACCAAATAAAATCAGAGGACCTGAATTTCCACCATATCTTGATGGACATAACATTACTAAAATCGGAGAGCTTCCTGATGCCTAAACCACTTTCTTTAATTGGCTTTGCAATATCATCCCATTTACATCGATGATGCTTCAGGGAATATGCAGCGTAACCCCAGAAAAACCTTCCAAATGTAGCCTCAATCCCCTGGATAACTTATTTGGGAGGGTTAACAGCTGCTAGAGTATGCATAGGAATGGTAATCAGAACACTCTTAATGATGACTAGCTTTCTTCTATAGATAAACGTCTAGATTTCCATCTAGTGAGGGGCAATTTAATCTTCTGAAGAAGATGATCAAAATGAGATATTTTCTTTCTTCTTGCAAACAAAGGATAACCCAAATAATGATTAGGAAATTTTTTGCTAGTAAAATCGGTGGATATTTTGATTTTCTTGTCAATAGCCGAAGAAATCTTTTTGGACATAAACATCTGGAATTTGGCAGTGTTAATTTTTTTACCAAAAACCCTCTCATAATATGTGATAACCTCCATTATAAGCTTTAGATCCTTTCTAGCACCAGACGAGAATATGATAACATCATCTGCATAGGCAAGGTGGCATATTTTGGGACAAACAATTGGCATTTTGAAACCAATTAATTCGGGAATAAGATTGTTTATATTTCTAGGGAAAACTTTAACCATTACGATGAATAGGCTAGGTGATAAAGGATCACCTTGCATCAAACCTCTAAAGGACTTGAAAAATCCATAAGGATTTCCATTGAAGATTAAAATAAACTAACAATTAGAAATTAAGCTCTAAACCATATGAATCCAATGCTCTGAGAAACCAAAACTCCTAAGAACATGGATTAAAAATATCCAAGAGACTCTATTATAAGCTTTAGCCAAATCTAACACTAAAACCATATTTCCTCTAAAAAAAATTATTGTGGATCATTGACACCATTTCTTAAGCCAACATTGCATTCTCAATCATATCTCTACCCTTAATAAAACCAATTTGATTATGAGAAATAATCAAAGGAAATGTCTCACTTAATCTATTAGAAAGAGTTTTAGAGATAATTTTTTTATGAAGTTCACTAAACTTATAGGTCTGAAGTCTGAAAAACGTTTACGAAATTGGCATTTGTGGATTAAAGAAAGCAAGGTAGAGGGGATATTTCTAGGTATGGACATAGAAAAAAACCTTAAATAGTAACTCCCACTTCACTTTCAATGATGTTCCAAAAATTCACAACAAAAGTCCATGAAATCTATTAGGACCAGGCTAACTATTTGGACTCAATTGAATGGATGATAAGTGAAAATTAATTTCTGGTGTAATTAAGTTTGGGATTACCTTAAAAAAGGATAATGTATTTAAATAACTGGGATATCCTCTTAACTAAATTGATCTACAAAGAATTAGACTGTTACCCTTTGAATGTCTCGCTATATATAATGAATATTCCCATTTTGATATTTAATTTCAGATATCACCGGATGTCTTCTTTTTTATTGAACAGAACTATGAAAATATGATGTGTTCCTATCACCATTTTCAAATATTTCACTTAAGTTTTTTGTCTCCAGTATAGGTCTTCAATTTCTAAATTCTTAATGCTATTAGCCTGAGCAAGATAAAGATTTATTCTATTCAGTTTAGATGGATCTTGGTCAAATGCCATTTCTATTGGTCTTCAGCCAACCTAGCTTCTTGGAAAATATCCCCAAAAACTTGTCTGCTCTAGTTAGATATATTAGATATAAGGGCCTTAAATGGTAATCCTATGGACACAAAAGGATTAGGATGAGAAATAGAATTCCAACATTGGGCCACCACATTATAGAAATCAGGGTTATTTAACTGGAACTTTTAGAATTTAAAGGCTTTAGGTCTCAATTGAAGAGGATTTTTAATAGAAAGTAAAAGAGTGATATGATCAGAGATGAGTCTATTAAGATGTTAAACTTCCCAAGCACCTAGATTCTTAGCAACCTAATTACTAAATAATTTATCCCATCTGCACTAGATTCTGTCAATCCCTTCCATTTTGTTGAACCAAGTGAAATTAGATCCAATAAATCCTGAATCAAACATCTCATTAACCTGCATAGATTTCAAGAATTACAAAGATGCTCCACCATCAATCTCATTACCTCCTACCTTTTCATAACTGTTAGAGACCATATTAAAATCTCCACCAATGATTCATGGAGAAGTGGTGAAATTTTGGCATAGATAATTCTATAATTCCCTTCTTTCAACCTTGGTGTTCTTAGCATAAATAAAACTTTCTTTAATCAAAGTGTTACTGATCAAGAAATAAAGAGTGATTCATTAGTCCATATCAAAAATATATTCACACTTTATTTCATCTCTAGCAAAGCACCAAATCTTACTGTTAGAATTTGCAAAGGTTGTTTCAAATCCTAGCTTAATTCTAAAACTCTCATGCTTATGCACTTCAAGCTTTGGTTCTAGTATAAATAAAACTGAAATCTGATGATGTCTTATAAGTCTCTTAAGTCTCTTTAATGCTACCTTTTTAGAGAGCCCTCTAATATTCCAAATGATTGAGCTAGTCATTTGGAGTGTTTATAAAAATAAGCTTTTAAACCAGACCTAAGAATTCTGCTGTTTGGTTGGATAGTAAGATTGCCTTCATGGTTCTTTTGATTTTTCAACAAAACTTTATTTTCTACTTTGGATCCCCCCATTAAAAATGGGGTATTTATATTTAGCATTGCCTTGCTTATCATTCTTGTTACCTTCAATCCCGCCTCTTACACTAAACTTGTCTTGATCATCTTTATCATCTAAATCCTTAAAAGATTTAGATGGTTTCTCATGATTACTATAAGTCGAGTAGGAGTAAATATTTTATTGGGTTTCACATTGTTCTTCATCACTTGAACATTCTTCCTTTTCAATTGGCAAGATCTAACCACGAACCTCCAACTGATTTTCTTCTGAGCGCATTTCTTCTACATTATTTAAACACAAAATCTCTTTTATGATTGTGTCTTCTTCTTAAAAATATTAGTAATCTTGTATTGCATACCTTTAGGATCACCTTTAGGTTCCTGATTGACATTATTAATGACTCGTGCTGCTTGAATACCATCCACTTTTGAGATCTTATTTCCAATATCCTTCTTGAAAGTTTTGATAACACATTCTTTAATTTCTTATTTCCTCTTAATCATCTGATTATTAAACTTCCTTTGAGCTTTTTAGGTTGTAATAGTTCTTCAAATAAGCAAGCTTCTTCATTATGCCCCCTTCTAGCACAATGGAAGAAACAAGGAGGAATATCTTCATATTCGAATTATTGCCAAAAACTGCCATCATTGTCATTATTAGTAATCCAAATTCTTCCTGGTAAAGCCTTTTTCAAATCTACTTCAATGCAAACCCTAGCCATGCTAGGTCTGCTAAGAGATGCAGTCGCACTATCCATTTTTAAAGGAACCCCAGCTGCACTATATATCGAGAAAAGACTCTCCTTGTTGTAAAGGTGGATAAGCAGTAAGGAAGACTAACCCAAATAGGAACCAAAGTAATTTCGCATTCTGGATGAGATTCATTCCCCCACTTGAAGACTCTCATAGGGTATCGTTGAACATACCATGTGGATTGCATCCATAATCTAATAAGATCCTCTTCATTGAATAATCCGGCCATGGCATGCTTTTGATCAATCAAACCAACATTGATGTTGCCTTTAAACCCATTCATGTTAACATCTTCCTTATATTTTCTAATGGAGGCAACCATGAATAAATTTCCCCACAAGGGAATGTTTAAAATAGGCAAAAATCTTTGTTAGGTATTCATTATCAAGAAAAAAGCATGTTCACCTTTCAAGGAGGTAAGCTCATGCAAAGAGGTTGAGGAAGTTTTAAAGGATCCAACAACCTTAATAAATGATTTCAAATGTGTAGGAACTGCAAAGTTGTTTGGTAGAGAAATAAGTTTGAGAGTGAATGCAAGAGAAGGGTCTCAAGGGTGATCTTCTTCATTAAGAGATGAGGTGGGTCTAGGCGCCATGCAAACCCTAGAGGGTTTATGTGAGGGGGAAAGATAAAGAGAATATGTTAACACTATTCAAAAGGATAACCTCTCATTAAATATCTCTTGCGCACCTATAATGGTGAATGCTCATTAAAGGTAGATTTACAAAACCAAAAGTTTATTTTATTATTCGTTAAGTAAAAACTTCACAATAGTTGAGAACAATTAAATCTATTTTACTTCATATAGTTATCATTTATTCGTATAAGAACTCAAAAATAATAATAGGTACTCCTATGAACTCAAAAATTATAATAATTATTCTAAAACTCAAATTTAGTTCATACAATATATGTTTAATCGTATGAACCCAAAGTTGGTTCATACGATTAACTATATGAATCTTTACACAATATGTCGGTATTATCAAAACTTAAAAAATGATTACCTTTTCTCTTACACGTTTTTGAGTATTCACTTCACTAATGTTGGAATCCCATTATCTATATTTAGGGCCCATTTGGTCATGTATTCAGAAAACTCGATTCAAAAAGTGTTTTTAAATGCAGTTTTAAAATTGGATTTTAATGTTTATAAATATTGGTGTGCATTTGGTAAACTTGTTTTTAAATACAGTTTTCTGAAAATTTGACAAAAATGACAAACACACACACACACACGAGCACACACACACACTGTGTGTGTGTGTGTGTGTGTGTAAACATACATAAACCTTTCATACATACATGTTACGTAAATGTATACATATATACAGATAGACATACATACATCATAAATCCAATTTATAATTCATGTGTTCTTTATGTATATTTAATGAGGTATATTGGGGAGTTTGACTATATATACATAATAATACATACATAATACAAATGTATACGCATACACACACACACACACACACATATGAATCGATAAATCCTATTTATTTCTCATCTCATTCCTAATTTCTATTTTTGTAAATACTGGAATTTCTATTAAATCCCCCAAATGTCCTTAACAATGACCGTACTGATTTGATCAGCAAAATTCGCTTAATTTCTCACCCGAAATATTTGATTTACTGTTGCATTAATAAATTTTGTGTAAACCGTACCTAGATACATTCATTTTTAGCCAAAAATAGTTTTTCCCCTGACAATTTCACAAGTATAAACTATTCTCTATTTTTCAGCATCTATACTCTGTTTTTTGATAATTTTTATAATAATGGCAGAATACCCTGAAAGTAGTCGGGATATGGAAACTCCACCATCCTCACCCCCTATTGGACTAGGGGACCTGACAGGATTTTTGAAAAGCTTGGTTAAAAGCCAAGAAGCTATGCAAAAAAATATGAGACAACTCACCAAAAGTGTGCTAGCCTCACAGCGCCGACCAGATCCGATTACAATAACTCCAGTTTTGGAGAGAAATCAAGGTAAATGCAGCGAATCACCTCATCTTGCCCCTACAGAGAGAGGAGGAAAGAAGGCTAAGGAAAAGCGATGGAAAATTATCGGAGGTTAAATCTGGGATCTAATACGAGCTTACATGCTTGGACGAATAGGTCAGAAAGCGAAAAATCCTCCTACCAACCAGGTAGAACCACATGAGTGCCTTCGAAAGGCTCAGAAGAGTACTGGTCTTTGTGAGATTGGGGAAGAGAGGGGTGCGAGCACATATGCACCCCCGAAAAATGCACAAGACCAGAAGAATACATGACGCATGATCCAAGATGAGAGAATAGTTCAAGATGTAATACCAGGGCATCAAATATATATGAATAAGTTAGCCGAAGAGAAGAAGGCTCGATCGATAGTCGAGGATAAGATAACAAATTAGCAGTAGCTGAAGTAGCCCAACCATGTAGGGGATCTATTTAAAGGATAGAAAATCGTTTGGATGATTTGATCAAAACAAATATTCCACTCCAA
Source organism: Sambucus nigra (assembly GCA_949130495.1). Taxonomy (NCBI): domain Eukaryota; kingdom Viridiplantae; phylum Streptophyta; class Magnoliopsida; order Dipsacales; family Adoxaceae; genus Sambucus; species Sambucus nigra. Next base: position 312,500,903 of record OX422211.1, read on the forward strand.
ATAGGGCTTGTGCAGGTGTCTCTATTCACAACTTGCGTGATTAATTACCCCACACTTACAAAATTCAATTTGCTTGTGATCACTCCCAGGTATAAAGGGAAACCATATCCAATCTTGCATATCGAGTTGTACTAGGTGGCATGATATATTTCCAGTGGTCGATGAGATACATTGCAAAGACTTTTCAAGTATTCTCACACGACCAACTCAAATCTGGTAAAATGGTTTAACAATAGGTGAAATTATTGAGTTCAAACAACTGACCGACCTCTTTATTAACAATTTCTTCTTTAAAGAAAAACCTGGTAAGAGGGTAGCAAATTTGTTAAGCGTCCATCAACACAAGGACGAAATGATAAGAGATAAATTACTAGGTTCAATACTAAAAAATTGGAACTGGTGGACTACAATGAGAAAGTAGCCATTAAAACAATCATGAGTGGGTTGTTGTCTGGGAAGTTGTACTCGGAATTGACTAAGGAGTCTTTAAACAACATAGTTGAACTCCTAGCCAAAGCATGAAAAATCATAAATGCAGAGGGATTTATGGTTGTAAAGAAGCTCAACCCCAAAAAGTTTTAATAGAGTAGCTGCTCGGGATGAAAGGATAAACCTAAAGATGGCCCCAAGACGAAGAGAGACAAGAGGCCATACCAAAAGTTTGACGAATATACTCCCTTAACATTATGAGTATACTGTAATACCCCGTATTTTTATGGCTTTTAATTATGAGATTAATTAAATGAAATTGCTTTTAATTATGGGATTAATTAAATTAATTAGGGATAATTAATTGGAAATTAATTCAGATTTAAATAACTAGCAAGATGAGAGTTAGTATTTGATTATGATGATAATGTAGAATATTACTGAGTAATTATGATAATATATGATTATTGAATTTATTAAAATTATCGTGAGTTGAAAATACGATAGTTTCGGTAATTAAGTTGGGACGCGCATGTGAGTCGTGTCAGGACCAAATTTAATGGATTTAAAAGTCAATTATTTTTATGTCATCTGTATGATCATTTTGAGTGCGCCAACATATCCGTAAGGGTCGAGTTAGTCAGAAAATACTAGCTCGGAGTTTAGTTTGGATTCCTGAACATTTTTGGCCTAACCGACAAACCGGGAGGGTATTTTAATCATTTTGACTTTTTGAGGATTTATAACCCACGAATTTCAGACTTATATTATCAGCCAACACCAGAGCTCTTAGGGTTATCACAACCCAAAACCACCTACGACATTTAGAGAGGAAGAGAGGAAAGTTCCCAAAGGAGAAACCTCCCTTAGAGGCTTTCGCACCACCGTCACCACCACCGGATAGATCGGAAAGAGAGAATCATTCACATAACATCTACTTCAAAGGATCTGAATCTCCATTACCAGTCAAGTGATTTAACTTGCGATAATTCAGTGCATATATCATCCATGTTAGTTTAGGATTGAAGAATAACCTTGAAAAATAATGAATGAATAAATTTGAGGAATTTAAAAACCATAATCTGGGTAGGTTTTGCATGTAGTCTATCTTCTGGGAATATAGCAGCCACGAGATTATGATACACGTGTAAAGAGTCACGAATTTTTATTGTGTTACATGAAGATCTTGAAGAAAATAGGAGCAATAGGATTTTTATGTGATTTGATCCCAAAAACTGTTAATCCTTGTTGATTTAATGATTCTAATACATTAAAGTTTATGCATATATGTTGGTTGGATGATTAGAATACTTGGTCGGGAGTTTGGGACGTTGCAATGGAGGATTTAGGTGTAAAATATAGAGACCCCGTAACTGTTAATGGAAATTCTGGGCAGATACCCGTTCGATCGATCGACTCAAGAATGTTGATCAATCGATGGATCGATGGATCGACCTCTTTTGATTTTTGTAAAATTGTTCCCTTTAAGGTTCGTCGAATTCCAAGCTTGTAAGAAATTTTAGAGTGACTTATAAAAGATTGTGGGACTTGTTTGAGGTCAGTAGGATCGTAATTAGTGCCCGAAATATGTTATACATAATGGGACCGAAAAGAATAATTACTAGTATTTACCGAGTGAGGTACAGTTAGAAGTTTCATATAAATTGGGATTTAAAATGAACGAATGTTAATTTAAGGTTAGGACCAGTATAAGAGGGACTTGGAATTACTGAGACAACCTTAGAGACTAGTGGGTGACTTAGTAACCTTATGAGGTAGGTTTAAGTATTCGGACTTATACGACGAGAGTTGTTGCGATGAACATATTACGTGGAATATTCGGGATGAAACTATTATATGTATGAGACTTGAGATATAGGGTTAGTGTATACCTATATCAATGTGATGACTACCTAAGTTGTGTGATTACTTAGTATCTGAATTGTTGTGTGTATGACATACGTACCATACTTGCTATCACGGGAGGTCGATTTTTGGAAAAGGACCATCTTATCTTTGTGTGCCTTCAGGGGGATTTAAATTGATACCTTAAGGACATAGGACTGTGAATGACTTATCTGTGAGTTGATAAGTCAGCTAACCATGGGAGTGTAGGTATGTGCCTGACCCATGGGTATGTGAACTATGTTCGCCTCCAATATGTGTGATTTATATTAAGACGGTTCCTGAGTGATTCGGAACGCGTGATCCTTACGTACGTGATGTACATGGATTTGATAGCAGAGTATGCGTGCACCGCAACTTACCCTAGGGGTGCCATATATGTATATATGTACTGAGATTGATTTATATCTACTTGCGACTGGTTCACTGTTGCTTAGTAGATGTGAATAACTAAGATATTTGAATGGGCTAAGAATGTGAGAATTTAAATAACACTTGAGATAAGTAATTTAATGAATGTGAATATGGGATATAAATATGAATTTTTTGGGTAATACGAGTAGGCACCCAATATTAGAATGTGAAAGTAGGAGTTAGTGTAGACTAGTTAGTTAGTGGCATAACTATGATGGGTTAACGATACACGTTAGGCGTGCACATTAGTTGAGGGGTGAGAGATTCGTGTGAGAGTACGCAACTAACATGTATATAATACTTACTGTTTAATGCAATTAAACAATTGTTGTTTTTTAAACTGTTTTCACCTCGGGCTCTGACCCGTTGTCCTCTACATCTATTTTGTTTGGAAAAAATATTTTAGGTGCCCAGCCATAGGGATGCCAAGCATAGGAGTTCCATTCTGATGACGTGTTGTAGCTGCTGTGGAAGCTACAGGATCTCGGTATTAGACGCCTCCACATTTATACTTGGTTCCTTCAGAGTCATTCATATCAGTTAGAGCATGTTGCTCATTCTTATTTAGAGATTGTAGTTATAGACTTTCATTATTTCATATGTTAGTTTATTTATTCAGACTCTTGTATTGGGATTTTATTTACTCTGGTATTATTATTATTATTAGAGTGTTTACTCCGAATTCAGTTATATCATTACATTGGTTATTCATATGAGATTGTTTATGAGATTTATGGATGATGATTCAATTACTTGGCTAATTGTGAACTTAATTAATACAATTTGGCATCTCTCTACTTTAAATATTAGGTAGCTAGTAATTAACTAAATATTTTCGACAGTGATGCTAAGACTGAACCAACTTGATATTCTGTATTAATTTAATAAAGGAGTAGCTACCCGATATTTAATTAGTCGGGTGTCACATATACCACATCTTCGATGAGATTCGAGGAAATGGTGAATTGAAGTGGACGAGAAAGTTAGAAACTCTCTTTAGAAGAAGAAACAAAATAAGTTTTACAAGTTCCATAAATATCATGGGCATGAGACCAAATATTGCATATCCTTGAAGGATAAAATTAAAGCCCTCATCAAAAGAGGGAAGATTAATAAGTGCGTTGTTAAGAATAGAAGACCAAAAAAAACTTGTGATGATTGGAAGACTAAGAGGAGATCAAGATCACCTCAGATAGGGAATAAAGACCAGAAAAAAGCTCAGGAGAATAAGGACGAGGAGGATCCTGACCTCCCTAAAAGGTCTAAGGAGCTTGTGGAAGAGCTGAATATATAATCTTTTGGATGCAATTTCATAGCAGAAGGAGATGTTGGTGGATGTAATGGAACAGTTGAAAGAAAGGCATATGTTAACAAAGCGAGAGCTTATGCCAATACTAGAGACGTTAATATGGAAATAGTGGGAGACGTTCAACCTCGCAAGGTCGCTTAAGATAGGTTAATTATAGAATTTTCCAGAGACGAACTCTCAGGATTGTTATATCCTCATGATGATCCACTCGTGACACCTACTGAAGAGAATTCTGATGGATAATGGGAGCTCGACGAATGTATTATTTTATAATTATTTCTAGAGGCCGAAGATATCTGACAGGAAATTAGAGTCATACCATCGTCCTCTGATTGGATTCTTAGGTGAAAAGTGTACATATTAAGTACAATTGAGCTGAATGGGTTATCGAAACTTGGACGACCTGCAGGACATAGACGATGAGATTCTTTGTCTTTGATAAGAATGTCTTATTGGCTTGCAATATCATATTTAAAAGAGTGGGTATAAAGAAGCTTGAGGATATAGCTTCAATTGTTCATTAATATCTTAAATTCCCCACTAATTTTGAACTAAAAGTGGTGAAAGGAAACTAGGTAGAAGCACACTAATGCTACCATACCTCGATCGACGAGGAAAAGAGGAAGAAGCAAGTTCAAACCTATCAGATTGAGACATTAGATCCTCAAGATGAAGATAGGTTGATATTCGTATAAATAATTAAAGAAACTGAGTCTATAATCCTAGGCAATGAGCATTCTGAAAGGACAGCCAGATCAGCTCATCCCTAGATCCCGTCATTAAGAAGTAACTGTTTGACTTCTTATGATCTAGGAAATGTGTATTTGCTTGGATCCATAAAGACATGCCTGAAATTAATTTAGAAATTATCAGTCATGATCTCAACATAGCCATAGAGGTTGAACTAGTAAAATAGAAACAACTAGTGTTCTCGAAAGAGAAGAATATGATAATTTAAAAAGAATTGTTTAAGATGAAGAAAGTAGAATCCATTGAAGACGTGATATATCCCAACTAGTTAGCAAACATGGTAATGGTGCCAAATAAAAATGAGAAATGATAGATGTGCGTGACCTTCATAAATATAAATAAAGCATGTCCTAATGATCATTATCCTTTGCCTCAGATAGATCAATTGGTGGATACAACAGCTGGACATAAGCTACTGAGCTTTATGGATGTATATTCTAGTTATAACTAAATTAAAATGACGTCGAAAGATAAAGAGAAGACTTTCTTAATCATCATTCGAGGTACCTTTTATTATAATATGTTTCCATTAGAACTAAAAATGCATGTGACACATATCAAAGGTTGGTGAACAAAGTATTTGAGAAACATATAGGGAAAAATATAGAACTCTATATGAACGACATGGTGACAAAAAGAAGACGACCACACCAAACACGTCGACTAAACCTCTAACAAGCTAGAGAAATACAAAATGAAGCTAAATCCATCCAAGTGTGTTTTCAGAGTCAAGGCTATAAAATATCTAGGCTTTAATATCAACCAAAGGGTCATATAGGCCAACCCTGACATAATCGAGATGTTGATTAATATGCAGCCTCCCAGAAGCAAGAAGGAAATCGAAAGCCTAACAAGTCGAGTAACAACTCTAGAAAAAATTATATCTAAAGACAGAAATAAATGCCTCCCATTCTTTAAAGTAATCAAAAACTCTTTCGAATGGACGGAGGAATGCCAAACTGCTTTTTTGGAGCTAAAAAGACATTTAGGAAAGTCCACATTACTGCCAAGGCTATCCTGGGGGAAAACTATACTTATATTTGGTGGTGTTAGAGTCAACTGTCAGCTCGACTTTAGTTAGAAGTGATGAAGGGGTCCAAAAATCATTATACAACACTAGCACAACTTTTGTTGGTGCGAAAATAAGATATTCCATAATGAAAAAGTTAGCTCTGGCTTTGATAGTGGCATCCAGAAATATAAAGTAGTACTTCCAACTCCACTCTATAATAGTTTATACCGATCTCCCACTTCGTCAGATAATCCATAAAACTTAAAAATCTGGTAGGTTAATGGCACGGGCGATAGAGCTGGGTGAATATGAAATTGAGCATGAGTAAATAATTACAATCAAAGGCTAATATGTAGTAAATTTAATTAAATAATTCACCTACTATGAGAAAATACCGGTCGAAACAACAACTATTGTTCCAACCAAGAAGATCCAGAGTCCAGTCGGATAATCTACTGGACTTATAGCCAAGCAGATCCAAATCTCAGCAGAGTCCTCATCTGAACAAGATAAGATTGTCTATGTAGGAGGATTTACTACAAAATTATTTAAGAATAGTTCTTTGGTACAAGGAGACTTTGAGCAAGAATTACCAGTATGGAAGGTATTTTTGGATGGATCGTCATGTGTAAGTCGTAGTGGAGCTGGTTTGATAGTCAACACATCTAAGGAGCCGACATAGAATACGCCATGTGTTTCAAATTTGAAATAAGGCTTTAATTGTTAGATGGGAGTTGGTTGTCGCTGGGAGTTGAGCAAATAATGTCCCACATGATTCACTGTTAGTGGTAAACCAAGTGTTGGGAGAGTATAAAGCAAAAGAGGGAAATATGTTAAAATATCTTGTGAGGGTGAATTTGCTACTACCAAAGTTAAAATCACTCCAGATGATTAGAATCCCCAAAATTAAAAAATACCAGATCAGACGTGTTAGCTCGCCTGGCATCAGCTACCAAGGCCTATCTAAGGAGAATTGTACCTGTACAAATCTTGTTCTAAAGGAGCATTGATGTGGAAGAAGTAAATTTTATAGAGCTGACCATAGGTCCATCCTGGATGGACCCAATTATCAAATACTTGGAAGAGGGCATTCTGCCAATCGATTAGAAGAAGGCCAAAAGGATTTGTTACAAAACTGTCAAGTACGTCATGGATAAGGGATTGTTGTACAAAAGAAGTTTTACGGTGTCAATGATGAGATGTGTTGACCCCATGGAAACACCAAACCTCATCCAAGAAATACATAAAATATTATGTGTTACCCACCTAGTAGGTCGGACACTGGTGAAGAGAATGGCCATTCAATGTTATTATTGGCCAGCAATGAGGAAAGATTGTGAAGAATACACATAAAAGTCCGATGAATTCGAGAGATATGGAGTGATCCGTATGAGACCAGGAGGCGAGCTTGCACCAATTACATCACCTTGAACCTTTTCCATTTAGGGTATGGATCTGGTCGGCCCACTGCTGAAGACCAAATGAAGATTCATATATATGGTAGTAGTGGTAGATTATTTTATAAAATGGGTGGAGACCGAACCAATCACAGAGATGACCTATGAAAAAATCACCCAATTTATATGATATTTTTTTATAAGCAGTTATGGGATCCCTCACGTTTTCATTGCCGACTATGACACACAGTATGACAATGACGAGTTCCAAGAGTATTGCGACAAGGCCAAAGTAAAAAAATTACATTCATCACCAACTCATCCATAATGTAATGGACAGACGGAGATCACAAACCAAACTTTGCTGCATGGGATGAAGAAGAGGCTGGAGTCATCTAAGAAAAATGAGATACACTAGACCAAAAATGCCAAATTATCACCTTTCAGCCGGCCACCCTTGTCAGGGTCAAAGACCGTGATGAAAAAAACACGCATTTTTTATCACGATCATGTAATAACCCGCGTAATTTTGGGTTGTTTTAATTAATTTTTGGAAAATGAAGGAAAATAAAGTTTTTAATAAAATTATTTTTATTGCTCAAATATTATGGTTATTATTTTTAAAGGCGAGAATTTCAAACGGTTTCGAAAGAGTTAGAACGGATTTTAAAATGATTTTTAAATGTTTTTAACTCTTAGAGTTGTTTTGGCTTCCAACTCTTCATTTATTTGCCTTATTTAAAGGAGTCTTTTGGATTCCAACTCTTCATTTCTTTGCATTATAAAAGGAAGTCGTGGGAAATCCTTTTAACATACTTTTGGTACAAATTTTGGCAGCAAATATATTTTATATTCCTCTTCTTTTTATATAAACATTGGCCCTCGAGATTTGTGAGTTCCAACCTTAGATTAGAGGTGTTCTTGGGGCTATTTTGTTGGAGGTTCTTGGAGGAGCTTTTGTAGATCTTGAGGGTGTGATCATTGGTTTCTCATCATGGTTTGAGGTATGGGGTTTTACAAAATATGCTCCTTAAATCTCGCGAGTGTCATTCTCTTTGAATTCTTGTTAATTGAACTCATATTTGAATTGTTAAATTCATTGAAATCTCGAAAATAATTGTTGAAATTATTTTAATTCATGTGGTATCATTATATTGTTGATGAGCACGTTGTCATGAGATTTTAATATGGCACGGATGTTGAGTACCCGCCAAAATACCTATTCACGGGACATGGCTTGATAAAGCATATGCGAATGGGGTGAGGCCTGGTTACCCATTGATGTGTTGTTGAGAAATTATAATGATGAAATGCTTTAAGATTTGCATTTTGATTTGAATATTCATACTCGTGTTGTTACGTTTTATTCTTCGCTAATCCGTATTTGTTGAGCATAATTCCTGTCGTACTGTGTACTTCCCCATATTTTCTTCTAGTGGCAGGTTAGAGCGGATTTTGGGGCGCTATGGAGATTGATTTTAGCGAGGATTGTTTGGGAAAGATTTGTATTATTTTGATGTATAGAGCTTTGGAGATATGTATTTTATTTTCGAGTTAGTTGTTGTATGTAATTCGAGAGATTTGTTGTATTTATTTGAAGAATTGAGATTAGTGGGTTTATATCATTGTGAGTTTATTTAGATGCTCTATACCTTGTCACTTGTGGATTTGGATTTATTTTATCGCATTATCGCTCCGTTCGCTCTCCCCGGGCGGGCGGGGTGTTACAAATGGTATCAGAGCTTAGGTATACGGCAACCCTCGGGGCTTGAGTTTTGGGTTCATTGCGTGGTTAGCAATTTTTGGAGATAGAAAATTTTAGATGATATTCGTGTTTGGTTTCGAGATTTGAGGTGAGGAATTTATTTTTGGAGACGAAATTATTTTTGGAGATTGTTGGCCTGATTTTTGAGGGTTAGGCATTCGGCGAATTTCGAGGGCGAAATTCCATTGTTAGTGGGGAAGTGTAACAACCCGCGTAATTTTGGGCTATTTTAATTAATTTTTGGAAAATGAAGGAAAATAAAGTTTTTGATAAAATTATTTTTATTTCTCAAATATGTTGGTTATTATTTTTAAAGGCGGGAATTTCAAACGGTTTCGAAAACGGAGTTAAAACGGATTTTAAAATGATTTTTAAATGTTTTTAACTCTTAGAGTTGTTTTGGCTTCCAACTCTTCATTTATTTGCCTTATTTAAAGGAGTCTTTTGGATTCCAACTCTTCATTTCTTTGCATTATAAAAGGAAGTCGTGAGCAATCCTTTTAATATACTTTTGGTACAAATTTTGGCAGCAAATATATTTTATATTCCTCTTCTTTTTATATAAACATTGGCCCTTGAGATTTGTGAGTTCCAACCTTAGATTAGAGGTGTTCTTGGGGGTTTTTTGTTGGAGGTTCTTGGAGGAGCTTTTGTAGATCTTTTGAGTTGATCTTGAGGATGTGATCATTGGTTTCTCATCATGGTTTGAGGTATGGGGTTTTACACAATATGCTCCTTAAATCTCGCGAGTGTCATTCTCTTTGAATTCTTGTTAATTGAACTCATATTTGAATTGTTAAATTCATTGAAATCTCGAAAATAATTGTTGAAATTATTTTAATTCATGTGGTATCATTATATTGTTGATGAGCACGTTGTCATGAGATTTTAATATGGCACGGATGTTGAGTACCCGCCAAAATACCTATTCACGGGACATGGCTTGATAAAGCATATGCGAATGGGGTGAGGCCTGGTTACCCATTGATGTGTTGTTGAGAAATTATAATGATGAAATGCTTTAAGATTTGCATTTTGATTTGAATATTCATACTCGTGTTGTTACGTTTTATTCGTCGCTAATCCGTATTTGTTGAGCATAATTCCTGTCGTACTGTGTACTGCCCCATATTTTCTTCTAGTGGCAGGTTAGAGCGGATTTTGGGGCGCTATGGAGATTGATTTTAGCGAGGATTGTTTGGGAAAGATTTGTGTTATTTTGATGTATAGAGATTTGGAGATATGTATTTTATTTTCGAGTTAGTTGTTGTATGTAATTCGAGAGATTTGTTGTATTTATTTGAAGAATTGAGATTAGTGGGTTTATATCATTGTGAGTTTATTTAGATGCTCTATACCTTGTCACTTGTGGATTTGGATTTATTTTATCGCATTATCGCTCCGTTCGCTCTCCCCGGGCGGGCGGGGTGTTACAGATCATTGACCGTGACAAAGGCTTGTCACAGTCATTGACCGTGATAAGTCCGTGACAAGTACAATTATCACGAATTTGTTATGGTCATTGACTGTGATAACCTTATAAAGTTGTCACAGTAAAAGACCGTGACAGGTTCGTGACAACTTTGTCAGTAAAAAAAATCACCCCCTTCTTTTTTCCCACCGTTTTCACTTCCCTCCCATTTTCTCTCTCTAATCGACTGCTCTCTCTCTCTCTCTGATTTAAGGTTTGTTTTCTTCTCTCTTTTTCTTTCCTTTGTATATATGTGTGTATATGTGTGCATGTGTATGTGTGTGTGTGTACAGGTGTGGGGGGAGGGGGCGGAGGCGGGGGCGGGGGGTGTATAGGAGGTGGTGTGTGTGTAGGTGGGTGAGTGTGTGTGTGTGCGCGCGCAGGTGGGTGTGTGGGAGGGGAGGGGGGAATGGTGGGGTAGGGGGTAAGGGGGTGGGGGGGAGGGGGTGTGTGTGTTGAAATTAATTGTTAATGTTTAGGACTTGAAATTAATTGTTAATTTAGGACTTGAAATTAGTGTTTAGTTTATGACTTAAAATTAATGTTTAGTTTAGGACTTAAAATTAAATGTTAATGTTGATTGGGTGATATTAGTTGGGATTGAAAATAATAGGCGTTGTTGTTGTTGGATTATACCAGACAGATGTGGTTGGATATGGAAGTTGGTTGTTAAATTTTTTTAAAATTCTTAATTTAATTCACACTAATAAATTCTTAAATAATTATATTGTCTTATTTTGTTGGGTTGGTTAATTTTGGAAGTGGCACGACCACTGGATTATTGTCAAAATGGGGGGAGGGGGAGTTTTAAACTTTTTTCTAAAATTACTTTGTGTTACGACCCCTTCGAGAGTGGCACGACCACGGACTTAGCATAATTAAATGACTCATACTTGAAATTACACATAGTGCGCATAGATACTAGCCTTCTAGTTCTTATGCGTACACATTCAATAGCCCTTAGACCCGTTCGAGAGTCATTACCCCTGGAATTAGATCTCTCGAATTGTCCCATTTAGACAGTTTGGAACTGCATAATTTATGTATAATAATATTCTTAGTGGCTTAAACTTATTACTTTTGGAGGAAGTTCTGCAGTCGTATCTTAATGTTCTCTGGGTACATACTAGATGATGCGATGTTGAGTGTTATTTCAATTATCAATTGAAATAACACTCACACTTGCAAATCTACGTTGTGTACTTAGAGAACTATGGGGACATGGTGTCGAATTTTCCTCAAATTGGAATAATGTGCATGAGCTATTAAGTATATTACAAAAATATACGGTCTTGAATGGGATAGGACCCTTCACCCTTTAGAGGAGATGGAGAAAATAAGAATTCATATTGTAAATTGAATTTGAATTTGAAATTTAAAAATTGAATAAGATAAGACATAATTAAATAAAACATACTATAGATTTTATACAACAAGTAATAAGTGATTGTTTATATTAATGGAACTAGATGTTCACAATTTTGTTTATACATATTCACAAATATACGCTTCTTACATATAATAGGTGTTTGTTTGGAGTAGCCGTGATGGGATATCCTAAATACAAAGAGTGGATGGGTGAGACAGATAAATTAGAGGATGTATTTCGCAAAGGTGCTAAAGAATTTGTGAAATACGCAAATAAATGTCATAATGAAGAGCTTCTGTGTCCGTTTGGTAGTCGTAAGAATGGAAAGGTGTTTGAGTGAAAAATAGTTGAACTACATTTCTTAAGATGGGGTATGCAAGATAGTTATCGATTTTGTAGTTTTCACGGGGAATCGAAAGTTCTTTTTGTCCCGAGCAACCTCCACAACAACCTTCAACAAGTAGGATAGATGTACAAGGAGCCGACGTAGATCATAATATGTTAGAGGATTTAGTTGATGACGCGTACGGAGTTCATAAAGTGGAAGAGAATGAGGTCACTGATGATGTATAAGGTTCAGGAGCACATGAAGATATCAGGATAAATCTTGACGATGACTACCAAAGTTTAAAATTTAAGGCAGCCCAACCGTTATACTCTGGCTATGAGAAAGATCAAACAACTTTACATGCCATGGTTGGTTTGCATAGTTTGAATACCCAATATGATTTATCTGGAAATAGCGTGACATGAATTCTAAATTGGGTGAAGGGCTTTCTACCCAAGGAGAATACGCTTCCCAATAGCTATCATGTTATGAAGAACAGTTTGAAAGGTTCGGGAATGAAGTATAAATCTATTCATGCTTATGTGTATGACTACATACTATATCGAAAGGAGTATGAAAATCTCGATTGGTGTCCAATATGTGATGAACCTAGATATGTCTAATCTAATGGCAAGGAAGGCACAAGCTCAAAAGTGCATCAAAAAGTGTCGAAATATTTTCTTGGTCCTAGATTAAAATGATTTTTCATAGTACCATGGATAGCGGAGGCAATGGCCTGGCATGCTAGGGCAGAAGTAAGGATAATCTCATGCGTTATCATATTAATTATATAGCTTGGAGGAGGGTGAGTTATAAGTATCTCAATTCTGCTTGAGAACAGCGTAACATTATTCGTTTGGTAATATCAACAGATGGTTTCAATCCATTTGGAAATTAAAGCACCAATCAGAGTGTATGGCCAGTGATCCAAGCCCTACTCAATCTCCCTCATTCATAGTGCATGAGACCCGAATTTTTGATGTTGTCTTTATTGATACCTGGGCCAAAGGCGCCAAGTGATGACATCGATGTCTACCTGGCTTATTTGGTAGAAGAATTAAATGAGTTGTGGAAAGAGGGTGTGAAATCATTTAACTCTTTTAAAAAAGAAGAGTTTACGCTGAAAGCTATGTTGATGAGGAAAATTCATGATTTTCCAACTTATGGGACAATATCAGGTTGTGTAGTACATGGTTATTTGGGGTGTCCTATTTGTGGAGAGGAGACTGAATCTTTTCGTCTCCCCACTAGCTTAAAAAATGTATACCATTGCCATAGGAGGTTTTTACCCCCCGATTATAGTTTTAAATTTGAGAAAGGTTTTAATTTTTTATTATGTGAAGTTGAATATAGGGCACCGTCGAATAAACTTTTAGGTTCAAAAATTGAAAGTAAATCTTCTAATTGTGGCCCAAATATGTGAGGTAAGAATCCTAATTTTAAGAACGTCAAGCATAAGATGACCCCAACTGGCAATGAAACTGAGACAAGAAAGGCATGGTTTAGGAGGTTAATTTTATTTGAACTCCCTTATTGGAAGATTAACTCGGTGTGCCATGTATTGGATGTGATACATGCAGAGAAGAACATCGTTGAACATATTGTGGGAACATGCCTTGGGGGTAGTCATTCGAAGGATGAAGAAAATGCACGAAAATACCTTAAATATTTGAAACTTAAGCCATAACTATGGTTGAAAGAAGATAGTAGGGGAAGGACAATAATTCCCCCTGGTGCGTTTACTTTGACGAGTGAGGAAAGGTAGGTGCTTTTAGACACAATATATAATTTGAAGGTTCCATCTAATTTTTCGTCCAACTTGTAAAGGATTGTGAATTATGCTACCCATGATTTACATAAGTGTAAGTCCCACGATTGGCATGTGATTATGCAATTGGTTCCTCTATTGTTTAAGATTTCTCCAAGAATAAGGATTTGCAGAGGTCGATTATGCAAATTAGTATCTGCTTCTCACTTTGATATGAGAAGGTAGTCAATCGAGAACATATAGTGGCCACAAAATTGGCAGTTACCTAAGCGATTTGTGTGTTGGAGAAGTACTTTCCCCCATCATTCTTTGACATAAGTGTTCACTTGTTGGTAAACCTATGCGACGAGGCACTTCTTTGCGGTCCAGTTAGATATCGGTGGATGTATTCGTTTGAAAGATTGATGAAAGTCTTTAAAGATTACGTCAAGAATACACGATACATTGCAGGATCAATTGCAGAGGAAAACATAACTGTGGAGTCATCAATCTATACTCGGGAATATGTGCCTGACTCGACCAACATTGATGAGTTCGTCAATGAGGGTGGTCATGTGATGGGCAAACGAGTGAAATTAATGAGTTTGCAACATGAACAAGTAGTTAGTTATCTATTTGACACACATGAAGATGTCGAAGAATGGAAAAAAGTAAGTTTAAATTATTTTAAGTTTTACATTATTTTAGATTATTTTATACATGATTAATTTTGTAATACGTTCATTACATTAATTTTATGCAGAAAATATGACACTTATGAGAATAATAAAAGACGAAAAATAATGGCACAATCAGACAGGGAATTTAGGTTGTGGCTATCACATGACGTAATTATAATGAAAATGGCTATTATATAACGTTACATTACAATAAAACTTTACAACTAACCTAATTAATTTATCTATATTCTCAACTCTTAAAGACGGGTGATGCGACATCAAGGCTTGCTCGTCTAGCCACTGGACACTTGTTCATGGCACAAAAGTACAAAAAGTATCGATTTAACGGTTACGTATTCGGTGCAAGGGTGTATGAGGAAAGTACAAATGTACATAACTCAGGCATTTCATACAAGGCTCTTATTTTCTTTCGAGCGAGCGCAAAAGATAAAAACCTCGTTGAAGCTGAAATGACTTACCATAGTGTAATTCAAAATATATTTGAACTGGACTATGTAATATTCAAAGAGGTTGTATTTTACTTTGATTGGGTAAGAGTTTAGGATAAAAATGCTTGTAAAGTTGATCCTGACACTAATTTGATCATGGTTGACTCGTCAAAGTTGAAGAGCGACAAACACGTGAGCGATGAGTCGTTTGTTTGTGCATTTCAAAAGGTCAATCAAGTGTTTTATTCAGAGTATATCAACAACGAGCCGTGGTAAATCGTCCTACATGTGCCAAAGCGTCTAAACAGTAGTGTGGATGACTTGGATGCTCCTACCGAATTTCAATTCATTTTTTATGATAACTCGAATTTGAAATAATTTTTAGCCTTGTAATAAGTATTCCAATTATCGGACAATAGTTTAATGCTTTTTATTCATTTGTACTTGATCAGTTTAGTGCATGTAATATTTAGATTTAATTCATAAGCATTAATTCAAAGTCCATGTCAAGTGGGTGTATTATTCTAGTGATTTATTATTATCGGATATTAGTTTAATTAATGCTTTTAATTCATTTGTACTTAATCAGTTTAGTGCATTAATTCAAAGTTGCCAATGTATTTTTATAATATGGTTAGTGTTTTGTATTCTTCTAATTCATTTGAATTTGTACTAATAACAATAATTTTTACAGAAAATATTTTCTTCAAGGCTTGGCGATAGCAGAGGCGATGAGGGCTCCTCTACCCCCACGCTCCCAAAATGGGGCAAATTGGGAATGACCGTTGAGAACAAGACGTACATATTGGTTAGATCCCTCGAGCTGGTGAAAACAATGTAATAACCCTTACTTTTGAGAAATTTATTTTATATTAATATACCATGTGAGGTAATTATATAAAATATTGGATAATGGAGTAAATATTATTCTAATTGATTTAAAAGATAATATTTACTTGATTTTGCATATTTACTGTTATGTGAATGTAAATAGCATTATGGTACGATTTATGGTGTCGTTGTGCTTTAAACGGCATTTATGGTTTAAAATGAAGTTGGAACTTGAAATGATTTATATTATTCCGGATGCCAATTTAGAGGGCGCGGTCAGTCCCAAAATAGTCGAGATAGTCAAAATAAGTGCCATATTGTATTTTTGGGTTCCGGACACTTTTGACAGGTTATGACTCAATCATGTAGTTACGAGTCATTTTAATGAAGTATTAACTTTTAAAGATGAAAATTAAGGCTAGGTACCCGATTAAGTCTTACAACCCCTTTTATTTCTCAAGTGTGTTCTTACTAAACCTAAAGAGAAAGAGAGAAGAAGAGCAAGGAGAAGAATTGAAGAAATTAGGTTTGATCTTGCATCTACCATAAAGGAATCCGAGATTTCAGCTTAAGGCAAGTTTCTTACTTGCTAATATATGATTTAGGGTGAATAAATTGTAGTGATAGTTGTGTATTGGAATCAATTGAACAAATGTGGATTTTAATGAATTTGTGGTGTTTGAATCCTTAAACATTGTTTATATAGATATTGTGTTGAGTATGGTAGTTAGTATTCATGTAGGATGGTTTTGGTTGGATTAATGGTGGTTGTTGTGGGTAAAAATGGAGGAGAAATAAGTTTTGGGAAAAGTTAGGGTAATAAAATCCATAGCCGAAATTGGGCATTCAGGCCCAGGCGAATCGATTAGCTAAAGGGGTAGGCTATAGTTCTGTGATGAGCGAATCGATTCGGCTTATCCGAATCGATTCGTTAGTATGCAGAATGTTGGGTCCTCTTGACCGAATCGATTCGGACCATTCGAATCGATTCAGCCAGGGCGAATCGATTCGAAATTCCTGATGTTTTAAGTTATTTTTCTAACTTAGTTTGTAATCCTTTTCTTGTAGGTTTAGGACCTAGGAACCTTCTCTTAGGATGAAATAAAGTGTATTAGAGACTTACCTTTGGTATGTAACCATACTAGATTAGAAAAGGGATACTTGGGCTTATCTCGGGGATTATTAAATAGACATTAGAGTAGTTCTTTCTTGAGTATACTAGTTTGAGACTAGGGAAGAGTATGATTACATAATTGTGGAAATTTAGAGACGTGATTGAGGTATACCATACTCGGTGGCTTATAGTAACGTCATTATTTTTTAGGGACTAAATTGAGGATTTATTAAACATTGAAGTCCATAATGATGACATTAAGCGCTTATGGCTCCTGATAAAAATGTATTGCATATTTTAAAATGGGAATAACATGTGAATGATAATTTGTATATACACACCTCTCTAAATTCTATCATAGGGAAAGTTACGCGCATGAGGTGAAGTACCCTGGCTAGTGAATGCGTGGTGAATATAGTCCTTGGCCATATGACCGGTTATTATATATTGTGTGATTATTGTTCGAAGTGAGGTAATTCCGAGTGTGGTTATGACTCACTGTCGAAGGTATATGGACGCTTCCCGACATCACGCGATGTAGGATGCCCAGGTTATCTTGGTGATAGGCCCTGGAAGATGATAGCAATTTAGGGACGCATCCAGTGGGGAAACCCGGAAGGATGGTCTTAGAATCGTTATGATGTGATTATAACTATTCTCATTAAATTGGAAAATGAGATTGATGGTAAAGCATTTTATGAAATAAAATGGCTTCGAATAAATTTCCTAATGAGAAAAGAAACGGTGAAGTGAAATTGTGTAAAACTGAAATGGAATCTCAATAAGTATGATATTATCCATATTCTCATGCCTAAATGATTATTGATCATTGTCATTGATATTTCGCTAGGTTGTGCTTTTAGATTGAGAGGTGAGAATTCTTATCATTATCTGTGGAGAGCGAGACAAGATTATTCGTAATGATTAATTGTTCATAATTGTCATGCATTTTATTCACTTAGTGATCATATTAAACCGGGCCCTGACCCGTTTATATCTTGTTATTTTGTGTGAATCTTATATTCGCCCAGGTGCTCCACCGCAAGGATACCGGTATTGACTTTTCTATTCGAGTGTCCTGGATTTGTAACACCTTGAGGATGTTATAGGATATTTGATATAGGCACTTCCATCTTTTTGTATTCTAGTTATGATCGGTTACACATTCGGGCGTGTTGCCCAAGTTTTGTACTTGTATTATATAATGTGATATTGTACATTAATACTCGGTGTAACCTAATTATAAGGGTCTGTTAATCGACAACTTATTCGGTTATGTTTGTTGTACACGATTGTTGATCGTATACATGTCTTTATTTTCACCCACCTTCTTTTCAATTGGATTGTTTAAATATTTTTCATTAACTTACAAAATAAATTTTGACAATCCGTTTTCTAAAATAATTGGTGGTTATCTCGTATACTTTTTTTGTTACTATTGTGATGCTAAGAATGGACCATCTATGATTCCTGTAATTATTGGAGTATCGGGTTGGCCACCTCTTATTTTAATAAGCAGGTTGTCACAAATAATTATCGGCCCGGGGTACACTAGTTGAAGGGAGGTGCCAAATGAGCTCAAGTTAGCTATTTGGGCGGCACTACAGGTAATGTATTTATATTTATATTTTAATTTCAATTTATATTTATATTTATTCGCAACTAACACTTACTTTCTTTTTGTTTTGTATTTGTTTGAGAGGAACAACTCAGTGTGCCCCATAACTCCGTGATTCCGTGTCGGAGAAGTTGAGGGAGCAATACAAGACATGAAAGAAAAATTTGCGGGCTTGGTGCAGCAACCCGCCTAATTTTTTGGGTATTTTTATAAATATTTTGGAAATGTAGAGGAAAATAAAGTTTTTGATAAATTAATTTTCTTGCTAAAATATGTTGAGATTTATTTTTGAAAATGAGATTTTCAATCGGAATGGGATTTAAAATTAAGATGAATTTTTAAAGGATTTTTTATGTTTATCCCCTTTTAACATTTTTAAGTGGAACTGTAAAATTCCTGAGAGATCGATCAATCGACCCAGGGAGCCGATCGACCGACTCCCCTAGATTTTATGCGCTGCAAGTTTTTTTTAATAGTTTGTGTTGGTTCAAACTCTTTTATTTTGCCTTATTTAAAGGGGCCGTGGGTGACCATTTTGGATCAAACTTTTGGCACAAAAATATGCAGCAAACATATTTTTATTTCCTCTATTTTTTATATACACTTAGCCCCTTTATATTATGCATTCAACCCTAGTTTTTGGAGGTGTTCTTGAGGATGTTTTGGTGTTGGATCTTGGAAGAGTTTTGTTGATCTTTGGGGAGTGATTTTTATGGAGTGATTTGACTTTTCTGGGCAGATTTATGTTGGTTTCTTTTGATGGTTTAAGGTATGGGGTTTTACACAATATGCTCCTTAATTTCGCGAGTGTTACTCCTTTTGAATTCATGTGATTATTGAACTCATATTTGAATTGTTAAATTCATTTGGAATATGGAAAATTATTGTTAGAATCTAATTTTGATTCATGTGGTATTATTATTGTGTTGGGAATGTTGTCATTGATATTTTAATATGGCACTGATGTTGGGCACCCACCAAGATTCTTATTCCGGCTACTTGATAAAGTATGGTGCGCTATGGTGAGGCCCGGTGACTCCGGTTAATGCGTTGTTGAGAAATTATATTGATAAAAATGCTAATGATATTTTCATTTGATTTGAAAATTCGTACTCGTATTGTTATGCTTTATTCACCACTAATATTTGTTGAGCATCTTTCATGTCGTATTGTGTACTTCCCCGTATTTTCTTTTAGTTAGCAGGTTAATGCGGATTTTTGTGCGATGGACTAATTGTGATGATTTTAGGTTGGATATTTTGGGAAGAATATTTGAGAATACAAGTTGAGAAAATTATATATTTTTTTCATGTATAGAGCATTGGCGATTTTATTTTATTTCGAGATAGATAGTTGTATTATTTCGAGAGACTTTTTTTGTATTAAATTTGAAGATTTGAGATTAGTGGTTTCTTTTTATTGCGAGTTTTATTTAGATGCTCTATACCTTGTTACTTGTGGATTTGGATTTAGTTTTATCGCAGCGGCGCTCCGCTCCGCTCTCCCCGGGCGGGCGGGGTGTTACACCCGGTACTTTGGGAAGACCCGAGAGTCCATTCTCAGAATGTATGAGTTCATCCCGTCGAAGGAGCCGATCGCATTGACACAATGATAAAAGTTCATTGACAATGAGATCGAGGAGCGACAATTGGCATCTCGCTAATCGGGGAGGAAAAACCATGCGGCCGAACATTTTACGCCGAGGTGGAGCACAGGATGGTAAGTTTTTATTTTTCTATAATTATAGAATTATATCATTCTGCATTATTTTACTTTGCGTTACTTACTAATTTTGTATTATTTTATTTCAGGTGATGGGGAGTGGCCCTGGGGTAGGCCACATAGGCTCGATGCCTATGTGGCAATTCGGACGAAGAAGATCAAGGATAAAGAGGTGTCCCCGAATGTCGCGAACACAATTGTAAGTTATAAATATTTATTTTTTGTTAATTACGTTACAACATTTTTATTTACTTAATTACCTAATTGTGTGCCTTTTGTCATTTCAGGCAAAGCTTAAGGAAGTGCATGAGTCACAGTCTGATGCCGATAAGGCATCTTTAGCTACAAACGCACTCAGCCAAGTGCTCGACACTGATCGTAAGGGGAGGACTAGGGGGTGAGCTTGCGGGTGGGCAAATATAGGATCATCAGAATGGAGACAAGCAATACCGGGCTGGCTCATTAGGTGAACACGCATGGTGCAAAGCTATCAAGGTTGGAGGCAACGGTTCTAAATATGTACGCATTTGTGAAGCGTGAGTTAGGCAGAAAGGGCAAGGTCAAGGGTGAGGAGAAGATGGCGGAGGAGGAGGAGGAGGAGGAGGTGGATGGGGACGAGGACGAGGACATAGACGTCGCTGCTTTATCCCTGATACGTGTGAACTCACAACTTGATGATCCAGTCCCCTACTTGGTTCCCGTCGAGCGGCCTATGTCAACAATCGATTGGCCGAGTATATTTTTACTCGACATATATGATGGCCAGTGGATAAAGAGGGGGTTGAGGGACCCGAATACCATCCCGGGTACGTATCCTTCAAAACATCGAGGCCAAGGTGCTCCTCACGCATGTGATAACCAACAAGGAGAAATCATCATTGTGGTTGTGCGAACAATGCGGCATGATGCATATTGAGGGATGTATCAATGCGTATATCGTGTGGCCTTCCTTCATCCTCCAACCTACCCCAGACTCTATGGCTTGACATTATTTGTATCTATTTTTATTTGGAGACTTGGATTATATTTGAATTGTTTGGATTTGTTACATTTTGGTTTGGATATGGATTGTATTTTTATTTTATTTGGATATGGAATTATATATGCAATAATTTCGTGCATTATTTATATTTTATTAAATTCTGCCCAGATTTGTCACGGTCATTGACCGTGATAATTTTTTAGAGTTTTCCACGATCTTTAACCGTGATAAAACTTGTCAAGGTCAAAGACCGTGACAAGTCCGTGACAAAAACATCATACTTGTCACGATCAATGATCATGACAATCCAACAGTTTTGGTGTAGTGATATAAAGCATGTCGTGGGCCTATAGGACAACACCGTGTACAACAACAGGAGAACCAACGTACATATTAACATTTGGCAGTGAAGCCATGGTCCCAGTTGAGTCCGCCCTCCCAAGCAACATAGTCCTGAAATTCGATTCTCCTAAGAGTGATTTTGCAAGAAGACTGGAGCTAGACCTAATAGATGAAATCAGGGAGACACTAACACTCAGCGTAGATGCCTATCAATAACGAGTAATAAAATTTTACAACAAAAGGGTTAAGCCTAGTACACTCAAGGAAGAGGATTACTTTATGAAAAAGGTTACACATAAGTCCAATAAATTAGAAGCGAATTAGAACGGTCCATACTGCGTAACTGAAGTCATATGATCAGACACTTATCAAACTGAAAGCTCTAAAAGGAGAATTGTTAAAAAATTCTTGGAACTTTGAGCACCTCAAGAGGTATTATCATTGAAGAAATATTTTGTAGAAATGAAATTAAGGGGTTACAACATTTACACGAGCAAAATCGCTTATATGACAATACTTTTTACCACAATTTTTACTCTTATGATTATCAAATTCTTGTTAACATTTATTTAAAGAGATGGGCAAGAGGCTTCAGCCAAATACATCTCAAAGTATATAACAAAATCACATCTTTGACTACTTAAAAAAAAAAATTAAAAGAGGGTGTGATGATAAGATCCAGCCGCATACTTTCCTAATTGGGAAAACACATCTTTGACTGCTCAAGAATGAAATATTAAGTCAGCTAACACTGATCCAATTGATTAATGTGCATCTTTAACTGCACAAAAATATTTGGAAAAGTGTGTGATGAAAAGATCCGACCACATACCTTTTATAATTGGATAAATCACGTCTTTTACTACTAAAAAATCTTAGATCAGATCGATGCAGGCTAACCCAATTGACCAAAAGGACATCTTTGACTGCACAAAAATGAAAGATTAGGTCGGCTAAAACCGACCCAGATTATTAATGCACATATTTGACTACACGAAAATAATTTGAATAAGGTGTAATGATAAGATCCGACCACATAACTTTCCTAATTGGATAAAATATGTCTTTGACTGTTCAAAAATGTTAGGCCGGGTTGGCTCAGGCCAACTTAATAGACCGAAAGCACGTCTTTGACTACACAAAAGTGAAAGATCATATCGTCTAAAGCCAACCCAATTAATTAATGCACATCTTTGACTACACAAAATATTTGGAAGAGGGTGTGATGATAAGATTCGACCTCACACCTTTCCTAATTGGATAATAAAATAGCTTGTCCCAAGGAACTAGTAAGCATAATATGTGATGACAAAGTCGAATAACACGACGATATAGTGGTAAAATCCAAATATTATTTCAATTCAAGTAGACATATATCATGAAAAATAGGATCATAGGGCTAATAAGCATATAAAATGATTTTAAACATCAATCATGGACAAATTGTTTAGTGTATTTACAAAGTTCAAAAGATAGAAAATAAGATCAAGCTAAATAGAAAAGCTTAAGATTTAGGAACATGTCCATCATCGACTCCATCCATTGGAACATCTTTGGGAGTGACGGGGAGAACATCAGTGGTGGCGACTTGGTCAGTTATGGCCTCAGACTGGTCTTCCATAACATCCACCTCCATCTCCCATTTTGCAACCAAGGCTTTAGCTTAATCATTATCCGCCTCCCAATATTGAACAACTTCAATAATGTACAAGAAATTTTTGATAACCCTTTTTTTTATCTCATCATAGCCTTCCATGAATATATCACCAAATCAATATTATTTTTGACCCCAAACTTACACTTTCGGACACCCTTTTCTTCTGCCTGGGCAAAGGCTGCATTGGCCTTCTCAAGATATTTATTAGTTGATTTAAGAGAATTATTAACCTTTTGAAGATCAACATGTTTAGCAAGTGCTTCATCCAAAATCTTGAGCTTCACAGAGTCGTTGTTGATTTTATCCTTCAGATTCACATTTTATGCCTTAACCTGGCTGAAAGATTCTATGTTGGCTATGAGAGAATTATCCTTATCCTTGAGTTTAACACAAACCTTATCATAGTCAGATTTGGTAGTCTTCAACTCCTCTAAAAAGATTTCATGGTGATCAAGGAGCTAGAAATTACCATCTTTAGCCTCGTCGTAAGCAGTTTTTAGGGAAGCCATTTGCTCTCTCAAAATGGTGGTATCCATCGCACCCTCAAAGATGATAAAGAAATTATCACATTACAAGGCATATTTTAACAAAAATTATAAAGTACAAGTCAAAGTAGAAAACTTACCACCAATATTATGTGTTACACCATGTCCCACGATTCGTTAACATTGAAGCCCAGCATGAAATGGAAATCAGAGGCGTAATTATAGTAGCCGACCACATATGCAATATTATCAGCATGACAAAAGATGGAATTTTGACCAACCTTCATTTGCTCCAGTGTAATCGGATGGTTAAGGTCAAAGGTGAAGGGATCCACTTCACCATAAGGAGTGGATGACCCTACCCCCGGACTAAGCACCTAGTAAGTGCTTTAAGGATTTGGACCTCTCACCTCGAGTTTTAGTTTTTTTATAACTTGGGAGTAGGTTAAGGTGTGGGGCCCTCCATCGACCTTTTATTATAGGCCAGTGGCCTGTCATAAAACATTATTGTTTTCCCTTTCACTTTGCCTTTGGCAGCAACAATAATAACATTAACATCAACTTGCCTCTTAGTAGTATACCCAACATTGTTTTAAGCCTCATCATAGGCTCTCTTCTCGACATCAAGTGCCTTCTTCACCCTATAATCAACATTAGCATTTTTCTTAGCTACTTCAGCATCATGTTTCCACTTGTAGGCAATCTCCAAGGTAGTACGATTAAGTGCAGGAAGAGTCATTCCCAAAGGAGTTTCAACTAGGAAAGTTGATGAACTGGGGGTGGAAGTTGTATAGAAACACACTGTTTCAAAAAAAGTGTCCATTCTAAATGCAAAATAAAAGACGAGTAACCTTACACCTACTGTAACCTATTTATCAGTTAGACCCTCGTGACAGGTAGGACATTCGTGCTTAGTTGCCTTTCTTACTCGGTCTCTCCTTCTTGTTCGGTAAGAATATTACCCTCAACCACCAAGGCTATATGTTGATATACAGGGGGAGCACGACCAAGAGGAGTGTAATATTCGAGGTCTGTAAATTTTCTCAAAGAAAAAAATGTTTCGAATTCAATTGGCCTGGGAGTTCAAGTGTCCTGCACTAGTTGTTTAGAATGACCGATAATTTGGGAGCTCTCTTCTCTTTAGAAAGGTCAAGCAAAAGCAAAATCAGTAATGGTAATCCAAAATAAAAATACTAAGAATCAATAGATAAAAAGGTACATGCCATTGTGATTTAGAACACTTAAATCATTAGGGACACTACGAGATTTGTTTCTCTCGTTAGAGAAAAATTCCCAATTACCCTTAATTTAAACAAACTGGTTCTTCCATCTGTGGTTGCTCTTCTAAATAACCTTCACCATTTTTTATCGCACTTTCGGGGGGAAATTAGTAATACCCGTTAGCCCTGGCATTATCCTTCATGTTATATACAAACCTAAAAATGACCCTCGTCGGGTCGAAACCAATGTGGGTCTTCCAGTAGACCATAGACCCCAAAATGGACCCATAGACGTTCAGTGGAAGCAAGGTTAGGGACACTCCACAAGCTATCAAAAAAGAACTTGTGATCGGATGAAAAGGCAAATAAATTCCTATTTGCAGGGCTCGGACTGCGAAATAGATCTCATCGGCATTGGGCTGATCATAAACCCTCTCATCATAATCAGGCAGTCTTGAAAAACACTAATGGTGATATTTTATTTATCCCTCAACTTATCCAAATTGTCCTTAAGGATATCACAACCATGATTACGAGCATCTATAATGGTTAGTTATTAAGAGTCAAAGCGTCCTGAAGTGCCTTCCCCTCAGTATGAGGAACAACCATAAAAAATGTGTAGGCTTTGGGCTTTTCAAGCATCTCTCTCTCTATAGAGGTGTCTAGGTCAACAATTGAAACATTGGGCACTATGTTTGCAAGTTTCTCGCCCTCTATGGGATGGTTCACTTTAGTAGCACCTACAGTTTTTGAGAACTCAGGCGAAATGCGCTCCACGATAGGGGCTATGCTGAAAAACAAACAAAAGAAGCTACTATTGATGTGTACTTAGAATGACTAAGTTCGTCCTTTTGGACGAACAACCTGGAGAGGCTTAGGAAACCTCTTAGCAATAACACCAGGGCAAGTTTGTTTTAATTATGCTAAATACTTCAACTACATCTGGACGTGAGGTTCGTAGCTCATTAAAGAAACAAAATTAAGACAAAAAACAAAGCCTATTGAAGGTGAACAAATATTTGGGTTTGTTTGATTTTTGAAATCAAAGGCTTTGACAGGCGGGAACCTTAAAACACCTAAAAAATCCCCCAAAGCCCTAAAAAAGCCCCAAAAGATTTTCTCTCTCTGGAGCATGCAAAAGGCATGGGAGCGAATGGTTGAAATGACTTTGAAAAACGCTTTTATACTTTTTAGGAGTAATCATTACTTTTATTAAATGCGGTACGTAACATCGTGTCTGGGAAAACACCTGACGTGGCTAAAGATTGACGCCCACTGCCCCAGGCATGCACGCCATAATTGCATCAGATGCCATCCCAGACACATTACATAAGGAAAGTTCGTTTCCAAGTAAAAACATCCAACTGATTTTGCTTGGCTCGCATTGAGGAGATTCAAGGACAACCCCTAAAACTACGAAGTACGAGCACACTTTCTAATAAAAGCTTCACTCACTGAATCTGCTCAGCACATACCCAGAAGATCTAATACTTTAGAGAATCTGTTGTACACTTCAATCACGGGCAAAGTCTTGGGGGCTTGTTGAACCGTGAATATGGTACAACCAGAAAACAAGTTAGAAATGTATAAATTGACTACGTATCAATCAGATTGAGATCGACTCAAGTAACAAAGTGATCAGCTCATATATGATTCAAGTCGGCCTCAGACATTCTGGTCGACTTTGTCATCCCAGATAGCCTACATGCCATTATATGTCCACTACCAAAAAACCAGATAGTGGGGTGACTTAATAAGGGCATTCACACATTAGAAACAAATGAACATTCTCCCACTCAGACATGTCCATGCTAACTTTATAATTATTCTCCATTACATTATTCTATAAAGAAAAAACTCCTGACATTTCCCAACAGATCTATCGGATAATTCCATTAAGCATCATTCCCACATTCATATTTAAGAGAGGGGGAACAATCCAGAAAAGGGCAAGTAACCAATAAACTATTCTACTGAGAGAAAAGAGATATTCAGACATTCTTACTATTTGGGTAGAGAGACGACACATTTGTACCAGACTAATACTAGTACAAAAGACTACCTATGGACGCAGGCTCATTCTCAAGGGCTAAAACATGTAATTCTTGGTGTTAACCTTCTTACCCTCATCTCCATCTCTATTCATTTACATACACTATTTACTTATTGTTTGCTATCCCTGATTGGGATTCATCTAGCTAAGAACCAACCTTGAATCCATTTTTAAATGATAACATACATGCATACATGCATGCATCATAAATGCAGTTTATAATTCATGTGTTCTTTATGTATATTTAATGAGGTATGTTGGGGGAGTTCGACTGCATATACATAAGCATACATACATACATACATACATAATACAAATATATACGTACATGAATTGAAAATATTATTTAATACATATGTACTGATAACATACACACACACACACACACACACACACACACACATATATATATATGTGTGTGTGTGTGTGTGTGTGTGTGAGTGTGTGTGTCTATATTATGATATTGCATGTATAATCCATAATATGATAATTTTAGTTAATACATATGTACTATATGTATATTCAATATTATTCATACATTAATAATACATGTATAAAACTATATATAAGTATCATGTATGTATTGATAATATTATTTAATATATGGATCTTAATAAATTATATAATTTAATAAAATATACATATATGCAATTTTGTGTATATGTACATATATATTTTTTATTTATTAGAATTCCACACATATTAATGCATTATGTATGTATGTTATATATTAATGTATACATATATAAAAATATTAAGAACGAATAATTTTGAGTTGAAAAATAAAAAATAAATAAAAAAATATCCTTTTAAAAAAAAATTGATTATAACATAAAAACATTATAATTTAGTATTTAAGAATTGGTGTGCAAATACAAATTCTTATTAGCATTATATTTAAACATAGAATTATCATTAAGAGTAAAGTACCAAAATAGTCCTTTTGGCTTTACCAATAGGTTTGATAAAGGTGCTTTTAAGCCCTTTTGCTTGTTGAGAAATGCCCCAATTCTTGAATGAAAAGGTTGCCTGTAGTTTCTGTTTTGAAGGTTAGAATAGATTGGATTGGATATGTCTTCTCTTTTGTAGTCGTAGAGCGGGCAAGGGGAGTTTGGCTTGAAGATACCAACCGAGCTACTTGTTCTTATATATCTATTGTATGCATGGACTAATAGCAAAATACCTTTCATAGCCTGAAAGCTCCCTGTCTTTTTTTTTGTCTCAATTTTATCCCCAACCTTTTAATTTGCTTCAATTTAATCCTTACTATCAAAGTAGGGCGTTAATATGAGGACTAAATTGAAATAAATTGCAAAGTTAGGGACAAGATTGAGAGTGACAAAAGGACAATGATAATTGAGAAGAAGCTAAAGGTGAGGGACCACTTTAATACTTTACTCTATATATTAATATATAACATAGAAATTAATATATATTTATAAATATATGCTAATATGCAAAAAAATGTTATTTTCATTATTTCATAAGTATTTACTGAAATAATTATTCCCAATACTAAGTCACATAAGCATTTATTCTCACTTGATTTTAATAAAACTTAAAGAGGTATAGATATTGGGTACAAAATCCCAAATTTAATTTATATTAATAATATCCAATCAAAATTTAGATATCTACTCAATCAAAACAATCCCTAATCAAAATTCACACCTACTCAATCACAACAATACCCAAATAATTTCAAACATTGAGAAGCAATACATAGTCATATTTTTTCTATGGTTAATTAAATCAATATTAATAAGAGGTAGCGAATGTAGTTTCCCAATGAAGCCCAATTAGAGTCGAAAAACAGGTCGAAATGAGACGTGACCGGCGGCAACAGTCATCGGAGGTAGTAGACAGCGAAGAATCGGACAGCGAGAAGACGATGAAGTGCATATCTTGCAAGGACGAGTACGGCTCACTTGACGCCGGCACCTGCCGAGAGTGCTACGAAGAAGCCAGCGAGACTGAAGAAGAGCTCAAGCGCCAGATTGAAGATCTCAAGGCCAGGGTTTCTTTTCTCCGCTTCCAATCCGCTACGCCTTTTTTCACCGACGTCGTTTTGGTTGCCGCAGATGACGAGTCTGGTAAACCCGCCATCAACCCTGTTCCCGTCCCCGCCCACAAAGCCGTTTTGGTATGTACCCATTTTTATGTTGGTTTAAAGTTTATTAAACTCTCAATCTAATTAATTCATCTTTATGAATATTAATCCCAATACCAGTAGTAAGGAGTTAGGACCTACCTTAACCATATCCTATTTTTATTTTTATGGTGTGGTGTGGGTAAGCTTAGAAGGACTCATTCAAAGATCTCATGCTCAAAAAATGCATGCCAAAAATGACAAGAGAAACGAGGCCGGGGTAGTTGACTGCTAGGTCATGTGTCCACGAAATAATATTACAAGTATCCCAAGTAGTTGAGTATGGTCCTAGCACATGCAATCTTGAATTACACTTGTCCCTTATCCCGCGTAACTGCTCCAACATGTTCAAACAAGAAAAATCTAAACAACCATTCCCATCAATTTGGACAATGACCACACTCTAGTTTAACTCAGCCCACAAATGGAACTCTCGTTGCGCACTCTAGTTTAGCCTACTCAACCAACATTCCGATGAGTCTCGTTACATTGAAAGGACCATCATATTGCTGAGCCCAAATCAGTCCTTACGTGTTGTCTTGCGACTTACCTTCTTCTTAACTCGTGGGTTATGGTTTCAATATCTCCATATCACCAACACCAAACTCCATTGGCCTCTTGCTCTCATCTGCCCACTTCTTCATCCTCCGCACTAATTTTGCTAAGGCATCTATAGCCTCCTCATCCCTTCTTTGTCTTTCTCTTGCGTCTTGTGATTATTGGTTAGCCACCTCATGTGGAGTGAGAAGCTGTTGTTCGGTTGCAAGCTTAAACTGACTCAGCTTCATGGAAGATCTTTGATAGAACATGTCGCAAAATTGCGTCACATCAAGTAAGTCAATCCAATTGTGCTGGTTGCTTGATACATAATGTCACAAAATACTCTACCAACAACACATCTATTCTCTTGGTTTGCCCATCCGTTTAATAATGGTTAACTGTGGAAAACTTCAACTGTGATCCCAACATCTCAAATAAGGCAGCCCAAAATCACTGGTTAAATCTCTCATCTCGGTCGCTGACAATATCAAGAGACGACCCTCACCACTTGACAACATGTCTGGAAAACAAATCTGCTGTACTTCTGCGGAGCATACTTTGAAAACGATTAAAAATTACCATAACCGACGTGAACTCCTTCAACTTTGGCAACCCGTTGATAAAGTCCATAAACATTATCAAGGCTTGATTCAAATGGGGAGAGCTTCAAAAGTACCCGCTGTCTTCTTTCTTTTTGTTTTGTCCAGCTGGCAAACCAAGCATGTACGGACATATAACTCAACATCATGTATTTCTTTGAGTAGCATCTGCCTGGTCCCTGTCTTATGCACGTATGATCTATGCCCCTTTGCATAGAGAACACCATTTGTTATCCAAAACATGCGAGTGATCCCCTCCTTTATTCGCTGCAACAACTTGCTAGTATAGGGGTCTTTCTTTGTATTCTCACTGATTTGATCGCAAATCACTTGCGACACATTAGAGCATAACAAGCATCGACATTCCCGCTACATTGGATTCAACATCATCTTGCGAATTCAGCTTTCGTCTCAACGCATCAACAAGCAACCTGATTTGCATTCCGGGGTTCGTACAACAACGTATAGTTTAACATAAGACATAAAATCCTGTCATTTAGCATGTTTCAGAGTCAATTTCTACATGGTATTGAAAGAGTTTGTGGCCACATTGTCTGACATGAACATGAAATGACGCTTAATAGGTAGTGTCTTCACGTATGCTTCAATGTTACTTGGTTCGTGGGTAGTTGTGGTATGAGGTACGTGTACGCAGTACGTTACCTCCTTCAGTACGAAGTGCGGTGGGGATAGCCTTAGATGGAACGCTATTTCGGATCGCAATTCGTTTTAGAGCTCATACACATGTTACTTTTAGACACTGCAATTGTATGCACATATTTAAGAGTTGAGACTAATATTATATTATTATTAACATAACCTACTGTATTTTAACACAGTGCACACTTGTATTGAAATATAATATTTAAAGTTAATAATTAATTGAATCATTATTTAAGCTGAAAACAAATTCTTGATTTATGAAAGAG
Organism: Sambucus nigra; assembly: GCA_949130495.1. Classification (NCBI taxonomy): domain Eukaryota; kingdom Viridiplantae; phylum Streptophyta; class Magnoliopsida; order Dipsacales; family Adoxaceae; genus Sambucus; species Sambucus nigra. The sequence goes on from OX422211.1 coordinate 312,532,169, forward strand.
AAAAACACTAAATTGAAACAAGTCTCTAGGGTTTAATGTATTTCATATTTAATTAGAATAATTTCATTAAGAAAATAATCATTTAGAACTGCATGCACTTTATTTTTTATTTTTTTATATTGACAAACTGTACAGTCCACAGTAATAAGGTCATTTAAAATGTAATGACTCTTTTGGAACACTTGTAAGGAGTCCATTCATTGTACAATGCACATCCAAAATTATTTACATTGAGAATAGTCATTTTGCATTAACTATTCTTTTTTTGGTACATTGTACATAGATGGCACCCATGAATAGTTGGCAATCATTAGTCTCTTCACTCCCTTTTTGGTAAAACAAATCACATCTCATCAGACGTTTTTTGGGTATTCAAGAGCCTCTTTAGTGCATAGCACTTTATTTTTTTGGGTATTCCTCTTTCATAAATCTAACGGAAAAAATATAGCCTCTTCAGTTCGTAGTATTGCAACAAAAAGAAAAAAGAAGAAAACTAGACTCGTCATTAAAACTTCAACATCCATCTTCTTCTCTCTTAAAAACTTAGGGTTTTCGACAACGGGCCATGACGAAGATAACGGACCCGTGTCGGCGGTTGCGAAACCCTTGCCGACGGCGATGAAAAGTCTCTTTGGCGACAAATACAATATACGCTTGCTCATACATGTATGTTTATTTTTATGTAAAGTGATTTTTTCCCTTTAAATCTTTGCTAAAATATGGGGTGGGAAAATGGTCGCCATATTTGATGACTTGGATCGCGAATGCACTCGGTTTGAGGTCGAGTGTTCCGATTTGCGAGACGGAGGGGTGGCCAAGGAATTAGGGGACTCTGGTACATAGTGAACAACTGTTGTCATCTCTTTCTAATGCACACAATACCATCTCTCGTCATTACTTAGCTTCTGACGTCCAAATACCCACAAGTTTCCATCATGCACAAACACTCCTCCCATTGCGAAATCCGATGCTTCCTTGTGAACTTTGAAGGGCACATCAAAATATGGAAGTGGTGAAATTGGATGCCTAGTCATTGCTGAACTTTAAAGGGCCTATTAAAATCTGGAAGTCGTAAAATCAATAAGGCACATCACCTTCTTAGAAAACTTTTGATGAACTTTCTATAATAGCCAAGCTAAAAAAACTTTTCAATTCGATTGTTCATCAATCCCTAATGGCCTGCACTTTCTTCTTGTCCATCTTCAGAGTACCTTCAGAAATGGTTAGGGAACATGATTTCTTTTTGCAAAAACTCACGTTTTTTTGGCTTCAAATACAAACTTGACTACTACAGTTTTATTAAGGCCAAACGGAGATGTTTAACAGGATCCTCTTAAGAATGACTATACATGACGTAATCCACCCGTTAAAAGGCTCCTAAAATTTATTGAAACACCAACTTAGAGAGAGAAATACTCTTTTCTATTGTCAAAATTCAAGTCTACCTCAAATGAGACTACAAGGGGGGTATTTAAAGGGAGTAACTTAGACTCCAAGCTAAGGCACTAATTACAAAAATGCCATTACTACTCCTAGCCTTTAAATACTAAAAAAAAAAGAAAAGAAAAAGCTATAATAAAAACAAAGAAAAATAACAAAAGAAGGTAAAATACTATTATGCGCAAAAATAACCCCAAAATGGCAATTATGCCCTCGATTCACATCAATTTCCCCTCCTTGAAAAAGAGTTCGTTCTCGAACTCAAAGGGGAAGACCAATTGAATCACCCTCCAGAACTGTAATCAGGGCATGTTGGGGAAGCTCCTCGGACGCGTCCAAATAGTCTGGTGGATGATCCATCGCCAATAATGCGCGGCGTCGCGGGAGAGAGCAATCAGAAGCTCGGTGCCCAACATTGCCACAGTTGTAGCACCGGAAGGCAGGAGGTCTTGAGGGAGGGGCAGTGGGAGTAGCGGAAGTAGGAACTGAAGATGTCGCTGCAGGAGGAGCCGAGGCAGAAATTAGAGTAGGCAGAGTCCGAGAGGTCGGGAGAGTTGCGGGCATTGTGTGGTAAGCCTCGACCTTGACGGCGTACTCGACAGCCTTCAGGTAGGTTGGTATATCTCTTAGACCAAGATCGTGCTGAATGTGTGGTTGCAATCCCAATATATAGCGGCTGCTCAATCGATCCTCTATCTCTGGAAGGCGAGCTCTGGTGCATAGAAGCTGAAACTGCTCCATGTACACCACTATCGATAAGGTGTCTTGTCTGAGAGATTGAATGCGAGCAAAGAGATCGCGTTCGTAGGTAGGTGGGATGAAGGATGTCTGGAGAACAACCTGCAACTTCGGCTAAGATTGAATAGGAGGCAATTCGGCCGCCGTGCGGCGGTAGCAGAGGTCGTTCCACCAAATCCGGACAAATCCCTGGAATTAGGTGGCAGCAAGAAGGACACAGGAACAACCTTGAACCCATTTGTACTAAAAAACTGTCTCTATCGAGCTAACCTATCGACCATGGCATCCGAGAAGAATCGTCCATCAAACATGGGCACGTCAATACGGAAATCCCCATGGAGGCTTCGGAAAAGCAGCTGAAGGGCCATAGATAACCCTCGTCCTGATGAACATCAAACCCCATCACATCACCTAGCACATGTGGAATAACAACAATAGGAGGGAGTGACATTTGTGCAAGCGATGGATGAAGAGTCTGTCCATGTGGAGGCGTGGGAGGTATTGCGGGAGCACGGTGATAGTGAGGGCAAACACCTATCAAATGTCCCAGCTCACCGCAATTGAAACAGTGCCGGACCTGTCGAGGGGTCACGCGATGGGCATCCGGGGGTGGTGGAGGATGAGGTACCCACTCCAAAATACTGGGGTGGCTATCCCCAAACTCAGAGGAGGACAAGGCGGAACCAGAATGTAGCAGTGAGAGGGCGTGGTGAGAGGGTGTACGAGAAGGCGGGGGAAATGGGTGATCATGTGGTCTAATGTGTTGGTTCGGGTATACATTTGGCTGAGGGTTTGGGACATAGGTGGGGTGAGTATATGACTTGGGTGGGTCGATGAGTGGGTGGAAGAGGGTCGGGTAGGGAAATAGCGCGGGAGGTCCCAAATAAGCTGTCGGGGCAGAATGGGGGTCAATTGGGTTCGGGGTGGGGTATAGGGTGGACACGAGACTCGGGAGGTGAGAGAGGGCCCTGTTTGGGTTGAATTGGGGCGGGAGGGAAAAAAATTGGGCTGCGTAGGGTATTGTTGGGGTTGGGGTTCCCCAGGTGGGTAGTCAGTGCCGTGGAGGTAGGGAAAGGGGTGGAGGGAGGTTGGCTGGCATGGGGAAGGGTTTGATGGGGGTCGGCGGGGCAGGAGGGGGTCTGCCGGGATGTCTGAAGGCAGTGGGGTGACGCCGGGATCAGAATAGGGGTGTTCGAGTTTTCTTTTTTGGGCTGGGTGGGTCTTCGGTTGGGGTGGGTTGTGGGAATGGGTAAACCGGGCTGGGGTTTGAAGGTTTTGGGGCTAGGGTTTGAGGGTGGGTGGTGTGGTGGGTGTGTAACGGGTTCTGGCCAGCAGTTGTGTGGTGTGTGGTGACTCCACCTTGGGTTTCCGATGCAATCTCCTTGCCGGATCTGTGAGGTGTGATTTTCGACGACTTTTTAGCGGTGGCAGGAGGTGGTTTTGTAGAGAGAAGTTGAAAAAGGGTATCAAACTTCTTATTGAACGCATGCGTCAATTCTTAAATTTCATCATGTTAGGGTTTGGATTTCTCAGGAGCCGTTGGAGGGTAGAGAACGATTTTTGATTAAAAAAAAATCACTAATACACTAGCACCAATGTAGAGCTTCACCCGCTTTGATACCAATTTAACGTAATCCACCCGTTAAAAGGCTCCTAAATTTATCTAAACACTAACTTAGAGAGAGAAATACTCTTTCTATTGTCAAAATTCAAGTCTACCTCAAATGAGGCTACAAGGGGAATTTTTAAAGGGAGGAGTAGCTTAGGCTCCAAGGTAAGGCACTAATTACAAAAATGCCATTACTACTCCTAGCCTTTAAATACTAAAACAAAAAAAAGAAAAAGCTTTAATAAAATAAAGAAAAATAACAAAACAAGGTAAAATACTATTATGCCCAAAAATAACCTAAAAATGGCAATTATACCCTCGATTCACATCAATACACTACTATGTTATCCAAATAAGTCGCCATAAAGTCATCCAGATACTCTCAAAAAATTCGTCATTAAATTACAAACCGAGCATTTGTCAAACTAAAAGGCATCATCGAGAATTCAAATGAACCATACCGAGTGACGCACTTTGTCCTTTGCTCATCCCCCTTTGCAATTCTTGATAGTTTCGCAAGCCCATCTTGGTGAAGTATTCCCAATCTGTTAAAAAACTTATTCATTTTGAACAATTACCTTGTCCAATGAGTGATGCACATTTCAAAGAATTGTATCTCTCTCTCTCTCTAAAATAGGATAAGTGTTCCATATGGAGCTTTCGAAGGCTTAATGTAATTAGCATCCAACAATCTGGTCAATTGTTTTCACAATTCAGCCAAATCTGAAGGTGACACTCTAGGGGTGGCAATTTGCGACACGACCCGTTAACCCGACATGAAATCGACACGCTTTAAGCGGGTTTGGGTATAGTCTTAACGGGTTCGGGTCATAAACGGGTGGACCCGCCAGACCCGTTAAGAAAACGAATCGGGTTCGTGTATATTTGCGAAACCAGTTAGTGACCCGTCACCCATTTATAACCCGTGTGACCCGCTACCCGTTTACAACCCGTCACCCGTTTATAACCCTTCACCCGTTTAGAACCGTCACTCGTTTAGAACCCGCGACCCGTTTGCAACCCGTTAACACGTTTACAACCCATTAACCCGTTCACAACCCGTAATCCAAATATCCCACATCGATTAGTTATGAAAATTCTCCATTCTTAACTAAGTATAAGTAAGTTGTTTCCTCTCTAGATTTTTAAAGTAACCGGGTTACCGAGCTAAACGGGTGAACCGGGTTAAACGAGTGAACCGAGTTAAACGAATGAACCGGGTTAAATGGGTGAATCGGGTCAAAACCATTCGTTTATTTAACAGGTGTAAACGAGTCGTGTCGTGTCATTCGTTAAGTAAACGAATCGTGTATGAATTTTATTTTTCCACCCGTTTAGTAAACGAATCGTGTTTGGGTGGATGCATTTTTGACACGATTTGTTTATCACCTGACACGCACTCGGCCTGCGCAGGAGGTTTAGCACATGAAGTTTCACTCTGGGCAACAACTCAATGGCATGATCAATCTCCTTGCGAGGAGGCAACTTCTTCTGGAGTTCACTTGGCATAACATTCTTGAACTCATCCGACAGTGCTTTCAGCTCCAGGTACTTCTTCATGTAAGTTGTCATCTTCACGCAACACCGTCAAGTATTTCGTTTACCCCTTTCGTAACCCATCTTTTATTTGCAACATGAAACACATTTCTACCTTACTTTCAACTTTCAACGAGACAAAACATGGACTTGGCATGTCCATGATAAACAAGCCTTGCAAATGAGGAATGGCTGACACTTCGGCCCTTGTAAGAATCCCAGGCTTCAGATAACCTGAAAAGTGTATAGAGGGATTGGATCGCCATAAAGTTGCATGATCCTTGCCGTTCACCAACATTTTAAAAGACATCTTTAGCAACACCGGCCTTAGAATTTACAACCTTTATCCGACTATTATCACCCGCCATGAACAATATAAAACGTCGCACTTCTTGAATAGAAACAAAATTAGAAGTCGCTCTTTTATCCACCATAGCTTGAACAACAACATTATTTTTCTCGATCTGAGCATACGTTAGCCTCTCCAATCACCGACACTTTATGACGTTGAATTATGTTAAAAAGTTAGAGAGGATTGACGCGAGTAGGCTCATTAAGACCTTTCCCCATCAAATCTTCAACAACCAACATGTTCAATCTCTCCGTCTTTGGGCAATACTTCGCCTAATGGGGACCCTCCACAAATGAAGCAGCTTTGTTCTTGGAAGAGGCGTTGTTTTGGGCTACAGAAAATTCGAATTGGAAACCAACACTATCTTTTTTTCTTGTTCTTTCGATTTTTGTTGTTTTGACCCTTTGCTTCTTGCCTGCATCCTTAACCGTCAAACCAACCTACGACATATATAGTCTACGAACGCACCATTGCAGCAAGTAAGTCTTTATCACCTTGCCTACGCAACTTGACCTATGGCTAATTTTGAAGTCCTTTCCTGAAATTGAACAAATATGTTCTTTATATCCAACATCAAAGATGAAATTCCTCGATATAGTCCCTCAGAGAGCCAGTCTGTTTAAAACGATGAAGATTGTCTCGAGCCTGCCGCACCATTTTCAGCAAGAGAAACTGCTCCCTAATTTCTGAGACCAAAGCATTCCACGTAGCAATTTGAGGATGAGATTTGTCTTCCGTTGGTGTGCACTACCATAGTTTTGTATCAACGGTCAAAACATACTCATCAAATCCACCGTCGTTGCCTAGGGATGGCAATTTTACTCACCCCACCTCGACCCTAACGGGGCGGGTTTGGGATTAATATTTTTCAGGTTTGGGCAGGTTTGGGTTTGCAGAAATAGACGCTGGGTGGGTTTGGCTTTCGGTGTTAAAAAACCCAACTTGCCTCGATTATACATATCTTAGTGAAAAAAATTATATATAAGTATATTTTTTACAAGAATACCTTTTAATAAGTATATTTAAACCAATTTTATCATAAACATGCAACTGTGTGATAAAAGAGATAAATCAACCAAGCATTCAACTAAGGCCACGTTTCAGGAATAATCCCCATAGGGCAAAACCTTTTATTCCACTAACAATTTGCAAATTGCAACTTACAAACTTACAAGTGAAATACAACAATGATTCTCAGAAGAATCACAATGACCGCAGTTGATAGCAATGATTCCCTCGAGAACCACAAAGACCGCAGTCTTCCTCCTTCAGCCTCAGCCTTTGTCTTCAACAGTGAATCCCTCAAGTATCACAAGTCAGCCATGGAGTACCTCTCCACAAGGTGTATGAAAGTATACAAAACTTTCTAGGGTTTAAACGAATTCACAAGAACAATATTCAAGGATGTTTTGTTGTGAATTAAACAATGTTTTGGAACACTAAAACATGAAGAACTTTCACAAAAGTTATGCAAAATCAATTCTGGCAAAAGTCTTAAATGTTTTGAACACGAAACAAGTATTTATAGGCCATTCACAAATTTCGAGGTGGCGGGGTCGTTCGAACGACTTTACAGTGTCGTTCTAACGAGGTATACATCTCGTTTGAACGACATGTATCTCGCTTCTAACGACATGAAGAAAAACAAAACAGTAAGCCCTCGCCTGAAGCATGTTTGAAAACATGTAAAAACGACCTATCTAACGACATAGCAATCTCGTTTGAACGAGATAAAATATAAAATAATTTTTCTTTTTCGAAAATAAAAAGACCTGTCTGTTTTTGATAAAAAATAAACATCTCAAACATAATTCTGTAAATTAATTCAAACTCTAAATTATTTTATACCTTTACGGGATGTCGGAAAGTCTTCAAACTTGGAGATGCTTGAGTTCGGTTTGTCTTGACGGTGCGTAACGATTTGTAATGGGATATGCCAAACTAGCCTAAAGCTATGCTATGAACAATGTTAGAAAAATTGTTCTTACAAATATCCCCCTTTCGCTATTCCGGTACAAAACAAACAAATATTACCGAACACTAAATTAAAATAAAAAATCTCCCATGACAAAAATCATAACAACTTTCCTAACCCTAGAACGGAATGACATAAGTCTCTTTGTCTTCAAAAACTTCTTCTTCCCTTTTTTTGCAAACTTTGTCTTCATCCGTGTGTCTTGAATTCCGCTTTAAGTACCTACACACATGAGACAAAAACATATACCTCGTGACGCATCGAGTTTGAAACAAAGTAAAACTCATAAATCAATTCTCCCCCATAAATCAAACTCATCAAATTTTAATTTGCGCTTCCCCGTTGTTTTTATCCGAAATAGACAAAGAAGTAGAAACATAGGCATGAAATACGAAGCATCACGTAGAAGAAAGATATCATCACAAAAAGATATATATCAAGCATGTGTAATGATCATCTCAAAGGCCATCAAACACCAACTATCTTTGAAAATTTTCAGTTTATCCAAAAAAATATAAAACTTGCAAATACAACCCAATGCCATATATAATATATGAAAAATATATCAAGATAAATTCGACACACTTATATAGCTATAAACGTCCACAAAACACGACATAAAACACATAAGCTTTACACACTAGCATAGTATCGATGTGTCCAAACGTGTGGGATGGAATGAATGGGTCTGAACTAGACACAAATGAATTATAACCCAAATACTCAAATATGTTCAAGAAGTTCTAGTTGACTGCAAAACTTTATCAAACTAAGCTTTAGCCCCAAATGACAAATAAAGTTTGAACTTAATGAACAAAACAAGCACAATGCACACAAGCCTAGAATATCGATGATTCTACAAATCAATAGCGTTATGACAAAATAAGCATAACTAGGTATCATTGTGCAAAACCGTTGATCTTTAACTAAACTCCCTCAAAAGATAAACATAATCATATTTTCTATTCTATTCTATTCCTTTCTTTTCTTTTCTTTTCTTTTCTTTTGAAGTGATTCTTTTGCAAGATCAAACAAACAAAACTATTTTAGCCCCTTTTTAGCAAATTTAGCTCTTTTTATTGCCTTTATTTTTTTCTTGGACTCTTTTCAAACGGTGGCTTTCACGATGAGTTCACATGTCTCTCGCAGCCTTTTCCTGTGTACTCTCATATTTTTTTAATGATAAACAAACTCTCACGAGCAACGTTTCTTACATGCACAAATCCATCGTAGTCACATAAACATGTAGATGACAAAATTGATAGGAGAACATCTCACCAAGCTCAAATATACTTAGTGAAGTAAAATCCATCAAGCTTGTGCATGTGAGTGTAGAGGTATATATAAATTCGAAACAACTCCATAAACATGGTTAAGATCAATCTAAGTATCTAAAGTCATAGCCAAATGTTCTAGCCACTTGGAAATTGCGAAGTGAATTGGATTCAAACACACCAATACACTAAATGTGTAAAACTAAAATGCACAAAAACCAAAAATCTTTTTGTATTTTTCAATTTTTTTTATCAAAATAAAATCTTTTTGTGATTTTCAAATGACGCAATAAAAGAAAAATATAACACAAAAGATATACATGTCATAACATTAGCAAACATATATCATGAAGCACAAACTTGTGTATGACAAACGAAATCATGTAAGCAATCATTTATAAGATATAGCAAGAGAAGAATCATGTGCAAGTATGTGATAATCAACTGGTCTACCAGCTAGCGCCTCTAAAATCGATTTCCTAACCCAAATAGATGTGAAACGACGAATAGGGGTTTTGGGAACCAAAGTGACTATATTTCAACTTCCTAGGATTTCTTACAAAATCATAGCAAAAACGCCTAAGGTGTGACCTTTCTTACCACAATGTGAACATGTGTAAACGGGACGAATGTTACTTATGGGTTGACTGTTTCTAACGTCCTTGGTATCGGTTGACCCTTTAAAACAAACTATGGTTTTGATTTTAGCAACAAAAGCATTAGAATCAGAGATGCCAGAACCGTCACTTTTTAACTACTCGAGTCTTTTAAATCATTTTTTAACTTCAAAATTTTAGAAAGGTTATCTTGCTTCCCCTCAATGAAAGCAAACTTATCCCTAAGAGTCTTCTTACGTGCCTTAAAATCATTTATCAAAACATTATCCTCATTGGCATAAACACAAACCCTAGAATTTTTAAAGTCATTTAATTCTTTCTCCAAACAAGGACTCTATTCTTACTCTTTCTTAGACAATTTTAATTTTCTAAAATCACGGTCCATGTCCATAAGTTTCTCACGAAATAAATCTTTTGACTTTGAATAGTTTGCAAAAGATCCATAGCGGATTTAAAATGATAATTTTCTTTTTCAAGAATTTTACTTCTTTTAGCAAACTTCAAATTCAAGCGATTTAAGTCGTCAAAACTAGGGGAATCCATCGAGAGAAAAACAAAAATAGTCAAAACCTTTTTTGAAAAGCTTTTTCGAAAAACAGGATCACTCGATAACTTGGAGCAACCTGCTCTGATACCACTTGTTAGAGTAAATACAGCTGAAAGCTTTGATTCCAATTTAAAAACGTCGAAAAATAATGAGTGCTCTTAAATACGGAAGTAAATATGCTCGATTAAGATTCCAATTTGAGAGTGCACAAATTAAACCAATATTATCCTTTTGTCCTAAACGTGTAACTATGTGATAAAACAGATAAATCAATCAAGCATTCAACTAAGGCCAAGTTTCGGGAAAAATCCCCGCAGGGCAAAACCTTTTATTCCACTAATAATTTGCAAATCGCGACTTACAAATTTACAAGTGAAATACAACAATGATTCTTGCAAGAACCACAATGACCACAATCGACAACAATGATTCCCTAGAGAACCACAAAAACCGCATTCTTCCCCCTTCAGCCTCAGCTTCGTCTTCAGCAGTGAATCCCCTAAGTGTATCACAAATCAGCCATGGAGTACCTCTCCACAAGGTGTATGAAAGTATAAACTTTTTAGGGTTTAACCGAATTCAGAAGAACCATGTTCAAGGATGTTTTGTTATGAATTAAATAGTGTTTTGGCACACTAAATCATGAAGAACTTTCGTAAAAGTTATGCAGAATCAGTTCTGACAAAAGTCTTAAACGTTTTGAACACGAAACAGGTATTTATAGGCCATTCACAAATTTCGAGGTGGCGCAGTCGTTCGAACGACTTTACAGTGTCGTTCTAACGAGATATACATCTCGTTCAAACGATATGTATCTCGCTTCTAACGACATGAAGAAAAACAAAACAGTCAGCCCACGCCTGAAGAATGTTTGAAAACATGTAAAAACAACCTATCTAATGACATAGCAATCGTGTTTGAACGAGATAAAAAATAAAATAATTTTTCTTTTTCGAATAAAAAGACTTGTACGTTTTTGATAAAACATAAACATCCCAACATAATTCTGTAAATTAATTCAAACTCCAAATTATTTTATACGTTTACGGGATGTTGGGAAGTCTTCAAAGTTGGAGATGCTTGAGTTTGGTTCGTCTCGATGGTGCGTGACGATTTTTAACACGATACGCCAAACTAGCCTAAAGCTATGCTATGAACAATGTTAGAAAAATTGTTCTTACAAAAATCGTGCATGTGCAATGATACCTCTTCAACACCTTTTGACGAAGGGCCAACAAGTTCCTCCAACCGTGTCACACGTTCCTCCAACCGTGTCACACGTGCTGTGAATTATGCGTTTCCATTGGCCATCCTATGCAAAATTTGAACCCAAACAAAGCTATGCTTCCAGTTGTCATTCGCAAAAAAAAATTAATTTCGAAACTTAGTTCGTTTGATGCGTTTGTAACAAGCAAACCAGCAAACCAACGCACAGACACACACACACACGCGCGCGCGCACGAATTATAATACAAAGCGCACAACAAGTTTACAGGGAACACCTCCAACCATATATTATTGCTCACTTGTACAAGAAATATACAATTAGTTCAGGTTCGGGTGGGTCCAAATTTGGGTTAAAAAGGACATCCAGAGATTATGGTAGTGGGAATGCCATGGAGCTTGTTTACGTTATCGAAGTAGTCTTGAGCAATGATTTGGGTGGCTCTTTCACAATGAAATTTCCATACTTTGATGTTCCGTTTACCTCCACAAAAATGATGTTTTTACCTTGAGGAGCGGCTAGTTTTTTCATGAAGTCCATGGAAGCGTGTTGCCATGGCTGAGAAAGGGCTGTAGAAGACATGGGTATTGCACATTCTCCACCTTTCTTCACTGACATATCACCAGAAGTAACTGCAGTCTCCTCATCTTGCTACAAAGAAACCGGTAGAAAAACTGTTCCACCACCAGTGACGATTGTAGCCCCTCAATGACCCTCATTCACAAGATTCCTTTAGCCCCAGTGAACAGCCTACTCTTGAACCTTAAAAGTTTCCACCATTGCATGAATAAACCCTCTGCATGCTGTGCGTTGCTCACCACTTCACCAGCTATATGATCAACGGTTGAGCCAATTCGTACTCTTTGAATTTCTTCTAATTAAGCTGCTTGTTGAGTAGATACAACCTTGCCACTAATTAGTTGTCAACTGCCCCTCACTCCTGTTGCCCTTCAACAGCCAATTAAACGATTTCTAGGGCTTTGTAAAAAATATCATCGTATGAAAACACCGCACCTATTGAAATGCTGTTCAGCTACTGAAACACTTCAGTTTCACCACAAGCCTTGTCTTCCTCATTTGAAATTGCAACGGTTACTTTAACTGCAAAGCTACAGAACCATTGCGACATAATATTTAACTTTTATTTTAGTGACCCTATGAAAGACTCAGGTGATTGGTTGTAAATTTAATCTAAAATGAAGAACTTTTCTTTTTATTTTCCCCTTCTTGCTAACCTGTTTGTTCACATATTAAAGAAAATAAGATACTGAAAACCATGGAATGAAATCATGATTTCCAACAGTATTCCTATCACGCACAAAAAAAATGATTTCTAACCTATCACACACAAAAAAAATGATTTCTAACCGTACAAATGCGAGTAACAAATCTATTAGTTGTCAGGGCACATTATTGCGAAGTTTGCTAATCATACGAATTATAAGTAAATATGCAATTTGTGATATGTGGCTTGTCATCGGTTGCGTATCTCTCTCTCTCTCTCTCTCTCTCTCTCTCTCTCTCTCTCTCTCTCGTTTTTTGTTTTCCTTCTACAAAATCAAACATCATTGCATGCTCAATCTGTGCATTTTAACTTTAGTTCAGATTCAATTGATAATGGGCAGTTAAGATACATCTTCGTTGTTGATTTAACAAAATTAAACTTTATGATGGAAATTGTCGGGTTGTATAAACACACAAAAAATCAAGAATCACCTCTCCCAAATCGTAATACTAATGATTATACGGGGAACCTTCATCTCTTATTTACATATAAAACTAACATAATTCTTGATTAACAAGGAAACTAAAAATAATAGAAGGTAACTACTTATCCTAATGTTACCCCTACACAAAAGTTAACAAAATTACTAATAATTAAAGATTACAAACTATCCACCTCTGTTATAATATTTGAAATTCCTCAAAGGGACCAACCAATCCACCATCTACATCACTTTCCTTTAGTTCACTTTGGTAGAAGGTTCACAAAATAAGGGATGGATGTAATTATAATACTTATTCAGTAAGCTACAAAAGAAAACCATGCACATGCGTACCCAAAATTATATATGTATTGTAAGAGTCTTTGCCTTCATTTTACTCTTTGGTAAATGAGCTTGTTTTCTAGCATCTTTCTAAATCTCCATCTTTTGAATAACATAGAAGGCCTTATTTTATTTCTTAACTGGAATTGTGAATGATGTTCAGATGCTGCTGCATGTGATGGATAAGTGCTATAATTAGGAGTAGTTTTAGTTAGTGAATGCTGCAACAGAGCATTTGAATATTATTAAAGCAGAATTGTTTTGACGTCATTGACTGCCATATTCCTTTGACATGGTATCATGTGGTTTAAATTGACCGGAATGGAAAAATATGATTAATGTAGCCGACCCATATAATTGGGAAAAGACTGTTATAAGTTGAGAAACATTTAATTCAAGATAAAAGTAGGCAGTACAAAGGCAGGGGACCAGCAGTCCAATACTATACATCTGAGATAAAACATAAAAGTTGAACAAAATTCTCACAAAGTAAAATCATTCCAGCTAAGACTGAAAAAGAAATGAACTGCCCAAAAGGAGGTGAAACAAAGGCCTAGTTTGTTGCTGCTAATTCGATTTTAACCCATAATGATTCCTTTTCATTCTTCTTATCTTTGAAAATTCTTGAATTTCTTTCTGTCCATGTAAGCCAAAAAATAGTCGAAACTATATATCTCCATCAAGAACGGCATTTCTTCCTTTTACCATGAACCACCATCTCAATCAAGAAAAACCCTATCATGTTTCGAGAGAGCCCCCACAATTCTGATTTCTTTCACTGCTTTTCACCAAATAGTGAAGCCACTTTACAGTGATCCAACATGTGATCTAGATCCTCACTTGAGTTGAAAGATAACAATAATTTTGTCTTTGAGCTTGAATCCGATATACATTATTGGAAGCGTTTCTAGTTCTCATTCACACTTTCCATAATGCAATAATGAAATACAAGGCTTGAGGCCCTTTATTTACTAAGGGTACATTAACAAATACAATAATACTCTTAACTGATAGGGACAGGTGATAAAGAAAGACAAATAACAACTATTCCCCTGCATCACTCCTCTTCTTGAGAGGAATCTAAAGAACTAGAAGAAGGCCGGGGCAAAAATCTGGATCGACACCACTCATTTTCCTAAACCAAGAACAAAATAAAGTAATCAGACTGTGAGAGAGAAATGATTTAATCAATTTAATTTATATAGACACAAAAATTGAGGGTGATACTAGTTTGCTACACTGTCACATTCGTTTGCGATATATACACGAAAATTTAGAGGAGAAAAGCAGGAGCAGCGAGAGAAAAAGGTGCTGCAGCACTCAATTGCAGTTTCTACATTTTTTTCTAGAAAAAAGAATTGAAAGGTCACAGAGCAGTTGATTGAAAAGCAGAAATTTGACGTAACACTTAACACCCATGTTTGATCAAAAAACAATTCCAAAATTGAATACAACATATAAATATGCTATAGTTCACGTGTAAGAACGTCTTTGGAAAAAACAGAGGACCAGAAATAAAAAAACAGAGGAAGGGGCTTCAAATACTGATAACAATAATAAAAAGAGGGGATTCAACTATCAAGAGGTTTAAGCAATGAAGTGCTTTTAATAACCACAGTTCCATAAAATAAATTACATGCTGACTGTAAAAAAAAAAAAAGAAAACTGACCCGCCGTATTCCAGAAGTATAGCTCTATTGAAAATGTATCTGTACGTATCATCGTTCAAAGTCGCGGTATTGGCCTATGACTTGAACCCCCAATTTTCAACTCGGTCTCGGTATCAGTTGCGGTGTTGGGCGTTTTGTTCCAAGACGCAAGTTAGAGAGCCAAGAAAAATTTGAAAAAAATATATAAACTTTCAGAAAAATATGAATTATATTATTGATTAGTTATTTAAGTACAAAACCATCACTTTGTATACATAGCATTGTGTAATTGATTATACTGACGCGTGTCGCACTTGGTCGTTGCAATATTGCATAATAGTTTAATAATAAATAAGAAAAACGATCTAATTGAACACAAAACTTTATTCAAAAATGTAAATAGAAGTTAAATACACTGTTTTCATCATTTTCTTAAATTGTAATAAAATATTAATTATTAATCAAGTAAATAATAATACTTAATTAATATATTTTATGATACATTTTTATATTGTTTTGAGTAAATAGAAGTACACATTAAGAAGAGATAATAATGATATATTCTAATACATATAATGATGCATTATAAAAATATATTTTAATTCTATGTAAATAAATAAGTACTTTAGATACAATGATACGTATTTATACATTTTAATAAATAGATATAAATACCTTATCACTAATATGGTAAGGATTCATTTTATTTTTAAATAATATCACAACTTTGATAGAAGTGCTACAAATTTAATGACTTTTATAATTAAAATAATATTTATAATGAGCTGTCCGATATTGTTTGAGACGATTGAGATCTCGCTGATATTGTCCAAGTTAACCGAGATCGCGCCGATATCGTCCGAGATCTCGCTGATATGGTCCGATTCAAGTCAAATAATGCCTATTACTCAATTCGTGTCATGGCATCAGAACGTTAGGCCACGAAACTGAGACAACTCGGTGTCGGCCGATATTTTGAAGCATGGTACGTATCCAAATGTTAGCGTAGCCAACTTGGTCAATGGATACGCATTTGACTTATCAGAGTCGTATCCGAAATGTATTGGTATCCGATACTCCATTTCTAGCATTTTGAACTATCCGTGACACTATATCGATTCCGCTAAATTACATCAAAAGTGGTAATCAAAGTTTCCTTTGATAGCCAAAAAGTTAATCATGTTGGGTGACATATTAAACGATTGAGATGCTGAGGTTCTAAACCACCATGGACATGGCAGCCATAGCAACAAGCCATCACAGACTCTCCCTCATCACCCCTTGTGGTAAAAGTGTTCAGGGCCTTGGTGATTTCTTTACTATTTTTCATGAGGAAGTTTGGATGACTTGTATCAAGTTTAGAGATACTGAATTCAAAGATACTAAGGTGTTTGATATTGGTGGCCTTTTCGCCATCTTTGAGGAAGATGAGACTGGGTTGAATATGGGAGATTTCTTTTATATGTTTGATGGCCATCTAAGAAGCACGGATATGTAGATATGGGTGTTCTGACACGACACTGACACAACAAATCTAAAAAAATAGGATACGATACAACGGATAAATAAATAGATTTTTTTATAAATTTATATTGAGAAAACAAGAACATAAAAAGAAAAGAAAAAAAAGTACATGTGTGAAACCTAGTTAAAAAGAATGAATTAATATCTTGAAGCCCAACATGAAAATGAAGGTCAAAATGAAGTTTTTTTAAAAAAAAAATAAAAATAAAATAGAGAACCGTCGAGAGCCGTTCGAGTGCCATTGAGGCATAGTCTTTGAAGGGTGAAGCTCAAAACGATGTCAATTTAACTTATATAGTAATATACTTATACATCAAATATAGACACGTGAAACTAAGTGTCAGACATGTTGATTTTATACTTAAATTATGGACACATTAAAAGGAATGTCGATGTCCGAACCATGACGGACACGGACACGGACACAGACACGCTGCTTTCTTAGAATTGTCCATGCTTCCTAGATGACGTTAAATGCCTAACGCTTACTGAACTTAAGGATATGGAGGAGTTTTGTGTTAGTGATTTCTTTCCAATATTTGTGAAGGAAGTTGGCATTCCGAGTTGGCTTCTCCTTATGGCAGTTATGTGATTTTTCAGCCACATGTGGATCCGATTTAGGATGTTTGAGTCTCAAGCTGAGTTGGAGATTCAACCTTTAGCGTTGAAGGGTTTTATTATAGGTGCCTCTTTCGGTAGTCGGATTGGCCTCACATGTTCGGGCAAGGTATTTTATTTCTCGTATGACTGCAAAGATCCAGGGAAGAGTTCACGTTGTTCGGTCATGGTTTAGATTGTTGGCAGCCTGCTCGTGTTATTGCGAATGTGTATGCCAGAAGACTTCGTGTACTTCTCCCTTCTCAATTGGGGGAGTGCGCTGGTGGTGTCCATTTTGCTTTGATGCTGAAGAGCCACACTCCTATGCTCAAGGCGAGCATTCTCAAAGTGGGGGAGAGTGATGTGCATGCAAGATGGGACCCTCTCTAGGGGTGGTGGAATTATTATCTAGGAGATATTCTAGGTCATTGTTGTCCGAGGCAAAAGACACAACAAGATGCCAAAGTCTCTGTGGAGCCTAGACGCAAGGTGTGACACGAGCCTTATTGAAGTGGCTCGAATATTATGATAAACTAAATAGATGGAGTGCTTTTTATGAGCTTTCTAGTAAAAAAAGATGTAATTTAAAACTATTCTAAGAACCTAATTGAGCATGTATGGTTAGTTTAATTAGTAGTACCTAGCAAGAAGCCAAAAAGTTGCAAGGATTGCATGTAAAGTAGCAGGTAAAATAAACTAAAGAGAAAACAGGTCATAAACACAGGCAAAAACGTGCAGAATTAGAATAAGCATGGGAAAAAATTGATATTTATCCGAACCTCTGTCGTAGATCGCATCACTACCTGATCTTCTATAAGCTTCTGCTAGTAATGTACAGCAGTGCAGCATTGCTCCGTGACCCTGTCACATACCAACTAATGTTAGTAGTGTAGGACAAAAGAAAAATGACACACAAAAAAGATCTCAGTATCCAAATAAGATTTTCATTTATCCTTTGAACAACAATAACATCTTTTGAGCAGATACAATATCTCAAGTCCAAAATGTAATCCAGAATCCAGATCCAACAGAAAAGAAGTCTATTGAAAAACATCCAATTTATAGAATTCATCTGAAAACGGCAAACGTCAAGCAACAATTTCAAATCTTAACAAGATCAAGTACAAACAAACATGAGATGGCCTGTGGAAACAAATCTAAACTATTTTGAAGATAATGAAATATATCCTCGGCGAATTTAAACTTATCTTTTTTATCTAGGTTGGGCGCCTGCTCTTCAACTTCCTCCTCTTTAAGTCTCACCTTCATCAATGAAGTAGGGAGCAGGCGTTGACCTTGAAATTGATCTTGATTTTGATATACAAGAGTAGCTAGGCTCGCCAACTCTCTGTGCAAGATCTCGCCATGTCAACGCATCACCCTCGGCAAAAAACATACTCACCACCTCCATGCAACTTACCCATATATATATATATGCGTACAATTAAATGGAGATTGAATTGAATGTAATTGTGTAGAATCTATAATAGTAGGACATGGACAAATGTATATATAATCTAAACTTGAAAAAGAGAATCCCATCATTTTCAGTTATCTTCCGACTAAATCTTTCAAGTTATTGACCAACAGGCCAGCCGTTCTCCCGTGTTCAGAGCCATGCTTGAAAATGAGATGGAGGAAAGCCTAAGCGGCACGATCAAGATCTGCGATGTATCGTATGATGCTCTCCGCACCTTTGTCAACTATTTGTACACCGCAGAAGCATGCCTTGATGAGCAGATGGCTTGTGACCTTCTAGTCTTGGCCGAAAAATACCAAGTGAAGCATCTCAAGACCTACTGTGAAAAATTCATGATTTCAAAACTGAACTGGGAGAGTTCACTTCTTAGCTTCGGGTTTGCTCACCAACACAATGCAAAGAACTTGCTTGATGCGGCCCAATCATTGATTATGGATAATATGGACAAGTTGAGTAAGCGCGAAGAGTACAAGGAGCTTGTGGAAAAGGATCCTCGGCTTGTTGTGGAAATCTATGAAGCTTATCTATCCAAACAGGTTAATACTGCTGCCCATAAAGATTCTTCTTCAAAACCATAGAAAATGTAGTAATTGTTTGTGTAATGTGTATTTTACCCTTTCGTGTTCCCGCCAAGGGAAGGATTTTACCCATTTTGGATTTGAGTTGTTCATTGAATGCAACTCTCTTCTGTTTACTGGAAATAAGATGTGAATAAATGTGTATTGGTTATATTTGGGAAGAGATTTTAAACAAGGTACCATGTTTTGGAAGTTAAATTTACTTGTGCTGCTAGTTTTTTCCCCCTCTCCCCCACAGGAATTGAAATTCAGCATTAGTAAGGTCTGTTTTATAACCTTATTTGTTGCTTAAACCAAATTTATTAATTTAAGTTGGTAAGAATACAATACACACCAAAGGGATTTTTTATTTTTTGTTTACTTTGTTGGGAATAACTGCAAATGCCTCTCACATTATTGAGCATATTATACCTACTTCTCTTGTTATTTTTAATATCCTATTTTGTTTTTTAACACCCGCTACCCATATCATATTGATAGTGTGTATAAAATATAAAATAGAAGGGAAAACGAGTGAATATTTAATACAAGAGATTTGGATGTAATAATTTGAAATTCTGAGGTATCTTTAATTATTATAAATGATATGAGATATCTATGTAAGTTACCCTTTTTTGGGTACATTATAAAGAAAACTTTAGTGTTGAAAAGATAAAAACGTGTATTTGAATTCAGGGGAAATCTGGCCCATCAATAAAAAATGGATGGATTTGATCAGTTGCACCTTGGAGATCCTTTTGTTCCAGTTTTGTGTTATTTAAAGTTTTAAAATGACCTCTCTGAAAAAAAGAATTTAAATTGATAAAGTAACATACATAAATGTCGCTATTCATGTGGAGGAAAAATAGGATGCCATAAATATATTTTCTAAATTAAGTATTACATGTGAAATTACTGGTTTAGAATTTCACAAAGCTTTATAACTCGAACTAAATGACCACTTAGAGGATAAAACTCCACTGATTCAAGTTCCCAATTGCAAACAGTAATTTGAGGCAAGAAATGCATCTATTTTCTGGCATGCAATGTCAGAAAAAAGGAATTTAAAAAAAAACTTGGCCTAATGTAGTAAGTTGCTCTCTTGACAAAGCAAGGAATCACTTGCCCTGTTTCTTCTATTTCTTCTCATTCTTCTTCCTCAGTTCTTAATTTTCATACCTAAACTCCAATGGATTGCGGACGCATTGTTTTTGCCATAATCGGCTTCTCGGCATCATTCTTCCTATGTTTGCCCAATATAAAAAAATGGCAATCAAAACAAATAACAATAGAGAAACTGAAGATAGTGAACAAAGCATTGGAAGAAGCTGAAGAAAGAATAGTTAGGTTCCAAGAAAGACATGATCGCATTCTCGGTCAATTATGCTCCTTCTACCTCGTAAGCCCAGCCATGGAGGTGGCCATGGCGGGATCTCAGAAAGCCATGAATGAAGCTTTAGAGTTCGCTGTTAGTCTAAGAAATTTGCAATTGGAGGTCATCAATTCATACCCAGGTGATGCTGCTGCCATGTTTGATTCATTATGTGGAAACACAAGCAGGCTCAGGAATAATTAGTGATAGAATACTTCTGGGCACACGAAATGTGCATGGAAAATTATTCAATAATAATAACTGTTATGTTATATTGTGAGTAAATTTTTGTGCACATTTGTGTATCTAACATTACCCTTGCGCAGCCAGGGCGACAAATTTCATGGGAATTGGCAATGAGGTGCTCAGAGCCAAAAGGTGGGAGGGGATGAGATTAGGCCACATACTCATTAAGTTTTAAAATTGTTATAAACAATTATAGTAAAGTTACATTTATTAAAAAATATTTATATCAGTCGATATTTAGATCTTTAGAATTTGTCAAAACTATCTTATTATACCACATTCCCTCCCCCCAACGACACCACCACCAACAAAAAAACATGCATAAAGATTTTCCAAATCGATCTATAATATCTAAGATATCAAAAACATGATTCTCCAAGAAATAATTGTCGCTAGAGGCAATTGGAGGAGAAACACGAGTTTTTTTCTTCTTTTCAAATCAATCCAAAATTGCGAATCCATTTAAGAAATCTTTTTCGAGGTGGATATTTTTTTGGCTAAAAACATATTGTAGAGGTCTCTAATCTTTCCTTCTTAATTATTCTCTATCTTGATTTGTATTTTATTTGTAAGTAAACATATGAATGATAAAAAGGATGACAAAAAAGTCTTAATGGGACATAACTTCACTTCAATGCATTGTGAACAAGATTGTCCACTGTGTGATTGCCAAATGTATTAGCTACTGTTTTGAATTCACAACTATTAATCATGATTGTGGCCATTACACACGGGATGGCAATTTGATTAATTTGTCCAGCCTGTGAGCGAAAATAATTTTTACATTTTTTTTCCTATTCTAGTTTTTTACATATTCCCCTTTTATTATATATTGTACAACAACCGGTATTTTATAACATGCATTTACTATATAGTCTCCATTTAACTAAAATATAATATATCTCTACAATATGTTTTAGGGTTACTCCCTACTCCCCCCCCTCCCCCCCCCCCCCCCCCCCCCCCGGCGCACGAGCGCTCAGGTATTCCCATTTTCACTCTACCACCCAAACTTTTATTTTCTGACCTTCATCCCATAAACTTGCAAACGACTTGAATTAGTCCCTTAACAAGCCATTAATTTTTTGTACGGAATATTGGTTATGTGTCATGCACATGAGAATATTTTTATTCAATCTAATATAAAAGTTTATAAAAAAAAATTAAAAATCATAGAAAAACATTTAATAAATATTTACAAAATCTAAAAATTACAGAATCGAATTCCAGTTCTTTTGATTCATTAAATGTAAATGAAATTTGGACCGCTGATCCTCACTCCTCTGCTAAAAACATGGGTCATAAGAGTATCATCCCCAACATGCTAGACGATTTGCTCAATGATCCTCCCCTTTATCTAAAAAAAAGGAAGGAACAAGAGGGAACCTCTTCCCCAATCAATGTGTAGGATTCTCCACAGAAGAAATAAACTAAGGTCTATGCCTCCAATAAGAACAAGCCCACTTAGAGCAGCGATATCACCCTTGCTCTAAGAAAATGTGTGATGCGACTGGTAAGGGAAAGGGCCTTGCTGAGGAACCCTTTGTGTCTTCACTACACCATTTGGGTCTATTTGTCACGGTCAAGGACATTGACAAAAATGAGTTATCATGGTCTGTGATCGTGACAATTTTGGGGGTGACAAAGTCTTGTATCACGGTCATTAATCATGGCAACTACCCTATGTCACAGTCCTTTTGACACTGATAAAATCAATAAAAATGGGGGTAATAAAGACTTGTCATGGTCAAGGACTGTGACAACATAATCATTGTCATGATCCTTTATCGTGTTAAGTATAGTTAAAGCCAAACTTATCCATGCGCACGACTGACTATTGTCCCTGCACATGATGGGTGGCAGTATTGAAATGTATGACGACCGTTCGCACAAACCAAAATTAAGGCCGTGCGAACGACCCTTATTTTTTTCTACAGTTTTGTCATGGTCCTTGATTGTGACAGCTCCTTTTGTCATGGTCAAGGACCATGATAATACTGTAGAACATGGAAAAATTCGAAAACCTGTTTCAAATATGTCCTGTTTTTGTTCAAACCGACATAAACACAATCAACAATATAATACGACATAACAATGAAATCAAAACCAAAATACACCAATTGCATATATAAATCAAACCAAATTAATGTTTCAGGTTAATTTTTACAAATTTCAAAATATACTAATTTCTATAAAAACTTAATAAGAATTGAGGAGAAAAGTCGGCCAAACGATGTACGCCCCCAACGTGCCGTCAATATGTCAGACGACGACTTGCTGGTCCAACCTTAACATCTCGTCCTTTTTCCCCACCATAATATTAGTGACTCGGATCCGAGACTCAAAATCTTGTAGTGGACGGTTGCTTACCATGATACCAGGAGTGATGCTCATGTCTTTCACTCCCTTGATAATTGGGGCACGTCAAGGATATAGGCTCTCTCCCCAGCTGGCTTAAATGAAGTAGGGATAGTTGGTTTGGGGGTAGATTACATGTTGTACGAGGATGATGAGTCGGTCGGAGTCGGCGAGGGGGATGGAATAGTTGCCCCTTCACCCACCTTCTCATTACCATTTCTTTTATCCTTATCCTCCCCCTTTATTAGTGACGACGCGTTTGACCCATTCGAATATGTGGTTCATCGTTTGTTGGAGACTTTCAAATTTTGAGTCCGTGTTTGATTTGTACGTCTCGAACTTGTAGGACAACCCACTATTACTGTAAGCCTCGTCCATCAGCTTTGACTTTCCTATCCGAGAGCTGACATCCTGAGTACAACATTTTCCATCTTATCCCAGCACTTGGCTCAGTGCCTCTATAAGATGCCTCGTCAGCATGACTCTAGGTGCTGTGTACCGCCTTTAGTCTCACGTAAAATAATATAAAAATACGTTATTAACTTTGAAAAAGAATATTAATAAACAGTCTGAAATTGACAATATAATTTCAATTATAACCTGCGGTGGTCTTGGAGACCTGCGAATTAGCAGGCTCGCCCTTCTTCGTTCGAATCTAGATATATGAGTCAATCCTATGTGGCTTTCCCCCTGGACACTGCCAGACTCCTGTAAAATGAGACCAACTTAAAGCAAAGTGTGACCAAATTAAAGTAATTTACTTACCACTAAACATACATTAATTTAAATCAATTTACTTACCATCCTATGCTCCACCTCCTTGTAAGATGTTTGCCCGGAGTTGTGCACATCCACATTCTTAGATCGATTAGTCCTTCACGACCCACGTGAGGATAACTGTCTCTCGAACGCCTCATTATCCACAAAGCTCTACTAGTTGACCAACGTGATTGGAACCTTCTTCGGGACGGTGTCCCTACATGTAAGCATGAACTCTTTGTCATTCCTAAAATAACGGGCACGTAGGTTCTTCCATGTCTCCATTGCCCACGTACACCCGCCAATACACTGTCCACGCTTTCGGGGACAAGTTGAATTGTTCCTGTCGAACAAACATATAATATAAGACAGTTTGTGAATTACCATTAAAAAATATAATAATAAAATGTTACATTAAAGTCAAATATTTAATATAAATATTGAGATTTTCATACCTCTAAGGCCCTCCAAATGTCCATCTTCAGCTCTACGGGCACGATCCTCAAATCTTCCTATCCGAGACCAATTACTTATTTCAATAACTTTAATTCCCTCATTTATTGACTAGTTTTGTTTTCAACTATGCTCCCATACTTGATGGGATTATTGTTAAAAGATCCCTCATCACCCTCACTTTGTTCCGGGGTCTGATGGCCTGGTGAAGTCATTTTCTGAAAAAAATAGGCTTTGAAAGCATAATACATAAAATAAATCAAATAAAAATACTCAAGTTTGGGATATAAGATTTAAATAACACAAAGTTATTCCACCCCTGGATCAAACGAATATACTTAATCGGGATATAAGAATCAAATGGAAATACTCACATGACTGTTTTAATATAACAACTAACATTAATGTTAATGACCACGAAATTAATGTTTAAGATTGGTTTAAACTAAATATTACAAATTATAAACTGAAATCCTTATTACATTTTACAACCCGAATAACTCTACTCATGTAAAGTATCTAGTAATTGTTTCAAGTTTGGGTTGTCATCCAAAATGGATTGATATTCGATATGGGAAACCAGGTTATCCACGCTACTGATTAGACACACTGGCACATGTTAAATGGTTGACCACTATTCGTTGTTGATTTACTTGGAGTAAAACACTTGAGCTTTTCCCGTGCACAAATAAACGTCTAATCATTCATATGCTCATTGCTCTTCATCTTGAACAAGTCAACCAATATCAAATTGGTACCCGAATTGACTTTACAAGAATTTTTATCCTCAACCCTTACCGAATCACATCAAAACACAACCTCTTTGAAATATATATAGTCTAAGTCAAAAATATTTTGAATTACACCACAGTAAGTCATTTTTGCTTCAACTAGGTTTTTATCTTTGGCACTTGCCCTGAAATACGTAAAAGCCTTATATGGAATGCCAGTATTTTGTAACAATGTATTATGCTCTTACAACCTCAAGGAGAATACATTACCGTTCAATCGATCCTTCTTATACTCGTGTACCATGAAATTGGGTTCAGTGGCGAGACGAACAAACCTTAACGTTTCATCACCATTCTTCAATAACTAAAATTATGGAATACATAAGTTAATGTGATAAGTTTTAAAGATTGCAATTACTTATCATTTAATAAGGGATGTTTGACCTTATAATTACCTCATGTGATACCCAATGTCTAAATTCACTATCTGAATGTAAAACTGTCCTTCATTTTTTTATTGTTCTTGGATGCATTATATTTTTTTATATTGAATGACAAAATTTATCAAGAAGGTGAATATGTATATAAGAAGACAACACGTTGTAAAATTACAACATGAAATTACTCTCTCCATTCATCGACATTTTCACGGGTTTTAAACATATAATGTGTCACTTGCTCATATTGTAAACTTGTTAGTTTAACTCGTTTGCCCATGACTTGGCCACCTTTATTGGAGAACTCATTCCATCATCTATAACGTAAGGATCGGGCATATATTCCCTTCTGAACACGGATGCCTACACAATAATGTATTCCTCCACGATGGGTCCTTCATTGTACCTCATATTCTTAACATAATCTTTGAAAACTTTCATCAACCTTTCAAACAGTTACATCCATCGATATCTTACTGGTCCACAAAGAAGTGCCTCATTGCATAAGTGCACCAACAAGTGAATACTTATGTCAAAGAATGTCGGGGGGAAGTACTTCTTCAACACATAAGTTGCTTTTCAGCCATGATGTGCTTTCGGTTGACTATTTTTGTGCATAAAAGTGTGAAGAAAAGACTAATTTGCATAATGGACCTTCGCAAATCCTTATGCTTAGAAAAATAGTGCTTAAACAACAGAGGGACTAGTTTCATGATCACATACCAATCTTGATAATTGCACTTTTATAGATCGTGAGTGGCATAACTCACAATCCTCTGTAAATTTGATGAAAAACTAGAGGGAACTTTCAAATTATGAAGTGTGTCTAAAACCACCTTTCTTTCTTGACTCGTCAAAGTATATGCCCTAGGAAAATTATATTCCTCCCGCTATTGTCTTCTTTCAACCATAATTGTGACCTAATTTTTAACACTTTAAGATCACATTGTGCCTTTTCTCCATCCTTAAAACGACTTCCACATAGGCATGTGCTCATAAGATGTTAGATGATGTTCTTCTCGGCATGCATGATGTCTAATATGTAGCACATGAGGTTACCTTTCCAATACGACAAGTCAAATAATATTGAACTCCTAGACAACACCGTCCTTTTCTCGGCTTCATTCTCAATATCTTTTTAAAGCTTGACATTCTTGAACTTAGGACTCTTCCCTCTCACATTAGCTCGACATTTGGAAGACTTACTTTTAATTTCTGAACCTGAACGCTTTCTTAGAGGTAGCCTATGTTCGACCCCAACCAATAAAAAATTAGATCCTTTATTAAATCTAAACCTGTGATCGTGAGTCGAATCGAATCCAATTTTTAAAACCTAGGTTGAAACCCTAAGCTGCGCATACCAAATTAATTTTAATTATACTTTATAACTTAATCGAATCCAATTTTCTAAACCTAAGTTGAAACCCTAAGTCGCGTATACAAATCAAGTTGAAAATTATGGTAGAACGTTTATTGTGTTCTTAATTACATTTTTAAATAAACCCATAAATTATTTTTACATAAACCCACAAATTATTCACATTATACATATGAATTATACATACGAAATCCCAAAATCCTTCACCTTTTTTAATAATCCCATATATTATTTTTTTAACAAACATAATTACATTTACAACATATAACCACATATATTCTAGCCCAAACAAATATCAAAGTCAAATTATTCAAACCTTTAAATTTAAGTGTTGCATAAGTTATTTTCTAACAATATCAAGATATACATGTAAATACAATTATTTTACAACAAACAAATACATATATTCAAGCCCAAACAAATATCAATATCAAATTGTTCAAATCTATATTTTGCATAAGTTGTAATCTAACAACGTTAAAGCCATACATGTAAATACAACACGCACGTATTTTTCTGTCACGGTTAAGGAACGTGACAACGAGTGATAGGAAAATGGTGACTTTTTTGGTCTTTAAGTGTGGTGCTTCCTCTCCCAACCTGGCTTTGAGTCTCTTCAAGGTTGCCCGCCTCCTTAGTGACCAAGATATAATCGTTGGTCTAAACCATAAATAACTGATGTATAACCCTGTATTTTGTGGTGTTTTTTAATTATTAATTATGAGAATGAATTAAGAAATGAGAATAATTATTACTTGTGTGAAAGTGTAATAATAAATGAATAGTGTATGTGACATTGAAATTCTGCATGTTTTATGATATTTGATCCGCATGTTATTAATTAATAATCATTAGTATTAAGTATATGGAATTTGTAATCTGTGATTACTCGTAAAATAATTAAGTCGTGTATTTTATTTTACCCTGTGATGTATTATCGTTTGGACTGAAATCTAGAGTGGTACAAAGGTTCGAAGATGTATTTTTAATGCGTTGGATTGGTCCCCAAGGGTCGGTATACCTTTACGCTAAGTTTTAGGTCAGTGTGGGTAGTGTTTTGGGCTCATCTAGAGCCCCAAATTTAGGCCTTTCATGGAGCTGCGTGATTAAGAGTATTTAAGTAATGTTAAAACCTCATTAATTAATTACTTTATAACCAAAACATATAGGCCTGTCAATGGATCGAATTTTATCCGAATCCGATCCCTTTATACGGATTTGGATCAAGCCAGAAACGAGATTACCCGTTTATTAAATGGAGCAGATTTGGATTCATATGATCCGATCCGTTAATAATCGGATCCGATTAATATATATATATATATATATATATAATATTTTTAATTAATATATAATATATTTTCTAAAATTTTGAATATATATTATATAATTTATTTATAATATCATATAACAGGAAAAAAACTACACACGCATACAAAACACACGCACGCTGCTAAGGGCTAACACAACCACACGCACACACAACACAACCACACAAAACACACGCACACACTACACAATACCTAAATCTAAATCTAAAATTCCCATTCCCACTCCCACAGTTGATCGGCGCCCCCCTCCCCCTCTCTCTCTCTCACAGATCCTCCTCTCCTCCCTCATTTTATCTGTCCGACCATCATCTCACAACACTCCCTCATTTGATCAGATCTGTCCGTCGTCGTACCCGTAGGTATGTTTTTTTTCTTTTCTTTTTCTTCTTATTCTATACAATAACTTAGCTATTCGTTGTAAACTTGTAGTGCTGATTTCGTTGTAGACTTATAAGTGCTGATTTTTTTTCTTCTTCTGATGTTTTTTTTTGTCTGTACAATAACTCCGATGTTTTTTTTCGTTGTAGAGTTATTTTTTTACTTCTTCTGATGTTTTTTTTCTTCTTCTGATGTTTTTTTTCTTCCCCTGATTTTTTTTTGTCTGTACAATATCTTCTTCTGTCTGTAAAATAACTCCGATGTTTTTTTTTGTAATATCGTTTCACATCAGCATACCGATTTCTTATATTCGTTGCTTATAACTACACATGTGATTAAATATATTGGGTATATGCTGATTTATTATAATATATACATTGGCTGAATTTTTTCTTATAACTGAATTTTTTTAATTAATATTTATGTACTGCTTGGCTATTTATGTATTGAACCAATATTTTTTCAGTCCCAATGTTATTTACTATTTTTTTTGATAGGTATGTCTTCATTGGATCCTTATCAAAATTTGAGCGGTGTGGGTGGAAATGATATTATCGACGTTGATAGCCAACAACATGACGATGAGCAAGGACCATCAAAGAGGACTAGGCACCATACATCATCGATATGGACTGCTTTTGTTAAATTTGAAGATGCTAAAAGTGAAGGCAAGGCCAAATATGGTCGTTGCATAAAAATATTTGTTGGGGATAGTAGTAAAGGTACTAGTCACCTTAGGTCCCATATAACTAGGTGTACGGGTTCTCAAACCAACATATCTCAATAAATGATAAAAGCTTCTAAAAATATTTTGGATGACACCATAAATATTGAAACCTTTAAGTTTGATCAGAAAAAAAAGTAGGAGGGACCTCGCTATAATGATAGTGAAACATAATTATGCATTTAACATGGAGCCTGAATTTTTTGAGAAGTTTTGTAATGGCCTAAATCCTCAATTTAAGTTAGTGTCAAGAAACACCATTAGGTATGATATTATGGAGTTGCATGGAGAAGAAAAAATTAAACTTTATAATGTTTTGGAAAGTCAATCATCTAAAGTAACATTGACTACGGATTTATGGACTTTCGACCATCAAAACATTGTCTATTGTTGTTTGACAACGCACTACATTGATGATAAATGGGTTTTACAAAATAAAATCATTAATTATAGGTGTATTGAATACCCACATGATGGTGAAACATTGTTTTCATTTTGGATTTGATTTTGGAATGGAATTTGGATAAAAAATTATTTTCAATAGTGGTGGATAATGCGGGTGTTAATGATGTAATGGTTAGGCACTTAAGAAGTTGGTTGAGAAATAAATCTTTGCTTTGTTTGGGTGGTGATTTGTATCATGTTCGTTGTAGCGCCCATATTCTTAATTTGATTGTTCAAGATGGGTTGAAAGTGATTGGGGGTCTTATTCTTAGCATTAGAGACACTATTAGATATTTGCACAAGCCACCATATGAAAAACAAAAATTTGATATTGCATGCAATCAAAGCAAGATAAGGAGTAAAAAATAAGTTCCTACGGATGTACATAATCGTTGGAACTCCGCGTACTTGATGCTTGAAATGGCTTTAGATTTGCAAGAAGCTTTTACTCGCTTGACACAAATTGATAAAAATTGCAAACATTGTCCATCCGAAGATGAGTGGGTGTGGCAAAATTGGTTTGCGGTTGTTTGAAATCTTTTTATGATGCTACACGCCATTTTAGTGGTACAAATTTTTCGGCTGCAAATGTTTTCTTTGCCGATGTTTGTAAAATTCAATTAATGTTGATGAGTTTGGAGGAAAGTGAGCATGAGTGCCTTCGTTTGATGTCTATCCCAATGAGGGAAAAGTTTGAAAAATATTGGGATGAATGTAGTTTAGTGTTGGCTATTGCCGTTGTGCTTGATCCGAGGTGTAAGATGGCGTATATTGAGTTCTATTATAATAAAATCTATGGTATTCGTGCTAGTAGTTATGTGGGTAGAGTGCGTAGTGCTTGTATGGATTTATATTTAGAGTATGGGGGTGATAATTCTTTTGGTGTGGGTTCAATGGGGGCTCGAGATGTGATTGATGGAATTGGGAGTAGTACATCTCACACGGGGAGTCTTAGTGTGATTGATGAGGATTCGGAGTTTGGTACTTGGTATAATCAATCCGCCAATGTTAATGCTTTTCAAAAAACAGTGTTGGATCAATACTTGGAAGAACCTATTTACCAAAGAAAAGAACATTTTAACATTTTGACGTGGTGGCATATGTGTAGTGGTAAGCTTCCTACCTTGGCACAAATTGCACGTGATATTTTAGCTTTCCCGGCAACTGTAGTTGCCTCTGAGTCTGCCTTTAGTATTGGAGGTAGAGTTATTGATGAGACACGTGCATATTTGCTTCCCGAGATTATTGAAGCTTTAGTTACCACTGCGGATTGGATAGAATCACAAAAAAAGTCAAGTAAGTAGTTATTTAATTTGTCATTATTTTTATGTTTTTTCTTTTCTCCAAATATCTAAATCTTTGTAATATTTGTTTCAGCTGTTCAAGAATCATAAGGTTTGTTTCAGTGGTAGCATAAAAGAAGATAATCACTAAGTAAGTTCATTATTTTCTTTTATTTTTTAACATATGTTATCTTACAATATTTG
This sequence comes from Sambucus nigra, assembly GCA_949130495.1. Lineage (NCBI taxonomy): Eukaryota > Viridiplantae > Streptophyta > Magnoliopsida > Dipsacales > Adoxaceae > Sambucus > Sambucus nigra. The sequence continues at coordinate 312,563,435 of OX422211.1, forward strand.
TATTTATATTTGAAGGATAAATGTCCATTATTTTCTTTTATTTTTCAGGGTGGCTTTGAAGGAGAAAGCTGAAGTGAAGATGTTTGATTTTGAACTTTTATCCAAGTCATGTTTGTAATTTTTGGATTTTGAATGTTGTTGGATTTGATCTTGGGTTTATTTGTGATGGATGGTGTGTTTAATATTTGAATGGTGGACTTCTATCTTGGTTTTAGTTTGATTTTGAATGATGGACTTCTATCTTGGTGCAAATTAAATTTATGAAATAAGAGATGAAAATAAAAATCGGATTTGGAAATATCATTATTTGGATTTGAAACTATCATTATGAAATAAGAGATGAAATAAAAAATGTTGCAAATTAAGTGGTTAAAAAATGTAATTTTAACTTAAAATTACATTTTTTTAATGAAAATCATAATTAAATAAATAATTAAATAATCGGATCGGATCAGATAAACGGATCGGATTACCGAATTCTTAACAAATCGGATTCAAAACCCTAACAGATAATCCATCGGATAATCGGATCGGATCCGAATCCGTTTAACTTAAACGGATTTGGATTTGGATTTGCCTGATTCAGTCCGAACCCGATCCGTTTACAGGCCTAAAAACATAAACCCTAGTAGTTTAAGAGTTTTGGGAGAGCTTAAGGTGATATTTGGAGAGGAACTTAGAGACTACAAGAGAAGAAATAATTCATCTTAATAATAAGACAAGAAATCTCTTGCTTTATCATAGTATAATTTGTAACTGATTTATGTTTTGTTTGATATTTAAAACATGGTTTTTGCTTTAATTGCTATTTAATTTATTTAGGATTAGAAGCATATTGGGAATGAAATTATGCTACTTAATCCTGTTTAATTTTAGGTTAATACGGATTAGAGTTGCAAATTATTATTGGGTATTTAATATGATTTTTGGTTAGAGTTTATGATTAAAAGACATGTTAATCTGTGTTGATTTATTAATTTTGATAATGAATCCATGTGTAGCAACAAATTTATGTGTTGTTGAGATATTTTATATGAAAGATACCCTAATGAATTGATGGAACCTAATTTGATAATGAACCGTAATAAGATGTATTAAAAGGTAGAAATTTGAGTATAATAAATTTGTTTGGGTTCGAACACTGTGTTGTGAGGAATTTAGTTAGGAATTCGTATGAGTGACCATAAGTTAATTTGGACTTATGTTTAAGGTTTAAGGGATGTTAATGACATACGATGAAATTGGACAAAGGAGAAGGATTCTGTCATATCGGAGCTTACCCCCGTATAGTACCCCTTAGGGCTGCTATAGCGGCCTTGCCTATCCACTATAGCGGTAGATATGGCAAGAGAAAAGGGAGAAGCTCATAGGAGTTATATTTTTTTATTTTGGTTTTCTTTCTTTGGATTGGTTTAGTGGGGTTTTTTATGGACATTTATAAATTAATTAATTATTATACATACTGAAATTTGTAATTATAGGTGTAATTAGGATTTAGAAACCCTAGGGAATTATATAATTACTATTTAGGAGTAATAAACCTACAGTTATAGTAAAAATCTAACTTTGGGGATTTGGACGAGAACTGGGTACGCGAATGTGATGCGATATTTTAGGCATATATATATATATATATATATAGATGTAAACGTACTGTATCGATTGGGATGTGGTTTTTAAATGGATTTGGGATTGGGTACCATGCTCCTAGTTGACGTAACAGGCTGTATAGAGGTCGATATGTTTGATCAAGCATTCAGTTTGTCACCGTATCATGATGACCTGGACGACTTAATCCATCAGATGGTTTATTATGTGCCCAGTCGATGGTGTGATTGCATGGTGATCCTCCATTCTTGTGTGTGTTCATGTTTTAATCCATTTGGTATGGGAATCAGACGGATTTACCAATAGAGGCACGAAAAGGCTCCCAATAGGTTGATGTCTTTGTGTGATTATATGGGACTTATAAATTATATGGTATAGTCTAATTATGGAAATTTTATTTGAAAGACATTATGTCATGTTATTTTGTTACATTGTGAGATTGTGTGTATTTTATTATCCGTGTGATATGAATAGGGATTAAACCAGGCTATATTCTTCACGTATGTAGTCAGTTGCATCCTGATGTAGTTGCAAGTGTAAGCGATAGATTATTAGCTAACCTACCAATAAAGACTTATTAGTTTAGTTGTGCCTTGTGTTAGGGGAACTCGTCTAGTTTATGTCATGTATAATGATGGGTGAGGTATCTTTTACATGTAAGTGTTGGTGAGAATGACATGCTTGCATAAATGAGTTGTATTATTATTATTGCATCAATATAGCAGGACATTTCTTTTAACTTTTTGGGCTCTAACCCAAATTATAATAAAATCTTTTCCAAGTGTCCAAAGGCAAGAGCAACACTGATGATCGGCCAGACTTGCCAATTCCTCATTCTAATCATTTTCATTTTCTAAATTAGGTTGTTATCTCATTCAGTCATTTCAATTTCAGAATTTTTTGATTTAGAGATTTGTATGGACCACGTTGGTCCCAGTTTATTTATTTTATTGAGATTATTCATGGGATTTTACATGATGTCATTTATTTATTATCGATATGGAGAGAATTTATTTGTTCGGTGTTTATTATTATATTTCATCGCATGATGTGGATGGTTTCAATTATTTACATTCTTTTATTATTATTATTATTATTGCTATGATGTCGAGAATGATATAAATTATTTTGACGTGCCCTATACTTGGCGTTAAGGATTGGCTATGCGAGACTGGAAAATAAGGGGTGTTATAGCTGATCCATTATGTGACTCCTGCCTTTCTATACTAATATAATAACTAATTGGTTTGTTGATCCTAAAAGTTACTCATTTTTGCTAATTTGTGTTAAATGTTGACCTCGCAATTTATCTTGGACTTCACTATAATGGTAAACAGAGGATCCGATCAGATAAATAAAGCCTCTGTGTTCTATAAGATAATTGGGAATAACTAAAAATTCCTCGACCCAATGAAGTTAAAACTGGTGGTGATAGAGGAAAAACATAGCACGACCATGTATTATTTGATGGAGAAAAATATGAAGACAAGGTTCGAGATGAAAACATTGGCTGAATACCTTAAGGCGACCTTAACAATTAGTTTTGAGGCAAAAAATAAGGGTTGGGAGGTTGCCTTTGAGTGCGCCCAGCAATAATTGGACTTCACCCATAAATTATCCTCCAAGAAGGGGTGGGATGCTACTCTTCAAGAGATAAAAGTTCCTTATTATTTCGATCAATGTGGGGATCACCATCCTAAAAACCCTCTATGTGGCCTACCAAAGGGAAGGAGTTGTAGAAAAGGATATGGTGCATGTTGCAAATGATCCCATTAACAAGGTTCCCTTCATTAATTTCTAGATTCAATTTTCTCATTTACATTCTCTGTAGTTTTTATTTGTGTCAATTATAGGGATCCTTCTCCTTTTGAATGGATGAATGAAAAGTATACATTTTACTTTTTTTTTCTATCATTGGTTTTACATTATGTGTTGTATGCAATTTCTTATTTTTTGGTTTGTCACTTGAATGCCATTTTGACTTTGCCTTTTGATTTTATCTATTTCCTAACGAGTTGCTTAACGCGGGCCTTGTCCAATTAGGTAGGTCATGATGATATAAACTTTGCTCTTAGAAGGTGTTGTCTCGAAAAATATCCTAATAAGGGAGGGGGTGGATTGAAATTTTGTAATTGTTTGAATTTTATTAAATTAAAGTTATTTATCTTTTAATAAATAATTTTATATATGATGATACAATAATTTATTTTTAGTTCTTGTCTAGCATTTCCACACATATTCATATTTATATTAATCACATATGTAAATATAAAACGATAGAGACAAATAGATAAATAGAGAGATATATGAACCAAACATTTTTATCGTGATTCAATGAAGACCTTTCACCTACATTCACGCTCCAAGATAACACTTGAGGATGCTCCATTATTTTCCACTCATTAAGGTAGATGGAATACCTTACAATGGTATCATAACATATCTTTAACCGCAACCGATAAGAAGTACCTCTCTTACCCAAGAGGACACGACTAAAGCTCAAGTGTCCTTCCTTAACTTCATGTGCAAAGGCACATATGGCCTAGAAGATACTGTGGATATCATAGATTTCTCAAATTTCCATGGAACAACTAAAATATTTGATATAAGTGTTCTTATAGCTTGTATACTTTTACAATAATTCTCTTGAATGAGTTGACAGATAAATTGAAGCTCTTCATGTTGCTATTTTTGAAGGCGGAACTTCTTGATGTTTAATGTCAACTTCTTGTGTCGTAGAGGATGGAATCTTGTTGTAGTCATAGTGTTTTCTGAATCACTTCCTCATCTTCTCTCTTGTAATGTTGATGACGTAATGTACTAGTGGTGTTTTATGTTACACCAAATGCAGAAGGAACATTCTCCTAGATATGTAACAACTCAAGTTGTGATGTGTTTTACACCAAATGTGGGAGAAGACTCTCTCAAGATATTCTGGTGTAAAAGTCCCTTAAACACATCTTCCTCAATCACATTTACTTATGTTATCACATACTTGTCACTTAGTCACATTTATTCATATTTAGGCACACAATGCTTATTTGGCTACACTTTCTCATATTAACTCACACACACGCACACACACACACACACACACACACACACACACGCACACACACACTCTCTCTCTCTCAAAAGGAGCAAGAGAGAATAAGTTTGACTCACAAGAGACTGAAAAGGTAGAGAGGGTGCATAACACCTCCGCTCTCCATAACTTAGTCCCCGATCCCATTTATCTTTGGTTTCGACAAGACCTGTTTGCTTTATAACTCTTTTAGGGGGTTATTTGTCTTTTTTTTATAAATATTTTTAGTTAAAAAAAAGGTTGTCAACTTTGAATTTCACACCACAAAATTTCACTCGTTATTATCAATCAAATATCTTGCCTTATTCCTGTCACTGGGAGAACGAGAGTTATCGACCCATCCCCTTAGCCCACCCGCCTGAAACATCCCATGATTTTTTAGCCGTAAAAATCTTTGTTAAATTAAAAATTTTGAAAAAATAAATTTTTGGAATCTATTTAATTTTGGTACATAAAAAAATTAGTTTTATATATAAAAATAACATTTGAAGTAGAATTTAAATCGGGATTAAAATTTGGAAATTATAACTTTTTATATAAAAAAATCGAGAAAGGATCTAGCCTAAGGAGGATAAAAAATTCAACCGTTTGATCGAGCTGAGCTTTTTATAGCAGCTTCATCTCACTATCAACTATAACATATCAACATTTCAGTCAATTCCGACGGTCCGATCATCCATAATGTATTTTTTTAATGTTTGTGTTTGATTATGACTCTTTATTTAAATCCTTTATATAATGGACGAATTTAGACTTCTTAAAGCACTTTTAACCCTTCTCAAAAAGCAGTAGCCTCCCAAATCATTATCTCCTCTCGTTTACAAAATCTAAACCCCATTAAAACAACTTTTAACCTAATTTTTGAAGATCTCAATCAAGTTTTCTCAAGAACAACCAAGAATGTTTATTGCTGTTTTCACGAGAGGAACGCAGCGGTGTAAACGGAATTTCGAGAAAGAATTTAATGAGTTTTCAAGTGATGATTTTAAGGTACGGAATTTACACAATATGCTACTCTAAATATCTCGAGAGTATTTTCTTATTTATCAAGTTATTTGTATTCTTTTTTAGATGTTGTGATATTAATTGGAATCTTATGTGTAGTTCGATGGAGATATTGTTGTTCATGTAGGCATCATGCCATAAAATTTTAATATGACACTGAGAATGGTCATCCGCCAAAAGTCCAAATGTCTAATAGCCATAATGAGGCTTTTTGAAGCCTAGGTGAGGTGAGGTGAGGCCCGATGACCTACTGATGTGTTATTGAGAAATAAATTGATACAATGCTCGGGTGTCGTATTGGACTCATATATAGTTTCATATTGTTGTATTTTATTCACCGTTTTTGTATTGTGCATTTACTCTTATCATATTGTGTACTTCCCCGTTCTTTTTTTAGTGGCAGGTAAGCGTGGATTTGGACGTTACTAATTTTTGAAGGATATTAAGAGCGCAATGTTTTGAGAATATTATTTTTGAATAAATTGACAGTGCAAATATTTAGGAGCTTAGCGTTATTTTGAGTGGAATTGAAATATAATTATTTGGAGGTGTATTTTACCTAGTCTTGTTGTTGAGAAACAATTTAAATTGACGTGTGAATTTTGGGATTGGACATTATGAATTTTGATGACCTGTCATGTTTATTTTTGTGGAATATAGATGCTCAATATGGATTGTTGAAGATTTAGTTTAGTTTTAATCATAGTAGTGCCTCAATTTTTGGACTGTTACAGCGCCCTCCTTGAGTTGGGATGTCAACACATGGCTCAACATATGATCTCAATCATACATTATGAGTTGCCTAAAAATTACAAGAATCTCGGAAGCCCCACCATCTTGTGTGTCAATGAGGAGTTAAAAATTGATCAATATTATCTTGATATTAGTGTGGGTGTTAATTTGTTACCATACTCCATGTATAAACAACTCATTGCTGGCGACATCAAGCCCATCAAACTCACTCTCTAAATACCAAAAGTTTCTTTAAAGTACTGAGAGAGTGGGGGAAGACATCATCATTCAAATTAAAAAAATGATACTTTTTAATGGAATTTGTGGTTTTGGATACTCAACTCATTGCCCCGAGTGGAAACCACATTCCCATAATCCTCGGTTGAGATTTTTTACACCCATAATGCTTTAATCAATGCCAGATATTGAGAAATGAATATTAGCTGTGGGAACATGACCTTGTAGCTCAATATCTTCAACATCGCCAAAAAAATGGGTAATGATACTTATTGTGTGGCTCGCTCGAGGCGTGTTTTATCAACTCATTTGAGCTTGAAAATGATTATTCACACTATGATCATGAAGTTAACTATAATGTTGTTTGCTAGATAAGCTGGATAGTGTTAAGGAGGTATATTAGTGTTCAAATTTTGAGGATTTAACACTTCACTATTCTTATGTATTGCCTTTCAAAGATCAATTTCGTAATATTAACCTCGAGTCATTCCTATCTAACCTCAAGTGCGCATACTTGGGTTAGGAAAAGACATATCCCACTGTTGTCTTATCCCTCCTCAAAGAGCATAAGTAGGGGAAATTGATCTTGTGAGAGTCCCTGACTTTTCCCCAGCCCGTGGGTCCTTTGTCGGCTAGAGCGCGGTCGTCACCTCAATCGAGGTGAAAGCTTTCTTATTTTGAAGAAATGGAGCAATTAAAAAAATGGAGTTTCCAATCTATTTCACACAAAATAGACAAAATAAGGGTAGGCCTCTATGGAGTCCTAGTGATGGCAAGTGGTCTACCTATTTGACTAGAGAGTCAAAGGTCAGGGGACTAGGTTACGGATTAGGAAGATGTTAGGCACCCGTTCCGCCCTTATGGTCTCACAAGTAGACATAAAACATTTATTATAGTATGCTATGATGATGCTTGAAATAGCACCACCAAATAAGAGGTGGAAGATCTCAAACAATAATAACAATGACAACGATAGAGTTATATATGCATATAGGTATATAGAAGGAGGTGAGTAGAAGAGGAATGAAGACAATGATGTATAGTGGTTCAGCCAATCAGGCCTATATCCACTGTGAGTATGTGATCCACTAAATATGGGCACTAATGGCCTTGGATACAATGCACATAAGTTTTCTCTCTCTACTGTGTGTATAAACAGAGTTTCAGCTAGGGTTACAATTATCGATCCCCTTGCAAGGTTGAAGGTGAAAAGCATATATAGGGCTTGGGGGGCATAGTGTACCCCTCAAGCATGCAATAAGCATGTGAATGATGATCTAACCAATCCCCTATTGACACCTGGCTGGGACACTTGTAGGTAATGATGACATAATATTCCCTCACGTGAGGGAATGATCTTATTATAATGGTTTAGTCCACGTGCTAGATGATTCCCACGCGTCCCCCAAATCACGTGCCGTGATGGTGTCACCCTCGACTTATAATGACAGGCCGAGACTGAGACTAATCTTTGGAAGCCCTGATTGCTAAACGTTGGCCATTTGTACTGTCTCCCTCCATAGGTTCGACTGATCGTATGGTCGTCTGAACTGTCCCCAAGCCGAGGCTTCAACCTTTACGAGCTTGGTCTGATTTGGGCCATCTAGCATGGGTCAGCCTGTCGGCCCCGTGTCTTTGGTAAGACCCTCTTATGGGGTAGAAGTTTAGTTGAGCCCTTATCCTGGATGAGACTAACCTCGGCCTGACCGAGGGTGTATTTTGGTATATCAATCACCCCCAGCCCTTCGTCATTGATGTTGTTCAGATGGCTGAGGGGTAATACTACCTTTGGATGTCGAGTCGATGAGTGGTCAGGTTGATGAGTGACATTTTTCAGGTGTCAATCATCATTTTTTCCCCCCAGAAATGAAGGCTGCACATCACACTTGGGACTTTGTGCCCTAATGATGATTCTTCTCGTGGGCTGTGCACCGCTTTGGTTGTTGGGCCCATTAATGACAAAGTATTTAACCCTTTTTAAACAATTATTTCTCTTTCTTTTTCTTTCTTCTTCGCGCGCATGCTCTCTCTATAACTTTAGCAGTTCAAACGCCATTTCTGCCTTTTCTCCCATGTTTCAAGCTTTATTCATCTTCAATCTTATTCCCAGGTAACTTCTCTATCATCTTTTCCCTTTTTATCCTCCATTTTCTTTGGTTTCTATTTTGGGTAGCTTCTATATATTTTTTGGGCGTTTTTATATTTTTTTGGCATGTGAACTCGCCATCCACTAGTGGTTGTATGTCTAGACATTGGTTAATAGGCTTCCCTGGTTCCTCCTCCATCGTTTTGCGATGGTTCTGTGTTTATTTATAGCTTTTTTTAGGTTTCCCGATGACCCTCCGGTCTTTTGCTCCGGTGAATTTCACTTGCTCTGTTCTTGGTTTTTCATCCCTAAAACCTTTCATTTCTTTATGTCGATCTTAAAGTCAACCTAGTCAACTATTTCCTTTGTTTGTAGGTTATTTGGCAAAAAGTCTTTTAGGTGTAGGGTCTTCCCCTTATGCTCCAAAGGCTTTATGATTTAGCCGAGGAGTTTCCAACTTTGACAGAGAGGTGCTTTATAGAGATTAGGAGAATAGAGGAAGAGAACGAGTCTAGACGTAGGGCCGACCCAGTCTGGGTACGACCCATTTTCCCAATACCATTAGATACAGTTTTACCATCACCCTATGATCCCTTTGGGTCGTCCTATCATCCTTCTGAGAGTTAGAGTCAAGAAGAATCCATGGATAGATGAGCCAAAGAGTCATCTTCCTTTGGTTCTGTGACCTCTGGAAGAGACAACCCTTCAAGCCTTAACCCCCGCGAACGGGCCGACGGAACAGTTAACCCTGAAGCTGTCCCCATTACTACTATGTCCCCACTTGAATTCCAAGCCACTTTTCTCGGTGGACCCCCACGCTTTGATAACGATGAGGTCGACGCAGTTGGGGATGAGGGAAGTGAGGACGAGGGTAGTAGGGCCAAGGGCGAGAATTAGAGTTCAAATGTTGAGGAAGAGGTCGACACTTCAATAACCTCATCTTATGTCTCGTTAGTCAAGGATCGTGATCTCTTATTTTGGATACATTTGTTTGGTGTAAGGCCCAATGTAATTATGAGGATCCCAAATGAAGATGAGAAGGTCTTCCAGGGGAGAGAGGGATAAGTCTCTATGTACAAGCAGATGTTTAGGGTTAGCGTCAGGTTCCCTCTTCATCCTGCCATAGTTGACATACTTTCTGCTCTTGGGGTTGCTCCTACCCAACTTCCTCCTAACTCCTGGAGGATCATCCTCGGCTACATATCCCTTTGGAAGAACACATTTACTGACGAGCCATGGGCTGATCTGTTCCTGGCTTGTTACAACATAACTTCCTCGTCCAAGCAACCCGGATACTTCCATCTGGGGGCTAGGAGATCAGACAAGAAACTTCTTCATGTTGCTCAAACTTCTAACCACGATTGGAAGAAGAGGTTCTTCTTTATTTTTAGGGATTGGGAATTCCCCATCGGGGTTAATCCCTCAGAAGACAGCTCGGGGGTCCCAAGAGCATGGTCTAACCCCTCTATGAAAGCAAGGTCAGACCCTGAACTAAGCTTAAACGAGAGGGCTATATCCGACTATCTGAGGGAGCATGGTAAGGAGGGTGCGATTTCCAAGTTGAAAGATTAAATGACCCCTCGTCTCCTCAAAGAAGTTGGTTTGAGGGTTGGCCCTTTGACAGAACTATGTGAGTTTCTTTTATTTCAATTTTTTCCCAAGTGTTCCCTCGTTATTGTTACTTGTATCTGACATGTCGTCTCATTTTTTCAGGTCGATCTTCAAACATATCTGATCAATTTAGGAAATGATTGCCCCTAGCTTAATGACTGGTCTGAGTAAGAAGAAGGGCAAGGGGCCTCAGCAATCCCAGAAGAAAATAACTGCCATGGGGATGACCCCAGTGGAGCCTACCACTGAGACTTGTAAAAGGAGGGAGCCAAAAGCCCCTATTGGCACTCAGTCTGATTCTCGTAAGAGGGCAAAGGTGGAGGTTCCAGAAATAAATACCGAGGGAACTAGTTCTTCCTCATCCTTGGGTGTCTTCTGGTCGGCCAATCTAACCAATCTAAAGGCCGACCCTACCTCTTTAATTACCAATATAAAAGCTGCCAAGGTTTCCATGTTCTCAACAGCATCACCTTCAGACTATAGCTTTTTGGCCAAGATGGCCCCGACCAAAGTCTATGATTTTGGGCTTCACACTTTGGCTCAGGTATTTCTTTTATCCCTTCAATTTTGAGTCACCAATATTTTATCAACTCTACCCTTGTCTCTACATTATAAACTTCTCTCGTCTTTTGTAGTCTGTCTGCGCCTTCACCTCTGCCACCAAGTGGATGGATGAGAACCAACAGAATTTTTACGAGATCGAGAGAGCTATTCAAAATGAAGCCGATTTGAAGACTGAGTTAGATAATCTAAAGACTGAGCTGAAGAATGTGAAGGTCGAGCATTCTAGGGTTATAGGTGAGCTTATAAAAGAGCATGTTGCTCAACTTAAGCTTAAGGATGACCTCATTACAACCAAGGATGAGGCTTTGACCAGTCAAAGCACCCAGTTCAAGAATGATCTTACTGCAGCTATTCAAAGGGTTTAGACTGATGCTGTGGAGGCCTACAAACTCTCTGATGAATTCTAAGGATTCGGGCTTTAATACTTGGAGAGGGGAATCAAGATGGACCGTCGGTGGGTCGTCTTGAAGTTTGCTGACGCAGTGTTGTCTATTCGTACTTTTATAGAGGCAGTAGAGTTAGACAACCCCTTGATGGCTAAGGCTCTATCCCATGTGGAGTCTCAACTGAATGTTGAAGGCACTGGGACGTCTGAGAATCGGCCTTCTACTATTGTTGTCAAAATACTCTGCCCGACGATGCTAGGTCTCTACCCTCTGATGCTTCTCTTTAGGGTGGCCATCTGTGGCCTATACCCTCTTCTTGTACCTTTTTTTACTTTTTTTGAACATGTACTGTAACTCTTCATATTTTTAATGAAAATATGAACATTGTGTATTATATCTGCTTTGAATGAAAAATGCTATTCTTTACTATTTTCATTTTGTTATATTTGTGCTAACCATCTTCCAAGTCCTCCCTTGTCTTTCTTGAGAGTGAATAGAGGGTCGTCCCTACCATTCACCCTCATCATAATCGAGGGTGGTTACCCACCACATTAATGGTGTTTTCAAATATGAATTCCTCCCTCATCTTTCTTGAGAGTGAATTGGGGGTTGTCCCTACCATTCACCCTCATCATAACCGAGGGTGGTTACCCACTAAATTAATGGTGTTTTAAAATATGAAGTCCTCCCTCGTCTTTCTTGAGAGTGAATGGAGGGTCATCCCTACCATTAACCCTCATCATAGACGAGGGTGGTTACCCACCAAATTAATGGTGTTTTCAAATATGAAGTCCTCCCTCGCCTTTCTTGAGAGTGAATGGAAGGTCTTCCCTACCATTCACCCTCATCATAGCCGAGGGTGGTTACCGACCAAATTAATGGTGTTTTCAAATATCAAGTCTTCCCTCGTCTTTCTTGAGAGTGAATTGAGGGTCATCCCTACCATTCACCCTCATCATAACCGTGGGTGGTTACCCACCAAATTAATGGTGTTTTCACAATTAAATGCCCCTCGATGTTATTGACAGTATATGGAAAAGGTTGTCCCCATCCATGCTATTGTATCACCGAAGAGCATTTAAGCCTACTTCATCACGAATGATGTTTTGTAGATTAACATGAATTACCCCCATCGATATCTAAATTGACAAACACAAGATGAGGGGCCAATAAAATATTCTCATTAACATTCCAAGTGTTCTATGAAAAAACACATTCATTACAAATGTGAACAAGTTAGACATCAACTACAACATCCTTAATAGTATTTCTTTAAATGATCCGCGTAGGGTTCCCCTTTAAGGTTTTCTAGCCTATAGGTTCGTGGAACAACTTCATCGATGACCCTGTATGGGCCATGACAATTTGGGTGAAGCTTTTTAGGATTTTGCCAAGTCTTTTTTTGGACGAGGTCTCCCACAACGATCGACCTTTCCTTTACTCTCTAGTTATAAAACCTGGTCGTCCTCTGCTGGTAGGCTCCTTGTCTTATCTCAGTGTCTTCTCTTCTTTCCTCAATCAAGTATAGATCAAGTCTCATTTCTTCCATATTTATCTGAGGGTCATACATTTGACTTCTGTGAGTGGGAATCCCAATTTCAGTAGGGATAACGGCCTCTGATCCATACGCCAACATGAAGGGGGTTTCCCTCGTAGGAGTTTTTTTCGTCGTCCTGTAGGCCCATAGTACATCAGATACTTCTTCGACCCATATTCCCTTTTCCTCTTCGAGTTTTTTCTTAATCCCATCCAGAATTTTTTAATTTATTACCTCAGTTTTCCCATTAGCCTGGGGTCTGCCTGGGGTAGAAAAGAATTGCTTGATCCCCACCCTTTCGCAGTACTTCTTAAGGGAAACATTCTTGAATTGAGTCCCGTTATCTGAGATGAGGGTGTTGGGGAGACCATACCTGCATATGATATTCTTCTAAATGAACTGGAAGGTATTTTTCTCAGTGATCATGATCATCGGCTCGACCTCCACTCATTTTGAAAAATAATCGATCGCCACAATCAAATATCGATAGTTATTTACTGCCCTGGGTAGGGGTCCTACCAAATCGATTCCCCCTACTGCAAATGGCCACGATGTGGTGTTGGAAGTCAGAGTTTGATGAGGCTGATGGGGGATGGTGGTGAACCTTTGACATTTCTCACTCTTCTTCACATATGCTGCAGCATCCTTGGCCAAGGTCGGCCACTAGTATTCTTGGGTGACTATCCTCTTGGCTAACGATCTTCCCCCGATGTGACTCGAACAAGACCCCTCATGCACATCTTGTAAGATGTATGGAACCTTTGATGGGCGAACACACCTAAGTAATGGGAGTAAGAACCCTTTCTTATACAGGGTGTCCCCAATGACAATAAATCTTGTAGCCCTGTATCTCAGCTTCTTCCTATCGGATTTTGCTTCTGGCATCTGCCCCTCTTTAATATATATGTATAGAGGGTCCATCCATGAGTCTTCTATGTTCACATTTAGGCAGAAGTTAAGTTCTCTGTCTTCATCTTCAATCGCTGGCCGAAGGAGAATTTCTATCGACACTGTTCTTTTGATATCTATTCTGGTTGCTGAGGCTAGTCTTGCAAGTGCTTCGGCTCGGCTATTATCTAGCCGAGGGAGCCTCTTAAACTTTACTTCCTTAAAAATTTTCCGCATCGATTTCACCTTCTCGAGATACTTGGCCATCCTTTCATCTTTGGCCTCATATGCTCCCAGTATTTGAGTTAATACTAACCTTGAATCGCTATGCACCAAGAGTTGGTCGATACTAAGACCCCTGGCCAAAGAGGGCCCTGCTATTAGGGCCTCGTATTCTAATTTATTGTTCGAGGCTTTGAAGTTGTATCTTAAGGCATATTCTATGTCTGTGCCGTCCAGCGCTGACACTATCAATCCGACCCCGCTCTTATTTTCACAGGAGGACCCATCCACAAAGAGGCTCCACACAGCACCTTCTTCTGAGAAATTACCCTTAAATAGGGACCCATGTATAAAGAGGTATCTTCATTTTTCATTTTCAATAATTTTTTCTCTAACTTTATTGGTCTCGACCTTATCTGTAAGAGGGTCAACGATCCTTTCTTGTTGGTTGTCTGTCTTCTCAAGACCTCCATCTCTAGTCTCAACCTCTTCCCAGGTGAATTCAGTAACAAAATATGCTAAGGCTTATCCCTTGATAGCCATCCTAGGTTGGTATACAATATCAAATTCTCCCAATTCAATTGCCCAGGCCATTATCCTCCCTAATTTTTTTAGCTTGTGGATGACCTGTCTGAGAGGAGAGTCAGTTAGGACGACCATTGTATGGGCCTGGAAGTATGGATTCATTTTCCTTGAGGCGTGAATCAATGAATAGGCTAACTTTTTCATCCTAAGGTATATTTGCTCTGCTCCTTGAAGTGATTTACTATTAAAATACATCGGCTTCTGCACCCCGTCTTCCTCTCTTACATCGCAGCGCTGATGGCTGACTCTAAGACTACTAGGTACACATACAGATTTTTGCCTTGCACCGGAAGAGATAAAAGAAATGGAGACCATAGGTAGGACTTTATTTCTTTGAGAGCCCTATCACATTCTTCATTACACTCGAAGGCCTTTCTGAGAACTTTGAAAAATGTTAGACATTTGTCTGTGGCTCTGGATACAAATCTATTCAAAGAAGTCACTCGCCCTGTGAGCCTCTGAACATCTCTAATGGTCTTAGGGGTCTTCATTTCTATCAGATCCTTTATCTTCTCAGGATTGGCCTCAATACCCCTTTAATTGACGATGAACCGTAAGAACTTTCCATCTCCGACCCCAAAAATGCACTTGGCTGGGTTGAGCTTCATCCGGTATTTATCCATCGTGTCAAAGGTCCTCTCAAGGTTGGCTATATGATCCTTAACTTTCAAAATCTTGGTCAGCATTTCGTCTACATAGACCTCCATAAACTGCCTAATTTTCTCCTCGAACATTTTATTCACAAGGCGCTGATAGGTTGCCCTGCATTTTTCAGACCAAACGGCATGACCCCATAACAGTAAGTCCCTTTATCAGTAATGAAAGCTATTTTTTCTACATCCTCAGGGTTCATAAAGATCTGGTTGTATCCGGAATATGCATCCATGAATCTCATTAGCTCATGGCCTGCAATAGCGTCCACCATCTGATCAATACGGGGAATAGGGAAACTATATTTAGGGTAGTGTTTATTGAGGTCAGTGAAGTCTACACACATTCTCCATTTCCCATTTTCTTTAGGGACTATGACCGCGTTAGACAGCCATTCGAGGTAGATAACCTCCCTGATAAACTCAACCTCTTCTAGATTCTTAACCTCATCCCTTATGACCTCATGTTTCTCTTGAGAATAAATTCTCCTCTTTTACTTTATCGACTTGGCGTCCTCTACCACGTTGAGCTTGTGACACATAATTAGGGGGTCAATTCCCAGCATGCCTGCATGACTCCATCCAAAGACGTTCTGTCTTCTCCTCAGCAGCTTGATGAGGTTTTCTTTTATATCTGGCTTTAGGGCCTTGCCTACTTGGATGATTTTTTCGGTTCATCCTCATTGAGGATGATGGATTCTACCTCTTTTGCCACATCTCCCTTCTTTAACTTAGTCTCATCCCTGAGGTCAAGGGTATCAATATTGTAACTAGTGGTTGCTTTCTTGTGCACCTGTCTTTCCTCGGCTGAGTTGAAATAGCATTCTTGTGCCGTCGTCTGGTCACCCTGAACTTCCCCTACCCCATAAGGGGTCGGGAATTTTAACATCTCGTGAACCGTGGAAGGCACGACCTCAAATTCCTTGAGGGCTACCTATCCCAGTATAATATTGTAGGCTGAGAAGACATTTTCGTCCATTACAAAAAAGTTGACCTTCCTGGTAAGCCATCTCGGCCACACGTCTACCATTCTTACATCATCCTCATACACTCCCAGGGGATGAAGCTTTTCCCCACTGAAACCAATCAAGGGATGATGGTATGGTACGAGCCTAACACAGCTGAGTCCCAAGGATTTAAAACACGGCCAAAACATCACATCTGTAGAACTGCCCCATCTACCAAGATCCTCATCACCTCACATCCGTGCACCCTGGTGGTGATGAAGAGAGGGTCATCATGCGGGGTATAAGAGTCCCTTGAAGTCCATCCTTGAGAAACCCACTATCATCGTATCCATATCAACCTTTTCCCTCTTTTCTAGCTTGGCTTAAATAGAGGTTAAGTGCACAACTTTCGTTACTGCCTTGGCCTCAGCTACATGGTCCTTCCTGTCGGTGACTTCTGATCCTCCTCCGTCTAGGCCTCCAGAAATCATTCCAACACCGAACGTAATCATATTAAGTTTTTTCATAGGTTCATGTTCATCTCTCGGTGGAAGGTAAGGATCATCATCATCCTCTAAGGAGTCGTCTCTTCTATTGGGGGGATCTTCTCTGCATGTATCGCTTATTTTCTTCCTAGGGTCGGCCCCTCGGCTGATCTTGAAAGCACCCTTGTCCACGTACTTTCTTAACTTGCCTTATTTTAACATTTTTTCAATATCATCTTGCAGAGCAAAACACTTATCGGTCAAATGGCCATGGTTTTGGCGGAATTCGCACCACAGGTTTTTGTTCCTCTTTTTTTTTTTTTGGGGGGGAGGATATCTTAACTTCTCAGGCTATTTTAAGGATCGATCACTCTTTATCTCATTCAGAATGTGTTCACAGCTGATCATCAGAGGGATGTAATCTGCAAACTTGCCATCTTCTAGTCCTTTCTTCCCCTCCTTATTCTTTTTCTGGTATTTACCTCCACTAGTGCCCCCTTTTTCATCTTCGTATTTAGCGGCCATTACCTCTTCGCCGTTCATCACCTTCTCCGCTATTTCTAGCAGCTCAGCCATTGACTTCAGAGGGTCTTCAGCAAGCTTCCATAATAGCTTCCCCTTTTGGAGTCCTCCAATGAGGGCTGTCAAGGATATACTTTCCTCGTAGTCTTAGACCTCTAACTTTTCTTTGTTAAACATGGCTATGTAGTCTCTGAGGCTCTCGTTTTCCCCTGCTTAACATAGAGCAGGTGAGTGGTCTTCTTCTGTGGCCTCACTCCGAAGAAAAAGTTATGGATGAGCCGGTCTGCTAGTTGCTTAAAGCTTTTAATGGAGTTCTTTGGAAGAGTGGTGTACCAAACATGTGCGGCTCTGATCAAAGTGCTGGAAAACTAACGACACCTCATCTCATCTGAAATAGAGTATATGTATATCGTTTATTGGTACATCTCAGTATGATGGAATGGGTTGGTACTCCCATCATACTTTGGGGTGACCACAAGTGACTTAAACTTGGATGGCGTTGGGAAGTTGATTATCTTTGCCACAAAGGGTGAGCCTATGGAATACCCTCTTTGAAGAGGGTCTCGGCTTCTTAGGATATCACCAATTTTATCCTTAAACCTCTGAATTGAGTCATTCTATGGCCTCACAGGGTTGACTTGGCCGATGTTATCCCCGATCGCTTCTCTGGGGTGAACTGAGGGCTCTGCTGTAGCTGACCTTCGCCAACTGTTCAATTCTCCTTGGCCGTCGTCTCATCCATAGGGTCGGCCCTCGTGGGGTCGGCTATCTACTGCCTCTCTTTTAGACCTTGTGAGACTTCTCGACCTGGACAATCTTTCCCTCAGGTCATTGACTGGTCCTAGCCTCTCAAAGACCGACTCTCTGCTCAGACAGTCAAAAGCTGAGCCTCTCAGGCGATCGTCAGGATTCTGCCTCCTACACCTCCTTATCTCTCCTGGATAGGTCGTACAATGTTATTAGAGACCTCATACAGCTCCCAACAATCTATGGGAGCCTCTTCCACTTCCAGATCGTCATATCTATCCTCTGGATAAGGGTTTCCTTGCCTCCCCAGGCGTAGATGTCGGGGGTCAGCAACATTCCTCCATCGTTATGGAGGTGGTAGGTCTTTACGTGGTGCCTGGGGTGGTCCTATGGTCTCATATTATTCTGGTGCAGCTACAAGAGTAATCATCACCGGTGAGACTTCGAGTGGTCTCAGTATATTTTGGCTAAGAGATGCAAATTTCTCTTGCATAACCTGCTGGCTTACCGCCAAGGACTTCGGCAGCAACTACCTCTGCCATCTCAGACTGAGGTGGTATATGGATATAACTAGGTCCTACTCCATTATCCAGTGGAGGAGGTGATGGTAACTCCGGTGCCATATGTTTGAGCTGTGATGAGTCGAATGGTCAAAAGATAGATGAGCTTAATAACCTTAATGGATCTCTTTCAATGGTGAAACAACTCCACGCAAAGGGGGATATCTGGTTCACCACCAGAGTCTCCGGTGAGGTCAAGTTGTAAAAAGGAAGAGATAGCTTCTCGTTCCCACAGACGACGCCAAACTGATGATGCTTGAAACACCACCACCAGATAAGAGGTGGAATAGCTCAAACAATAATAACAATGACATCAATAGAGTTATACATGCATGTAGGTATATAGAAGGAGGTGAGTAGAAAAGGAATGAAGACAATGATGTATAGTTTTTCAGCCAATCAGGACTACATCCACTGTGAGTGTGTGATCCACTAAATATGGACACTAATGGCCTTGGATACAATGCACATAAGTTTTCTCTCTCTACTGTGTGTATAAATAGAGTTTTAGCAAGGGTTACAATTATAGATCCCCTTGCAAGGTTGAAGGTGACAAGCATATATAGGGCTTAGGAGGTGTAGTGTACCCCTCAAGCATGCAATAAGCATGTGAATGATGATCTAACCAATCCCCTCTTGACACCTGGTTGGTACACTTGTAGGTAATGATTACATAATATTCCCTCACGTGAGGAAATGATCTTGTTATAACGGTTTAGTCCACGTGCTACATGAGTCCCACGCGCACTGTTCCACGCATCTCCTAAATCACGCGCCATGATGGTGTCACCCTCGATTTATAATGATAGGTTGAGACTAATCTTTAGAAGCCCTGATTACTAAATGTTGGGCATTTGTACTGTCAGCGTGCATAGGGTTGGCCAGTCGTATGGTCGTCTGAACTATCCCCAAGTCGAGGCTTCAACCTTCACGAGCTTGGGCTAATTTGGGCCATCCAGCATGGGTCGGCCTGTTGGCCCCCTGTCTTCGGTATGACCCTCTTATGGGGTAGAATTTTAGTTGAGCCCTTATCCTGGACGAGACTACCCTTGGCCTGGTCGAGGGTGTATTTTGGTATATCATGATATGGTATAAAAAGAAATAATAAAGTGAAAATATTTATATGTATCTAGTTTATGCAGTGCAACGTGGGGGGTATGTGTGTAGATCATATAAACAAAGTGTAAATATGTGCAAAGTTAGACTTGTTCACTCGAACGACAGTCCAAGTGAACCTACCTACTCATACGAATCAATTCAAAGTCCACGCAGTTTCTGAACGAGTCTATATGGATTTTACCTCATATAGAGGCTCAATGTAAGAACTCTAATATTTTCATAATCAATTATCATGTTTTTAGAGTAAAACAAATTCAAATATGAAAATGTGTACAATTTTATTTCATGAAAGAGATTGAAAAGGGTTGATTCACCCATAAAATCTCACCCGATGATGAAAGAATGACCAAACTTTCAACATTAAGAACAAAAAAGAATATGGAATCCCTGGATCTAGTGATCCTCTAAGTTATATGAAAGTATTTCATAATTTTGGAGCTTTTTGTTTAGTAAAAAATGAAAATGGATTAATGTCTATATGATTTGACTTGAGTTTTAAAGATCAGGCTTCTCTAATATGACTACAAATCCACAGTATGCGGAATCAAAGTCAACGTAATTTGGACATGACCTTGGGAGAAAGATAAAAAATCGTGGAATAAAAAAGCACAGAAAACGTAACTTGGGGTGGTATTGTAGCACTACACCACCCTTTTTACATTAAAACTTCGAAATAGTGTAGTGAAAAACAATGTACCCGCAAAGTTACACGTACTCCTTTTCATTTGGATAACATTTCGACTTGGAATAAACCCTTTTTGGAATGGATTTAAGGATACTTAGAGAGAAAGTACCTTGAAGAAGGAAAAGTAAGAAAAAAGGGAGAAATATTTTTTTGGGTTCTTTTGGGTTTGGATGAGAAAAAGAAGTTAGAAATCTAGATTTAAACTTTAAGAGGGCTTGGATGCCAAATGTAGAGAGTCTTGGGGCTATTTGGAAAGAAAACTTCTTCTTGATAGAATTCTCAACATTTAACGAAGCAAAGTTACCACCTTGAATTGGTAGGTGAGGGACTCCTTTTATAAGCAAAATTCTGGGGTCGAGTACCGATCGATCAAGGGTACTGTACACCCATGACGGATTGGTCAAACTCTTTTTGACCTGGGACTTTGGTCCCCTTTTAGGCTGGCTTGACTATTTTGGGCAGACTTATGGGCAATTTTTTGGACTTTTATGAATATGTTTAGGACTTTTGGATTGCTTTTGGGCCTTTGGAAGGTTATGGTAGGTATTATTACCTTTATGGAGAAGAATAGGGTGTCTATAGAGTCCCTCAACAACGTAGTTTATTTTTGGATTAACGTTGGTGGAAATATAGACACCCGTTCTGCAAATGCTGGGGAGTTTACTTTCTCCTGATGGAATGTCTCAGACTAGTCTCTTAGAGAGCTAGACTTTTGGAATTATCGCTAAGGACTACATTGTTTATTTGATCGTACTTTGTATGTTGAGGGTAATGTCTACAGAAGAATATGTTGCATCGTGAAGTTATATGTCGATGTTTAACATGATCATGGTATGAGCTGAAACTTTGGATCAGTTGGAAAATCGTCCGCATAAGATGGGGTGAGTGTTGATACACTAGATTGTAGGATAAGGTGTTTGTCGATACATCGAATCGTTTAGAAATGTTTGCCCAAGATAACGTATTTATTGATACACTAAATCATTTAGAAAATTGTTTACCTGGGATAAAGTGTTTGTTGATATGCCTAATCATTAGAAAATTGTCCCCTGGGACAAAGTGTTTGTCGATATGACGAATCATTTAAAAAGTGTTTGCCTAGGACAAGGCATTTGTCGATAGATACATCGAATTGTTATGGAAAATGTTCACTTGGGATAAGCGTTTGTCGAAACTCCAAATCATTAGGAAAATGTCCACCTGGGACAAAAAAGTTATCGATATACCGAATCATTAAGAAGGTGTCTGCTTGGGACAAAGCGTTTGTCAATACACCGAATCATTATAAAAGTGTTTGCTTAGGATAAAACTTTTGTCGATATGCTGAATCTTTAGAAAAGTGTATGTCTGGGACAAAACATTTGTCGATATGCCAAATTACTAGAAAAATGTCCACCTCGGACGAAGCATTTATCAACACACTAAATCGTTAGAAAAGTGTGCACCTGGGACAAAGATTTTGTCGATATGCTGAATTATTAGGAAAGTGTCGATCTGGGACAAAACGTTTATCGGTACACCGAATCGTTAGGAAAGTGTTCTCTTGGGATAAAGTCCAATAAAATGGATAGATGTTTGGAAGTAAGGAATTTTAATTTGATGAATTTGAGAGAGGAATGAATTCGATGAATTCGAGAGAGGAATGGCTTTGGTTTTGATGGTTTTTGAGATAAGAATGGATTATATTTGGTTCTGGGGTGCTTGATCGATCGGGCAAGTGCACATTTGACCGATTGATTAAGCACCCAAACCTCTCTATATAAGGCACATTTTTGTCTTATGACTTCATTTTTACCTTCTCAGCCTCTTTACTTTCCTCAGAAGTTCACTTTTCTTTGTTTTTCGAGTGACTTATCAGTGTTTTCCCTCCATCATGGCCAAGGGAAGTATTGGAGGTCCTTATGGGAAATCTCCCTAACGCGAGGCTTATGCCCGATGCTGATAAGATTAATGATTGGGTGTGCATAGAGCTTTCGGTGGAACCTGTGGCAAGATATTTGAGAATGCGCCATCATGTGCCTCGACTTGGAGACTAGGCTGACCTGCTACAAGAGCCCATCGAACACCTTTCTGACATTGTGCATCCTGGTAAAGTACATGTTTATTATTAATTCATTCTTTTTACGACATTATTTATATAGTCATATTATGCCTTTGTTCATGTACTTAGGAAGTATTATTTTACTGTCATTATTTTTGAAGTATTTAGGAGCGCAGGAGGATTACGCCACCCGCATACGACTTAAGGGTTTTCCTAAGCGAGTGTTGCCTCTTTAAGAGAGTGAGAACTTTTCTGTCATCATGGACAGAGTGCGGGGCTTGGGATTTAGCTCCTTTTTGGATTCTTTGGTGAGGATTCGTGGTACTTTTGCGATTCAAGCATTAACAGAGAGGTGGTGGGGCACTACCTTTACCTGCCATCTGTCGATGGGTGAGATGACATTCCCCTCTTTGGACCTCCCTGTTTTGATTGGTCTTCCATATGGACAGTTCTCAGTGATGAACGCCACCATCTCAAGCTTTTAGAGGATGCTTCCAAGGTAGCGCTTAGGGTTCTGCTAGCTATCCGTTCTAGTATGATGTCCATTCTCATCTCCTTAAAACCCATATACAGAGGCGTGTGAGGGGTTTAAGAGATGAGGAGTCGATAGTATACGCAGTTCTTTCTACTCATTGCACTCGGCCACACTATTGACTCCTCTCATGCCGAGGTAGTTCATGCTAGTTTGATCTATCCTCTCACTAGTATGATTGGTGCGGTTCAACCATAGGCCTACTCTATGCCAACATGAGTTTTCTTTCAAGATGCAAGGTTAAGAATCCCGTTAGTTACGTTGTTTTTCAGAGGTATGCCTTCTCTCGTAGATTTTCCTTTTACTGTGTTACTGATATTTTGCATTTTTTTCGCGCACCTATGGACTCTTGATATCTTCGGGGTCCACCGGGGACCTTTAAGGTTACAGCAAAATAGACTATTAGCCTTGCCAGAGAAGATGGAGAAAAATTCAATAGGGTCTTAGGATTTTTAGTTTACTCTCTAGGAGAGATTCACACCTTATTGAGTGGATTGACCATTGGCATGGTATTTATTTCCTCCTCTTCTCGCTAGTTTTCTGCAGGCCTTTTTATTATATCATTATTCTCGCTTGACTTGCAGGTTGTCTTTTTCCCTCGGGGCTATGATAAGGGAGCATTGGGTCACGAGTAGGGCTCCTTCTAAGATCGCTTCTCGAGTTATCTTCTTCTTGGGGATGTATCTTTTTAGGGGAGAGGGTCATTCATCAGCGGACCTTCTCGACTTAGTTAACCATTTCGTTGGCACCTCTTTTTGGGATGAGGGCACCGTGTTTGCTTGCCCCAGACTATTTTGAGGCCTTTACTCGAGGAGTATCAATGGGGGTCTCCCACTTCGAATTTAACATCCCCTACACATATTTTATTACAAAGAGGTTAATGTGAACGATCCTCTAAGATGAACAGATCCAGGGTTCGAAGGATGCTCCTCCAGCTGCTACTTTTGTTCCTCCCTCTGAGGGACCTGCTATGGGAGCTTCTGTAGTTTTTGATAGCTTTTCTTCTCCTCCATTGGTTGTTAGGGTTCTAGGCTTGTCTGTCCAGTACATCGATGATGATGGTTTACAGTACGAGGAACCAGTTCCTCCCTCTCACCCTTACTTTACTTTTCATTAGGAAGTCGAGGTATGTGATGCTTTTGATTAATTTATTTTTAGTTGCACCCAATTTTGAGTTTACATTATGATGTGTCCATCTTTTATGGATGGATTTTACGGTCCCTCGAGTGGTGGTGGAGAAAATATGCTAGACAATGGGTGTTTATCTGGCTTATATTAGGAGGAGGATGAGTACTCAGGGTGAAGGGCATCTATTGATCGAGGATGTGTCAGGACCGTTCCCTTGCGATGGTTCGGGAGTTCATGTAGCATACATTCCCGAGTCCTCTTAGCGAGTGCACCATAGATTCAGGGGTCCTATTCTTCTCGTACCTTCTCATGGAGGTCCCGTGACCCGAGAACGTGTCGCATCATGGGTCACTATTTCTGAATCAGATGAGGAGGATGATGATGGTGAGTCCTCCTTTATTGGTTCCTAGGATTGATTTTGGTTCTCGTATTTTTTCAATATTTATATTTTTGTATTTAAGGTTTAAATGCAGTTGTCCTTTATTCCTAGCATTATACAAAACATGTTTATTTATGAGAGTTCTTTTTATTTTTGGGTCATTTTAGTGATTTTATTATAATGATGACAAAGATAATGAAATAAATATGCAAAGATTTGATTAAAACTGAAAATGGCAAAGAATCTTAATTTCACATTTTCAGTTTCCTTATAGTTGCCATTCTTATAATGAGTCTTATCAAGTGATTTTTCAGTTAGCACGTCTGCAGGAGCAGACTGAATATTTTATTTTTGATGGGATGACCGATCAATCTATAGAGGGACCAATCTATCAATTCCCTTTCCTTATAAATTATAAGGAGTCTTAGCTTTGGAAGCTCACACTTTCTGCATTGTTTCTCTCATAATCTAAGACACTATAGTCTTTTGTATCATTATTCTTTGAAATAATGCTTCCAAACTCAGACTACTAGGCTACTCTGAAGTACTAGATAATTAATTTTATTCACATCTTCTATGACTATTCCCTTTTGGGGTTGGACCATTATGGTTTGTTCCCTTTGCTATCTTAGAGGACCACGTCAATTGGCTGGGCTTTCTTAAAAGAGATTACTCATTTATGGTATCCCGAGGATCATTTATTCGGCTTTACTTTGGAGGAAATATGTTCGACATTTGAAGACTATTATTACTTGACCAAATGTGGTGTGGACAAACCCATTGATGTGTCGTATCGAAGCTGGGGAGGAATCTCTTCTCTTGTTGAGCTACTAGATGCGGGCTACCTTACTGCTCAATAATTCCTCACTGAGGAGGGAATTGATCTGATGGTGTTCGTTGCTTTCTTTTTATACGATATCCCTGAAAGAGAACATAGAGGTGGCTGAAGAAACACTCTGGCTTTAGCATTAGTATCTCAACACTTTCTGGATATCGGTACCACTTGTGCTGACATTCTTCTAGCGGATGTGGTTTTACAGATGAAGAAGGGAAGAGACCAATACCCCGTAGTCAGGATGAGACCATTAATGGTATTTATACCTTTCGTTCTCATGAATATTCTTTTTTACGGGGAAGATCTTTGCTTCACTATATGTGGCTTATAGAGAGGTTGAGCTTGATCGGGGACTGGCCTCCACTGGATTTTTGGATTGCCTCTTTTTGGATCCACGAATGTTAGAAGGATTGGCTTGTTGTAGGATAATGAGTCCTTTAATGCCTTTGAGATGAACAATAATTCTCGGGACATGAGTATTTCAGAAGAACAAGTTGATTATTCTGAGTCTTTTGATAGTGTAGGTAGTAACTCACTTTGAGCAGATTTATGTAATGTTTTGTTTGATTTTGATAAATGTGTACATTGTAAAGAAATAATTTTACATTTTTAATGAAAAACCAGTCCTCTACAGGCTCCAAACCTTTCTTTGTCATCATAATGACTCTGCGACTGGTTCTGAGGAATCTAAAAGGACAGATAACATAGAAATACTTCACTCCCCCAGAGGGTGTGGTTTCATTGACTGAACCTCGAGGGGTAGCCTACGTACCTCCATCGTGTGATGATATTGATTTGGTAATGATTTTGAAGGATTTCTCTATTTTATGGAGGATTAGCTCGTATGTAATTCTTGTGAGAATATTGATATCTTTATTTTACTCATTGTATTTCTTGATGATATATATTAGTCGGCTTGTCCAACTCTATTCCATCAATATCAGCCCTTCTGAAAGGATCTTCTTTATCACATATGATCCCGTTTAGTTAGGACGAAACTTGCCCTTAGGGTCCCATATGAGTTCAATGAATTCTTTTAACACAAAGTCCCGTTTTTTAACTCCATGGTTCTTGATTTTCTCATTTAAGTCCCCGATGACCCACTTGTGATACCCCTGCATATAATAACGTGCCAATAATCGATGTTCGTTTAAAAATGAAAGCTCTTCGTATTTTCCTTTTACCCAATATGCTTAAGAGATTTGATTTTCCAGTAGTACCCTCAAGGTGGGGATTTCCATTTTGATTGGTAGCATGGATTCCATCACATATAAGAGTGATAATTATAAGGTTCTAATAGGTTTTATGATGGTAGCCATATATCCCTATTATGCATAGAGAATATAGTCGGCCCAGTCTGAGCATCCCTTAATCATTTTGCTCAGTATTGCTTTCATGTTCTTGTTTGCTGATTCCATAACTCCGTTAGTCTGAAGGGGATGTGGAGATGATTTATGTCTCTAGATTCTATAATCCTCGACAAGATATGTGACTTTCGCTTTAAAATGCATCGTATTATTAGATATTAATTCAAATGATACCCCATATATGCAAATAATATTCTTTCGTATGAATTGAGCCACCTTTTGTCATTTAACATAACATAGGATTCTGTTTCGACCCATTTTATGAAGTAGTCTATGGCAACCAGGATGAAATTAAGGTCGTTTGATGCCTTTGGCATTACTTACCCAATGATATCGATCCCCAAAGTTGAAAAGGGCCACGATGATGTCATGATGTATAGTTCTCTCGACAACAGATGCTGCAAATTCGTAAATCATTGGCACTTTGGGCACCTTTGGACGTATTTTCTACAATCATGTTGAAGGGCGCTCTAATAATACCCTTGCCGGGCAATCTTTTTTGTGAGCATGTGTCCGTTCAGGTGGGGATTGCATTCTCCCCCATAGATTTCTTCAATTACCCTTTTGCTTCACCTTTGTCAAGACACCACAGATGGGTGCCGTCAGGATGCCTATTGTATAGGTGTCCCACACATATTATGAATTGGGAGGCCCATCATCGCAGTGCCATCTTGTCTTTATTGTGGGATATGGAGGGGTGTTTTCCTTTTTGGAGGAGTTCTTTTCCATATTGGTACTGGGGCCCTTCGTTTATGGCCTCAACTATGTATCTTTTGTATATGAACCCAGGTTGTTGTTGTTTGCAAACGTCTATTTGTACTTTATCCACATCCTCTAAAATGTCTACCGTGGAGGCTAAGGTAACCAACATGTCTGCAAAGCGGTTATGAGCCTTTGGCAGATAGAAGAATCGAACGTCATGGAATAGGGAATTAATTTCCTCTTAATACTTTTGATAAAACAAAAGTTTTTTTACCAAATCTCCCAATGTCATAAGAATTGACAGATGATGATGACTGAGTCCCCATACACGTCGATTATTCGAATTCCTCTTTTATGAGATATTTTTGTTCCCACAATAGATGCTTCATACTCGATAATATTATTGGTGCGATCATAGTTAAGCTTAATAGTCGGAGGCTAGTGTATCCCGTCTGGAGAAATAAGTAACATAGCGATGTCAAACCCTTTTTTGTTTACATCACCATCAAAGTATAACTACCACCTATACTATTCTTGACTCTCAGTTACCAGAATATTTTCATTTAGAAAATGGTAAGCAATATCCTCTTGTTCCTCCAGAGGGTATTCATCTAAGTAGTCCACGATGTCTTGCATTTTGATGCCTCTTTGATGAACATACTCAATGTCTATGTATGCAGGAATAACCACTTGGCCATTTTTCTTATTAATGCAGGTTTTTAAGCAGATATTTTAAAGGATCCATGATTGCGATCAACTTGATTTTAAAGGCGACCATGTAATGCCTTAAATTCTATGTTACCCATACCAGGGTAATGCAAGATTTCTCGAGGGTTGTATACCATTCTTCATAGGCATTGAGTTTTTGGCTAGAATAATATAGGGCTTGTTCTTTACGAGATTCTTTAACGTGATAGGACAAATGGCTCCTTTCGTAGTGTCAATGACTATGAGATACAGGAGAAGAGGATTCCCAATGTAATATCCCGTATTTTGTAGGATATATAATTTAATTCATTTGGTGATATAGAATTTAATTAATATGGCGGATTTAATCAAATTAGTGAATTATGAATTAATTAATTCGAGTTATTTTTAAAATTCACATGTGTCGTGATTTGAAGTCGGGGTTGGCAATTTTATTAAAGTAACTTGAATGATGATTCTGAGTGCACGGTTGATTTCGAATAGGTTGAGGTAGTCGAAAAAGAGTACCCGGGGTAGTAATTGGGTCTCGGGGCCTTTTTAGGCATAACCGAGCTCGCACGGGTGTGTTAGGGTCATTTGGGGTTAGACCATAGGCTTAATTTCAGGATTAGCAATATGAAACTTACATTAGGGAGTTTGTGGCAGACATAACTCAATAAGAAAATCCTAGTTTTGCAGAGGAGAAAAGAGGGAGAAATTGGGAGAGCTTTTGGGAGCCAAATCAAGAAGAGGGGTGTGTTCTTCATCAATTCTTCATTTATATCAAAGGAAATCACACCCTATGAATCGTATCAGGCAAGTGGTTAAACTTGCTTTCAATTTAATTGCAGTATTTCGATTCATATCATAATGCGTGTGATAAAGAAATACGTTTATGTGAGTGGGATATCATACGAAATGGGTTTTTGTGAAGTTGAATACTAGGTGTAAAATTAATACTCAGTGATTATGAAATTCGTTTATTACTATTAGAATTCAATCCTGGATTAGAAACCCATAAATTCATCTTGTGTAATTGATGTTGGGGAGATAATTTTGGGAAGAAATTTCATAACCTCAGTATAAACCAAATCTACGAACTCAATGGTAATTTTAGAAATCGTTGATGATTAAGGTTGTAATACATAGTTCGATCTGGACAATAGAGTAATAAAGATGGGGAAATACTGGATTGAGGTTTGGATTATAATCGTGAAGGTTGAGGTATATTAATGGCGAAAACGCTGGTCGTGGAGAAGTAGAAAACGACACTGAAAATGAAAGGTCATTTGAACGACCACGAATGTCATTCAAATGACAATAGGAAGTCGTTCAAACGACCTCGGGCCTCGTTCGAATGATGTGGATAAATATTTTCCAGTTCATTCCTTTTTTCATTTGTCATGGGATTTTCCTTGTGGTTTAATTGTGGATTAAAGGGATTTAATTAGGGAAAGAATATATTGGAGGTTAATACCTAGGTGGCCTAAGATTTTCTTGTGAAATAAAAGGGATTAATTGGTGAAATATTAAATGGAGGTAAATACCTCGGATGTGGGGGATGGGTATTTAGGAATATCAAAATTAATAAGGGTGTTAAACTTATTAACTGAACTTTGTGCGATAAGTTCTAAAAGGTTAAAATACGGACCAAGTTAGGGAGTCCGAGTATGTTAGTTGAGTAACACTACTTTGATGAAATTAATGGAGGTGGAATTCATTTAATTAAGGGTCGGATATTTGACTCGAATATTTTTCAGGCTAGTGCGACGGGAGTTAGGCGTGGGGTAGCCAGTTTAGTTTATTACAGATATATATAATAAATTATCAAATATCAAATTTAATGAGGGGTGTTAAACTTAATAGTGGGACTTGGTGTAATAAATTCTAAAGGGTGACGATACAGACCGAATGAGGGAGTCTGGTATTGTAGTTGGGTGACACTACTTTAAAAAAATAATTGATATGTGATTAATTAAATTACGAGTCGGGATATAGACTTGGGTATTTTTGGACTAGTGTTACGGGTGTTAGGCATGGGTTAGCCGGACTTTAGTATATGTATAATGTTAGTGTGATAGTGCATATATATATATATATATATATATATATATATATATGTGTGTGTGTGTGTGTGTGTGTGTGTGTGTGTGTGTGTGTGCGCGCGCGCGCGCTTTATAGATATCGGTGTGAATGATATTTATAGGAATACATACCTCTCTAGTTCTATCATAGGAGGTTGCACGATGTGTGTGAATCCCCTGGCTTGAGGAGTATGGAGAGTATAGTCCCCAAGTCATATCGCCTACTATTTTATTAGGTGATTTATTTTTTCGAGGTGAGACGCTTTGTGTATGATTCGGTTTCACTTTGGGGGGGAATATGACCGCCTCCACTACGTTGCGATATTTTTACCCAAGTTCGGTGTGAGCTAATTCGACTTGAGGTAGCCAGGTTAGAGCTACCATATCTAGGACATGATAGAATACTAGAGAAGTGAATTATTACTCGGGAATGGATGGTTATATTATGCGACATGTGTGTGAATGTTGTAGTATACTAGTACGTATATAACATGAGTAGATAATTATATACGAGATTACTACATAAGTGTGAATGTATTTCTTATATAACTAGTTTGAAAGTTATATGATTTAAAAAATGGTTTCTTATATAACTAGTGTGAAAGTTATATGATTAAAAAGGGGTTTCCTATATAACTAGTGTGAATGTTAAATGATTTAATATAGTTGAACCGATTAATAATTTAATGAGTAGATAACTAAATAATCAAAGTAAGGATACTCGGGTTAGAGTATTGCGATAGAAAGAGGTGTAATAAGACTAATTAGGTGAGGTAGCATAACTAGGAAGGTATAAGGTAAGAGTTAGGTGTGCACATTAGATGGGGGTGAGCTACACCTCAAGATAGTGCGACATTAGCTTAAATATGAAAAGTGTGCATGCATATTTAATTAATTGCAATTTAAATGCTTGCTAAATATTTTCAAGATGTTTTACTTGGGCTATGACTCGTTTCAAAATCTTTTCCAAAACATTTTAGGTGTCCAACCACAGGCACTCCCAACTTGAGGATTCTATCCCGGGATGTGTATCTCCAGCTCGCGTGAAAGTTACAGGACTTTGCTATAGACTCTTCGTTCATTCATTCCTAGTGTAGGGACTTTATTTCAGTACTCATTTGGGAATGTTGCCCTCAGATCTATTATTCAGTTATTTATTGACCTTGTGTATCCAGTTTATTATTGGATTTTATAACTGAACTGATTGTTGATTCGGTCATCTTTATTCATATTATTCATCTGTGTTGTATTTAGTTACCAGGTTGTGTGAACGGTTTAATTATTATTTTCTTTCGCATGTTGTTAATTAATGAAAGATAAAATTTGGCACCAAACTATTTAAATTACTAGGTGGTTAGTAACTTAAAAAAAATGTTTTTGACAGTGATGTTGAAAATGAGCCATATAAGACCAACGTTTTATTTTGATCACGGGCTGGCCACCCGGGTATTTTATTAGGCAGGGTGTCACACCCAGGTTGTGGCGGGGATACTATAAGCAGATAGATTAGATATTGCTTTATTATGTCAAAGGCTTCTTAGCAAGCTGAATTCCAAATGTTGGTAGAGTCTCCGTGAAGAAACTTGAAAACCATCTCATATATAGAGGTCATCTGAGATGTAAACCTATTGATATATTGTATCCTTCCCAGAAAACTCCTTACGTCCTTTTCGGTGCGTGGCAATGGCATTTCTAAATTGGCCTTGACCTTAGCCAGGTCTACTTCGTTTCCTTTTTTTGCTTATGAGGAATCCCAATAACTTCCCCTCAGTGACTCCGAAGATGCAATTCTAGGGGTTTAGGCATATTTAATACATCCTCAATATTTTGAATAACTTCTTTAATGCCGGAACATGTCTTCCCGTGTCTTGGACATGATGATTATGTAATTCACGTATTCTTCAACCTCTTTATGGATCATGTTATGTGTCAATGTGGTAGCCCCTCATTGATAAGTGGAATCGGCATTCTTGATCACGAACGATATTATTGTATAACAAGAGTTCCCTCAGGGGGTAGTAAAAGTCGTTTCTTTTGGTCTTATAAGTGCATTTTGATTTTATTGTAATCGGAGAAGCCATCCACAAAGGAATTTAGAGCATGCTTCATAATGTTATTTATGATCATGTTTTTTTTACAGTGGGTAGTCATCTTTGGGACTAGATTGGATCAAATCTCTATAATCGACACACATCCCCACCTTTACTTCCATTTTTGGGATGAGTACGAAGTTGGCCAACCATGTGGGGGTATTCAATTACCCTTAGAAAGCTTATGCTGAGTTATTTCCTGACTTCCTCTTTAATCATGAGGGAAAATTTCAGTCTGAGCTTCCTAGGGTTTTATTTGATAGGCTTTGATTCTAGATATGTAGGTATGCAATGAACGATGATCACGGGGTCGATCCTTGACATGTCGACGTAAGACCAAGCAAAGACATCAATGTATTCTTTGAGTAGATGGATGAGTGAAAACCTTTCTAAATCATCTAAGAGGATCCTATTTTGATTTTTTTATCTCGTCAAAAGACCATAAGTTAACTGGTACCGTTTCGCCAATATGTTATGCGCAATTGGTTTGTTTGTTGCTAAGCTCTTTTAGGTGGTACTATAATTCCTCATTATATAAATTAAGTTCATTACTTGGATTTGCACATTTATCACCATCAATATTTTGCGCATAAGGATACTCAAAGTTAAAGTTTATTTCATCATCAAATGGATTGACATGATTAAATACATCAAAGTAAATCACCATAATAGCCTTCTCCTCAAAAGAGAAGTTACATACAGTAGAAGGGAGCTCTTCTTGAAGCATGCAAGCTATTTCATCCTCGAAAGGGTTCTTAGTCTCTAGAAGGTAGCAGAAGGTCCAATTGATTTCCTCTTCCTTCATCACTTCTCTAAACATTTCAGTATTCCTCAAATCCTCAAGAGAATCATAACTAGAATGGGGCTTGTCTAGTTATTTGATTAAATTTATTATTGCATGTACTTTTTCCCATATCCATGTGGGGCAATCCTCAAACAAAATCTTCTATCCCAATATCTGCCTTCCTGTGTTGGTCTCTACCCATAATTTTGGAAATTCGTGAAAAAGGGAAACCATACCTTCCTTGATGAAGTGCTCATTGAGACTAGAACGACTGGTCGCGGGGTCAATCCCCAACTTCTTGAATTATGCCTTCTTGACCTTTATAATTTTGGAGACGAGATCCTCACTTTTCCATTTATATGCCAATCATTGGGTGTTATACTGTTGAGGCATAATGATGGGTTAATTGATTACTTGTTAATTTCTTCTAAGCCCCATTCATAGTAGGAAATTTATACTCTTTATCATGTGGGTGACATTTCATCACCCATACTTAGAATAAGGCGTCGAGATCTTTTCCTTCGTGTTATCTGAGATGGTCTATACCTATGGATCTAGCTTGAAACCCTTAATATATATATATATATACTGGATCTCAAGGACTGGAGTGCTAGGTCATTCCACTTTGAACAGGCTTGAATTTTCAAAAATAGTGGTGAGACTCTCCCTGATGAATAATTTAAGTTTTTGATGCAATGATGAGGCAACACCCCTGATCTCATGATTCCACGACCTTTATAGAAGGAGGTTGAATGAAGTGGGTATATAAATTACTTAAAACTCGGTGATGCTATCGAGCGAGTCGATTCCGAGACTGAGCTTGATGGATCCCATCACTTCCCGATGGGTATTATTGTAGGCCCTCACGATTTGGGTGAGATCTTCATGTATGTTTCCCAAACATCTGACAGTTCGTAGCAGATAGAGATTCATAGATGACCTATTATCTAAAGTACCGTGGGAATCCTTTGTTCATGGATGTTCACAATAATGTTCAGGGCCATGTTATGACATGGTCTTGTCTTTGGTAGCTCGGTGGGCAAAAGAAATACTATTTGCAAAGTTAAGGCTGTTGATCATTTCCATGATTTCTTCAGGACTGGAAGATATAGGTACCACTTTTGAGAAAATTATTCGAGGATAAAATCTCGATGGGTTTTGAAAGACATAAGAAGTCCCCATATGTAAATGTTCACTTGCATCATCTTTAGTTGCTCCAGGACTCGATTCTCCTCGATCTCCTCTATGGTTTCTTCATTGAATACCTCTTTTCCTTTGTTCTTCTCACTCTCCCTAGAATGAATGGGGTTTAAGATAGGGTCACTATAAAATCTTTCGGTGGGAGTTACATGGTCGACTTTTATGGACTCCCATTATGGAATGAGGAATTCGACCATTATCTCGTCGAAGTTTAGCTCATTTTTTGAGTCATCTGAAGATAACCATGGGTAAGAGTTCCAATTGTCTTTTATTTCAAAAATTTTACCCCTGTCGGTTGGGATTATTTCTCAATTTTATGGTCCTCAAATATACCATATTATTTGTTGTTCTTCGTCGTACATCAATTCCAATTTCTAGTAGAGGTTATTATTTCTATGCACTGTGTTTTATAATATAAGATCGTAATTTTCCCATAATATCAAGTACATCAGCTCATACAGGCTTATTCTTAAAGGATCTCGCCCAAGAGCCTTCAAAGCTCCGAGTGTTTGTACCATAAGATCCATGTGGGTTTGTATTTGCACCACATGATAGTGTCGGTTGTTCTATTTATAATTAAAAGGAAAGTTCCCCGAATTCTTCCTCTATAGTGAGGTGTTCACCCTCATGCCATGATTGGGTAGAGGGTTTTTGTTGACACTGGGTTGCATCTTAGATCACGCAATAATTTTCCCTTGATTAATAAAATTTGGGACGGCGAACCTCATAGCTCAACATCCCTCCAAGTTGTACCTTGCCATATGATAATATTCGTAATAAAGATCATTCTTGAAGCCTTCTAGAAAGGGATCAAATAAGGGCCTAGGATCTCAGGGCTTTAGAAGTCCCTTATTCTTGGAGGCTTGATAGATGGTAACTTTGGGAGCATTTTGAGGATGAAATGAGAATTGGAATCTCTCATCTTTCCAAGGTGTGGGTGAAGGTGTTGGGGTCTGAATAGCATTGATAGAAGCCATGCCTAGCTTGTCAGTCCTCATATTTATGAATGAAGGGACATTCCTTCGACAATCGGTCTCGTTTTTGGGTCGCCAATTCATGATGTCATCCTCTAGTTGTGCTCCCACATTTTATCAAGGCTTTTAAGTGCGGTAAGTATTGTGTTTTAAGATGGTCTCGATAAAGTTGAATCATATTCTTTTTCACAATGGAAAATTGTTCTTCCTCTGAGGATCGGTTCACCATAGCGTGCGATAAAAGTGCCCAGGTGATCGTTAATTTCTTATTTTGCCATTTTAAAGCCTCGGTGAGTAATCTCCAACTCATCATTGCATTTGTACTATTTCAAGAATTCTCAACAGATATAGTGTTCCTCCAATTGTCAATGGATAAGAACCACTTGAGCGTTCCTCCCAATAAGGCATTCCTAAACATCTGTGCTAATACCTCTTCAGAATACCCCATGGCTTTCATGGCTCGGAGGTACAACTCAAGGTGGACTACCGTGGTCCCATGCCTATGAATTTATTTATACCTAGCATATTAAACTTATTTAGTTGTCTGGCATTGGGGTAAATATACATACATTGGATGTTTGCAAGATCGTCAGCAGGTCGGTGCTACCAAAAGTTTTGTTAGATTGTTTGGAACTCTATTCTGAGGTGTTTAATATCCGTTGGAACCTCTATTACATTGTCCACAACTATGCGTTCGATAGTTATGTTTATAGGGTTGTTGGTATCTTGTATTGTAGTTGTTGAGGGTAAAATATTGGGAGGGTTTTGATTTGCTTCCTAACCTTCGATATTCACCAATCAATTTCTAAGGGAGGCCTTCCCGTGACCCAAGGTTGACATTTTCCCTCGCATAGCAGTTAGGCTAGCTAGAATCTCAGCAGTGACACTATATCTCATTTTGCATGTTGTTGGGTATATGAGATATCAAAGTTCTAGAGATGTGGCTTCCGTCCCTTGTCCAAGACAGTGACTGCAAAGTAATATGAAATTGTGTAATTAAGATTCTTTTCCTTAGGGTTATTATAGGAGGAGAAAGCATAGGCATGCTTTTTTATAAATTTTGGGGGAAACTTAGGTGATGATCCATTTTCGATGGTACTCATCACTTAGCTTGCAATCCTTGGTTCGAAGCTGTTAAAAGTGAGTGGAATCTTTGAGTCCCGGAGTACCTCTCGATATTAGGAAACTTTCTTGGGGCATACAAAACCCTATTTGGGAGATGTCACTGTTAGGTGAATCTCTTGGCTTATTTATTTGGCTGTGTTGTTGCATTCTACTGCATGAGGTTATGTGGGGATTTTTTGTGAGGTTAAAGGCTCCCTTATTTGGCTATAACTCCTCACAATATTACTCATAGGTACGTGTGAGAGGGACATTTTGATATACTCGAATGTATGTGAATCGAGCCTCCCAATATACCTCGTGGGGACAGTACATAGGAGAGTTAAAATGATATACTCGAGGTATGTGAGTGATGTTCACCAAAACATAACACTCTATATACACCGATGGTATGAGGCCATGAAGAGTAAAAACTATTTCTAAGGACCCTCATTAGTTAGACTCAAGCCCGTAGCTAGGTTTTCGAGGGTAATGGGTATGTAGTGAGATGAAAATTTTACGCGGTGAAGTAGTGGGCATCTTTTTGGGGAAATATTTTAATTCATTTTTTTCGGTAATAGACATTCTCACTTGAGATTATTATGTATCTTTGCATTCATGCCACAAACAAGATCCAATGGATGCCTAGGGTGTAATCCTATACCTATGGGAGCATGCAATACCAGTGTTTCTCTACCTTGCCAGGTATCTAAATAGAATAAGAATGAATGATATTGAACATAATATATAGGAGTGTACAATAACAACATGCTAAAATAAATAAGGATCCACATTAAATTTTGTATAGTCCTCTTTTCCTTTTAAAATAAGTCCCCCAAGTAGGGTTGCCATTGTGAATGCCCATGCTTTTTCCCCCCGCTCGCGGGTCCTCTTTCGGTTGGTGTGCGGTCACCACCTCGATCGGGGTGAAAGCTCTCTTTATTGGAGGAATAAAGTAGATTAAAAAATGGAGTCTCCATTATATTTTACACAAAATAGACAAAGTAGGGGGTAGGTCCGGAGAATGGATTATAGATTGGGAAGAAGTTAGGCATTCACTTCGACCTTTCGATCTCACATGAAGATATAAAACATTTATTTTAGCATATTATGGTGTAAAAAGAAATAATAAAATGAAAATATTCAAATGTATTGTAATACCCCGTAATTTTATTGATTTTTATTTAAGGGATTAATTAAATTCAGTGAGAATTAATTGAGAATTAATCCGGGTATAAATACTAGCGAGATGTGAGTTGGTATTTGATTATGATATTAAAATTTAATATCTCTGAGTATGTATGGTAATACATGAGCATTGTAAATATTAAAGTTGTCGCGAGACTGAAATAAGACAATTTGGAAATTTAGTTGGGACGCGCGTGTCAGTCGCGTCAGGAACGAAATTATTTAAATTAAAAAGTGAATTATATTTTTATCAACTGAATGGTCATTTTGAGTGCGCCAATGTGTCCGGAAGGGTCGAAATAGTTAGAAAATACTAGCCGGAGGTTTAGTTTGGGTCCCGGGGAATTTTTAGGCCATACCGGCAACCGAAAAGGGTAGTTTGGTAATTTTAAAAACATGGGAATTAAAACCCACGAATTTTAGAGGTTAATTTCATATTATTAATGAACCCACTAAGTCCATTATTCAGCCTTTATCAAGTAGTGGTCTACGGGAGTTAAAGGGAGAGTCCTAAGAGGTTCCAAAAGAAACCCTAGCCACCATCACCATCTTTGGGAGAAATCTGTAGAGAGAAAGAGGAGAATCAACCTTCATCCTTCAACATCAAATCAGAACATCTAAGGCAAGTGGTTTAATTACATAAATTTAAGTGAATGTTTCCTCCATGCTTAGAATTGAATATATATCTTGTATTGAGAGTTTGATGTTGGAGATATAAATCGTAATCCTATATGAGGACTGCATGTAGAATAAGTTATGGGCGAATTTCATATCCAAAATATATCTATTGATGACTTAAAAACGGATTTATAAGAAATAGTTGTAGACATCAAATGTTGTGTTCATGTTTATAGGGTTTGGGACAAGATTTGGGAAATTATGATGATTACATGTTGATCTAGGAGTTATTGATACCATATGTATGTTAAAGAGTGACCTAAGAGGACTTAGTGTATCTTAAACACATTAAAACTTAGTTTGGATGATCACAGGATGGATTTAGAAAGGATAAAAAGGAAGAAAATCGGATTTTGCAAATTTCTGGGCGTGTTCTGCCATCTCGTTAGAAGACCTACCCAGGTCGTTCAAACGACCTCGTTCGAACGAGTTTCTAACGAGATGATAGTATCCCTTCTAACGAGTTGGTAGTTCATTCGAAGCCTTTCGTTAGATCGATACTCGTTCGAACGAGACTTCTAACGAGTTGACAGAATGGCCTTTTAGGCCTGATTTTTATTTCAAATGTTCCGTAGACTTAATTAACGAAGAATTAACCTTCCCTTATTGACTAGTGAGTATAATTGTGAGTATTTGGGGTACGTTGAGGAGTAGAACTTAGAATCTTATAGTAGACCGGATGACAACTGTGGATTTGGAAACGAGTACCTAATTACGACGTGAGAAGAGTTGACAACTCTAATGCATTTAAAACGGGAACTTATAAACATATAACAATAAATAATGAGATAAGAACGAGAAGTATACCTCTATTAATATACTGAGATATCTAAGAAGTGTGAATGCTTAGTATATGTGGTTATCTGTGTATAACATACCTACTATGCTTGCTATCACGGGAGGTCGACGTTCGATTCAGGGCCATCTAATCTTTGTGTGCCTACGGGGGGGATTTAGATTGGTACCTCGAGGAAATAGGTCATAGAAGGACTTATTGAGAAGTTAATAAGTCTGCTGATCATGGGAGCATAGGTATGTGCGTGACCCATGTGATGTGAACTATGTTCGCCTCCACTATGTGTGTTTATTACTTGTCAAAACGGTTCCTGAGAGATTCGAAACACGTGATCCTTATGTACGTGATGTACCGGGATTGGATAGCAGAGTATGTGCGCATCGCAGCTTAGTCTAGGGGTGCCAGTATTGTATAATTATGAGAAGATTGATGCAATGAAATATAGAAGCGAACAGTGTATATAAGTGCAAGTGTGAATTAATGTTACATCTTTGTAGAATTAAAAATGGGAAAATGCTTAGATATTGTTATGATTAATTCCGAGAATCAAATGAAAGTAAAACTCCCAGTTTATAAAAAGGTGTCGGGAATTAAACCATGATTATTTTAGCAAACACCAATTATTGAAGTGGACTAGTTTGATATTAGGAACTAGATTTGGTTACGGATACGTTAGGAGTGCATAGTTAGCCGAGAGGTGAGTATTTCATGTGAGAGCACGTCCTAACATGTATTTTGCATTCATTGTTTAATGTCGTTAAAAGACTTGCTATATTTTAAACTATTTTCACACTCGAGCTCTGACCCGTTTGCTTCCAAATATATTTTCCTGTAAAAACCTTTTAGGTGCCCAGCCACAAGGACACCAAGCATAGGAGTTCCATTCAAGTGACGTACTGTAGCTGTTGTGGAAGTTACAGGACCTTGACAGTAAACGCCTCCACTTTCGATCTTAACTCTATGTTATCAGATTTTTCTCATCTGTTGGGCATGTCTCCCCATTTCTTTTAGACACTTTATTTATCCAGTTATATCAGATTTTGGGATGTAATAAATTTAGTGATGCGGACTTAGTATTTGTTTATTCCTGGATTTGGATTGTTGTGAGGAGTATCCCTCCAGACTCATTACTATTTTATGGTTATTCCATTGTCATTATGTTGTGGTGGTTATGTTAGCATTTCATAATTTACTTATTGCATGTTAATCGGATTTAATTAAAATTGACAACTCACTTTTTAAATATTAGGTGGTTAGTAACTGTTAAAATGTTTCTTGACAGTGATGCTATGAACTGAACCAACTTGGCATTTTCTATTAATATAATAAAGGAGTAGCTACCCAGTATTTAATTAGTCGGGGTGTCACATGTATATAGATTATGAGTGCAATGTGGGGTGTATGTGTGTAGATCATATAAAAAATGGATAATTATGTACAAAGTTGGACTTGTTCACTCGGACAACAGTCTGAACGATCCTACGTACTCGTACAGAGCGATTAAAATTCCACAAAGTTTATAAATGAGTCTAGAGGTATTTCACCTGATATATAGTCTCGATGCGAGATATCTAATATTTCTAGTATATTTGAGATGTTTTTAGAGAGAAACAAATTTAGATATGAAAATGTGTATGATTTGAGTTCATGAAAAAGTTTGAAAAAGTTAATTCACCCATAAAATCACCCGATGACCAAAGAGTGACCAAACTTCCAACATCAAGAACAAAACTGAAGATGGAATCCATGGATATAGTGATCCCCTAACTTGTATGAAAGTTTTTCATAATTTTAGAGCTTTTTACTTAGTAAAAAATGAAAATGGAAGAATATGTACATGATTTGACTTGAGTGGTAGAGATCAGGATTCTCCAATATGCCTACATATCCACCGTAGGCAAAATTAAAATCAACATAGTTTGGATATGACCTATGGATAAAGATCAAATCTCGTGGAACAAAGAAACACAGAAAAGGCAACTTGTTGTGGTGTTGCAACACAACACCACCCTTTTTACATTAAGACTTCTAAATAAAATGGTGAGAGACTACGTACCTGGAAAGTTACACGTACTCCTTTTCTTTTATGCAGTGTTTCGGCTTGGAATTAATTTTTTTTGTAATGGTTTTAAGGATATTTTTTTTGGGTTCTTTTGGGTTTATATGAAAGAGAGAAGTTATAGCTACAAATTAGGACTCTAAATCTAAACTTAAATATGGCTTGGATGATAAATGAAGAGAGTTTTGGGGCTATTTGGAGAGAAAATGGCTTATGGACCGAATTCTTACCATTTAAGAAAGCAAAGTAAACGCTCTGGTAGGTGAGGGCCTCCATTTTTAGGCAAAATTCTAAGGTTGAGGACCGATTGGTTAAGGATACTGTATGCCCATGATCGATCAGTCAAGAACATTTCACCCTAGGAATTTGGGCCCCTTTTGGGTTGGCTTGATTCTTTTGGGCAGTTTTTGTTTTATTTGGACTTTTTTGAAGATGTTTATGAGTTTTGGATTGCTGTTGGACCTTTGGAAGGTCATGGTAAGTATTACTAACTTTATGGAGCATAACGGGGTGTCTACAGATGTCCTTGTTTAAAACGCATAGATTTTCTTTCCGTTTGTGGCACTAAAAGGTTCGGCCATTTGATTTTCACTCATAAGATCCATATTGTTGAGGACGCCAAATCCACTCAGAGGTGCAACATCAGTTGAATCCCATAATAAAAGAGGTGATTAGGGCCATAGTGATAAAGCTATTGGATGTGTTTATCATTGTTAGAATGTGTATATTATTAATGTGATTGACCATAAGAATAATTTGGTCCCCCGATGTATTTCTTACTTATTATAAAAATAAGCCCCTAAACTTGTGGGGGCCATAATTGAACTCTATCTTTCTAGTTGGTATCAGAGCTAAAAAAAAAAGACTTGCAGCCTAATTCCTTCTTTTGACAAAAAACCTCACCTTCCTTACCCATGCCACCAAAACCACTCCGCCACCTCTGGCCATTGCAACCCATTTCGCAAATCCTCGACGACTAACCCCCAAGTTGCACAGCCCCTTTGTGCGCCCCCCTCTCCTAGGGTTTAGGCTCCAACTTCAAGATGCCTAGGATTTGGATTTTTTTAGTAGTATTTTTTTCATTTTGGGGGTTGACTTATCTAGACTAAATAGACTCTTATTATCAACCTATGGTGTGGTAGATAATTGGTACGATTTTTCATCATTTGGAATAGCACACTTCTATCGATATATAGAGTTCGTTCTTCATTTATTATATGCAATTGAAGGTATAATTCACTCATTTTTCATCTCTTATGATCTAGAGATTTCTTTGTTCCTGCTCCGTTAATTTTTTGGTGGCCACGTGACTATTTTTTGTGAGATTTTTTTGTGGGCTATTTTTTACGGATTGCTTTGAGTAATTATTATTACTCATGAGTTCATAATTATTTGTGTTATTTCTAATTTGGTACATAATGTCTGACGAATCAATTGTCGATATAAAGATCCCATCATTTGATTTGATGACCTCCCACCATGAACCCTCACATAAAGTCATGCTTCAGTTACTTAATAGCTAGCATTTTTCATTATGGGCTTGATCGTTCCATTTATTCTATGGTACAAAAAGAAATTAACCGACTTCTTGAGACGATCCCAATGCTGAAGGAATCT
Source organism: Sambucus nigra (assembly GCA_949130495.1). Lineage (NCBI taxonomy): Eukaryota > Viridiplantae > Streptophyta > Magnoliopsida > Dipsacales > Adoxaceae > Sambucus > Sambucus nigra. The sequence continues at coordinate 312,605,938 of OX422211.1, forward strand.
GATCCAACCTTCAGTCAGTGGTTTGTTATCAATTTCATTATATTGGGATGGATGGTCAACTCTATGGAGCCGAATGTTCATAAGATGTTTCAATTTTATAAGTCTGTTCCGCTCCCATGGAAGGGTATGACTCCTATGTGCTCTCATTCACACAATGAGGTTCAGGTCTTTGAATCGTGTAAGGAGATGCCTCAACCCTGTCAATGTAATAATTCGGTTTTGACATTTTATAGTTATGTAACTCAGGGATGGGAGGAGCATGCGTCGTATAATCCTTTAGCTGACATAGTGGGTATTACCGCACAAGTTACAGAATCACTTTTAGCTAAGGATGAGAAGCAAATGCTTTACTAGTTCTTGATGGGTCTTGGGGCTGCTTTTGAGCTTTCTCAGACACATATGTTGAACATTTGACCCCTTCCTCCACTAAGTGATATGTATGCAGTATGTGAGAAGCATGAGCATCGCCTCAAGCTTACATCCTCATATGCGGTGATATCTGAATCTCCTTGTGTAGCTAATCAAATGGCTTTTATAGCCAATATAAGGAATCAATATTTGGGTCCTTCTTAAAGCTCACATACTTCACGCTGTATATTGAGTTGAGAAATAAGAAGGGTATAACTCATATAACTTTCGTTACTGAAGGTCCCACTGATTCTCATTTCTATACTCCTGGTGATCTGAATGCCAAGATTGAGAAATTCGTTAGTTCTAAGATGGATAGGATTCTTGATTTGTTGGTTAATCATCAACCTCCTGCCAATAGTCCTACTGCTATGAATTCATCATCCTCTAGTACTCCTCGACCATACCGTGATCACATAGCTGACACTCATTTTACTTGGGTTATGGATTCTAGTGTTAGTGATTATATGACGTGATAGAATGATCTTTTTATTTCATTTACCCAACCATTCCATAAACAGGTTCACCTTGATGGTACTTCTACTCCCATTCTCAATAAAGGCAATATATGCCTTTACGAACATTACCTTACACTCAGTTTTACTTGTACCTAGTCTAGCTATGAACTTGTTATTTGTTAATCGTTTAACAAGAAGTTTTAATAGTGTTGTTGTTTTCTTGGCTGATTAGTGTTACTTTAGGACCTGCATACGGGAAGGATTTTTTATAGGGGTTATGAGAGCGATGAGCTCTAGTACTTTGGGAATCCTCAACCAGTAGGGGTGTGCATGGGTCGATCGATTTGATTTTTAGCGAACTGATCATGGTTGGTTCTTGATAGGGTCAGTTTGATTTGACCGTCGATTTTCAACAGGGCTAATACTGACAGGGCCAGTTCAGTTAAGCAGAATTAATTTTGACAGGGCGGATTCCAATACATAATATAATAGCATGTTCAACATTTCTAAATAGTTCAAATGATTTCTTACAATAATAAGGATTGCCAAATTTGCTAAACTCATTAAAGGGTTGTCAAAATAGTATAAAATAGATATTGCTGCCAAAATAGTCTAAACTGGTCCTATACCCATTATAAGGGATGTTAAAATAGTCCAAAATGAATGCAAATATAGTGCATAGCATAACATAAGAAGTAAGGCTCCAACATACCTAATAAAATCCATTAAAAAGGGTTCAAAAACAGTCCTAAATAAAATAAAAGTCCAATAAAAACATCCAAGCAAAGCAAGCATTCTTTAAAAGTCCATTCTTCAAGCTTCACTACCATTCTCTTTCTCTTGGCATCCCAACAACTCTGAAAATCAAAACAATCAAAATATTAGCAGCTTAACTTTAAAGTATTAACTATATTCAAACATAAAAGAATATTTGAAATATAAAAAATTACGCGAATCAAGTTGCTATAATTTCTCAATCTCATCCATAGCATCATGAAGACTAATCGGGGTAGATGAATTACGAATCCAATTTTATGTGCAAATAAGGGCTTCTACCATTCTAGGTAACATTGAACTATGAAAAAGGATCACGTACATGACCACCCGTACTAAAAACCAATTCAGATGCAATGGTTAAAACATGTGTCGCTAATGTATCACGTGCAATAAAAGAGAGAACCCGATATTTGGATGAATTAATCCTCCACCAACCTAAAACATCAAAATCAGCTACATCTTCCTCATACCTCTCCTCCAAAAATCTATCAACTTCGAATTAATTAGCCAAAGAATCTTCCTCCTCTAAATTTCTCTTGAATTAAGTAGCCAAAAAAGCACGCCTATCCTCATCATCATCATCAACACCCGACATCCCCTCTGATGACATGCCCCCTTTTGTGAAGATGTCCCACTCAATTTGGGCCCGTGGCATCTATCATATCACCCACACAAAGAATGTTACACCTCCTCGACCTTCCTCGACATATCCTTCACCATATCATTGTCAAATAATTGATCAAAATAAAACTTAACATATATAAACTTGTATCGAGGATCGAGGAAAATTGCAATAAACAACAAAAGGTTCACTTTCTCAACATTCCAATACTTATCAAATTTAGTCCTCATATTTTTTGCCATTGTTGAAAGAAAATAGTCAACGCTTTTGCACATTTGAACTAATTTATTTTGTATCAAAACAAGTTCATGTAAAAAAGCATTGGAGGTGATATGCAATGACCCGAAAAATCACGAAGTTGGATTATTAAACAATTTAAGAAACCTCACTAGAAACCTAACTTTCACGCAATCAATACTTTGGGGAGGGCCCAATATCACCCTTCCAACTCCCCCCCCCCCCAATCATCTTCGTCCTAATTGTTAAAATATTTTTTGTAATGATCATCTTCATCCTCCATTCTCTCAAATGCTTTCTCAAACTTTTTCGCCACTTTCAACATCATGTAAGTGGCATTCCACCTAATTGGCACATCTAAACACACTAAACTTTTGCTCTCAATTTTTTCCTTTGCAACACATATTGAAATTTTTCCAATCAAGATGGGGACGACTTCACGTACCTAACCGCAGTATGCACCTTCACTATTGAATCATCCAATTCCTTTAAACCATCACACACAATAAGGTTAAGCATGTGAGCACAATATCTTAAATGCATATATTTATTTTTCAAAATGGTACTTTTCTTACTTTTAGTCTTTTTTTTCAAATATTGAATAGTACCATTATTGGAACTTACATTATCAACAGTTACGGTGAAAATGGTATCTATACCCCAATCAAATAAACAATCCTCAAGAATATTCCCTACCGCATCACCTTTATGAGTCTCAACTTGACAAGAATTAAGAATCTTTTTATGCAAGTTCCATTGTTTATCAATGAAGTGAGTGGTTAAGAACATGTAGTTTATGTTTTGAATTGAGGTCTAAGTATTCGTAGCAATTCAAATTCTTTGACCACGTAACGCATTTTTTTGCACCTTCTTTTCGTCCAAATAAAGATTAAGACAATCTCGAGCTATCGTTCTTCGATAAGGAAGTTTTGTCATCGTAGATTGTACATAGTTCATTAACCTTCTAAATCCCTCTCCCTCAATAAACCTAAATGGCAACTCATCAATTATAATTATTTCCGCAATACGTTTTCTACAACCTTCAACGGTGAAATTAACGGACACAAGATTGCAACTTTCACCCCCTCCCCTTTCTTTTGTTCAAAAGATAAAATTTTTGGTTTTTTGTCCTCATTGTCATATTGGTAGACCTCGGCATTTACTTGTTATGTGATTTATCAAATTGCGGGTTCCATTATTCTTAAAATCACAAACATAAGTCGTCCCACAATAATTACACGCTACCCTAGGTATCTTTGAGTCTTTTAATTCAGTAAAATGATCCCAACACCAAGCCTTTTGTTTAGAACCAATTACCTTTTTTGGAGATGGCTTTTTACTCGTCACAACCGCCTCCATAGACTTTGGGTCATCCACATTCTGTATAGGAGGTATCTTTTTGCCCAACAACACTGCATAAAAATGAAAAAGAGAATTGGTTAGAATATGAAAAAAAGAATTTGTTAGAATATTAAAAATAAGGAATTGTTAGAAATAGAAAAACAATACAAATGTAAAAAAAGTGTATTACAAAAATTTTTAGTTAAAATAATTATTTCCAACTTAAAAATGTGTGTTTGATCTCAGAAAAAATATTGTATAGATCTGAAAAAAATATTGTATAGATTTGAAAAAAATATTGTATATATTTGTATATATTCGAAAAAAATATAGAATGGAAAGATTATTAAAAGAATCATATGAATCTGAAAAAAACGTATATATGAGGTCGTATGAAGCTTACAAACCTTGTATATTTGTATGGATCTGTAAAAATATCAAATATATAATACATTGCTATTACGAACCTTGTATATTTGGGTTGTATTTTAAAAAATATCAAAGAATGGAATAAATTAAATTGATGAGTAAAAAAGATTAATTTTTACGAACCCTGTTTTGGAAATGGAACGGGAGTTGTTCACGCGTAGGAACCATGCTTGTGTGGCTGAGAAGAAAGGAAATGGGAGCTGTTGGGACAAATGGGAGAAATAGGACAAAGGGAGGGGATGGGCAATGGGAGTGTGCGGCTGAGAAGAAAAGAAAAAGAAGATTAGGTTTTGCCTCTTAACTTTTGGGTTTTGTCGTCCCGGGGTGTGTAAGTTGTATTTCAACTTTTTAAACGTGTTTATTTTATATGTTATATAATAAATAGAGGAGCGGTTTGGTTCGGTTATAATTGGGCCCTATATGGTCCAAACTGAAAATCGAACCGAAATTATCAATTTTTATGCTGCTTATACCGAACCGACCTAACCTTAAAAATAAACTGGCCCGATTTCATTGGTTCGGTTTCATTTAATCGGTTTGGCAGTTTGGTCGATTTTTCTGCACACCCCAATCCACCATTTCCACCTTTCGCTTTCGCTTTCGTTTTCAAGCTAGTGTGTTGCTTGATTCAAGCTGTTCTTTTTTTTTTCTTTTCAAACATTACAGTTGTGGCATGATCATTTAGGACATGTTAATTTTTAATATCTCTTTATGTTGTTTCTCGACTTAATTAAAGATTGTTGTTCTTCAAAATTTTAATATGTTGTATGCTCTTTATCTAAGCATACTAGAACTAATTTACCCCTCGCATGCACCAAACCCCTTATGTTTTTAATCTAATACATTATGACGTTTGGGGCCCCTAACTTGTTATAGCTTTTTAAGGCATCGATATTATGTCACTTTTATTGATGACTACTCGAGGTGTAGCTGGGTTTATTTGCTTCATAAAAAATTCGATATGCTACATATTTTACACAGTTATTACAACTTGTCAAAACTTAATTTAATGTTGTTGTTAAAGGGATCCGGGTTGACAATGCTAAAGAGTACATCTCCATTGAGTTTGTCTCTCGTCTTAACAAAAAGGGTATTTTTCAGTAACTCACTTACCCATATACTCCGGAATAAAATGGGGTTGTTGAAAGAAAAATCAGAAATCTTATGTGGGTGGTCCGTTGTCTATTACGGAGGATGTAGGTTCCTCGAACTTACTGACACTTAGCTGTCTTAACGGGCACTTATCGTTTGAATCGTACTCCATATCGGGTCATTCAGAATAAAGTCCCATTACAACTTATTTACCCTAACAAGATTCTTTTTTCTGTAATTTTGTGCGTATTTGGCTGCAATTGCTTTGCTCATAATAAATCTCCTCCTCACACTAAACTTGATGATAAAGCTATTCTTTACACATTTATAGGATATTCTAATATGTCAAAAGGGTATCTTTCTTATGATACTGTCACACATCGTATGCATCATACTTTAGATGTCACATTTCATGAAAATATATCATTCTTTGTTGACTTTACTTCGTTGCATTATTCTACTCCACCTCTTGAGGACTCAAATATTTTTTACCCTATACCCATAATTGATTATACTAATTTCATCTCTCCATCTAATCAACCTTTTCAGGTGTATTCCCATCACTCGAGCTGACATATCTCGCCTGTAATTATCCCTTCCTCACCACGTAACACTTCTCATTCAATCGAACAACTTGTTGAGCCTGTTGTTGAGCTACTAATGACCTTGCAAACCCTGAGCCTCAGGACACCCCTCGAGAGAGTAAATATCCTATTTGATACGATCATGCTTGTTCTACAACGTATCCTATCTCAAAGTTTGTTTCTTATTAGGATTTGTCAGGTCCTTATCGTACTTTTATTATGGATACTTTCTTCACTTAAGTCCCGACGACTGTTTCAAAAGCTTTCCAGACTTCACATTAGGTTGAAACTATGTAGTGTGAGATGGATTCTTAACAACATAATGGGGAATGGTTTCTTTCCCTAAACGGGCTAAGATAGTTGGTTATAGGTGGGTTTATACATATAATTTCTTAGTTGATAGGACAGTGGATAGGTATGAGGCCCGCCTTGTTACGAAGGTCTTTACTCAGATTTTGGGAAAATATTTTTTGTGTTACCTCTTCTCCAGTTGCAAAGCTCAACATTGTTCACTTATTGATCTCCTTGACTGCTTCACCCTCTTGGCCGATTTACTATCTTGATGTCACAAATGCTTTTCTTCATGGCGACCTCGATGAGGTCATCCACATGTAACCTCCACTCGAATTTTTTGGTGAGGGGGAGTATGCCGGGAAAGTCTGTTGTCTCTGGAAATCTCTGTATGGGCTGAAACAGTCACCACGAGCCTAGTTCTCTAGATTCAGTGAGACTATCATTGGATTTGGATTTACTCGATGGAATTTTAACCATACTGATTTCATGAGATGGGATTCATATGGAAATATTGGTCTACGTATTAGAGTTTTGTGGGTCTTCTGATTTATTTAGCTGACACCAAACCGTATATATCATTTTCTGTTGGGAGAGTTAGTCAGTTTATGCACAAATCCTATCAGGCTCACTTGGATACAATATATCACGTTTTACGACATCTTAAATCTTCTCCTGGACTTAGGTTATTTTATATAACAAGCCTCAGCCTAGAGGATTGCAGAGCTAGGGGTGGTAAACGAATGGATGCGGAGCGGATACCATGCTTTTCATATCTGTATCTACTATTTGGATGCACTATTCGTATCCTTACCTGTATTTGCCCGGATAGTAAAAATAACTACCTATATCAGCATCCTCTCGAATTCAAAAAATACCCGTATGCGTTTAAATTGCTTATTCATTGCCATAAACTAAAATTTATATTGAATAAAAATTAGGCGATCAAAATCCAAGAGAATTTTGCCTAACTAACCAAAAAAATACAAATTCTTAAGAGGATGTTTGAAATCAAGTACCAACCTCTGCTCATATTCATGAATCACAAGTTATCTTTCCCTTTATTGAATAGTCCATCACTACTCAACATGCATTTCACAATGTTAAAAAAGTAAGATACTTGAATAAGTAACTTTATTTAAGTAAACAACATTTACATCTAGTCAATGAATAATTAAATAATTAAACAACACTTATCTATTTTTATTATGTGTGGTCAAAACTTTTTTGTAAAAACAAAGTATAAGTATATTTGAAAATTTGTAATGACAAATAAATAGATGATTAATTGACTTAGTTATCACTAACTGATGGAACCCAATCTTTCACACATATAAGAGTCTCCATAATCTCACAAGCCAGCGATGAACGTGTGCCATTCACAATCCGATGCCCTTAACTAAAAGCAGACTCTGACGCGATGGTTGAACTTGAAATAGTTAAAATATCAAAAGTCATCTTCGCAAGTATTGGGAACTTTGTCCTATTAACTTTTCACCAATTCAAGATATCAAAATAATGGTCATCCGAATCACCTAAAGGAAATGAAGCTTCTTCTAAGTATTTCTCTAATTTTTTCTTTTGAACCAATAAAGTTCCAAAATTCCCCCTAATATAAATTTTAAATCCTCCAGTAAATCCAACCCTCATTTGGTCTGTTGTTTCACCATCACTACCACCTGTGTAATACCCGCGCCCGAGATTTTAATATTTTCTCATATAATTTGTAATTTTGTAGAAGCCCTTGGGATTCGAATCGATAGTATATATATTGTTATTGATAATTGAATACTATTGTGTCCCTTATGGAATTTGTTAGAAATATTTTGGGGTAAATTTATAATTTAAAAGGTTTATGTCGTTCTAACGAAAGTTAGGGTCATTCGAACGAGTTCCTCATCTTGTTCGAGCGAAGTCCATTTTGGTTCAAATGAGAATATCCTCTTGTTTGAACGAGATTCTAATGAAGTTTTAATGAACCTAACCTGTTTAGGATTTCGCCCCTCGTTAGTATGTCGTTCGAACGAGATTTCATCTTGTTCAAACGACCGCTTCAGATATTGAATATTTTGAGTTTTCCTTATGTGCTGTCACATTTTGGACCCTTGAATTGATGATGTGTAAACCTCTCAGAGCACCAGATCATCAAAAACGTGTATAACATGTGGAGCTTAGGTGTTTAAATCATTTTTTGGATAATTTTTGGGTTATACGAAGAGAGAGAGAGGGTGGGTTTTCCCCCCACCATTTTCATCGTCCATATTTCCTATCTCTCGAAGTTTCAAGAGTTCATCTTCTTCCCCAAGCATTTCCCACCATAGTTAATCCTTGCCACCACTATAATAAACCATCATACACCATTTCCAAGCCGTTTTCTTCATCCACAAGCTTTATCAAGGGTAAAATTCGGAAGAGTCAAGCAATTAAGAGAATCTTTGGAGTATTTTGAATGGCTTTTAGGAGTATTTAGAGCTGGGAACTTCCATTTTTATCTTATTTTTGTCTCATTTTCAAACCATAAGGTATGGTTTTCCTCTTCCTAAGATTTCAATATATCAAGCTATGAAAATGTGTAGGATGTATGCTAGATAATGTTCAATGTAAAAAATGAAGTTAATTGCTAATATATTAAAGACTTGTAAAAATGGATTTTTAAAGAAGACAAACGCTAAATGGATATTTTATGAACAAATTGCATTTTTACCTTGAAATATGGAAAGAAAACATGAAAAAAAATATAAACTCATGAATTATATCTTGTTTAGTTCATTTTTGACGAATTTCTAGGCTTGAAATCCTCCTTAACATGTGTAGAATCACGTAGTATGATATAAAATGGCATTTTAGACTTGATAAATCATGTTGAAATGGATTTAGTGAGCAAATGATTAAGTGTATGAAAACAACCCTAAATGCGTGTTATAAATATTATTATAATGAAAAAATGATATTTGAAGTCACGTGAAATAATAGGGCTAAGTAATAGATATTTTTGCTCAAATGGTCTTTAAATGGTTGAATGTATTTTATGTAGAAGACATAAAATAATGAGGCATGATTTTGGATATAAAATCGTAAAAAAAATGTTTGAAAGAAAATGTTGATTTTTAGTGCCTTAATGAAGTAAATATATTTTTCAAAAATTTATGATGAAAGAAAAGGAAAAATGGTAATTTTAACAAACTGAGGGTCCAAGTTTTTGGAAAATATTCTCCTTAGAACTTATCGATCGATTTTTGATGAAAAACAGATAAAGTGGATAAAATGGCACATTGACAAGATGAAATGGTGATATAAACCGTACAAATGATGAAAACGATAAAATGACGGAATAATGTGGACATTAGCCAAAAATATAAAAACATACTTATATGGACTCGAATGACACCAGGAATAGTTAATAGGAGCTCGGAGCCCGGGGTGAAAGATTCAAAATCATAGGCCAGAGCATATAGTAGTATAGTAGTCGGTGTGGAGCCCGTTAAAGTATGCGGATATTAGAAGATCCTGAGAAAATATAATGGAAAAAGGGAATGGAAATGGTTGTGCGCGAAAATGTGTAAGTAAAACTCATGATTTATATCTTGTTTAGTTCATTTTTGTGAAATTTCTATGCTTGAAATCCTCCTTAAAATGTGTAGAATCATATAGTATGATATAAAATGGCATTTTAGCCTTGATAAATCATGTTGAAATGGATTTTGTGAGGAAATGATTAAATGTAGGAAAACAACCCTAAATGTGTGTTATAAATATGGTTAAAAAGAAGAAAAATGATATTTGAAGTCACATGAAATAATAGGGTGAAGTAATGGACATTTAGCTAAAATGGTTTTTAATTGGTTGAATGTATTTTATGTAGAAGACATAAAATAATGAGGTGTGATTTTGGACATAAAATCGTAAAAAGGATGTTTGAAAGAAAATGTTAATTTTTAGTGCCATAATGAAGTAAATATATTTTTCACAAAGTTATGATGAAAGAAAGGGCAAAATGGTAATTTTGACAAATTGAGGGTCCAAGTGGTTGAATTTCCTCGTTAGAACTTATCGGCCGATTTTTATTGAAAACCAGATAAAGCGGATAAAATGGCACGTTGATAACATGAAATGGTGATATAAACTGTAAAAATGATGAAAACGATAAAATGATGGAATAATGTAGACATTAGCCAAAAATATTAAAACATATTATTATGGACTCGGATGACACCGAAAATAGTTAAGAAGATCCCGGATCCCTGGGGTGAAAGATCCAAAATCACTGACCAGAGCATATAGTAAAATAGCTGGTGGCGTGGAGCCCGCTAAGTATGTGGATATTAGAAGATTCTGAGAAAAGATAATGGAAAATGGAAATGGTAATGGTTGTGCTCGAAAATGTGTAAGTAAAACGACCTAATGAAATGTGATAAAAAGGAGACTAATGAATAAAATATGATTAATAATATTTGGACCCAGTAAATGATGGTATGAAACGGTTAAGTGTGAGTATGAGCTCATCCCTCGAGTGCATTGCATAGTAGTTGTATTAATACTAGCTAAATTGTTAAATATTTTCGAAATTGATTAAAATGCATGTTATATGTATATTTTTTGTTGTAGAAAATGTATAGCTTAGTATTACCCTCCCTGCTGAGCATTCGCTTACCCCTGCGTTTTATGTTAAAACCTCCACGCCCACCCCAGGCACTTCAAGTAAGGACACCGGTAAGGCCCCAGAGGGCAATCAACATCGTTAGTGGCTCTATAATTTTAATGAAATTATGTTTTGGAACATTGGTAATTAGATACTTTAAACATTTTATTCGGGCCTTTGGCCATGGTTTGTAATAATCAGCATAATTATGGTTTATTTCTCCTTTAATCAGCATTGTGGATTAAATTGAATTTTTATGAATAGACCTTGTAAATTGACTTAATTACTTAACATGGCCACCCCTTTTCCAAACTTAAAATCAAAAAATTAATCTTTAATGAATGGTGAAATTAAAGGATTTTTTTTAAATAATAAAATTGGACTTTTCCCCTCCCCTTAAACTCCCATATTCGGTGCAGGTTGGCCCAACGGTGACCCAAACCTCAAGGCATTACAACTCGCACGAGAAGAATGCTCAAATGTCGTAGGAGAATAAGAAGATAAATTATTTGAGCACTTATACTCGACATAAAAATCATATAAATCCATAGGAACTCCATGTATGTAACTCTCTTCCATAGAGCGATATATCTCACGGTAAGCAAATTGAACAAACTATATTTTGCACCTAGGATCAAACATTAATTCAAATGTCAACACCAAAATACAATCCTCCTTATATTTTTCAAACTTTACATGCATCTTCAATGCCATCAAACAAACATAATCCACATTACTTTGTACCATTACATCAACTGGTAATTAATTTTGCACACATCATTAAATTTATAGTTCGTCGTTGGATATTTTGTTTAAGAAAGACAATTTGTCAAGTCCTAAAATATTTTCTAACATTCATAAATAATTTTATCGCATTCCTAACCTTGTTCACTTGGAAGCCATTCGTATTCACTATCCAATTCCGCTAAACTCATAAACCCCGCTCTCACTTATATAACACTCTCAAGTATTAAATAAGTAGCATTCCATCTAGTTTAACAATCAAATTCGACATTCTTTTTTTATCGCAATGCTACATCCCATGTGTGACCTCTTGGAAGTGATGAACCAACATACTTGACACTATTTCGAATTCTTCCAATGAAACGATCAATTATTTTCAACCCATTCTTCAAAATTATATTAATTATATACGCAGTGCATCACGTGTTAAACATGTCACCATGTTTTAAAGGAGTTTTCTTACCATATGACCACAATTTGGTATGATCAACCATTGGCTTATTATAGCTAGCATTATCAACCACAATGGTCATTAGCTTCTTATCAATGTTCCACTCCAAGATTCTAGCCTTCACCCCCTTGGACACATTCTCAGTAACATGTGGGCATTAGATCCAATAAAAGGAAATTATCAATATAGTGATATGTTAGTGGTAAGGCTAACACTTGAAAAAAGATTTTCAAAAGCTTTGTAAAGTGTTTCTTTATTGACTTTAAAACATTTTTTTGAATCATTTCTCACCGTGGCTCTTGAATGAAATTTGTATGTGGGGTAACAATAAGAAAGTCAATACCTGAAGTATTTAAGCTCAGCCATAAGAAATGAATAATCATGTTGTGCAACTTCGGAATCGCTTCAGTGGGTGACTTAACAGTGCCGAGAATTTGTTGTCGAATGCACTACCACCCCTTGACCTTGTTTTACCTGATTTCCAATGATTATTTAGTTAAGATGTCCCCTTCGAACTTCCATCTTCCAACCATCTCTGACAACAAATACAAGTGACCTTAACGGTATTATTTGGATGCACCTCATGAGGAAAATGATTTCATGCCTGAGACGTGCATTTCTTGTTTGATTATTTTGGCTCTTGAGAAAAATCAATAACACCATTATTTTCACTGCTAGGTGGATCGGGGGAAGATGCGTTTATGGAAATATTTGTCTGACTTGCCTCTTATGACATATTGTCCTATAATTTTTGAATCATCAATTTAGAATCAATAAATTTATCTACCATTTCAACGGCCTTAGAAATATCAAGCCCTAACTTATTGATTCATTTTTTACTTGTCGCTTTAAACATGTAATATCAATACTAATGTCCAAAATAATCAAGCCCTAACTGTTTAGAATCAACAATTTGGAATCAACAAATTGATTTACCACTTCATAATCAACAACTTAGAAATATTAAACCCTAACTACCAATAAAAATAAAGAGGCAATAAAACATTAAGTAAAATTATCTGCACAATAAAAATATTTACACGTAATAAAAAAATTATCAACACATATTGAATAAAATTATCTACACACAATAAAAATATCAATCCCCAAACCGGGCTTGTCTCTCGACAGATTTATCGAGGCATAGTAGAATAATAAGGCGTGTGAATTGTTGGGTGTGTGTGTGTGTGTGTGTGTGTGTGTGTGTTACACTCTGTGTGTATTGATGAATGTGTGTGTGTGTGTGTGTGTGTGTGTATTGATGTGTTCATGTGTGGTTTGTGTACTGTGTGTGTGTATGTGAGTGTGTGTGACAGAGAGAGATAGGAGCTTACCAGAACGTGTATGTGTGTGTGTCTGTTTATGGGTGTGTGTGTGACAAAGAGAAAGAGAGAGGTGGAGGAGGAAGAGTCGCAAAAGGCAGAAGGAGCGGAGAATTGGGATATATGGAGAAAGTGAAACCAGCATGGGAAGAAGGGGGTTAACTTAGGTATTTTTTTATTTGTTTGATGAGTTTAGTTTGTCCGATTTTTCTTCTTTCGTTTCTTATTGTTTTCCCTTTTTCTTTAAGCCATTCATTATGTTTTAGTTTTCTAAAAAGTATTATTTCTTTATTTCTTTTAAACGAGTGAAAAGTGATGATTAACATTTTTATATTATATTATTATATATTCATATTTACGTTACATATAAGAAATATTCTAAATAAAAATTATATATAACTAACATTAACAATAAATTAATATTAAATATAATACATATACGGATATTCAAAACAATGGATATCCAAAAATATGGATACTCTGCCTCGGATACAGATTATCCGCGCCGGATACACATACTATATGTATCCATTTTTTTTAATATTTTAACACATTAACCAAATCCCTATCAATTTCCAATGTTTCAGATAAATATCCGTTAAATTCGGACTCGAATACCGGACAATTCAGATTTTCGAATATCCGTTTACACCCCTAGCTACACTAATTCAGATTATGGAGGAGCTTGTTATGAGCACTCTACTACTAGTATTTCTAACTTTCGTCGTAGTCGTCTTATCTCCTAAAAACGTAAAAAGCAAGATATCGTTTCGCGTTCCTCTGTGGAGGCAGAATATAGGGTCATGGCCTAGGGCACGTGCGAGATTATATGTCTTCAATCTATTCTTTGGGAGTTGGGATTTCCTGAAAAGACTTCTTTTGCTCTGCATTATGATAATAAGCCAGCTATTCAACTTGCTTTTGATTCAGTTCTTCATGAGAGGATGAAGCTCATTGAAATATATGTTCACTTTCTCAAAGAGAAGGTTCGTCATGAGTTTATCACTCTATTATTTATTTCTTCAGGAGAAAAGGTTACAAATGTTCTTACCAAACCTGTTAGTCCCTCTTTTCTTCGGACTTTTATTCGCAAGCTTGGATTGGTCGATATCTACCCTTCAGGTTGAAGCGGAGCATTGGAATGTGTATGTTATTTATGTAATTGACCATAAGGGTACTTTGGTCCCCCAATATATTTCCTCCTTTATATAAATATAAGCCCCTAAACCTTTAGGGGCCATAATTAAATTATGTTATTCTAGTATCATTTAACCAATTTTGATAGCAAGTGGTTTATTACAGCTTAATTTGTTCCTAAGAAATCAGGAATAATCGTTGTTTAGAATCTTAAGGGTGAACTGATCCCAAAATGCACCACCATTGCATGGTGCATGTGCATTGATTACTAGAGGCTCAATGTTGTGACTCAAAAGGATCATTTTGCCCTTTCATTAATGGGTTAAACTATCAAAAGTGTATTCGTTCATACCTTTTATTACTTATCATTATAACCAAATCAAGTTATATTTAGAAGATCAAGAAAAGATAGCCTTCAACGTGCCCTTTTAGTAGTTTTTCCTACAAAAGTTTGTCCTTAGGTTTGTGCAGTGCACCGTCCACTTTTCAAACGTGCATGTTGAGCATGTTTTGTGACATGGTTTAGGGGGGTCTTGAAGGGTTCATGGACTTGGTGTCTTTGGAGACTCTTTTGATTATGTCTCTCCATTATTGAAAAAGTCTTGTCTTGGTGCGTTGAGAAGAATCCTGTCCCGAATCGGTAAAATTCCATTTTATGGTAACCAAGGGAATTGTTCTCAGGAATATTACGTATTTCGGGAATATATAAATGGACAAGGCCAAATTTAGGTGATTACCTAATTTCCTGACCCCAAATCATTAAGGTAATTATATGCCACGTGAGTTTCTATTGGAGGTATATCAAGAATTTTATCTCCATCTATAGTCCCTTGTGTAATCTCCTTGTCAAGGAGACCCCGTTTGAATGTAGTTAGGTGTGGCAATTAGCTTTTTAAAAGATGAAATTCATGTTCACCACCATGCCCATCGTGCAAGCTCCAAATTAGAGTTTTCCCTTTGAGCTTATGTGTGACTCAAGCGACTTTGAAGTTGGAGCCTTCTTGGGAAAAAGAAAATATAAAAATCCCCATATTATATACTACGCTAGTAGGATCCTTAATAGTTCCCCATATAATTATTGTACCATGGAAAAGGATTTGCTAGTGGTAATATATTCATTTGATAAGTTTTAAGCATACTTAGTGGGATCCTGCATTGCATGTTTCACAGAGCAAACGTATTTAAATTACCTTATTTTTTAGAAGGATGCTAAGCTTTATCTGATTTGACTCAACTCCAAGAATTCAATTCATAAATTAAAGATAAAAAGGGAGTAGAAAACAATGTGGTTGACTATTTTCCATGGTTGATGTATGAGGCACCCAATGATCAAATGCCTATCGAAGAATATTTTCTGGATAAACAGTTGTTCTCCACTTCCGTTAAATCTTAGGCTAGACGTTGAAAGATACCTTATAACGGGATCCATCCTCCCACATTGGAGGCTACAAGAAAATAGGAAGTTCTTTGTTTAGGTACGCATATTTTTCTAAGACGACCTGTACTTGTTCAAGTATTATGGGAACCAAATCATTCAAAGATGCATTTCGGATGCCAAAGTGATGAACTTCATCCAATTTTTAGATTCTAAAAGGTCGCCAAAATTGGTCCATACTTTTTAAGAATGCACATGAATTCTATAAATCCTGTAAACACTACCGAAAATTGGGTGATATCACTCGTCATAACATAATTCTAATGACTCCATATTAGAAATTGAAATGTTAGATTATTGGGAAATGAATTATGGGCCAATTTCCCAAATACTTAAGTGATATATACATCCTTGTCGCGGTGGAAGCAATATCCATGAAATGATCACAAGGTGATATTAAAATTTTAAAGGAATACATACTTTATCACTCTGGAGGAGATCATTAGTGACAATGTACCCAATTTTCAATGGACCGTTTGAAAATTAAATGAGATCATATGGGCTGGTGAAAAGGTTAGTACACGCTACGACCCTAAGACAAGCAACTTAGCTAAGCTTGCCAACTTATATTAAAGCACATTCTTGATAAAACTGTGAACCCTGGAAGAAAGTAGTTATTTAGAACTAAACAATGTGTTGTGGATGAACAATATACATAACGTCACTTGATATGCCCTTCTATACACTTGCATATGTCAAACCATGCCATCTCCCATTGGAGCTAGAGCACAAGGCCTATTGGACAATTAAGAGAATGAAATTCGATTTGGACATTACTGATTATAAGATAATGCTTCAACTTAATGAGCTTGAGGAAATTCAAAACAATGCATACGAGAACACGTGTATTAATAAAGCCCGGGTGAAGGAGAAACACGAAACATCTCGCATAAATCCTTTCACCCATTCCAAAAGGTTATTTTGTACAATTCATTTTTGCACCATTTTCACGATAAATTGTGGTCGCAATTAATTTGGCAAATTGGTGTTACGACATGGAGCCGTCAAAATCATGAACCCTAAGGATAGGAACATGATAAAAGTGAATGTATAAAGTCTAAAGCCATTCCTCAAAGGGTTCGATCCTTGTGCAGAATCAATATTATTGGAAAACCCCAATTAAGGGGTTAGTTAAGCTCACTTGGAACCTCATTTCATGTATCACGTGATTTATTAAAGTTAAGGTTAGGTTGCGTTTGTTTTTCAATATGAATCTGAAAAATATGTTTATATTTATGTTTGAGTGGAGATCTAAATGAATGTATTTAGACCGATTCAGACTTCAGATTCATACTTCAGAGGTTCATTTATATGTTAATTATTCAAAAGCAAAAATAGTTGTTAACCTCTTAATCATTTACAAAAACCAACACTATTTGGTGCTTCTTAAGTCCGAATGGTTTAGATTTAGGCTTAAGAGGTAGAAATAAACAACATTTTAGTTTCATTGTTACCCCACATGTTTATACATTTGAAGTGTTGTCTAACATATGCTATATTTTAGATTTAATTCATAGTCAATACATATGCTAAGACATTATTATGGTTGTGGATCTATATGCCCCATTATATTCCACACATCATTTGGCTCCATTATCATACCTTACAAACAGAGTGTTTGACAAAATGCCTCAAAAAGGGAATTTTTCATGTTATAATGTCTCCCCTTTTTGTCGACCAATTTCCAAAATTTCACACCCCACATAAGTTTTGTCATCTTTCCTCAATTTTATATTAATTTAGGCCTTAAATTAATGGTGTTTTGCATTTCTTCTTGTTGTGTAGGCTAACAAGGTGACTAAACCTCTCATGAAGACCATTGTTCCACGGGTGGCATGGAAGGTTTCCGCGTAATTTAGAATTGGGACTGGTATAGAGATAATTTCTCCATTGGTCATACGTTGCTTTTTGAGTGGAACTTGATTTGAACGACTTCCCCAAAGTCATTTAGAAAAAAATTCAACGATTTTGGTGGGAAGCATAAATAGCGACATGAGGGGAGGTTAAATGTAAATTTCATGACGTTGTTATACGTGACATTGGTTCACAAGCTTGGCGATATTCATAGTTTTGGGGGGTTTATTTCTACTACCAAAGTTTTGTTGAATTCACATCCCATCTATTTTTTAAATAGTAATATGTCCTACAACCACCCATAACCGCTCTGTAACCGATCCTCTTCCTTTTCGCGAAGAATGACACTTGTTTCATAATTGTTAAAATAGGATCAACAACTAAAAAAATTAAAAAATGGGAGTGACTACAATCGAATCTTTAAAATTAGGATTAAATATTTAAGATCCTATAAGTTTATTCAGACGCTAACCCATGGGTAAATGGGTCTCTTGGCACATGAAGATTTTTATCATGCTAAGGGAGATTAACCTATCCCACTTTTCAAACAATTGAGCAGGAAAAGGGTTAAATTGGTATCATAGTTACAAACTTGACTTATCCTATTGTGGGTGGCCTAAGGACCTCGCTACTAGAAGCTAGATATAATTTAAATCCCCCATTTAACATATTGTTTGGATCAAGTGGAGACCAGTTATCAATTTTGAGGTTTGGTTGTTACAAGCATGCAATGGTCTACACATTTGGGGCCAAGGCTTTCATAAATTTGACTTTTACGGTCCGTTCGGTTCAAGATAAAATACATTTCAGCGCGGTGAAAAATAAAATGATGAAGTATGTTTTGCTTGGTTAGAGTTAAATTTGTTCACTGTTTTTTTAGAGTCCAAAATTATAGGGTGTGCCCTTGTTCACAATATGAAACCAATAAAAAATATTTTTAATTATGGGAAAATACATTTCACCATCTTACAGACCCTTAATCTAATAGCATTGTTTACCGTCTGGGTCAGATGGACCTTGTATTTGAAAAATTACATGGTTTCACTTTCTATGACAGGTATTGAGCAGCATACATAAGATAACTAGTTACAAAGAACTCGAAAGCTAGACCAACATTGAATGACCATTGCATTTTGAAAACTTAAGCACCTCATTCGGGAGCATGGCTAGAAATTTGATTGCATGGTTTCATTATATAAGCTATATTTTACATTGATCAATTGGCTCATTTAACCTATCAAATTTGACATTCATAATAAATTGTAATTTTTTAATGTCATATTTTTTTCAAAAGTACTAAGAAAATCAGTTCATATATCAATTTTTTACCTCACTCTTTATTACATAATTATGATAAATTTGTGTTATCTTTCACAACGCTAATGTTATTTTGCATGGTGCTCTAGAGATGGCATAATATATTACAACATATTGATAACATGGGGTGGGGAAAAATTAAAAAGCCAAAATTTCCATGAATTTGTTTTCGTATCCTCAAAAAAATATTGATACGGCAAATCATCAAATTATGCATTGGTTGGTACCTTAGCGTGTAAGGAAAATTTGTCTCAAGTTTGAATTATGTTTATTATAAAATTTGTACGATTGGCTTTATTCCGTTTGGACAAAACCATTTGAATCACAGGTTAGGATTTTGTTCAATTTGTCCTTTAAGCCTATACATGTTGAAAACTTTAGCCTCCGAGTTAAAGCAACATCAACTTACGTGTCGAGTGCCTTTATCCATAGTATCTCAAGAAAGGTATGAATGGTGTATTATGTTAATTCCTGGATTTCATTTCAAGTGTTTATGTTTATAAAATTAATTGAAGCTCATTTTTCGAAAAAAAAAATCGAAGAAAATTGATTTTGTTTCTAATTTCATTCGAACGAGTTTTCTATGTCGTTCAAATGAGTTATACCGTTTCGTTCGAATGGCATTCAAATTTCGTTCAAACAAGTTTGAGGAGTTCGTACGAACATGCTTTAAACAAGTTTTGAGCGAGAAGTTTTTGGTAGGCAGCATGTTGTCGTTAGAAGGTCGCTCTATCCTCGTTCAAATGAGATCGTAGGTCTTGTTTGAACAACTTTAGTGTTTGTTCGAACGAATTTTCCAATCTCATTCGAACGACCTTGAGTTTCATTCGAATGAGGTGCCCCAAAGTTTGTCTAGCTACTTTTTCACGTTTTTCTATAAATACATGATCTGGCAAAGTGTTTTTAAGTTCAAGGGTTTTGAAAACTTCTTTACAAAGACATATCTTACACTATGTTTTAGATCTAAGAATCATCATAATATACTAGTTTGAGATCTTGAGTTTCTTGCATCAAGATCAAGTTTATTCTTCATTGAGTGTTGCGTTTTGCACAGTGGGTTCCGTGTTGTTGAGGTAACGGTTTGCTAGCCAAGATCGATGGACACCGAGATGTGTGAGGTGCACGCATTATGGCCATTGTGGGTGGATTCCTGCGATGTTACTGAGAAAAAGGTTCAAGTAGTGAAGACTACACTAAGGTTTGAAGGCGTCGAGTCAAGTGGAATAAGTTTGTCTATCGATACTATATAAATCATATATCAGATGAATTTTCGTAGGCAAGGCCATCCGAGGTTTTTTCGTTGTGGATTTTCCTCATACATCGCAGCGTTGTATGATTGATCTTTATTTTATTCTTGCAAATCACCTAGATGATTGCTTAGGATAAGATACAATTGATTAATAGTTTACACAATGTGTGTTTAAAAGATGCTTGATTAAAAATTGGTTTAATTGTTTATTCGGTTAATTTAATTGAAATTAAAAATTAGTGTTTGAAAATCTATATCCGTATTAGCACTCGTTAAGTGATTTTCATAGTGTAAGTTAAAAAAACTTCAAAGCGAAGAAATGCTATCAAACGTACCAAAAAACTGAAAGATGAGAAAGATTATTTATTTATAATGGCAAATAACACAAAAAAACTGTAATCTTATGACATATATTAGTCATACATTAATGTATGGTTGCACCGTCTAATGGGCTCTAATTTCTTGGGGAGATAGACTATTCAGTGACACAATTTTGGGCGGTTGTAGATACCACATTCTAGGACCCCCCCTAAGTCTCTCCATAGGTCCCTATCCCCCCCTATCCAACACGAACCCTAGGGCATACTCC
Organism: Sambucus nigra; assembly: GCA_949130495.1. Lineage (NCBI taxonomy): Eukaryota > Viridiplantae > Streptophyta > Magnoliopsida > Dipsacales > Adoxaceae > Sambucus > Sambucus nigra. The sequence goes on from OX422211.1 coordinate 312,626,914, forward strand.
GAGTACCGATCTAGAGGTAGTCAACCTCTCCCAGGTCCCATTTGACTCCGATCAACTTCATCGTCGGATGAAAAAATCAATAAATCTTCGAAGGGCTCTGAATTCCCTTTCCAACGGTCCACCCTGTGCACGAATCGGCATGACGTTTTGGACGAACCGACCATTTTACTACCAAAAACTGATCCAGAGGCCACCGGGTGCTCCCGGGCCCTAATTTGACACCAATCACTTCATCGTCAAAGCGAAATCTCAATGGACCTTCGAAGGTCTCTGAAACCCCTTTTCAACGGTCCACCCCGTATGTGAAACCGCATAACGGTTTGGAAGAACGATTCGTTTTCCCCCAAAACTTATTCGGAGTCCACCGAGTGCTCCCAAGCACCGTTTGACCAAAGTCAAATCTTCAACTCAAATGAGAATGAATTAATCTTCAGAGGGAACTGAATACATTTTCTAACGGTCCACCCCGTGCACGAATCAGCCTTATGGTATGGACGAACGAATCGTTTTACTCCGAAAGGTCATCGGGTGCTTACGGGACCCATTTTACCAAATTTAACTCTCTGAACGGAGCAAAGTTCTTTGGAACATCGAAGTTCCTCGCATAACCTTTCCAACAGTCTGCCCTCTGAGCGATTCGGACTTACGGTTTAGACGAACGATCCATCGTCGTCCGACGATATCCTGTGCAAAGGATCGACGGGCGCTTCTGACCCCATTTTACCCAAGTCAACTCCCGAACCCGGGAGGGGCCTAAGGATTCTCAAAGGTATCTTAATAACCTTTCCAAAAATATGCGTCGTGCGCGATTCGGACTTACGAATTGTGTTTTACAACCATTTTTTCAAAAAATATGCACGAGACTGCCTATTAGCAGGTTTATTTACCTCCCTATCGACGGTGTGTCTAGGGTTACTTGTCGACAGGAAGGGCAAGGACAATGCTGATCAACTGTTTCATAACCCTATATAAGTACAACATGAGCTCACCTTCCAGGTCACCTCAGAAACATCAAGTTTAGTGATCTCAACAACATTCTTCTCAAGTTCGCGAGGTTTCCTTGTTTGAAATCTTGTTCACCTTTCATTCCCATCACTTTCACGCCCAATTTAGCCAAATCCTCCTGCATTCGTCATTCACTTCGAAGGAAGCTCATCATCAATTGAAATCAACCTTCAAGTCTCCAAAGAAGGTTCAAAGATTCTTCTATCTTCAAATTTCTTTATTTTCGCATTAGTTATATAAGTTCTTAATTTTGATTTTATTTTAGGTCATACACATATTAATTTCCAATCCTTTATTAGTAAATTTCACATAATATATTTTTTATAAAAAATCCAAAACAAGAAAAAGAGGGTTACACCTATAAATTTCAACGTGATTTGTCACCACATTCTCTCAAAGCTAAAACCACTTTTCTCTTACACAAAATTATAATAAAATTAGCACTTGAATTTATGGAATAAACCCCACTTTATGTCGTATGCGAACTACATAAACTTTGATGCCTTTATAGGCTACGTAGGCGTCTCGAGCTAAAACTCGAGACTCGAGTTTTATTTTCCTATTTCCCTATTTCCTTTTTTTTCCTATTTTATTCATACATCATTTATATATCTCATACTTGTGATTCATTTGCGTCTTATCCAACATATATTATCGTTTCATCATAATAATCAATATCTCGATAAGCGCACACATTATATTTTTAATTATTATTTTGGGAGCATTCTTATGGATGACCTCACTCCATCTTTTTCATAATGCGAATTGAGCACTTCTGATCTCCATTTATATACACACGCACACACACTTCGCGAACAAATTAAGGAAAATAGTAGCATAAGCCCATGAGAGACTAAAAGGGCAGTATGGGTGCCTAACACCTTCCCATTCCATAACTTAGCCCCCGAACTTCTGATCTAATTGGTTTCGCAAGCATCAGTTTGTCTTTGATGCCGTTCTCTTGAGGCGGTAACATGTTCTTTTGCCTGTTTTATGCAAAATAGGTTGGTGACTCTACCTCTTTACATCATCCTACACCGACGACAACCGAAGCATTCGTTGGAAGGGCGCTAGACCTCTCTCTCTTTCTATCCATCGCGCACGTGAGCGCTATTCTCTGAGATAGAGAAGGAGATATGAGAAAACCCCAAAAAGGCTCTGGGGAGGGATGGCCATCGTGGCGACTCCGTTGGGGACTCACTTAAGAGGGCTACCCTCTATTTGCATGGTTGTTATCATTTTCTACTTGTGTGCTATGCACCTACCTGTATGTTCCCTTTTCTCCTCTATTACTTCTTGTATATATCTACCTCATGTCTATATCACCTCTCATTCACTTTTCAGTTTACATACATGTAAATACTCTCCATGTGCACCTCACGCTACCCACACGTGTATATAAGTTCACTTATATCCACATGCTGCACACACCACTTAGAATATCCATGCTTAGGTGTCACTAGCACACACCTCCATTTATGACACTTGTATATATCCATGCTCACTTAGACTCATCACACACCACTTGTAGTTTACCTATGCTTAGTTTCACTACCACACACTCACTTATAGATATTTACTTATCATTCACTCTCACGTATCCATGCTTAGTGTAATCTTCATGCTCCATGATAGATTTACTCTTTACTTGTAGATTCTTCCTTATTAGTAAAGTGGTCATCATGCCAAATAAAATACTCTCTCCATAATGTACTAATCACAAATCATGCATATTGCACACTACATCACCAAGAGCATGGCTATTGACCAAAATTTTGTCCCGTACTGTGGGGTCACTTTAGGCGCTGGTTCGGCAAGGTGCAGACAGCCTAAGCAATATGACTATTACCTTTCATTGGCCTAGTATCTTCGACGTATATCTAACGGTTCCACCCGCATCGTACCACTTGACCGAACTCACGAGGTGAGGTATATAGCAGGGAACCCGTTTACGTACGTCGAGTATATCGAATTCGCTCTCACACGTACTGTCCCCACGAGGTATATAATGAGGCAATTCATGTACACTCACATATATCAAATGGCTTGTCCACACATACCGATTTCCCTCAAAAGCAAGACATATATCGTGGAAGTCATGCCAAAGGGGGGAACCTTTCCACTAACCCAACAAGTACCCCCTATATAGGCGCCTTTGAAATGACTTTGTAATTGGTATTACAACATGAGTTAAGCTTAAAATCTTTCATAGACTTGGGATTAGGAATCTTTGGAATCAAACTTACAACAGTATTGTTCCATTCTTTTAAAATCCTCTCTGACTTGAAAAAGGACATAACAACTTTAATAATCTCCTCTCCAACAACATCCCAATTTTTCTAAAAAAAAACTTGCATTACATCCATGAGGACCTGGGAATTTCCTTGGATTGATATGAAACATAGCATTTTTAATTTCCTCAGGTGACACGTGATTTACCCAAAATAACCTTTTAATCTTCCTTTAACCATGTTTGCTTAATAGGTTCTAATCTATCTTTAACATTAAAACCATTATTCACAGTAGACCGTAATAAAACTTTAAAGAATTTTATTGCTTCTCCATGCACTGCATCTTGCCCTTCATACACATTTCTAGCATTATCTTTAATTGATAGGATTTTATTTTTGCAAATATGGAATTTTACTTTTTTATGAATATAAACTGTATTTTTATTACCAACATCAAGCCAGTGAACTCTGACTTTTTGCTTGTAAAAATCCTCCTCAATGCTTCTCAATTTAAGATATTTCAATTTCTTATTCTTTATCACCACTTTATTAATAAAAACTCTCTGAATAACATCAAATTCCTCCTTTTCAGATTTAACTCCATTAGAAATGTTGGAATATCATTTCATATTGAGAGTTCTAAAATTCTTTTTCAAATTCTTCAATCTTTTCACAATTGAGAACATAAGGCTCTCCCCGATTTGAGTTTTCCAGCCTTCTATAAGAATTTCTCTAAATAACTCATGTTTCATCCAAAAATCAAAAAAATTAAAAGGTTTATTAATTCTCTCCCTTTTAAGTTGAATATTACAAAAAGGGGAATATGATCAGAAATACTTGATAAATCAACATGAACTTCACAGTCCATGAACTCCTGTTTCCATATATCATTGTAGAGAAGCCTATCAATTCATATTTGAATATTGGAATTACCATCTCTCCCATTATTCCAAATAAACCAATTACCCATAATAGAAAATTCATCAACATAAATCTTAGAAATACAATCATTAAAGTCATTTGCTTCATCCCAATCAATGTCACTACCTCCCATTCTTTCATTAAAATCTCTCACAACATTGAGGTTCATTTCTAAAAGAATTTGCCACATTTGCTAAACAGTACCACAATCTAAGATTGCGTTTGTTTTTTCATCTGAATCTGAAGTCTGAATTTGAAAAATATGAAGTCTAAGGTTGCATCTGTTTTTTGTTTTTTCATCTGAATCTGAAGTCCGAATTTGAAAAATATGTTTGTTTTTATGTCTGAATGGACCTTTGAATGGATGTATTTAGACTGATTCAGACTTTAAAGGTCCATTTACCTCTTAATCATTCAGAGGCAAAACTAGTCGTTAATCTCTTAATCATTTAAAAAACAAACACTATTTGATACCACCTAAGTCTGGACGGTTCAATTCAAACTTCAAAAGGTAGAAACAAACACCACCTAAATTTAAAGTTTGAAATCTGAATCTGAAAAATATATTAATTTTTATGTCTGAATGAATGTATTTAGACTTCAAATTCAAAAATAACCGTTAGCCTTTAATCATTTGAAAAAATAAATATTATTTGATATCTCTCAAGTTTGAATAGTTCAGATTCAAAACTCTGTCCCCCATTAGCTCGATGGATACCTATGAATATAAAGGCTTTGTTTGAATTTTTGACTGTAACGCTAACTGACGATGCTTGATTCATACTACCGAGGTCTTCAACTTTACATAATAAAGGATCCCAAGCTATTCATATTCTGCCAAGCCCAATGAAAAAACACCCTTCTCTGACTTTCTCATTGTGAGCCCTCCTAATCTTTATTTCCACTAAAAAAATAATATTGATATTGTTGTCTCTGATATATCTATTTACCTCTCTTTTCTTATGAGGGGAATTGTACTTTATTTTTGGTCCCTCCTTTCCCCCCCGCCCTTCTTATTATGCTTCCCCGATGAGTGACTTTCTTTTCCCTGTACTGCACCATTTTTCTCCATACTATTTCTGTTTTAATTTCCTTTCATATTATTGCTGATCAAATCACTTATGTCCCTTCCTCAACTAAAATTAGTTACTGCTCCTCCATTTCTTGCAAGACACTGAAATTATGTTCCATGCAAACATTTGATTCCATTGAATTATCATTTATGTTAAAATCCTCAATTATGTTATCTGCCAACTCATCAATATTTTCTTCCTTGCCTATTCCAACTGGAGATCCAATATTTTTCAAATTAATCATGTTACCAGCTCCTTCTTTATTACTGCCTTCTCTTTCTTCAATTGCACTAGTCACAGAGGTCCTTGCACTCCTCAAAACTTTAAAAGTACTCTTCTGATTCACAATATTCTTCTCAGCCATAATCCCAACTTTTATAACCTCGATTTCTTTTTCAGTACCACTAGGACCTGCTATACCAGCACTCCCCCTTTTCTCTTCAGCATTAATGTTAACCCACTTCAAAGTTGTTTTATTTGCCATCTTACAATTGTCTTCTTTGTGCCCGAAGATATTGCAGTGCACATTTGGAAGGAACCCATTCATATTCAATTACTTGCTTCATCGACATTCCTTTATGGTCATGTATATCAATAATCAAATATATATATATATATATATATATATATATATATATATATATATCAATATCTTCAGGTAGATTACACATAACATCAATTTCCACACAAACTCTAGCATAGATTAGTCTCTCTGTTAGCTATCATCCTATCAGTAAAGAGAGGCTTACCTATCAAGCTTACAATCTTAGCACAACATCAGACCATAGATGGAGTTTTAAGCCTGGCAATCTGATCCAAATAGGCAGTTTAGCCATACCTTCCCTCTCCAAACTTACATCCGGACTCCATGGCTTGACAATAAGAGGTCTATTGTCAAAAGACCAGCGTCCCATTTCCAGAACTTGAGATTGTGCCTCTGAATTATCAAATGCAATTATGAATACTCCTGATTTTAGTAGAAAAATATCAGAATTACCATATTTCCTCCATTTTCTTCGCAAATACCCCTTCATTGCTCCAAATGAGACTTTAGTACCCAATACGTAGGCCACAATTGCATTTCTCCATTTGTGAATTTCATCAACATCTTCATATGCAATCTCCCCCCCTAGCATCCTTTATACAAGAAATAAACTGCAATTTATTTCCTGCAAGCTTATCTCTGTTAGGCGCAACTACATTAGCCCATGATTTCTTCTCTTCACTTCCATTAAAACCCTGTTTCATCATATCTACCCACTTGAGCATTATTTTCTCCTTCACCTCCAGATCTGGAAAATCAACTTTCATAATTATACTCATCAAGCATGTTTCCCCCAATTTTCCGTCCAGATCCTTCTAAGAACAGTCCTGGCTTCTTCACCTCTCTTTCGATCCATCAAAACTTTCGGCCCTATTGTTTTGTCCAGAATTTCAACCTCTTTGAATGACATATTTGACGCTATTGCTTTACTGATAGTACTTCCATTATTGTTTATTCCTGAATTACGATTAGCCACTACTGATAACTAGAATTTTTCACCTTCTCTATTCATTAATCATAACATTAATGAATGAACAATAGGTTTTAGAGACCTGCTCTCCTGCAATGCATCACCTGCGGTAACTGATGCATGCAATAGACACAAATAGAAACAGTTATTATACTACGTAAAAGGCAATATCATCCTTACAATTTCTCTCTACTGTAGGCTGACCGCAGAGAACTTGCTGCAGGTGACCTTTTCTCTAGGTTTTAACGAGACATTAATGCTTCAACCAATAAAATTGTACAGGATCCTTTTCTACCGCAATTTTCCCAAAAACAAAAAGATGAATACCCCCAAAAGATTTTTCAAGTCAATCTACAATATTTAAATAATTGGAATTTTCTAAAGAAAGCGTGTATATAAATACAAGGGATACCTTACCTTCCAGTAAAATCAAATTGCTGGTTCTTCCATTTTAAACAGGTATTTGGGTGAACTTGCTGGAACCAGCATAATTTTTTAACTGAATATGAAACAAGTTGCCCACTTGAATCTCTATTCACTATTGAACTAGAAATTACTAGGAACATTTTTTTACAAGGCTACAAACACGTACAAATGAATTTATCCTCTAAATTTGCAATACTTCTGTTAGGTCCCCACAATGACTCACTGAATAATGTACATAGATATAATACAATTACTTAGCGACAACACATTCTCTTTTATCCTGTATGATTCAAGGACGGAGAAAGAATTGAATAAAGAACTATCTGTTCTCTTTTCCTTTTAAAATCAGCCAAAAAAATAGAGGGGTTTCAGGGTTGGGTACTTCGCTAATGGATCTAATTAGACTCAGGTCCCTATTTTAATTTCTTCAGACTTGGGTACTTTTCGGTTCAAAAACCGTTAAATTGACTGTGACATTTAATGGTGACCTGAGCTTCTGTCACTATAAGTGACATTCAGCTATGAAAAATAATTTGTCACTATACATTCAGCAATTAAAAGTTTTGGCGCTGTTAAAAACTTTTTGCATTGTTAATTTTATTGGTTCTTGGAAGGAAAAGTACCCAAGTCCGAGAAAAACTTAAACATGTACCTATGTCTAAATAAGGCCATTACGATGGAAGGGATGAAAAGAGAGGAGCTTGAGGATGTTACATACGTTTCTCACATTTCAAAAGCCTCCAGCTCGCATGGGGACCTTCGCCAATGTCATATAGATAAGCTATCCATCCCATAGCATTTGCATTTTCTTGAATTTCATCAATAACAGATGTAGTGTCACGAATATAAGCCCACCCCCCTGGTCTTAGTATTCTGTCCATCTCCAGCATTATAGTTGAGATATTACATCTGCTTCAACACACACAACGACCAATAATATTAATGTTACTCTTCTCCCAGATATCAAATGAGGTTTATTCATGGAAATAAATAAGAAAATCAAGAAGAAAAAAAAACTATTTACCTTTTTTGCTCTGAAGAGAAGACACCTGCTGCATTCAATAGGTCATAAGTTCTTGGGTAGGTGTCAAATGGCTCGCACCTGCGACAAAATTTCAGTCGTCACTCTGAGTTAAAAATCTTTAAGTGCGTTTACTTATCAAGTTAAATAAAAATTGAAAAACAATTCACTTATATGATAAGTTGAAAAAAAGTGAAAAAAGGGAAGCGAGACCTTTTTTCTTATTTTTCCGTTTTTTCATGAAATCCAATTCTTTGAGGGGCGGGAAAGAAATGTTTACCAATAAAAATGAAGAAAACATGGTGCACTTAAAAAAAAAAATACTACTGCGCCAGAGAATATATATTTGCAATCAAGCTGAACAAACAAAAAATAGTATCTTTCATGGGAAAAAATATATATAATGCTCATCAAACTCAGAAACCTCGAACCGTTTGATAAAGCTTTCTAATAATAGTTAGTATTTGCTACAAATGATTCAATAAGAAAGATGCGGTTTTGGAACAGTGTAATAGCCGTTTAAGGTTTTAAAGGGCTCCTATTTTCAAGCAGGCGGGTAAAGGAGAAGCAAATTTAAAAATAAAAATAAAAGAAACATTAATAAATATGCGCAAAACCTTAGTATTGTTATAACATAAAATAAATTAAAGAGCTGCAAAGCTCGTACCAGTCATGCATAACTCCAATGAGTCCACGATCATAAATTACAGGCAACGTATTGATGCCAGTTATGGGAACAACATTCATAACCCAACTATTAATCTGGAAATCATGCACTGCTGCAGCAAATCTGCAAGACAGAATATTCTCCGTGAGCTCTGTAAGATATCGCAGCATTTATGACAATAAGGCCCTGTTTGTTTCAGGGTTATGTGTTTATTACCAAATGAAAAGTATTTTCACCTATTTGAAGTTTAAATATAAAAAAATGAATAAAATTGTATAAATCGCATACGCTATAATTATGTAATTTCGGATAAAATAGTAAACAAAATTTAACTTCAAATAGGTGAAATTAATTTCCACTATCTTACTTTTCAACCAGGTTCAAAATATTTAACCCCAAAGGCTTTGCAGGTCTGAAAACTAATAAATAAAAAAGCATGCATGCAAAAGGGACAAGTAAAATACCCTCCATATCCAGCTCTCATGTCCATTATATTTCGCAAATTTAAATCCCTCCAATGGAAAGCATTGACATAACCAGTCACAATATCATTCCAATATTTTGACTCTGCTTTGTAGATATCCTTCCTAGACATGTAGGCATCCATTTTTATGCTGAAGAGCCTGTCTGGGGGATAATGAAGGCGTGCAGGCCACAAAGTTACATTAGCACCATAACCATTCTCTGGTAAGCGTGTGACGCATGCCTTCAGACCGACATACCTGCGACAAAGTATGACAAAGGTTATGCTTATTACTATTTTTTGTATTGTTTAAAGTAGAAGGCCGTCAAGTTGACTTATTTTAGTAACCACCTATCCGAAACCGGTCCAGTACCTATATATTAGCGAAGTCAACTCAACTCAACCTGGCTCGCCAAGTTTGATACCGAAATGGCCAAACTACACGAATACGCGGAATCAATTCACCGAGTCCAGTTATTTTTTTTCAAATTCTTCATCCCCAATATAATGTATCAAATTGTCTCACCCTAACCGAAACTATTACCAAGTAGAATACTGAACTACCGAGATCTTAAGCTGAAAATGTAGTTCCAAAACACACCCTAAGTAATGCTCATTTCATGACAAATCAAGGATAAAAAAATTTAATTCTCAGGATCAAGACTTAAATTTGGAATATTTTCAAATAGATATTCAGATTGTGCAGTTCATTGATCGATGAATTCAGATGCGAACAAATCTTAGCTTCCAATATAACTAATATGCTTCACTGAAGACTGAGAATATTAAGTGCGCGCATGTGTAGTATGAAAAGTTTATAAGATGTTCATTAACAGCAGAAAACGCTATGTTTGATGGGTAGTCACATCATTCGGATAATCGGATTTCAATCTCTAACCGACATTTTCTATATTTCACATACACCCCCACAATTATCTGTCTTTAAAAATAATATAGAAGAAAAAATGCAAACTTTGTACTCCTAATTCGGAAACAAAAATGATAATGAACAACACTCATATATATATTTTATAGAGAAAGTGCAAAATTTACCTAAAAAAGTCTCGGGAGAATTTTAATCAAGGATCCAATGTTTTATAAGTTGTAATGTTAACCCTAATGTTTTAAAATCGAATCCATCAAATATACAATTATACCTCCGTTTGCAAACCCAACGGAGATGCTAACAAGGTCAATGAAGGCCCATTGCCACGTGTATAATGTGAGGGCAATTTCAATTTTGAACTAGAAAATTAAAAAATTAACCCTAACTACTTACTTTTTTAATTCATTAACTCTAAATTTGTAGACCCTAATAACACCACACCCTCAATTCTCCAACCACTTGTGCAACCTAAACCTCAGCTCCGTCAAACCGCCACCACTATCACTCCACCCAACTGCCTCTGCCCCCAGATCTCACCTCCAAATTGAAGGTCGGACCACTAGCCACATAGCTAACCTGCGCAAGTTGGCAGCTTAAGCCTCCAGGCCAACTTCTTCAATGGCACCATCATCTCTTCTCTCTCCAAAAGCACGCAGTTAATTGGTCTCCTAACCATCAACGTCGCTGAGAATAACGTAACCAGCGAAGTCCCCAGCAGTCTCCTTCAGAGCCTCCGGTTTGTTGATATCTCATCGCACTCATTCTCCAACGAAATAGAAAAAAGTATTTCCATCTTATCTCAGCTTAATTGATATATCTTATAATTGATTTTTCAACTCGATTCGGGCGAGTATCAGGAGCTCCAACTTAATAAATCGGATAATATATATTGTAAGAGGGTAGTTTAGATAAGATGGAGGCGTAACCCCTTTTTTGAGTACAGCGGTGATAAGTTAACTAGCAAAACTATTGATTAACTACAGGACACGCAAACACAGCTTAATGAAGATAAACTCAGTTTAAACTCACAAATCTCTCGTGTATAACCCAATCAGACAACAATGAACTAAGAAGTAACTCATTTAGAGGGAGAGAGAAGTAAGCACCCTAGATACGCCTTGGCAAGCAGCCAAATACACCAACCACCCTCAAGAATCTCTGTCAAGTATTAAAAGCTTCGTAATAAATGACAATGGTGGGTGAGTAAAATTCTTTGGTTTGTAATAACTCTCTCTGGTATATCTTTTTCTCTAGCAATAACTTATGAACTCTCCAAGAGAACATGATCTCTTCCCAGAGGTGGTTGAGGTCTTTAAATAGCCCCCACACCACTCCCGAGGCAACTCAGTCATCAATGGCTGTGAAAGACATCTCTCATACTTTATGTCACCAACATTAAATACCTGATGCACTAGCTATCTCCACGTCATAGACATTAAATGCCAAGACGTGCTTTTTGCCTAACCACTGTGTGTCAGGGGGCTGTTGTCTAGAGGTGGCTCACCAACTGTCTGACAGCCCCAAATACCACGGTGGTTTACTCAAGTGCAGATTTGACATTGTTTAGCTGGCCAGTGCCATCACCTACAGTAGATGTGACATTAAGAAGATGGTTGTTTGGTTCATAACTCAATGCCCGATGGAACTCTAAGCTGCTCCACCCGAGGTTCCACGGTAAGGGTCCTTCGGTATTTTACCAGGTGTATCTAAAATGGTCAGGACAAGCCCCAACAGTGCCTCACTTCTCAATCCTCCAAACCAAGTCCCTCTGAAGTTCCAACGGCGAGGTCGTTCGATAGAGCATGGAAGCTCTCCCAGGCCTGCCAAGCCTGGTCTCTCGCGAGTACCGTTCGACCTCACACAAACTCATCATACTCATTACATCTTTACAATCGTTATATCTCATAATCAATATAAACAAACGATACAACAAGACTAAATTAGCCAACAGGACTAAAGTATGAGTTGCCACGCCAAGCTGCCTAGTTTGAGCTGCCACGCTTGAGCTGCCTCTTTTGAGCTGCCATGCTTGAGCTGCCTTAATCTCAAACACTGCTGTTAATGGGGGGATTATCCCTAATCTCAGGATTACCTTCAAGCGCCCTCTACATTTGCCCCTTCGTGGAGAGAGTTGTTGTCTGCACGAAAACTTCTCAATCCGATGAACTTCTCTATGTGAAAAAATTCTGGCATCATTTCCTTCGTTATAGCACTGCGTTAGAACCTCCAGGAAAAAGTAAAATTTTCCCCGATGTACCTGAGCCGAAGCGGTGTGGCTTATTGGTGCTTTGGCGAAGGGACATCGCCACTTTTTCCTTACACTGAGCTTCAACCGTTCTAGCTTTACTATTTGATATTCTCCTGAAAGGCCTACTAACCTTCTCAAATACTCGTTTTTGCTCTGGGGAAGTAAAATTCTCCCGTTCCTGCCGTTGTGGAGTATTGTTGTGAGCAGTGATTCTTGCGTTGGAACTGCCCCTACCATTGGGACTTGTGAAATTCTCCCTTATAACGCTTCGCTATTGTTCGAAAAAGCATAAATTCTCCCCGATGTAGCCGAGTCACAATTTAAACAACGTTTGGACTTGTGGCGAGGGGACATCGTAGCTTTTTTGAACCGTTGGAACAACTTCTCCGTTGGGAGTTTATTGGATATGTCTGACAAAAAAAATTTGGCGCCAAAACTCAAACTTGCTTAAGAAGGTAACGCTTTCTATTCCCCAGGCGTCACTTCGTAAATGACGTGGCGCTGTCTTTTCAGCTATCAAAGCACTTCCCGAAGTGCCACGTGTTCATTTGAAATGATTATAGGCGACCTTGCACGTGCGGTGGCGGGAAAGTCAATAGATAGGTTTAAAAGGTTTCAAACGTCTCTTTTTTCAAAGCCCTTCTCTTTCCTTCGTCTTCTTCAAGCTCCCGTCTTCTTTAGAGAGAGAACTTTGCGCGAAAACCCCATTGTTGTCCGGCTCTTTACCTAGCTTCTTCCTTCTCTCATCTTTTACGCCACCACCTGTGGTTGTGCTCCTCCATCTTTGTTCCTAGCCCTTCTTACCAAGTTGTTTCGCTCATCGCCACTTACTATGGCTTCTTCAAGTGCCGCAAAGGTTGCCACCTCCGCTGCTCAGCCAAGCTCCCCTTCTGCCACCTCTGGCGCTACTGCTACCCCTAGCACCACTACCCTGAATGCTGCTCGTCAAGAGCAACTACGCTTTTACCGTCGGTCTCCCATCTTTGGTGAAGATGATGAATTCTCTGATGCCATTTCTCGGCCAAGTATAACCCTTTACTGTTGGGCGATGAAGATGAGGATTCGTCGAAGTGGGGCTACCTTCCCCCAAAGGGGACTCTGCGCTTTAGGTTGGACCGTGGTGACTTCCCCTATTCTCATATCGATTTCGAGGCACCTGGGGGTCGCCAGCCCATTTCGCTGCCTGGCACACACATATGCAGAGCTCTCATGCTGCAGCTCTTGCGAAGGTCGATCTTCATCGAGCCTACTGGTTTGGGGAGTTCACACTTTCTAAGCATAACGCTGCGTTGCAAGTACTATTTTTCAGATGGAACGTTACAACTCACACGTTCTTTGCTGCGTGGGGAGAGTTCACCATCACGTTGGAGGATGTCTGCGAGCTACTTGGGTTTGAGCCCACGGGTAGACTTGGCAAAATGACGCACGACACGATAACACGACACGAACCGACACGATAACACGACACGAACCGACACGAAGTTATAAGTTAATGGGTGGACCCTTAATGGGTTCGGGTCATATCAGTGTCAACCCGATAAGACACGATAGTTAATGGGGCGGGTTAGGGTTGACCCCCTTCATCCGTTAATACCCGATAAAACCCGTTATGACTCATTAATTTAAGTAGGTAAGATATACTTTTGGAACTTATAAATAATTTATATAGCATAATATTAATTTAATCATAATGAATTTTACTAAATGAGAGATTTAGTAATGTCAATGAATTAATGGGTCTATTTGGGTTAAAAAATGAGATAATATGTCACCTTGTATACATTTCAAAATAATTCATTATCTTAATGGGTATTAACGAGTAAACACGACACGATAACACAACGGGTCGGGTTTGGGTATGATGTTTTCACATGATAAAAAAGTCACCCGTTTAGACACGAACCCAATAAGACCCGAACACGATAAAAAACGACACGAGCACGACTTGACAAGACCCATTGACAGGCCTACCCATGGGTGAGTTTGCATACCACGATGAGGCCTTTGACGCCGAAGAGACTGTCGATCGAGCTGAGCTTGATCGGATCTGCCGTAGTTGCACTGGGTCTTCAAATAAGGCCACTTTTACTCCCCTCATCAGTTATTTTTTCGAAGCTCCAACTCCGAAGGATGTCACTGCTGCAACGGGCCAATGTAGAGGTACATCCTACATTCTTGTGTTGCTTTCACGCTTCTTTCTGACTGGGAAACCCAACGACCAGCCCAGGAGGGACCTCATAAATATTTCCATCCGTTTGGCCAGGGGTTTCAACCTTCCTCTGGCCGCCATTGCCTTGGGGTCCCTCTATACGTGGCTGGATCGAACTCATATCGAGATGGCACGGTCACTGGGTCGTTATAACTTAGCCAATTTTGCCAACACCATTATCCTGACGGGCTTCCTTTACACCCGTTTTCCTGCCATTGCCGCCAAGTCTATCTCTCTCCCCATGAGCCAAGGTATTAAGCCCCCACGCATCTTATGTTTCCATAAAAAACAGAGTCGGAAGGAGATAATGGGGGGGTTTGATCGTTTGGACTCTTTTGTAATGAGGCCATAGAGCGAGTCTACGTTTGCCCATTGTTGGGATTTTTTTCCTTCTGCAGCCTCAACGGTCAAGTTCATCCCGATTGTAGAAGATCCCTCGCAGGCCGTGGTGCTTCTGTTTACCCCTGGGTTTCTTCCCTGCTTTACTGAATGGAGATACACCTCCGAACCTTATAACCCCGATAGATGCAGCAGGCAATTCGGGTTTGATCAGGGAGCCCCTCGACCTGTGTTTCAACAAAACCATACAAGGGCCACTTTCGCTGAAGCCTGCACCTTCTATCTTGCAGCAGCAGTGCTTGGTGTGACCTCTACTATCGATGGGCGAGTCACCCTTCCCAGTGCCACTAGGAAGGGGGATGTATCTACCTCTTATGCCACCAAGTTCCATCTGGTGCAGCTAACTAGGATTCGTGAGTTTATACAGAGTCCCCCCCAATATCCCCCAGTCCTTTCTTTCTCTGAGCTGGGTTTCAAGGGTAACTCCGTTCTTGGAGTTAAGTTCCCTTTGAGTAAAACCCTTAAAGAAACTCCCCACCAGCCACCCCCTTATTGCCCGATGATCCCACTGCCACGCCCAAGCCCAAGGCCGTTGCAACCGCCAAACAGCCTGCCCCTTCAACCAAAGCTGCTACTGGCGAAGGGCCTTCCAAGCCACCAGCCAAAAAAGCTAGGAAGGGCAAAAGTGGGACATCCTTAAAATCCAAGTCCCAAACCCCTTTGGCGACACTCCCCATAGCCTCTGTTCCTCCTGCCATGCCTACAGAAAAGGCCGAGGAGTTGAGAAGGCAAGCTCGGGCGGAGGTAGAACGAATAAACGCTGAGTTTCAACGATGCGCTGTCGTCGTTCCTCCTTCAGCTGCCTTTCCCACGGTCGTAGTTGATCCAACTGAACCAACGGCAAAGAGGAGAAAAAGTTTGAGGGTTCCTCAAGGTGCTGGTGAAATGGGTACGAGGAAGAAAACTCTAGGTACCAAATCCCAGAAGAAACGGACTCCCGAGATACATCCCTCGCCCGCTCCTTTTGTTGCTGCCCCCCGAGGAAGAAATCTCCTCCTTCGCCGGTGGTTGTATCTTCTCATTCTCCTTCCGGATATGAGGTATGTGTACATGTTTTTGTTCTTATTCACATTTTTCTTAAGGCAAGTTGCGTCTGCTTATCTCTTGATACCTTTGGTGCAGGGAATTGAAGAAGGAACACCCAGTCCCCCCGTGAGCCCTTTCGTGGCGGGACGTTTCAATATCTCTCAAGCCGATACTCCTCCTCCCCGTTCCCCCATGATCGGGCTTACTTATTCCCGCCGCACGAAGGATGCTGTTGTGGAGGGTGGTTCCGTTGAATCTGGGGGCGTCTCCTCTGAACTAGAGACAACTCCCCCAGCCCCTTCTGAATTTTCATCACAGCACGAGGTCCTTCTGCCTATCGTTGCAGTTAAGGAGAGTGCCCCTGAGGTAATATAAACAATTACTTGTCATGGCTCAAGTTTTTTTTCTTGTCCCATCCCTTTTCTCTTTTCTTTCATGCTGAACTGTAATATGATGAGATGCCTTAAGTGGAAATGGCGTCTTTGGTAGCTGGCATTCTTCTCCCCACTATGCTGACGAGACCCATAACTGTGGTTCCCCTTTTTGGTGCCATGACGGGGGTAAGTAACACTTCGATGCATTTCTCCCTTTTTCCCGTAGTTGCTCCCCGTGTCTAAATCGCAGCTTCATGTTTGCAGCTTTCGCCAAGTCTTACCCCGCCCTTTTCTCTTAGCGGTCTTCCTCTTTTCAAGGCCAGGGTGGATGCTTCTGCCCAGCGTGATGGTTCTTCGGTGTCTACCCGTGCTAAGGTATCGGTTGGAGGGCCATCGTCTTCTTTGAGCGAAAATCCTACATTGGCCTTGGTACCTTTTGTTGGCAAGGGAGCTTTGCCAACCGTTGAGACTTTTTCAGATAAGGGCACCGTTGAGGCTTCCGAGGAAGTAATCCCGCCCCCAACAGTTCCTGCCACTATGGCCTCCACGGTGACTCCAATTCTCACTCCTGCAACTGCTGAGGTACTTCGTTAATTTCTCTGCATTTCTCAACCTTTCAAACTTCACCTATGACGGTGACTTATCACTGAAAACACTTGTTAAGATTTTTCATAAACTCCACCTATATCGGTGACTTAACAACGAAAACGCCAATTAAGATTTTTCCATAAACTCATTATTTCTTCCAACTGTTCTCAGGTTGCTCAGGAGGATTCTCCACCAGTTCTTTCGCCCATCGCTTCACCCCGTCGGGAACCCGTTATTTCAGAAGACTCCAGTCACAACGATCAAGGTTCCACGACTAGTGTTGTTGCCGAGAGCAAATCTGGCTGTGAGCTTCCTCTGCCTGACTTAGCTCCTCATGCTTTCTGCCGAGAGCCAATCATCGCTTGGTAGTTGAGCAGCTTTCAAGCCACCATCCTGAAACGTTCACTGTGGATTGCCTGCGTTCCAACATCACCGTAATGAGTTACAGGCTTCAGGGCATGGCTACCGTTGTGGCTGAAATCGCCAACACTCCGACCTAAAACGTTACCAAAGCCCTCATCAACCAGTTCTTGAGCTACCTGAGGGAGTTGGGTCGTGATGGCTTTCGTTTTGACAGGCTTATCACGCACTTAAAAACTTTGAAGAACCAGCGACTGGATTGCTAGAGGGAACTGCTCCGAAAACATCAGGAGGACCAATGGGCTGAGGAAGCTAAGTTGGCTGAGTTAGCACCTCTCCTTGCAGCTGTTGACAAAGAGGTGGGGGATATCGAAGAAGCTCTGCGTCTGGCCAAGCTGAAGCGAGAGAGACTCCTCATTGAGCGTACACAAGCGCAAACGAGACTGGAGGTTTCTATAAATGCCCAACAGTCTTGCCTGACAGCTTCTTCGGGACTTCCTGAAGATTTTTTCTCTACTCCAGATCTTTGGTTCCTCTTTTAGGTCAATGATTTGTTGTAAATATTTTCCTTTTCTTCTTTTTATGTAATTCTTAGGCCATAGCTCCCAATTTTGTAATGCCCCAAAGTTTATGAATGAAGAAAAATGTATGTTTTCCCATGTTATTTCTTTGCGTTACGACTGTTTGCATACATTATGAAGTTCTATAATTCTTTCATCTCCACTTGAGTTATAATAAAAAGAACTTGCATAGTCATCATAAAAAGAACTTGTGTATTCATAACAACAGCTAGATACATCAGTGGTCCAAACCTAATTGCTTACACATGATAGACTTTCAACCATTTATTGTTAATCTTGAATGGTTTATCTTCTTCCATCCTAGAAATTAAGCAATAACCTGAGTCATGAGCTTCTTTTACAATGCAAGGTCCCTTCCAATTTGCTGCAAACTTTGGTAGGGGCAATCCTCTTATGTGCTTCATTGCTGCTTTCAACACGAGGTCTCCCTCCACGAACTTCCTCGGTCTCACCAAGTTATCATATGCCCTGGAAAGTTGTTTCGTATACATTTGAAAGTGTTGCATCGCATTATCTTTGTGTTCATCCAACGCTTCTAACTGCACATGTCTATTCTGAGGGAGCACGCTACTTCGCAAGGCATATCGAGCAGAGGGAACTTCCAACTCTACTGGGAGAATCGCCTCGACCCCATAGACAAGGGAGAACGGAGTATATCCTGTGGGCTTTCTCTTAGTTGTTCGATAGGCCCATAATACAGCCGGTATCTTATCATCCCATGATCCTGGGAAATCCTCCATCGTTTTAGCCAAGATATTAACCAAAGTTTTGTTAGTTGCTTCGGCTTGATCGTTTCCCTTCGGGTATGCCACCGTTGAAATATGATGAACAATGAAGTACTTGTCTGTGAGCATCATTACCTCTAAATTGACGAAAGGGGTTCCATTATCTGGAAGGATAACCTTTGGGATCCCAAAACGGCAAATGATGTATTCTCTGATGAAGTTGCTCACCACCCCCGTTGTTGCCCTTCTCAGTGGTATCGCTTCAGCCCACTTTGTGAAGCACTCCGTTGCTACTAGTATCCATATCTTCCCCCTCGAAGAAGGGTGTATTGCCCCTACCAGGTCGAACGCCCAAGTGTGAAAAGGATAAGGCGTTGCCGGGGAGTGTAGGTCCACCGATGGGGCATGGATCATATTTCCATGATGTTGACAAGCCTTGCACTTTCGAACGAACTCAGCAGAATCTTTCTCCATTGTTGGCCAATAGTACCCCAACGTCATCAACTGGTCATACAACTTGGCCCCTCCTATGTGAGCTGGATCGTGCGCCTGTTTAAGGACCTCGGTCGCTTCTTCTTTTGTGATGCAACGCAGTGGCCTGTTGAAGTAGCCCCTTCGGTAAAGCTGCCCCTACTGAACGCAGAACCTTGGGACCCTTAGCTTGAGTCCCATCGCGTCAATCTTCTGTGTTGGGGCAACTCCATCTCTAATAAAGTCAATATACAGTCTCCAATCAGGTTGAGCTTCCATGAAATGACATTCAGTTGCTTCGAACAATAACTGGCATTTGTCGCACTTCCGTTGTAGCTCTGCCGCGTCCTGTTTCATTCTAGGCCAAAAATATCCCTATCTTTGAATTCTTCGGTAGAGAGGTATCTCTGTTGTCTCGCAGTGCTCTTCATGTGTTCTCTTCAATCTCCGCTCTGCTTCTTCTGGGCCGATGCACCTTGGCAACCATCCTCCTGCGTTCCTGAAGTATAGGTTTCCTTGGTTTGTGAAGCATTGGGCTAATTCCCTCAGCCCCATCGCTCCTTCCCCAGATTTCAATTGCCTTCTAATCTCTCTCCTCCAGTCCGCGTCTTCCTCCATCGGTAGAATTGACTGTACTACCGAAGGAGTTGTTCTTCATTGAATCACGATGGTAGTTGTATTGTTCCTCATGACCATTTTCTGGACAACGGTGGCATAGGCGTCTGGATGACGGTTCATCGTTCTGGGATGTCTCTTGATCTTGGTTCGATGGAACTGGCAGACGAGCCTCTGAATGATGGTTCTATATGGTGCCAGACTCATGTGTTTCAACTCGTACTCTCCATTCACTTGTCGAATCACCAAATGCGAATCACCTTTGATGCAAAGTGAACGAATCCCCTTCGAAGAGCCTCTAGCAACCCCAGCACCAATGCTTCATATTCCGCCTCGTTGTTGGAACAAAGGAAATCTAATTTGTAGGAAAGGCAAATCTCCTCCATTCCTTTTGAAAGAATAACCCATGCTCCTCCTTTCTTTTGCGCCGAAGATCCATCGAGTTGCATTGTTCATTCCTCATCCATTGCGTCTAGGTGATTGGCTTGCAAATCGTCTCCCGGAATACTTTCTTTACGTGGCTCAAACGTTCCCGAGGGGAAGATTGCCAATAGATCGGCATACGCCTGGCTTTTGATTACGCGAGAAACCACACACTTCAAGTCAGATTCGGAGAGGATTAGGAACCACCTAGCTGCCCTACCAATCAATATAGTTCTTGCCAGCAAATACTTAATAGGATCACATCTAGTTACAATATGAATTGTAAAAGACAGCATATAATGTCACTAAGGCTAAACAATGCCTTTCCAAGCTACTATACCTGACCTCTGGCCCATGTATGATTCTACTAAGGTAGTAGACCATCCGTTCTTCCCCATCAATCTCTTGTGCCAACAAAGCTCCCACGGACCTCGTGGTGGATGTGAGGTACAACTGCAGCGGTATCCCTGCTTTCCGGGGAATCATGATCTGTGGTGAAACGAGCAGCTTCTTCAGCCCAGCGAGAGACTCCTGGTGGATCTCCTCCCACTTGAATTTCGTGTTCTTTCGCAACAGCTGCATCAATGGGTGTGTTATTTCGGCTAATCCAGGCACAAATCTCCTAAGGTAGGAGACTTTACCGAGAAAACTCTTCAGCTCCTTCGCCGTTCTTGAACTTGACATCTCCAAGATCGCTCGCTGCTTGTCCTGGTCCATCTGCAGCCCTTGTCGATCAACCACGAAACCTAGAAATTTTCCACTCGTTACTCCGAAGACGCATTTTAGTGGATTCATCTTCAATTTATACTTCTTCCATCGGGAAAACACCTTCCTTAAATCGCTCAGATGGGACTCCTCTCTCCTCGACGTGATGACCAAATCATCCACGCAGAATTCCACAAATTTGTGAAAGAAATCATGAAAAATGGCCATAATTGTTCTTTGGTAAGTAGCCCCAGCGTTCTTGAGTCCAAACGGCATTACTCTGTACATGAAATTGCCCAACGGGGTTCTAAACTGCGTTTTCTCTGCATCCGTGGGGTCCATCTTGATCTGATTGTACCCTACATACCCATCCATGAAGCTATACATCTCATTACCAGCCGTTGCATCTATCAAGTTGTCGATGGAAGGTAGAGGGAACTCGTCTTTGGGGGAAGCTCTATTCAAATCTCTAAAGTCCACACAGATCCTTATCTGGTTTTTGTCTTTCTTTCCCACCGGCACAATGCTAGACAGCCAAAGCGGGTGCTGTATCGGTTTAATGAACCCTGCCGCTAATAACCGTTGGACTTCTTCCTTAATCTTCAAGTCTAGCTCAGGCTTGTACGTTCTCGTTGCTTGTTTCACCGGGATGGCTGAAGGCATCACGTTCAACTTGTGGCAGCTGACTCCCTCATCCAGCCCTTCCATCTCTGTGTATTTCCACGCGAAAACGTCTATGAACTCCCGAATCAACTCCACCAAGGCCTCTCGTTTCTCCTTACTGAGATCTTTCGAGATGAAAATAGGCCTTGTATCCTCCCCTTCTCTTGCCAGGTTTAACTGCTCCAACTCTTGCACCTGGGGCTTCGGTTGATCTGCCATGTAATCTGGTTCTTTGATGACATCTTCCACCAACTCTTGTATGTTGGAGTTGTCTATCACCATACATTGTCCCCGTTGATCTACCAAAAAACACTCATTTATCGGGTCAGCCTTATTGTTAGCTTCTTCGGTCGCCCGTTCACACCATTATAATCGATATAGCACCTTTCCCTCTTCGGTAACGACCTTCTTACACTGCCTACTGGTAACGATGGCTGCGTTCCTCTTTTTCTCTCTAGGAGCCTCGGCCACTCTTTTTCCTGAGAACCGGCTTAGCACGCTTTGTCGTTGGATCTCATGTTCCATCGGATCCACTCTGGGCCTCATCCTGTCTTTGAGCTGCTTCAAGATGTTTTGGGACCGAGGGACCACCGGGTGAGCTTCTTCGGTCATCACTCTTGCGCTGCTTGCAACCTCTTTATTCTGCTCGTACAAGGGCCCCATCCTTTCTCTGTTCGAGGGGTCCCATGCTCCCTCCATCCTTCTCGTTAGGACCCGAACATCCTCCAACTCTGTGTAAAACGCCGCATCTACCAAGTGAGCTTCCTCGACAGCGAAGGGCCTCTTCGTAGCCTTAATGGTCACCTCTGTTCCCTTGATATTCGCCTTAGCGCATTGGTGGTACGTCGAAGGAACTAGCCCTTGGTTGTGCATCCACACTCTTCCTATTAGCAGATGGTAGGAAGTTACACTCTCTATATCGTGGAACTTGATATGGGAACTTGAAACCTCCCCCCCACAGGTTGTATCGGTTGTCTAAACATCATGGGTACCACCACAGGGTTTGGTCGCACCACCAACGAGATATTTCTTACTGCTTTCAGGAACGCCGAAAAAGTCCCCTCGCACGTCTCATTAATGAGATGGCAGATGTACTCAGGAAGCAGCCCCTCCGCGCAGACCTGTAATAATTTGGATTCTTTGGCCTCCTCCTTTACGTCGAGGGACCTTTCCCTGAATCTTCGAACGTACGCCACCACTTCTTCGCCGGGTCGTTGCTTCTCCCTCCCCAGTTAGATCAAAGTAAACTCATCTTCCGCCAGAAAGAACTTCTGGACGAACAAAACGTGCATTTCCTCCCATGTGGAAACGCTCTTGGGAGCTAAATGAGAATACCAAATGTATGCTTTATCGGTCAGGGATTTAGAAAACTCCCTCAACCTGAGCTTCTTATTATTGCAATGCTCCCCCAAGTGTTCAACGAAGCGCTTAATATGTTCCTTCGGGTTTCCATCCTTTCCTGTGTATTTTTCGAAACTAGAAGGAATATAATCTTTTGGTTAGGGCTCATCGTTGTATTCCTGGGGGTAAGGTGTCCGAAAGTCGTAGACCGAAGCTACCTCGCCAGCTAGGAGAGTGCGCGGTCCGGTCCGGTTTTTGGTCATTTTATGTGACAGACCGAATTATTCGGTCCTATATTTGAGAAGACGGAATTCGGATCGATTTAATCGGTTTAGCCTATTTATTCGGTCTAGGCTATTTTCGGTCCGGTTCGGTTAATAATCGGTCCACGTTTACAATTATTTACTTTTTTTTCAATAAAGATTTGTAAATTTTTTGTTGTTTTTAATATTTAGAGGCTGTTTTGAATCCACAAACATAAATGGCCACAAACAGAAATGTTAAACAGAAATGTTTAACAATTATCTATTAATCCATAAACCAAAATGTTTAACAGTTTTCTATCACTCCACAAAGAAAAAAAATCCACAAACAGAAATCCATAAGTGATCAATATCTGAACATATCTCAGCTGAGATCAGACATATTAGAGAATAGAGGATCTATTTACTGTAGGTATATGTATGGGTATGCAAAATGGTATATGGTAATAAATACCTTTCCAGCATCTTGCCATGTGACACCAGTGCGAGAGACTCAACAGACAAAGCCACGAGTGTGGCCAACATAGCCCAGCGACCATGGATCAGCTCACACTCACGGAACCTCTGAAGCCCAAACACTTATGTTTATGGCTGAAATGGAGTCGACTTCACATTTGAGTTCTCAAACCTCGTCCCAATAATATCACCAGCCAAGTTCTTAGCTAAGTTTTGGTCCAACGAGTCCATTTGTTTATACCCCTCTACGATGATTCAATTTTTAGTTATGGTGTTATGGTGTTGAGAGAGAGGAAAGTTAGAGAGTTGACAGAGAGAGGAAAGTGAGAGTTGTGTTGGGCGGCCAAGTAAGTTAAAGTGATACAGTTTAGGGATTTCTTTATTTACTAATAATATGTATTTATATAAAATTAATATATATTATATAATATTTAAAAAAACGGTCTGGTCCGGTCCGGTCCGGTCTTAAGACCGAATTTAAAAGGTCCATTTTGGACCGAACCGAATATATTTGAGTCTCTTAATTTAGGACCGATTTATAAAAAAGCCTATAAATGTGGGTTCGGTCTGGTTCGATCCAATCGGGTCAATCAGGTCGGTCTTTTTTTTGTCCACCCCTATCGCCAGCAGACTGCGAGGAGGCTTGCATGAATTTTAGCATCTCGTTTTGCATCTCCTTTCTCATCTCCTCCATGGGTGATGCCACCGGAGCAACAACCAACAGGACCATAGGCTGAGTGCCCGTTGCAAATGGAGAAATCGTCACGGTTGGAGCCGTTGATACTCCTGGGTTCCTGCTGCGGGGTTCACACCAGAGGGTATACTCGCTGGGACTGTTCCCGTTACGTCTGGGGCTGCCCCTGGTGTTACGAAAGAGTTGGCTTCGAATCCCTCCAACACCGTTGAAGCTACCGGAGTTTGCAAAAACTCGTAAAACTTATTCATGAGGAGGGCCACTTGAGCTGGTCCCAACGCAGCACTCGTGGAAGCTTGTGTCACCCCCGGAATGCCTGTCGTCGCCTGAACTGGAGGTACCTCTAGCCTCCAGTTCTCTCGTCGCCTGTTCTTCATTGCGTTGAATATCATCAAAGTTGAGCCTTCGATTAACATTATCCTGCGTCATACTCCTTGCTTTAGAAGAATGCCTCCCAGCAGAGTCGCCAAATGTAAGAGGGTAGTTTAGATAAGATGGAGGCGTAACCCCTTTTTTTAGTACAGCGGTGATAAATTACCTAGCAAAACTATTGATTAACTACAGGACGCGCAAACATAGCTTAATGAAGATAAACTCAGTTTAAACTCACAAATCTCTCGTGCATAATCCAATCAGACAACAATGAACTTAGAAGTAACTCATTTAGATGGAAGAGAAGTAAGCACCCTAGATATGCCTTGGCAGGCAGTCAAATACACCAACCACCCTCAAGAATCCCTGTCAAGTATTAAAAGCTTCGTAATAAATGACAATGGTGGGTGAGTAAAATTCTCTGGTTTGTAATAACTCTCTCTCTGGTATATCTTTTTCTCTAGCAATAACTTCTGAACTCTCCAAGAGAACACGCTCTCTCCCCAGAGGTGGTTGAGGTCTTTAAATAGCCCCCACACCACTTCCGAGGCAACTCAGTCATCAATGCCTGTGAAAGACATCCCTCATACTTTATGTCACCAACATTAAATACCTGATGCACTAGCTATCTCCACGTAATAGACATTAAATGCCAAGACGTGCTTTTTGCCTAACCACTGTGTGTCAGGGGGCTGTTATCACAGAGGTGGCCCACCAACTGTCTAACAGCCCCAAATACCACGGTGGTTTACTCAAGTGCAGATTTGACATTGTTTAGCTGGCTAATGACATCACCTACAGTAGATGTGACATTAAATAGAGGGTTGTTTGGTTCATAACTCAACGCCCGATGGAACTCCAAGCTGCTCCCCCCGAGGTTCCACGGTAAGGGTCCTTCGGTATTTTACCAGGTGTATCTAAGATGGTCAGGACAAGCCCCAACGGTGCCTCACTTCTCAATCCTCCAAACCAAGTCCCTCTGAAGTTCCCACGGCGAGGTCGTTCGATAGAGCATGGAAGCTCTCACAGGCCCTGCCAAGCCTGGTCTCTCGTGAGTACCGTTCGACCTCACACAAACTCATCATACTCATTACATCTTTACAATCGTTATATCTCATAATCAATATAAACAAAAGAGACAACAAGACTAAATTAACCAACAGGACTAAAGTATGAGCTGCCACGCCAAGCTGCCTCGCTTGAGCTGCCACGCTAAGCTGCCACGCTTGAGCTGCCTCGTTTGAGCTGCCACGCTTGAGCTGCCTTAATCCCAAACATTGTTGTTAATGGGGGGATTATCCTTAATCTCAGGAATACCTTCAAGCCCCTCTACATATATATATATATCCTAATAATATTATTAATATTAATATATTTTTCATCTCCAATTCACATCAACTTTACTCGCATCTCTGATCTTTGGCTTGTGCTTGCGGGATTTTGTTTATCAGAGTTGGTTGAACCATCAGGTTTCAAACATATATCCCATTCTATGCATCAATTGTTGAATGTCGAATTCCGCTAGTGATTCAATCATACGCCATTCCTCAATCGTCATTATAGAAATGACACCACCTGGTTTTTTACGACTTAGTCCATCAACGACCACATTTTCTTTGTTGGGTGATATTGGAGGGTGAAGTCATTGTCTTTTGGGTGCTCCATTCACCTTCTTTACCTCGTATTCGAACTCTTTTTACAAAAACAAATACTTCAAACTATTATGATCCAAGAAAATCAAATTATGGCCGCAAGCTCTAAGTCATGAGTCATATAGTTCCACTCATGTGTCTTCAACTGTGTAATAAACCATAAGCGATCACCCTACCATTTTGCATCAATACACAACCTAATACTTGTATGGATGCATCACTATAAACAACAAACCCAAATGTATCCAAGGATGTCAAAAAATATATCATTTTGACTATAGGTGTGTTTAAAAGGTGTTCTACAGTGTCTTTCAATATTCGACACAGACATGTGCCCCCGGAAAAGTGTCGATGCTTCATAGGTTACTATGTTAACAGAATTTTTCCTATCAAAAAAACATTAACCAGAAATTTAATGATTGTTGACAATCACTTCCACCACTACACATCTAATAATTGACACAAAATTTCCAATGGTTAATACTGTAAAAACAAAAGTCCAAAATTATTTTTCTAAAAAAAAAGTTTACAGTCGACCATCACTCCCTCTCTCTATACGATCTCACCCTCCCCCTCTCTCTCCCTCACACAAAACCTCACCTTCCCCCACCAACCACCACCGTTCCCTCCCCCGACACTCCTCCATCAAACTCCCTTCCACCTCTCTCTCTCTCTGTGTACACACACAATCTGTGCGTATGTGTTCGAAGTACCCGAAACTGAATCTGATGGTGTTTGAAGCTTAAATAAGTCGATCAAATTTATGAAGGTGAAGGTAAGGTCGCAGGAGGTGGAGAGAGGAAAACTACGGTTATGTAAATTGAGTTTTGCCGTTCTTTTTCCTCTGTGCAGAACTGTAAATTGATTTACATGTATGTTGTGTGATTTCTGACGGGGAGGTCACAAGTGGTGGTGAAGGTAATAGCTGGAAAAGTGACAGTGGTGGAGGTGCAGATGATAGTGGAGATAGTGAGGGGGTGGCGGGTGGAAGGTAGTGTGGAAGTGGTGGGAGGAGGTGGCAAGTGGTGTAGTGTGGTAGTGGTGGAGAGAGAGATTAATGAAATTTTTTCCTATCATTGCAATTAAATTTTCTAGATAGAAATTTCTTTCTTTAGCAATGCCAAATAGGTCAAAGTAGTTGTCTATGAGAATTCTACTAAAGTACTTTTAACGGGGAGTTGCGACAAAAGGTTAAAATTTAAAAATTTCAGGGTTAAGGTACAACTTTTAAAACATTGGGTACAAATTGAAATTAAACCCAAATTGCATGGTTAATTTGGAATTTTCCCCTAAAATATAACAAATAAATGACGGATAATGAATTTTCGTTACATCTTGTCAAACCATGTGAATCATCCCGTGCATGGCAAGCTGAGTGGCTGATACTGAAGAGATTAATATTTTTCTTTTATATTTCCCACATTTTCTCCACCCCTTTTTCACTCTACATAAGAATTTCATTAAGCATAATAATAAGGAAAAGAAATCAAAATTTGTCAAATAAATTTTTAACTTCAAAAAATTCAACAGCAGGTGTCATGATTGTGACTAATTTCATAAAAAAAAAAACAGAAAAGTACAGAGAAAAAGAGAACAAGGCACAGATGAGGAAATTTGACAATCCATGTGCTTGGTATGGATTAAACTTGTTAAATTTAAGTACCCAGACCATAACCAATTGCCAATGGGTGGTGGAGAGGCCCTAGGGTTTTATACACCACGATTTAAGTCTTAAATAACTCGATGTGAGACTTGCATTGTCAATAACTGCAGGCTAAAAACTAAAATGGTGGTTCAGGCAAAAAAATCAAAATATCATAAAACACGTTCAACGTTATAAATTTGAAGGGGTAGAGCAGGAAATACCAAATATCGTCTGGATCATCATCAGCATCACATATCGGAGGTTGTGCTGCAGGATCTCGACCAAAATAGCAGCTATTGTTGAGAGGCTTCCGCCAAATAGCGATGTACCCTTCCTTCTTTACAAGTTCCCAACATATGCGAGCCGTAAGATCCTCCATTTCTGTTAATATTTAAGGTATTTGTGAAGAAGTAAACATAATGACCTCATGTTGGAAACAAAAAACAGGATTATGACAATAGTAAGATTGGTACATAAAACAAGATTATTTGTAGCTTAACACCAGAACAACTCCCAGAAAACCTCCTCTTTCCGCTGCAGTTGACAAGATTAGACCTGCTGCAAGTATCACCATCCCTCTCTCTCACATATTATACCAGAAACCAAAAGTAAATATCGCCTAAAACCACACGTAACAGTTGAGAGACCCTCATTATCAACACACTCCACATATCAAATCCCCTCAATCCACAATGTCAAGTCGGTGTTTCCGCATGTAATATCCAACAACCAGAAATCGCATGTAACCTCCTCACCACAAGTATATCAACTAACCTAATTAAAACACCCAATGAAATCTGTCTTACATCACTCACCCCCAACCACCACCACCACCCACCCCACCCCCCGTTTCCCACACGACTAACACCAACAATCCTCTGGTGTGATTCAGATGTAATCTCGAGGACGGTTCGGTGATGAGATGAGAAAAGCCTGAAACAACATGCAATGACAGTGAGTGTAATTGCTGGCAATGGAAAATATTGTTGCCGCAGCAATGATGAAGAAAATTTGGGTTCGCAGCAACATTTGTCACTCTATTTCAAGATTACACCCACTCTCAAGGTTCTAAAAAGCGCGAGGCACGAGGCGGATTGGGATGGGCGCCTAGGCATTTTTTTTTAATCTTTTTTTTATACAAACCAATTATACTTTGCAATTTAAGTTACTAACAATTAATCTTGATTTACTTCTAAAATTACTAACATTTCTTTAAATTCTCATACATAAATAAAAGACAATTCCAATCAAGTTCATTATGATATATGAAATATTAATAAACTAATTAATCACAACGATTCATAAGGTATCATATTATATCCATATTGATTTATACATGAACATTCGTAACGATACTTGAAGCCTTATACTTTTAACATCACTAACATTTCTCTGAGCTCCCATACATGAATAAAAGATTGAACTCCCATACATGAATAAAAGATTGCCAACACTAAGACAAATTATAGAAATATCACACAAATATTTTGGGCAATTGATGTATGATTCCTAAAACAAATAATAGAAATATCACACACAACATAATGTTG
This sequence comes from Sambucus nigra, assembly GCA_949130495.1. NCBI lineage: Eukaryota > Viridiplantae > Streptophyta > Magnoliopsida > Dipsacales > Adoxaceae > Sambucus > Sambucus nigra. The sequence continues at coordinate 312,656,481 of OX422211.1, forward strand.
TTGCAGATATAAACTAGGTAACATTTAAAAATATTACGCAAAAAAATTATACTGATATACACAGAAACATTCATGAATATGATATATATATATATATATATATATATATATATATATATATATATATATGAATTTAATATATATTTTTATGTTTATTGTTTTGCTCTTGTGGTACAATATACTTTCGATGCGCGATGCAAAACTGGGGCAAATTTTGTAAATACAACGATTTTTTTAACTTGATCCACTTTCGAGGCGCCTAACCCCTAGGCGAGGCGTGCCTTTTAGAACACTATTCACTCTCTCTTCGATCCTTCTTATCTGTAGCAACTACCCTCCATGGCATACCCTTGCAGCCTCAATTCCTGCCACATTTCCCCCTCTTCAAAAGCTCTACAGATATCACCCTCAACCATTACCTATGAAGCACGGACACTCTCCCAGAAGATACGAGTCAACTTTGACTCGAGTTGGGCACGCGACAGGCTCCGACACGTTGCCGACACGCAAGGACACGCGAGCCCTTTTTGGGGGGGTTGGACACGCTGGGACACGTAAAAGAATATGCTTTGGACACGTGAAATTAATTTTTTTTTTCAATTTTAAATTTTTTTAATTGTGTTTTCCCAATGTGATGGCGATTCTACTTTATTTATGATTTTTAATATTAAAGTGTGTTTGAATTTTGTTTTTTATGGTCCATTTTCTTAATTTCATGTTAAGAATGCTCTAATAATGTATTTTATGAAAAAAATATGTTCTATTTCATATATATATATAGGTATCCTAACGTGTCGTATCCTAGTTTTTGAAAAAATCATGTGTCGTATGTCGTGTCGAAGCACGTATTACGTGTCGAGTCCGTGCTTCATAGACGACATCCCTGCCACCACTCCACCAAACTCCCCATTGCTTCTACACTCTCCCAACTCCTTAGCAAGCACCTCCCCTTTGAACACGTTTCTCCTTGTGTAACACCACGTTATGAAAGAGAGCAAAAGAAATGTGACAAAAACCCCTTATAACCCCATACGAATCCGTTTTTACTCCAGCCAAACCCCTATAACCCAATCTAATCCCATCCACCAAAAGCATATCCAGATTCGAACCAGCCACTATCACTCTTTCCCAACTACTATCGACGCGCAGCTCTCCAACTCCTCCAGAGAGAGAGAGAGAGAGATCCAACACCATTATAATTAGATTCCCCCACCCCCCACCCCTCCCACACAAAGAAACAAATCATGACTCCATATATACACATGCATATAGAGGAGGAGGAGGAGGAGTGCTTTACAACAGAAAATCAAAATGTTTTAATATGCTCAACTGTGCAAACTGTCTTCAAAGTTTAAACAATGATTCCATCAATGCGGGGTAGGCTTGAATACTAATCATGACCAATGTATTTGCGAAAAATTGACACAATAAAGTACCTTTCCATTGCTCTTGTAGGTTATCTTCATGTTTATAAACTGGTTGTGCTGCCCAAACAAAGTATCCTCCTGCCCTTAGCATCCTGTTCACCTCCAGAAGCAAAACTCCATCTTCACCAAATATGAAGAAAGAGAAGACACTATCAGTACCAAGAGCTACGAAAATCAAGCAAATGCTTTGGAAAAAAGGTACGCAAACGAAAGAACAAAAACAAAGTTAAAGCTCTTCTGATACACTTTGCAGAAAAATAAATGAGAAAAACAAGAACACAGTTAAATGATCAAACCCACAAACACAGTAGCAACAGCATCTCTGCATATGCAGGGTAAGGCTGCATACATCTAACCCCCTAGTACCCGCAGTGGCGGGAGCCTCGTGCACTAGGTTTGCCCTTTTTTTATATTCAGCGTGAAAACATAAAACAGGGAGTTTCAACTGGGCGGCGAAGAAATGCCATGAGTTTCTTCAACCATATTCTTACAAAAACTAAAGAAAATAAAAATCAATAAACGAGACTGCTCATAATAGAGATATAACACAGAACAGGAGAGTGTACCATCACGAGTCCAATTAATTCTACATCTTGAACAATGTATCAAATCAAATGCTTGGCTTGGATATACTAAACGACGTGTTGCAAATACTGCTACCATGGCAGGCACACCACGCTCTAGAGCAAATTGAATCTGGTTCTCATGAACATCTTTTGGTGCAATTGACAGAGTGCTGACATTACGATCCAGCAAGAAGGCACCAAAACTTGCTATGCCGCAACCCACATCTAGGGCAACTCGGATGTGTTGACCAAATGCGATGTCAGGAACCATCTGCATACACTCAAGTCAAAATATGAATTAGAGTCGTGCAAATACAAAAGGTGGTTGAGGGCACCACAAATATTAAGCAGGGCACCCAAAGTACATTGCTTTAAGCATGATGTACAAACATTTTCATGCATGTTGTGGCCGCCCTGTTTAATTTTTCAGATGCCCTTAGCGACCATGATACAAAATGAAAACTACTATAACCTTATAGACATCCAACCTTGGAGATCTGATCCAAGTATTGATTTGCTCCATGTATAAATTGTGTTCCGCCTCCGGGAAATATAAATTTATCCTTTTTTCTTGATATCCAATTCTGCCCTCCCTTGTCTTCAACCAAACGTGTATGAGGTACATTATCAAACCACACCTGTATTTACATCTCAAAGCCAATTGAAAAGGTTCTTACTTCACATCGATAAACATTTACATACTGTAAAAGACTTGCAATATTATTTTATCTTATAAAAAACACACATTGGAAAATACATAGACATAATGCATAAACCTTTGAAAATTACAAATGTTCATAGATATATTTAGGAAAAGGAGAAAACATAAAAAACCGGTTACAGGTTAGGAAATCAACAGATCTCAAAAGCCATATCCAGGGAAAATATTAATATAACCCATCTTCAACCAATCACAGAGTTATTAGGATAAAAATGATTTAAAAGAATTTTTAAGAAACTTGTCATCACAAGGACAAGTTCACTAGCAATTGTAAAACAACCTATCGCATTTCTTCATTCCTAGAATTAAGAAGCTATATAATACCCCCCACCCCAACCCTACATAAGGAGGACCCAGTCTCTTTGGGACATCATATATATTCCACAGCTTTATCGCATGATATCTGAAATATGAAACAGACAGAGAAATAATTCTAGAAGGCTATTACTAGTAAGCAACACATATTTTATGCTTCCTGAAATCTTTAGCAGTTTTAGTTGGACCTCACAAAGGGTCGTAGTCATGTTCATGTTGGTTTATATCGATGTCTTGTCCCACTCCCAACTCACAACCTTAACGAATCATGTCGTGTTCACCCGTTATTTTCCATTAAGATAATGAATCATATAGTTATAAACAAACGCAATTAGACTCGTTAATTCATTAGGTTAGCAAATCTCATTTATTAAAATTCACTATAATTATATTAAAATTAAGCTAAATAGACTCTTTACAAGGCCCAAATTTCTCATTTACTTAAATTAACACATCTTACCAGGCATTAACGGTTTTTAAAGTGAAAAATGTCTTGACGGTTTTTAATGGTGGGTCAACACTAAACTCTACTTGTTAACTATGATATCTTATCGGTTAGGCACTATCCATAAATCATTAAGGACCCACCCATTAAGCAATAACTCCGCATCATGTTATCGTTTCGTGTATCATTTCGCCATGTCTAGTTTCGGAAAAGGGAAGAAGCCATGGAAGGGATGAGGGGAGTACGATCCAAACACTTTTCCACAAAGGTGCCTGATTGAATGTCAAGTACCGTAGTTCCAATTATGTAACACTTGATATGATGTAAAAAATACCAATGCCCTCAATAAAAGTGGGATTAACGTAAGATGATTCCTGATGCGTATGATGAGTAGGCACAGTGATGGGAACCCATCTGCATAGGTCAGATGGATTCTTCTTACACCCCCACCTCCTTGCCGCGACACAGAGAAATGATCACTCTTGCGTAGGATGAGTAGGCACAGTGATGCGTATGGAAATGGATCAATATTAAGGATTTTAGTTTTGGTATGTGCACTACAAATAGTAATTTTAGTTCTGGTCCCACTTGTAAATTTGTCGGTGCTAACATCACATAGACATATAAGTAAATCATAGTGCAGGTCAACTAGCAATCTTATAACTAAGTGTATGAATCAAAATTCAATATCAAACATAATTGATTTAATATTATACCTCATCTCGGCTTTTAGGCCAAGGTATCTTAACCTTGTAATTCAGAGGCCTCGGAACCAAACAATTTAAGGCTCTCTCATTTCCAGGGCAGTGTCTCTCATACTTCTCCCCTCTCTCCGTAGAATGCAATTTAGAAATGGCTTCCACATTGTCCAAGCACGGTATATATTCTCTCATACTCTCATCACACACTCTGTGCTTGTCAACCTTAACCCTTGGCTTTATTTTAACATCGGTATCTGTAGAATTCAAATTGACCACACTCTCAATTACACTCGGATCGAACTCGCCGATCACAAAATCCTCCGTCATCGAACCGGACTCGTCTATAATTCCCGTTCTTTCCAACATCGCCTCCGGTGGCGGCGGCGGAGGTGATGGGGGTGGATTTGAGGATTTGGCGGTGGAGATTGTTGCTGTTGTTGTTGTTGTGGTGGTGGGGGGGGGGAAGAAAGGGAGGTGTTGAGGTTCGTCATCGGAGAAGTGTTTGAGGGCGAAAAAAAGAGAGAGGGTTAGGAGAGAGACAGTGGTGATTTTGATGAATGTTGGGGCTTTTGTGAGGTCCGGTGACAATTTTGCGAATATGGATTTCATGTTGTGTGTGTGTGTGTGTAGAGGGGTGTTGAGAATTGGAGATTTGAGGGTGAGCTCACTTATTATTACATGGTATGCACTCAAAGAATATGTGAGTAGACATACATTGTAACGTATAATGTATGTATGTCTTGTATTTTGTGTCTACACGCGAAAAAATAGGGCAGTTTAGAAGTTGGAGCGGTGTAAGCGTGACGCTGTTTGAACAACGGTGATGAAATTTGGGATGTGGCTGGATATGTTAAAATCAAAGCAATCTATTACTATTATAAAATGTAAAATAAGGTATAATAAGAGCATTCACAATCAGGGACGAAGCCAGGAATTTATTTTGGGAGGGACCACAATGTACCGGAGGTTCGGGGGCGGGAGCCCCCGAGGCGATTTTTTTTAGAGTTATTTACACTTTTATGTAATATTTTAGCACTAAAAATATATTAACCATAAGCGTTTTTTCCAATAATATCGTATATATTCATCATCAAAATATAATAGTTGCACCACATACAAAACACATTTTTTTACCAAAACTAAGATACGACATAATAAAGTAATTGTTGGAACATAATACAAAAGGACTAGTAAAACACATGTTGAGATTATCAGAATTGCATACGGTGTTCTTTCAAATCGCGAAATCCATCTATGATTGACTCCGCACTAAATTGTGTCCCATATCTTTTTCAATGTAAATAATAAGAGAATTTGTAGAATTAATTACGATAAAACAATTGATTTATAATTCGTCCCTAAACACAAATTAATTAATAACAGTGGAGGGTGAGATGGTTGGGAGAGAGAGATACCTTTGAATGAAAGGTTTGAAAAAGTGGAGAAAGTTTTGGAAGAGGCAAATTTCGGCTGCTGTGCTGAATGGAAGGTGAGGTTAGTTAAATAGGAAAAAGGCTTGTGGTGTGTGAATTTGTGGTTTGGGCTTGGATTTTTTATTTATTTATTGGGTTTAAAAATAAACTAAATATATGATATATAGGGTGTTTTTTTCCAAAAGTTTGGAGGGGGCCATGGCCCCCCTCTGCCATAAGCTGCCTTCGACCCTGTTCACAATGGTGGAGGGTTTGGACAAAAAAAATAATAAAATTATAAATTTGTAGACGTACAATGAGGATAGGCAGTTGCCAAAACTGGAGAGAGGAATGGTAAGGGATTTGCAAAGTTACCGGTTGGCTGCTGATTCAGTAAAAACTTCTTACGATCTTCTAAAGTTCGTAGGAAGTTCCTACGAACTTCAGAAGATCGTAAGAATTCCTACGAAGAAAAGAAGTTCGCAGGAAACCCTTTTTACCCTCCGTAAAATCTAACACCGTTTGAGATAATTCTTTATAAATAGGACCAAGTTTCGTCCAATTTCTTATTCTCTCCCTTTATAAATTTTTAGACTCTTCCATTTTCTTATTTTCATTTTAAATATATTATATTTCTATAAAAAAATATGTCTTCTTCTCAACCAATTATTTCTGGTACATCTCGACAACCTAATATGACTCCTTTTGAGGATGAAGTATTATGTACCATTTATGCAAAATATATATTGAAGGAAACTCAATATCATCGGGCACATTTTGGGACACTGTGAAAGATGAGTATAACGTCACGCATGGAATTACAATTACTCGTACGAGATCCATGCTATCAACACGTTATAATCATATATCGCATCAAATAATGCTATATATTGCAAAGCTTTCTCACCAAATGAATAATATGGGAAGCGGGACGAACGAATTCCAAGCGGTTACAAATGCACGCGACGCGTACCGCGCCGAAATCAACAAACATTTTACGTTCGATAACTGCTATCAAATTTTAAAAGATTTACCAAAATTTTACTTGAAAAATACAGCGGGGAACGACGACAGCCCTACACCTGTACGCGAAGATGATACTCCGGGGGTACGAGACGTACTGGATAGACCCCCAGGCAGGAAGGGTGAGAAACAACGTGCACGTCAACGAGCGCGTTCTGACAGCTTGGATTGTAACACGGCAGTACTCAAACATTGCGAAGACTTCAATGCAATGTTTAAAAGCAAGCAAGAGTGGAAGAATAATCGTGCCCTTAAATTTGACTCTCAAATGGATGCGTTCATTCAGATGAAGCGAGCTGATCAACTCACCAAAAAGCAGGATCAACTCGTGCGCCTAGGACGAGAGCAATCGTACATCATGGAGCTGGATATGACCATATGAATGAAATACAAAAGCAGTTTCATTTTAAAAGGTTCAATGACCTAACAACGATGGTTGTTGCGACCGAAGCTGCGATATCTGAGTTGCAATCGAACTCTATCGGGTCGTCTGGTCCAAGCGGTTCAATTAATGATTAGTAGTGTTTTTAAATGATTTATTGAACCCTCATAATTGTATTTCGTTTTTTTTCGGTATATGGAGAGTGATTCACTATCCATCTTAATAAATGAAATGCCAGTATTGTTTATTAATTTTCCGCTTATATAATATTGTCGGTTAAACCATTATTTTATATAGAATAACAAGTATATGATCACTACGACAATCCTACAAATACAAATTGAAAATGGAACAAACATAACATTTAACCACGGTTAAAATAAAAAATACAATAAATTTATCAACCGACCATTTCATCACCGTGGGTGTTCCAAATGTGCTATACCAAATCATTCTGTAACTGTTGATGTTTAGTTACGTCTCTTATCTTAGCATCCCGTATGAGGTAGTCGTAGAAATTAGTTTGGCCCCTCATAATTACAGGTGTTTCGTCATTCTGTTCTTACTCATTTTGCCATGGACAATCTCTACGTTCATCGTCAATAATCATATTATGCATTATAATGCACGATTTCATAATGGTTGATAGTGACGCCCTATTCCATAATTTACAAGGTTCCCGAACAAATGCGAATCGAGCTTGTAATACACCAAACGCACGTTCAACATTTTTTCTGCACGCTTCTTGGTACTTGCAAAATAATTTTTGTTTTTGTGTAATACCATTTTGGTTCCTAAATGTTTTTACTATTGAAGCGTACGGAGGGTAAATGCCATCTCTAAGGTAGTAGCCCATATCGTAAGAATTTCCGTTAACATTGTAATTAACGGGAGCTGCCGTCCCATTGCGCAATTCTTGAAAGACATTATATCGGTGCAAGACATTCAAATCATTGCAAGAACCAGGCACCCCAAAGAATGATTTCCAAATCCAAAGATCGTAGGAAGCAACCGCTTCAAGGATTATAGTTGGTGACTCTTTACGACCACTATATTGAGCGTGCCATGCTGTTAGACAATTTTTCCAACGCCAATGCATGCAATTTATGCTCCCTAGCACTCCTGGGAAACCTCTATTTGCATTTTGTTCGAGTAACCTTGTAACATCGCCTTGTGTCGGATTTCTGCCGTACTGGGGACCGAAAATTCGTACAATTGCCTCTGTAAATCTAATAACAGTTTCTAATAGAGTGGTTTCACTCATAGCGTACTGCTCAGACCACACGTCATGGGAACCCCCATTAGCTAACAGTCTAATTGCCCCCAACACTTTCTGATGAGAGCTTAAACCTTGACGACCGCAATCATCATTCTTCTGAACAAAGTAGTTATCATAAAGGCAAACAGATTCAAGGATGCGATTGAAAATACTATACCGCATCTTGAATCTTCTTCGAAAAAAATACTCGTTGTATACCTTATCTTCCCCAAAGTAATCTTCCCATAGTGTTGCATGTCCCCTTTCTCTCCTACGATTCACTCGACGTCTCGTTTCGAGTTCTTTCCCATCGCGAATTATATTTTTTTCAGTACACCACCGGGTAATCTCCATCATAATAATCATTTCCTCGTCTGAATCATCGGATGATCCACCTTCATTAAATTGTGCATATTGGAGCAAAATATTTCGTCCCTCATCGCTAGAACTAGAGGAGTCCATGATATAATATGGTTACAAATTAATTTAGATGTAGATGAAAAAATATACTCTACCTGTATAGTTTTACGATACACACGTATTTATAATTATAGGTAAAATCTTATATAGGTAAGTGTGCTACATGTAACTGTGCTACAGATAAGTGTGCTACAGATAATATAGGTAAAATGTTAATTTATCTAGATCAGTGCGCTCGTTCAGCGTCAATAATATATGTGTCCTTCCGTATGTAAATATACTGTATGATATTGGTAAGTGTGCTACTGATATTATCAGTGGTATTGGTAAGTGTGATTCATTTTGAGTTCAGGTTCTTCAGGCAACCAATATGTTGTATAGTTAATTTAGAAAGTTAGTATGTGGTAACTTCAATCGTCTGCATGTTATTATTGTGCCTTTATATGTGCCTTTTTATAATTTATAAATTTATAAAATTACTACGTGATAATTTTTCAGCATTATGTGTGCCTTGGTATGTGTGCCTTTCTATTTTTTATCTTTTCCATTGGTATGTGTGCCTTTGTATTATTATAAATATTTTTTATCATTGTAAAATAAATTATATCTTCGAAGGTTTAAAATTACCTATAAATAAATTAATTTTGATGTATATGAAATATTATACTATACCTGTATAGTTTTACGGTACACACGTATTTATAATTATAGGTAAAATCTTATATAGGTAAGTGTGCTACATGTAACTGTGCTACAGATAATATAGGTAAAATGTTAATTTATGTGTCATATTGGTAAGTGTGCAATACAAATTTATCTAGATCAGTGCGCTCGTTCAGCGTCAATAATATCTGTGTCCTTTCGTATGTATATATATTGTATGATATTGGTAAGTGTGCTACTGATATTATCAGTGCTATTGGTAAGTGTGATTCATTTTGGGTTCAGGTACTTCACGCAATCAATATGTTGTATAGTTAATTTAGAAAGTTACCGTGTGGTAACTTCAATCGTCTGCATGTTATTATTGTGCCTTTATATGTGCCTTTTTATAATTTATAAAATTACTACGTGATAATTTTTCAGCATTATGTGTGCATTGGTATGTGTGCCTTTTTATTTTTTATCTTTTCCATTGGTATGTGTGCCTTTGTATTATTATAAATATTTTTTATCATTGTAAAATAAATTATATCTTCGAAGGTTTAAAATTACCTATAAATAAATTAATTTTGATGTAGATGAAATATTATACTCTACCTGTATAGTTTTACGGTACACACGTATTTATAATTATAGGTAAAATCTTATATAGGTAAGTGTGCTACATGTAACTGTGCTACAGATAATATAGGTAAAATGTTAATTTATGTGTCCTATTGGTAAGTGTGCAATACAAATTTATCTAGATCAGTGCGCTCGTTCAGCGTCAATAATATATGTGTCCTTCCGTATGTAAATATACTGTATGATATTGGTAAGTGTGCTACTGATATTATCAGTGCTATTGGTAAGTGTGATTCATTTTGGGTTCAGGTACTTCACGCAATCAATATGTTGTATAGTTAATTTAGAAAGTTACCGTGTGGTAACTTCAATCGTCTGCATGTTATTATTGTGCCTTTATATGTGCCTTTTTATAATTTATAAAATTACTACGTGATAATTTTTCAGCATTATGTGTGCATTGGTATGTGTGCCTTTTTATTTTTTATCTTTTCCATTGGTATGTGTGCCTTTGTATTATTATAAATATTTTTTATCATTGTAAAATAAATTATATCTTCGAAGGTTTAAAATTACCTATAAATAAATTAATTTTGATGTAGATGAAATATTATACTCTACCTGTATAGTTTTACGGTACACACGTATTTATAATTATAGGTAAAATCTTATATAGGTAAGTGTGCTACATGTAACTGTGCTACAGATAATATAGGTAAAATGTTAATTTATGTGTCCTATTGGTAAGTGTGCAATACAAATTTATCTAGATCAGTGCGCTCGTTCAGCGTCAATAATATATGTGTCCTTCCGTATGTAAATATACTGTATGATATTGGTAAGTGTGCTACTGATATTATCAGTGCTATTGGTAAGTGTGATTCATTTTGGGTTCAGGTTCTTCAGGCAATCTATATGTTATATAGTTAATTTAGAAAGTTAATATGTGGTAACTTCAATCGTCTGCATGTTATTATTGTGCCTTTATATGTGCCTTTTTATAATTTATAAATTTATAAAATTACTACGTGATAATTTGATTTCTTTATGTGTCCCTTGGTATGTGTGCCTTTATATAGTTTTACTTTTACATTGGTATGTGTGCCTTTATATCATTGTAAATTAAAATTATATCTTCAAAGGATTAAAATTACCTATAAATAAATTAGAAGGATTGCAACAATTTTTTATCTATCATTGTCTTATATTTCAAAAATGGCTTCATCTCCCTACTATTCATCCATTTACAATGGCTCTTACACAGATATTGTTGGTAACGATTGGTATGGGAAAAAAATAATTTTCCAAACATATCCAATTGATACTTCTCGACGTTTTCTCAATGACTTTGGTCATATATTCATAATCTCTCCCAATTCGAAACCTAAAGACGGAGTTGTGTATCCTTGGGAACACCTCACATGGCCAGATAAATATGATGAAAGGTGTGACCTGGAGGTGCTTTGCCATTACCATCACATATCCGTGCCAAAAAATCGGGCTGCTGCACTTTGGCCAATATCGTATCCCGAAGCAGCGAATATGTTTTGTCTTGATTTATTGGAGGAAGAGATATGGCAGATGGAGAGGCGCCTACAACGTTATCACAAAGCACAACGCGCGATGCTGTCAGGTCGTCACATTCAAGAACAATTAATTAACATATATAACGACTCTACGTTGGCATCAGATAACGATATTTCAGAGTACACCAATTCCGGTTATGATTACTTTTCGGAATGCATATATGAAAATGATGGGGAAGAGTACGAACCAAATATATTAAACTACAACGAAGAATATGTTGATTCAGATACACAACGATCTTACTTACCTAAATGTTTAGTGCGCAATGGGAAACCATATTGTTGTACTTCTACTAGGTTCGACCTAAGCGTTTGAACACATACTCCTAATAATCATTTTGATCGTGTATTATTGTTCTTACTACTTAAGTTAATAATAAAAAATTATACCAGAGCAATCGCAATAATTGTTTGTCATTATATCATATCAGAGCAATCGCAATAATTGTTTGTCATCATATCATAACATTTTTCAGAGCAATCGCAATAATTCTATGTGTAATAAATGAAAATAAATATGAGACATTATATCATAACATTTTTCATAAATATGAGACATTATACATCATAACATTTATCATCACAATTACATTGAGACAACAATAAGAAAATTTATTCTTAACATTTTTCAATTGTACATTATACATCACTGGCTCCCCGGGCCGAACTCAAAATCAGCACCTAAATCTGCATGTGAACCCGTGTAAGGGTCAGACCCAAATAAATTACCCCAACCTTGTTGGGCCTCATATGTCGGGACCGGGTCAGAGGGTGGGGCTAGGTGTGGTCTGTAAACGCTCGAACGACTTGAACTAGTACCACCCTCCTCAAACCCTCGACTAGGCATAGTAAAACGTGCTAGTCTACGCTCCAACTCATCAATGCGATCATCACGTGCTTTGAGTTGATCCTCTCGCTGACGTGTCTCGTGTAATATGAAATGACGTAGACCTCGAATGTTATCTGCTGCCTCGACGTAGGACTGACGCCATTCTAACTGCGTCAAAGATTGAGCTGGAGGTGCGTTGGTTGAAAACTCAGGTCTCGGCACATCTATAGTATATGAAGCCCCCTCCGGTAGGCCTACGTCAACCGTCCAATTCTGCCTCAGTGTTTGGATGTGCGTAGAACCACCCACAGAGAACTGTGTCTCATACACATGCGGATCACTTGTCGGTGCTGGTGCTTGCGGGATTCGCAACGTCGAAGGTGCCACTGAACTAACTCCAATCAAATCTACATTAACATATCTGGCAATCGGCGGTAGTACTGGCCCGAGTGCTACTGCCTTCCAATATGCATTATACTCTTCTTGTGACACATCTCTTACGTATTGATTTGAGATAGGCCAATTTTGGGCGGCACCTGCTTGGAAATCATGTTCTGAGGCACAACACAAACTTGATGGTGGGTTGTCTGCGATGCATATCCTCCCAGTCAATTGCCGGATGGCCCGATCACCCAAGTACCAAAAACCCTTAAATAGGGGATCCCAAAAAATCATCTGTAACCCCAATATCTCTCGAGCATATAAGATGACATCAGAGTCACGGTAGGCAGAAGTCTCGTATCGCTACCATATAATGGACTCGGGTGACCGCATCTCAAGCTGATGTTGACTGCTTGAGATGTTAAACCGTTGTGCTCCCTTTACTTTCTTTCTGTTCCCCCTCGACCAACGAAATATGCGGGGCCACGCATCGATAGACGGATCGACGAGAATAGGACATGCCGTGGCCATGTACTCGTGATGTAAATACTGTAAAAATTTTCAATAAATTTAATTCATTAGAATAAGTTGACGTATATTGTAATGAAACATAAATTTTAATAAATAAGATGAAATGATAATATACCTCGAGTATTTGCCACATACATTCAACGCTAGTCAACGATCGTCGATTGGCTTTGTCCAAAGACCATAAAATACGGGCATAAATAGCCGAACCCCAGTCGTATGTGCCGATGGCAGGAATATCCTCAAGATAATGTAAATAACCGAAGTCGGCAGTGGAGTGAGCATTTGGAAAAAATACACTCCCCAATACATAAAACCAAAATGCCCGAGCTATGATTGGGGACATATAATCTGGTAACGGTTCAACCTTGACAAAATTTTCAATGTATTTTTTTAGGTCAGAAACTGGAATTCCCGCACCAGTAAATCTCTGTATATGAATTTTTGGGAAAAATTCATTTATGGTATTAACAAAATTTGTATATTGTTCAATTCGTAGATTTTCAATCGGTCGTCCTTGTCCAATTGGAATGCCTGCACGAAGGTTACAATTTTGTCATATATTTAAATAACTATGAATATGAAAACCATAATATATATTTCAAACAATCATTTATGAATTTAAGTACAACTATTTATTTTCACATATTGAAACATTAAGTAAATAATTATTTTCATATATTGACACAATCGGAATGCGGGTACATTTTCATAATTTTTTTGTCGTATATTGAAATAATTATGAAAGTAATTACCTAAAAATATATTTCAAAGATTTAATTATGAATTTAAGTACAACATATTATTTTCACATTTTGAAACGATTATGATGCCGGTACATATATTTAAAATTTTGTCATATATTTAAATAACTATGAATATGAAAATCATAATATATATTTCAAACAATCAATTATGAATTTAAGTACAACTATTTATTTTCACACTGGAAAACATTAAGTGAATATGAATAATTATTTTCATATATTGACACAATCGGAATGCTGGTACATTTTCATAATTTTTTTGTCGTATATTGAAATAATTATGAATATAATTACCTAAAAATATATTTCAAACATTTAATTATGAATTTAAGTACAACATATTATTTTCACATTTTGAAACGATTATGATGCCAGTACATTTATTTAAAATTTTGATATATATTTAAATAACTATGAATATGAAAATCATAATATATATTTCAAACAATCAATTATGAATTTAAGTACAACTATTTATTTTCACATATTGAAACATTAAGTGAATATGAATAATTATTTTCATATATTGACACAATCGGAATGCGGGTACATTTTCATAATTTTTTTGTCGTATATTGAAATAATTATGAATATAATTACCTAAAAATATATTTCAAACATTTAATTATGAATTTAAGTACAGCGTATTATTTTCACATTTTGAAACGATTATGATGTTGGTACATATATTTAAAATTTTGTTATATATTTAAATAACTATGAATATGAAAATCATAATATATATTTCAAACAATCAATTATGAATTTAAGTACAACTATTTATTTTCACATATTGAAACATTAAGTGAATATGAATAATTATTTTCATATATTGACACAATCGGAATGCGGGTACATTTTCATAATTTTTTTGTCGTATATTGAAATAATTATGAATATAATTACCTAAAAATATATTTCAAACATTTAATTATGAATTTAAGTACAACATATTATTTTCACATTTTGAAACGATTATGATGCCGGTACATATATTTAAAATTTTGTCATATATTTAAATAACTATGAATATGAAAATCATAGTATATATTTCAAACAGTCAATTATGAATTTAAGTACAACTATTTATTTTCATATATTGACATAATCGGAATGCGGGTACATTTTTCAAATTTTTTGTCGTATATTGAAATAATTATGAATATAATTACCTAAAAATATATTTCAAACATTTAATTATGAATTTAAGTACAACATATTATTTTCACATTTTTAAACAATTATGAATATAAGTAGAACGAAATAAGCCATAAATTATTATCGGAAAGCATTGTGAAGTCCAGCGGAGTGAACGCAAGCTCGACATATGGTAGTTGGAAGGTATGCGTCGTGTCCCACCAACGTTCGATCATCGCCGTCACAATACATTGATCGGAATTGGGCATCACCATAGAAAAGAAATTCGACATAAAACCGACACTGTCGATAATTGTTTTGATATCGGGCTTTCTCTCTTGAATCAATTTGTACAATTTCATTGGCCCCGCCCAATTCCCCCGAAATTCGAATTTGTTTTTGTTTATTATCGAAGTTTCGCCGTCCGACGCGTGTGATACTCCGTCGTAAATTCGGGTATAGTTGTCAATTGCGGGATTCGACAATTGAATCGGCGCGAAAGAATCGGGAATTATCGTTGAAGTCGACCCGTGTTTTTTCGATTTCCCGATATTAATATATTTCTTCCATTTTCTACCTAATTCCATCGTATTGACAATATCTGATTTGAAGGATTTTCTATATCTAGATTGGGACTAATTTGAAATTATATTTGAGAATAAATGGAATGATTTTTGAGAGTATATAAATAAATTTAGGAAAAATATATAAAATATTTGGACTGAATTATATGAGATTGGTACATACAAATATTGAGTAAATAAGAAAAGAAAATGTAGGAAGATGAAAATGGAGAATATGCAGAAGACAAATGAAGAAGAAAGAAGAGGCTCTGAATAAATAAACGGATTAAGAAGAATGGAGAAGAATGAAGAAGAAGGAAGAAGTTTATGAATATATAAACGAAGGAATGTTACCGTTTGAATGCGACCGTTAAGTTCTTACGAACTTCTATAGTTCGTAAGAACTTCCTACGGACTTCATTTGTCCGTAAGAAGTTCTTACGAACTATAGAAGTTCATAAGAACTCCACCACTATTTGCTGCCCATTTTAGCGATAGGTAAAACACACACACGCGCCTCTCACGCTGTTAAATTTACCTTTAGCTCATATACACCACTACGGATGCTATAAGGCATTAATGTTGCTTCTCATATAACATTCCACGTGGCCCTACCCAAATTCAATTACTCCTCACCATTTAATAACTCTTTATACCTGTTAACCATTAGCTTTACAATTTCTAAGACAATTATGGACCGTTGGTTTTCATCTTCTTATTATACCCCATTCTCTTCATCTTCTTTGAAGGTATCTTTAATTAATCACCTCCCTTTATTCTCCAACCCCGAGACACATAGATTCCCAAAACTCTCTCTCACGACCACCATTCTCTCATTTATGCAGGAGACGAACAATTATATGATGGTGCAGTAGAAAAGTTTTTACTTTATCCTCACTCAACTTCTCACTGGTCGGGGTAGGGTCGCCGGCATTTTTGGGTTTGGATGGGTAATGGGTTTTTAAGCTGGTCGGGGCAGTAGGATTTCGGCTATGGGTTTTCGGGTTTGGAATTAAGGTGAGGCACGTAGGTAGTTTTCGAATTGGGCTGGAGCTGCGGGGTTGAAGTCGCCGACGGTGACAGGCCCGGTTTTCACCGGACTTAGCTGCTGGAAATTACTGGTTCGTCATCGTTTATGGAGGTATCCGGACAGGAGGGGTGATAAGGTGGGTAAGTCGGAGATGGGAGATGGAGGGGAAGGTAAATGAAGCCTATAAGTTATTCCAAGAGGCAAGTTTTAAAGGACTTGAGCCAGATTCTTTTACTTATTCGATCTTCACATTCACGCGATGTTTGTTTTCTTCCTCATTTTATTAGTTTGGAAATTTTGTATTTATAATTTTTAGCAGAAGTTTAAATATTTTGTTTTGAAGACTAGATGTCATATTTTTTCCCTTTTCAATCCAAGTAATAGAAATGGTGAGTTTGTAATTTGATTTTAGTAAGGTGTGTTATAAGATCTCTTAATGATTTTGTCTTATAATATCATCTTTTTTATATCCATTTTCAACATGCCCTCTCATACCTATGGATGTACATTTAATTATGAAGACTATGTCAAAGCAGGAGCAAATGAGTAATTGGTATATATTGTGTGAATGTGGGTGCAGTTGTGATCAGTGCGTCTATATATGGTGAAAGACTTTCTTGGTGTTTTTAATTTATAGTTGTTAATACTCTACTCTATTATGTATCACATTTAGGATTAAAATATGGCGTTAGAGGGCGAAAACCCAAAACAATCCCCAAACAGCCCCATGAGAGGTACCAACACCTCGCACGGGACCACTTTAACTCGTAGGAACTTACCGCGCGATCATAGGGCTAGATTTTGTGAAAATTTCGCAAATTTTCGTCTTTTTTGTGACTTTGAAGCCACCTGGATTTTGTGAAAATAATAAATCCACACAAAACAAAATCTATGTCAGCTGCAGCAACTATATATGGCTATATATAGCAACTATATTTGGCTATATATAGCAGCTATATATGACTATATATAGCAACTATATTTGGCTATATATAGCAGCTACTATAAATGGCCATATGGCTAAGTATAGCAGTTGCTATATACGACGATAATTTGCATAATTCTAGACTTAGACTTAAAAACATGGCGTTAGTGGGTTAAAACTCGAAACAACCCCCGAACGGCCCCGTGAGTGGCAGCAACACCTCGCACGGGACCAATATAACTCGTAAGAACTTATAGCGTGATCACGGGACTCCCGATTTGAGAATACGATGATAATTTGCATATTTATAGACTTAAGCAAAACATGATGTTAGTGGGTGAAAACCCGAAATAACCCCCGAACGGCCCCGTAGGAGGCACCAACAGCTCCCACGGGACCAATGTGACTCATAGGAACTAACCGCGTAGCCACGGGACTCCCGGTTTGAGAATACGATGGTAATTTATAAATATAAGGACTTAGGCTTAAAAACATGGGTTAACAGGTGAAAATCCAAAACAACCCCTGAACGGCCCCGTGAGTGGCACCAACACCTCACACGGGACCAATATAATGTGTAGGAACTAATCGCGCTATCACGGGACTCCCGGTTTGAGAATACGACGATAGTTTGTATAATTCTAGACTTAGGCTTAAAAATATGGCGTTAGTGGGTGAAACCTCGAAACAACCCTCGAACGGCCCCATGAGTGGCACCAACACCTCGCATGGGATCAATATAACTCGTAAGAACTGACCGTGCTATCACGGGACTCCCGGTTTGAGAATACGATGATAATTTGCTTAATTCTAGACTTAGACTTAAAAATATGGCGTTAGTGGGTAAAAACTCGAAACAGCCCCTGAACGACCCCGTGGGAGGCACCAACAACTTCCATGGGACCAATATAACTCGTAAGAACTTACCGCGCAGGCACGGGACTTCCAATTTGAGAATACAACGGTAATTTCAAAATATGAGGACTTAGGTTTAAAAATTTCTAGACTTAGGCTTAAAAACATGGCGTTTATGGGTGAAAACTCGAAACAGCCCTCGAACGGCCCCGTGAGTAGCATCAACACCTCGCACGAGACCAATATAACTCTAAGGAACTAACCGCGCAATCACGGGACTCCCGGTTTGAGAATACGATGATAATTTGCATAATTCTAGACTTAGGCTTAAAAACATGGCGTTAGTGGGTGAAATATCGAAACATCCCACGAACGACCCCGTGAGTGGCACCAACACCTCGCACGGGACCAATATAACTCGAAAGAACTTATCGCCGATCACATGACTCCCTATTTGAGAATACGACAATAATTTGTATATTTCTAGACTTAAGTAAAACATGGCGTTAGCGGGTGAAAACTCGAAACAGCCCCCAAACGGCTCCGTGGGAGGCACCAACATCTCCCACGGGACTAATTTAATTCATAGAAACTAACTGCATTGCCACGGGACTCCCGATTTGAGAATTCGACGGTAATTTTAAAATATGAGGACTTAGGCTTAAAAACATAGCGTTAGCGGGTGCAAACTCAAAACAACTCCCGAACTGCCTCGTGAGTGGCACCAACACCTCGCATGCGCACAATATAACTCGTAGGAACTACCCGCGCTATCACGAGACTCTTGATTTGAGAATATGATGATAATTGGCATAATTCTAGACTTAGGCTTAAAAACATGGCGTTTGGGGGTGAAAACTCGAAACAGCCCCCGAACTACCCCGTAAGTGGCACCAACACCTCGCACGGGACCAATATAACTCGTAGGAACTGACCGTGCTATCACGGGACTCTCAGTTTGAGAATACGATGATAATTTACATAATTCTAGACTTAGGCTTAAAAACATGGCGTTAGTGGGTGAAAACTCAAAACAGCCCCCGAACGGCCCCATGAGTGGCACCAACACCTTGCACGGAGCCAATTTAACTCGTAAGAACTTACCGCACGATCACGGGACTCCCGATTTGAGAATTTAATGATAATTTGTATATTTTTTGACTTACGCTTAAAAATATGGCGTTAGTGGGTGAAAACTCCATACATCCCCTGAACGGCCCCATGAGTGGCACCAACACCTCGCACAGGACCAATATAACTAGTAAGAACTTACCGCCAATCACGGGACTCCTAATTTGAGAATACGATGGTAATTTGCATATTAATAGACTTAAGCAAAATATGGCGTTTGTGGGTGAAAACTCGAAACAACCCTCAAACGGCCCCGTAGGAGGCACCAAGAGCTCCCACGGGACCAATATAACTCGTAGGAACTAACCGCGCTGCCACGGTATTCTTGGTTTGAGAATACGACGGTAATTTAAAAATATGGGGACTTAGGCTTAAAAACATGGCGTTAGTGGGTGAAAACCCGAAACAGCACCCGAACGACCCCGTGAGTGGCACCAACACCCGCACGAGACCAATATAACTCGTAGGAACAGACCGCGCTATCATGGGACTCTCAGTTTGAGAATATGACGATAATTTGTATAATTCTAGACTTAGGCTTAAAAACAGGGCGTTAATGGGTGAAAACTCGAAACAGCCATGGAACGGCCCCGTGAGTGGCACCAACACCTCGCACGGGACCAATATAACTCATAGGAACAGATCGCGCTATCACGGGAGTCCCGGTTTGATAATACGACGATAATTTGCATAATTCTAGTCTTAAGGTTAAAAACATGGCGTTAGTGGGTGAAAACTCAATACAGCCCTCGAACGACCCCGTGAGTGGCACTAACACCTCGCACGGGACCAATATTGTAATGACCCCATTTTCTTATGCCAATATATAATTGTCTTCTTTCAATTTCGTCACACTTACTATCTAATAATGATATATTATTACATATATGATATTCCGATATCTTAATATGACAAAGCCCGTTTTTAAATTTGAAGAATCAACGGTAAAATTGGTCAAACTGAAATTTTATGGCACATCCTAAGCTAAGTGATAAGTTTTGGGGTAGAAAATGTAATTTTATGAAACTTTAGGGACTTGGTTTTAATAAATAAAGTTTTAGGGACCAAAATGAAAAATAAAAAGGGCCCTTTTTGTAAATAAAATATTTTTAGGGACCTAAAAGAAATATTGAAAATATATGGTGTGAAATTACCAAAATGCCCTTCAGGTGCAAAATGACCCTTATACCCTTAATACCTTTCCACCTCATGCTCGACACCTCATACTTGGTTTTGACACCTCCACCGTACACGTGTCGTCATTAGAGGAGAAGCCAAAACACGTGTCGTCGTTAGAGGAGAAGCTAAAACACGTGTCGCAGTCCAGTGAAATAAGACTGCAAGATGCCTCCGTTACGCGACACGTCAATGCTGACTCCCATTGTAAAAACTTGGTCATCATGGACACGTGTCAATGCCGTGATATCTTTGGAAAACTATAAATAGGGGCTTTGGGGATCATTTGAAACTCACTCCAATTCCTTGAGAATTATAGAAAGAAATAGTGAGAGAAAGTGTGAGAAAGTTTAAGAAGAAGTTCTTAGGGATATTCATCTTAAGGTAATCTTAATGTTATAATGCATATTTATAGTTTTAATTTATTATAGCTTTACTTAGTAATTATGCTGGTAAAATACAATAAAGAATTCACTAATCAAAACTTAAAATTTAGAACAAATCCAAGTTGATTTTATAAACTTGTTTGAAATTATACGCTTTTAAAAATGATTATTTTTAAAGAAAATGCTCGTTATTATAGAATCCCATTTAAGTAATTCCAAAGTCAGGCCCGGTGAAGTTCTGTCTAGATGAGATGGTATTTAAGTGGTGCCCCTATGACCCTCCATCTCTACTGGGAATGAATCCGGAAATGTTCTGTCTAGATGAGATGGTATTTAAGTGGTGCCCCTGTGACCCCCATCTCTACTGGGAACCGACTGATGAGGAAAGACTATGAATTGAATTCTTCAATTACGATCAATGAGTTTTAAAAGTTGACAAATGGGGATTCAGTAATCCTTTAAAAGAGGCAGTTATTATTAAAGTATAGTATAAACTGGACCTTAGAATGTGTACTTAAATCTTTATCAGATTAACGTGTGATCGAAGACTCAATACCAGTAAATTTGACCTCCATTTTGGGTGAGTACTCTGACATTCCTTGTGTATTTTGATTATATGATATTATGCAAACTATATATATTTTGTGAACTGCTTTTATTCTCAAAATTCATGTGATACCGATGATTGATTCAATTGTGATATGTTTATATTTGTCCATATAAACATACCGATTAAAATGATTATTGAAAAGGATATTGAATATTGAAATTATGATTCGGCTTAAGGGACCTCTTTACTGACTGACCTTCCCAGCTGGGTTATCGCTGGTGTGCCCTAAATAAGGCATTGTGACGAACTAGTTCGATTGACCCTCAACTACCGGGGTATAATACTATAGAATAATACGGTATTAGAGTGTACTCGGCCATCAAAATGATACGATTAAAAGAAAAAGATATCACATTTGATTTGTTGCATTCGTCTTATTCTGAGCTATCCAATTGTGATATATATACTTTCATTTCAAAATATATATCTATTTACTGCAAGTTCCTATCCATATATGTATATGCCTTCTCTTTTGACTTGAATAGGTATCTATTTTCTGAAAACCCTGGAATGTCTGGAGATTGAACCTCATTTCGATTTTAGCTGATGTTGTATAAATAAACATTTTTCAGGAAACGTTTAGGCTCACGGACGGAACGAAAATGGACTATTTTGAAGATTTAGCTTTTAGAGCTCTTTTTGTAAAATGTTTATTTAGAGCATGTATGGCTCTCTTGTAATAAGGTTTAAATTTTCTCTTAAATTGTAACTCATTGTTACTTTTAATATATATATGAAGTTTCCTTTAGAAAGCTCTGATGACGTAATTCCTTTACTTTCAGTATTTTACGATTCATAACCGTGCGATAATATTTCCGTTGCATTTATTTAAGGAAACAATTAAATCGAAATATTTGTTGCCCTGGTGGCATGTCAAGACACTCGTTCCCTAATACTATTTTGGGTCGGGGTCGTGACAAATATAACTAGTAAGAACTTACCACCGATCACGGGACTCCCAATTTGAGAATACGACGGTAATTTGCATATTAATAGACTTATGCAAAACATGGCGTTTGTGGGGAAAAACTCGAAACAACCCTCGAACGGCCCCGTGGGAGGCACCAAGAGCTCCCACGGGACCAACATGACTCGTAGGAACTAACCGCGCTGCCACGGGATTCTTGGTTTGAGAATACGACGGTAAATTAAAAATATGAGGACTTAGGCTTAAAAACATGGCGTTAGTGGGTGAAAACCCGAAACAGCACCCGAACGACCCCGTGAGTGGCACCAACACCCGCATGGGACAAATATAACTCGTAGGAACATACCGCACTATCACGGGAATCCCGGTTTGAGAATACAACGATAATTTGCATAATTTTAGACTTAGGCTTAAAAACATGACGTTAGAGGGTGAAAACTCAAAACAGCCCCCGAACGGCCCCGTGAGTGGTACCAACACCTCGCACGAGACCAATATAACTCGTAGGAACTGATCGCGCTATAACGGGACTCCCGATTTGAGAATACGATGATAATTTGCATAATTCTAGACTTAAGCATAAAAACATGGTGTTAGTGGGTGAAAACTTGAAACAGCCCCCAACGGCCCCGTGGGAGGCACCAACAGCTCCCACGGGACAAATGTAACTCATAGGAACTAATCGTGCAACCACTGGACTCCAGGTTTGAGAATACGACGGTAATTTTAAAATATGAGGTCTTAGGCTTAAAAACATGGCGTTAGAGAGTGAAAACCTAAAACAGCCCCCGAACGGCCCCGTGGGAGGCACCAACACCTCCCAAGGGACCAATATAACTGGTAGGAACTGACCGCGCTATCACGAGACTCCCAGTTTGAGAGTACGATGATAATTTTCATATTTACACACTTAGGCTTAAAAATATGGCGTTAGTGAGTGAAAACTCGAAATAGCCCCCGAACGGCCCCGTGACTGGCACCAACACCTCGCACGGGACCTATATAACTCGTCAAAACTGAACGCGCTATCACGGGATTCCCGATTTGAGAATACAATGATAATTTGC
This sequence comes from Sambucus nigra, assembly GCA_949130495.1. Classification (NCBI taxonomy): domain Eukaryota; kingdom Viridiplantae; phylum Streptophyta; class Magnoliopsida; order Dipsacales; family Adoxaceae; genus Sambucus; species Sambucus nigra. Next base: position 312,680,277 of record OX422211.1, read on the forward strand.
ATAACTCTAGACTAAAGCTAAAAAACATGGCGTTAATTGGTGAAAACTTGAAATAACCCCCGAACGACCCCGTGAGTGGCACCAACACCTCGCACGGGACAACATTACTCGTAAGAACTTACCCCCAATCACGGGATTCGTGGTTTGAGAACACGACGATAATTTGTATATTTCTAGACTTAAGTAAAACATGGCGTTAGTGTGTGAAAACCCAAAATAGCTCCCGAACGGCCCCGTAGGAGGCACCATAAGCTGCCACAGGACCAATGTAACTCGTAGGAACTAACCACGCAGCCATGGGAGTTTCGGTTTGAGAATTCGACGGTAATTTCAAAATATGAGGACTTAGGCTTAAAAACATGGCGTTAGAGAGTGAAAACCCAAAACAACCCCCGAACGGCCCTGTGAGTGGTACCAACACCTCGCATGCACCCAATATAACTCGTAGGAACTGACCGCGCGCTATCACTGGACACCCGACTTGAGAATACGACGATAATTTGCATAATTTTAGAGTTAGGCTTAAAAACATGGCGTTAGTGGGTGAAAACTCGAAACAGCCCCCGAACGGCCCCGTGAGTGGCACCAACCCCTCGCACGGGACCAATATAACTCTTAGGAACTGACCGCGCTATCACGGGATTCCCGGTTTGAGAATACGACGATAATTGCATAATTCTAGACTTAGGCTTAAAAACATGGCGTTAGTGGATGAAAACTCAAAACAGCCCCCGAACGGCCCCTTGAGTGGCACCAACACCTCGTACGGGACCAATATAACTCGTAAGAACTTACAGCACGATCACGGGACTCCCGGTTTGAGAATACGATGATAATTTGCATATTTCTAGACTTAGGCATAAAAACATGGTATTAGTGGGTGAAAACTTGATACAGCCCCCGAACGGCGCCGTGAGTGGGACCCACACCTAGCATGGGACCAATATAACTCGTAAAAACTTACCGCCGATCATGGGACTCTCGGTTTGAGAATACGACGGTAATTTTCATATTAATAGACTTAAGCAAAGTATGGCGTTTGTGGGTGAAAACCCGAAACAGCCTTCAAATGACCCCGTGGGAGGCACCAAGAGCTCCCACGGGACTAATATAACTCGTAGGAACTAACCGCGCTGCCATGGGACTCTCGGTTTGAGAATACGATGGTATTTTGAAGATATGAGGAGACTTAAAAACATGGCGGTAGTGGGTGAAAACCCAAAATAGCCCCCGAACGACCCCGTGAGTGGCACCTACACCCGCATGGGACCAATATAACTCGTAGGAACTGACTGCGCTATCACGGGACTCCCGATTTGAGAATACGACGATAATATACATAATTCTAGTCTTAGGCTTAAAAATATGGCGTTAGTGGGTGAAAACTTGAAACAGCCCCCGAATGGCCCCGTGAGTGACACCAACACCTCGCACGGGACCAATTTTAATTCGTAGGAACTGATCCCGGTATCACGGGACTCCCAATTTGAGAATACGACGATAATTTGCATAATTCTAGACTTAGGCTTAAAAACATGGCGTTAGTGGGTGAAAACTCGAAATAGCCCCCGAACGGACTGTTAGTGGCAGCAACACCTCGCACGGGACCAATATAACTCGAAAGAACTTACCGCATGATCACGGGACTCCTGGTTTGAGAATACGACCACAATTTTCATATTTCTAGACTTAGGCTAAAAAACATGGCGTTTGTGGGTGAAAACTCGATACAACTCCCGAACGGCCCCGTGAGTGGCACCAACACCTCGCACGGGACCAATATAACTTGTAAGAACTTACCACTGATCACGGAACTCCCGATTTAAGAATCCGACGGTAATTTTCAAATTAATAGACTTAAGTAAAACATGGCGTTTATGGGTGAAAACTCAAAACAGCCCTCGAACGGCCCTGTGGGAGGCACCAAGAGCTCCCACGGGACCAATATAACTCGTAGGAACTAACCGAACTGCCACGGGACTCCCAGCTTGAGAATACGAAGGAAATTTGAAAATATGAGGACTTAGGCTTAAAAATATGACCTTAATGGGTGAAAACCCAAAACAAGCCCCGAACGGCCCCGTGAGTGGCACCAACACCCTCACGAGACCAATATAACTCATAGGAACTTACCGGGCTATCACGGGACTCCCGATTTGAGAATACGATGATAATTTGCATAATTCTATACTTAGGCTTAAAAATATGGCGTTAGTGGGTGAAAACTTGAAACAACCCCCGAACGGCCCTGTGAGTGGAACCAACACCTCGCACGGGACCAATATAACTCGTAGGAACTGACCGCGCACCAACACCTCGCACGGGACCAATATAATTCGTAGGAACTGACCGCACTATCACGGGACTCCCAGTTTGAGAATACGATGATAATTTGCATAATTATAGACTTAGGCATAAAAACATGGCGTTAGTGGGTGAAAACTCGAAACAGCCCCCGAAGGCCCCGTGGGAGGCACGAACAGCTCCCACGGGACCAATGTAACTCGTAGGAACTAACCACGCAACCACAGGACTCCAGGTTTTCGAATACGACAGTAATATTAAAATATGATGACTTAGGCTTAAAAACATGGCGTCAGAGGGTGAAAATCCAAAACAGCCCTCGAACGGCCCCGTGGGAGACACCAACACCTCCCAAGGGACCAATATAACTCCTAGAAATTGACCGCGCTATCACGGGACTCTCGGTTTGAGAGTACGGTGATAATTTTCATATATCTAGACTTAGGCTTAAAAATATGGCGTTAGTGGCTGAAAACTCTAAGCAACCCCGGAACGGCCCCGTGAGTGGCACCAACACCTTGCTCGGGACCTGTATAACTCGTAGGAACTGACCACACTATCACGGGACTCCCGGTTTGAGAATACAAGGATAATTTGCATAACTCTAGGGCTGAAAACTCGAAACAACCCCTGAACGACCCCGTGAGTGGCACCAATACCTCGCACGGGGCCAAAATTACTCGTAAGAACTTACCGCCGATAAAGGGACTCTCGGTTTGAGAACACGAAGATAATTTGTATATTTCTACACTTAAGAAAAACATTGTGTTAGTGGGTGAAAATCCGAAACAGCCCTCGAACGGTCCCGTGGGAGGCACCAACAGCTCCCATGGGACCAATGTAACTCGTAGGAACTAACCGCGCATCCATGGGACTCTCGGTTTGAGAATTCAACGATAATTTAAAAATATGAGGACTTAGGCTTAAAAACATGGCGATAGCTGGTAAAAATCCAAAATAGCCCCCGAATGGCCCCGTGCGTGGTATCAATACCTCCCATGCGCCCAATTAAACTCGTAGGAACTGACCATGAGCTATCACGGGACACCCGACTTGAGAATACGACGGTAATTTGCACAATTCTAGACTTAGGCTTAAAAATATAGCGTTAGTGGGTGAAAACTCGAAACAGCCCCCGAACGGCCCCGTGAGTGGCACCAACCCCTCGCACGGGACCAATATAACTCGTAGAAGCTGATCGCGCTATCACGGGACTCTCGGTTTGAGAATACGACAATAATTTGCATAATTCTAGACTTAGGCTTAAAAACATAGCGTTAGTGGGTGAAAACTCGAAACAGCCCCCGAACGGCCCCGTGAGTGGCACCAACACCTCGCACGGGACCAATATAACATGTAAGAACTTACCGCACGATCACGGGACTCCCGATTTTAGAATACGATGATAATTTGCATATTTCTAGACTTAGGCTTAAAAATATGGCATTAGTGGGTCAAAACTCGATACAGCCCCCGAACGGCCCCGTGAGTGGCACCAACACCTCGCATGGGACCAATATAACTCGTAAGAACTTACCGTCGATCACGGGACTCAAGATTTAAGAATACCACGGTAATTTGCATATTAATAGAGTTAAGCAAAACATGGCGTTTGTGGGTGAAAACACGTAACAACCCTCGAACGGCCCCGTGGGCGGCACCTAGAGCTCCCACGGGAATGATGATGCTGAAAATCAGCACCACCAGGTGAGGTGTTTGCAAGCTCAATACAGGTGTAACAATGGAAACACAGCTATATGAATAAGGTAAGAATGAGGTGAGGATAAGAGGAACGACACCCGAATATGAGTGGTTCAACCAATGTGGCCTACGTCGACGGTGAGTGTGTGAGAGTAATATCACTGAAAGAAGGCACTAATGGCCATGGTTACAACCTCTCAAGCTCTCTCTCTCTCTCTACTGTGTATATTTAGACAAAGTTTTAGCTAGGGTTTTTATCCCTGGATCCCTTTGCAAGGTAGGGGTGATCCCTTTATATAGTGCCTAGGGGGTGTAATGTACCCCCTATGCATGTAATGTGCATGTGTGTAGTTTCCTCACCAATGGGGATGTGCCACCTGTCATGGCCACATGTAGACAATGATGATGAAATATTCCCCCACGTGCGGGGAATAATCTTGTTATAACTGATTTATGCCCAGGTGTCCTTATCCAAACGTCAACAGATGCTTGGTAGTCATGTTGGTGAATGGTCTCGGCCTAGGAGAGGCCGAGCTATAAGGGTTGGTCGTCCGCTCAATCCGTGAGGTGTCATGGGCTGTCTCGGCTTTATGTCAGCCGCGGTGTATGCCCGTGTCGGCCTTAGCTGAGTCATTGGCGTGCTGATGGTAAGCGATGCCTCTGGTAACCTCGGCCTCCTCCGAGGCAAGGTTCATGTTGAAGGTGAATGTAGAGCTTCTTGTCATCTTGGCCTACCGTTGACCAGGGTTACTATTCCTTGGTACCTGGGGTTGATGTTGGCCTCTGTGATATGAGAAGTGTCCCCGGGGGGGTGTATGTTGTAGTGTCGGCCTGGGCCGAGGTAGACTCGGCCGAGGGATGATATCGTGGGCCTCGATGCACTGGTGGGTCGGCCATCATCTCGGCTTTCATCTCGGCCGAGGTAGGCACCTCCAGGCCGAGGTCATACTTGGGTATATCAATCACCCCCCAGCCCTTAGTCATTTGCGAGAGTGGCTGACTAGGGGGTTCTTGCCTCCGAGGTCTATTCACCCCAAAGTCAATACCTGCATGACACTTGTCCGTTGCCAAGGCGTGCCCACTTGGTTGGCACATGTTGTCAGTTGTCCCTTGGGCTTCCCAAGGCAATGATGAGCCTTGGGAATCGTGCCCAAGTATTTAAAGGTTAAAACCTTTCTTTTTCTTCTTCTTCCTCATTTCTCTCCTGTTCAAGCGATTGCTCCCCTGTTTTCTGCAAAAAAATTCTCCGAAGTTGGCCTCTGCTCCAGCGACTGTTCCGCCGAGGGATACCTCACTTCCTGCGCGATACTCTCCACCTTATTCACCAATCTCACCTTCAGGTATCCTCCCTCTCCATTTCCTTCGTTTTTGATATTTTTTATCTTGAGTTTTCCGGCTAGTTCTTGAGTTTTCCGGTGAGATCTTGAGTTTCCCGGTGAGATCTTGAGTTTTCCGGTGAGCCAGGCTTCCTGTATAAGTTCTTTGGTTTGATCTCTAATTCCCTTAACTTTTCAAGCCATATTTGTTTGTAGTTTTTAGGATATTCCCTCAAGTTTAGGGTCTGCCAAAGCCTTGGATCGTCCCCAGATGCTCAGACCCTTGTACCAACTTCTTGAAGACTTCCCATCTCTAAAAGAAAATACCTTAGATAAAATTAGACAAATAGAGAGAGCTCAGGAAGAAGCTCGTAGGTCACAAGAGTCCGCCATCAGACCCCTCTTTCCTCCACCTCTCAAGGTGGTATACCCTCGTCCTCCTGAAAATTTTTACCAGACAGACGTCTCTGCCAACAATTTGCCGATGTCCGAGTCTGAGTCTTCCACCTCTGATCCAATGTCAGTGGACTCTTTCCAAGAGGCCATGGACTTCACTACTCAGGCTGATCAGAACCCTGACCATGCCGAGGTCTCCAGTCGCGCCTCGTCTCAAAATGGCACAAGTACCTCTGGTTCTTCTTCAGAGGTTGAGCTTGTAGAGCCAAATGTGGTTGTGCCCCCCATTCTAAATGCTATTCCATTGTCGGCCGTCACCGAGGCCGAATTTGCTCAGAGGTTCCCCGGTAACCCGTCCACGTCTGCTCCAGCCGACGTTGAGTCTGACGATGATGAGGATGCCGAAAGTGATGTAGACACATTTGAGGCGGCCGAGTATGAGAGCACAATTACTGAGGTGGATCTACTGCACTTCAGGTACTTATACTCCATTAGCCCCTCTATCCACTTAAGGAGACCTCTGAGGGAAGAGAGGGCCTACCATGGCAGGGATGGAGAAATCTGCCTGTACGAGCAGATGTTCAAGTTAGGTTTTCGTCTTCCCTTCCACCCCGTCATTAGGACCATTCTATCATTCATTAACTTGGCCCCCTCGCAGCTCTCTCCCAATGCCTGGAGGGTTATTATAGGGGCAATCATCTTGTGGAGGGCGGTTCACCACTCTGACCTCCCAGTGCAGGTCTTTGCTGGTTGTTACGTCCCTACCTCGGCCAAAAATCATCCGAGCTACTATCACTTTGTGGCTCGGAGGCTTGAGAAAAAGATGCTCCTGGTCACTCAGACCTCCAACCATAATTGGAAACCCAGGTACTTTTTTGTCTCAGGGCCGTGGGAATTTGGTTCTTCCATTCCCTCTTCCATCTTCGAGCCGAGAATACCCCGGAAATGGGGCAAAGTTACCATGGCTTCCAGGGCCGACCCTGGACTAAGTGTGCAACATGGCAAAAGGGTGAAGGCCCTGCAGGACCAAGGGGCCCATGGGATGTTTGTCAAGTTTGAGCATCTGCTGACCCCCCAGTATCTCTCGGGGACGAGCCTCGGCGGAAGTCCCTTAGCTGACTTTGGTAAGGATTTTTATTTTGACCAAGTGTAGCCTCTTATCATACGTACTTTATTTCTGACTCATACCTCTTTACTTTTGTAGAGAAACCACCAAACATTTCAGACGAGCTGTGGGAGATGGCAGCTCCAAGCTTGTCTAGACTTGTCAAGAAGACTGGCATGAACGCTCCCCCACCTGCTCCCTCAATATCCAAGTCTAAGAAGAGGGCGCCTGAGGTCCATCCTCCTGAGGATCAGAGGCCGACCTCCAGAACCAAGAGGGCCTCAGATACTGCGATCCCCCTCACGGCCGACACGTTATCAGCACGTTTGGACCAGTTGAAACTGTCTGATAGCGTGGTCGGCCACAACCGACAGGCCATGGATGCTCTGAACAATATGATGACCGAGGCCGACAAGCGTTTCTTCAGGGCCATGGACACTCCCCTGATGGTTGAATTTGGTCTTCACCGAGTAGTCCAGGTATAACTTGTTCTTGTCCAAAGTGCAACATATGATTCTGCTTCTCATCTGACTTCTTTATTTACTGTGCAGGGTGCGGCTGCCATGTATCAACTATCCAACTGGGCCCTGAGGAAATTGCCTCTCATCCAGAAGGGGCAGGAGGCTGAAAAAGTTGAGGGCACCCTGAAGGCCGAGGTTGCTCGTCTGAGGACCGAGTTACAGGAGGCTGAGACCAAGGCTCAGACCTCTGAAAATAAGGCCCAATCCCTAGAGAAGGACATCTCTGCACTTGTCCAGAGTCATACCAAGGCCCTGAAGGACAAGGACGATGCTTTGCAGAGGAAAGTTCATGCTGCGGTGAAGGCTTCTCTTGCAGACGCCTCGGAGACAATAATTGCTGACTATAAGGTCTCCGAGGAGTTTGTAGGTTTTGGCCTGGAGTACCTTGAAAGGGGTATCAAGGCCACCTCCAAGTGGGCCGAGGTAAGGGAGGCCGAGGTTGGCGCCATTAAGGCCTCAGATTTTGTGGGCCTCGGCCTTGCCGATGCCCAGTTTGCCCAGGCTTTGCAGGAGATAGAGGATGAAGCTGCTGCCCCTGGTCAAACTGTTACTCTGGAAGGGGCTGACCTCGGGGAAACTGACCAAGCAAACGAAGTAGCTGAGGTGACCAATACCGAGCAGGCCAACCCAGAAGAGACATCAGATGTTCCTCATTCAAATGTTTAACTTGTAATCTTGCATGTAATTTTGACTTGTAATTTTGTTTTGACTCGTAATCTTGCATGTAATTTCTCTCTTAAATATTATGCAATTTCTTCCTTTTGTTGAATGCAAATGTCTCTCTTCATCTTTATTTGTGAATGTACATGGATGCTACGCACTCTCTGAAGCCATTACTGAATGTGGTGCCATAACTGTTACTTAAGAGTCTGAGGTCCTCTAGCCGAGGTGTCCGAGCTCAGACCTCGTCACCACCAAGTGGTTATGAGGGTCTGAGGTCATCACCTAGGCCGAGGTAAGCCTCATAATAAGAGGTTATCCCCCTAAGAAATTTCAATAAATGAATGGTGTTAAGGGTCTGAGGTCCTCTAGCCGAGGTGTTCGAGCTCAGACCTCGTCACCACCAAGTGGTGTTATGAGGGTCTGAGGTCATCACCTAGGCCGAGGTAAGCCTCATAATGTCATCAAATTAATGATGTTTAAGGTCTGAGGTCCTCACCTAAGAGGTTATCCCCCTAAGAAATTTCAATAAATGAATGGTGTTAAGGGTCTGAGGTCCTCTAGCCGAGGTGTTCGAGCTCAGACCTCGTCACCACCAAGTGGTGTTATGAGGGTCTGAGGTCATCACCTAGGCCGAGGTAAGCCTCATAATGCCATCAAATTAATGATGTTTAAGGTCTGAGGTCCTCACCTAAGAGGTTATCCCCCTAAGAAATTTCAATAAATGAATGGTGTTAAGGGTCTGAGGTCCTCTAGCCGAGGTGTTCGAGCTCAGACCTCGTCACCACCAAGTGGTGTTATGAGGGTCTGAGGTCATCACCTAGGCCGAGGTAAGCCTCATAATAAGAGGTTATCCCCCTAAGAAATTTCAATAAATGAATGGTGTTAAGGGTCTGAGGTCCTCTAGCCGAGGTGTTCGAGCTCAGACCTCGTCACCACCAAGTGGTGTTATGAGGGTCTGAGGTCATCACCTAGGCCGAGGTAAGCCTCATAATGTCATCAAATTAATGATGTTTAAGGTCTGAGGTCCTCACCTAAGAGGTTATCCCCCTAAGAAATTTCAATAAATGAATGATGTTAAGGGTCTGAGGTCCTCTAGCCGAGGTGTTCGAGCTCAGACCTCGTCACCACCAAGTGGTTATGAGGGTCTGAGGTCATCACCTAGGCCGAGGTAAGCCTCATAATGTCATCAAATTAATGATGTTTAAGGTCTGAGGTCCTCACCTAAGATGTTATCCCCATAATAAATTTCACCAAATGAATGATGTTAAAAGTCTGAGGTCCTCCAGCCGAGATGTCCGAGCTCAGACCTCGTCACCACCAAGTGGTGTTATGAGGGTCTGAGGTCATCACCTAGGCCGAGGTGAGCCTCATAATGTCATCAAATTAATGATGTTTAAGGTCTGAGGTCCTCACCTAAGAGGTTATCCCCATAATAAATTTCACCAAATGAATGATGTTAAAAGTCTGAGGTCCTCCAGCCGAGATGTCCGAGCTCATACCTCGTCACCACCCAGTGGTGTTATGAGGGTCTGAGGTCATCACCTAGGCCGAGGTAAGCCTCATAATGTCATCAAATTAATGATGTTTAAGGTCTGAGGTCCTCGCCTAAGAGGTTATCCCCATAATAAATTTCACCAAATGAATGATGTTAAAATGAAACAAGAATTTGCCATGGAAACTGATCTTTATTTACATCCTCTTCTCAATAAGGTGGTACTTTTACAATTGACAAAAATAAATGCAACATTATATGAAATATCTCTTTAGGTGGTCGGCGTTCCACGGGTTGGCGAAAGGTTCTCCCTCTAGGTTCTCTAACCTATACGTGCCAGGCACAACCTCTTCCGTTACTCTGTAGGGGCCATGCCAGTTCGGGTGTAGCTTGTTTGTTTTCTGTAAGGTCTTCTTAAGCACTAGGTCTCCTACCGCAATGGGTCTTGCCTTTATCCTTTGATTGTAGAATTTTGCTGCCCTCTGCTGGTAGGCTGCTTTCCTGACCTCTGCGTCTTCCCTTCTTTCTTCAATAAGGTCCAGGTCTAACCTCCTCCTTTCCCCATTGCTGTCCTGATCATAGGTCTGGATCCGATGGGTTGGTAGGCCTAGCTCCGTTGGTATGACGGCTTCTGAACCGCGTGCCAGCATGAATGGGGTTTCTCCCGTGGGTGTCCTTGCTGTGGTCCTGTAAGCCCATAGTACAGCGTAAACCTCTTCTATCCATCTCCCCTTCGCGTCTTCTAACCTCTTCTTGATTCCATCTAAGATTGTCCTATTTGTGACTTCAGTCTGGCCATTAGCCTGGGGTCGACCAGGGGATGAGAAGAACTGTTTAATCCCCACACTTTGGCAGTACTTCTCCAAGGAGGCGTTCTTAACTGGGTCCCATTATCTGAGATGAGCGTGTTTGGGAGACCATATCTACATATGATGTTCTTCCAGATGAACTGAAAGGTCTTCTGCTCTGTAATTGTTATCATGGGTTCGGCTTCTACCCATTTTGAAAAGTAGTCAATAGCAACTATCAAGAATCTATAGTTGTTGACTGCTCTCGGCAAGGGTCCTACCAGGTCAATTCCCCATACCGCGAACGGCCATGGAGAAGAGATTGATGTCATAGGCTGATGGGGTTGATGAGGGATAGTGGCGAACCTCTGACATTTGTCGCACCTCTTCACATAATCAGCAGAGTCCCTAGACAAGGTTGGCCACCAGTATCCCTGAGTGATGATTCTCTTGGCTAAGGGTCTTCCTCCTATATGGCTAGAGCAAGAGCCTTCATGAACCTCCTGCAAGATTCGAGGTACTTCCAAGGGGTGAACACATCTGAGGAGGGGCAAGAGAAAACCTTTTTTGTACAAGACGTCTCCTATCAATGAGAACTTGGCAGCCCTGTATCTCAGCTTTTTCCTTTCCAGTTTGGACTCAGGTAGCTCCCCCTCCCTAAGGTATCTGACAATCGGGTCAATCCACGAGTCCCCCGGGTTTATATTGTGACAAGGGTTACATACCTCGTCCTCCTCGATGCTTGCCTTTCCTAGAACTTCAATTGGGATGGTTCTTCCCAAATCTGTCTTCATTGCTGAGGCCAGTCTTGCCAATGCGTCAGCATGGTTATTGCTCAGTCTAGGCACTCTCTTCAGTTTGGCCTCTTCAAAAAACTCTAGCAATCCTCTTACCTTTTTTAAGTACCTGGCCATCCTCTCATCCTTGGCCTCGTACGCCCCCAACACTTGGTTAACAACCAACCTTGAGTCACTATGGAGTAGAAGCCGCTTGACCCGCAGAGTTGTTGCCAATAGGAGGCCCGCTATCATGGCCTCATACTCAGACTCGTTGTTTGAAGCCTGGAAGTTGAATCTTAAGGCATACTCAATGTTGGCGCCATCTGGAGCTGAGAGTACTAGCCCCGCGCCACTTCCACCATCACAGGATGATCCATCCACGAAGAGGCTCCACACGTCTTTTTCTGAAGAGAAGACTCCTTCTCTCATCACTCCTTTTTCGAAGAGGTATCGATCCTCTTCGTTCTCTTCTACCCTCCTCCGGGCCTTGACTGTGACTACCTCTTCTTGGCCTTGGAAGATGTGAGTGTTTATCTCTTCCGAATCTCGGGAGACAGCTCGGCTCTTCTCTGACTCAGTCTCTTCCCAAGTGAATTCCGCGACAAAATCTGCCAGGGCCTGCCCCTTAATGGCCATCCTGGGCTGGTAAGTAAGATCATACTCCCCTAGTTCAATGGCCCAGGCCATCAATCTCCCGGACTTCTCAGGCTTGTGCAGAACCTGTCTTAGTGGGGAGTCTGTAAGGACTATCATAGAGTGAGCTTGAAAGTAGGGTTTCATTTTCCTTGAAGCATGGATAAGAGCATAAGCCAATTTCTCCATTCTGGGGTAGTTCTGCTCAGACCCTTGTAGGGCCTTACTGTTGAAGTATACAGGCCTCTGAACTCCACCTTCTTCTCGTATGATGGCCGCGCTAATTGCCGACTCAGAGACTGCTAAGTACACAAACAACCTCTCTCCTGCAATGGGCCGGGACAGCAGTAAGGGAGATCCTAAGTAGGACTTGAGTTGATCAAAGGCTTTTTCACACTCTTCATCCCACTGGAAGGCCTTCCTTAGAATCTTGAAGAATGGAAGACACTTATCCGTTGCCCTGGAAACAAACCTGTTCAGGGCAGCTACTCTTCCAGTAAGTCTTTGGACATCCTTGATACTCCTAGGGGTCTTCATGTCGAGCAATGCTTTGATCTTCTCAGGGTTTGCCTCAATCCCCCTTTGGTTAACTATGAACTCCAGAAATTTCCCTGCTCCTACACCGAAGACACATTTCGCCGGGTTGAGCTTCATTCTGTATGAATCCATGACATCAAAGGTCTTCTCAAGGTCTGCCACGTGAGTACATGCCTTCAGGCTCTTCGTTAGCATATCGTCCACGTATACCTCCATGGTCTTACCTATCTGTTCCTCGAACATCCTATTGATGAGACGCTGATATGTTGCCCCCGCATTTTTCAGACCAAAGGGCATCACTTTATAACAATACGTCCCCTTGTCAGTGATGAAGGCTGTCTTCTCAGAGTCTTCGGTGTCCATGAAGATTTGGTTATAACCTGAATAAGCATCCATGAAGCTCATGAGTTCGTGCCCTGCTGTCGCGTCCACCATCTGGTCTATCCTAGGTAGGGGATAGCTGTCCTTCGGGTAAGACCTATTCAGGTCTGTAAAATCTACACACATCCGCCACTTTCCACTGGCCTTAGGCACAATTACTGCGTTTGAGAGCCACTCTGGATAGGTGACCTCTCGTATGAACTCGGCCTCTTCCAACTTTTTCACCTCTTCCCGAATGACCTCATATTTCTCTCTGGAGTAAATTCTTCTCCTCTACTTGACTGGCCTGGCATCCCTATCCACGTTGAGTTTGTGGGTCATGACCTCAGGGTCTATACCAGGCATGTCGGTGTGGCTCTAGGCGAAGACACTCTGCCTCCTCCTGAGGAGGCTTACCAACTCTTCCTTTGTCTTTGGTTCTAGGGCCTTGCCGACCTGGACGGTTTTTTCCGGTTCGTCCTCGTTGAGGACGATGGATTCTACCTCTTCCGCGGCCTCGCCCTTCTTTAGCTTTGTTTCATCTCTCGGGTCAAGAGTGTCTATGCTGTAGGTGGTGGTTGCTCTCTTATGGGCCTCCCTCTCTTCAGCTGAGTTGAAATAACACTCCCGTGCCGTGGTCTGATCCCCCTGCACTTCCCCTACTCCATAAGGAGTCGGGAATTTTAGCATTTGATGGACCGTTGATGGCACGGCTTCAAACTCCTTGAGGGCTACTCTTTCGATGATGAGGTTGTAGGCCGAGTAGACATTCTCGTTCATCACAAAAAAGTTTATCTTCTTAGTCAGCCTCTTAGGCCACTCATCCCCCATATGGACATCCATCTCATACATGCCTAATGGGTGCACTTTCTCACCACTGAAGCCTATCAAGGGGTGGTGGTATGGCACTAGCCTTGACCTGCTAAGACCCAAGCTCTTGAAACAAGGCCAAAACATTACATCTGCTGAGCTTCCCCCGTCTATGAGGATTCTCCCCACATCGCATCCATGCACCCTTGTCGTTATGACCAAGGGGTCATCATGGGGGGCTAAGATGCCCTTGAAGTCGAGTCGGGAGAAACCCACCACTAGGGTGTCCATATCCACCTTCGTTCTCTTCTGCACAGCGTCAGAAGACGTCAGGTTCACAACCTCTGGCCTTACCACCGACTTGGCCTCCGCTACGTTAGCCTTTCTATCAGCTACCTCAGAGCCACCTCCTGCGAATCCCCCACATATGGTGCCAACAACAAAGGAGATCATTCCTACCCTCTTCACTGGGGTATTGTCATCCCTTGGTGGGAGATCTGGGTCATCTCCATCATCACCTTCTGAATCATCATGCCCCCTAGCTGGGGCATCGCCACGACACCTGTCATCTCTTCTCTTCCTAGGGTCTTCTCTTCCAGCTTTCGTGGCTTTGCCATCCACATACTTTCTCAGCTTCCCAGACTTCAGCATTTTCTCAATCTCATCCTTTAGAGCGAAACATCTGTCTGTGACATGGCCGTGATCCTGATGGAACTCACAGCAGAGGTTTTTATTCCTCTTATGTGGCGGAGCCTTCAACTTCTCTGGCCATCTCAGGGCCCGGTCACTCTTGATCTCATTAAGAATGTGTTCACAGCTCACATTCAGAGGAGTGTAACGAGAGAATTTGTCGTCTGCCGACCGCTTCTTCCCTTCTTTCTTACCCTGGGACCTCGCAGCGCTACCGCGGTTCTCCTCTTCGTATTTGGCGGACATCGCCTCCTCCGCATTCATCACTTTTCCTGCAGTGGACAACAGCTCCGCCATAGACTTGGGGGGGTCTTCCGCCAGCTTCCATAGTAGCTTTCCCTTCTGAAGACCTCCTATAAGGGCGGTCATGGCTATGCTCTCTTCATAGTCCTCCACCTCTAACTTCTCCTTGTTGAATCTTGCTATGTAGTCTCTCAGGCTTTCACCCTTAGATTGTTTGACGTATAGGAGGTGGGTGGTCTTCTTTTGGGGCCTTACCCCAAAGCAGAAGTTGTGGATGAACTGCTCGGCCAAGCCTTTGAAGTTTTCGATCGAGTTCTTTGGAAGAGAGGTGAACCAGCTATGCGCTGACCCTGTCAAGGTGCCCGAGAAGGCCCTGCACTTCATCTCATCAGGTATCGAGTAAATATCTGCGGCTGACTGGTACATCTCGATGTGGTGCACTGGGTTAGTGCTGCCATCATACTTAGGAGTCACCACAGGAGGTTTGAATTTAGCTGGGGTTGGGAACCCCACTATCCTGGCCACAAACGGTGAGCCCTCCGTGTAGCCCCTCTGTAAGGGGTCCCTGCTCTTTATGAGGTCCCCTATCTTCTCCTCGAGACGTTGAATCGAGTCATTCCATGGTCTTCTCTCATCAACTTGGCCGAGGTTATCCCCTGCCACCTCTCTTCGGTGGACAAAGGGTTCCCCAGCCGCGACCCGCTGACTGTTGACTTCATCCTGCTCCCTTGCTCTTCTCTCCATGGGTCGGCCTTGATCTGGCCGAGCCTGCCTATCCCCTCTTTGGGAGCCTGCGGCACTCCTTGACCTTGATAGCCTATGTCTTAGGTCATTAACTGGTCCCAGCCTCTCGAAGGCCGAGCCTCTGCTCAACCTGTTGAAGGCCGACCCCCTCTGCTGTGCCTCATCTCTTCTTTGGCCGACACATCCTTGGCTTTGCCGAAGAGGTCGTACGGTGTTATCGGACACCTCATATGGCTCCCAGCAGTCCTCTGGGGCCTCTTCTGCTCCTATGTCATCATACCTGTCCTCCGGGCATGGGTTTCCTTGCCTCCCCAGGCGCAAGCGCCTAGGGTCAGCAACATCCCTTCTCCGTGGGGGTGCAGGTTGGTCCTTCATCGGTGCCTGGGGTGGTCCCCTGGCATCCGGTTGGGGTTGAACTGCCGCCGGGGTGATCATGTCCGGCGAGACTCCGGGTGGTCTCATCATCATGGTTTGGCTGAGCTGTGCAAATTGCTCCTTCATTGCTTGTTGTGTTGCAGCCAAAGATTTCAAGGCAGCTGCCACCTCCGCCATTTCGGACTGGGGAGGAACCTAACTGGAGCTAGTTCCTCCACCTCCGGGCGGCGGAAGAGGCGGCGGCAAGTCTGGTGCCATGTGTTACCACTATAGAACTTTGAGTAGCAGGTGAGCTTAATACCTTAAAGGATCTCTTTCAATGGTGAAACAGCTCCACGCAAGGGGTGGATTCTGGTTCACCACCAGAATCTCCGGTCAGGCTAAGCAGGAAAAGAGGAAGAGATATCTTCTCGTTCCCACAGACGGCGCCAAAATGATGATGCTGAAAATCAGCACCACCAGGTGAGGTGTTTGCAAGCTCAATACAGGTGTAACAATGGCAACACAGCTATATGAATAAGGTAAGAATGAGGTGAGGATAAGAGGAACGACACCCGAATATGAGTGGTTCAGCCAATGTGGCCTACGTCCACGGTGAGTGTGTGAGAGTAATATCACTGAAAGAAGGCACTAATGGCCATGGTTACAACCTCTCAAGCTCTCTCTCTCTCTCTACTGTGTATATTTAGACAGAGTTTTAGCTAGGGTTTTTATCCCTGGATCCCTTTGCAAGGTAGGGGGTGATCCCTTTATATAGTGCCTAGGGGGTGTAATGTACCCCCTATGCATGTAATGTGCATGTGTGTAGTTTCCTCACCAATGGGGATGTGCCACCTGTCATGGCCACATGTAGATAATGATGATGAAATATTCCCCCACGTGCGGGGAATAATCTTGTTATAACTGATTTATGCCCAGGTGTCCTTATCCAAACGTCAACAGATGCTTGGTAGTCATGTTGGTGAATGGTCTCGGCCTAGGAGAGGCCGAGCTATAAGGGTTGGTCGTCCGCTCAATCCGTGAGGTGTCATGGGCTGTCTCGGCTTTATGTCAGCCGAGGTGTATGCCCGTGTCGGCCTTAGCCGAGTCATTGGCGTGCTGATGGTAAGCGATGCCTCTGGTAACCTCGGCCTCCTCCGAGGTAAGGTTCATGTTGAAGGTGAATGTAGAGCTTCTTGTCATCTTGGCCTACCGTTGACCGGGGTTACTATTCCTTGGTACCTGGGGTTGATGTTGGCCTCTGTGATATGAGAAGTGTCCCCGGGGGGGTGTATGTTGTAGTGTCGGCCTGGGCCGAGGTAGACTCGGCCGAGGGATGATATCGTGGGCCTCGATGCACTGGTGGGTCGGCCATCATCTCGGCTTTCATCTCGGCCGAGGTAGGTACCTCCAGGCCGAGGTCATACTTGGGTATATCAACCAATATAACTCGTAGGAACTAACCACGCTGCCACGGGACTCCTGGTTTTAGAATACAACGGTAATTTGAAAATATGAGGACTTAGGCCTAAAAACACGACGTTAATGGGTGAAAAACCAAAACTGCCCCCGAACGGTCCCGTGAGTGGCACCAACACCTCGCACGGGACCAATATAACTCGTAAAAGCTGACCGCGCTATCACGCGACTCCCAGTTTGAGAATACGATGATAAATTGTGTAATTCTGGACTTAGGCATAAAAACATGGCGTTAGTGGGTGAAAACTAGAAACAAACCCCAAACGGCCCCGTGAGTGGCACCAAAACCTCGCATGGGACCAATATAACTCGTAAGAACTTACCGTCGATCACGGGACTCAAGATTTAAGAATACGACGGTAATTTTCATATTAATAGAGTTAAGCAAAACATGGCGTTTGTGGGTGAAAACACGTAACAACCCTCGAACGGCCCCGTGGGCGGCACCTTGAGCTCCCACGGGACCAATATAACTCGTAAGAACTAACCACGCTGCCACGGGACTCTCGGTTTTAGAATACAACGGTAATTTGAAAATATGAGGACTTAGGCCTAAAAACACGACATTAATGGGTGAAAAACCAAAACTGCCCCCGAAAGGTCCCGTGAGTGGCACTAACACCTCGCACGGGACAAATATAACTCGTAAAAGCTGAACGCGCTATCACGCGACTCCCGGTTTGAGAATACGATGATAAATTGTGTAATTCTATACTTAGGCATAAAAACATGGCGTTAGTGGGTCAAAACTCGAAACAACACTCGAACGGTCCCGTGAGTGGTACCAACACCTCGCACGGTACCAATAGAACTCGTAGGAACTGACCGTACTACCACGGGACTCCCAGTTTGAGAATATGATGATAATTTGCATAATTCTAAACTTAGGCATAAAAATATGGCGTTTGTGGGTGAAAACTCGAAAAAGCCCCCGAACGGCCCCGTGGGAGGCACGAACAGCTCCCATGGGACTAATGTTACTCGTAGGAACTAAACGCGCAACCATGAGACTCCAGATTTGAGAATACGACGGTATCATTAAAATATGATGACTTAGGCATAAAAACATTGCGTTAGAGGGTGAAAACCCAAAACAGCCCCCGAATGGTCTCGTGGGAGGCACCAACACCTCCCAAGGGACCAATATAACTCGTAGGAATTGATCGTGCTGTCACGGGATTCCTGGTTTGAGAGTACGATGATAATTTGTATATTTCTAGACTTAGGCTTAAAAACATGGCGTTAGTGGGTGAAAACTCGAAGCAGCCCCCGAACGTCCCCGTGAGTGGCACTAACACCTCGCACGGGACCTATATAACTCATAGGAACAGACCGCGATATCACGGCACTCTCGATTTGAGAATACAAGGATAATTTGCGTAACTCTAGGCTTAGGCTTAAAAACACGGTGTTAATGGGTGAAAACTAAAAAAAGCCCCCAAACGACCCCGTGAGTGGAACCAACACCTCACACGGGACAAATATTACTTGTCAGAACTTATCGCCAATCACGGAACTCTCGGTTTGAGAACGCGACGATAATTTGTATATTTCTAGACTTAAGTAAAATATGGCGTTAGTGGGTGAAAACCCGAAACAACCCTCGACCGGCCCCGTGGGAGGCACCAACAGCTCCCTCGGGACCAATGAAACTCGTAGGAACTAACCGCGCAGCCATTGGACTCCCGCCTTGAGAATTCGACGGTAATTTGAAAATATGAGGACTTATGCTTAAAAACATGGTGTTAGCGGGTGAAAATCCAAAACATCCCCCGAACGGCCCCGTGAGTGGTACCAACACCTCGCATGCGCCCAATATAACTCGTAGGAACTGACCACGCGCTATCACGGGACTCCCGGCTTGAGAATATGATGATAATTTTCATAATTCTAGACTTAGTCTTAAGAACATGGCGTTAGTGGGTGAAAACTCGAAACAGACCCCGAACGGCCCCGTGAATGGCACCAACACCTCGCACGGGACCAATATAACTCATAGGAATTGACCGCGCTATCACGGGACTCTCGGTTTGAGAATACGATGGTAATTTGCATAATTTCCGACTTAGGCTTAAAAACATGGCGTTAGTGGGAGAAAACTCGAAATAGCCCCCGAACGGCCCCGTGAGTGGCACCAACACCTCGCACGGGATCAATATAACTCGTAAGAACTTACCGCATGATCACTGGACTCCCGGTTTTAGAATATGGCGGCAATTTGCATAATAATAGACTTAAGCAAAACATGGCGTTTGTGGGTGAAAACCCGAAACAACCCTCGAACGGCCCCGCGGGCGGCACATAGAGCTCCCACGGGACCAATATAACTCGTAGGAACTAACCGCGCTGCCACGGGACTCCCGATTTGAGAATACGACGTAATTTGAAAATATGAGGACTTAGGCTTAAAAACATGGCGTTAGTGGGTGAAAACCCAAAACTGCCCCCGAACGGTCCCGTGAATGGCACCAACACCCGCAAGGGACCAATATAACTCATAGGAACTGACCGCGCTATCACGAAACTCCCGATTTGAGAATACGATGATAATCTGCATAATTTTAGACTTAGGCATAAAAACATGGCGTTAATGGGTGAAAAATCGAAACAACCCCTAAACGGCCCCGTGAGTGGTACCAACATCTCGCACGGGACTAATATAACTCGTAGGAACTGACCGCGCTATCATGGGACTCCTGGTTTGACAATACGATGATAATTTGCATAATTCGAGACTTAGGCATAAAAATCTGGCGTTAGTGGGTGAAAACTCGAAACAGCCCTCGAACGGTCCCGTGGGAGGCACGAACAGCTCCCACGGAACCAATGTAACTCGTAGGAATTAACTGTGCAACCACAGGACTCCAGGTTTGTGAATACAACGGTATCAACAAAATATGATGACTTAGGCTTAAAAACACGGCGTTAGAGGGTGAAAACCCAAAATAGCCCCCGAACGGCTCCGTGGGAGGCACCAACACCTCCCAAGGGACCAATATAACCGGTAGGAATTGATCGCGCTATCACGGGATTCCCGATTTGAGAGTACGACGATAATTTACATATTTCTAGACTTAGGCTTAAAAACATGGCGTTAGTGGGTGAAAACTCGAAGCAGCCCCCGAACGGCCCCGTGAGTGGCACTAACACCTCGTACGGGACCTATATTACTCGTAGGAAATGATTGGGCTATCAAGGGACTCCCGATTTGAGAATACAATAATAATTTTCATAACTCTAGACTTTGGCTTAAAAACATGGCGTTAATGGGTGAAAACTCGAAACAGCCCTCGAACGACCCCGAGAATGGCACCAACACCTCGCACGGGACCAATATTACTCGTAAGAACTTACCGCCGATCATGGGACTCTCGGTTTGAGAACACGACAATAATTTGTATATTTCTAGACTTAAGTAAAACATGTCGTTAGTGGGTGAAAATCCAAAACCGCCCCCAAACGGCCCCATGGGAGGCACCAACAGCTCCTACGGGAGCAATGTAACTCATAGGAACTAACCGCGCATCCATGGTACTCTCGGTTTGAGAATTCGATGGTAATTAGAAAATACGAGGACTTAGGCTTAAAAAAATGGCGTTAGAGGGTGAAAACTCAAAACAGCTCCCGAACGTCCCCGTGAGTGGTACCAACACCTCTCATGCGACCAATATAACTCGTAGGAACTGATCGCGCGCTATCACGGGACTCTCGATTTGAGAATATGATGATAATTTGCATAATTCTAGACTTAGGCTTAAAAACATGGCGTTAGGGCGTGAAAACTTAAACAGCCTCTGTGAGTGGCATGGGACCAATATAACTCGTAGGAACTGACTGCGCTATCATGGGACTCCCGGTTTGAGAATACAACGATAATTAGAATAATTTAAGACTTAGGCTTAAAAACATGACGTTAGTGGGTGAAAACTCAAAACAGCCCCCGAACAGCCCCATGAGTCGCACCAACACCTCGCACGGGACCAATATATCTCGTAGGAACTAACCGCGCTGCCACGGGACTCCCGATTTGAGAATATGATGGTAATTTGAAAATATGAGGACTTAGAGTTAAAAACATGGCGTCAGTGGGTGAAAACCCAAAACTGCCCCGAACGGTCTCGTGAGTGGCACCAACACCAGCACGGGACCAATATAACTCGTAGGAACTGACCGCACGCTATTACAACACTCCCGATTTGAGAATACGACGATAATTTGCATAATTCTAGACTTAGGCTTAAAAACATGGCGTTAGTGGGTGAAAACTCGAAACAGTCCCCGTGAGTTGCACCAGCACCTCGCACGGGACCAATATAACTTGTAGGAACTTACCGTATGATCACGGGACTCCCAGTTTGAGAATACGATGATAAATTGCATATTTCTAGACTTAGGCTTAAAAACATGGCGCTTGAGGGTGAAAACTCGATACATCCCCCGAACGGCCCCGTGAGTGGCACCAACACCTCGCACGGGACCAATATAACTCGTAAGAACATACCGCTGATCACAGAACTCTCGGTTTAAGAATATGACAATAATTTGTATATTAATAGACTTAAGCAAAACATGGCGTTTATGGGTAAAAACCCGAAACAGCCCTCGAACGGCCCCGTGGGAGGCACCAGGAGCTCCCACGGGACCAATATAACTTTTAGGAACTAACCGCCCTGCCACGGGACTCCCGGCTTGAGAATACGAAGGTAATTTGAAAATATGAGGACTTAGGCTTAAAAACATGGCGTTAGTGGGTGAAAACCCAAAACACCCCCGAACGGCCCCGTGAGTGGCACCAACATCCGCACGGGACCAATATAACTCATAGGAACTGACCACGCTATCACGGGACTCCCGGTTTTAGAATACGATGATAATTTGCATATTTTTAAACTTAGTCTTAAAAACATGACATTAGTGGGTGAAAACTTGAAACAACCCCCGAACGGCCCCGTGAGTGGTACCAACACCTCGCACGGGACCAATATAACTCGTAGGAACTGACCGCACTGTCACGGGACTCCTAGTTTGAGAATACGATGATAGTTTGCATAATTCTAGACTTAGGCATAAAAACGTGGCGTTAGTGGGTGAAAACTCGAAAAAGCCTCCGAACGGCCCCGTGGGAGGCTCGAACAGCTCCCACGGGACCAATGTGCCTCGTAGGAAATAAACGCGCAACCACGGGACTCCAAGTTTGAGAATACGAAGATATCATTAAAATATGATGAGTTAGGCTTAAAAACATTGCGTTAGAGGGTGAAAACCCAAAACAGTCCCCGAACTGCCCCGTGGAAGGCACCAACACCACCTAAGAACCAATATAACTCTTAGGAATTGATCGCGCTATCACGAGACTCCCGGTTTGAGAATACAATGACAATTTGAGTATTTTTAGACTTGGGCTTAAAAATATGGCGTTAGTGGGTGAAAACTCGAAGCAGCCCCCGAACGGCCCCGTGAGTGGCACCAACACCTCGCACGGGACCTATATAACTCGTAGGAACTCACCGCGCTATCACAAGACTCTTGGTTTGAGAATAGAAGGATAATTTGCATAACTCAAGACTTTGGCATAAAAACATGTAGTTAATGGGTGAAAACTCGAAACAGCCCCCGAACGACCCCGTGAGAGGCACCAACACCTCGCACGGGACAAATATTACTCGTAAGAACTTACTGCCGATCACGGGACTCTCGATTTGAGAACGCGATGATAATTTGTATATTTCTAGACTTAAGTAAAACATGGCGTTAGTGGGTGAAAACCCGAAATAACCCTCGAAAGGCCCCGTGGGAGTCACCAACAACTCCCATGGGACCAATGTAACTAGAAGGAACTAACCGCGCACCATTGGACTCCCGCCTTGAGAATTCGATGGTAATTTGAAAATACGAGGACCTAGGCTTAAAAACATGGCGTTAGTGGGTGAAATCCCAAAACATCCCCCGAACGGCCCCGTGAGTGGTACCAACACCTCGCTTGCGCCCAATATAACTCGTAAGAACTGACCACACGCTATCACGGGACTCCCGACTTAAGAAAATGACGATAATTTGCATAATTCTAGACATAGTCTTAAAAACGATGGCGTTAGTGGGTGAAAACTCGAAACAAACACCGAACGACCCCGTGAGTGGCACCAACACCTCCCACGGGAGCAATATAACTCGTAGGAACTGATCGCGCTATCACGGGACTCTCGATTTGAGAATACGATGATAATTTGCATAATTCTAGACTTAGGCTTAAAAATATGGAGTTAGTGGGTCAAAACTCGAAACAGCCCCCGAACGGCCCCGTGAGTGGCACCAACAACTCGCACGGGACCAATATAACTCGTAAGAACTTACCGCACGATCACGGGACTACCGATTTCTGAATACGATGATAATTTGCATATTTCTGAATTTAGGCTTAAAAACATGGCATTAGTGGGCGAAAACTCGATACAACCCCCAAACGGCCCCGTGAGTGGCACCAACACCTCGCACGGGATCAATATAACTCGTAAGAACTTACCGCCGATCACGGGACTCGCGGTTTGAGCATACGATGTCAATTTGCATATTAATAGACTTAAGAAAAATATGGCGTTTGTGGGTGAAAACCCGAAATAACCCTCGAACGGCCCCGTGGGTGGCACCTAGAGCTCCCACGGGACCAATATAACTCGTAGGAACTAACCGCACTACCATGGGACTCCCGGTTTGAGAATACGATGATAATTTGAAAATATAAGGAGTTAGGCTTAAAAATATGGCGTTAGTGGGTGAAAACCCAAAACTGCCCCCGAACGATCCCCTGAGTGGCTCTAACACCCGCACGGGACCAATATAATTCGAAGGAACTGACCGTGCTATAACGGGACTCCCGATATGAGAATACGATGATAATTTCCATAATTCTAGACTTAGGCATAAAAACATGGCGTTAGTGGGTGAAAACTCAAAATAACCCCCGAACGGCCCCGTGAGTGGTACCAACACGTCGCAGGGTACCAATATAACTCGTAGGAAATGACCACGCTCTCACGGGACTACTGGTTCGAGAATATGATGATAATTTGCATAATTCTAGACTTGGGCATAAAAACATGGCGTTAGTGGGTGAAAACTCGAAACATCCCCCGAACGGCCCCGTGGGAGGCACGAACAGCTCCCACAGGACCAATGTAACTCGTAGGAACTAACCGTGCAACCACGGGACTCCAGGTTTGAGAATATGACGGTATCATTAAAATATGACGACTTAGGCTTAAAAACATGTCGTTAGAGGGTGAAAACCAAAAATAGCCCCCGAACGGCGCCGTGGGAGGCACCAACACCTCCCAAGGGACTAATATAACTCGTAGGAACTGACCGCGCTATCACAGGACTCCCGATTTGAGAGTACGATGATAATTTACATATTTCTAGACTTACGCTTAAAAACATGGCGTAGTGGGTGAAAACTCGAAGCATCCCCCGAACGGCCTCGTGAGTTGCACGAACACCTCACACGGGATCAATATAACTCGTAGGAACTGACCGCGATATCACGAGACTCCTGGTTTGAGAATACAACGATAATTTGCATAACTATAGACTTAGGCTTAAAAACATGGCGTTAATGGGTGAAAACTCGAAACAGCCCCCGAACGACCCCGTGAGTGGCACCAACACCTCGTACGGGACCAATATTACTCGTAAGAACTTACTGCCGATCACGGGACTCCCTATTTGAGAACACAACGATAATTTGTAAATTTCTAGACTTAAGTAAAGTATGGCGTTAGTGGGTGAAAACCCGAAACAGCCCCCAAACGGCCCAGTGGGAGGCACCAACAGCTCCCACGGGACCAATGTAACTCGTAGGAACTAACTGCTCATCCATGGGACTCTCGATTTGAGAATTTTACGATAATTTGAAAATATGAGGACTTAGGCTTAAAACCATGGCGTTAGCGGGTGAAAACCACAAACATCCCCCGAACGGCCCTGTGAGGGGTACCAACACCTCGCATGCGCCCAATATAACTCGTAGGAACTGATCGCGCGCTATCACGGGACTCTCGATTTGAGAATACGACGATAATTTGCATAATTCTAGACTTAGGCTTAAAAACATTGCGTTAGTGGGTGAAAACTCAAAACATCCCCCGAATGGTCCCATGAGTGGCACCAACACCACACACGCGACCATTATAACTCGTATGAACTGACCACGCTATCACGAAACTCTCGGTGTGAGAATACGATGATAATTTGCATAATTCTAGACTCAGGCTAAAAAACGTGGCGTTAGGGGTGAAAACTCGAAACAACCCCCGAACGGTCCCATGAGTGGCACCAACACCTCGCACGGGACCAATATAACTCGTAAGAACTTATCGCACGATCACGGGACTCCCGATTTGAGAATACGATGATAATTTGCATATTTCTAGACTTAGGCTTAAAAACATGGCGTTAGTTGGTGAAAACTCGACACAACCCCCGAACGGCCCCGTGGGTGGCACCAACACCTCGCACGGGACCAATATAACTCGTAAGAACTTACCGCCTATCACAGGACTCCTGGTTTGAGAATACGACGGTAATTTGCATATTAATAGACTTAACCAAAATATGGCGTTTGTGGGTGAAAACCCGAATAAGCCCTCGAACGGCCCCGTGGGTGGCGCCGAGAGCTCCCATGGGACCAATATAACTCGTAGGAACTAACCGCGTAACCGCGGGACTCCAGGTTTGAGAATATGATGGAAATTTTAAAATATGAGGACTTAGTCTTAAAAGCATGGCGTTAGAGGATGAAAACACAAAATAGCCCCCGAGTGGCCCCGTGGGAGGCACCAACACCTTCCAAGGGACCAATATAAATCGTAGGAACTAACCGCGCAACCGCGGGACTCCCAGTTTGAGAATACGCTGATAATCTGAAAATATGAGGACTTAGGCATAAAAATATGGCGTTAGTGGGTGAAAATACAAAAAAACCCCGAACGACCCCGTGAGTGGCACCAACACCCGCACGGGACCATTGTAACTCGTAGGAACTGACCGCGCTATCACGGGACTCCCGATTTGAGAATACGATGATAATTTGAATAATTCTAGACTTAGACTTAAAAACATGGCGTTAGTGGGTGAAAACTCAAAACCGCCCCCTAACGACCTCGTGAGTGGTACCAAGACCTCGCACTGGACCAATGTAACTCGTAGCAACTGACCGCGCTATCACGAGACTCTCGGTTTGAGAATATGATGATAATTTTCATAATTCTATACTTCGGCATAAAAACATGGCGTTAGTGGGTCAAAACTCAAAACAACCCCTGAACGGCCCCGTGGGAGGCAACAACAGCTCCCACGGGACTAATGTAACTCGTAGGAACTAACCGCGCAACCACGGGACTCCAGCTTTGAGAATACGACGGTAATTTTAAAATATGAGGACATGGCCTTAAAAACATGGCGTTAGGAGGTGAAAACCAAAAAATCCCCCGAATGGCCCCGCGGGAGGCACCAACACCTCCCAAGGGACCAATATAACTCGTAGGAACAGATCGCGCTATCACGGGACTCCCGGTTTGAGAGTACAACGATAATTTGCATAATTCAAGACTTGGGCTTAAAAACATGGCGCTAGTGGGTGAAAACTCGAAATAGCCTCCGAACGTCCCCGTGAGTGGCACCAACACCTCGCACGGGACCAATATCACTCGTAAGAACTTACCGCATGATCACGGGACTCTCTGTTTGATAATAGGATGATAATTTGCATATTTCAAGACTTACGCTTAAAAATATGACATTAGTGGGCGAAAACTCGATACATCCCCCGAACAGCCCCGTGAGTGGCACCAACACCTCGCACGGGACCAATATAACTCGTAAGAACTTACAGCCGATCACAGGACTCCCAGATTGAGAATATGACGGTAATTTGCATATTTCTAGACCTAAGCAAAATATGGCGTTCGTGGTTTTAAACCCGAAACAGTCCCCGAACGACCCCGTGGGAGGCAGTAACAGCTCCTACGGGACCCATATAACTCGTAGGAACTAACCGCGCTGCCACGGGACTCTCAGTTTGATAATATGACAGTAATTTGAAAATATGAGGACTTAGGCTTAAAAACATGACATTAGCGGGTGAAAACCGAAAACACCCCCCGAACGGCCCCGTGAGTGGCACCAACACCTCACACGGGACCAATTTTAATTCGTAGGAACCGACCGCGCTATCACGGGACTCCCGATTTGAGAATACGATGATAATTTGCATAACTCTAGACTTAGGCTTAAAAACATGGCGTTAGTGGGTGAAAACTCGAGCAGCCCCCGAACGGCCCTGTGAGTGGCACCAACATCTCGCATTGGACTAATTTTAATTCGTAGGAACTGACCGCGCAACCACAGGATTCTAGGTTTGAGAATACAACAAAAATTTGAAAATAAGAGGACTTAGGCTTAAAAACATGGCGTTAGCGGGCGAAAACCCAAAACAGACCCCAAATGGCCCCATGAGTGGCGCACGTGACCAATATAACTCGTAGGAACTGACCGCGCTATCACGGGTCTCCCGGTTTGAGAATACAACGATAATCGGCATAATTATAGACTTAGGCTTAAAAACATGGCGTTAGTGGTTGAAAACTCGAAACAGCCCCAGAACGGCCCCGTGAGTGGCACCAACCCCTCGCACGGGACCAATATAACTCGTAGGAACCGACCGTGCTATCAAGGGACTCCCAGTTTGAGAATACGACGATAATTTGCATAATTCAAAACTTAGGCTAAAAAACATGGCGTTAGTGGGTGAAAACTCTAAACAGCCCCCCAACGGCCCCGTGAGTTGCACCAAAACCTTGCACAGGACCAATATAACTCGTAAGAACTTATCGCGTGATCACGAAACTCCCGATTTGAGAATACGGCCATAATTTTCATAATTTAAGACTTAGGCTTGAAAATATTGCGTTAGTGGGTGAAAACTCGAAACAGCCCCTGAACGGCCCCGTGAGTGGCACCAACACCACTCACGGGAGCAATATAACTTGTAAGAATTTATCGCACCATAACGGGACACCCAGTTTGAGAATACGATAATAATTTGCATATTTATAGACTTAAGCAAAACATGGCATTAGTGGGTGAAAACTCCAAATAACCCCCGAACGTACCCGTGGGAGGCACCAACAGCTCCCACGGGATCGATGTAACTCGTACGAACTAACCGCGCAGCCACGGGACTCATGATTTGAGAATACAACAAGAATTTGAAAATATGAGGACTTAGGCTTAAAAACATGGCGTTAGTGCATGAAAACCCAAAACATCTCTCGAATGGCCCCGTGACTGGCACCAACACCTCACACGGGACCAATATAACTCGTAGGAATTGACCGCGCTATCACGGGACTCCTGGTTTGAGAATATGACAATAATTTGTATAATTTAAGACTTAGACATTAAAACATGGTGTTATAGATTGAAAACTCGAAACAGGCCCCAAACAGCGCCGTGAGTGGCACCAAAAACTCGCACGGGACCAATATAACTCGTAGGAAATGACCGCGCTAACACGGAACTCCCAACTTGAGTATACGGCGATAATTTTCATAATTCTAGACTTAGGCTTAAAAACATGGCATTAGTGGGTGAAAACTCGATACAACCCCCAAACGGCCCCGTAAGTGGCACCAATACCTCGCATGGGACCAATATAACTCGTAAGAACTTACCGCCGATCAGGGGACTCACGGCTTGAGAATACGATGGTAATTTGCATATTAATAGACTTAAGCATAACATGGCATTTTTCGGTGAAAACCCGAAACAACCCTCGAACGTCCTCGTGGGCAGCACCAAGAGCTCCCACGGGACACTATAGGAACTAATCGCGCTGCCACGGGACTCCAGATTTGAGAATATGACAGTAATTTAAAAATATGAGGACTAAGGCTTAAAAACATGGCGTTAGTGGGTGAAAACCCAAAAAAGCCCCCGAACGGCCCCGTGAGTGGTACCAACACCCGCATGGGACCAATATAACTCGTATGAACTGACCGCGCTATCACGGGACTCCCAATTTGAGAATACGATAATAATTTGCATAATTCTAGACTTAGGCTTAAAAACATGGCGTTAGTGGGTGGAAACTCGAAACAGCCCCCGAACGACCCTGTGAGTGGTACCAACACCTCGCACGGAACTAATATAACTGGTAGGAACTGACCGCGCTATCACGGGACTCCTGATTAGAGAATATGATGATAATTTGCATAAATCTAGACTTAGGCAAAAAAACATGGCGTTAGTGGGTCAAAACTCGAAACAGCCCCTGAATGGCCCCGTGGGAGGCACGAACAGCTCCCACGGGACCAATGTAACTCGTAGGAACTAACCGCGCAACCACGGGACTCCAGGTTTGAGAATACGATGGAAATTTTAAAATATGATGACATAGGCTTAAAAACATGGCGTTAGAGGGTGAAAACCAAAAACAGCCCCCGAACGACCCCGTGGGAGGCACCAACATCTCCCAAGGGACCAATATAACTCGTAGGAGCTGACCGCGCTATCACGGGACTCCTGGTTTGAGAGTACAACGATAATTTACATATTTCTAGACTTAGGCTTAAAAACATGGCGTTCGTAGTTAAAAACTGAAAGCAGCCCCCGAATGACCGCGCGAGTGGCACCAACACCTCGCACGGGACTTGTATAACTCATAGGAACTGATCGCGCTATCACGGGACTTTCGTTTTGAGAATACAATGATAATTCTCATAACTCTAGACTTAGGCTTAAAACGTGACGTTAATGGGTGAAAACTCGAAATAACCCCCGAACGACCCCATGAGTGGCACCAACACCTCGAACGGAACCAATATTACGCGTAAGAATGTACCGCCGATCATGACACTCTCGATTTGAGAACATGAAGATAATTTTATATTTCTAGACTTAAGTAAAACATCACGTTAGTGGGTGAAAACTCGGAACAGCCCCCGAACGGCCCAGTGGGAGGCACCAAGAGCTCCCACGGGACCAATGTAACTCGTAGGAACTAACCGTGCAGCCATGGGACTCCCAGTTTGAGAATTCGATGGTAATTTGAAAATAAGAGGACTTAGGCTTAAAAACATGGCGTTAGCGGGTGAAAACCCAAAACAACCCCCAAACGGCCCTGTGAGTGGTACCAACATCTCGCATACGCCCAATATAACTCTTAGGAACTGACCGCGCGCTATCACGGGACTCTCGGTTTGAGAATACGACGATAATTTGCATAATTCTAGACTTAGGCTTAAAAACATGGCATTAGTGTGGGAAAACTCGAAACAGCCCCCGAACGCCCCCGTGAGTGGCACAAACACCTCTCACAGGACCAATATAACTCATAGGAACTGACCGCGCTGTCACGGGACTCCCGATTTTAGGATACGATGATAATTTACATATTTCTAGACTTAGTCTTGAAAATATGGCGTTAGTGGGTGAAAACTCGAAACCGCCCTCGAACGGCCACGTTAGTGGCACCAACACCTCGGACGGGACCAACGTAACTCGTAAGAACTTACCGCATGATCACGGGACTCCCGGTTTAAGAATACGATGATAATTTGCATATTTCTAGACTTAGGCTTAAAAACATGGCGTTAGTGGGTGAAAACTCGATACAACCCCCGAACGGCCCCGTGAGTGGCACCAACACCTCGCACAGGACCGATATAGCACGTAAGAACAGACCGCCGATAACGAGACTCCCGATTTGAGAATACGATGATAATTTGCATAATAATTGACTTAAGCATAACATGGCGTTTGTGGGAGAAAACCTGAAACAACCCTCGAACGGTCTCGTGGGAGGCACCAAGAGCTCCCATGGAACCAATATAACTCGTAGGAACTAATCGCGCTGCCACATGACTCCCAATTTGAGAATACGATGGTAATTTCAAAACATGACGACTTAAGCGTAAAAACATGGCGTTAGTGATTGAAAACCCAAAGTAGCCCCTGAACGGCCCCGTGAGTGGCACCAACACGCCACACGTGACCAATATAACTCGTAGGAACTGATCATGCTATCACGGGACTCTCGGTTTGAGAATACGACGGTAATTTACATAATTCTAGACTTAGGCTTAAAAACATAGCGTTAGTGGGTGAAAACTCGAAATAGCCCCCGAACGGCCCCATGAGTGGCACCAACACCTCGCACGGGACCCATTTTAATTCGTAGGAACTGATCGCGCTATCACGGGACTCCCACTTTAAGAATACTACGATAATTTGCATAATTCTAGACTTAGGCTTCAAACATGGCGTTAGTGGGTGAAAACTCAAAACATCCCCCGAACGCACCCATGAGTGGCCCCAACACCTCGCACGGGACCACTGTGACTCGTAAGAACTTACCGCACGATCACGGGACTCCCGATTTGAGAATACAATGATAATTTACATATTTCTAGACTTAGGCTTAAAAATATGGCATTTGTGGGTGAAAACTCGATACAGCCCCCGAACACCCCCGTGAGTGGCAAAAACACCTCGCACGGGACATATATCACTCGTAAGAACTTATCGCCGATCACGAGAGTCACGGTTTGAGAATATGATGGTAATTTGCTTATTAATAGACATAACCAAATCGTGACGCTTGTGGGTGAAAACCCGAATCAACCCTCGAACGGCCCTGTGGGAGGCACCAAGAGCTCCCACGGGACCAATTAACTTGTAGGAACTAACCGTTCTGCCACGGGACTCCCAGTTTGAGAATACGATAGGAATTTGAAAATATGAGGACTTAGGCTTAAAAACATGGCGTTAATGGGTGAAAACCCAAAACAGCCCCCGAACGGCCCCGTGACTGGCACCAACTCCCGCACGGGACCAATATAACTTGTAGGAACTGACCGAGCTATCATGGGACTCCCGGTTTAAGAATACGATGATAATTTGCATAATTCTAGACTTAGGCATAAAAACATGGCCTTAGTGGGTCAAAACTCGAAAAAGCCCCTGAATGACCCCGCAGAAGGCACCAACACCTCCCACGGGACTAATGTAACTCGTAGGAAGTAACCGCGCAACCACGGGACTCCAGGTTTGAGAATACGATGGTAATTTTAAAATATGAGGACATAGGCTTAAAAACATGGCGTTAGAGGGTGAAAACCAAAAACAGCCCCCGAACGACCCCGTGGGAGGCACCAACACCTCCCAAGGGACCAATATAACTCGTAGGAACCGAACGCTACCACGAGACTCCTGGTTTGAGGGTACGAAAACAATTTGCATAATTCTAAACATAGGTTTAAAAACATGGCGTTAGTGGGTGAAAACTAGAAATGGCCCCCGAACGTCCCCATGAGTGGCACCAACACCTCGCACGGGACCAATATAACTCGTAAGAACTCACCGCACGATCACGGGACTCTCTATTTGAGAATACGATCATAATTTGCAACTTTCTAGACTTAGGCTTAAAAATATGGTATTAGTGGGTGAAAACTCGATACAGCCCCCGAACGGCCCCGTGAGTGGCACCAACACCTCGCACGGGACCAACATAACTCGTAAGAACTTATTGCCGATCATAGGACTCCCAGATTGGGAATACGACGGTAATTTGCATATTTCTAGACTTAAGCAAAACATGGCATTCGTGGTTGCACACCCAAAACAGCCCCTGAACGGCCCCGTGGGCAGCACCAAGAGCTCCCACGGGACCAATATAACTGTAGGAACTAATCGCGCTGCCACGGGACTCTCAGTTTGAGAATACGACGGTAATTTGAAAATATGAGGACTTAGGCTTAAAAACATTGTGTTAGTGGGTGAAAACCTAAAAAAACCCCCGAACGGCCCCGTGACTGGCACCAACACCCGCACGGGATCAATACAACTCGTAGGAATTGACCCAAGCTCGAAAAAGCTCCTGAACGACCCCTTGAGTAGTACTAACACCTCACACGGAACTAATATAACTCGTAGGAACTGACCGCGCAATCACGGGACCCCAGATTTGAGAATACGATGACAATTTGCATAAATCTAGACTTAGGCATAAAACATGGCGTTAGTGGGTCAAAACTCGAAACAGCCCCTGAACGGCGCCGTGGGAGGCACCAACAGCTCCCACGGGACCAATATTACTCGTAGGAACTAACCGCGCAACCACGGGACTCTAAGTTTGAGAATACGACGGTAATTTTAAAATATGAGTACATATGCTTAAAAACATGGCGTTAGAGGGTGAAAACCCAAAACATCCCCCGAACGGCCCCGTGGGAGGCACCAACACCTCCCAAGGGACCAATATAACTCATAGGACCTGACCGCGCTATCACGAGACTCCTGGTTTAAGAGTACGATGATAATTTATATATTTCTAGACTTAGGCTTAAAAATATGGCGTTAGTGGGTGAAAACTCGAAGCAGTGCCCGAACGGACGCCTAAGTGGTACCAACACCGCACACGAGACCTATATAACTCGTAGGAACTGATCGCGCAATCACGGGACTCCGGGTTTGAGAATACAACGATCATTTGCAAAACTCTAGACTTAGGCTTAAAACATGGCGTCAATGGGTGAAAACTCGAAATAGCCCCCGAACGATCCCGTGAGTGGCACCAACAGCTCGAACGGGACCAATATTACTCGTAAGAATGTACCACCGATCATGGCACTCCCGATTTGAGAATACGACGATAATTTGTATATTTTAAGACTTAAGTAAAACATGACGTTAGTGGTTGAAAACCCAGAACAGCCCCCGAACCGCCCCGTGGGAGGCACTAAGGGCTCCTACGGGACCAATATAACTCGTAGGAACTAACCGTGCATCCATGGGTCTCTCAGTTTGAGAATTCGATGGTAATTTGATAATATGAGGAATTAGGCTTAAAAACATGGCGTTAGCGGGTGAAAACCCAAAACAGCCCCCGAATGGCCCCGTGAGTGGTACCAACACCTCGCATGAGCAAAATATAACTCGTAGGAACTGACCACGCGCTATCATGGGACTCTTGGTTTGAGAATACAATGATAATTTGCATAATTCTAGACATAGGCTTAAAAACATGGCGTTAGTGGGAGAAAACTCGAAACAGCCCCTAAACGTCCCCGTGAGTTGCACCAACACCTCTCAAAGGACCAATATAACTCGTAGGAACTGACCGTGCTATCACGGGACTCCCAGTTTTAGAATACGATGATAATTTGAATAATTCTAGATTTAGTCTTAAAAACATGGCGTTAGTGGGTGAAAACTCGAAACAACCCCCGAACGTCCCCGTGAGTGGCACCAACACCTCGCACGAGACCAAAATAACTTGTAAGAACTTATCGCACAATCACGAGACTCTCGGTTTGAGAATATGATGATAATTTGCATATTTCTAGACTTAGGCTTAAAAACATGGCGTTAGTTAGTGAAAACTCGATACAGCCTCCGAACGGCCCCGTGAGTGGCACCAACACCTCGTACGGGACCAATATAACACGTAAGAACTTACCACCGATAACGGTACTCCCGATTTGAGAATGCGATTGTAATTTACATAATAATTGACTTAAACAAAACATGGCGTTTGTGGTAAAAAACCTAAAACAACCCTCGAACGGCCCCATGGGAGGCACCAAAAGCTCCCATGGGACCAATATAACTCGTAGGAACTAATCGCGCTACCACATGACTCCCGATTTGAGAATACGATGTTAATTTCAAAATATGAGGACTTAGGCTTAAAAATATGGCGTTAATGGTTGAAAACCCAAAGTAGCCCCTGAACGGCCCCGTGAGTGGCACCAACACGCCGCACGGGACCAATATAACTCGTAGGAACTGATCGCGCTATCACGGGACTCCCGGTTTGAGAATATGATGATAATTTACATAATTCTAGACTTAGGCTTAAAAACATAGCGTTGGTGGGCGAAAACTCCAAACAGCCTCCGAACGGCCCCGTGAGTGGCACCAACACCTCGCACGGGACCCATTTTAATTCGTAGGAATTGATCGTGCTATCACGGGACTCCCAATTTGAGAATACGACGATAATTTGCATAATTCTAGACTTAGGCTTAAAAACATGGCGTTAGTGGGTGAAAACTCAAAACATCCCCCGAACGGCCCCATGAGTGGCCCCAACACCTCGCACGGGACCAATGTAACTCGTAAGTACTTACCGCACGATCACGGGACTCTCGATTTGAGAATATGACGATAATTTGCATATTTCTAGACTTAGGCTTAAAAACATGGCATTTGTGGGTGAAAACTCGATTTAGCCCCCGAACAGCCCCGTGAGTGGCACCAACACCTCGCACGAGACATATATCACTCGCAAGAACTTATCGTTAATCACGGGAGTCACGGTTTGAGAATATGATGATAATTTTCCTATTAATAGACTTAACCAAAACGTGACGTTTGTGGGTGAAAACCCGAATCAACCCTCGAATGACCCTGTGGGAGGCACCTAGAGCTCCCACGGGACCAATTAACTTCTAGGAACTAACCGCACTGCCACAAGACTCCTGATTTGATAATACGACAGTAATTTGAAAATATGAGGACTTAGGCTTAAAAACATGGCGTTAGTGGGTGAAAACACAAAATAGCCCCCGAACAGCCCCGTGAGTGGCACCAACACCCGCACGGGACCAATATAACTCCTCGGAACTGACTGCGCTATCACGGGACTCTCGGCTTGAGCATCGACGATAATTTGTATAATTCTAGACTAAGGCTTCAAAACATGGCGTTCGGGGGTGAAAACTCGAAGCAGCCCCCGAACGGGCCCGTTTGTGGCACCAACACCTCGCACAGGGCCAATATAACTCGTAGGAACTGACTACGCTATCACGGGTCTCCCGGTTTGATAATACGATGATAATTTTGCATAATTCTAGACTTAGGCTTAATAATACGACGTTAGTGGTTGAAAAATTGAAACAGCCCCGGGAGTGGCTCCAACACCTTGCACGGGGCCAATATAACTCGTAAGAACTTACCGCATGATCACGGGACTCTCGATTTGATAATATGACGATAATTTGCATATTTCTTGACTTGGGCTTAGTAACATGGCGTTAGGGGGTGAAAACTCGACACAACCCCCAAACGGCCATGTGAGTGGCACTAACACCTCGCACGGGACCAATATAACTCGTAGGAACTGACCGCACTATCACGGGACTCTTGATTTGAGAATACGATGGTAATGTGCATATTAATAGACTTAAGCAAAACATGGCATTTGTGGGTGAAAACTCGAAACAACCCTCGAACGGCCCCGTGGGTGGCACCAACAGCTCCCATGGGACCAATATAACTCGTAGGAACTAACCGCGTAACCGCGGGACTCCAGTTTTGTGAATATGATGGTAATCTTAAAATATGAGGACTTAGGCTTAAAAACATGGCGTTAGTCGGTGAAAATGCAAAAAAGCCCCCGAACAGCCTCGTGAATGGCACCAACACCTGCACGGGACCAATATAACTCGTAGGAACTGATCGCGCTATAATGGGTCTCGCGGTTTGAGAATACGATGATAATTTGAATAATTCTAGACATAGGCTTAAAAACATGGCGTTAGTGGGTGAAAACTCGAAACATCCCCCGAACGGCCCCGTAAGTGGCACCAACACCTCGTACAGGACGAATATAACACGTAGGAACTGACTGCGCTATCACGGGACTCCCGGTTTGAGAATACGATGATAATTTTGCATAATTCTAAACTTAGGCTTAATAACATGGCGTAAGTGGGTGAAAACTCGAAACAGCCCCCGAACGACCTCGTGAGTGGCACCAACACCTTGCACGGGACTAATATAACTCGTATGAACTTACCGCATGATCACGGGACTCTCGATTTGAGAATACGACGATAATTTGCATATTTCTAGACTTGGGCTTAAAAATATGGCGTTAGGGGGTGAAAACTCGACACAGCCCCCAAACGGCCCTGTGAGTGGCACTAACACCTCGCACGGGACCAATATAACTCGTAGGAACTCACCGCGCTATCAGCGACTCCCGATTTGAGAATATGATGGTAATTTCCATATTAATAGACTTAAGCAAAACATGGCGTTTGTGGGTGAAAACCCGAAACACCCCTCGAACGGCCTCGTGGGTGGCACCAAGAGCTCCCATGGGACCAATATAACTCGTAGGAACTAATCGCGCAACCGCGGCACTCCAGTTTTGTGGATATGATAGTAATTTTAAAATATGAGGACTTAGGCTTAAAAATATGGTGTTAATGGGTAAAAGTGCAAAAAAGCCCCCGAACGGCCTCGTGAATGGCACCAACACCCGCACGGGACCAATATAACTCGTAGGAACTGATCGCGCTATCATGGGTTTTGCGGTTTGAGAATACGATGATAATTTGAACAATTCTAGACATAGGCTTAAAAACATGGCGTTAGTGGGTGAAAACTCGAAACAGCCCCCGAACGACCCCGTGAGTGGTATCAACACCTCGCACGGGACCAATATGACTCGTAGGAACTAACCGCGCTATCACGAAACTCCTGGTTTGAGAATACGATGATAATTTGTATAATTCTAGACTTAGGCATAAAAACATTGCGTTAGTGGGTAAAAACTCGAAACATCCCCTGAACGGCCCCGTGGGAGGCACCAACAGCTCCCACAGGACCAATGTAACTCGTAGGAACTAACCGTGCAACCACGAGACTCCAGGTTTGAGAATACGATGGTAATCTTAAAATATGAGGACATATGCTTAAAAACATGGCGTTAGAGGTGAAAACCAAAAACATCCCCCGAACGACCCCGTGGGAGGCACCAACACCTCCCAAGGGACCAATATAACTCGAAGAAACTGACCGCTCTATCACGGGACTCCTGGTTTGAGAGTACGACGGTAATTTGCATAATTCTCGACTTAGGCTTAAAAACATGACGTTAGGGGGTGAAAACTCGGAATAGCCCCCGAACGTCCCCGTGAGTGGCACCAACACCTCGCACGGGACCAATATAACTCGAAATAACTTACCGCACGATCACGAGACTCTCTGTTTGAGAATACGATGATATTTTGCATATTTCTAGACTTAGGCTTAAAAATATGGCATTAGTGGGTGAAAACTCGATACAGCCCCCGAACGGCCCTGCGAGTGGCACCAAGACTTCGCACGGGACCAATATAACCCGTAAGAACTTACTGTCGATCACAGGACTCCCAAATTGGGAATTTGACGGTAATTTGCATATTTATAGACTTAAGCAAGATATGACATTCGTGGTTGCACACCCAAAACAGCCCCCGAACGGCCCCGTGGGAAGCACCAAGAGCTCCCACGGGACCAATATAACTGTAGGAACTAATCGCGCTACCACGGGACTCTTGGTTTGAGAATACGACGGTAATTTTAAAATATGAGGACTTAGGCTTAAAAACATTGTGTTAGTGGGTGAAAACCCCAAAAAACCCCCGAACGCCCCCGTGACTGGCACCAACACCCGCACGGGATTAATACAACTCGTAGGAACTGACCGCGCTATCACGGGACTCCCAGTTTGAGAATAAAATGATAATTTGCATAATTCTAGACTTAGGCTTAAAAACATGACGTTAGTGGGTGAAAACTCGAAAAAGCCCCCGAACGACCCCGTGAGTGGTACTAACACCTCGCACGGAACTAATATAACTCGTAGGAACTGACCGCACTATCACGGGACTCCTGATTTGAGAATACGATGATAATTTGCATAAATCTAGACTTAGGCATAAAAACATGTCGTTAGTGGGTCAAAACTCGAAACAACCCCTGAACGGCTTCGTGGGAGGCACACGGGATCAATGTTACTCGTAGGAACTAGCCGCGCAACCACGGGACTCCAAGTTTGAGAATACGACGGTAATTTTAAAATATGAGTACATAGGCTTAAAAACATGGCGTTAGAGGGTGAAAACCCAAAAAATCTCCCGAATGGCCCCGTGAGTGGCGCCAACACCTCGCACAGGACCAATATAACTCGTAAGAACTTATCGCACGATCACGGGACTCCCGATTTGAGAATACGATGATAATTTGAATATTTCTAGTCTTAGGCTTAAAAACATGGCGTTAGTGGATGAAAACTTGATACAGCCCCCGAACGGCCCCGTGAGTGGCACCAACACCTCGCACGGGACCAATATAACACATTAGAACTTACCACCGATAACGGGACTCCCAGTTTGAGAATACGATGGTAATTTGCATAATAATTGACTTAAGCAAATCGTGGCGCTTGTGGCAGACAACCTGAAGCAGCCCTCGAACGACCCCGTGGGAGGCACCAAGAGCTCCCATGGGACCAATATAACTCGTAGGAACTAATCGCGCTGCCACATGACTCCCGATTTGAGAATATGGTGGTAATTTCAAAATATGAGGAATTAGGCTAAAAAACATGGCGTTAGTGGTTGAAAACCCAAAGTAGCCCCTGAACGGCCCCGTGAGTGGCACCAGTACGCCGCACGGGACCAATATAACTCGTAGGAACTGATCGCGCTATCACGGGACTCCCGGTTTGAAAATACGATGATAATTTACATAATTCTAGACTTAGGCTTAAAAACATAGCCTTAGAGGGTGAAAACTCGAAACAGCCCCGTGAGTGGCACCAACACCTCGTACGGGACCCATTTCAATTCGTAGGAACTGATCGCGCTGTCACAGGACTCCCGATTTGAGAATACGATGATAATTTGCATAATTCTAGACTTAGGCTTAAAAACATGGAGTTAGTGGGTGAAAACTCAAAACATCCCCCGAACGACCCCATGAGTGGCCCTAACACCTCGCACGGGACCAATGTAACTCGTAAGAACTTATCGCACGATCACGGTACTCCCGGTTTGAGAATATGATGATAATTTGTATATTTCTAGACTTAGGCTTAAAAACATGGCATTTGTGGGTGAAAACTCGATACAGCCCCCGAAGAGCCCCGTGAGTGGCACCAACACCTCGCACGGGACGTATATCACTCGTAAGAACTTATCGCCGATCACGGGAGTCATGGTTTGAGAATATGACAGTAATTTGCCTACTAATAGACTTAACCAAAATGTGACGTTTGTCGGTGAAAACCCGAATTAACCCTCGAATAGCCCTGTGGGAGGCACCAAGA
The DNA here is from genome assembly GCA_949130495.1 of Sambucus nigra. Classification (NCBI taxonomy): domain Eukaryota; kingdom Viridiplantae; phylum Streptophyta; class Magnoliopsida; order Dipsacales; family Adoxaceae; genus Sambucus; species Sambucus nigra. Next base: position 312,720,353 of record OX422211.1, read on the forward strand.
ACTCCCACGGGACCAATTAACTTGTAGGAACTAACCGCGCTGCCACGGGACTCCCAGTTTGAGAATAAGACAGTAATTTGAAAATATAAGGACTTAGGCTTAAAAATATGGCGTTAGTGGGTGAAAACACAAAATAGCCCCCGAACAGCCCCGTGAGTGGCACCAACACCCGCACGGGACCAATATAACTCGTAGGAACTGACCGCGCTATCACGGTACTCTCGGTTTGAGAATACGATGATAATTTTCATAATTCTAAATATAGGCTAAAAAACATGGCGTTAGTGGGTGAAAACTCAAAACAACCCCCGAACGGCCCCGTGAGTGGCACTAACACCTCGCACAGGACCAATATAACTCGTAGGAACTGACTGCGCTATCACGGGGCTCCCAGTTTGAGAATTCAATGATAATTTTGCATAATTCTAGACTTAGGCTTAAAAACATGTCGTTAGTGGGTGAAAACTCGAAACAGCCCCCGAATAGCCCGTGAGTGGCACCAACACCTTGCACAGGACCAATATAACTCGTAAGAACTTACCGCACGATCACAGGACTCTCGATTTGAGAATACGACGATAATGTGCATATTTTTAGACTTAGGCTTAAAAACATGGCATTAGTGGGTGAAAATTCGACACAGCCCCCGAACGGCCCTGTGAGTGGCACCAACACCTCGCACGGGACCAATATAACTCGTAAGAACTTATCACCGATCATGAGACTCTCGTTTTGAGAATATGATTGTAATTTGCATATTAATAAACTTAAGCAAAACATGGGGTTTGTGGGTGAAAACCCGAAACAACCATCGAACGGCCCCGTGGGTGGCACCAAGAGCTCCCAGGGGATCAATGTAACTCGTAGGAACTAATCGCGCTTTCACGGGACTCCCATTTTGAGAATATGACGGTAATTTAAAAACATGAGGACTTAGGCTAAAAAACATGGCGTTAGTGGGTGAAAACCCAAAACAACACCCAAACGGCCCCGTGAATGGCACCCACGGGACCAATATAACTCGTAGGAAATGACCGCGCTATCACGGGATCTCGATTTGAGAATACGACGATAATTTGTATAATTCTAGACTTAGGCTTAAAAATATGGCGTTCGGGGGTAAAAACTTGAAGCAGCCCCCGAACGGCCCCGTGAATGGCACCAACACCTCGCGCGGGACCAATTTTCATTCGTAGGAATTGACCGCTCTATCACGGGACTCCTGATTTGTGAATACGATGATAATTTGCGTAATTCTAGTCTTAGGCTTAAAAATATGGCGGTAGTGGATGAAAACTCGAAACAACCCCCGAACAGCCTCGTGAGTGGCACCAACACCTCGCACGGGATCAATTTTAATTCGTAAGAACTGATCGCTCTATCACAGGACTCACGGTTTGTGAATACAATGATAATTTTCATAATTCTAGACTTAGGCACCATCCCAAGTTTTAGTTATGTGTGCCTTGTGTTGTTTAGAATATTTAGACTGTGGCTTAGACCAACACTCAGCGATAAAGTGACCAAGTTTCCCACAATTATGACAAGCCAATTCAGAATTATCAACCGTACTACTTATACTATCATACTCTAAATTTCCTTTGATGTTCTATTATGGTGTCGAGTGAACCGACTAGATTGATTATTCACTTGCGTATGTCTCTTAGCAATAGCATTTCTTTGCACCAAAAGTTTCTTAAATTGAGAGGACATAATAGCAAGTTGATTATCAATCTTATTAAGATCTTCCGATTCCACATCAGAATCATCATCAGATGAAGAGTGTTGTTTAACTACCTTATGCTTGTATTTATTAGGATAGGCAGTTTTACAAGCAACCCTAGAAGTATTGGTCGACTCATTTTTAGCATATGATGTGAGATTCTTCTTAAAGGCTGATTCAAGTTCCATAGTTCTCAATTTAGATCTTAGCGATTCAGGTGTGAGAGAAGGATCATTCATTTCTTCAATGATATAACGTTTATGGTCAAATCTAGGTGCAAGAGTTCTCATAATTTTATCACACACATCTTTATCGGAATATACAATACCATTCGCATGCAATTGGATAATGATATCAGTCAGATGCATATAAAAATCATCAAATGGTTCATTATCGTTCATAACTAGCATATTGTATTGTTGAAAAAACATTTGTGTTTTACATTGCTTTACTCTATCGTCACCCTCATGTGAAATAACTAAAGTATCCCAAGCATCCTTACTAGTAGTGCAATGACATATACGTTTCAATTCATTTTCACTCACACTCATGAAAATCGCATTTCTATCTTTTTCTGATCAGCACTTAATTCATTAGTTTTCAGCTTTCTTAAAATAGTGCTACCTTCTGCTATGGGAGTAGTGGGGTGTCTATAATCATTTTTAATTAAATCCCACACATCATCTCCTAAAGTGCCTTGAATAAATGCAACCATTCTGATTTTCCAGTATGAAAAATTTGAGCCACCGAAAATAGGAGGTGTACTAAAATTATCAAGCCTAAGTAACTGACTTGAATCATCCCTTAAAACAAGGTAAAAAAAGGTTTAACAAAATTTCTGAAAAAGATCTTTAAAAGTCTAGCTCTGATACCACTTGTACGAACCCAAAAATGCGCAAGACTATAATGCGGAAGTAAACTTATTGTTGAGTAAACACCTTAAACCTACGAGTTTATACGAATGATGCAAAAAGTACCAAATTAAACTTTTAATTAATTTGTTAACTTTATGAAAATGTATTTGATTTTCAAAGTCAATTAACAGTCCAAATTATTATCTTTGTTAAATCAAAGTGATTTACAAAATAATAACCAATTCAATTTTTAGGTGAGTTTCTATTTATTTAAACCTACTTTTTCTTGTGAGGTGATATACGAAAAATATAAAGCAGACGATATTTATTTTACGTCGCAAAAACCCTTCCCCGGGAAAAACGACGAACTCCTCTAGGAGTTACCTAATCTACTTCCACTAAAATAATAAAACCAACAGGAACGATTTACAATCAACAAACCTGACAACTAAAGAAGATAGATGTAGCGATTACCCCACATGACCAAGACTCCTCCCTGGTTGCTTATTCTGATCTCTCTTTACGTCTGTCCTCGCTTGTTATTGCGTTCTACACTTCTCAGTTTCTCCCTTTTGCTCTTTTAGCTCAAGATTAGCTCAGTACTTATTGTGTTATTTTCTAGTGAAGTGATAGTGTGTGGTGTACTATCCTATATGACACACACCCACACTTAATGAATACACACCGAATGCTATGAAACAGATTATATCACCTATATCTATCTTCGCAAGTCTTATGTCAACTCAAATCAAGTCTTCTTGACTTTCAGTACAGTTTTGAAAAACTTTCTTTTCTTTCTTTCAAATCTTTGAACACTAGACTTGTTCAAATATTTACACAATAAATGTGTCTACGTGATTATAACATGAGTAGGTATATGTGAGTGATATGAGATGAAAATAGTTCCTGAAAATCACTTACACAATCAAGTAATCATATTCACAGAATAATGACTTCAAATATATTCAATAAAAACAGTAAGTCAAATATTCACAATCTTATTTTTCAGAAAACAAAGATTAGATTAAATCAGATTTTAATTTAAAATCTTATCAAGACTATTTTCACAAATATTTCAGATTAAATCAAAACAGTCTTAAGCACACAAGAAAATAATATGTAGTCCAGATTTTAAATCTTCACAAATCAGATCTAAAAAATCTTAGGTTTAACTTTCTAAACCACAAACAATACAAATCTGAATATTATCAAATATTTTCTGAAAAATCTGTTTTAAAACAAAATGTTTAAAAACATTCAAGATCTCACAAACAAGTCACAAATAGAATATTCACATAAATATTAATTTCGTGAATAGTGTGTGTTGTGTACAAATATTAGATCTAAAGACTGATCTAAATAATACACACAAAATAAGAGAACTCACTTACAAAAATTATATACTCTTGTAAAATCGTAAGTGCAGATTTACAATGAGAGAAGTCCAATTTTCATTTTTGTTTTGACATAAATCAACACTTGAAGATGACAAAAATATTTCTGGTTTAATCTCTCTCTCTCTCTAAAATTTTTGACAGAGTTTAACTACAAAAATAAATTTCTCAGCTCTGCAAAAATGATACACAAAGAGTACTATTTATAGATTGCACAAGTTTGTGCAGATTGGTGTAAAATAGGGTCACATGGATCACCAAAGAAATACACACAACCATTGATAAAAAAAGATATGAGGGTTCACAAAGAAACACAAAGTGATGTGTTAAAAATGTGACACGTGTAGTGCAAGTTGTTACACACTAACAGAATAAGAAACAAAATGTTTTATAAAACTGTGACGTTTTAAACAGATTGTAAAAGCCAGTTGTACTACACAAAAAATATTACCGTAGTAACAAGTATCAATACGGCATCGTTTTAAATGAAAATCCAAAAACTATTTTTGGTTTCAAATAATCGTGGGCGTAAAAATGTAGCGACGTCGTTTGATTCAAAACAGTTTTGGTTTTAAAATAACACTGTTTAAAAAAAACATGGGTCGTCGTTTTGAAAAATATAAACTCAAAATCCGTTTTCGGTAACAACAAAAACGTGAGTACTATCAAGAGAAACCAGGGGCGGTAAATATCTTAATGAGTAACAGCCTATATGAACCGAGTACATGACAGGTCACATCCTATTAAAAAATACTTGCCAGCTGAGACAGCTACGGTCAGAACAGTACACATAAGGGAACACACAATCTATATCATAAACTGCAATACACGCCTACATCAAGGGGGTCAAGTTGTGGAAAAGTTTTAGGGACAAAGCTTTTGCCAAGATCAAATCAAGTACCATTATATCGATAAACATACTAACATATCTACACATGTATATGGTAAAATAGGAACCATCTGAAAAGTCCTACTAGGCTATAACAAAATCTATTAAAGCTAATGAAAAATCAACAGCACACATGTACAATAATATGGCAAAATCACATGGTCAAAAAGTTATGACCTGCTAAGGGGTCTAAACGCCAAATGTTAATGCTATATAAAACAGCATACATAGATATCAATATAAAATATAGGCCACACGCATACAGTCATGATAACACGCATGCATACACATACATATAAAAACACTATGGCACTCAATTATACAATATACTGATATATAAACATGCATACAAATTATTTTTAACTTCAAATATTTTATTCTGAAGATTTTATAAAATTAATATTTTGTGTCAAAAATTTATTTTCATAAAAATATTAATTTATATAGAAGCTTCAAATTAAAATATTGAACTCAAAAAAATTGTGACGAAACCAAACACTATCATAAGATATGATAAACAAAATACAAATGCAATGTGGTGTTGTGTCTTACGTGAGTGAAATTCCTATAAGCCATAGAAAATGAAATGCACCTTTTTCTGAGAGGGCGGACAGAATCGAGTGCTTATTTGATGTAGATGAAAAAGGAGAGCTTGACATTGATTGGGGGACACACAATCCTATTTACAAAAATATTTTGTCAAAATTCACGTCCAACTAGATGAAGTCCTATATAGCTAAAGCACGAAAAGCAAACCCTAGGAGTGCCCTATATAGGGATCTTCTGGTTTGAGAATACGATGATAATTTGAATAATTCTAGACTTAGGCTTAAAAACATGGCGTTAGTGGGTGAAAACTCGAGACATCCCCCGAACGACCCCGTGATTGGTACCAACAGCTCGCACGGGACCAATATAACTCGTACGAACTGACCGCGTTATCACGGGACTCCCGGTTTGAGAATACGATGATAATTTGCATAATTCTAGGATTAGGCATAAAAACATGGTGTTAGTGGGTCAAAACTCGAAACAACCCCTGAACGGCCCCGTGGGAGGCACCAACAGCTCCCACGGGACCAATGTAACTCGTAGGAACTAACCGCGCAACCACGAGACTCCAGGTTTGAGAATACGACGGTAATTTGAAAATATGAGGACATAGGCTTAAAAACATGGCGTTAGAGGGTGAAAACCAAAAACAACCCCCGAACGACCCCGTGGGAGGCACAAACACCTCCTAAAGGACCAATATAACTCGTAGGAACTGACCGCGCTATCACGGGACTCCTGGTTTGAGAGTATGACGATAATTTTCATAATTCTAGACTTAGGCTTAAAAACATGGCGTTAGTGGGTGAAAACTCGAAATAGCCCCCGAATGTCGCCGTGAGTGGCACCAACACCACACACGGGACCAATATAACTCGTAAGAACTTACCGCACGATCACGGGACTCTTTGTTTTATAATACGAAGATAATTTTCATATTTCTAGACTTAGGCTTAAAAATATGACAATAGTGGGTGAAAACTCGATACAGCCCCCGAACGGCCCCGTGAGTGGCACCAACACCTCGTACGGGACCAATATAACTCGTAAGAACTTATTACCGATCATAGAACTCCTGAATTGAGAATACGATGGTAATTTGCATATTTCTAGACTGAAGCAAAATATGGCATTCGTGGTTATAAACCCGAAACAGCCCCCGAACGGCCCCATGGGCAGCACCAATATAACTGTAGGAACTAATCGCGCTGCCACGGGACTCCCGATTTGAGAATATGATGGTAATTTGAAAATAGGAGGACTTAGGCTTAAAAACATGGCGTTAGTCGGTGAAAACCCAAAAAAGTCCCCGAAAGGCCCCGTGAGTGGCACCAACACCCGCACGGGACCAATATAACTCGTAGGAACTGACTGCGCTATCACGGGACTCCCAATTTGAGAATATAATGATAATTTGCATAATTCTAGACTTAGGCTTAAAAACATGGCGTTAGTGGGTGAAAACTCGAAACAGCCTCCGAACGACCCCGTGAGTGGTACCAACACCTCGCACGAAACTAATATAACTCATAGGAACTGACCGCTCTATCACGGGACTCCTGATTTGAGAATACGATGATAATTTGCATAAATCTAGACATAGGCATAAAAACATGGCGTTACTGGGTCAAAACTCGAAACAACCCCTGAACGGCCCCGTAGGAGGCACCAATAGCTCCCACGGGACTAATGTAACTAGTAGTAACTAACCGCGCAACCACGGGACTCTAGGTTTGAGAATACAATGGTAATTTTACAATATGAGTACATAGGCTTAAAAACATGGCGTTAGAGGGTGAATACCCAAAACAGCCCCCGAACGGCCCCGTGGGAGGCACCAACACCTGCCAAGGGACCAATATAACTCGTAGGCACTGACTGCGCTATCACGAGACTCCTGGTTTAAGAGTACGATGATAATTTTCATATTTCTAGACCTAGGCTTAAAAACATGGCGTTAGTGGGTTAAAAACTCGAAGCAGCCCCCGAACGGCCGCGCTAGTGGCACCAACACCTCGCACGGGACCTGTATAACTCGTAGGAGCTGATCGCGCTATTACGGGACTCTCGGTTTGAGAATACAACGATAATTTTCATAACTCTAGACTTAGGCTTAAAACATGGTGTTAATGGGTGAAAACTCAAAACAACCCCCGAACAACCCCGTGAGTAGCACCAACACCTCGAACGGGACCAATATTATTCGTAAGAATGTACCGCCGACACGACACTCCCGATTTGAGAATACGACGACAATTTGTATATTTTAAGACTTAAGTAAAATATGGCGTTAGTGGGTGAAAACCCAGAACAACCCCTGAACGACCCCGTGGGAGGCACCAAGGGCTCCCACGGGACCCATATAACTCGTAGGAACTAACCGTGCAGCCATGGGACTCCCAGTTTGAGAATTCGATTGTAATTTGAAAATAAGAGGACTTAGGCTTAAAAACATGGCGTTAGCGAGTGAAAACCCAAAACAGCCCCCGAACTGCCCCGTGAGTGATACCAACACCTCGCATGCTCCCAATATAACTCGTAGGAACTGACCACGCGCTATCACAAGACTCTCGATTTGAGAATACAACGATAATTTGCATAATTATAGACTTAGGCTTAAAAACATGGCATTAGTGGGTGAAAACTCGAAACAGCCCCCGAACTGCCCCATGAGTGGCACGAACACCTCTCACAGGACCAATATAACTTGTAGGAACTGGCCGCGCTATCACGGGACTTCCAGTTTTAGAATACGACTATAATTTGCATAATTCTAGACTTAGTCTTAAAAATAAGGCGTTAGTGGGTGAAAATTCGAAACATCCCCCGAACGTCCCCATGAGAGGCACCAATAACTCCCACGGGACTAATGTAACTAGTAGTAACTAACCGCGCAACCACGGGACTCTAGGTTTGAGAATACAATGGTAATTTTACAATATGAGTACATAGGCTTAAAAACATGGCGTTAGAGGGTGAATACCCAAAACAGCCCCCGAACGGCCCCGTGGGAGGCACCAACACCTGCTAAGGGACCAATATAACTCGTAGGCACTGACTGCGCTATCACGAGACTCCTGGTTTAAGAGTACGATGATAATTTTCATATTTCTAGACCTAGGCTTAAAAACATGGCGTTAGTGGGTTAAAAACTCGAAGCAGCCCCCGAACGGCCGCGCTAGTGGCACCAACACCTCGCACGGGACCTGTATAACTCGTAGGAACTGATCGCGCTATTACGGGACTCTCGGTTTGAGAATACAACGATAATTTTCATTACTCTAGACTTAGGCTTAAAACATGGCGTTAATGGGTGAAAACTCAAAACAACCCCCAAACAACCCCGTGAGTAGCACCAACACCTCGAACGGGACAATATTATTCGTAAGAATGTACCGCCGACACGACACTCCCGATTTGAGAATACGACGACAATTTGTATATTTTAAGACTTAAGTAAAATATGGCGTTAGTGGGTGAAAACCCAGAACAACCCCTGAACGACCCCGTGGGAGGCACCAAGGGCTCCCACGGGACCCATATAACTCGTAGGAACTAACCGTGCAGCCATGGGACTCCCAGTTTGAGAATTCGATTGTAATTTGAAAATAAGAGGACTTAGGCTTAAAAACATGGCGTTAGCGAGTGAAAACCCAAAACAGCCCCCGAACTGCCCCGTGAGTGGTACCAACACCTCGCATGCTCCCAATATAACTCGTAGGAACTGACCACGCGCTATCACAAGACTCTCGATTTGAGAATACAACGATAATTTGCATAATTATAGACTTAGGCTTAAAAACATGGCATTAGTGGGTGAAAACTCGAAACAGCCCCCGAACTGCCCCATGAGTGGCACGAACACCTCTCACAGGACCAATATAACTTGTAGGAACTGGCCGCGCTATCACGGGACTTCCAGTTTTAGAATACGACTATAATTTGCATAATTCTAGACTTAGTCTTAAAAATAAGGCGTTAGTGGGTGAAAATTCGAAACATCCCCCGAACGTCCCCATGAGAGGCACCAATAACTCCCACGGGACTAATGTAACTCATAGTAACTAACCGCGCAACCACGGGACTCTAGGTTTGAGAATACAATGGTAATTTTACAATATGAGTACATAGGCTTATAAACATGGCGTTAGAGGGTGAATACCCAAAACAGCCCCCGAACGGCCCCGTGGGAGGCACCAACACCTGCCAAGGGACCAATATAACTCGTAGGCACTGACTGCGCTATCACGAGACTCCTGGTTTAAGAGTACGATGATAATTTTCATATTTCTAGACCTAGGCTTAAAAACATGGCGTTAGTGGGTTAAAAACTCGAAGCAGCCCCCGAACGGCCGCGCTAGTGGCACCAACACCTCGCACGGGACCTGTATAACTCGTAGGAACTGATCGCGCTATTACGGGACTCTCGGTTTGAGAATACAACGATAATTTTCATAACTCTAGACTTAGGCTTAAAACATGGCGTTAATGGGTGAAAACTCAAAACAACCCCCGAACAACCCCGTGAGTAGCACCAACACCTCGAACGGGACAATATTATTCGTAAGAATGTACCGCCGACACGACACTCCCGATTTGAGAATACGACGACAATTTGTATATTTTAAGACTTAAGTAAAATATGGCGTTAGTGGGTGAAAACCCAGAACAACCCCTGAACGACCCCGTGGGAGGCACCAAGGGCTCCCACGGGACCCATATAACTCGTAGGAACTAACCGTGCAGCCATGGGACTCCCAGTTTGAGAATTCGATTGTAATTTGAAAATAAGAGGACTTAGGCTTAAAAACATGGCGTTAGCGAGTGAAAACCCAAAACAGCCCCCGAACTGCCCCGTGAGTGGTACCAACACCTCGCATGCTCCCAATATAACTCGTAGGAACTGACCACGCGCTATCACAAGACTCTCGATTTGAGAATATAATGATAATTTGCATAATTATAGACTTAGGCTTAAAAACATGGCATTAGTGGGTGAAAACTCGAAACAGCCCCCGAACTGCCCCATGAGTGGCACGAACACCTCTCACAGGACCAATATAACTTGTAGGAACTGGCCGCGCTATCACGGGACTTCCAGTTTTAGAATACGACTATAATTTGCATAATTCTAGATTTGTCTTAAAAATAAGGCGTTAGTGGGTGAAAATTCGAAACATCCCCCGAACGTCCCCATGAGAGGCACCAATAACTCCCACGGGACTAATGTAACTCATAGGAACTAACCGCGCAACTACGGAACTCTCGATTTGAGAATACAAGTGTAATTTTAAAATATGAGGACTTAGGCTTAAAAATATGGCATTAGAGGGTGAAAATCCAAAACATCCTCCGAACGGCCCCGTAGGAGGCACCAACACCTCCCAAGGGACCAATATAACTCGTAGGCACTGACTGCGCTATCACGAGACTCCTGGTTTCAGAGTACGATGATAATTTTCATATTTCTAGACCTAGGCTTAAAAACATGGCGTTTGTGGGTTGAAAACTCGAAGCAGCCCCCGAACGGCCGCGCTAGTGGCACCAACACCTCGCACGGGACCTGTATAACTCGTAGGAACTGATCGCGCTATTATGGGACTCTCGGTTTGAGAATACAATGATAATTTTCATAACTCTAGACTTAGGATTAAAAATATGGCGTTAGTGGGTGAAAACTCGAAGCAGTACCCGAACGGCCGCGTAAGTGGCAACAACACCTCACACGGGATCTATATAACTCGTTGGAACTGATCGCGCAATCACGGGACTCTCGGTTTAAGAATACAACGATCATTTGTATAACTCTAGACTTAGGCTTAAAACATGGCGTTAATGGGTGAAAACTCGAAACATCCCCCGAACGACCCCGTGAGTGGCACCAACACTTCGAACGGGACCAATATTACTTGTAAGAACGTACCGCTGATCACGACACTCCCGGTTTGAGAATACGATGATAATTTGTATATTTTAAGACTTAAGTAAAATATGGCGTTAGTGGGTGAAAACCCAGAACAACCCCTGAACGGCCCCGTGGGAGGCACCAAGGGCTCTCACGGGATCCATATAACTCGTAGGAACTAACCGTGCAGCCATGGGACTCCTAGTTTGAGAATTCAATTGTAATTTGAAAATATGAGGAATTAGGCTTAAAAACATGGCATTAGCAGGTGAAAACCCAAAACAACCCCCGAACGGCCCTGTGAGTGGTACCAACACCTTGCATGCGCCCAATATAACTCGTAGGAACTGACCCCGCTCTATCACGGGACTCTCGGTTTGAGAATACGACGATAATTAGCATAATTCTAGACTTAGGCTTAAAAACATGTTGTTAGTGGGTGAGAACTTGAAACAGCCCCCGAACTGCCCCATGAGTGGGACCAGCACCTCTCACAAGACCAATAGAACTCGTAGGAACTAACCGCGCTATCACGAGACTCCCGATTTGAGAATACGATGGTAATTTGCATAATTCTAGACTTACTCTTAGAAACATGGTGTTAGTGGACGAAAACTGGAAACAGCCCCCGAACGACCCCGTGAGTGGCACCAACACCTCGCATGGGACCAATATAACTCGTAAGAACTTACCGCACGTTCACGGGACTCCTGGTTTGACAATACGATGACAATTTGCATATTTATAGACTTAGGGTTAAAAACATGGCGTTATTGGGTGAAAACTCAATACAGCCCCGGAACGGCCTCGTGAGTGGCACCAACACCCGCACGGGACCAATATAACTCGTAAGAACTTACCTCCAATAATAGGACTCCCGATTTGAGAATACGAGGGTAATTTGCATATTAATAAACTTAAGCAAAACATGGCGTTTGTGGGTGAAAACCTGAAACAACCCTCGAACTGCCCCGTGGGAGGCACCAAGAGCTCCCATTGGACCAATATAACTCGTAGGAACTAATCGCACTTCCACGGGACTCCCGGTTTGAGAATACGATTGCAATTTGAAAATATGAGGACTTAGGCTCAAAAACATGGCGTTAGTGGGTGAAAACCCAAAATAGCCCAAGAACGACCCCGAGAGTGGCACCAACGCCCGCACGGGACCAATATAACTCGTAGGAACTGACCGCGCTATCACGGGACTCTCGGTTTGAGAATAAGACAATAATTTACATAATTCTAGACTTAGGCTTAAAAACATAGTGTTAGTGGGTGAAAACTCGAACCAGCCCCCGAACCACCCCGTGAGTGGCACCAACACCTCGTATGGAACCAATTTCATTTCGTAGGAACTGATCGCGCTATCACGGGACTCCCGGTTTGAGTATACGACGATAATTTGCATATTTATAGACTTTGGATTAAAAACATGGCGTTAGTGGGTGAAAACGAAAACATTCCCCGAACGGCCCTGTGAGTGGCACCAACACCCCGCACGGGACCAATATAACTTGTAAGAAATTACCGCGCGATCACGGGACTCCCAGTTTGAGAATACGATGATAATTTGCATATTTCTAGACTTAGGCTTAAAAACATGGCGTTTGTGGGTGAACAATTGATACATCCCCCGAACAACCCCGTGTGTGGCACCAACACCTCGCACGGGACATATATAACCTGTAAGAACTTACCGCCGATCACGGGAATCACAGTTTGAGAATATGACGATAATTTTCATATTAATAGACTTAAACAAAACATGACGTTTGTGGGTGAAAATTTGAAACAGCCCTCGAACGGCCCCGTGGGAGGCACCAAGAGCTCCCACGGGAGATATTAACTTGTAGGAACTAACCACGCTGCCACGGGACTCCCGATTTGAGAATACGAAGATAATTTGTAAATATGAGGAATTAGGCTTAAAAACTTGGCGTTGGTGGGTGAAAACCCAAAACAACACCCGAAGATCCCCGTAAGTGGAACCAACACCCGCACGAGACCAATATAACTTGTAGGAACTGACCGCGCTATCATGGTACTCCCGGTTTGAGAATACGATGATAATTTGCATAATTCTAGACTTAGGCTTAAAAACATGGCGTTAGTGGGTGAAAACTCGAAACAACCCCCAAACGGCCCCATGAGTGGCACCAACACCTCGCACATGACCAATATAACTCGTAGGAACTGGCTGCGCTATCACGGGACTCCCGATTTGAGAATACGAAGATAATTTGCATAATTCTAAACTTAGGCTTAAAAACATGGCGTTAGTGGGTGAAAACTAGAAACAACCCCAGAACAGCCCCGTAAGTGGCACTAACACCTCGCACGGTACCAATATAACTCGTAAGAACTTACCGCACAATCACGAGACTCCCAGTTTGAGAATACGATGATAATTTGCATATTTCTAGACTTAGGCAAAAAATATGGCGTTAGTGGGTGAAAACCCGAAATAGCCCCCGAACGGCCCCGTGGGAGGCACCAACATCTCCCACGGGACCAATGTAACTCCTAGGAAATAACCGCGCAACCATGGGACTCCCGGTTTGAGAATTAGACGGTAAATTGAAAATATGAGTACTTAGGCTTAAAAATTTGGCGTTAGCGGGTGAAAACCCAAAAAAGCCCCCGAACAGCCCCGTGAGTGGTTCCAACACCTCGCATGCGCACAATATAACTCGTAGGAACTGACCACGAGATATTACGGGACTCCCGATTTGAGAATACGATGATAATTTGCATAATTCTAGACTTAGGTTGAAAAACATGGCGTTAGTGGGAGAAAACTCGATACAGCCCCCGAACTGCCCTATGAGTGGCACCAACTCCTCGCACGGGACCAATATAACTCGTAAGAACTTACCGCCAATCACGGGACTCTCGGTTTAAGAATACGATGGTAATTTGCATATTTCTAGAATTAGGCTTAAAAACATGGCGTTAGTTGGTGAAAACTCGATACAACCCCCGAACGGCCCCGTGGGTGGCACCAACACCTCGCACGGGACCAATATAACTCGTAAGAACTTACCGCCTATCACGGGACTCCTGGTTTGAGAATACGATGGGAATTTTAAAATATGAGGACTTAGGCTTAAAAACATGGCGTTAGTGGGTGAAAACCCCAAACAACACCCGAACGGCCCCGTGAGTGGCCCCAACACCCGCACGGGACCAATATAACTCGTAGGAACTGACCGCGCTATCACGAGACTCCCGGTTTGATCATATGATGATAATTTGCATAATTCTAGACTTAGGCTTCAAAACATGGCGTTCGGGGGTGAAAACTCGAAGCAGCCCCCGAACGACCCCGTTTGTGGCACCAACACCTCGCACAGGGCTAATTTTAATTTGTAGGAACTGACCGCGCTATCACGGGATTCGCGATTTGTAAATACAACGATAATTTGCATAATTCTAGTGTTAGGCATGAAAACATGGCGTTAGTGGATGAAAACTCAGAACAGCCACCGAACGACCCCGTGAGTAGCACCAACACCTCGCACGGGACAAATTTTAATTCGTAGGAACTGACCGCGCTATCATGGGACTCTCGATTTGAGAATACAACGATAATTTGCATAATTCTAGAATTAGGCTAAAAAACATGGCGTAGTGGGTGAAAACTACAAAACAACCCCCGAACGGCCCCGTGAGTGGCACCAACACTGCGTACCGGCCAATATAACTCGTAAGAACTTACCGCGTGATAATGTAACTCCCGATTTGAGAACACGACGATAATTTGCTTATTTATAGACTTAAGCAAAACATGGCATTAGTGGGTGAAATCCCGAAACAGTCCCCGAACGTCCCTGTGGGAGGCACCAACAGGTTCCACGGGAACAATGTAACTCGTATGAACTAATCACGCAACCACGGGACTCCCGATTTGAGAATACGATAAGAATTTGAAAATATGAGGACTTAGGTTTAAAAACATAGCGTTAGCGGGTGAAAACCCAAAATAGACCCCGAACGGGCCCGTGAGTGGCACCAACACCTCGCACGGGACCAATATAACTCGTATGAACTGACCGCAATATCACGGGACTCCCGATTAGAGAATACAACAATAATTTGCATAATTCTAGACTTAGGCTTAAAAACATGGCGTTAGTGGTTGAACACTCGAAACAGACCCAGAACGGCCCCGTGAGTGGCACCAATACCTCGTACGGGACCAATATAACTCGTAGGACCTGACCGCGCTATCAAGGGACTCCCCGTTTAAGAATACGATGATAATTTGCAAAATTCTAAACTTAGGCTAAAAAACATGGCGTTTGTGGGTGAAAACTAAAAACAGCTCCTGAACGGCCCCGTGAGTGGCACCAAAGCCTTACACGGGACGAATATGACTCGTAAGAACTTACCGCGCGGTCACATGACTCCCAATTTGAGAATACAGCCATAATTTTTATAATTTTAGACTTAGGCTTAAACACATTGCGTTAGTGGGTGAAAACTCAAAATAGCGCCTGAATGGCCCCGTGAGTGGCACCAACACCGCTGACGGGACCAATATAACTTGGAAGAATTTTTCGCACATAACGAGACTCCCGTTTTGAGAATACGATGATAATATGCATATTTCTAGACTTAAGCAAAACATGGCACTAGTGGGTGAAAAATCGAAACAGCCCCCGAACGACCGCGTGGGAGGCACCAACAGCTCCCACGGGATCAATGTAACTCGTACGAACTAACCGTGCAGCCATGGGACTCCCGATTTAAGAATACGATAAGAATTTGAAAATTTGGGGACATAGGCTTAAAAATATGGCATTAATGCGTGAAAACCCAAAACATCTCCCGAACGGCCCCGTGACTGGCACCAACACCTTGCACGGGACGAATATAAATCGTAGGAACTGACCGCGCTATGGTGGGACTCCCGGTTTGAGAATACGATGATAATTTGCATGATTCTAGAATTAGGCTTAAAAACAAGGTATTAGTGGTTGAAAACTCAAAAAAGCCCCCGAACGGCACTGTGAGTGGCACCAACACCTCGCACGGGACCAATATAACTCGTAGGAACAGACCGCATTATCACGGGACTCCCGATTTTAGAGTAGGATGATAATTTGCATAATTCTAGACTTTGTCTTAAAAACTTGGCGTTAGTGGGTGAAAACTCGAAACAGCCCCCGAACGGCCCCGTGAGTGGCACCAACACCTAGCACGGGACCAATATGAATCGTAAGAACTTATCGCCGATCGCGGGACTCCCGATTTAAGAATACGAAGGTAATTTACATATTTATAGACTTAAACAAAACATAACGTGAGTGGGTTAAAACCCGAAACAACACCCGAACGGCACCGTGGGAGGCACCAATAGATCCCATGGAACCAATGTAACTCGTAGGAACTAATCGCGCTGCCACGAGACTCACGGTTTGAGAATACGATGGTAATTTGAAAATAAGAGGACTTAGGCTAAAAAACCTGGAGTTAGCGAGTTAATACCCAAAATAACTCCTAGGAATTGATCGCGATATCACGGGACTCCCGGTTTGTGAATACGATGATAATTTTCTTAATTCTAGACTTAGGCTTAAAAACATGGCGTTAGTGGATGAAAACTCGAAATAACCACCGAACGGCCCCGTGAGTGGTACCAAAACCTCGTACGGGACCAATATAACTCGTAGGAACTGACCGCGCAATCACGGGGCTCGCGGTTTGAGAATACGATGATATTTTGCATAGTTCTAGACTTAGGCATAAAAACATGGCGTTAGTGGGTGAAATCTCGAAATAGCCCCCGAACGGCCCCGTGGGAGGCACCAATAGATCACACGGGACTAATGTAACTCGTAAGAACTAACCGCGCAACTACGGGACTCCCGATTTGAAAATACAAGGGTAATTCTAAAATATGAGGACTTAGGCTTAAAAACATGGCATTAGAGGCTAAAAACCCAAAACAACCCAGGAACAGCCCCGTCTGAGGCACCAACACCTCCCAAGGGACCAGTATAACTCGTAGGAACTGACCCCGCTATCACGGGACTCCCAGTTTGAGAATACGACGATAATTTACATAATTCTACACTTAGTCTTAAAAACATGGCGTTATTGGGTGAGAACTCGAAACTGCCCCCGAACGGCCCTGTGAGTGGCACCAACACCTCGCACAAGACCAATATAACTCGTAGCAACTGACTGCAGTATCACGGTACTCTCAGTTTGAGAATACGATGATAATTTGCATAATTCTAGACTTAGGCTTAAAAACATGGCGTTAGTGGGTGAAAACTCGAAGCAGTGCCCGAACGACCGCGTAAGTGGTACCAACACCTCACACGGGACCTATATATCTCGTAGGAACTGATCGCGCAATCACGAGACTCCTGGTTTGAGAATACAACGATCATTTGCAAAACTCTAGACTTAGGATTAAAACATGGCGTTAATGGGTGAAAACTCAAAATAGCCCCCGAACGACCCCGTGAGTGGCACCAACACCTCGAACGGGACCAATATTACTCGTAAGAATGTACTACTGATCACGGCACTGCCGGTTTAAGAATACGACGATAATTTATATATGTCAAGACTTAAGTAAAACATGACTTTAGTGGGTGAAAACCCAGAACAGCCCCCGAACGGCCCCGTGGGAGGAACCAAGGGCTCCCACGGGACCAATATAACTCGTAGGAACTAACCGTGTAGCCATGGGTCTCCCGATTTGAGAATTCGATGGTAATTTTATAATATGAGGAATTAGGCTTAAAAACATGGCGTTAGCGGGTGAAAACCCAAAATAGCCCTCGAACGGCCCTGTGAGTGGTACCAACACCTCGCATGCGCCCAATATAACTCGTAGGAACTGATTGCGCGCTATTACGGGACTCTCGGTTTGAGAATACGACGATAATTTGCATAATTCTAGACTTAAGCTTAAAAACATGTTATTAGTGGGTGAGAACTTGAAACAACCCTCGAACTGCCCCGTGGGTGGCACCAATACCTCTCACAGGACCAATAGAACTCGTAGGAACTGACCGCGCTATCACGAGACTCCCGATTTGAGAATACGACGGTAATTTGTATAACTCTAGACTTACTCTTAGAAACATGGTGTTAGTGGGTGAATACTTGAAACAGCCCCCGAACGACCCCGTGAGTGGCACCAACACCTCGCAGGGGACCAATATAACTCGTAAGAACTTACCGCACGTTCACGGTACTCCTGGTTTGAGAATACGATGATAATTTGCATATTTATAGACTTAGGCTTAAAAACATGGCGTTAGTGGGTGAAAACTCGATACACCCCCCGAACGGCCCCGTGAGTGGCACCAAAACCTCGCACGGGACCAATATAACTCGTAAGAACTTACCGCCAATAACAGGACTCCGAATTTGAGAATACGACGGAAATTTGCATATTAATAGACTTAAGAAAAACATGGCGTTTGTGGGTGAAAACCTGAAATAACCCTCGAACGGCGCCGTGGGAGGCACCAATAGCTCCCATGGGACCAATATAACTCGTAGGAACTAATCGCACTTCCACGGGACTCCCGGTTTGAAAATACGATTGTGATTTGAAAATATGAGGACTTAGGCTAAAAAACATGGCGTTAGTGGGTGAAAACCCAAAATAGCCCCCGAATGACCCCGAGAGTGGCACCAACACACGCACGGGACCAATATAACTCGTAAGAACTGACCGCGCTATCACGGGACTACCGGTTTGAGAATAAGACAATAATTTACATAATTCTACACTTAGGCTTAAAAACATAGCGTTAGTTGGTGAAAACTCGAAACAACCACCGAACGGCCCCGTGAGTGGCACCAACACCTTGCATGGGACCAATTTTAATTCGTAGGAACTGATCGCGCTATCACAGGACTCCCGATTTGAGTATACGACGATAATTTGCATATTTCTAGACTTTGGTTTAAAAACAAGGCGTTGGTGGGTGAAAACTCAAAACATTCCCCGAACGGCCCCGTGAGTGGCAACAACACCTCGCACGGGACCAATATAACTCGTAAGAAATTACCGCGCTATCACGGGACTCCCGGTTTGAGAATACAACGATAATTTGCATATTTCTAGACTTAGGCTTAAAAACATGGCGTTTGTGGGTGAAAAATTGATACAGCCCCCGAACGGCCCCGTGAGTGGAACCAACACCTCACACAGGACATATATAACTCGTAAGAACTTACCGCCGATCACGGGACTCACGGTTTGAGAATATGACGGTAATTTGCATATTAATAGACTTAACCAAAATATGACGTTTGTGGGTGAAAATCCGAAACAACTCTCGAATGGCCCCGTGGGAGGCACCAAGAACTCCCACGGGACCAATTAACTTGTAGGAACTAACCGCGCTGCCACGGGACTCCCGGTTTGAGAATACGACGATAATTTGTAAATATGAGGACTTAGGCTTAAAAACATGGCGTTAGTGGGTGGAAACCCAAAACAACCCCCGAACGGCCCCGTGAGTGGCCCCAACACCCGCCCGGGATCAATATAACTCGTAGGAACTGACCGCGCTATCATGGGACTCCCGGCTTGAGCATCGACGATAATTTGCATAATTCTAGACTAAGGCTTCAAAACATGGCGTTCGGGGGTGAAAACTCAAAGCAGCCCCCGAACGACCCCGTTTGTGGCACCAACACCTCGCACAGGGCCAATTTTAATTCGAAGGAACTGACCGTGCTATCACGGGATTCCCGATTTGTGAATACAATGATAATTTGCATAATTCTAGTCTTAGGCATAAAAATATGGCGTTAGTGGATGAAAACTCTAAACAGCCACCGAACGGCCCCGTGAGTGGCACCAACGCCTCGCACGGGGCCAATTTTAATTCGTAGTAACTTAGCGCGCTATCACGGGACTCCCGATTTGAGAATACAATTATAATTTGCATAATTCTGGACTTAGGCTTAAAAACATGGCGTTAGTGGGTGAAAACTCGAAACAACCCCGAACGGCCCCGTGAGTGGCACCAACTCCTCGCACGGGACTAATATAACTCGTAAGAACTTACCACCGATCACGATACTCTCGGTTTGAGAATACGACGGAAATTTACATATTAATAAACTTAAGAAAACACATGGGCTTTGCGGTTGAAAACTCGAAACAACCCTTGAACGGCCCCGTACAAGGCACCAAGAGCTCCCACGGGACCAATATAACTCATAGGAACTAATCGCGCTGCTATGGGACTCCCGATTTGAGAATACAATGGTAATTTGAAAATATGAGGACTTAGGCTTAAAAACATGGCGTTAGTGGGTATACACCCAAAATAACCCCCGAACGTCCCCGTGAGTGGCCCCAACACTCGCACGGAATCAATAACTCGTACGAACTGACCGTGATATCATGGGACTCCCGGATTGAGAATACGACGATAATTTGCATAATTCTAGACTTAGGCTTCAAAACATGGCGTTCGGGGGTAAAAACTCGAAGCAGCCCCCGAACGACTCCGTGAGTGGGACCAACACCTCGCACATGTCCAATTTCAATTCGTAGGAATTGACGGCGCTCCCGATTTGTGAATACAATGATTTTTTGCATAATTCTACTCTTAGGCTTAAAAACATTGCATTAGTGGATAAAAACTGGAAACAGCCCCCTAACGGCCCCGTGAGTGGCACCAACACCTCGCACGGGACCAATTTCAATTCGTAGGAAGTGACCGCGCTATCCCGGGACTCCTGGTTTGAGAATACAACAATAATTTGTATAATTCTAGACTTAGGCTTAAAAATATGGCGTTAGTGGGTGAAAACTCGAAACAACCCCTGAACGGCCCCGTGAGTGGCACCAACACTTCGTACGGGCCAATATAAATCGTAAGAATTTACCGCGCGATAATGGGACTCCCAATTTGAGAATACAATGATAATTTGTTTATTTCTAGATTTAAGCAAAACATGGCATTAGTGGGTGAAATCCCGAAACAATCCCCGAACGTCCCCCTGGGAGGCACCAACAGGTTCCACGAAAACAATGTAACTCGTACGAACTAATCGTGCAACCACGGGACTCCCGATTAGAGAATACGACAAGAATTTGAAAATATGTGGAATTAGGTTTAAAAACATGGCGTTAGCGGGTGAAAACCCGAAATAGACCCCTAACGGACCCGTGAGTGGCACCAACACCTCGCACGGGACCAATATAACTCGTAGGAATTGACCGCGCTATCACGGGACTCCCGATTTGAGAATACGATGATAATTTTCATAATTCAAGACTTAGGCTTAAAAATATGGTGTTAGTGGTTGAAAACTCGAAACAGACCCTGAACGGCCCCGGGAGTGGCACCAATACCTCGCAGGGACCAATATAACTCGTAGGAACTGACCGCACTATCAAGGGACTCCCGGTTTGAGAATACGACGATAATTTGCAAAATTCTAAACTTAGGCTAAAAAACACAGCGTTAGTGGGTGAAAACTCGAAACAACTCCCGAACGGCCCTGTGAGTGGCACCAAGACCTTGCACGGGATCAATTTAACTCGTAAGAACTTACCGCACAATCAAGGGACTCCCGGTTTGAGAATACGGTCATAATTTTCATAATTTTAGGCTTAGGCTTAAAAACATTGCGTTAGTGGGTGAAAACTCAAAACAGCATCTGAACGGCCCCGTGAGTGGCACCAACACCACTGACGGGACCAATATAACTTGGAAGAATTTTCCGCACATAACGGGACTCCCGGTTTGAGAATATGATGATTATATGCATATTTCTAGACTTAAGCAAAACGTGGCATTAGTGGGTGAAAACCCGAAACAACCCCCAAACGGCCGCGTGGGAGGCAACAATAGCTCCCACGGGATCAATGTAACTCGTACGAACTAACCGTGCAGCCACGTGACTCCCGATTTGAGAATACGACAAGAATATGAAAATATGAGGACTTAGGCTTAAAAATATGGCATTAGTGCGTGAAAACAAAAAACATCTCCCGAACAGCCCCGTGATTGGCACCAACACCTCGTACGGGATGAATATAAATCGTAGGAACTGACCGCGCTATGACGGGACTCCCGGTTTGAGAATATGATGATAATTTGCATAATTCTAGACTTGGACTTAAAAACAAGGTGTTAGTGGTTGAAAACTCGAAAAAGCCCCCGAACGGCACCGTGAGTGGCACCAACACCTCGCACGGGACCAATATAACTTGTAGAAACTGACCGCGCTATGACGGGACTCCCGGTTTGAGAATACGATGATAATTTTCATAATTCTAGACTTGGACTTAAAAACAAGGTGTTAGTGGTTGAAAACTCGAAAAAGCCCCCGAATGGCACCGTGAGTGGCACCAACACCTCGCACGGGACCAATATAACTTGAAGAAACTGATCGTGCTATCACTGGACTCCCAATTTTAGAGTAGAATGATAATTTGCATAATTCTAGACTTAGACTTAAAAACGTGGCGTTAGTGGGTGAAAACTCAAAACAGCCCCCGAACGGCCCCGTGAGTCGCACCAACACCTCGCACGGGACCAATATAAATCATAAGAACTTATCGCCGATCACGGGATCATATTTATAGACTTAAACAAAACATGGCGTTAGTGGGTTAAAACCCGAAACAACCACCAAAGCTCCCATGGGACTAATGTAACTCGTAGGAACTAACCGCGCTGCCATGAGACTCACGGTTTGAGAATACGACATTGATTTGATAATAAGAGGACTTAGGCTAAAAAACCTGGCGTTAGCGGGTGAAAACCCAAAACAGCCCCCGAACGGCCCTCTGAGTGGCAGCAACACCTCGTATGGGACCAATATAACTCGTAGAAACTGATCGCGCTATAACGGGACTCTCGGTTTGAGAATAGGTCGATAATTTGCATAATTCTAGACTTTGGCTTAAAAACATGGCGTTAGTGGGTGAAAACTCGAAATAACACCCGAATGACTTCGTGAGTGGTACCAACACCTCGCACGGGACCAATATAACTCGTAGGAACTGACCGCGCTATCACAAGGCTCGCGTTTTGAGAATACGATGATATTTTGCATAATTCTAGACTTAGGCATAAAAACATGGCGTTAGTGGGTGAAAACTCGAAACAACCCCCGAACGGCCCCGTGGGAGGCTCTAATAGCTCCCACGGGACTAATGTAACTCGTAGGAACTAATTGCGCAACTATGGGACTCCCTATTTAAGAATACAAGGGTAATTTTAAAATATGAGGACTTAGGCTTAAAAACATGGCATTTGAGGGTGAAAACCCAAAACAGCTCCCGAACGGCCCCGTGGGAGGCACCAACACCTCCCAAGGGACCAATATAACTCGTAGGAACTGACCGCGCTATCACGGTACTCCAGGTGTGAGTATACGATAATAATCTGCATAATTCTACACTTAGTATTAAAAACATGGCGTTATTGGGTGAAAACTCAAAACCGCCCCCGAACGGCCCACCAACATCTCGCACAGGACCAATATAACTCATAGGCACTGACTGCGGTGTCACGGGACTCCTGGTTCTATAATATGACGATAATTTGCATAATTCTAGACTTGGGCTTAAAAACATGGCGTTAGTGGGTGAAAACTCAAAACAGCCCCCGAACGGCCCCGTGAGTGGCACCAACACCTCGCATGGGAATAGTATATCTCGTAAGAACTTACCGCACGATCACGGGACTCTTGATTTGATAATACGACGGTAATTTGAAAATATGAGGACTTAGGCTTAAAAACATGGGGTTAGGGGGTGAAAAACCAAAACAACCACCGGACGGCCCCGTGAGTGGCACCAACACTCGCACGGGATCAATATAATGCGTAGCAATTGGCCTTGCTATCACGGGACTCCCGGTTTGAGAATACAACCATAATTTGCATAATTATAGACTTCTGCTTAAAAACATGGCGTTCGGGGGTGAAAACTTGATGCAGCCCCTGAACGGTCCCGTGAGTGGCACCAACACCTCGCACGGGATCAATTTTAATTCTTAGGAACTGACCGCACTATCACGGGACTCCCGATTTGTGAATACGACGATAATTTTCATAATTCTAATCTTAGGCTTAAAAACATGGCGTTAGTGGATGAAAACTCAAAATAGCCCCCGAACGGCCCCGTGAGTGGCACCAACACCTCGCACGGGACCAATTTTAATTCGTAGGAACTGATCGCGCTATCACGGGACTCCCGATTTGAGAATACAACGATAATTTGCACAATTCGAGACTTAGGCTTAAAAATATGGCGTTAGTGGGTGAAAACTTGAAACAGCCCCCGAACAGCCCCGTGAGTGGCACCAACACTGCGTACGGGCCAATATAACTCGTAAGAATTTACCGCGAGATAATGAGACTCCCGATTTGAGAATACAATGATAATTTGCGTATTTCAAGACTTAACTAAAACATGACATTAGTGGGTGAAAGCCTGAAACAGCCCCCGATCGGGCCTATGGGAGGCACCAATAGCTCCCACTGGAACAATGTAAATCGTACAAACTATCCGCGCAACCACGGGACTCTCGGTTTCAGAATACGACAAGAATTTAAAAATATGAGGACTTAGGCTTAAAAACATGGCGTTAGGGGGTGAAAACCCAAAACAGACCCCGAACGGGCCCATGAGTGGCACCAACACCTCGCACGGGACCAATATAACTCACAGGAATTGACCGTGCTACCACGGGACTCTCAGTTTGAGAATACGATGATAATTTGCATAATTCTAGACTTAGGCGTAAAAACATGGCGTTAGTGGTTGAAAACTCGAAACATCCCTAGAACGGCCCCGTGAGTGGCACCAATACCTCGTACGGGGCCAATATAACTCGTAGGAATTGGCCGCGCTATCAAGGGACTCTCGGTTTGTGAATACGATGATAATTTGCATAATTCTAAACTTATGCTAAAAATCATGGCGTTAGTGGGTGAAAACTCAAAGCAGCCCCCAAACGGCCCCGTGAGTGGCACGAACACCTTGCACGGGACCAATATAACTCGTAAGGACTTACCACGCGATCACGACACTCCCGATTTGAGAATATAACCATAATTCTTATAATTTTGGACTTAGGCATAAAAACATTGCGTTAGTGGGTGATAACTCGAAACAACCCAGAACGCCCCGTGAGTGGCACCGACACCGCTCACGGGACCAATATAACTTGTAACAATTTACCGCACATAACAGGACTCCCGGTTTGATAATACGATGATAATTTGAATATTTTTAAGCTTAAGCAAAACTTGGCATTAGTGGGTGAAAACCCGAAACCACCCCCGAACGGCCCCGTGGGAGGCACCAACAGCTCCCACGGGACTAATGTAACTCGTAGGAATTAACCGCGCTGCAACGGGATTCACGATATGAGAATATGACGGTAATTTGAAAATAAGAGGACTTAGGCTAAAAAACATGGCGTTAGCAGGTGAAAATCCAAAAATAGCCCCTTAACGGCCCCGTGAGTGGCACCAACACCTCGTACGAGACCAATATAACTCGTAGGAACAGACCGCGCTATCACGAGACTCCCGATTTGAGAATACGATGATAATTTGCATAATTCTTGACTTAGGCTTAAAAACATGGCGTTAGTGGGTGAAAACTCGAAATAACCACCGAAAGGCCATGTGAGTGGTACCAACACCTCCCACGGGACCAATATAACTCGTAGGAACTGACAGCGCTATCACGGGACTCGCGGTTTAAGAATATGATGATATTTTGTATAATTCTAGACTTAAGCATAAAAATATGGGGTTAGTGGGTGAAAACTCGAAATAGCCCCCGAACGACCCCGTGGGAGGCACCAACAACTCCCACAGGACCATTATTACTCGTAGGAACTAACCATGCAACCACGGGAGTCCTGGTTTGAGAATATGAGGGTAATTTTAAAATATGATAACTTAGACTTAAAAACATGGCATTAGAGGGTGAAAAACCAAAATAACCCCCGAACGGCCCCGTGGGAGGCACCAACACCTCCCAAGGGACCAATATAACTCGTTGGAACTGACTGCGCTATCACGGGACTCTCGATTTGAGAATACGATGTTAATTTGCATATTTCTAGTTTAGGATTAAAAACATGGCGTTAGTGGTTGAAAACTCGAAACAGACCCAAAATGGCCCCGTGAGTGGCACCAATACCTCGCACGGGACCAATATAACTCGTAGGAACTGACCGCGCTATCAAGGGACTCCCGGTTTGAGAATACGACGATAATTTGCAAAATTCTAAACTTAGGCTAAAAAACACAGCGTTAGTGGGTGAAAACTCGAAACAACTCCCGAACGGCCCTGTGAGTGGCACCAAGACCTTGCACGGGACCAATTTAACTCGTAAGAACTTACCGTACAATCACGGGACTCCCGGTTTGAGAATACGGTCATAATTTTCATAATTTTAGGCTTAGGCTTAAAAACATTGCGTTAGTGGGTGAAAACTCAAAACAGCATCTGAACGGCCCCGTGAGTGGCACCAACACCGCTGACGGGACCAATATAACTCTGAAGAATTTTCCGCACATAACGGGACTCCCGGTTTGAGAATATGATGATAATATGCATATTTCTAGACTTAAGAAAAACATGGCATTAGTGGGTGAAAATCCGAAACAGCCCCCAAACGGCCGTGTGGGAGGCAACAACAGCTCCCACGGGATCAATGTAACTCGTACGAACTAACCGTGCAGCCACGGGACTCCCGATTCGAGAATACGACAAAAATTTGAAAATATGAGGACTTAGGCTTAAAAATATGGCATTAGTACGTGAAAACAAAAAAATCTCCCGAACAGCCCCGTGATTGGCACCAACACCTCGCACGGGATGAATATAAATCGTAGGAACTGACCGCGCTATGACGGAACTCCCGGTTTGATAATACGATGATAATTTGCATAATTCTAGACTTGGACTTAAAAACAAGGTGTTAGTGGTTGAAAACTCGAAAAAGCCCCCGAACGGCACTGTGAGTGGCACCAACACCTCGCACGGGACCAATATAACTTGTAGAAAATGACCGTGCTATCACGGGACTCCCAGTTTTAGAGTACAATGATAATTTGCATAATTCTAGACTTAGGCTTAAAAACGTGGCGTTAGTGGGTGAAAACTCAAAATAGCCCCCGAACGACCCCGTGAGTCGCACCAACACCTCGCATGGGACCAATATAAATCATAAGAACTTATCGCCGATCACGGAAGCATATTTATAGACTTAAACAAAACATGGCGTTAGTGGGTTAAAACCCAAAACAACCCCCGAACGGCCCCGTGGGAGGCACCAACAGCTCCCATGGGACCAATGTAACTCGTAGGAACTAACCGCGCTGCCATGAGACTCACGGTTTGAGAATACGACATTGATTTGATAATAAGAGGACTTAGGCTAAAAAACCTGGCGTTAGCGGGTGAAAACCCAAAACAGCCCCCGAACGGCCCTGTGCGTGGCACCAACACCTCGTACGGGACCAATATAACTCGTAGAAACTGATCGCGCTATAACGGGACTCTCGGTTTGAGAATACGACGATAATTTGCCTAATTCTAGACTTTGGCTTGAAAACATGGCGTTAGTGGGTGAAAACTCGAAATAACCCCCGAACGACCCCGTGAGTGGTACCAACACCTCGCACGCGACCAATATAACTCGTAGGAACTGACCGCGCTATCATGGGGCTCGCGGTTTGAGAATACGATGATATTTTGCATAATTCTAGACTTAGGCATAAAAACAAGGCGTTAGTGGGTGAAAACTCGAAACAACCCCCGAACGGCCCCGTGGGAGGCTCCAATAGCTCCCACGGGACTAATGTAACTCGTAGGAACTAACCGCGCAACTAAGGGACTCCCGATTTGAGAATACAAGGGTGATTTTAAAATATGAGGACTTAGGCTTAAAAACATGGCATTTGAGGGTGAAAACCCAAAACAGCTCCCGAACGGCCCCGTGGGATGCACCAACAACTCCCAAGGGACCAATATAACTCGTAGGAACAGACCGCGCTATCACGGGACTCCAGGTGTGAGAATACGATGATAATTTGCATAATTCTACACTTAGTCTTAAAAACATGGTGTTATTGGGTGAAAACTCGAAACCGCCCCCGAACGGCCCACCAACATCTCGCACATGACCAATATAACTCGTAGGAACTGACTGCGGTATTACGGAACTCCCGGTTCTAAAATACCACGATAATTTGCATAATTCTAAACTTGGGCTTAAAAACATGGCGTTAGTGGGTGAAAACACGAAACAGTCCCCGAACGGCCCCGTGAGTGGCACCAACACCTCGCATGGGACCAGTATATCTCGTAAGAACTTACCGCACGATCCCGGGACTCCTGATTTGATAATACGACGGTAATTTGAAAATATGAGGACTTAGGCTTAAAAACATGGGGTTAGTGGGTGAACACCCAAAATAACCACCGAACGGCCCCGTGAGTGGCACTAACACTCGCACGGGACCAATATAATGCGTAGCAATTGACCGCGCTATCATGGGACTCTCGATTTGAGAATATAACGATAATTTGCATAATTACAGACTTATGCTTAAAAACATGGCGTTCGGGGGTGAAAACTCGAAGCAGCCCCCGAACGTCCCCGTGAGTGGCACCAACACCTCGCACGGGATCAATTTTAATTCGTAGGAACTGACCGCACTATCACGGGACTCCCGATTTGTGAGTACGACGATAATTTTCATAATTCTAATCTTAGGCTTAAAAACATGGCGTTAGTGGATGAAAACTCAAAATAGCCCCCGAACGGCCCCGTGAGTGGCACCAACACCTCGCACGGGACCAATTTTAATTCGTTGGAACTGATCGCGCTATCACGGGACTCCCAATTTGAGAATACAACGATAATTTGCATAATTCGAGACTTAGGCTTAAAAACATTGCGTTAGTGGGTGAAAACTTGAAACAGCCCCCGAACAGCCCCGTGAGTGGCACCAACACTGCGTACGGGCCAATATAACTCGTAAGAATTTACCGCGCGATAATGAGACTCCCGATTTGAGAATACAACGATAATTTGCGTATTTCAAGACTTAACTAAAACATGACATTAGTGGGTGAAAGCCTGAAACAGCCCCCGAACGACCCTGTGGGAGGCACCAATAGCTCCCACTGGAACAATGTAAATCGTACAAACTATCCGCGCAACCACGGGACTCTCGGTTTCAAAATACGACAAGAATTTAAAAATATGAGGACTTAGGCTTAAAAACATGGCGTTAGGGGGTGAAAACCCAAAACAGACCCCGAACGGGCCCGTGTGTGGCACCAACACCTCGTACGGGACCAATATAACTCGCAGGAATTGACCGCGCTATCACGGGACTCTCAGTTTGAGAATACGATGATAATTCGCATAATTCTAGACTTAGGCGTAAAAACATGGCGTTAGTGGTTGAAAACTCGAAATATCCCTAGAACGGCCCCGTGAGTGGCACCAATACCTTGTACGGGACCAATATAACTCTTAGGAATTGGCCGCGCTATCAAGGGACTCTCGGTTTGAGAATACGACGATAATTTGCATAATTCTAAACTTATGCTAAAAAACATGGCGTTAGTGGGTGAAAACTCAAAGCATCCCCCGAACGGCCTCGTGAGTGGCACCAACACCTTGCACGGGACCAATATAACTCGTAAGAACTTACCACGCGATCACGACACTACCGATTTGAGAATAAAACCATAATTCTTATAATTTTGGACTTAGGCATAAAAACATTGTGTTAGTGGGTGATAACTCGAAACAACCCAGAACGGCCCCGTGAGTGGCACCGACACCGCTCACGGGACCAATATAACTTGTAAGAATTTACCGCACATAACAGGACTCCTGGTTTGATAATACGATGATAATTTATATATTTCTAAACTTAAGCAAAACTTGGCATTAGTGGGTGAAAATCCGAAACAACCCCCGAACGGCCCCGTGGGAGGCACCAACAGCTCCCACGGGACTAATGTAACTCGTAGGAATTAACCGCGCTGCCACGGGATTCACAATATTAGAATATGACGGTAATTTGAAAATAAGAGGACTTAGGCTAAAAAACATGGCGTTAGAGGTGAAGACCCAAAATAGCCCCTGAACGGCCCCGTGAGTGGCACCAACACCTCGTACGAGACCAATATAACTCGTAGGAACCGACCGCGCTATCACGGGACTCCCGGTTTGAGAATATGATGATAATTTGCATAATTCTTGACTTAGGCTTAAAAACATGGCGTTAGTGGGTGAAAACTCGAAATAACCACCGAAAGGCCATGCGAGTGGTACCAACACCTCCCATAGGACCAATATAACTCGTAGGAACTGACATCGCTATCACGGGACTCGCGGTTTAAGAATATGATGATATTTTGCATAATTCTAGACTTAGGCATAAAAACATGGGGTTAGTGGGTGAAAACTCAAAACAGCCCCCGAACGGCCCCGTGGGAGGCACCAACAACTCCCACAGGACCATTATAACTCGTAGGAACTAACCATGCAACCACGGGAGTCCTGGTTTGAGAATATGAGGGTAATTTTAAAATATGAGGACTTAGACTTAAAAACATGGCATTAGAGGGTGAAAACACAAAATAACCCCCGAACGGCCCTGTGGGAGGCACCAACACCTCCCAAGGGACCAATATAACTCGTTGGAACTGACTGCGCTATCACGGGACTCTCGGTTTGAGAATACGTTGATAATTTGCATATTTCTAGTTTAGGATTAAAAACATGGCGTTAGTGGGTGAAAACTCGAAGCAGCCCCATGAGTGGCACCGACTCCTCGCATGTGACCAATATAACTCATAGGAACTGATCGTGCTATCACGGGACTCCCGGTTTGAGAATACGACGATAATTTGAAAAATTCTAAACTTAGGCTAAAAAACACAACGTTAGTGGGTGAAAACTCGAAACAACTCCCGAACGGCCCCGTGAGTGGCACCAAGACCTTGCACGGGACCAATATTACTCGCAAGAACTTATCGCCAATCACGGGACTCCCAGTTTGAGAACACATCAAAAATTTATATCTTTCTAGACTAAAGTAAAACATGGCGTAAGCGGTGAAACCTCGAAATAGCCCCCGACACCAACATCTCCCACGGGACTATTATAACTCATAGGAACTAACCGCAGAGCCATGGGACTCCCGGTTCGAGAATTCGATGGTAATTTTAAAATATGAGGACTTAGGCTTAAAAACATGGCGTTAATGGGTGAAAACCCAAAACAGCCCCGAACGGCCCCGTGAGTGGTACCAACACCTCGCATGCACCCAATATAACTCGTAGGAACTGACCGCATGCTATCACGGGACTCCCGATTAGAGAATACGATGATAATTTGCATAATTCAAGACTTAGGCTTTAGTGGGTGAAAACTCGAAAGAGCCACCGGACGGCCCCGTGAGTGGTACCAACACCTCGCACGCGATCAATATAACTCGTAGGAACTGACCACACTATCACGGGACTCCCGGTTTGAGAATCAACGATAATTTGCATAATTCTAAACTTAGGCTTAAAAATATATCGTTAGTGGGTGAAAACTCGAAACAACCCCCGAACGTCCCCGTGAGTGGCACCAACACCTCGCACGGGACCAATATAACTCTTAAGAACTTATCACACGATAACGGGACTCCCAATTTGAGAATATGACGATAATTTGTATATTTCTAGACTTAGGCTTAAAAACATGGCGTTAGTGGGCGAAAACTAAATACAGCCCCCGAACGGCCCCGTGAGTGGCACCAACACCTCGCACGGGATCAATATAACTCGTATGAACTTACCGCTGATCATGGGACTCCCAGTTTGAGAATACGATGATAATTTGCAAATTTCTACACTTATGAAAAACATGGCATTTGTGGGTGAAAACCCAAAATAACCCTCGAACGGCCCCGTGGGAGGTACCAACAACTCTCATGGGACCAATATAACTCGTAGGAACTAACCGTGCTTCCACGAGACTCCCAATTTGATAATACAATGGTAATTTGATAATATGAGGACTTAGGTTTAAAAACGTGGCGTTAGTGGGTGAAAACCCAAAACAACCACAAAATGGCCCCGTGAGTGGCACCAACCCCAGCACGGGACCAATATAATTCGTAGGAACTGACTGCGCTATCACGGGACTCCCAGTTTGAGAGTACGATGATAATTTGCATAATTCTAGACTTAGGCTTAAAAACATGGCGTTAGTGGGTGAAAACTCGAAACAGCCCACGAACGGCCCTCTGAGTGGCACCAACACCCCACCCGGGACCAATTTAAATTCTTAGGAACAGACCGCGTTATCACAGGACTCCCGATTTGAGAATACGATGATAATTTGCATAATTCTAGACTTGGGCTTAAAAACATGGCGTTAGTGGGTGAAAACTCGAAACAGCCCCCGAACGGCCCCGTGAGTGGCACCAACACCTCCCACGGGACCAATATATCTCGTAAGAACTTACCGCACGATCACGGGACTCCAGGTTTGGGAATACGACAATAATTTGCATATTTCTAGACTTAAGAAAAACATGGCATTAGTGGGTGAAAGCCCAAAACAGCCCCCGAACGGCCCCGTGGGAGGCACCAACAACTCCCATGGGAACAATGTAACTCGTATGAAGTAACCGCGCAACCACGGGACTTCCAATTTTAGAATACGAAAAGAATTTGAAAATATGAGGAGTTAAAGCTTCAGGTGAAAACCCAAAAGAGACCCCAAACGGCCCCGTGAGTGGCACCAACACCTCACATAGGACCAATATAACTCGTAGGAACTGACCGCGCTATCACGGGACTCCCGGTTTGAGAATTCGATGATAATTTGCATAATTCTAGACTTAGGCTTAAAAACATGGTGTTACTGGGTGAAAACTCGAAACAACTCCCGAACGTCCCCGTGAGTGGCACCAACACCTCGCACAGGACCAGTATAGCTCGTAAGAAGTTACCGCACGATCACGAGACTCCCGGTTTTAGAATACGACGATAATTTGCATATTTATAGACTTTGGCTTAAAAACATGGCGTTAGTGGGTGAAAACTCGATACAGCCCCCGAAGGACCCCGTGAGTGGCACCAACACCTCGCACGGGACCAATATAACTGGTAAGAACTTATCGCTGATCACGGGACTCCCGGTTTAAGAATACGATGATAATTTGCATATTAGGCTTAAAAACATGGCGTTAGAGGGTGAAAACCTAAAACAGCCCCCGAACGTCCCCGTGGGAGGCACCAACACCTCCCAAGGGGCCAATATAACTCGTAGGAAATGACCGCACTATCACGGGACTCTCGGTTTGAGTATACGATGATAATTGGTATAATTCTAAACTTAGGCTAAAAAACATGGCGTTAATGGGTGAAAACTCGAAACAGCCGCCGAACGGCCCCGTGAACGGCACCAACACCTTGCACGGGACCAATATAACTCGTAAGAACTTACTGCGCGATCACGGGACTCCCGGTTTGAGAATACGACCATAATTTTCATAATTTTGGAATTAGGCATAAAAACATTGCGTTAGTGGGTGAAAACTCGAAACAGCCCCTGAATGGCCCCGTGAGTGGCATCAACACTGCTCACGGGACCAATATAACTTTTAAGAATTAATCGCACATAACGGGACTCCCGATTTGAGAATACGATGACAATTTACATATTTCTATAATTAAGCAAAATATGGCATTAGTGGGTAAAAACTCGAAACAACCCCCGAACGGCCCCGTGGGAGGCACCAACAGCTCCCATGGGACCAATGTAACTCGTAGGAACTAACCGCGCTGCCACGGGACTCCCAGTTTGAGAATATGAGGGTAATTTTCAAATATGAGGACTTAAGCTTAAAAACATTGCGTTAGTGGGTGAAAACACAAAACAGCCGCCGAACGACCCCGTGAGTGGTACCAACACCTCACACGGGACCAATATAACTCGTAGGAAGTGATTGCGCTATCACAGGACTCTCGGTTTGTGAATATGATGATAATTTGCACAATACTAGACTTAGGTGGGTGAAAATTCAAAACAGCCCCCGAACGTCCCCGTGGGAGGCACCAACTGCTCCCACGGGACCAATGTAACTCGTAGGTATGAATTGCGCAACTGCAGGACTCCAGGTTTGAGAATATGATGGTTATTTTAAAATATGAGGACTTAGGCTTAAAATCATGGCGTTAGAGGGTGAAAACCCAAAACAGCCCCCGAACGGCCCCGTGGGAGGCACCAACACCACCCAAGGGACCAATATAACTCGTAGGAAGTGACCGCGCTATCACGGGACTCCCGGTTTGAGAATACGATGATAATTGGCATAATTCTAAACTTAGGCTAAAAAACATGGCGTTAGTGGGTGAAAACTCGAAACAACCCCCGAACGGCCCCGTGAGTGACACCAACACCTTGCACGGGACCAATATAACTCGTAAGAACTTACCGCGCGATCAAGGGATTCACGATTTGAGAATACGGCCATAATTTTCATAATTTTGGACTTAGGCATAAAAACATTGTGTTAGTGGATGAAAACTCGAAACCGCCCTGAACGGCCCTGTGAGTGGCATCAACACTGCTTATGGGACAAACATAACTTGTAAAAATTTACCGAACATAATGGGACTCCCGGTTTGAGAATACGATGATAATTTGAATGTTTCTAGACATAAGAAAAATATGGCATTAGTGGGTGAAAACCCAAAACAGCCCCCAAACGGCCCCGTGGGAGGCACCAACAGCTCCCATGGGACAAATGTAACTCGTCGGAACTAGTCGCGCTGCCACGGGACTCACGATTTGAGAATACGACGGTAATTTGAAAAAAAGAGGGATTAGGCTAAAAAACATGGCGTTAGCAGGTGAAAACCCAAAACAGCCCCTGAACGGCCCCGTGAGTGGCACCAACACCTCGTACGGGACCAATATAACTTCTAGGAATTGACCGCGCTATCACGGGACTCCTGGTTTGATAATACGATGATAATTTGCATAATTCTAGACTCAGGCTTAAAAATATGGCGTTAGTGGGTGAAAACTCGAAATAACCCCCGAACGGCCCTGTGAGTGGTACCAATACCTCGCACAGGACCAATATAACTCGTAGGAACTGACCGCGCTATCATGGGACTCCCGGTTTGAGAATTTGACGATAATTTGTATAATTTTAGACTTGGGCTTAAAACATGGCATTATTGGGTGAAAATCGAAAACAACCCCCGAACGGCCCCGTGAGTGGCACCAACACCTCGCACAGGACCAATATAGCTCGTAAGAACTTACCGTACCATCACGGGACTCTCGGTTTTAGGATACGACGATAATTTACATATTTCTAGACTTTGGCTTAAAAACATGGCGTTAGTGGGTGAAAACTCAAAACAGCCCCCGAACGGCCCCGTGAGTGGCACCAACACCTCGTACGGGACCAATATAACTCGTAAGAACTTATCACTGATCATGGGACTCCCGATTTAAGAATACGATGGTAAGTTTCATATTAATAGACTTAAGCAAAATATGGCATTTCTTGGTGAAAACCTGAAACTGCCCTGGAACGGCCCTGTGGGAGGCACCAAGAGCTCCCACGGGACCAATATAACTCGAAGGAACTAATCACGCTTCCACGGGACTCCCAGTTTGATAATACGACGGTTATTTGAAAATATGAGGACTTAGGCTTAAAAACATGGCGTTCGTGGGTGAAAACATAAAACATCCCACGAATCGCCCCGTGAGTGGCACCAACACCCGCACGGAACTAATATAACTCATAGGAACTGACCGCGTTATCACGAGACTCCCGATTTGGGAATACAATGATAATTTTCATAATTCTAGACCCAGGCTTTAAAACATGGCGTTAGTGGGTGAAAATGCAAAACAGCCCCCGAACGGCCTCGTGAGTGGTACCAACACCTCGCATGGGACCAATATAACTCGTAGGAACTGGCCGCGCTCTCACGGGACTACCGATTTGAGAATACAATGATAATTTGCATAATACTATACTTAGGTAAAAAACATGGCGTTAGTGGGTGAAAACTCGAAACGCCCCCGAACGGCCCCGTGGGAGGCACCACTGCTCCCACGGTCCAATGTAACTCGTAGGAACGAACCGCGCAACCGTAGGACTTTAGGTTTGAGAATATGATGATTCTTTTAAAATATGAGGACATAAAAACACGACGTTAGAGGGTGAAAACCCAAAACAGCCCTCGAACGTCCCCATGGGAGGCACCAACACTTCCTAAGGGACCAATATAACTCGTAGGAACTGCCACGCTATCACGGGACTCCCGGATTGAGAATACGACGATAATTTGCATAATTCTAGACTTAGGCTTAAAAATATGGCGTTAGTGGGTGAAAACTCAAAACAATCCCCGAACGGCCCCGTGAGTGGCACTAACACCTCGCACGGGACCAATATAACTCGTAAGAACTTATCGCACGATCACGGGACTCCCGATATGAGAATACAACGATAATTTTCATATTTCTAGACTTAGTCTTAAAAACATGGCGTTATTGGGTGGAAACTCAATAATGCGCCCGAACGGCCCCGTGAGTGGCACCAACACCTCGCACGGGACCAATAAAACTCATAAGAACTTACCGTCGAGCATGGGACTCCCGATTTGAGAATAAGATGATAATTTGCATATTTTTAGACATAAGCAAAACATGGCGTTTGTGGGTGAAAACCCGAAATAACCCTCGAAGGGCCCCGTGGGAGGTACCAACAGCTCTCACGGGACCAATATAACTCATAGGAACTAACCACGATGCCGCAGGACTCCCGGTTTGAGAATACGATGGTAATTTGAAAATATAAGGACTTAGGCTTAACAACATGGCGTTAGTGGGTGAAAACCTAAAACAGCCACGGAACGTCCCCGTGAGTGGCGCCAACACATGCACGGAGCCAATATAACCCGTAGGAACTCACTGCGCAATCACGGGACTCCCAATTTGAGAATACGGCGATAATTTGCATAATTTTAGACTTAGGCTTAAAAACATGGCGTTAGTGGGTGAAAACTCGAAATAGCCCCCGAACGGCCTCGTGAGTGGCACCAACACCTACACGGAACCAATATAGCTCGTAGGAACTGACTGCGCTATCACGGGACTTCGGATTTGTGAATACGATGATAATTTTCATAATTCTAGGCTTAGGCTTAAAAACATGGCGTTAGTGGGTGAAAACTCGAAATAGCCCCCGAACGGCCCCGTGAGTGGCACCAACACCTCGCACGGGTCCAATTTTAATTCGTAGGAACTGACTGCGCTATCACGGGACTCCCGATTTGAGAATATGATGATAATTTTAATAATTCTAGACTTAGGCTTATAAACATGGCGTTAGTGGGTTAAAACTCTAAACTGCCCCCGAACGGCCCTGTGAGTGGTACCAACACCTCGCACGGGACCAATATAACTCATAGGAACTGACCGCGCTATCACGTGACTCTCGGTTTGAGAATACAATGATAATTTGCATAATCCTAGACTTAGTCATAAAAACATGGCGTTAGTGGGTGAAAACTCAAAACAGCCCCCGAACGGCCCTAAGAGTGGCACCAACACCTTGCACGGGACCAATATAACTCATAAGAACTTACCGCGTGATCACGGGATTTCCGATTTGAGAATACGGCCATAATTTTCATAATTTTGGACTTAGGCATAAAAATATTGTGTTAGTGGGTGAAAACTCAAAACCGCCCTGAACGGCCCCGTGAGTGGCATCAACACCGCTCACGGGACCAACATAACTTGTAAGAATTTACCGCTCATAACGGGACTCCTGGTTTGAGATTATGATGATAATTCGCATATTTCTAGACTTAAGAAAAATATGGCATTAGTGGGTGAAAACCCAAAACAGCCCCCGAACGGCCCCTTGGGAGGCACCAACAGATCCCATGGGACCAATGTAACTCGTAGGAACTAATCGCGCTGCCACGGGACTCACGATTTGAGAATACAACGGCAATTTGAAAAAAGGAGGACTTAGGCTAAAAAACATGGCGTTAGCAGGTGAAAACCCAAAACATCCCCTAAACGGCCACATGAGTGGCACCAACACCTCGTATGCGCCCAATATAACTCGTAGGAACTGACCGCGAGCTATCACGGGAATCCCGATTTAGGAAAATGACGATAATTTGTATAATTCTAGAATTAGGCTTAAAAATCATGGCGTTAGTGGGTGAAAACTCGAAACAGCCCTTGAACATCCCCGTGAGTGGCACCAACACCTCGCACATGACCAATATAACTCGCAAGAACTTACCGCACAATCACGGGACTCCCGATTTGAGAATACGATGATAATTTGAATATTTCTAGACTTTGGATTAAAAAAAGGTGTTAGTGGGTGAAAATTCAACCTCCCGAAGAACTTATCGCCGATCACGGGACTCCTGGTTTAAGAATACGACGGTAATTTGCGTATTAATAGACTTAAGCAAAATATGACATTTGTGGCTGAAAACCTGAAACAGCCCTGGAACGGCCACGTGGGAGGCACCAAGAACTCCCGCGGGACCAATATAACTCGAAGGAACTAATCACGCTGCCACGGGACTCCCAGTTTGATAATACGACATTTATTTGAAAATATGAGGACTTAGGCTTAAAAACATGGCGTTCGTGGGTGAAAACCCAAAACAGCCCACGAATGGCCCCGTGAGTGGCACCAACACCCGCACGGAACTAATATAACTCATAGGAACTGACCGCGCTATCACGAGACTCCCGGTTTTGGAATACAATGATAATTTGCATAGTTCTAGACTCAGGCTTTAAAACATGGCGTTAGTGGGTGAAAATGCAAAATAACCCCCGAACGGCCCCGTGAGTGGTACCAACACCTCGCACGGGACCAATATAACTCGTAGGAACTGACCGCACTATCACTGGACTCCCGATTTGAGAATACAATGATAATTTGCATAATACTATACTTAGGCAAAAAAACATGGCGTTAGTGGGTGAAAACTCGAAACAGCCCCCGAACGGCCCCGTGGGAGGCACCAACTGCTCCCACGGTCCAATGTAACTCGTAGGAATGAACCGCGCAACCGTAGGACTTTAGGTTTGAGAATATGATGATTATTTAAAAATATGAGGACTTAGACTTAAAAACACGGCATTTGAGGGTGAAAACCCAAAACAGCCCGCGAACGGCCCCGTGGGAGGCACCAACACCTCCTAAGGGACCAATATAACTCGTTGGAACTGACACGCTATCACGGGACTCCCGGTTTGAGAATATGATGATAATTTGCATATTTGTAGGCTTTAGCTTAAGAACATGGCGTTAGGGGGTGAAAACTCGAAGCAGCCCTCGAAGGGCCCCGTGAGTGGCACCAACACCTCGCACGGGACCTATATAACTCGTTGGAACTGACCACGCTATCACGGGACTCCAAGTTTGAGAATACAATGATAATTTGCATAACTCTAGACTTAGGCTTAAAAACATGGCGTTAATGTGTGAAAACTCGAACAAGTCCTCGAACGACCCCGTGAGTCACACCAACACCTCGCATGGGACCAACATTACTCGTAAGAAATTATCGCCGATCATGGGACTCCCAATTTGAGAACACGACAAAAATTTACATATTTTTAGACTAAAGTAAAACATGGCATTAGTGGGTGAAAACTCAAAATTGCCCCCGAACGTCCCCGTGGGAGGCACCAATAGCTCCCACGGGGCCAATGTAACTCGTAGGAACTAACCGCGCAACCATAGGACTCCCGATTTTAGAATTCGATGGTAATTTGAAAATATGAGTAGTTAGGCTTACAAACATGGCGTTAGTGGGTGAAAACTCGAAACAGCCCCCGAATGGCCCCGTGAGTGGCACCAACACCTCGCACAGGACAAATATAAGTCGTAAGAACTTACCGCACGATCACGGGACTCCCGGTTTGAGAATACGATGATAATTTGCATATTTCTAGACTTTGGCTTGAAAACATGGCATTAGAGGGTGAAAACTCGATACAGCCCCCGAACGGCCCGGTGAGTGGCACCAACACCTCGCACGGGACCAATATAACTCGTAAGAACTTATCACCGATCACAGGACTCTCGATTTAAGAATACGTCGGTAATTTGCATATTAATAGACTTAAGCAAAATATGGTGTTTGTGGGTGAAAACCTGAAACAACTCTGGAACGTCCCCGTGGGAGGCACCAAGAGCTCCCACGGGACCAATATAACTTGTAGGAACTAATCGTACTTCCACAGGAGTCTCAGCTTGAGAATACAATGGGAATTTGAAAATATGAGGACTTAGGCTTAAAAACAAGGCGTGAGTGGGTGAAAACCCAAAACAGTCGACGAACGGCCCCGTGAGTGGCACCAACACCCGCACGGGACCAATATATCTCATAGGAATTGATCGCGCTATCACGGGACTCTCGATTTGAGAATACGATGATAATTTGCATAATTCTAGACTTAGGCTTAGAAATATGGCGTTAGTGGGTGAAAACTCGAAACTTCCCCGAACGGCCCTGTGAGTGGTACCAACACCTCGCACGGGACCAATATAACTCGTAGGAACTGACCGCGCTATCACGGGACTCCCGGTTTGAAAATACAATGACAATTTGCATAATCCTAGACTTAGGCATAAAAATATGGCGTTAGTGGGTGAAAACTCGAAACAGCCCCCAAACGGCCCCGTGGGAGGCACCAACTGCTCCCCCGGGACCATTATAACTCATAAGAACTAACCGCGCAACCGCGGGACTCCAGGTTTGAGAATATGATGGTAATTTTAAAATATGAGGACTTAGTCTTAAAAACATGGCATTAGAGGGTGAAAACCCAAAATAGCCCCCAAACGGCCCCAAGGGAGGCACCAACACCTCCCAAGGGACTAATATAACTCGTAGGAACTGACCACGCTATCACTGGACTCCCGGTTTGAGAATACGATGATAATTTGCATAATTCTAGACTTAGGCTTAAAAACAGGGCGTTAGTGGGTGAAAACTCGAAATAGCCCCCAAACTGCCCCGTGGGAGGCACCAACTGGTCCCACGGGACCAATTTAACTCGTAGGAACTAACCGCGCAACTGCGGGACTCCAGGTTTGAGAATATTATGGTAATTTTAAAATATGAGGACTTAGGGTAAAAAACATGGCGTTAGAGGGTGAAAATCTAAAACAGCCACCAAACGGCCCCGTGGGACGCACCAACACCTCCCAAGGGACCAATATAAATCGTAGGAACTGACCACGCTATCACGGGACTCCCGAAGCAGACCCCGAATGCCCTGTGAGTGGCTCTAACACCTCGTACGGGACGTATATAACTCGTAGGAACTGAATGTGCTATCACGGGACTCTCGGTTTGAGAATACAACGATAATTTGCATAACCCTAGACTTAGGCTTAAAAACATAGCGTTAATGGGTGAAAACTTGAAACAGCCCCCGAATGACCCCGTGAGTGGCACCAACACATCGCATGGGACCAATATTACTCGTAAGAACTTACCGCTGATTACGGGACTCCCGATTTGAGAACACGACGATAATTTGTATATTTCTAAACTTTAAGTAAAATATGGCATTATTGGTTGAAATAACCGCGCAACCATGGGACTACCGATTTGAGAATTCGACGGTAATTTTAAAATATGAGAACTTAGGCTTAAAAACATGGCGTTAGCGGGTGAAAACCCAAAACAGCCGCCGAACGGCCCCGTGAGTGGTACCAACACCTCGCATGCGCCCAATATAACTCGTAGGAACTGACCGCGCGCTATCACGGAACTCTCGATTTGAGAATACGACAATAATTGGCATAGTTCTAGACTTAGGCTTAAAAACATGACGTTAATGGGTGAAAACTCGAAACAGCTCCTGAACGGCCCCGTGAGTGGCACTAACACCACGAACAGGACCAATATAACTCGTAAGAACTTACCGCATGATCACGGGACTCCCGATTTGAGAATACGATGATAATTTACATATTTTCTAGACGTTGGCTTAAAAACACGGCGTTTGTGTGTGAAAATGATACAGCCCCCGAACGGCCCCGTGAGTGGCACCAATACCTCGCACGGGACCTATATAACTCATAGGAACTAACTGCGCTATCACGGGACTCCTGGTTTGAGAATACGATGATAATTTACATAATTCTAGACTTAGGCTTAAAAAGATGGCGTTAGTGGGTGAAAACTCGAAATAACCCTCGAACGGCCCCGTGAGTGGAACCAATACCTCTCACGAGACCAATTTTAATTCGTAGGAACTGACCGTGCTATCACGGGACTCCCGATTTGACAATACGATGATAATTTGCATAATTCTAGACTTAGTCTTAAAAACATGGCGTTAGCGGCTGAAAACTCGAAATAACCCCCGAACGACCCCGTGAGTGGCACCATCACCGCGTACGGGCCAATATAACTCGTAAGAATTTATTGCGAGATAATGGGACTCCCGGTTTGAGAATACGTCAATAATTTGCGTATTTATGGACTTAAAAAAAATAAGGCATTAGTGGGTGAAAGCCCGAAACAACCCCTGAACGACCCCATGGGAGGCACCAACAGCTCCCACGGGAACAATGTAAGTCGTATGAACTAACCGCGCAACCAGAGGACTCTCGGTTTAAGAACATGACAAGAATTTGAAAATATGAGGACTTAAGCTAAAAAACATGGCTTTAGCGAGAGAAAACCCAAAACAGACTCTGAACGGCCCCGTGAGTTGCACAACCACCTCACACGGGACCAATATAACTTGTAAGAACTGACCGCGCTATCACGGGACTCTCGGTTTGAGAATTTGACGATAATTTGCAAAATTTTAGACTTAGGCTTAAAAATATGGCGTTAGTGGGTGAAAACTCGAAATAACCCCCGAACGGCCCCATGAGTGGTACCAACACCTCCCAAGGGACAAATATAACTCGTAGGAACTGACCGCGCTATCACGGGACTCCCGAGTTGAGACTACGATGATAATTGGCATAATTTTAAACTTAGGCTAAAAAACATGGCGTTAGTGGGTGAAAACTCAAAACAACCCCCGAACGTCCCCGTGAGTGGCACCAACACCTTGCACGGGACCAATATAACTCGAAAGAACTTACCGTGCGATCACGGGATTCCCAATTTGAGAATACGGCCATAAGTTTCATAATTTTGGACTTAGGCATAAAAACATTGCGTTAGTGGGTGAAAACTCGAAACCGCCCTGAACGGCCCCGTGAGTGGCATCAACACCGCTCATGGGACCAACATAACTTGTAAGAATTTATCGCACATAACGGGACTCCCGGTTTGAGATTACGATGATAATTTGCATATTTCTAGACTTTGGCTTAAAAACATGGTGAAAACTCGATACAGCCCCCGAACGGCCCCGTGAGTGGCACCAACACCTCGCACGGGACTAATATAACTCGTAAGAACTTATCGCCAATCACAGGACTCTCGGTTTAAGAATATGACGGTAATTTTCATATTAACAGACTTAAGCAAAATATGGCGTTTGTGGCTGAAAACCTGAAACAGCCCTGGAACGGCCCCGTGGGAGGCACCAAGAGCTCCCATGGGACCAATATAACTCGTAGGAACTAACCGCACTACCACGAGACTCCTAATTTGAGAATACGATGGTAATTTTAAAATATGACAACTTAGGCTTAAAAATATAGCGTTAGTGGGTGAAAACCCAAAACAACCCACGAATGGCCCCGTGAGCAGCACCAACACCCGCACGGGACCAATATAACTCATAGGAACTGACAACGCTATCACGGGACTCCCAGTTTGATAATACGATGATAATTTGCATAATTATAGACTAAGCCGTAAAAACATGGCGTAAGTGGGTGAAAACTCAAAATAGCCCCCGAACGGCCCCATGAGTGGTACCAACACCTCGCACGGGACCAATATAACACGTAGGAACTGACCGCGCTATCACGGGACTCCCGATTTGAGAATACGATGATAAATTGCATAATACTAGACTTAGGCATAAAAACATGGCGTTAGTGGGTGAAAACTCGAAACAGCCCCCGAACGGCCCCGTGGGAGGCACCAACTGCTCCCATGGGACTAATGTAACTCGTAGGAGCGAACCGCACAACCGCGGGACTCTAGGTTTGAGAATATGATGGTAATTTAGAAATATGAGGACTTAGGCTTAAAAACATGGGGTTAGAGGGTGAAAAGCCAAAACAGCCCTCAAATGGCCCCTTCGGAGGCACCAACACCTCCCAAGGGACCAATAAAACTCGTAGGAACTGATCGCGCTATCATGGGACTCCCGGTTTGAG
Organism: Sambucus nigra; assembly: GCA_949130495.1. NCBI lineage: Eukaryota > Viridiplantae > Streptophyta > Magnoliopsida > Dipsacales > Adoxaceae > Sambucus > Sambucus nigra. Next base: position 312,765,063 of record OX422211.1, read on the forward strand.
AGTACGGAGATAATTTGCATATTTCTAGACTTTGGGTTAAAAAGATGGCGTTAGTGATTGAAAACTCGAAGCAGCCCCCAAACAGCCCCGTAATTGGCACCAACACCTCGCACGGGACCTATATAACTCGTAGTAACTGATCGCACTATCACGGGACTCTCGATTTGAGAATACAACGATAATTTGCAAAACTATAGACTTAGGCTTAAAAACATGGCGTTAATGGGTGAAAACTCGAAACTGCCCCCGAACGACCCCGTGAGTCGCACCAACAGCTCGCATGGGACCAATATTACTCGTAAGAACTTATCGCCGATCATGGGACTCTCGATTTGAGAATACGATGACAATTTGTATATTTTTAGACTTGAGTAAAACATGGCGTTAGTGGGTGAAAACTCTAAACAGCCCCCGAACGTCCCCGTGGGAGGCACCAACAAATCCCCTAGGACCAATGTAACTCATAGGAACTAACCGGGCAACCATGAGACTCCCGATTTGAGAATTCGACGGTAATTTGAAAATATGAGTACTTAGGCTTACAAACATGGTGTTAGCGGGTGAAAATCCAAAACAACCCACAAACGGCCCCTTGAGTGGTACCAACACCTCGCATGCACCCAATATAACACGGAGGAACTGATCGCGAACTATCACGGGACTCCCGATTTGAGAATACGACGATAATTTGCATAATTCTAGTCTTAGGCTAAACAAGGTGTTAGTGGGTGAAAACTCGAAACAGCCCCCCGAACGGCCCCGTGAGTGGCACCAACACCACGCACATGACCAATATAACTCGTAAGAACTTATTGCACGATCACGGGACTCTCGATTTGAGAACATAATGATAATTTACATATTTCTAGACTTTGGCTTAAAAACATGGCATTAGAGGGTGAAAACGCGATACAGCCCCAGAACGGCCCTGTGAGTGGCACCACCACCTCGGACGAGACAAATATAAGTAGTAAGAACTTATCACCGATCATGGGGTTCTCAGTTATAGAATACGACTGTAATTTGCATATTAATAGACTTAAGCAAAATATGGCATTTGTGGGTGAAAACCAGAAACAACCCTGGAACGTCCCCGTGGGAGGCACCAAGAGCTCCCATGGGATCAATATAACTCGTAGGAACTAACCGCGCTGCCACGGGACTCCCAGTTTGAGAATATGATGGTAGTTTGAAAATATAAGGACTTAGGCTTAAAAACATGGCGTTAGTGGATGAAAACCCAAAACAGCCCATGAACGGCCTCGTGAGTGGCACCAACATCCGCACGGGACCAATATAACTCATAGGGACTGACCGGGCTATCACGGGACTCCTAGGTTGAGAATATGATTATAATTTTCATAATCATAGACTTAGGCTTAAAAACATAGTGTTAGTGGGTGAAAACTCGAAACAGCCCCCGAACCGCCCCGTGAGTGGTCCCAACACCTCGCACGGGACCAATATAACTCGAAGGAACTGACCACGCTATCATGGGACTCCCAGTTTGAGAATACGATGATAATTTGCATGATCCTAGACTTAGGCATAAAAACATGGCGTTAGTGGGTGAAAACTCGAAACAGCCCCCGAACGGCCCGATGGGAGGCACCATTTGCTCCCACGAGACCAATGTAACACGTAGGAACTAACCGCGCAACCGCGGGACTCCAGGTTTGAGAATATGATGGTAATTTTAAAATATGAGGACTTAGGGTTAAAAACATGGCGTTAGAGGGTGAAAATCCAAAACAACCCCCAAACGGCCCCGTGGGACGCACCAACACCTCCTAAGGGACCAATATAAATCGTAGGAACTGACCGCGCTATCACGGGACTCCCGGTTTTAGAGTACGATGATAATTTGTAAATTTCTAGACTTAGGCTTAAAAATATGGTGTTAGTGGGTGAAAACTCGGAGCAGCCCCCGAATGGCCCCGTGAGTGGCTCCAACACCTCGCACGGGACGTATATAACTCGTAGGAACTGACTGTGCTATCACGGGAATCTCTATTTGAGAATACAATGATAATTTGCATAACTCTAGACTTAGGTTTAAAAACATAGCGTTAATGGGTGAAAACTTAAAACAGCCACCGAACGACCCCGTGAGTCGCACCAACACCTCGCATGGGACTAATATTACTCATAAGAACTTACCGTCGACTACAGGACTCCCGGTTTGAGAACACGACGATAATTTGTATATTTTTAGACTTAAGTAAAACATGGCGTTATTAGTTAAAAACCCAAAATAACCCCCGAACGGCCCCGTCGAAGGCACCAAAATCTCCCACGGGACCAATGTAACTCCTAGGAAATAACCGCGCAACCATGGGACTACCGGTTTGAGAATTCGATGGTAATTTGAAAATATGAGTACTTTGGCTTAAAAACATGGCGTTAGCGGGTGAAAACCCAAAATAGCCGCCGAACGGTCTCGTGAGTGGTACCAACACCTCGCATGCGCCCAATATAACTCATAGGAACTGACCGTGCGCTATCACGGAACTCCCGATTTGAGAATACGACAATAATTGGCATAATTCTAGACTTAGGCTTAAAAACATGACGTTAGTCGGTGAAAACTGGAAATATCACCCGAACGGCCCCGTGAGTGGCACAAACACCACGCACAGGATCAATATAACTCGTAAGAACTTACCGCACGATCACGGGACTCCCGATTTGAGAATACAAAGATAATTTGCATATTTCTAGACTTTGGCTTAAAAACATAGCGTTAGTGTGTGAAAACTCGATACAGCCCCCGAACGATCCCCGTGAGTGGCACCAACACCTCGTACAGTACCTATATAACTCGTAGGAACTGACCGCGCTATCATGGGACTCCCGATTTGAGAATACAATGATAATATGCAAAAATCTAGACTTAGGCTTAAATACGTGGCGTTAATGGGTGAAAACTCGAAACAGCCCCCGAACGACCCAGTGAGTCGCACCAACACCTCGCATGGGACCAATATTACTCGTAAGAACTTATCGCCGATCACGGGACTCCCGATTTGAGAATACGACGACAATTTGTATATTTTTAGACATAAGTAAAACATGGCGTTAGTGGGTGAAAACTCGAAACAGCCCCCGAACTTCCCCGTGGGAGGCAGCAACTGCTCCCACGGGACCAATGTAACTCATAGGAACTAATCGCGCAGCTATGGGGCTGCCGATTTGAGAATTCGACGGTAATTTGAAAATATGAATACTTAGGCTTAAAAACATGGCGTTAGCGAGTGAAAACCCAAAACAGCCCCCGAACGGCCCCGTGAGTGGTACCAACACCTCGCATGCACCCAATATAACTCGTAGGAACTGACTGCGAGCTAACACGGGACTCTCAATTTGAGAATACGATGATAATTTTCATAATTCTAGACTTAGGCTTAAAAACATAGTGTTAGTGGGTGAAAACACGAAACAACCCCCGAATGGCCCCGTGAGTGGCACGAACACCTCATATAGGACCAACATAACTCGTAAGAACTTACCGCACAATCACGGGACTCCCGGTTTGAGAATACGATGATAATTTGCATATTCCTAGACTTAGGCTTAAAAACATGGCGTTAGTGGGTGAAAACTCGATACAGCCCCCGAACGGCCCCGTGAGTGGCACGAACACCTCGTACGGGACCAATATAACTCATAAGAACTTATCGCCGATCACGAGACTCTCAGTTTAAGAATACGGCAGTAATTTGCATATTAATAAACTTAAGCAAAATATGGCGTTTGTGGGCGAAAACCTAAAACAGCCGTGGAACGGCCCCGTGGGAGGCGCCAAGAGCTCCCATGTGACCAATATAACACGTAGGAACTAATCGCGCTGCCACGGGACTCCCAGTTTGAGAATATAAAGGTAATTTGAAAATATGAGGACTTACGATTAAAAAAATGGCGTAAGTGGGTGAAAACACAAAACAGCCCCCGGACGTCCCCGTGAGTGGTACCAACACCTCGCACGGGACCAATATAACTCGTAGGAACTGACCGCGATATCACGGGACTCCCGATTTGAGAATGCGATGATAATTTGCATAATACTAGACTCAGGCATAAAAACATGGAGTTAGTGGGTGAAAACTCGAAACCGCCCCCGAATGGCCCCGTGGGAGGCACTAACTGCTCCCTCGGGACCAATGTAACTCGTAGGAACTAACCGCGCAACTGCGGGACTGCAAGTTTGAGAATATGATGGCAATTTTAAAATATGAGAACTTAGGGTTAAAAACATGGCGTTAGAGGGTGAAAACCCAAAATAGCCCCCGAACGGCCCCGTGGGAGGCACCAACACCTCCCAAGGGACCAATATAACTCGTAGGAACTGACCGCGCTATCACGGGACTGCCAGTTTGAGAGTACAACGATAATTTGCATATTACTAGACTTTAGCTTAACAGCATGGTGTTAGTGGGTGAAAACTCGAAGTAGCCCCCTAACGGCCCTGTGAGTGGCACCAACACCTCGCACGGGACCTATATAACTCGTAGGAACTGATCGCGCTATCACATTACTACCGGTTTGAGAATACAATGATAATTTGCGTAACTCTAGACTTAGGGTTAAAAACATAGCCTTAATGCGTGAAAACTCGAAAGAGCCCCCGAACAACCCCGTGAGTCGCACCAACACCTCGCATGGGACCAATATTACTCGTAAGAACTTATCTCCGATCATGGGACTCCCGATTTGAGAACACGACGAAAATTTTCATATTTCTAGACTTAAGTAAAACATGGCAACATTGGGTGAAAACCCAAAACTGCCACCAAACATCCCCGTGGGAGGCACCAACAGCTCCCACGGGACCAATGTAACTCGTAGGAACTAATCACGTAGCCGTGGGACTCCCGATTTAAGAATTCGATGGTAGTTTGAAAATATGAATACTTAGGATTAAAAACATGGCGTTCGCGGGTGAAAACCCAAAACAGTCCCCGAACGGCCCCGTGAGTAGTACCAATACCTCGCATGCGCCCAATATAACTCGTAGGACCTGACCGCGAGCTTTCACGGAACTCCCGATTTGAGAATACGGTGATAATTTGCATAATTCTTGACTTAGGATTAAAAATAAGGCGTTAGTGGTTGAAAACTAGAAACAGCCCTGAACGACCCCGTGAGTCGCACCAACACCTCGCATGGGACCAATATTACTCGTAAGAACTTATCGCTGAACATGGGACTCCCAGTTTGAAAACACGATGATAATTTGTATGTTTCTAGACTTAAGTGAAACATGACGTCAGTGGGTGAAAACACGAAACAACCCCCAAACGTCCTCGTGGCAGGCACCAACAGCTCCCATGGGACCAATGTAACTCGTAGGAAGTAACCGTGCAGCCATGGGACTTCCGGTTTAAGAATTTAACGGTAATTTGAAAATATGAGTACTTAGGCATAAAACCATGGCGTTAGCGGGTGAAAATCCAAAACAGTCCCCGAACGGCCCCGTGAGTGGTACCAACACCTCGCATGCGCCCAATATAACTCGTAGGAACTGATCGCGCTCTATCACGGAACTCCCGATTTGAGAATACGACAATAATTTTCATAATTCTTGACTTAGGCTTAAAAACATGACGTTAGTGGGTGAAAACAAGAAACAGCTCCCGAACGGCCCCGTAAGTGGCACTAACACCACGCACATGATCAATATAACTCGTAAGAACTTACCACACGATCACGGGACTCCTGATTTGAGAATACGATGATAATTTGCCTATTTCTAGACTTAGGCTTAAAAACATGGCGTTAGTGTGTGAAAACTCGATACAGCACCCGAACGTTCCCGTGAGTGGTACCAACACCCGCACGGGACCAATATAACTCGTAGGAACTGGCCGCGGTTTTACGGGACTCTCGGTTTGAGAATACGATGATAATTTGCATAATACTAGACTTTGGCAAAAAAACATGGCGTTAGTGGGTGAAAACTCGAAACAGCCCCCGAACGGCCCCGTGGGAGGCCCCAGCTGCTCCCACGGGACCAATGTAAGTCGTAGGAACTAACCGTGGGACTCCAGATTCAAGAATATGATGGTAATTTTAAAATATGAGAACTTAGGCTTAAAAATATGGTGTTAGAGGGTGAAAACCCAAAATATCCCTCGAACGGCCCCGTGGGAAGCACCAACACCTCCCAAGGGAACAATATAACTCGTAGGAACTGACCGCGCTATCACGGGACTCCCGGTTTGAGAGTACGATGATAATTTGCATATTTATAGACTTTGTCTTATAAACATGGCGTTAGTGGGTGAAAACTCGAAGCAGCCTCGGAATGACCCTATGAGTGGCACCAACACCTCGCACGGGACCTATATAACTCGAAGGATCTGACCGCGCTATAACGGGACTCTCGGTTTGAGAATACAATGATAATTTGCATAACTTTAGACTTAATCTTAAAACATAGCGTTAATGGGTGAAAAGTCAAAACAGCCCCCGAACGACCCCGTGAGTCGCACCAACACCTCGCATGGGACCAATATTACTCGTAAGAACTTATCGCCGATCACGTGACTCCCGGTTTGAGAACACGATGATAATTTGTATATTTCTAGACTTAAGTAAAACATGGCGTTAGTGGGTGAAAATCCGAAACAACCCCCAAATGTCCCCGTGGGAGGCACTAACAGCTGCTACGGGACCAATGTAACTCGTAGGAACTAACCGCGCAGCCATGGGACTACCGATTTAAGAAGTCGACGGTAATTTGAAAATATGAGTACTTAGGCATAAAAACATGACATTAGCGGGTGAAAACCCAAAACATCCCCCGAACGGCCTCGTGAGTGGTACCAACACCTCGCATGCGCCCAATATAACTCATAGGAACTGACCGCGCACTATCACGGAACTCCCGATTTGAGAATACAACAATAATTTTCATAATTCTAGACTTAGGCTTAAAAACATGACATTAGTGGGTGAAAACGCGAAACAGCTCACGAACGGCCCCGTGAGTGGCACTAACACCACGCACAGGACCAATATAACTCGTAAGAGCCTATCGCACGATCACGGGACTCCCGATTTGAGAATATGATGATAATTTGCATATTTTTAGACTTTGACTTAAAAACATGGCGTTAGTGTGTGAAAACTCGATACAGCCCCTGAATGTCCCCGGGAGTGGCACCAACACCTCGCACGGGACCTATATAAATCGTAGGAACTGACCGCGCTATCAAGAGACTCCCGGTTTGAGAATACAACGATAATTTGCATAACTCAAGACTTAGGCATAAAAACATGGCATTAATGGGTGAAAACTCGTAACAGCCCCCGAACGACCCCGTGAGTCGCACCAACACCTCGCATGGGACCAATATTACTCGTAAGAATTTATCGCCGATAACGGGACTCCCGGTTCTAGAACACAACGACAATTTTTATATTTCTTGACTTAAGTAAAATATAGCGTTAGTGGGTGAAAACCCGAAATAGCCCCCGAACGTCCCCGTCGGAGGCACCAATAGCTCCCAAGGGACCAATGTAACTCGTAGGACCTAACCTCATAACTATGGGGCTCCCGGTTTGAGAATTCAACGGTAATTTTAAAATATGAGTACTTAGGCTTAAAAACATGGCGTTTAGCGGGTGAAAACCCAAAACAGCCCCCGAACGGCCCCGTTAGTGGTACCAACACCTCGCATGCGCCCAATATAACTCGTAGGAATTGATCGCGAGCTATCACGGGACTCTCGATTTAAGAATACGACGATAATTTACATAATTCTAGACTTAGGCTTAAAAACATGGTGTTAGTCGGTGAAAACTCGAAACAGCCCCCGAACGGCCCCGTGAGTGGCACGAACACCTCACATAGGACCAATATAACTTGTAAGAACTTACCGCACAATCACGGGACTCCCGGTTTGAGAATAAGATGATAATTTGCTATTTCTAGACTTTAGTTTAGAAACATGGCGTTAGTGGGTGAAAACTCGATACTGCCCTCGAACGGCCCCGTGAGTGGCACCAACACCTTGCACGGGACCAATATAACTCGTAAGAACTTATAGCCGATCACGGGACTCTCAGTCTAAGAATATGATGGTAATTTGCATATTAATAGACTTAAGCAAAATATGGCGTTTGTGGGTGAAAACCTGAAACAGCCCTGGAACAGCCCCGTGGGAGGCACCAAGAGCTCCCATGGGACCAATATAACTCGTAGGAACTAATCGCGCTGCCACGGGACTCCCAGTATGAGAATACGAAGGCAATATGAAAATATGATGACTTAAGCTTGAAAACATGGCATTAGAGGGTGAAAACCCAAAATAACCGACGGACGACCCCGTGAGTGGCACCAACACCCGTACGGGACCAAAATAACTCATTGGAACTGACAGCACTATCACAGGACTCTCCGTTTGAGAATACGATGATAATTTGTATAATTCTAGACTAAGGCTTAAAAACATGGCGTTTGTGGGTGAAAACTTGAAATAGCCCCCGAACGGCCACGTGAGTGGCACCAACACCTCGCACGGGACCAATATAACTCTTAGGAACATACTGCGCTATGACGGGACTCCTGATTTGAGAATACGATGATAATTTGCATAATACTAGACTTAGGCATAAAAACATGGCATTAGTGGGTGAAAGTTCGAAACAGCCCCCGAACGGCCCTGTGGGAGGCACCAACTGCTCCCACGGGACCAATGTAACTCGTAGGAACGGATCGCGCAACCGCGGGACTCCGGGTTTGAGAATATGATGGCAATATTAAAATATGAGGACTTAGGCTTAAAAATATGGCGTTAGAGGGTGAAAACCAAAAACATCCCTCGAATGGCCCCGTTGGAGGCACCAACACCTCCCAAGGGACCAATATAATTCTTAGGAACTGACCGTGCTGGCACGGGACTCCCGATTTGAGAGTACGGAGATAATTTGAATATTTCTAGACTTTGGCTAAAAAACATGGTGTTAGTGTGTGAAAACTCGAAGCAGCCCTTGAACGGCCCCGCGATTGGCACCAACACCTCGCACGGGACCTATATAACTCGTAGGAACTGACCGCGCTATCACGGGACTCCCAGTTTGAGAATACAATGATAATTTGTATAAATCTAGACTTAGGCTTAAAAACATGGCGTTAATGGGTGAAAACTCGAAACAGCCCCCGAACGACCCCGTGAGTCGCACTAACACCTTGCATGGGACAAATATTACTCCTAAGAACTTATCGCCGATCATGGGACTCCCGGTTTGAGAACACGATGACAATTTGTATATTTCTAGACTTAAGTAAAACATGGCGTCAGTGGGTAAAAACCCGAAACAACCCCCAAATGACCCCGTGGGAGGCACCAAGAGCTCCCACGGGACCAATGTAACTCGTAGGAACTAACCGTGCAGCCATGGGACTCACGGTTTAAGAATTCGACGGTAATTTGAAAATATGAGTACTTAGGCTTAAAAACAAGGCGTTAGCGGGTGAAAACCCAAAATAGCCCCTGAACGGCCCCGTGAGTGGTACCAACACCTCGCATGCGCCCAATATAACTCGTAGGAACTGATCGCGAGCTATCACGGGACTCCCGATTTGAGAATACGATGATAATTTCCATAATTCTAGACTTAGGCTTAAAAACCTGGCGTTAGTGGGTGAAAACTTGAAACAGCCCCCGAACGATCCCGTGAGTGGCACCAACACCTCGCACAGGACCAATATAACTCGTAAGAACTTACCGCACGGTCACGGGACTCCCAGTTTGAGAATATGATGATAATTTGTATATTTCTAGACTTAGGCTTAAAAACATGGCGTTAGTGGGTGAAAACTCGAAACAGCCCCCGAACGGCCCCGTGAGTGGTACCAACAGCTTGCACAGGACAATTATAACTCGTAGGAACTGACCGTGGTATCACGAGACTCCTGGTTTGAGAATACGATGATAATTTGCATAATACTAGACTTAGGCATAAAAACATGGCGTTAGTGGGTGAAAACTCGAAACAGCCCCGAATGGCCCCGTGAGAGGCACCAACTGCTCCCACGGGACCAATGTAACTCGTAGGAACTAATCGCGCAATCGCGGGACTCCAGGTTTGAGAATATGAGGGTAATATTAAAATATGAGAACTTAGGCTTAAAAACATGGCGTTAGAGGGTGAAAACCCAAAATAGCCACCGAACGGCCCCGTGGGAAGCACCAACACCTCCCAAGGGACCAATATAACTCGTAAGACCTGACCGCGCTATCACAGGACTCTCGATTTGAGAGTACGATGATAATTTGGTTATTTCTAGAGTTTGTCTTAAAAACATATTGTTAGTGGGTGAAAACTCGAAGTAGTCCCGGAACGACCCTGTGAGTGGCACCAACACCTCACACGGGACCTGTGTAACTCGTAGGAACTGATCGCGCTATCACGGGACTCTCGATTTGAGAATACAATGATAATTTGCATAACTCTAGACTTAAGCTTAAAGACATAGCATTAATGGGTGAAAACTCGAAACAGCCCCCGAACGACCCCGTGAGTCGCACCAACACCTCGCATGGGACCAATATTACTCGAAAAAATTTATCGTTGATCACGGGACTCTCGGTTTGAGAACACGATGACAATTTTTATATTTCCAGACTTAAGTAAAATAAGGCGTCAGTGGGTGAAAACCCGAAACAGCCCCCAAATGTACCCGTGGGAGGCACCAACAGCTCCCACAGGACAAATGTAACTCGTAGGAACTAACTGCGCAGCCATGGGACTGTCGGTTTAAGAATTCGGTGATAATTTAAAAATATGAGTACACGGGACTCCTGATTTGAGAATACGATGATAATTTGCATAAATATAGACTTAGGAAAAAAAATGGCGTTAGTGGGTCAAAACTCGAAACAACCCCTGAACGGCCCCGTGGGAGGCACACGGGACCAATGTTACTCGTAGGAACTAGCCGCGCAACCACGGGACTCCAAGTTTGAGAATACAACGGTAATTTTAAAATATGAGTACATAGGCTTAAAAACATGACGTTAGAGGGTGAAAACCCAAAACAGTCCCCGAATGGCCCCGTGAGTGGCACCAACACCTCGCACGGGACCAATATAACGCGCAAGAACTTATCGCACGATCACGGGACTCCCGGTTTGAGAATACGATGATAATTTGAATATTTCTAGACTTAGGCTTAAAAACGTGGCGTTAATGGGTAAAAATATTTCTAGACTCCCGGTTTGAAAATACGATGATAATTTACATAATTCTAGACTTAGGCTTGAAAACATAGCCTTAGAGGGCGAAAACTCGAAACAGTCCCCGAACGGCCCCGTGAGTGGCACCAACACCTCGCACGTGACCCATTTTAATTCGTAGGAACTGATCGCGCTATCACAGGACTCCCGATTTGATAATACGATGATAATTTGCATAATTCTGGACTTAGGCTTAAAAACATGGCGTTAGTGGGTGAAAACTCAAAACATCCCCCGAACGGCCCCATGAGTGGCGTCAGCACCTCGCACGGGACCAATGTAACTCGTAAGAACTTACCGCACGATCACGGTACTCCCGGTTTGAGAATATGATGATAATTTGAATTTTTCTAGACTTAGACTTCAAAACATGGCATTTGTGGGTGAAAACTCGATACAGCCCCGTGAGTGGCCCCAACACCTCGCACGGGACATATATCACTCGTAAGAACTTATCGCCGATCACGGGAGTCATGGTTTGAGAATATGATAGTAATTTTCCTACTAGTAGACTTCACCAAAATGTGACGTTTGTCGGTGAAAACTCGAATCAACCCTCGAACGGCCCTGTGGGAGGCACCAAGAGCTCCCACGGGACCAATTAACTTGTAGGAACTAACCGCGCTGCCACGGGACTCCCGATTTGAGAATAAGACAATAATTTGAAAATATAAGGACTTAGGCTTAAAAATATGGCGTTAGTGGGTGAAAACACAAAACAACCTCCGAACAGCCCCGTGAGTGGCACCAACACCCGCACGGGACCAATATAACTCGTAGGAAATGACCGCGCTATCACGGTACTCTCGGTTTTGAGAATACGATGATAATTTGCATAATTCTAAATATAGGCTAAAAAACATGGCGTTAGTGGATGAAAACTCAAAACATCCCCCGAACGGCCCCGTGAGTGGCACTAACACCTCGTACAGGACCAATATAACTCGTAGGAACTAACTGCACTATCACGGGACTCCCAGTTTGAGAATACAATGATAATTTTTCATAATTCTAGACTTAGGCTTAAAAACATGGCGTTAGTGGGTGAAAACTCGAAACAGCCCCCGAATAGCCCCGTGAGTGGCACCAACACCTTGCACAGGACCAATATAACTCGTAAGAACTTATCGCACGATCACAGGACTCTCGATTTGAGAATACGACGATAATGTGCATATTTTTAGACTTAGGCTTGAAAACATGGCATTAGTGGGTGAAAACTCGACACAGCCCTGAACGCCCCTGTGAGTGGCACCAACACCTCGCACGGGACCAGTATAACTCGTAAGAACTTATCGCCGATCACGAGACTCTCATTTTGGGAATATGACTGTAATTTGCATATTAATAAACTTAAGCAAAACATGGGGTTTGTGGGTGAGAACCTGAAACAATCCTCGAACGGCCTCGTGGGTGGCACTAAGAGCTCCCACGGGATCAATGTAACTCGTAGGAACTAATCGCGCTTGCACGGGACTCCCATTTTGAGAATACGGTGGTAATTTAAAAATATGTGGACTTAGGCTAAAAAATATGGCGTTAGTGGGTGAAAACCCAAAATAACACCCAAACGGCCCCGTGAATGGCACCCACGGCACCAATATAACTCGTAGGAAATAACCGCGCTATCACGGGATCCCGATTTGAGAATACGATGATAATTTGCATAATTCTAGACTTAGGCTTAAAAACATGGCGTTCGGGGGTGAAAACTCGAAGCAGCCCTCGAACGGCCCCGTGAATGGCACCAACACCTCGCACGGAACCAATTTTCATTTGTAGGATCTGACCGCTCTATCACGGGACTCCTGATTTGTGAGTACGATGATAATTTGCGTAATTCTAGTCTTAGGCTAAAAAATATGGCGGTAGTGGATGAAAACTTAAAACAGCCCCCGAACAGCCTCATGAGTGGCACCAACACCTCGAACGGGATCAATTTTAATTCGTAGGAACTGATCGCTCTATCACAGGACTCACGGTTTGTGAATATAATGATAATTTTCATAATTCTAGACTTAGGCACCATCCCAAGTTTTAGTTATGTGTGCCTTGTGTTGTTTAGAATATTTAGACTGTGGCTTACACCAACACTCAGCAATAAAGTGACCAAGTTTCCCACAATTATGACAAGCCAATTCAGAATTATCAACCGTACTACTTATACTATCATAATCTAAATTTCCTTTGATGTTCTATTATGGTGTCGAGTGAACCGACTAGATTGATTATTCACTTGCGTATGTCTCTTAGCAATAGCATTTCTTTGCGCCAAAAGTTTCTTAAATTGAGAGGACATAATAGCAAGTTGATTATCAATCTTATTAAGATCATCCGATTCCACATCAGAATCATCATCAGATGAAGAGTGTTGTTTAACTACCTTATGCTTGTATTTATTAGGATAGGCAGTTTTACAAGAAACTCTAGAAGTATTGGTCGACTCATTTTTAGCATATGATGTGAGATTCTTCCTAAAGGCTGATTCAAGTTCCATAGTTCTCAATTTAGAGCTTAGCGATTCAGGTGTGAGAGAAGGATCATTCATTTCTTCAATGATATAACGTTTATGGTCAAATCTAGGTGCAAGAGTTCTCATAATTTTATCACACACATCTTTATCGGAATATACAATACCATTCGCATGCAATTGGGTAATGATATCAGTCAGATGCATATAAAAATCATCAAATGGTTCATTATCGTTCATAACTAGCATACTGTATTGTTGAACAAACATTTGTGTTTTACATTGCTTTACTCTATCGTCACCCTCATGTGAAATAACTAAAGTATCCCAAGCATCCATACTAGTAGTGCAATGACATATACGTTTCAATTCATTTTCACTCACACTCATGAAAATCGCATTTCTATCTTTTTCTGATCAGCACTTAATTCATTAGTTTTCAGCTTTCTTAAAATAATGCTACCTTCTGCTATGGGAGTAGTGGGGTGTCTATAATCATTTTTAATTAAATCCCACACATCATCTCCTAAAGTGCCTTGAATAAATGCAACCATTCTAATTTTCCAGTATGAAAAATTTGAGCCATCGAAAATAGGAGGTCTACTAAAATTACCAAGCCTAAGTAACTGACTTGAATCATCCCTTAAAACAAGGTAAAAAGAGTTTAACAAAATTTTTGAAAAAGATCTTTAAAAGTCTAGCTCTGATACCACTTGTACGAACCCAACAATGCGCAAGACTATAATGCGGAAGTAAACTTATTGTTGAGTAAACACCTTAAACCTACGAGTTTATACGAATGATGCAAAAGGGACCAAATTAAACTTTTACTTAATTTGTTAACTTTATGAAAATGTATTTGATTTTCAAAGTCAATTAACAGTCCAAATTATTATCTTTGTTAAATCAAGGTGATTTACAAAATAATAACCAATTCAATTTTTAGGTGAGTTTCTATTTATTTAAAACTACTTTTTCTTGTGAGGTGATATACGAAAAATATAAAGCAGACGATATTTATTTTACATCGCAAAAACCCTTCCCCGGGAAAAACGACGAACTCCTCTAGGAGTTACCTAATCTACTTCCACTAAAACAATAAAACCAACAGGAACGATTTACAATCAACAAACCTGACAACTAAAGAAGATAGATGTAGCGATTACCCCACACAACCAAGACTCCTCCCTGGTTTCTTATTCTGATCTCTCTTTACGCCTGTCCTCGCTTGTTATTGCGTTCTACACTTCTCAGTTTCTCCCTTTTGCTCTTTTAGCTCAAGATTAGCTCAGTACTTATTGTGTTATTTTCTAGTGAAGTGATAGTGTGTGGTGTACTATCCTATATGACACACACCGAATGCTATGCAACAGATTATATCACCTATATATATTTTCGCAAGTCTTATGTCAACTCAAATCAAGTCTTCTTGACTTTCAGTACAGTTTTGAAAAACTTTCTTTTCTTTCTTTCAAATCTTTGAACACTAGACTTGTTCAAATATTTACACAATAAATGTGTCTACGTGATTATAACATGAGTAGGTATATGTGAGTGATATGAGATGAAAATAGTTCCTGAAAATCACTTACACAATCAAGTAATCATATTCACAGAATAATGACTTCAAATATATTCAATAAAAACAGCAAGTCAAATATTCACAATCTTATTTTTCAGAAAACAAAGATTAGATTAAATCAGATTTTAATTTAAAATCTTATCAAGACTATTTTCACAAATATTTCAGATTAAATCAAAACAGTCTTAAGCACACAAGAAAATAATATTCAGTCCAGATTTTAAATCTTCACAAATCAGGTCTCAAAAATCTTAGGTTTAACTTTCTAAACCACAAACAATACAAATCTGAATATTATCAAATATTTTCTGAAAAATCTGTTTTAAAACAAAATGTTTAAAAACATTCAACATCTCACAAACAAGTCACAAACAGAATATTCACATAAATATTATTTTCGTGAATAGTGTGTATTGTGTACAAATATTAGATCTAAAGACTGATCTAAATAATACACACAAAAATAAGAGAACTCACTTACAAAAATTATATACTCTTGTAAAACCGTAAGTGCAGATTTACAATGAGAGAAGTCCAATCTTCATTTTGTTTTGACAGAAATCAAGTCTTGAAGATGACAAAAATAATTCAGGTTTAATCTCTCTCTCTCTCTCTCTAAAAATTTTGACAGAGTTTAACTACAAAAATAAATTTCTCAGCTCTGCAAAAATGATACACAAAGAGTACTATTTATAGATTGCACAAGTTTGTGCAGATTGGTGTAAAATAGGGTCACATGGATCACCAAAGAAATACACACAACCATTGATAAAAAAAGATCTGAGGGTTCACAAAGAAACACAAAGTGATGTGTTAAAAATGTGACACGTGTAGTGCAAGCTGTTACACACTAACATAATATGAAACAAAACGTTTTATAAAACTGTGACGTTTTAAACAGATTGTAAAAGCAGTTGTACTACACAAAAAAATATTACCGTTGTAACAAGTATCAATACGGCATCGTTTTAAATGAAAATCCAAAAACTATTTTTGGGTTCAAAAAATCGTGGGCGTAAAAATGTAACGACGTCGTTTGATTCAAAACAGTTTCGGTTTTAAAATAATATTGTTTAAAAAAAACATGTGTCGTCGTTTTGAAAAATATAAACTCAAAATCCGTTTTCGGTAACAACAAAACCGTGAGTACTATCGAGAGAAACCAGGGGTGGTAAATATCTTAATGAGTAACAACCTATATGAACCGAGTACATGACAGGTCACATCCTATTAAAAAATACTTGCCAGCTGAGACAGCTACGGTCAGAACAGTACACATAAGGGAACACACAATTTATATCATTAACTACAATACACGCCTACAACAAGGGGGTCAAGTTGTGGAAAGATTTTAGGGACAAAGCTTTTGCCAAGATCAAATCAAGTACCATTATATAGATAAACATACTAACATATCTACACATGTATCTGGTCAAATCGAAACCATCTGAAAAGTCCTACTAGGCTATAACAAAATCTATTAAAGCTAATGAAAAATCAACAGCACACATGTACAATAATATGGCCAAATCGCATGGTCAAAAAGTTATGACCTGCTAAGGGGTCTAAACGCCAAATGTTAATGCTATATAAAACAACATACATAGATATCAATATAAAATATAGGCCACACGCATACAGTCATGATAACACGCATGCATACACATACATATAAAAACAGTATGGCACTCAATTATACAATATACTGATATATAAACATGCATACAAATTATTTTTAACTTCAAATATTTTATTCTGAAGATTTTATATAATTAATATTTTGTGTCAAAAATTTATTTTCATAAAAATATTAATTTTTATAAAAGCTTCAAATTAAAATATTGAACTCAAAAAAATTGTGACGAAACCAAACACTATCATAAGATATGATAAACAAAATACAAATGCAATGTGGTGTTGTGTCCTACGTGAGTGAAATTCCTATAAGATATAGAAAATAAAAAGTACCTTTTTCTGAGAGGGCGGGCTGAATCGAGTGCTTATTTGATGTAGATGAAAAAGGAGAGCTTGGCATTGATTGGGGGACACACAATCCTATTTACAAAAATATTTTGTCAAAATTCACGTCCAACTAGATGAAGTCCTATATAGCTAAAGCACGAAAAGAAAACCCTAGGAGTGATCTATATAGGGACCTTCAGGTTTGAGAATACGATGATAATTTGAATAATTCTAAACTTAGGCTTAAAAACATGGCGTTAGTGGGTGAAAACTTGAAACATCCCCCGAACGACCCCGTGAGTGGTACCAACAGCTCGCACGGGACCAATATAACTCTTAGGAACTGACCGCGCTATCACGGGACTCCCGGTTTGAGAATACGATGATAATTTGCATAATTCTAGGCTTAGGCATAAAAACATGGCGTTAGTGGGTCAAAACTCGAAACAATCCCTGAACGGCCCCTTCGGAGGCACCAACAGGTCCCACGGGACCAATGTAACTCGTAGGAACTAACCGCACAACCACGAGACTCCAGGTTTGAGAATACGACAGTAATTTGAAAATCTGAGGACATAGGCTTAAAAACATGGCGTTAGAGGGTGAAAACCAAAAATAGTCCCCGAACGACCCCGTGGGAGGCACCAACACCTCCTAAAGGACCAATATAACTCGTAGGAACTGACCGCGCTATCACGGGACTCCCGGTTTGAGAGTATGCCGATAATTTGCATAATTCTAGACTTAGGCTTAAAAACGTGGCGTTAGTGGGTGAAAACTTGAAATAGCCCCCGAACGTCCCCGTGAGTGGCACCAACACCTCGCACGGGACCAATAAAACTCGTAAGAACTTACCGCACGATCACGGGACTCTCTATTTTATAATACGAAGATAATTTGCATATTTCTAGACTTAGGTTTAGAAATATGGCAATAGTGGGTGAAAACTCGATACAGCCCTGGAACGGCCCCGTGAGTGGCACCAACACCTCGCACGGGACCAATATAAATCGTAAGAACTTACTGCCAATCATAGGACTCCCGAATTGAGAATACGATGGTAATTTGCATATTTTTAGACTGAAACAAAATATGGCATTCGTGGTTGTAAACCCGAAACAGCCCCCGAACGGCCCCGTGGGAAGCACCAATATAATTGTAGGAACTAATCGCGCTGCTACGAGACTACCATTTTGAGAATACAACGGTAATTTGAAAATAGAAGGAGTTAGGCTTAAAAATATGGCGTTAGTCGGTGAAAACCCAAAAAAGTCCCCGAACGGCCCCGTGAGTTGCACCAACACCCGTACGGGACCAATATAACTCGTAGGAACTGATCGCGCTATCAAGGGACTCCCAGTTTGAGAATACAATGATAATTTGCATAATTCTAGACTTAGGCTTAAAAATATGGCGTTAGTGGCGGAAAACTCGAAACAGCCTCCGAACGACCCCGTGAGTGGTACCAACACCTCGCACGGAACTAATATAACTCATAGGAACTAACCGCTCTATCACGGGACTCCTGATTTGAGAATATGATGATAATTTGCATAAATCTAGACTTAGGCATAAAAACATAGCGTTACTAGGTCAAAACTCGAAATAACCCCTGAACGGCCCCGTAGGAGGCACCAATAGCTCCCATGGGACTAATGTAACTAGTAGGAACTAACCGCGCAACCACGGGACTCTAGGTTTGAGAATACAATGGTAATTTTACAATATGAGTACATAGGCTTAAAAACATGGCGTTATTGGGTGAATACCCAAAACAGCTCCCGAACGGCCCCGTGAGTGGCACCAACACCTCGCACAGGACCAATATAACTCGTAGGAACTGACTGCGGTATCACGAGACTCCCGATTTGAGAATATGATGATAATTTGCATAATTCTAGACTTAGGCTTAAAAACATGGCGTTAGTGGGTGAAAACTCGAAGCAGTGCCCGAACGGCCGCGTAAGTGGCAACAACACCTCACACGGGATCTATATAACTCGTTGGAACTGATCGCGCTATCACGGGACTCTCGGTTTGAGAGTACAACGATAATTTTCATAAATCTAGACTTAGGCTTAAAACATGACGTTAATGGGTGAAAACTCAAAACAACCCCCGAACAACCCCGTGAGTGGCACCAACACCTCGAACGGGACCAATATTATTCGTAAGAATGTACCGCCGATCACGGCACTCCCGATTTGAGAATACGACGATAATTTGTATTTTCTAGACTTAAGTAAAACATCACGTTAGTGGGTGAAAACTGGGAATAGTCCCTAAATGTCACTGTGGGAGGCACCAACAACTCCCACGAGACCAATGTAACTCGTAGGAACTAACCATGCAGCCATGGGACTCCCAGTTTGAGAATTCGACGGTAATTTGAAAACAAGAGGACTTAGGCTTAAAAACACGGCGTTAGCGGGTGAAAACCCAAAACAGCCCCCGAACTGCCCCGTGAGTGGTACCAACACCTTGCATGCGCCCAATATAACTCGTAAGAACTAACCGCGCGCTATCACGAGACTCTCGATTTGAGAATACAACGATAATTTGCATAATTCTAGACTTAGGCTTAAAAACATGGCATTAGTGGGTGAAAAATCAAAACAATCCCCGAACTGCCCCATGAGTGGCACGAACACCTCTCACAGGATCAATATAACTCGTAGGAACTGGCCACGCTATCACGGGACTTTCGGTTTTAGAATACGACTATAATTTGCATAATTCTAGACTTAGTCTTAAAAACAAGGCGTTAGTGGATGAAAATTCGAAACAGCCCCCGAACGTCCCCATGAGAGGCACCAATAGCTCCCACGGGACTAATGTAACTCGTAGGAACTAACCGCGCAACTACGGGACTCTCGATTTGAGAATACAAGTGTAATTTTAAAATATGAGGACTTAGGCTTAAAAACATGGCATTAGAGGGTGAAAACCCAAAACAACCACCGAACGACCTCGTAGGAGGCACCAACACCTCCCAAGGGACCAGTATAACTCGTAGGAACTGATCGCGCTATCACGGGACTCCCGGTTTGAGAATACGACGATAATTTGCATAATTCTACACTGTCTTAAAAACATGGCGTTATTGGGTGAAAACTCAAAACAGCCCCCGAACGGCCCCGTGAGTGGCACCAACACCTCGCACAGGACCAATATAACTCGTAGGAACTGACTGCGGTATCACGAGACTCCCGATTTGAGAATATGATGATAATTTGCATAATTCTAGACTTAGGCTTAAAAACATGGCGTTAGTGGGTGAAAACTCGAAGCAGTGCCCGAACGGCCGCGTAAGTGGCAACAACACCTCACACGGGATCTATATAACTCGTTGGAACTGATCGCGCAATCACGGGACTCTCGGTTTGAGAATACGATGATCATTTGTATAACTCTAGACTTAGGCTTAAAACATGGCGTTAATGGATGAAAACTCGAAACAGCCCCCGAACAACCCCGTGAGTGGCACCAACACCTCGAACGGGACCAATATTACTCGTAAGAATGTACCGCCGATCACGGCACTCTCGGTTTGAGAATACGACGATAATTTGTATATTTTAAGACTTAAGTAAAACATGACGTTAGTGGATGAAAACCCAGAACAACCCCCGAACGGTCCCGTGGGAGGCACCAAGGGCTCCCACGGGACCCATATAACTCGTAGGAACTAACCGTACAGCCATGGGACTCCCAGTTTGAGAATTCGATTGTAATTTGAAAATATGAGGAATTAGGCTTAAAAACATGGCGTTAGCGGGTGAAAACCCAAAACAGCCTTCGAACGGCCCCGTGAGTGGTACCAACACCTTGTATGCACCCAATACAACTTGTAGGAACTAACCCCGCGCTATCACAGGACTCTCGGTTTGAGAATACGACGATAATTAGCATAATTCTAGACTCATTCTTAAAACCATGTTGTTAGTGGGTGAGAACTTGAAACAACCCCGAACTGCCCCATGAGTGGGACCAGCACCTCTCACAGGATCAATAGAACTCGTAGGAACTGACCGCGCTATCAAGAGACTCTCGATTTGAGAATATGACGGTAATTTGCATAATTCTAGACTTACTCTTAGAAACATGGTGTTAGTGGATGAAAACTCGAAACAGCCCCCGAACGACCCCGTGAGTGGGACCAACACCTCGCACGGGACCAATTAACTCGTAAGAACTTACCGCACGTTCACGGGACTCCTGGTTTGAGAATACAATGATAATTTGCATATTTATAGGCTTAGGGTTAAAAATATGGCATTAGTGGGTGAAAACTCGATACAACCCCCGAACGGCCTCGTGAGTGGCACCAACACCTCGCATGAGACCAATATAACTTGTAAGAAATTACCGCGCGATCACGGGACTCCCGGTTTGAGAATACGACAATAATTTGCATATTTCTAGACTTAGGCTTAAAAACATGGCGTTTGTGGGTGAAAAATTGATACATCCCTCGAACAACCCCCTGAGTGGCACCAACACCTCGCACGGGACATATATAACTCGTAAGAACTTAACGTCGATCACGAGACTCTCGGTTTAAGAATATGACGATAATTTGCATATTAATAGACTTAAACAAAACATGACGTTTGTGGGTGAAAATTCGAAACAACCCTCGAACGACCCCGTGGGAGGCACCAAGAGCTCCCATGGGAGATATTAACTTGTAGGAACTAACTGCGCCACCACGGGACTCCCGATTTGAGAATACGATGATAATTTGTAAATATGAGGAATTAGGCTTAAAAACATGGCGTTAGTGGGTGAAAACCCAAAACAAACCCCGAACATCCCCGTAAGTGGAACCAACACCCGCACGGGACCAATATAACTCGTAGGAACTGATCGTGCTATCACGGTACTCCCGGTTTGAGAATACGACGATAATTTGCATAATTCTAGACTTAGGCTTAAAAACATGGCGTTAGTGGGTGAAAACTCGACACAGCCCCCAAACGGCCCCTTGAGTGGCACCAACACCTCGCACATGACCAATATAACTCGTAGGAATGGACTGCGCTATCACGGGACTCTCGATTTGAGAATACGATGATAATTTGCATAATTCTAAACTTAGGCTTAAAAATATGGCGTTAGTGGGTGAAAACTCGAAACAACCCCAGAACAGCCCCGTAAGTGGCACTAACACCTCGCACGGGACCAATATAACTCGTAAGAAGTTACCGCACAATCACGGGACTCCCGGTTTGAGAATACGATGATAATTTGCATATTTCTAGACTTAGGCAAAAAACATGGCGTAAGTGGGTGAAAACTCGAAATAGCCCCCGAACGGCCCCGTGGGAGGCACCAGCATCTCCCACGGGACCAATGCAACTCCTAGGACATAACCGCTCAACCATGGGACTCCCGGTTTGAGAATTCGATGGTAATTTGAAAATATGAGTACTTAGGCTTAAAAACATGGCGTTAGCGGGTGAAAACCCAAAACAGCCCCCGAACAGCCCCGTGAGTGGTTCCAACACCTCGCATGCGCACAATATAACTCGTAGGAACTGACCACGAGCTATTACGGGACTATCGATTTGAGAATACGATGATAATTTGTGTAATTCTAGACTTAGGCTGAAAAATATGGCGTTAGTGGGTGAAAACTCGATAGAGCCCCCGAATTACCCTATGAGTGGCACCAACTCCTCGCACGGGACCAATATAACTCGTAAGAACTTACCGCCGATAATGGGACTCTCGGTTTGAGAATACGACGGTAATTTTCATATTAATAAACTTAAGCAAAACATGGGGTTTGTGGGTGAAAACTCGAAACGACCCTTGAACGGCCCAGTGGGAGGCACTAAGAGCTCCCACGGGACTAATATAACTCATAGGAACTAATCGCGCTGCCACGGGACTCCTGGTTTTAGAATACGATGGGAATTTTAAAATATGAGGACTTAGGCTTAAAAACATGGCGTTAGTGGGTGAAAACCCAAAACAACACCCGAACGACCCCGTGAGTGGCCCCAACACCCACACGGGACCAATATAACTCGTAGGAACTGACCGCGCTATCACGGGACTCCCGGCTTGATCATACGACAATAATTTGCATAATTCTAGACTTAGGCTTCAAAACATGGCGTTCGGGGGTAAAAACTCGAAGCAGCCCCCGAACGACCCCGTTTGTGGCACCAACACCTCGTACAGGGCTAATTTTAATTCGTAGGAACTGACCGCGCTATCACGGGATTCCCGATTTGTAAATACAACGATAATTTGCATAATTATAGTGTTAGGCATGAAAACATGGCGTTAGTGGATGAAAACTCGAAACAGCCACCGAACGGGCCCGTGAGTGGCACCAACACGTCGCACGGGACAAATTTTAATTCGTAGGAACTGACCGCGCTATCACAGGACTCCCGATTTGAGAATACAATGATAATTTGAATAATTCTAGACTTAGGCTTAAAAACATGGTGTTAGTGGGTGAAAACTCGAAACAACCCCCGAATGGCCCCGTGAGTGGCACCAACACTGCGTACGGGCCAATATAAGTCGTAAGAATTTACCGCGCGATAATGTAACTCCCGATTTGAGAACACGACGATAATTTGCATATTTATAGACTTAAGCAAAACATGGCATTAGTGGGTGAAATCCCGAAACAGTCCCCGAACATCCCTGTGGGAGGCACCAACAGGTTCCACGGGAACAATGTAACTCGTACGAACTAATCGCGCAACCAGGGGACTCTCGATTTGTGAATACGACAAGAATTTGAAAATATGAGGACTTAGGTTTAAAAACATGGCGTTAGCGGGTGAAAACCCAAAATAGACCCCGAACGGACCCGTGAGTGGCACCAACACCTCACACGGGACCAATATAACTCGTAGGAACTGACCGCATTATCACGGGACTCCCGATTAGAGAATACAACAATAATTTGCATAATTCTAGACTTAGGCTTAAAAACTTGGCGTTAGTGGTTGAAAACTCGAAACAGACCTAGAACGGCCCCGTGAGTGGCACCAATACCTCGTACGGGACCAATATAACTCGTAGGACCTGACCGCGCTATCAAGGGACTCCCCATTTGAGAATACGATGATAATTTGCAAAATTCTAAACTTAGGCTAAAAAACATGGCGTTAGGGAGTGAAAACTAAAAACATCTCCTGAACGGCCCCGTGAGTGGCACCAACACCTTGCACGGGACCAATATGACTCGTAAGAACTTACCGCGCGATCACGGGACTCCCAATTTGAGAATACGACCATAATTTTAGACTTAGGCTTAAACACATTGCGTTAGTGGGTGAAAACTCGAAACAGCACCTGAACGGCCCCGTGAGTGGCTCCAACACCGTTGACGGGATCAATATAACTTGGAAGAATTTTTCTCACATAACGAGACTCCCGGTTTGAGAATACGATGATAATATGCATATTTCTAGACTTAAGCAAAACATGGCACTAGTGGGTGAAAACTCGAAACAGCCCCCGAACGGCCGCGTGGGAGGTACCAACAGCTCCCACGGGATCAATATAACTCGTACGAACTAACCGTGCAGCCACGGGACTCCCGATTTAAGAATACGATAAGAATTTGAAAATATGGGGACTTAGGCTTAAAAATATGGCATTAATGCGTGAAAACCAAAAACATCTCCCGAACGGCCCCGTGACTGGCGCCAACACCTTGCACGAGACGAATATAAATTGTAGGAACTGACCGCGCTATGGCGGTACTCCAGGTTTGAGAATACGATGATAATTTGCATGATTCTAGAATTAGGCTTGAAAACAAGGTGTTAGTGGTTGAAAACTCAAAAAAGCCCCCGAACGGCACTGTGAGTGGCACCAACACCTCGCACGGGACCAATATAACTCGTAGGAATAGACCGTGCTATCACGGGACTCCCGATTTTAGAGTAGGATGATAATTTGCATAATTCTAGACTTTGTCTTAAAAACATGGCGTTAGTGGGTGAAAACTCGAAACAACCCCCGAACGTCCTCGTGAGTGGCACGAACACCTCGCACGGGACCAATATGAATCGTAAGAACTTATCGCCGATCGCGGGACTCCCGATTTAAGAATAGGAAGGTAATTTGCATATTTATAGACTTAAACAAAACATAACGTGAGTGGGTTAAAACCCGAAACAACCCACAAACGGCACCGTGGGAGGCACCAATAGCTCCCATGGGACCAATGTAACTCGTAGGAACTAATCGCGCTGCCATGAGACTCACGGTTTGAGAATACGCTGGTAATTTGAAAATAAGAGGACTTAGGCTAAAAAACCTGGTGTTAGCGGGTGAAAACCCAAAATAACTCGTAGGAACTGATCGCGATATCACGGGACTCCCGGTTTGAGAATACGATGATAATTTTCTTAATTCTAGACTTAGGCTTAAAAACATGGCGTTAGTGGGTGAAAACTCGAAATAACCTCCGAACGGCCCCGTGAGTGGTACCAACACCTCGTACGGGACCAATATATCTCGTAGGAATTGACCGTGCTATCACGGGGCTCGCGGTTTGAGAATACGATGATATTTTGCATAGTTCTAGACTTAGGCATAAAAACATGGCGTTAGTGGGTGAAATCTCGAAATAGCCCCTGAACGGCCCCGTGGGAGGCACCAATAGCTCCCACGGGACTAATGTAACTCGTAAGAACTAACCGCGCAACTACGGGACTCCTGATTTGAAAATACACGGGTAATTCTAAAATATGAGGACTTAGGCTTAAAAACATGGCATTAGAGGCTGAAAACCCAAAACAACCCCGGCACGGCCCCGTCTGAGGCACCAACACCTCCCAAGGGACTAGTATAACTCGTAGGAACTGACCCCGGAATCACGGGACTCCCGGTTAAAGAATACGATGATAATTTGCATAATTCTACACTTAGTCTTAAAAACATGGCGTTATTGGGTGAAAACTCGAAACAGCTCCCGAATGTCCCTGTGAGTGGCACCAACACCTCGCACAGGACCAATATAACTCGTAGGAACTTACTGCAGTATCACGGCACTCTCAGTTTGTGAATACGACGATAATTTGCATAATTCTAGACTTAGGCTTAAAAACATGGCGTTAGTGGGTGAAAACTCGAAGCAGTTCCCGAACGGCCGCGTAAGTGCTACTAACACCTCACACGGGACCTATATAACTCGTAGGAACTGATCGCGCAATCACGAGACTCCTGGTTTGAGAATACAATGATCATTTGCAAAAATCTAGACTTAGGCTTAAAACATGGCGTTAATGGGTGAAAACTCGAAATAGCCCCGAACAACCCCGTGAGTAGCACCAACACCTCGAACGGGACCAATATTACTCGTAAGAATGTACCGCCAATCACGACACTACCGGTTTAAGAATACGACGATAATTTGTATATTTCAAGACTTAAGTAAAACATGACGTTAGTGGGTAAAAACCCAGAACAACCCCTGAACGGCCTCGTGGGAGGCACCAAGGGCTCCCACGGGACCAATATAACTCGTAGGAACTAACCGTGTAGCCATGGGTCTCCCGGTTTGAGAATTCGATGGTAATTTGATAATATGAGGAATTAGGCTTAAAAACATGGCGTTAGCGGGTGAAAACCCAAAACAGCCCCCAAATCGCCCTGTGAGTGGTACCAACACCTCGCATGCGCCCAATATAACTCGTAGAAACTGATCGCGTGCTATTACGGGACTCTCGGTTTGAGAATACGATGATAATTTGCATAATTCTAGACTTAGGCTTAAAAACATGTTGTTAGTGGGTGAGAACATGAAACAACCCTCGAACTGCCCCGTGAGTGGCACCAATACCTCTCACAGGACCAATAGAACTCGTAGGAACTCACCGCGCTATCACGAGACTCCCGATTTGAGAATATGACGGTAATTCTTATAATTCTAGACTTACTCTTAGAATCATGGTGTTAGTGGGTGAAAACTTGAAACAGCCCCCGAACGACCCCGTGAGTGGAACCAACACCTCGCAGGGGACCAATATAAGTCGTAAGAACTTACCGCACGTTCACGGGACTCCTGGTTTGAGAATACGATGATAATTTGCATATTTATAGACTTAGGCTTAAAAACATGGCGTTAGTGGGTGAAAACTCGATACACCCCCCGAACGGCCCCGTGAGTGGCACCAACACCTCGCACGGGACCAATATAACTCGTAAGAACTTGCCGCCAATAACAGGACTCCCAATTTGAGAATACGACGGAAATTTGCATATTAATAGACTTAAGCAAAACATGGCATTTGTGGGTGAAAACCTGAAACAATCCTCGAACGGCCCCGTGGGAGGCACTAATAGCTCCCGTGGGACCAATATAACTCGTAGGAACTAATCGCACTTCCACGGGATTCCCGGTTTAAAAATACGATTGTAATTTGAAAATATGAGGACTTAGGCTAAAAAACATGGCGTTAGTGGGTGAAAACCCAAAATAGCTCCCGAATGACCCCGAGAGTGGCACCAACACCCGCACGGGACCAATATAACTCGTAAGAGCTGACCGCGCTATCACGGGACTCCCGGTTTGAGAATAAGACAATAATTTACATAATTCTAGACTTAGGCTAAAAAACATAGCGTTAGTGGGTGAAAACTTGAAACAACCCCTGAACGGCCCCGTGAGTGGCACCAACACCTCGCATGGGACCAATTTTAATTCGTAGGAACTGATCGCGCTATCACGGGTCTCCCGATTTGAGTATACGACGATAATTTGCATATTTCTAAACTTTGGGTTAAAAACAAGGCGTTAGTGGGTGAAAGCTCAAAACATTCCCCGAACGGCCCCGTGAGTGGTAACAACACCTCGCACGGGACCAATATAACTCGTAAGAAATTACCGCACGATTACGGGACTCCTGGTTTGAGAATACGACGATAATATGCATATTTCTAGACTTAGGCTTAAAAACATGGCGTTTGTGGGTGAAAAATTGATACAGCCCCCGAACGGCCCCGTGAGTGGAACCAACACCTCACACGGGACATATATAACTCGTAAGAACTTACCGCCGAGCACGGGACTCACGGTTTGATAATATGACGGTAATTTGCATATTAATAGACTTAACCAAAACATGACGTTTGTGGGTGAAAATTCGAAACAACTCTCGAATGGCCCCGTGGGAGGGACCAAGAGCTCCCACGGGACCAATTAACTTGTAGGAACTAACCACGCTGCCACGGGACTCCCAGTTTGAGAATACGATGATAATTTGTAAATATGAGGACTTAGGCTTAAAAACATGACGTTAGTGGGTGGAAACCCAAAACAACCCCCGAACGGCCCCGTGAGTGGCCCCAACACCCGCACGGGACCAATATAACTCGTAGGGACTGACCGCGCTATCACGGGACTCCCGACTTGAGCATCGACGATAATTTGCACAATTCTTGACTAAGTCTTCAAAATATGGCGTTTGGGGGTGAAAACTCGAAGCAACCTCCGAACGACTAGGTTTGTGGCACCAACACCTCGCACATGGCCAATTTTAATTCGTAGCAACTGACCGCGCTATCACGGGATTCCCGATTTGTGAATACAATGATAATTTGCATAATTCTAGTCTTAGGCATAAAAACATGGTGTTAGTAGATGAAAACTCTAAACAGCCACCGAACGGCCCCGTGAGTGGCACCAACGCCTCGCACGTGACCACTTTTAATTCGTAGGAACAAAGCGCGCTATCACGGGACTCCCAATTTGAGAATATAATAATAATTTGCATAATTCTAGACTTAGGCTTAAAAACATGGCGTTAGTGGGTGAAAACTCGAAACAACCCCGAACGGCCCCGTGAGTGGCACCAACTCCTCGCACGGGACCAATATAACTCGTAAGAACTTACCACCGATCACGAGACTCTCGGTTTGAGAATACGATAGAAATTTGCATATTAATAAACTTAAGCAAACACATGGGGTTTGTGGGTGAAAACTCGAAACAACCCTCGAACGGCCCCGTGGAAGGCACCAAGAGCTCCCACGGGACCAATATAACTCATAGGAACTAATCGCGCTGCCATGGAACTCCCGGTTTGAGAATACGATGGTAATTTGAAAATATGAGGACTTAGGCTTGAAAACATGGTGTTAGTGGGTGAAAACCGAAAACAACCCCCGAACGGCCCCGTGAGTGGCCCCAACACTCGCACGGGACCAATATAACTCGTACGAACTGACCGTGCTATCACGGGACTCCCGGCTTGAGAATACGATGATAATTTGCATAATTCTAGACTTAGTCTTCAAAACTTGGCTTTCGGGGGTGAAAACTCGAAGCGGCCCCCGAACGACCCCGTGAGTGGGACCAACACCTCGTACGGGACCAATTTTAATTCGTAGGAAGTGACCGCGCTATCACGGGACTCCTGGTTTGAGAATACAATGATAATTTGCATAATTCTAGACTTAGGCTTAAAAACATGGCGTTAGTGGGTGAAAACTCGAAACAGCCCCGTGAGTGGCATCAACACTTCGTACGGGCCAATATAAATCGTAAGAATTTACCGCACGATAATGAGACTCCTGATTTGAGAATACAATGATAATTTGTCTATTTCCGGACTTAAGCAAAACATGGCATTAGTGGGTGAAATCCTGAAACAATCCCCGAATGTCCCCGTGGGAGGCACCAACAGGTTCCACGGAAATAATGTAACTCGTACGAACTAATCGTGCAACCACGGGACTCCCGATTTGAGAATACGACAAGAATTTGAAAATATATGGACTTAGGCTTAAAAACATGGCGTTAGCGAGTGAAAACCCAAAATAGACCCCGAACGGGCCCGTGAGTGGCTCCAACACCTCGCACAGGACCAATATAACTCGTAGGAATTAACCGCGCTATCACGGGACTCCCGATTTGAGAATACGATGATAATTTTCATAATTCAAGACTTAGGCTTAAAAATATGGCGTTAGCGGTTGAAAACTCGAAACAGACCCAGAACGGCCCTGTGAGTGGCACCAATACCTCGCACGGGACCAATATAACTCGTAGGAACTGACCGCGCTATCAAGGGACTCCCGATTTGAGAATACGACGATAATTTGCAAAATTCAAAACTTAGGCTAAAAAACACAGCGTTAGTGGATGAAAACTCGAAACAACTCCCGAACGACCCCGTGAGTGGCACCAAGACCTTGCACGGGACCAATATAACTCGTAAGAACTTACCGCGCAATCACGGGACTTCCGATTTGAGAATACGGTCATAATTTTCATAATTTTAGACTTAGGCTTAAAAACATTGCGTTAGTGGGTGAAAACTCGAAACAGCACCTGAACGGCCCCGTCAGTGGCACCAACACCGTTGACAGGACCAATATAACTTTGAAGAATTTTCCGCACATAACGGGACTCCCGGTTTGAGAATATGATGATAATATGCATATTTCTAGACATAAGAAAAACATGGAATTAGTGGGTGAAAACCCGAAACAGCCCCCGAACGGTCGCGTGGGAGGCAACAACAGCTCCCACGGGATCAATGTAACTCGTATGAACTAACCGTTCAGCCACGGGTCTCCCGATTTGAGAAGACGATAAGAATTTGAAAATATGAGGACTTAGGCTTAAAAATATGGCATTAGTGCGTGAAAACCAAAAACATCTCCCGAACGGCCCCGTGATTGGCACCAACACCTCGCACGGGATGAATATAAATCGTAGGAATTAACCGCACTATGACGGGACTCCCGATTTGAGAATACGATGATAATTTGCATAATTTTAGATTTGGGCTTAAAAATAAGGTGTTAGTGGTTGGAAACTTGAAAAAGCCCCCGAACGGCACCGTGAGTGGCACCAACACCTCGCACGGGACCAATATAACTTGTAGAAACTGACCGTGCTATCACGGCACTCCCAGTTTTAGAGTACAATGATAATTTGCATAATTCTAGACTTAGGCTTAAAAACGTGGCGTTAGTGGGTGAAAACTCGAAACAGCCCCCGAACGGCCCCGTGAGTCGCACCAACACCTCGCACGGGACCAATATAAATCATAAGAACTTTTGGCCGATCACGGGAGCATATTTATAAACTTTAACAAAACATGGCGTTAGTGGGTTAAAACCCGAAACAACCCCCGAACGGCCCCGTGGGAGGAACCAAGAGCTCCCATGGGACCAATGTAACTCGTAGGAACTAGCCGCGCTGCCATGAGACTCACGGTTTGAGAATACGACATTGGTTTGATAATATGAGGACTTAGGCTAAAAAACCTGGCGTTAGCAGGTGAAAACCCAAAATAGCCCCCGAACGGCCCTGTGAGTGGCACCAACACCTCGTACAGGACAAATATAACTCGTAGAAACTAATCGCGCTATAACGGGACTCCCCGTTTGAGAATAGGACGATAAGTTGCATAATTCTAGACTTAGGCTTAAAAATATGGCGTTAGTGGGTGAAAACTCAAAATAACCCCCGAACGTCCCCGTGAGTGGTACCAACACCTCGCACGAGACCAATATAACTTGTAGGAACTGACCGCGCTATCACGGGGCTCGCGGTTTGAGAATACGATGATATTTTACATAATTCTAGACTTAGGCATAAAAATATGGCGTTAGTGGGTGAAAACTCGAAACAACCCCCGAACCTCCAATAGCTCCCATGGGACTAATGTAACTCGTAGGAACTAACCGCGCAACTACGGGACTCCCGATTTGAGAATACAAGGGTAATTTTAAAATATGAGGACTTAGGCTTAAAAACATGGCATTTGAGGGTGAAAATCCAAAACAGCTCCCGAACGGCACCGTGGGAGGCACCAACACCTCCCAAGGGACCAATATAACTCGTAGGAACAGACCGCGCTATCACGGGACTCCAGGTGTGAGAATACGATGATAATTTGCATAATTCTACACTTAGTCTTATAAACATGGCGTTATTGGGTGAAAACATGAAACAACCCCCGAACGGCCCACCAACACCTCGCACAGGACCAATATAACTCGTAGGAACTGACTGCGATATCACGGGACTCCCAGTTCTAAAATACGATGATAATTTGCATAATTCTAGACTTGGGCTTAAAAACATGGCGTTAGTGGGTGAAAACTCGAAACAGCCCCCGAACGGCCCCGTGAGTGGCACCAACACCTCGCATGGGACCAGTATATCTCGTAAGAACTTACCTCACGATCACGGCACTCCTGATTTGATAATACGATGGAAATTTGAAAATATGAGGACTTAGGATTAAAAACATGGGGTTAGTGGGTGAAAACCCAAAACAACCACCGAACGGCCCCGTGAGTGGCACCAACACTCGCACGGGACCAATATAACTCGTAGCAATTGACTGCGCTATCACGGGACTCCCGGTTTGAGAATACAACGAGATTTTGCATAATTATAGACTTATGCTTAAAAACATGGCGTTCGGGGGTGAAAACTCGAAGCAGCCCCCAAACGACCCCGTGAGTGGCACCAACACCTCGCACGGGATCAATTTTAATTCATAGGAACTGACCGCACTATCACGGGACTCCCGAATTGTGAATACGATGATAATTTTCATAATTCTAATCTTAGGCTTAAAAACATGGCCTTAGTGGATGAAAACTCAAAATAGCCCCCGAACGGCCCCGTGAGTGGCACCAACACCTCGCACGGGACCAATTTTAATTCGTAGAAACTCATCGCGCTATCACGGGACTCCCAATTTGAGAATACAACGATAATTTGTACAATTCGAGACTTAGGCTTAAAAACAAGGCGTTAGTGGGTGAAAACTTGAAACATCCCCCGAACAGCCCCGTGAGTGGCACCAACACTGCGTACGGGCCAATATAACTCGTAAGAATTTACCGCGCAATAATGAGATGCCCGGTTTAAGAATACAACGATAATTTGCATATTTCAAGACTTAACTAAAACATGACAATAGTGGGGCACCAATAGCTCCCACTGGAACAATGTAAATCGTACAGACTATCTGCGCAAGCAAGGGACTCTCGGTTTCAGAATATGATAAGAATTTAAAAATATGAGGACTTAGGCTTAAAAACATGGCGTTAGGGGGTGAAAACCTAAAACAGACCCCGAACGGGCCCGTGAGTGGAACCAACACATCGCATGGGACCAATATAACTCGCAGGAATTGACCGCGCTATCACGGGACTCTCAGTTTGAGAATACGATGATAATTTTCATAATTCTAGACTTAGGCGTAAAAACATGGCATTGGTGGTTGAAAAATCAAAACATCCCTAGATGGCCCCGTGAGTGTCACCAATACCTCGTACGGGACCAATATAACTCGTAGGAATTGGCTGCGCTATCAAGGGACTCTCGGTTTGAGAAAACGACAATAATTTGCATAATTCTAAACTTATGCTAAAAAACATGGCATTAGTGGGTGATAACTCAAAGCAGCCCCCAAACGGCCCCGTGAGTGGCACCAACACCTTGCACGGGACCAATATAACTCGTAAGAACTTACCACGCGATCACGACACTTTCGATTTGAGAATACGACCATAATTCTTATAATTTTGGACTTATGCATAAAAACATTGCGTTAGTGGGTGAAAACTCGAAACAACCCAGGACGGCCCCGTGAGTGGCACCGACACCGCTCACGTGACCAATATAACTTGTAAGAATTTACCGCACATAACAGGACTCCCAGTTTGATAATACGATGATAATTTGCATATTTCTAAACTTAAGCAAAACTTGGCATTAGTGGTTGAAAATCCGAAAAAACCCCCGAACGGCCTCGTGGGAAGCACCAACAGCTCCCACGGGACTAATGTGACTCGTAGGAATTAACCGCGCTGCCACGGGATTCACGATATGAGAATATGACGATAATTTGAAAATAAGATGACTTAGGCTAAAAAACATGGCGTTAGCAGGTGAAAACCAAAAATAGCCCCTTAACGGCCCCGTGAGTGGCACCAACACCTCGTACGAGACCAATATAACTCGTAGGAACTGACCGTGCTATCACGGGACTCCCGGTTTGAGAATAAGACGATAATTTGCATAATTCTTGACTTAGGCTTAAAAACATGGCGCTAGTGGGTGAAAACTCGAAATAACCACCGAAAGGCCTCGTGAGTGGTACCAACACCTCCCACGGGACCAATATAACTCGTAGGAACTGACAACGCTATCACGGGACTCGCGGTTTAAGAATATGATGATATTTTGCATAATTCTAGACTTAGGCATAAAAACATGGGGTTAGTGGGTGAAAACTCGAAATAGCCCCCTAATGGCCCCGTGGGAGGCACCAACAACTCCCACAGGACCATTATAACTCGTAGGAACTAACCATGCAACCAGGGGAGTCTCGATTTGAGAATAGGAGGGTAATTTTAAAATATGAAGACTTAGACTTAAAAACATGGCATTAGAGGGTGAAAACCCAAAATAACCCCCGAACGGCCCCGTGGGAGGCACCAACACCTCCCAAAGGACCAATATAACTCGTTGGAACTGACCGCGCTATCATGGGACTCTCGGTTTGAGAATATGATGGTAATTTGCATATTTCTAGTTTAGGATTAAAAACATGGCGTTAGTGGGTGAAAACTCAAAGCAGCCCCCGAACGGCCCCGTGAGTGGCACCGAAACCTCGCATGGGACCAATATAACTCATAGGAACTGATCGTGCTATCACGGGACTCCCGATTTGAGAATACGACAATAACTTGCATAACTCTACACTTGGGCTTAAAAACATGGCGTAAATGGGTGAAAACTCAAAACAACCCCCGAACGACCCCGTGAGTGGCACCAACACCTTGCACAGGACCAATATTACTCGCAAGAACTTACCGCCGATCACGGGACTCCCAGTTTGAGAACACATCGAAAATTTATATCTTTCTAAACTTAAGTAAAACATGGCGTAAGAGGGTGAAACCCCGAAATAGCCCCCGAACGGCCCCGTGGGAGGCACCAACAGCTCCCACGGGACCATTATAACTGGTAGGAACTAACCGCGGAGCCACGGGACTCCCGGTTCGAGAATTCAATGGTAATTTTAAAATATGAGGACATAGGCTTAAAAACATGGCGTTAATGGGTGAAAACCCAAAACAGCCCTGAACGGCCCCGTGAGTGGTTCCAACACCTCGCATGCACCCAATATAACTCGTAGGAACTGACCGCGTGTTATCACAGGACTCCCGATTTGAGAATACGACGATAATTGGTATAATTCTAGACTTAGACTTTAGTGGGTGAAAACTCGAAAGATCCCCCGGACGGCCCCGTGAGTGGTACCAACACCTCGCACGCGACCAATATAACTCGTAGGAACTGACCACACTATCACGGGACTCCCGATTTGAGAATACGAGGATAATTTGCATAATTATAAA
This sequence comes from Sambucus nigra, assembly GCA_949130495.1. NCBI lineage: Eukaryota > Viridiplantae > Streptophyta > Magnoliopsida > Dipsacales > Adoxaceae > Sambucus > Sambucus nigra. The sequence continues at coordinate 312,800,704 of OX422211.1, forward strand.
CTTAGGCTTAAAAATATGGCGTTAGTGGGTGAAAACTCGAAACAATCCCCGAACGTCCCCATGAGTGGCACCAACACCTCGCACGGGACCAATATAACTCTTAAGAACTTATCACGCGATCACGGGACTCCCAATTTGAGAATATGACGATAATTTGTATATTTCTAGACTTAGGCTTAAAAACATGGCGTTAGTGGGCGAAAACTCAATACAGCCCCCGAACGGCCCCGTGACTAGCACCAACACCTCGCATGGGATAAATATAACTCTTATGAACTTATCGCTGATCATGGGACTCCCAGTTTGAGAAAACAACGATAATTTGCAAATTTCTACACTTATGCAAAACATGGCATTTGTGGGTGAAAACCCGAAATAACCCTCGAACGGCCCCGTGGGAGTTACCAACAGCTCTCACGGGACCAATATAACTCGTAGGAACTAACCGCGCTTCCACGAGACTCCCGATTTGAGAATACGATGGTAATTTGATAATATGTGGACTTAGGCTTAAAAACGTGGCGTTAGTGGGTGAAAACCCAAAACAACCACAAAACGGCCCCGTGAGTTATACCAACCCCCGCACAAGACCAATATAATCCGTAGGAACTGACTGCGCTATCACGGGACTGCCAATTTGAGAGTACGATGATAATTTGCATAATTCTAGACTTAGGCTTAAAAACATGGCGTTAGTGGGTGAAAACTCGAAACAACCCCCGAACGGCCCTCTGAGTGGCACCAACACCTCACCCGGGACCAATTTTAATTCTTAGGAATATACCGTGCTATCACAGCACTCCCGGTTTGAGAATACGATGATAATTTGCATAATTCTAGACTTGGGCTTAAAAACATGGCGTTAGTGGGTGAAAACTCGAAACAGCCCCCGAACGGCCCCGTGAGTGGCACCAACACCTCGCACGGGACCAGTATATCTCGTAAGAACTTACCGCACGATCACGGGACTCCCGGTTTGGGAATACGACAATAATTTGCATATTTCTAGACTTAAGAAAAACATGGCATTAGTGGGTGAAAGCCCGAAACAGCCCCTGTACGGCCCTGTGGGAGGCACTAACAACTCCCATGGGAACAATGTAACTCGTATGAACTAACCGCGCAACCACGGGACTCCCGATTTTAGAATACCAAAAGAATTTGAAAATATAAGGAGTTAAAGCTTCGGGTGAAAACCCAAAACAGAGACCCCGAACGGCGCCGTGAGTGGCACTTACACCTCACATAGGACCAATATAACTCGTAAGAACTGATAGCGCTATCACGGGGCTCCCGGTTTGAGAATTCGATGATAATTTGCATAATTCTAGACTTAGGCTTAAAAACATGGCGTTACTGGGTGAAAACTCGAAACAACCCCCGAATGTCCCCGTGAGTGGCACCAACACCTCGCACAGGACCAATATAGCTCGTAAGAACTTACCGCATGATTACGAGACTCCCGATTTTAGAATATGATGATAATTTGCATATTTCTAGACTTTGGCTTAAAAACATGGCGTTAGTGGGTGAAAACTCGATACAGCCCCCGAACGGCCCCGTGAGTGGCACCAACACCTCGAACATGACCAATATAACTGGTAAGAACTTATCGCCGATCACGGGACTCCCGGTTTAAGAATACGATGATAATTTGCATATTAGGCTTAAAAACACGACGTTAGAGGGTGAAAACCCAAAACAGCCCCGAACGGCCCGTGGGAGGCACCAACACCTCCCAAGGGGCCAATATAACTCGTAGGAAATGATCGCACTATCACGGGACTCCCGATTTGAGTATACGATGATAATTGGTATAATTCTAAACTTAGGCTAAAAAACGTGGCATTAGTGGGTGAAAACTCGAAACAGCCCCCGAACGGCCCCGTGAGCGGCACCAACAACTTGCACAGGACCAATATAACTCGTAAGAACTTACTGCACGATCACGGGACTCCCGGTTTGAGAATACGATAATAATTTTCATAATTTTGGACTTAGGCATAAAAACATTGCGTTAGTGGGTGAAAACTCGAAACCGCCCCTGAACGGCCCCGTGAGTGGCATCAACACCGCTCACGGGACCAATATAACTTTTAAGAATTAATCGCACATAATGGGACTCCCGGTTTGAGAATACGATTACAATTTGCGTATTTCTATAATTAAGCAAAATATGGCATTAGTGGGTGAAAACCCAAAACAACCCCCGAACGGCCCCGTGGGAGGCACCAACAGCTCCCATGGGACCAATGTAACTCGTAGGAACTAACCGCGCTGCCACGGGACTCCCGGTTTGAGAATACGGGGGTAATTTTCAAATATGAGGACTTAGGCTTAAAAACATGGCGTTAGTGAGTGAAAACACAAAACAGCCGTCGAACGGCCCCGTGAGTGGTACCAACACCTCACACGGGACCAATATTACTCGTAGGAAGTGATTGCGCTATCACGAGACTCTCAGTTTGAGAAAACGATGATAATTTGCATAATACTAGACTTAGGCAAAAAACATGGCATGAGTGGGTGAAAACTCGAAACAGCCCCCGAATGTCCCCGTGGGAGGCACCAACTGCTCCCACGGGACCAATGTAACTCGTAGGTACGAATCGCGCAACCGCAGGACTCCAGGTTTGAGAATATGATGGTTATTTTAAAATATGAGGACTTAGGCTTAAAATCATCGCGTTAGAGGGTGAAAACCCAAAACAGTCCCCGAACGGCCCCGTGGGAGGCACCAACACCTCCCAAGGGACCAATATAACTCGTAGGAACTGACCGTGCTATCACGGGACTCCCGGTTTGAGAATACGATGATAATTGGCAAAATTCTGAACTTAGGCTAAAAAACATGGCGTTAGTGGGTGAAAACTCAAAACAGCCCCCGAACGGCCCTGTGAGTGGCACCAACACCTTGCACGGGACCAATATAACTCGTAACAACTTACCGCGCGATCATGGGATTCCTGATTTGAGAATACGACCATAATTTTCATAATTTTGGACTTAGGCATAAAAACATTGTGTTAGTGGGTGAAAACTCGAAACCACCCTGAACGGCCCTGTGAGTGGCATCAACACTGCTTACGGGACTAATATAACTTGTAAGAATTTACTGAACATAACGGGACTCCTGATTTGAGAATACGATGATAATTTGAATGTTTCTAGACATAAGAAAAATATGGCATTAGTGGGTGAAAACCCGAAACAGCCCCCAAACGGCCCCGTGGGAGGCACCAACAGCTCCCATGGGACCAATGTAACTCGTAGGAACTAGTCGCGCTGCCACGGGACTCACGATCTGAGAATATGACGGTAATTTGAAAAAACGAGGGCTTAGGCTCAAAAACACGGCGTTAGCAGGTGAAAACCCAAAACAACCCCTGAACGGCCCCGTGAGTGGCACCAACACCTCGCACGGGACCAATATAACTCGTAGGAACTGACCGTGCTATCACGGGACTCCCGGTTTGAGAATACGATGATAATTTGCATAATTCTAGACTTAGGCTTAAAAATATGGCATTAGTGGGTGAAAACTCGAAATAACCCCCGAACGGCCCTGTGAGTGGTACCAATACCTCGCACGACACCAATATAAATCGTAGGAACTGACAGCGCTATCACGAGACTCGCGATTTGATAATATGATGATATTTTGCATAATTGGAGACTTTCGCAATAAAACATGGCATTAGTGGGTGAAAACTCGAAACAACCCCGAACGGCCCTGTGGGAGGCACCAACAGCTCCCATGGGACCAATGTAACTCATAGGAACTAATCGCACAGCCACGAGACTCCCAGTTTGTGAATACGAGGGTGATTTTAAAATATGAGGAGTTAAGGTTAAAAATATGGCATTAGCGGGTGAAAACCCAAAACAGCCCCCGAACGGCCCCGTGGGAGCCGCCAACACCTCCCAAGGGACCCATAAAACTCGTTGGAACTGACAGCGCAACCGTGGGACTCCAGGATTGAGAATACGACAGTAATTTGAAAATATATGGACTTAGGCTTAAAAATATGGCGTTAGCGAGTGAAAACCTAAAATATCCCCCGAACGGCCCCGTGAGTGCACCAACTCCTACACGGGACCAATATAGCTCGTAGGAACTGACTGCGCTATCACGGGACTCCCGGTTTGAGAATACAATGATAATTTGCATAATTCTAGACGTAGGCTTAAAAACATGGCGATAGTGGGTGAAAACTCGAAACAACCCCCGAACGGCCCAGTGAGTGGCACCAACACCTCGCACGGGACCAGTATATCTCGTAAGAATTTACTGCGTGATAATGGGACTCCCGGTTTGAGAATACGACAATAATTTGTGTATTTCTGGACTTAAGCAAATTATGACATTAGTGGCTTAAAGCCCGAAACATCCCCCGAACGGCCCCGTGGGAGGCACCAACAGCTCCCATGGGAACAATGAAACTCGTATGCACTAACCGCGCAACCACGGGACTCCTGATTTGAGAATACAATAAGAATTTTAAAATATGAGGACTTAAGCTTAAAAACATGGCGTTAGCAGGTGAAAACCCAAAACAGATCTCGAACGGCCCCGTAAGTGGCACCAACACCTCACACAGGACCAATATAACTCGTAGGAACTCACCGCGCTATCACGGGACTCCCGGTTTAAGAATTTGATGATAATTTGCTTAATTTTAGACTTGGGCTTAAAAACATGGCATTATTGGGTGAAAACTCGAAACAACCCCCGAACGGCCCCGTGAGTGGCACCAACACCTCGCACAGGACGAATATAGCTCGTAAGAACTTACCGTACCATCACGGGACTCTCGGTTTTAGAATACGATGATTATTTACATATTTATAGACTTTGGCTTAAAAACATGGGGTTAGTGGGTGAAAATTCGAAACAGCCCCCGAACGACCCCGTGAGTGGCACCAACACCTCGCACGGGACCAATATAACTCGTTAGAACTTATCACAGATCATGGGAGTCCCGATTTAAGAATACGACGGTAAGTTTCATACTAATAGACTTAAGAAAATATGGCGTTTCTGGGTGAAAACCTGAAACATCCCTGGAACGGCCCCGTGGGAGGCACCAAGAGCTCCTACGGGACCAATATAACTCGAAGGAAATAATCACGCTGCCACGGGACTCCCAGTTTGATAATAAGACGGTTATTTGAAAATATGAGGACTTAGGCTTAAAAACATGGCGTTCGTGGGTGAAAACCCAAAACAGCCCACGAATGGCCCCGTGAGTGGCACCAACACCCGCACGGAACTAATATAACTCATAGGAACTGACCGCGTTATCACGAGACTCCCGATTTGGGAATATAATGATAATTTGTATAATTCTGGACTCATGCTTAAAAACATGGCGTTAGTGGGTAAAAATGCAAAATAACCCCCGAACGGCCCCGTGAGTGGTACCAACTCCTCGCACGGGACCAATATAACTCGTAGGAACTGAACGCACTATCACGGGACTCCCAATTTGAGAATTCAATGATAATTTGCATAATACTATACTTAGGCAAAAAAACATGGCGTTAGTGGGTGAAAACTCGAAATAGCCCCTGAACGGCCCCGTGGGAGGCACCAACTTCTCCCACGGTCCAATGTAACTCGTAGGAATGAACCGCGCAACCGAAGGACTTCAGGTTTGAGAATATGATGATTATTTTAAAATATGAGGACTTAGACTTAAAAACACGGCGTTAGAGGGTGAAAACCCAAAACAACCCTCGAACGGCCCCGTGGGAGGCACCAGCATCTCCTAAGGGACCAATATAACTCGTAGGAACTGCCACGCTATCACGGGACTCCCAGTTTGAGAATACGATGATAATTTGCATAATTCTAGACTTAGGCTTAAAAATATGGCGTTAGTTGGTGAAAACTCGAAACAACCCCCGAACGGCCCCGTGAGTTGCACTAACACCTCGAACGGGACCAATATAACTTTTAAGAACTTATAGCACGATCACGGGACTCCCGATATGAGAATACGATGATAATTTGCATATTTCTAGACTTAGGCTTAAAAAGATGGTGTTATTGGTTGGAAACTCAATACTGCCCCCGAACGGCCCCGTGAGTGGCACCAACACCTCGAACGGGACCAATATAACTCATAAGAACTTACCGCCGAGCATGGGACTCCCGATTTGAGAATAAGATGATAATTTGCATATTTTTAGACTTAAGCAAAACATGTCGTTTGTGGGTGAAATCCCGAAATAACCCTCGAAGGGCTCCGTGGGAGGTACCAACAGCTTTTACGGGACCAATATAACTCATAGGAACTAACCACGATGCCACGGGACTCCCGATTTGAGAATACGATGGTAATTTGAAAACATGAGGACTTAGGCTTAATAACATGGCGTTAGTGGGTGAAATCCTAAAACATCCACGGAACGGCTCCGTGAGTGACACCAACACCTGCACGGAGCCAATATAACCCGTAAAAACTGACCACGCAATCACGGGACTCCCAGTTTGAGAATACGATGATAATTTTCATAATTCTAGACTTAGGCTTAAAAACATGGCGTTAGTGGGTGAAAACACGAAACAGCCCCCGAATGGCCTCGTGAGTGGCTCCAATACCCGCACGGAACCAATAGAGCTCGTAGGAACTGACTGCGCTATCACGGGACTCCAGATTTGTGAATACAATGATAATTTGCATAATTCTAGGCTTAGGCTTAAAAACATGGCGTTAGTGGGTGAAAACTCGAAATAGCCCCCGAACGGCCCCGTGAGTGGCACCAACACCACGCACGGGTCCAATTTTAATTCATAGGAACTGACTGCGCTATCACGGGACTCCCAATTTGAGAATACGATGATAATTTTAATAATTCTAGACTTAAGCTTATAAACATGGCGTTAGTGGGTTAAAACTCTAAACTGCCCCCGAACGGCCCTTTGAGTGGTACCAACACCTCGCACATGACCAATATAACTCGTAGGAACTGACCGCGCTATCACGGGACTCTCGGTTTGAGAATACAATGATAATTTGCATAATCCTAGACTTAGTCATAAAAATATGGCGTTAGTGGGTGAAAACTCAAAACAGCCCCCGAACGGCCCTGTGAGTGGCACCAACACCTTGCACGGGACCAATATAACTCATAAGAACTTACCGCGCGATCACGGGATTCCCGATTTGAGAATACGGCCATAATTTTCATAATTTTGGACTTAGGCATAAAAATATTGTGTTAGTGGGTGAAAACTCAAAACCGCCCTGAACGGCCCCGTGAGTATCATCAACACCGCTCACGGGACCAACATAACTTGTAAGAATTTACCGCTCATAATGGGACTTCCAGTTTGAGATTATGATGATAATTTGCATATTTTTAGACTAAAGAAAAATATGGCTTTAGTGGGTGAAAACCCGAAACAGGCCCCGAACGGCCCCGTGGGAGGCACCAACAGATCCCATGGGACCAATGTAACTCGTCGAAACTAATCGCGCTGCCACGGGACCAATATAACTCAAAGGAACTAATCATGCCGCCATGGGACTCCCAGTTTGATAATACGACAGTTATTTGAAAATATGAGGACTTAGGCTTAAAAACATGGTGTTCGTGGGTGAAAACCCAAAACAGCCCACGAATGGCCCCGTGAGTGGCACCAACACCCGCACGGAACTAATATAACTCATAGGAACTGACCGCGCTATCACGAGACTCCCGGTTTGGGAATACAATGATAATTTGCATAATTCTAGACTCAGGCTTTAAAACATGGCGTTAGTGGGTGAAAATGCAAAACAACCCCCGAACGGCCCCGTGAGTGGTACCAACACCTCGTACGGGACCAATATAACTCGTAGGAAATGGCCGCGCTATCACGGGACTCCCAGTTTGAGAATACGATGATAATTTTCATAATACTAGACTTAGGCATAAAAATATGGTGTTAGTGGGTGAAAACTCGAAATAGCCCCCGAACGGCCTCGTGGGAGCACCAACTGCTCTCACGGGACCAATGTAACTCGTAGGAACGAACCGCGCAACCGTGAGACTCTAGGTTTGAGAATATGATGGTTATTTTAAAATTTGAGGACTTAGGCTTAAAAACATGGCGTTAGAGGGTGAAAACCCAAAACAGCCCCCGAACGGCCCCGTGGGAGGTACCAACACCTCCCAAGGGACCAATACAACTCGTAGTAACTGACCGCACTATCACGGGACTCCCAGTTTGAAAGTACAATGATAATTTTCATATTTGTAGGCTTCAGCTTAAGAACATGGCGTTAGTGGGTGAAAACTCGAAACAACCCCCAAACGGCCCCATGAGTGGCACCAACACCTCAGACAGGACAAATATAGCTCGTAAGAACTTACCGCATGATCACGGGACTCCCGGATTTAGAATAAGACGATAATTTGCATATTTCTAGACTTTCGCTAAAAAATATGGCGTTAGTGGGTGAAAACTCGATACCGCCCCCGAATGGCCCCGTGAGTGGCACCATCACCTCGCACGGGACCAATATAACTCGTAAGAACTTATTGCTGATAACGGGACTCCCGGTTTAAGAATACGATGGTAATTTGCATATTAATATACTTAAGCAAAATATGGCGTTTGTGGGTGAAAACTTGTAACAACCCTGGAACAGCCCCGTGGGAGGCACTAAGAGCTCCCACGGTACCAATATAACTCGAAGGAACTAACTGCGCTGCCATGGAACTTCCAATTTGAAAATACGATGGTTATTTGGAAAAATGAGGACTTAGGCTTAAAAACTTAGCGTTAGTTGGTAAAAACCCAAAACAACTCACGAACGGCCCCGTGGGAGGCACCAACACCACCCAAGGGACCAATATAACTCGTAGGAACTGATCGCTCTATACGGGACTCCTGATTTGAGAGTACGAAGATAATTTGCATATTTTTAGACTTTGGATTAAAAATATCGCGTTAGTGGGTGAAAACTCGAAGCAGCCCCCGAACGGCCCCATGAGTGGTACCAATACCTCGCACTGGACCTATATAACTCGTAGGAACTGACCGCGCTATCACGGGACTCCTGGTTTGAGAATATAATGATAATTTGCATAAGTCTACACTTAGGCTTAAAAACATGGCGTTAATCGGTGAAAACTTAAAACAACCCCCGAACGACCCCGTGAGTCGCACCAACACCTCGCATAGGACCAATATTACTCCTAAGAACTTATCGCCGATAATGGGAATCCCAATTTGAGAACACGATGACAATTTGTATATTTTTAGACTTAAGTAAAACATGGCGTTAGTGGGTGAAAACTCAAAACAGCCCCTGAACATCCCCGTGGGAGGCACCAACAGCTCCCACGGGACCAATGTAACTCGTAGGAACTAACCGCGCAGCCATGGGACTCTCGGTTTGAGAATTTGATGAAAATTTGAAAATATGAGTACTTAGGCCTAAAAATATGGCGTTAGTGGATGAAAACTCAAAACAACCCCCGAACGGCCCCGTGAGTGGTACCAACACCTCGCATGTGCCCAATATAACTCGTAGGAACTGATTGCGAGCTATCACGGGACTCCCGATTTGTGAATACGACCGATATTTTGAATAATTCTAGTCTTAGTCTTTAAAATATGGCTTTAGTGTGTGAAAACTCGAAATAGCCCTCGAACGGCCCCGTGAGTGGCACCAACACCTCACACAGGACCAATATAACTCGTAAGAACTTACCGCACGATCATGGGACTCCCGGTTTGAGAATACGATGACAATTTACATATTTCTAGACTTTGGCTTAAAAATATGGCATTAGTGGGTGAAAACTCGATACAACCCCTGAACGGCCCCGTGAGTGGCACAAACACCTCGCACGGGACCAATATAACTCGTAAGATCTTATCACCGATCACGGGACTCTCGATTTTAGAATATGACGGTAATTTGTATATTAATAGACTTAAGCTAAATATAGCGTTTGTGGGTGAAAACCTGAAACAGCCCTGGAACGACACCGTGGGAGGCACCAAGAGCTCCCATGGGACCAATATAACTCGTAGGAACTAACCGCGCTACCACGGGACTCTTAATTTGAGAATATGACGGTAATTTGAAAATATGAGGACTTAGTCTTAAAAACATGGCGTTAGTAGGTGAAAACCCAAAACAGCCCACGAACGGCCCCGTGAGTGGCACCAACACCCTCACGGGACCAATTTTACTCGTAGGAACTGACGCGCAATCACGAGACTCTCGGCTTGAGAATACGATGATAATTTGCATAATTCTAGACTTAGGCTTAAAAACATGGCGTTAGTAGGTGAAAACACGAAACAGCCCCCGGACGTCCCCGTGAGTGGTACCAACACCTCGCACGGGACCAATATAACTCATAGGAACTCACCGCGCTATCTCGGGACTCCCGGTTTGAGAATACAATGATAATTTGCATAATACTAGTCTTAGGCAAAAAAACATGGCGTTAGTGGGTGAAAACTCGAAACAGCCACCGAATGGCCCCGTGAGAGGCACCAATTGCTCCCACGGGACCAATGTAACTTGTAGGAACGAACCGCGCAACCGCCGGACTCCAGGTTTGAGAATATGATGGTTATTTTAAAATATGAGGACTTAGACTTAAAAACATGGCGTTAGAGGGTGAAAACCCAAAACAGCCCCCGAACGGCCCCGTGGGAGGTACCAACACCTCCCAAGGGACTAATATAACTCGTAGGAATTGACCGCGCTATAACGGGACTCCCGGGTTGAGAGTACGATGATAATTGGCATAATTCTAAACTTAGGTTAAAAAACATGGAGTTAGTGGGTGAAAACTCAAAACAACCCCCAAACGGCCCCGTGAGTGGCACCAACACCTTGTACGGGACTAATATAACTCGTAAGAACTTACTGCGCGATCATGGGATTCCCGATTTGATAATACGGCCATAAGTTTCATAATTTTGAGCTTAGGCATAAAAACATTGCGTTAGTGGGTGAAAACTCGAAACTGCCCTTAACGGCCCAGTGAGTGGCATCAACACCGCTCACTGGACCAACATAACTTGTAAGAATTTATCGCACATAACGGGACTCTCGGTTTGAGAATACGATGATATTTTGCATATTTCTAGACTTTGGCTTAAAAACATGGTGAAAACTCGATACAGCCCCCGAACGGCCCCGTGAGTGGCACCAACACCTCGCACGGGACCAATATAACTCATAAGAACTTAACGCCAATCACAGGACTCTCGGTTTAAGAATATGATAGAAATTTTCATATTAACAGACTTAAGTAAAATATGGCGTTTGTGGCTGAAAACCTGAAACAGCCCTGGAACGGCCCCGTGGGAGGAACCAATAGCTCCCATGGGACCAATATAACTCGTAGGAACTAACCGCGCTGCCACGGGACTCCCAATCTGAGAATACGATGGTAATTTGAAAATATGACGACGTAGGCTTAAAAATATAGCGTTAGTGGGTGAAAACCCAAAACAACCGACGAACGGCCCCGTGAGCGACACCAACACCCGTACGGGACCAATATAACTCATAGGAACTGACAACGCTATCACGGGACTCCCAGTTTGATAATACGATGATAATTTGGATAATTCTAGACTAAGGCTTAAAAACATGGCGTCAGTGGGTGAAAACTCGAAATAGCCCCCGAACGGCCTCGTGAGTGGTACCAACACCTCGCACGGGACCAATATAACACGTAGGAACTGACCGTGCTAACATGGGACTCCCGACTTGAGAATACAATGATAAATTGCATAATACTAGACTTAGGCATAAAAACATGGCGTTAGTGGGTGAAAACTCGAAACATCCCCCGAACGGCCCCGTGGGAGGCACCAACTGCTCTCATGGGACTAATGTAACTCGTAGGAGCGAACCGCGCAACCGCGGGATTCCAGGTTTGAGAATATGATGGTAATTTTAAAATATGAGGACTTAGGCTTAAAACCATGGGGTTAGAGGGTGAAAAGCCAAAACAACCCTCGAATGGCCCCTTGGGAGGCACCAACACCTCCCAAGGGACCAATCAATCTCGTAGGAACTGACCGCGCTACCATGGGACTCCCGGTTTGAGAGTACGGAGATAATTTGCATATTTCTAGACTTTGGGTTAAGAACATGGTGTTAGTGATTGAAAACTCGAAGCAGCCCCCGAATAGCCCCGTGATTGGCACCAACACCTCGTACGGAACCTATATAACTCGTAGGAACTGATCGCGCTATCACGGGACTCTCGATTTGAGAATACAATGATAATTTTCAAAACTTTAGACTTAGGCTTAAAAACATGGCGTTAATGGGTGAAAACTCGAAACTGCCCCCGAACGACCCCGTGAGTCGCACCAACATCTCGCATGGGACCAATATTACTCGTAAGAACTTATCGCCGATCACGGGACTCCCGATTTGAGAAGACGATGACAATTTGTATATTTTTAGACTTAAGTAAAACATGGCGTGAGTGGGTGAAAACTCGAAATAGCCCCCGAACGTCCCCGTGGGAGGCACCAACAGCTCCCCCGGGACCAATGTAACTCATAGGAACTAACCGGGCAGCCATGGGACTCTCGGTTTGAGAATTCGACGGTAATTTGAAAATATGAGTACTTAGGCTTACAAACATGGTGTTAGTGGGTGAAAACCCAAAATAACCGACGAACGGCCCCGTGAGTGGTACTAACACCTCGCATGCACCCAATATAACACGGAGGAACTGACCGCGAGCTATCACGGGACTCCCGATTTGAGAATACGATGATAATTTTCATAATTCTAGTCTTAGACTTAAAACAAGGTGTTAGTGGGTGAAAACGCGAAACAGCCCCCCGAACGGCCCCGTGAGTGGCACCAACACCACGCACATGACCAATATAACTCGTAAGAACTTATCGCACGATCACGGGACTCTCGATTTGAGAATACGATGATAATTTACATATTTCTAGACTTTGGCTTAAAAACATAGCATTAGTGGGTGAAAACGCGATACAACCCCCGAACGGCCCTGTGAGTGGAACCAACACCTCGCACGAGACAAATATAACTCGTAAGAACTTATCACCGATCATGGGACTCTCGGTTTAAGAATACGATGATAATTTGCATATTAATAGACTTAAGCAAAATATGGCATTTGTGGGTGAAATCCAGAAACAGCCCTGGAACGACCCCGAGGGAGGCACCAAGAGCTCCCATGGGACCAATATAACTCGTGGGAACTAATCGCGCTGCCACGGGACTCCCAGTTTGAGAATATGATGGTAGTTTGAAAATATGACGACTTAGGCTTAAAAACATGGCGTTAGTGGGTGAAAACCCAAAACAACCCATGAACGGCCCCGTGAGGGGCACCAACATCCGCACGGGACCAATATAGCTCATAGGAACTGACCGGGCTATCACGGGACTTCTAGTTTGAGAATACGATTATAATTTTCATAATCATAGACTTAGTCTTAAAAACATAGTGTTAGTGGGTGAAAACTTGAAACAGCCCCCGAACTGCTCCGTGAGTGGTACCAACACCTCGCACGGGACCAATATAACTCGAAGGAACTGACCGCGCTATCATGGGACTCCCAATTTGAGAATACGATGATAATTTGCATGATCCTAGACTTAGGCATAAAAATATGGCGTTAGTGGGTGAACACTCGAAACAGCCCCCGAACGGCCCGATGGGAGGCACCAACTGCTCCCACGGGACTAATGTAACACGTAGGAACTAACCGCGCAACCGCGGGACTCCAGGTTTGAGAATATGATGGTAATTTTTAAATATGAGGACTTAGGGTTAAAAACATGGCGTTAGAGGGTGAAAATCCAAAATAACCACCAAACGTCCCCATGGGACGCACCAACACCTCCCAAGGGACCAATATAAATCGTAGGAACTGACCGCGCTATCATGGTACTCCTAGTTTTAGAGTACGATGATAATTTGCAAATTTCTAGACTGAGGCTTAACAACATGGTGTTAGTGGGTGAAAACTCGATACAGCCCCCGAACGGGCCCCGTGAGTGGAACCAACACCTCGTACGGGGCCTATATAACTCGTAGGAATTGACTGCACTATCATGGGACTCCCGGTTTGAGAATACAATGATAATATGCAAAACTTTAGACTTAAGCTTAAATACATGGCGTTAATGGGTGAAAACTCAAAACAGTCCCCGAACGACCACCTGAGTCGCACCAACACCTTGCATGGAACCAATATTACTCGTAAGAACTTATCGCCGATCATGGGACTCCCGATTTGAGAATACGATGACAATTTGTATATTTTTAGACATAAGTAAAACATGGCGTTAATGGGTGAAAACCCGAAATAGCCCCCGAACTTCCCCGTGGGAGGCACCAACTGCTCCCATGGGACCAATGTAACTCATAGGAACTAATCGCGTAGCTATGGGGCTGTTGGTTTGAGAATTTGATGGTAATTTGAAAATATGAGTACTTAGGCTTAAAAACATGGCGTTAGCGAGTGAAAACCCAAAGCAGCCCCCAAACGGCCCCGTAAATGGTACCAACACCTCGCATGCACCCAATATAACTCGTAGGAACTGAATGCGAGCTAACACGGGACTCTCAATTTGAGAATCTGATGATAATTTGCATAATTCTAGACTTAGGCTTTAAAACATAGTGTTAGTGGGTGAAAACACGAAACAGCCCCCGAACGGCCCCGTGAGTGGCACGAACACCTCATACAGGACCAACATAACTCGTAAGAACTTATCGCACAATCACGGGACTCTCGATTTTAGAATACGATGATAATTTGAATATTTCTAGACTTTGGCTTAAAAACATTGCGTTAGTGGGTGAAAACTCGATACACCCCCCGAACGGCCCCGTGAGTGGCACCAACACCACGCACGGGACCAATATAACTCATAAGAACTTATCGCCGATCACGGGACTCTCAGTTTAAGAATATGACGGTAATTTGCATATTAATAGACTTAAGCAAAATATGGTGTTTGTGGGTGAAAACCTGAAACAACCCTGGAACGGCCCCGTGGGAGGCACCAAGAGCTCCCATGTGACCAATATAACATGTAGGAACTAATCGCGCTGCCACGGGACTCCCAGTTTGAGAATATAAAGGTAATTTGAAAATATGAGGACTTAGGCTTAAAAAAATGGCGTTAGTGGGTGAAAACCCAAAACAACCCACGTATGGCCCCATGAGTAACACCAACACACGCACGGGACCAATATAACTCATAGGAACTGACCGTGCTCACACGGGACTCCCGGTTTCAGAATACGATGATAATTTGCATAGTTCTAGACTTAGGCTTAAAAATATGGCGTTAGTGGGTGAAAACACAAAACAGCCCCCGGACGTCCCCGTGAGTGGTACCAACACCTCGCACAGGACAAATATAACTCGTTGGAACTGACCGCGGTATCACGGGACTCCCGGTTTTAGAATGCGATGATAAATTGCATAATACTAGACTCAGGCATAAAAACATGGAGTTAGTGGGTGAAAACTCGAAACCTCCCTTGAATGGCCCTGTGGGAGGCACTAACTTCTCCCTCGGGACCAATGTAACTCGTAGGAACTAACCGCACAACCGCGGGACTGCAGGTTTGAGAATATGATGGTAATTTTAAAATATGAGAACTTAGGGTTAAAAACATGGCGTTAGAGGGTGAAAACCCAAAATATCCCCCGAACGGCCCCTTGGGAGGCACCAACACCTCCCAAGGGATCAATATAACTCGTAGGAACTCACCGCGCTATCACGGGACTCCCGGTTTGAGAGTACAACGATAATTTGCATATTACTAGACTTTGGCTTAAAAACATGGTGTTAGTGGGTGAAAACTCGAAGTAGCCCCCGAACGGCCCTGTGAATGGCGCCAACACCTCGCACGGGACCTATATAACTCGTAGGAACTGATCGTGCTATCACGGGACTACCGGTTTGAGAATACAATGATAATTTGCATAAGAGTAGACTTAGGGTTAAAAACATAGCGTTAATGGGTGAAAACTCGAAAGAGCCCCGAAACGACCCCGTGAGTCGCACCAACACCTCGCATGGGACCAATATTACTCGTAAGAACTTATATCCGATCATGAGACTCTCGATTTGAGAACACAACGACAATTTTTATATTTCTAGACTTAAGTAAAACATGGCGACACTGGGTGAAAACCCGAAACTGCCCCCAAACATCCCCGTGGGTGGCACCAACAGCTCCCATGGGACCAATGTAACTCGTAGGAACTAATCGCGTAGCCGTGGGACTCCCGGTTTAAGAATTCGATGGTAGTTTGAAGATATGAATACTTAGGCTTAAAAACATGGCGTTCGCGGGTGAAAACCAAAAACAGTCCCCGAACGGCCCCGTGAGTAGTACCAACACCTCGCATGCGCCCAATATAACTCGTAGGACCTGACCCCGAGCTTTCACGGGACTCTCGATTTGAGAATACGGTGATAATTTGCATAATTATTGACTTAGGATTAAAAATAAGGCATTAGTGGGTGAAAACTCGAAACCGCCCCCGAACGACCCCGTGAGTCGCACCAACACCTCGCATGGGACCAATATTACTCGTAAGAACTTATCAATGATTATGGGACTCCCAGTTTGAAAACACGACGATAATTTGTAAATTTCTAGACTTAAGTAAAACATGACGTCAGTGGGTGAAAACACGAAACAACCCCCAAACGTCCTCGTGGGAGGCACCAACAGCTCCCACGGGACTAATGTAACTAGTAGGAAGTAACCGCGCAGCCATGGGACTTCCGATTTAAGAATTTAACGGTAATTTGAAAATATGAGTACTTAGGCATAAAAACATGGCGTTAGCGGGTGAAAATCTAAAATAGCCCCTGAACTGCCCCGTGAGTGGTACCAACACCTCGCATGCGCCCAATATAACTCGTAAGAACTGACCGCGCACTATCACAGAACTCTCGATTTGAGAATACGACCATAATTTTCATAATTCTGGACTTTGGCTTAAAAACATGACGTTAGTGGGTGAAAACTAGAAACAGCTCCCGAACGGCCCCGTAAGTGGCACTAACACCACGCACATGAACAATATAACTCGTAAGAACTTACCGAACGATCACGGGACTCCCGATTTGATAATACAATGATAATTTGCCTATTTCTAGACTTAGGCTTAAAAACATGGCGTTAGTGTGTGAAAACTCGATACAGCTCCCGAACGTTTCCGTGAGTGGTACCAACACTTCACACGGGACCAATATAACTCGTAGGAACTGACCACGGTTTCACGAGACTCCCGGTTTGAGAATACGATGATAATTTGCATAATACTAGACTTAGGAAAAAAAACATGGCGTTAGTGGGTGAAAACTCGAAACAACCCCCAAACAGCTCCGTGGGAGGCCCCAACTGCTCCCACGGGACCAATGTAAGTGGTAGGAACTAACCACGCAACCGCAGGACTCCAGGTTCAAGAATATGATGGTAATTTTAAAATATGAGAACTTGGGATTAAAAACATGGCGTTAGAGGGTGAAAACCCAAAATAGCCCTCGAACGGCCCCGTGGGAAGCACCAACACCTCCCAAGGGACCAATATAACTCGTAGGAACTGATCGCGCTATCACGGGACTCCCAGTTTGAGAGTACGATGATAATTTGCTTATTTCTAGACTTTGGCTTATAAACATGGCGTTAGTGGGTGAAAGCTCGAAACAGCCTCGGAATGATCCTATGAGTGGCACCAACACCTCGCACGGGATCTATATAACTCGTAGGATCTGACCACACTATCACGGGACTCTCGGTTTGAGAATACAATGATAATTTGCATAACTCTAGACTTAATCTTAAAACATAGCGTTAATGGGTGAAAAGTCAAAACAACCCCCGAACGACCCCGTGAGTCACACCAACACCTCACATGGGACCAATATTACTCGTAAGAACTTATCGCCGATCACATAACTCCCGGTTTGAGAACACGATGACAATTTGTATATTTCTAGACTTAAGTAAAACATGGCGTCAGTGGGTGAAAATCCAAAACAGCCCCTAAACGTCCCCGTGGGAGGCACCAACAGCTGCCACGGGACCAATGTAACTCGTAGGAACTAACCACGCAGCCATCGGACTCCCGGTTTAATAAGTCGATGGTAATTTGAAAATATGAGTACTTAGGCATAAAAACATGACGTTAGCGCGTGCAAACCCAAAACAACCCCAGAACGGCCTCGTGAGTGGTACCAACACCTCGCATGCGCCCAATATAACTCGTAGGAACTGACCGCGCACTATCAGGGAACTCCCGATTTGAGAATACAACAATAATTTTCATAATTCTAGACTTAGGCTTAAAAACATGACGTTAGTGGGTGAAAACTCGAAACATCTTCCGAACGGCCCCGTGAGTGGCACTAACACCACGCACAGGACCAATATAACTCGTAAGAACTTATAGCACGATCACGGGACTCCCGATTTGAGAATATGATGATAATTTGCATATTTCTAGACTTTGGCTTAAAAACATGGCGTTAGTGTGAGAAAAATCGATTCAGCCCCTGAACGTCCCCGTGAGTGGCACCAACACCTCGCACGGGACCTATATAACTCGTAGGAACTGACCGCGCTATCAAGAGACTCCCGGTTTGAGAATAAAACGATAATTTGCATAACTCTAGACTTAGGCATAAAAACATGGCGTTAATGGGTGAAAACTCAAAACAACCCCCGAACGACCCCGTGACTCGCACCAACACCTCGCATGGGAGAAATATTACTCGTAACAATTTATCGCCGATAACGGGACTCCCGGTTTGAGATCACAACGAAAATTTTTATATTTCTGGACTTAAGTAAATCATGGCATTAGTGGGTGAAAACCCGAAATAACCCCCAAACGTCCCCGTCGGAGGCACCAATAGCTCCCACGGGACCAATGTGACTCGTAGGAACTAACCGCGTAGCTATGGGGATCTCGGTTTGAGAATTCAACGGTAATTTTAAAATATGAGTACTTAGGCTTAAAAACATGGCGTTAGCGGGTGAAAACCCAAAACAGCCCCCGAACGGCCCCGTCAGTGGTACCAACACCTCGCATGCGCCCAATATAACTCGTAGGAATTGATCGCGAGCTATCACGGGACTCTCGATTTAAGAATACGACGATAATTTGCATAATTCTAGACTTAGGCTTAAAAACATGGTGTTAGTGGGTGGAAACTCGAAACAGCCCCCGAACGGCCTCGTGAGTGGCACGAACACCTCACATAGGACCAATATAACTTGTAAGAACTTACCGCATAATCACGGGACTCCCGGTTTGAGAATAAGATGATAATTTGCATATTTCTAGACTTTGGTTTAAAAACATGGCGTTAGTGGGTGAAAACTCGATACTGCCCTCGAACGGCCCCGTGAGTGGCACCAACACCTTGCACGGGACGAATATAACTCGTAAGAACTTATCGCCGATCACGGGACTCTCAGTCTAAGAATACGATGGTAATTTGCATATTAATAGACTTAAGCAAAATATGGCGTTTGTGGGTGAAAACCTGAAACAGCCCTGGAACGCCCCCGTGGGAGGCACCAAGCGCTCCCATGGGACCAATATAACTCGTAGGAACTAATCGCGCTGCCACGGGACTCCCAGTATGAGAATACAAAGATAATTTGAAAATATCAGGACTTAAGCTTAAAAACATGGCATTAGTAGGTGAAAACCCAAAATAACAGACGGACGACCCCGTGATTGGCACCAACACCCGCACGGGACCAAAATAACTCATTGGAACTGACATCACTATCACAGGACTCCCCGTTTGAGAATACGATGATAATTTGCATAATTCTAGACTAAGGCTTAAAAACATGGCGCTTGTGGGTGAAAACTCGAAATAGCCCCCGAACGGCCACGTGAGTGGCACCAACACCTCGCACGGGACCAATATAACTCGTAGGAACATACTGCGCTATGACGGGACTCCCGATTTGAGAATACGATGATAATTTGCATAATACTAGACATAGGCATAAAAACATGGCATTAGTGGGTGAAAACTCGAAACAACCCCCGAACGGCCCTGTGGGAGGCACCAACTGCTCCCACGGGACCAATGTAACTCGTAGGAATGAGCCGGGCAACCGTGGGACTCCAGGTTTGAGAATATGATGGCAATTTTAAAATATGAGGACTTAGACCTAAAAACATGGCGTTAGAGGGTGAAACCCCAAAACATCCCTCGAATGGCCCCGTGGGAGGCACCAATACCTCCCAAGGGACCAATATAATTCTTAGGAACTGACCGCGCTGGCACGGGACTCCCGATTTGAGAGTACGGAGATAATTTTAATATTTCTAGATTTTGGCTCAAAAATATGGCGTTAGTGGGTGAAAACTCGAAGCATCCCTCGAACGGCCCCGTGATTAGCACCAACACCTCGCACGAGACCTATATAACTCGTAGGAACTGATCGCGCTATCACGGGACTCCCAGTTTGAGAATACAATGATAATTTGCAT
Organism: Sambucus nigra; assembly: GCA_949130495.1. Classification (NCBI taxonomy): domain Eukaryota; kingdom Viridiplantae; phylum Streptophyta; class Magnoliopsida; order Dipsacales; family Adoxaceae; genus Sambucus; species Sambucus nigra. Next base: position 312,821,228 of record OX422211.1, read on the forward strand.
AACTCTAGACTTAGTCTTAAAAACATGGCGTTAATGGGTGAAAACTCGAAACAGCCCCCGAACGACCCCGTGAGTCGCACAAACACCTTGCATGGGACCAATATTACTCCTAAGAACTTATCGCCGATCATGGGACTCCCAGTTTGAGAACACGATGACAATTTGTATATTTCTAGACTTAAGTAAAACATGACGTCAGTGGGTAAAAACTCGAAACAACCCCCAAATGACCCCATGGGAGGCACCAAGAGCTCCCACGGGACCAATGTAACTCGTAGGAACTAACCGCGCAGCCATGGGACTCTCGGTTTAAGAATTCGATGGTAATTTGAAAATATGAGTACTTAGGATTAAAAATAAGGCGTTAGCGGGTGAAAACCCAAAATAGCCCCCGAACGGCCCCGTGAGTGGTACCAACACCTCGCATGCGCCCAATATAACTCGTAGGAACTGACCGCGAGCTATCACGGGACTCCCGATTTGAGAATACAATGATAATTTGCATAGTTCTAGACTTAGGCTTAAAAACCTGGCGTTAGTGTGTGAAAACTTCAAACAACCCCCGAACGGCCCCGTGAGTGGCACCAACACCTCGCACATGACCAATATAACTCATAAGAACTTACCGCACGATCGCAGGACTCCCGGTTTGAGAATATGATGATAATTTGTATATTTCTAGACTTAGGCCTAAAAACATGGCGTTAGTGGGTGAAAACTCGAAACAGCCCCCGAACGGCCCCGTGAGTGGTACCAACACCTCGCACGGGACAATTATAACTCGTAGGAACTGACCGCGGTATCACGGGACTTCTGGTTTGAGAATATGATGATAATTTGCATTATACTAGACTTAGGCATAAAAACATGGCGTTAGAGGGTGAAAACTCGAAACAGCCCCGAATGGCCCCGAGAGAGGCACCAACTGGTCCCACGGGACCAATGTAACTCGTAGGAACTAATCGCGCAATTGCGGGACTCCATATTTGAGAATTTGAGGGTAATATTAAAATATGAGGACTTAGGCTTAAAAACATGGCGTTAGAGGGTGAAAACCCAAAATAGCCACCGAACGACCCCGTAGGTAGCACCAACACTTCCCAAGGGACCAATATAACTCGTAGGAATTGACCGCGCTATCACAAGACTCCCGGTTTGAGAGTACGACGATAATTTGGTTATTTCTAGACTTTGGCTTAAAAATATTGTGTTAGTGGGTGAAAACTCGAAGTAGCCCCGGAATGACCCTGTGAGTGGCACCAACACCTCGCACGGGACCTGTATAACTCGGTGGGAACTGATTGCGCTATCACGGGACTCTCGGTTTGAGAATACAATGACAATTTGCATAACTCTAGACTTAAGCTTAAAGACATAGCGTTAATGGGTGAAAACTCGAAACAACCCCCGAACGACCCCGTGAGTCGCACCAACACCTCGCATGGGACCAATATTACTCGAAAGAACTTATCTTCGATCACGAAACTCTCGGTTTGAGAACATGATGACAATTTGTATATTTCTAGACTTATGTAAAACAAGGCGTCCGTGGGTGAAAACCCGAAACAGCCCGCAAACGTCCCCGTGGGAGGCACCAACAGCTCCCATGGGACCAATGTAACTCGTAGGAACTAACCGTGCAGCCATGGGACTGCCGGTTTAAGAATTCGGCGATAATTTAAAAATATGAGTACTTAGGCATAAAAACATGGCGTTAGCGAGTGAAAACCCAAAACAGCCCCCGAACGGCCCCGTGAGTGGTACCAACACCTCGCATGTGGCCAATATAACTCGTAGGAACTGACTGCGAGCTATCACGGGACTCCCGATTTGAGAATACGGTGATAATTTGCATAATTCTAGACTTACGCTTAGAAACATGGCGTTAATGGGTGAAAACTCAAAACAACCCCCGAACGGACCCGTGAGTGGCACCAACACCTCGCACATGACCAATATAACTCGTAATAACTTATCGCACGATCACGGGACTCCCAGTTTGAGAATACGCTGATAATTTGCATATTTCTAGACTTTGGCTTAAAAACATGGCGTTAGTGGGTGAAAACTCGATACAGCCCCCGAATGGCCCCGTGAGTGGCACCAACACCTCGCACGAGACCAATATAACTCGTAAGAACCTATCGCCAATCACGATACTCTTTGTTTATGAATATGACTATAATTTGCATATTAATAGACTTAAGCAAAATATGGCATTTGTCGTAAAAACCTGAAACAACCCCGAAACGGCCCCGTGGGAGGCACCAAGAGCTCCCGTAGGACCATTATAACTCGTAGGAACTAACCGCGCTTCCATGGGACTCCCAGTTTGAGCATATGACGATTATTTGAAAATATGAGGACTTAGGCTTAAAAACATGCCGTTAGTGGGTGAAAACCCAAAACAGCCCATGAACGACCATGTGAGTGGCACCAACACCCGCACGGGACCAATATAACTCATAGGAACTAACCGCGCTATCACGGGACTCTCAATTTGAGAATACGATGATAATTTGCATAATTCTAGACTTAGGCTTAAAAACATGGCGTTAGTTTGTGAAAACTCAAAATAGCCCCCGAACGGCCCCCTGAGTGGTACCAACACTTCGTACGGGACCAATATAACTCGTTGGAACTGACCGCACTATCACGAGACTCCCGATTCGAGAATACGATGATAATTTGCATAATACTAGACTTAGGTATTAAAATATGGTGTTAGTGGATGAGAACTCGAAATCACCCCCGAACGTCCCCGTAGGAGGCACCAACTGCTCCCACGGTACCAATGTAACTAGTAGGAACTAACCGCGCAACTGTGGGACTCCAAGTTTGAGAATATGATGGTAATTTTAAAATATGAGGACTTAGGCTTAAAAACATGGCGTTAGAGGGTGAAAACTCAAAACAGCCCCCGAACGGCCCCGTGGGAGGCACCAACACCTCCCAATGGACCAATATAACTCGTTGGAACTGAACGCGCTATCAAGGGACTCCTGGTTTAAGAGTACGGAGATAATTTGCATATTTCTAGACTTAGGCTTAAAAATATGGCATTAGTGGGTGAAAACTCAAAGCAGCCCCGGAACGGCCCCATGTGTGGAACCAACACCTCGCACGGGACCTAAATAACTTGTAGGAACTGACCGCGCTATCACGAGACTCCAGATTTGAGAATACAATGATAATTTTCATAACATTAATGGGTGAAAACTCGAAACAGCCCTAGAACGACCCCATGAGTCGCACCAACACCTCGCATGGGACCAGTATTAATCGTAAGAACTTATCGCCGATCACGGGACTCTTGGTTTGAGAACGCGATGACAATTTGTATATTTCTAGACTTAAGTAAACTATGGCGTTAGTGGTTGAAAACCCAAAATAACCCCCGAACGGCCCCGTGAGAGGCACCAACAGCTCCCACAGGACCAATGTAACTAGTAGGAACTAATCGCGTAGCCATGGGACTCTCGGTTTGAGAATTCAATGGTAATTTGAAAATATGAGTACTTAGGGTTAAAAACATGACGTTAGCAGGTGAAAACCCAAACTAGCCCCCGAACGGCCCCGTGAGTGGTACCAACACTTCCCATGCGCCTTATATAACTCGTAGGAACTGATCGCGAGCTATCACGGGAGTCCCGATTTGGGAATACGATGATAATTTGCATGATTATAGACTTAGGCTTAAAAATAATGGCGTTAGTGGGTGAAAACTCGAAACAACCCCCGAACAGCCCCGTGAGTGGCACTAACGCCTCGAACAGGACCAATATAACTCGTAAGAACTAACCGCACGATCACGGGACTCCCGTTTTGAGAATACGATGATAATTTGCATATTTCTAGACTTTGGCTTAAAAACATGGCGTTAGTGGGTGAATACTCGATACATCCCCCGAATGGCCCCGTGAGTGGTACCAACACCTCGTACAGGACCAATATAACTCATAAGAACTTATCACCGATCATGGGACTCTCGGTTGAAGAATACGATAGTAATTTTCATATTAATAGATTTAAGAAAAATATGGCGTTTGTGGCTGAAAACCTGAAATAGCCCTAGAACGGCCCCGTGGGAGGCACCAAGATCTCCCATGGGACCAATATAACTCGTAGGAACTAACCGCGCTGCCACGGGACTCCCAGTATGAGAATACGAAGGTAATTTGAAAATATGAGGACTTAAGCTTAAAAACATGGCGTTAGTGGGTGAAAACCCAAAATAACCCACGAACGGCCTCGTGAGTGGCACCAACACCCGCACGGGACCACTATAACTCATTGGAACTGACAGCGCTATCACGGGACTCCCCGTTTGAGAATACGATGATAATTTGTATAATTCTAGACTAAGGCTTAAAAACATAGCGTTTTTGGGTGAAAATTCGAAATAGCCCCCGAACGGCCCCGTGAGTGGCACCAACACCTCTCGCGGTACCAATATAACTCGTAGGAACATACCGCGCTATCACGTGACTCCTGATTTGAGAATACGATGATTATTTGCATAATACTAGACTTAGGCATAAAAACATGGCATTAGTGGGTGAAAACTCGAAACAACCCCAGAACGGCCCCATGGGAGGCACCAACTGCTCCCATGGGACCAATGTAACTCGTAGGAACGAACCGTGCAATCGTGGGACTCCAGGTTTGAGAATATGATGGCAATTTTAAAATATGAGGACTTAGGCTTAAAACATGGCGTTAGAGGGTGAAAACCCAAAATATCCCTCGAATGGCCCCGTGGGAGGCACCAAGACCTCCCAAGGGACTAATATAACTCGTAGGAACGGACCGTGCTAGCACGGGACTCCCGATTTGAGAGTACGGAGATAATTTGCATATTTTTACAGTTTAGCTCAAAAACATGGCGTTAGTGGGTGACAACTCGAAGCAGCCCCCGAACGGCCCCGTGATTGGCACCAACACCTCGCACGTGACCTATATAACTCGTAGGAACTGACCGCGCCATCACGGGACTCCCGGTTTGAGAATACAATGATAATTTGCATAACTCTAGACTTAGGCTTAAAAACATGGCGTTAATGGGTCAAAACTCAAAATAGCCCCCGAACGATTTCGTGAGTCGCACCAACATCTCGCAAAGGACCAATATTACTCGTAAGAACTTATCACCGATCATGGGACTCCCGGTATGAGAATACGATGACAATTTATTTATTTTTAGACTTAAGTAAAACATGGCGTTAGTGGGTGAAAACCCGAAACAGCCCCCGAACGTCCCCATGGTGGCACCAACTGCTCCCATGGCACCAATGTAACTCATGGGAACTAACTGCACAGCCATGGGACTCCCGGTTTGAGAATTCGACGGTAATTTGAAAATATGAGTACTTAGGCTTAAAAACATGTCCTTAGCGGGTGAAAACCCAAAATAACCCACGAACGGCCCCGTTAATGGTACCAACACCTTGCATGCGCCCAATATAACTCGAAGGAACTGACCGTGAACTATCACGGGACTCTCGATTTGAGAATACGACGATAATTTGCATAATTCTAGTCTTAGGTTTAAAAATATGGCGTTAGTGGGTGAAAACTCGAAACAACCCCCGAACGACCCCGTGAGTGGCACCAACACCTCGCACAGGACCAATATAAATCGTAAGAACTTATCGCACAATCACGGGACTCCCGATTTGAGAATACGATGATAAATTGCAATTTTTAGACTTTGGCTTAAAAACATGGTGTTAGTGGGTGAAAATTCGATACAGCTCCCGGACGGCCCCGTGAGTGGCACGAACACCTCACACAGGATCAATATAAGTCGTAAGAACTTATCCCCGATCACAGGCCTCTCAGTTTAAGAATATAACGGTAATTTTCATATTAATAGACTTATGCAAAATATGGCGTTTGTGGGTGAAAACCTGAAACAGCCCTGGAACGGCCCAGTGGGAGGTACCAAGAGCTCCCATGGGACCAATATAACTCGTAGGAACTAACCGCGCTGCCACGGGACTCCCAGTTTAATTTAAAAATATGAGGACTTAGGCTTAAAAACATGGCATTAGTGGGTGAAAATCCAAAACAGCATACGAACGGCCCCGTGAGTGGCACCAACACTCGCACGGGACCAATATAACTCATAGGAACTGACCGCACTATAACGGGACTCCCGGTTTGAAAATATGATAATAATTTTCATAATTCGAGACTTAGGCTTAAAAACATAGCGTTCGTGGGTGAAAGCTCGAAACAACCCCTGAACGGCCTCGTCAGTGGTAACAACATCTCGCACGGGACCAATATAACTCGTAGGAACTGACCGCACTATCACGAGACTCCCGATTTGACAATACGATGATAATTTGCATAATACTAGACTTAGGCATAAAAACATGGCGTTAGTGGGTGAAAACTCGAAACAGCCCCCGAACCGCCCCGTGGGAGGCACCAACGGCTCCCACGGGACCAATGTACGTCGTAGGAACTAACCGCGGGACTCCAGGCTTGAGAATATGATGGTAATTTTAAAATATGAGGACTTATGATTAAAAACATGGCGTTAGAGGGTGAAAACCAAAAACAGCCCCCGAACGGCTCCGTGGGAGGCACCAACACCTGCCAAGGGACCAATATAAATCATAGGAATTGACCGCGCTATCACGGGACTCCCGATTTGAGAGTACGACGATAATTGGCATATTTCTAGACTTAGGCTTAGAAACATGGTGTTAGTGGGTGAAAACTCGAAGGAGCCCCCGAACGGTCCCGTGAGTGGCACCAACACCTCGCACAGGACATATACAACTCGTAGGAACTGACTGTGCAATCACGGGACTCTCGATTTGAGAATACAATGATAATTTGAATAACTCTAGACTTAGGCTTAAAAACATAGCGTTAATGGGTGAAAACTTGAAACAGCCCCCGAACGACCCCGTGAGTCGCACCAACACCTCGCATGGGACCAATATTACTCGTAAGAACTTACCGCCGATCACGGGACTCCCGGTTTGAGAACACGAAGACAATTTGTATATTTTTGGACTTAAGTAAAACATGGCGTTATTGGTTGAAAACTTGAAATAGGCCCCGAAAGGCCCTGTGGGAGGCACCAACATCTCCCATGGGACCAATGTAACTCGTAGGAACTAACCGCGCAGCCAGGGGACTCCCGAGTTGAGAATTCAACGATAATTTTAAAATATGAGTACTTAGGCTTAAAAATAAGGCGTTAGTGGGTGAAAACCCAAAACAGCCGCCGAACGGCCCCGTGAGTAATACCAACACCTCGCATGCGCCCAATATAACTCGTAGGAACTGACCGCACGCTGTCACGGGACTCCCAATTTGAGAATACGATGATAATTTGCATAATTCTAGACTTAGGCTTAAAAACAAGGCGTTAGGGGGTGAAAGCTCAAAACAACTCCCGAACGGCCTCGTGAGTGGCACTAATACCTCACACAGGACCAATATAACTTGTAAGAACTTACTTCCCGATCACAAGACTCCAGATTTGAGAATACGATGATAATTTTCATATTTCTAGACTTTGCCTTAAAAATATGGCGTTAGTGGGTGAAAACTCGATACAGCCCCCGAAAGGCCCCGTGAGTGGCACCAACACCTCGCACGGGAGCTATATAACTCGTAAGAACTGACCGCACAATCACGGGACTCCCGGTTTGAGAATACAATGATAATTTGCATAACTCTAGACATAGGCTTAAAATCATGGCGTTAATGGGTGAAAATTTGAAATAGCCCTCGAATGACCCCGTGAGTCGCACCAACACCTCGCATGGGACCAATATTACTCGTAAGAACTTATCACCGATCACGGGACTCCCGGTTTGAGAACACAATGACAATTTGTATATTTTTAGACTTAAGTAAAACATGGCGTCAGTGGGTGAAAACCCAAAATAGCCTCCGAACGTCCCCGTGGGAGGCACTAACAGCTCCCACGGGACCAATGTAACTCGTCGGAATTAACCGCGCAACCATGGGACTCCCGGTTTGAGAATTCGATAGTAATTTGAAAATATGAGTACTTAGGCTTAAAAACAAGGCGTTTGCAGGTGAAAACCCAAAATAGCCCCCGAACGGGCCCGTGAGTGGTACCAACACCTCGCATGCGCCTAATATAACTGGTATGAACTGACAGCGAGCTATTACGGGACTCCCGATTTGAGAATACGATCATAATTTTCATAATTCTAGACTTAGGCTTAAAAACATGGTGTTAGTGGGTGAAAACTCGAAACTGCCCCCGAACGACCCCGTGAGTGGCACCAACACCTCACACCGGACCAATATAACTCGTAAGAACTTACTGCACAATCACGGAACTCTCGGTTTGAGAATACGATGATAATTTGCATATTTCTAGACTTTGGCTTAAAACATGGTGTTAGTGGGGGAAAACTTGATACAGCCCCCGAACGGCCCCGTGAGTGGCACCAACACCTCGCACGGGACCAATATAACTCGTAAGAACTTATCGCCTATCACGGGACTCTCAGTTTAAGAATACGACGGTAATTTGCATATTAATAGACTTAAGCAAAATATGGCTGTTGATGTAAAAAATTAGATTATCTCTAATTTATTAATCACAGATAAAATAAATAAGACAAAAGATTTTTAAAGTGGTTCAGCCTTGTAATAATGTCCTACGTCCACTATTTTTTTGTTATTGTTGACTCTTTGTTTGGAATTCTCGATAATGGATTTACCAAGAAATTCCGAGTCCCCTTCTAATGAGGAGTTTATAATGTATTTATAGCCTTGAGGCTGTACCAATGAAAGGACAATGCGCTGTTATCTAGTAGACTTGTACACCTGTATGATAATAATGAGCATTTCATGCGCAGTCGTCTCCTTGATTATCCTGATTTGAGTGCTCTGTACGCTATGCAGCTCGGACCGCCTAAGCTGCTCAGACCGCCTAAGTAGCTCGGCACGCATGAGTTGCTCGGGGGATTTTAGCTTGTTGATACGCTTGAGCTGTTCGGAATGTATGAGTTGCTCGTGGGGCTTGAGTAGCTCGGTGGAAATAAGTTGATCGATAGAAGTATTTATAATTACCACGTTAGAAGACACGTGTCTTCAAGTGATGGGTCCACGTCAGCAGATTAAATTTGGTATCAACAGAATCCCCCAATGTTTTGTAGTTTGATGTTGAAGAAAGGTATGGAACATTCTGGGGCTTAGATTTTCGGTTTTTATGGATTTTAAGCAAACTTTCGTTGTATATAACTCCTTTTTTGAGTGCATAGTATCAGGCTTTTAAAGTATTTTGAATTTCCATAACCTCTTCATTTTTTGTGCCCCTTTTCTTCTTTTTAGCCGTCGGATATGCAAACGTCCTTCCTTGTAATTATTGCATTCTCTATTCCCGAGGTAAAGTATTTAAGCGCGACAGAAATTCTATCGTCTTTCACTTTTCAAATCTATACCTTTGAATCCTTCATTTTCTTTCTGTATCGTGCCTTTGTTCTTTCTGTAGTTCATTGTCACCTGATCTCTATTTCCCTGTAAGATTTTTCTTCCCTTTCTTTTATTTTGATTTGTTCATCATGGTTTATCTTGTTGAGTCATTGGACAAGTTTCGATCTGAATTTTCAATTCCTTCATGGGTCATTTTGGAGGAGCTTTCTGAACCTTCTGATTATTTTTCTTTGGCTGAAGGACATTGGTTCCCAAGTCTTTTTGTGGCCGAATGTGGCTTTTCTTTTCCACCAAACCCCTGTGTTTGGAACTCTACCAATATTTTGACATTGTACCTGAAAAAATAGCTCCAAATACTTGGAGGATAGTTAATGGTCTTCATTGATTGAACCAACTCCATGGAACCCGTTTGGGGATTCCTAAGATTATGTACTGCTATAGATGGGTTGTTAGTGATTCCACCTTTTATTTAAAAACAAGGGTTTTTGAATTGGGCTTTAGTTGTCAATCTTCCAGATGCCAATAGGGATTATTTTGAGCATGGGGTTGTTATGAAAAATTGGCAACATGCTCCATTGAATGGAGGTGATGTATATTAGGGGTCCTAGGTGTCCCCCTTATGGCAATGGAATATGTTGTTTTTATTTTTTGAAATATTGTTTTCTTGGTGTTTGATAAAACGTATCACTGACATTTATTTTTATTTGTCACATTTGACAGTAAAAGGAAACCTCCAAAAGAAGCTGACGTTAGTTTGAGGCATTTGAAACTTATCTGGGATTTGCACCAATCTGTTGCCGAAGAACATATTAGATCGGCTTCTTATTTGTTGCAGTACAAGAGCTATACTTCATCTTTTACTACTCGTCCAGTGGTGGTTAATCTTGACCAAATACCAGCTGCTGAGACTAGTGTGGAAGGTTCTTCCTCTGAATCAAGTATTCCTATTAGTGATCTAATGAAGAAAAGAAAAGTTCCTGCTTTCTTTCATAAGTCTGCCTCTACTGCTGGAGAGGCAAAGAAAAGTAAGCAAAGTGTCCCAGAAGAAGGGATAAGGAATATTGATGCACCCCCTCCTGCTGCTGCTAAGAAAGTTGTTGAGAAGCCCCAGTGGCCCCGAGCAAGATTATTGATGTTTCTCCTCCAATTGAGGTTATTGTTATTTCACCAACAAAGACAACATCTTTGGTTGAGAATGTTTCTGCTCCTACGAGGAGGTTAAAGAAAAGTTCTTCTAAGAGACCTGTTGAATCTGTCTCTCAATCTTTGAATGTTGAAGGTGGTATTCCCACTTTTGTTCCTCCGAGCTCTGCTATGGGATCGGTGAAGTATTGGATTATCCCATAAGTCCAAGGTATTGAAGACACTCTTTCTCGTGACATGGTCACTACCTTGGCTGCTCAACATATTGCCTCAGTAAGTATTACTAGTCTAAGTTTTCACTTTTCAATGCTATGTCCCTGTACTGACTCAAAGTAATTTTCTTTTTTCAGCTGGTAACGTGTTTCAACACTATTCTGAAGAAGGATGAGGCTATCAAGGCTTCAATCTCCTCGAGAAGTGTAGAGGAAGCTTTTATTGGTCTGACCCAGTCTTATGAAGAAGATAAATTTGCTTGGGAGAAGCAACTCAAGTCCATTGAGTTAGAAAAAAGTTAGGTTGTGAATGCCTCCAAGGATTTGGAGAAGAAATTGACAGAATCTGAGCAGAGCAACAAAGTCTTAGAGTAAAGCAACAAGGAGCTGGAGGTTAAGCTCAAGTCTGCCGAAGTGGAAGTTATTAGACTTCAGGATGTTGGGCGCCAGAAACTGGAGGTGGAGGAGAAGTTGAAGGTTGCCGAGGAGCTCCTTAGGGAAAGGGCCTCCTCGAGGAAGGCAAAAAGGAAGAAGGCAGTTAAGAAATCCTTCAGTGCTGGTTGGTACAAAGGCTAGAATAAGGGCCTGGCTGCCATGTCCTCTCAGATGTAGTATGCAGGTGTCAAATTCTTTAGGGATGGATGGGTGGCTGCTTTGAAAGATATGAAAGTTTATGAGAATTCAGAATTGTTCCAGCAACACATTCATGGCCCTCCTCCCTCTCCTGGAGAAGAAGAAGAGGATGAAGCTGCCTCAAACGAATCTTCAATGATGACTGGAGATCAGGTTCCTGTTATTTAGCCTTCCCTTGAGCAACTCCAACCATCCAGTACTTCTGCCGATCAACTAATCTTGTCTTCCGAGCAACCAGTCTCTTCCTCGAAACCTTCTGAGGAAATTATAGGAAACAAAGAGAAGGTGTAGAGTTGCTCGGATGTTTATTTTGTTATTCTACTGAATGTAACGTCAGATTTTGTATTTTCCTTTATGATGAAATAAAAATTCAAACTTTAGTTATTTGTCTTGACTTTTTCTCTGACTTGCTCTGTCTGCATTCTTATTGATCCTGTTTATTGCTTCTCTTTGATAGTTTATGGCTAGGATGGAGCTCTTATCATCTCATGATACGGAATTGATGAAGAAATGTAATGACTACTTCATAGATGGTCATGCAGATCTAAATGAGGCTCAAATCATTGACATCTTGGGTTCAGATGCCTCTGAGAGATCAGTTGAGGCTTACCAATACCTGAAATGTTTACTTGATTGTGCAGTCGCCAATAATATGGCCTATTATGAGATGATTGAGGACCTCCAAGGAACTATAGAGGAACTCCAGCAGCAGTACAAAGAGTCCTCCACATTTTTGCACCAGGGGTACGAGAAGAAATATCAACAACTGAGTGCTGATAGAGGGTATGATAAATTTATATCTGCCTATGAGAAGAGAGAAAACATTCTGAAGCTTGAAGTCGAGGAGCATAGGCATATCGCCAAATTGCCGGAACAGGAAAACATTGCCTTACAAGAAGATAATAAATAATTGAAATCTGCTGCATCTTCCTCGGGTGCCTTGGTTCCTGTTAACGATGAAGGTTTCTCTTTCTTGGAGGTCAAAAATGCAAACTTAAGATATGAATTGGAAACTTTAAAAAGAGCTGGACCTTCCACCTCTGCTCGCGGACGAGAAAGATCTTCTTCTCGAGGATGAGCAAGGGCTGCTCGAGTTACTGTTGAAGAAGCTAGAACACAGTCAGCCTTGGAGAATCAGGCATTTCAGTTGATGGCGAAGAATTAGGCTTTGGCAGAAATGTCTAAGAAGATCCTGAACTTCAACGAACAACTTTCTACCCAAAGCTCTGCCTTGGAAAATAAAGACATTCTGGTGAAGAGTCTCCACGAGAAACTAGAGAGATTAACTTACCAATTCCATAAACAGCCCAGAGAGTTTTGGATGGCTGGTTACAATGAATCCCTTTATCATCTTGATGATCGGATGCAGCAGTCAAATAATGAGGGTTACAAGCAAGGATGGCTGAATGCACTGGGTGTGCTAAAATTGGAGTATGGCAACTATCTATGGGATTATTATGACCCTGGATTGCTCGTGTTGCCCATGCCTCCTTTTAATCTTGACATGAGTTGGATTCCTGTTCGGGCAATTCCTCAATAATTAATCTCCAAGTATCTCGGCGACTACAGTCTTCATGCAAACTTCGAGATATCTCGCCCAGAACATTTACATGATCGTCCATCTGTAATGAATGTTAGAATGATGAGAGATGTAAATTTTATAATTTCTCCTTATGCCTTAGATGATCCTCCTACTGGAGTAGAACCTGTTTCAAAGGAAGAAGGGAAAAAACCAATAGAATAGGATTTTTGTGTAATGACTTGTAGTTTTCACAGCATATGTAATTCTTCTTAATTTAAATGAAGAAATTTGTAATCTTTTGCTATTTTATTTTCTTCTAAGTATTTTGCAGAATGTCTTTGTTTGTGAATATATGCATATTTTGATATGACATTCTATTTTATTTTTTTGATTATAGTGACTTATCACTCTTTGATCCTAAGCAATGAAACGACTTACATCCCATGATCCTGCTTAGTTTAACCAGCCGGAGTTAATTGCAATTGATTTGCCGACCAACCGAAGTTGGAGGAAATTAATTTGCCGACCAACCGGAGTTGGTGGATATTGATTCCCGACCAACCGGAGTTAGAGGAGATTAATTTGCCGACCAACTGGAGTTGGTGGATATTGATTCCCGACCAGCCGGAGTTGGAGGAGATTAATTTTCCGACCAACCGGAGTTGGTGGATATTAATTCCCGACCAACCGGAGTTGGAGGAGATTAATTTGCCGACCAAGTGGAGTTGGTGGATATTGATTCCCGCCCAACCGGAGTTGGAGGAGATTAATTTGCCAACCAACCGGAGTTGTTGGATATTGATTCCCAACCGGAGTTGGAGGAGATTAATTTGCCAACCAACCGGAGTTGGTGGATATTGATTCTCGACCAACCGGAGTTGGAGGAGATTAATTTGCAGACCAACCGGAGTTGGTGGATATTGATTCCCAACCAAGCCGACCAACCAAAGTTGGTGGATATTTGTTATGAACTTGATGCGTAGTGTGTAGCACTAATACTCTAAAAAATTTCAACAAAAAAAAATAACTGGGTAAATAATTCAACACTTTATTCGTACTGAAGAAAACTGCATTTACATAGGAATCCCAACTACTGATAATACTTGCGTAGATGCTCTAATTCCATGCATTCTTAAATTCTTCTCCCTCCAAGGTTTCAATACTGTATGTCCCTAGTCGGACAACGTCTGTTACTCTGTAGGGTCCATGCCAGTTGGCTTCCAGTTTGTTGTGATTTTGAATTACTTTCTTCAGCACATAGTCTCCTTCCTTAAAATCACACTTCTTTACCCTCTTGTTGTAAAACAGAGCTATTCGTTGTTGGTATGCAGCATTCCTGATTGCTGCTTCTTCTCTACCTTCTTCGAGCATATCTAGATCTAATCGCCTCATCAAGTCACTGATAGGAGAATTGAAATTCAGCACTCTATGTGTGGGTAGGCCCAACTCAGCAGGTATAACAGCTTCACTTCCAAATGCTAGCATGTATGGAGATTCTCCTCTTACTGCTCGCGGTGTAGTACGATAAGCCCAACTACTGATAATACTTGCGTATATGCTCTGCATTCCATGCATTCTTAAATTCTTCTCCCTCCAAGGTTTCAATCCTGTATGTCCCTGGTCGAACAACTTCTGTTACTCTGTGAAAAAGTTTGCTTTCTTCGCCTTAGGAATGCTATTAATTCCTGTTTTATCGATATATCCAAGGATGCACCAATTTGAGTTGTTCGTTCTGGATGCTCGTCGTCCAGAATGATATTCTCAGTAACCTCCATAACCTGTCCCTTCACGAGTTGAGACTCGTCTCTAGGATCTAATGTTTCAATCTCTGTATCTCCTATCTCATCCACTTGATAGGTGATAGTCTTCTGTCTAGATTCTTCACGTTCCTCCTGTTCATCAGATGAATAGTAGCATTCCCGAGCTACTTTCTGGTCGCCTTTCATAACTCCCACCCCAAAATTGGTTGGGAATTTTAAACATTGATGCACAGTAGATGGTACTTCTTCGAACTTCTTCAGACCTACTCTTCCCATGATGATATTGTAAGTTGATTGGACGTTTTTGTCCATGACAAAAAAGCGTACTCTTTCTGTTCGACAAGCAGGCCAGGTACCGATAAGCATATCTAACTTGATCGTCCCAAGTGAAAAAACCTTCTCGCCAGTAAAACTAAGGAGGGGCCTATGATATGGCTCCAACTGGGCTAACTTCAAATTCAAAATTTCAAAGCATGGATAGAACATGATATCTGTCGAGCTACCATTATCCACCAGTACTCGTGAAATCACCACTTCCTTCATTCTCATCTTGATTACCAATGGGTCATTATGATGATATAGTACACCCGCCAGGTCATTCTTAGAGAAACCAATGACCAGTTTGTCCTTGTTTACCTTCCTCAGGCGATCATCTTCAGCTAGATTTATTCGCTGAATGTACGAACAAGCTTGAGCTTCAATGAGGTAAGCTTTTCTCTCGACAGTGATATCTCCACCTCCTGCATCTCCACCTGTAATAACATTACATTCAAATGATCCAAAATGGATTGAAAATACCTCGCGTTTCGGCTGTTTTGGTCATTTGGGGAGATTGGGGTCATCCTAGTCATCATTCGGGTCTTCTTCATGACTTCTCTTCTTATCCTCTTTTGCTCAACGAGGAGATCTAGAACTCTGCCTTACTCGGTTGTTGCGCTTTCCACCATTTCGGTGATCCACATACTTGGTCAATTTTCCCCGCCAGATGAGCTCTTCAATTTCATTCTGGAGAGTTATGCAATTTTTAGTTGTGTGACCATGGTCCTTATAGAACTCGCAATATTTGAACTTATTCCTCTTGTTAGGATCTGCCTTCATTTTTCCAGGCTAGTTTAGCTCCTCGATGTTCTTGATCTCTTTCAGAATGTGGTTTATATCTGCCTTCAAAGGAGTATAGTTTCCAAATTTCTTCAACTGTTCCAATGCTTGCTTTGCTTTTAATTGCTTGTTGCCACCATTGTTCTTCTGCTCCTTCTTCTCAACCTTATCAGACTCAACTTTGAACTCCTTAGTGTCCATATTCTTCTTCGCAGCCATAGCTTCCTCGGCATTCATAATCTTTACTGCCTTTGCCATTAGTTCTGCCATGGTTCTAGGCGGATCTTTGGCTAGAGTGTAGTACAATTTATATGGCAACAATCCACTAATCAAAGCAGTAA
The DNA here is from genome assembly GCA_949130495.1 of Sambucus nigra. Classification (NCBI taxonomy): domain Eukaryota; kingdom Viridiplantae; phylum Streptophyta; class Magnoliopsida; order Dipsacales; family Adoxaceae; genus Sambucus; species Sambucus nigra. The sequence continues at coordinate 312,837,378 of OX422211.1, forward strand.
TTGATGTCTTCTCCTCGTAATCGATTACTTCGAGCTTCTCATTATTGAAACGAGTAATATAATCCCTGGTGCTCTCACCCGCTTTCTGTCTAACACTTAACAAGTGTGCTACTCGTTTAACTGGTTTTGCTCCAAAATAGAAGTTCCCAATAAAGAGCTCGGCCAGTTGAAAGAAAGTCACAATCTTCCCCCGGGGAAGATTATTGTACCATATTTGAGCAGATCTGGTAAGAGTTCCTGAAAATGCCCTACATCTCATCTAATCTGGAACTGCATAGATATCAGCAGCAGCTTGGTATTGTTCTATATGAAGGACAGGGTCAGTTTTCCCATCATATTTAGGTGTCACCACAGGAGCTTTGAATTTTGATGGTGTAGGAAAATCCATAATTGCTTTTACAAATGGAGTCCCTTGGACAAAAGTTCTTTGTAGAGGATTCTTGGCCTTAGCCATTTCCCCTAATCTGTCTTCTAACCTCTGAATAGAGCCCTTCCATGCGTCATTTACCTCCTTGGGCCTATTTGTTCGAGCAATTGATTGTGTTGAATTTACCTCTTGGGATCTTTCAATAAGAGCAGTTGGTCGTGATTGGGCAGAACCTTCCCTTAGATCGGATGGTCGTTGAGAGTTTCTCGACATAATCCTAGGAGGACTTCTATTCCTCCTAGGGCCCAAATGATCAAAAGGAGAGACTCTACTCAACCTTTCAAGAGCACTGGTCCTTTCTTGAGATAAAGTGACGTTTTGTTGAGTGTCTGTAGCTCGTACTGAGGAAGTTCGACCAGGTTGATAGGAAGGGTCATAAGATCTCTCAATTTGATATGAATCGTGCGTCTGGATCGATATTCCTCAGGGAATAATGTTCTCCTAGTTCGTGTAGAGGGTAAATGAGTATTTCTCTGAACACTTTTTTGTCCTGACTGGGCTGGCACTCCACCCTGGACAGTTTGTATGAGTTGTCGCATGGTTTCTTGCATGGTCGTCTGGCCCTGGGTCAAATTAGCCATTATACCAGCCAAATCTTGGACATTTGGGGGAGTAGATGGATTTGGAAGGATTCCAGAGTTTCGATTAATGGACTCCAGATTATCAGCCATTGATGGTGAATTCTTTTGGTGAAAAACGATAAGTACAGTCATTTCCCACAGACGGAGCCAATCTGTTGATGTAAAAAATTAGATTATCTCTAATTTATTAATCACAGATAAAATAAATAAGACAAAAGATTTTTAAAGTGGTCCAGCCTTGTAAGAATGGCCTACGTCCACTATTTTTTAGTTATTGTTGACTGTTTGCTTGGAATTCTCGATAATGGATTTACCAAGAAATTCCGAGTCCCCTTCTAATGAGGAGGTTACAATGTATTTATAGCCTTGAGGCTGTACCATTGAAAGGACAACGCGCTGTTATCTAGTAGACATGTACATCTGTATGATAATAATGAGCATTTAATGCGTACTCGTCTCCTTGATTATCCTGATTTGAGTACTCTGTACGCTATGCAGCTCGGACCGCCTAAGTAGCTCAGCATGCATGAGTTTCTCAGGGGACTTTATCTGGTTGATATGCTTGAGCTGTTCGGAATGTATGAGTTTCTCGTGGCGCTTGAGTAGCTCGGTGGTAATAAGTTGATCGATAGAAGTATTTGTAATTACCACGTTATGAGACACATGTCTTCAAGTTATGGGTCCACGTCAGCAGATTAAATTTGGTATCAACAATGGCGTTTGTGGGTAAAAACCTAAAACAGACCTGGAAAGGCCCCGTGGGAGGCACTAAGAGCTCCCATGGGACCAATATAACTCGTAGGAACTAACCGCGCTGCCACGGGACTCCTAGTTTGAGAATATGATGGTAATTTGAAAATATGAGGACTTAGACTTAAAAACATGGCGTTAGTGGGTGAAAATTCAAAACAGCCCACGAACGGCCCCGTGAGTGGCACCAACACCCGCACGGGACCAATATAACTCATAGGAACTGACCGCGCTATCACGGGCCTCCCGTTTTGAGAATACGATGATAATTTGCATAGTTCTAGACTTAGGCTTAAAAACACGGCGTTAGAGGGTGAAAACTCGAAACAGCCCCCGAACGGCCCCGTGAGTGGTACCAACACCCCGTACGGGACCAATATAACTAGTAGGAATTGACCACGCTATCACGGGACTCCCGGTTTGAGAATACGATGATAATATGCATAATATTAGACCTAGGCATAAAAACATGGCATTAGTGGGTGAAAACTCAAAACAGCCCTCGAATGGCGCCGTGGGAGGCACCAACTACTCCCACGGGATCAATGTAACTTGTAGGAACTAACCGCGCAACTGCCGAACTCCAGGTTTGAGAATATGATGATAATTTTAAAATATGAGAACTTAGGCTTAAAACCATGGCGTTAGAGGGTGAAAACCCAAAATATCCCCCGAACGGCCCCGCGGGAAGCACCAACACCTCCCAAGGGACCAATATAACTCTTAGGAACTGATTGCGCTATCAAGGGACTCCCGGTTTGAGAGTACGACGATAATTTGCATATTTCTAGAATTTGGCTTAAAAACATGGTGTTAGTGGGTGAAAACATGAAGTAGCCCTCGAATGGCCCTCTGAGTGGCACCACCACCTCGCACAGGACCTATATAACTCGTAGGAACTGACCGCGCTATCACGGGACTCCCGGTTTGAGAATACAACGATAATTTTCATAACTCTAGACTTAGGCTTAAAAACATAGCGTTAATTGGTGAAAACTCGAAACAACCCCCGAATGACCCCATGAGTCGCACCAACACCTCGCATCGGACCAGTATTAATCAGAAGAACTTATCGCCGATCACAGGACTCCCGGTTTGAGAACACGACGATAATTTGTATATTTCTAGACTTAAGTAAAACATGGCGTCAGTGGTTGAAAGCCCAAAACAGCCCCCAAACGTCCCCGAGGGAGGCACCAACAGCTCCCACGGGACCAATGTAACTCGTAGGAACTAACCGCCAGCCATGGGACTCCCGGTTTAAAAATTTGACGATAATATGAAAATATGAGTACTTAGGCTTAAAAACATGGCGTTAGCAGGTGAAAACCCAAAACAGGCTCCGAACGGCCTCGTGAGTGGTACAAACACCTCGCATGCGCCCAATATAACTCGTAGGAACTAACCGCGAGCTATCACGGGACTCCCGATTTGATAAATATGACGATAATTTGCTTAATTATAGACTTAGGCTTAGACACATGGCGTTAGTGGGTGAAAACTTGAAACAACCCCAGAACGGCCCCGTGAGTGGCACCAACACCTTGCACAGGGCAATATAAGTCGTAAGAACTTACTGCATGATCACGGGACTCCCGATTTGAGAATAGGATGATAATTTGCATATTTCTAGAATTAGGCTTAAAAACATGGCGTTAGTGGGTGAAAAATCGAAACAGCCCCCGAACGGCCCCGTGAGTGGTACCAACACCTCGCACGAGACCAATATAACTCGTAGGAACTGAGCGCGCTATCACGGGACTCCCAGTTTGAGAATATGGTGATAATTTGCATAATGCTAGACTTAGGCCTAAAACATTGCGTTAGTGGGTGAAAACTCGAAGCAGCCCAGAATGACCCTGTGAGTGGCACCAACACCTCGCACGGGACCTATATAACTCATAGGAACTGACCGCGCTATCACGAGACTCCCGGTTTGAGAATTCAATGATAATTTGCATAACTCTAGACTTAGGCTTAAAAGCATAGCGTTAATGGGTGAAAACTTGAAACAGCCCCCGAACGACCCCGTGAGTCGCACCAACACCTCGTATGGAACCAATATTACTCGAAAGAACTTATCTTCGATAACGGGACTCCCAGTTTGAGAGCACGACGATAATTTGTATATTTTTAGACTTAAGTAAAAAATGGCGTCAGTGGATGAAAACCCGAAACTGCCCCCAAACGTCCCCGTCCGAGGCACCAATAGCTCCAACGGGACCAATGTAACTCGTAGGAACTAATCACACAACCATGGGACTATCGGTTTAAGAATTCGATGGTAATTTGAAAATATGAGTACTTAGGCTTAAAAACATGGCGTTAGCAGGTGAAAACCCAAAACAGCCCCCGAACGGCCCCGTTAGTGGTACCAACACCTCGCATGCGACCAATATAACTCGTAGGAACTGATCGCGAGCTATCACGGGACTCTCAATTTGTGAGTACGACGATAATTTGCAAATTTCTAGACTTTGGTTTAAAAACATGGCGTTAGTGGGTGAAAACACAAAGTAGCCCCCGAATGGCCCTGTGAGTGGCACCAACACCTCGCACGGGACCTATATAACTCGTAGGAACTGACCGCGAAATCACGGGACTCCCGATTTGAGAATACGATGATAATTTGCATAACTCTAGACTTAGGCTTAAAAACATAGCGTTAATGGTTGAAAACTCGAAATAGCCCCCGAACGACCCCAAGAGTCGCACCAACACCTCGCATGGGACCAATATTAATCGTAAGAAATTATTGCCGATCACAGGACTCCCGGTTTGAGAACACGACAATAATTTGTATATTTCTAGACTTAAGTAAAACATGGCGTCAATGGGTGAAAACTCGAAACAACTCCCAAACGTCCCCGTGGAAGGCACCAACAGCTCCAACGTGACCAATTTAACTCGTAGGAACTAACTACGCAGCCATGGGACTCCCGATTCAAGAATTCGACGATAATTTGAAAACATGAGTACTTAGGCTTAAAAACATGGCGTTAGCGGGTGAAAACCCAAAACAGCCCCCGAACGGCCCCGTGAGTGGTACCAACACCTCGCATGTGGCCAATATAACTCGTAGGAACTGACTGTGAGCTATCACGGGACTCCCGATTTGAGAATACGGTGATAATTTGCATAATTCTAGACTTAGGCTTAGAAACATGGCGTTAATGGGTGAAAACTCAAAACAACCCCCGAACGGCCCCGTGAGTGGCACCAACACCTCGCACAGGACCAATATAACTCGTAACAACAATCGCACAATCACGGGACTCCCAGTTTGAGAATACGGTGATAATTTGCATATTTCTAGACTTTGGCTTAAAAACATGGCGTTAGTGGGTGAAAACTCGATACAGCCCCCGAATGGCCCCGTGAGTGGCACCAACACCTCGCACGGGACCAATATAACTCGTAGGAACTGAGCACGCTATCACGGGACTCCCGTTTGAAAATACGGTGATAATTTTCATAATACTAGACTTAGGCCTAAAACATTGTGTTAGTGGGTGAAAACTCGAAGCAACCCCGGAACGACACTGTGAGTGGAACCAACACCTCGCACGGGACCTATATAACTCGTAAGAACTGACCGCGCTATCACGAGACTCCCAGTTTGATAATACAATGATATTTTGCATAACTCTAGACTTAGGCTTAAAAGCATAGCGTTAATGGGTGAAAACTCGAAACAGCCCCCGAACGACCCCGTGAGTCACACCAACACCTCGTATGGAACCAATATTACTCATAAGAAATTATCGCCGATCATGGGACTCCGGGTTTGAGAACACGACGACAATTTGTATATTTCTAGACTTCAGTAAAACATGGCGTCAGTGGGTGAAAACCCAAAACACCCCCAAACGTCCCCGTGGGAGGCACCAACAGCTCCAACGGGACCAATGTAACACGTAGGAACTAACCGCACAGCCATGGGACTCCTGGTTTAAGAGTTCGACGATAATTTGAAAATATGAGTACTTAGGCTTAAAAACATGGCATTAGGGGGTCAAAACCCAAAATAGCCCCCGAACGGCCCCGTTAGTGGTACCAACACCTCGCATGCGCCCAATATAACTCGTAGGAAATGTTCGCGAGCTATCACGGGACTCCCGATTTGAGAGTACGATGATAATTTTCATATTTATAGACTTTGGCTTAAAAACATGGCGTTAGTGGGTGAAAACACAAAGTAGCCCCCGAATGGCCCTGTGAGTGGCACCAACACCTCGCACGGGATCTATATAACTCGTAGGAACTGACCTCGCAATCAAAGGACTCCCGATTTGAGAATACGATGATAATTTGCATAACTCTAGACTTAGGCTTAAAAACATAGCGTTAATGGTTGAAAACTCGAAACAGCCCCCGAACGACCCCATGAGTCGCACCAACACCTCGCATGGGACCAATATTAATCGTAAGAACTTATCGCCGATCATAGGACTCCCGGTTTGAGAACACGATGATAATTTATATATTTATAGACTTAAGTAAAACATGGCGTCAGTGGGTGAAAACCCGAAATAGCCCCCAAAAGTCCCCGTGGGAGGCACCAACAGCTCCCACGGGACCAATGTAACGTGTAGGAACTAACCGCACAGCCATGGGACTCCTGGTTTAAGAGTTCGACGGTAATTTGAAAATATGAGTACTTAGGCTTGAAAACATGGCATTAGCGGGTCAAAACCCAAAATAGCCCCCGAACGGCCCCGTTAGTGGTACCAACACCTCGCATGCGCCCAATATAACTCATAGGAACTGTCCGCGAGCTATCACGGGACTCCCGATTTGAGAGTACGATGATAATTTTCATATTTCTAAACTTTGGCTTAAAAACATGGCGTTAGTGGGTGAAAACACGAAGTAGCCCCCGAATGGCCCTGTGAGTGGCACCAACACCTCGTACGGGACCTATGTAACTCGTAGGAACTGACCGCGCAATCACGAGACTCCCGATTTGAGAATACGATGATAATTTGCATAACTCTAGACTTAGGCTTAAAAACATAGCGTTAATGGTTGAAAACTCGAAACAACCCCCGAACGACCCCATGAGTCGCACCAACACCTCGCATGGGACTAATATTAATCATAAGAACTTATCGCCGATCACAGGATTCCAGATTTGAGAACACGATGATAATTTGTATATTTCCAGACTTAAGTAAAACATGGCGTCAGTGGGTTAAAACTCGAAACAGCCCCCAAACGTCCCCGAGGGAGGCACCAATAGCTCCCACGGGACCAATGTAACTCGTAGGAACTAACGGCGCAGCCATGGGACTCCCGATTTAAGAATTCGATGGTAATTTGAAAATATTAGTACTTAAGCTTAATAACATGGCGTTAGCGGGTGAAAACCAAAAACAGCCTCTGAATGGCCCCGTGAGTGGTACCAACACCTCGCATGTGCCCAATATAACTCGTAGGAATAGACCGCGAGCTATCACAGGACTCCCGATTTGAGAATATGACGATAATTTGCATAATTCTAGACTTAGGCTTAAAAACATGACGTTAGTGGGTGAAAACTTGAAACAGCCCCCGAACGGCCCCGTGAGTGGCACCAACACCTTGCACAGGTCCAATATAACTCGTAAGAACTTACCGCACGATCACGGGACTCCCGGTTTGAGAATACGAAGATAATTTACAGATTTCAAGACTTAGGCTTAAAAACATGGTGTTAGTGGGTGAAAACCCGAAACAGCCCCCGAACGGCCCCGTGAGTGGTACCAACACCTCGCACGGGACCAATATAACTCGTAGGAACTGAGCGCGCTATCACGGGACTACCAGTTTGAGAATACGGTGATAATTTGCATAATACTAGACTTAGGCATACAACATTGCGTTAGTGGGTGAAAACTCGAAGCAGCCGCGGAATGACCCTGTGAGTGGCACCAACACCTCGCACGGGACCTATATAACTCGTAGGAACTGACCGCGCTATCTCGAGACTCCCGTCTTGAGAATACAATGATAATTTTCATAACTCTAGACTTAGGCTTAAAAGCATAGCGTTAATGGGTGAAAACTCGAAACAACCCCCGAACGACCCCGTGAGTCGCACCTACACCTCGTATGGGACCAATATTACTCCTAAGAACTTATCGCCGATCACGGGTCTCCCGATTTGAGAACGCCATGACAATTTGTATATTTCTAGACTTAAGTAAAATATGGTGTTTGTTGGTGAAAACCCAAAATCTCCCCAAAACGACCCCGTGGGAGGCACCAACCGCTCCCACGGGACCAATGTAACTCATAGGAACTAATCGTGCAGCCATGGGACTCCTGGTTTGGGAATTTGACAGAAATTTGAAAATATGAGTACTTAGGCTTAAAAACATGGTATTAGAGGGTGGAAACCCAAAATAGCCCCCGAACGGCCCCGTGAGTTGTTCCAGCACCTCGCATGCGCCTACGATGATAATTTGCATAATTCTAGACTTAGGCTTAAAAACATGGTGTTAGTGGGTGAAAACTCAAAACGGCCCCCGAACGGCCCCGTGAGTGGCACCAACACCTCGTACGGGACCAATATTACTCGCAGGAACTGACCGCGCTATCACGGGACTCCCAGTTTAAGAATACGATGATAATTTGCATATTTTTAGACTTTAGCTTAAAAACATGGCGTTAATGGGTGAAAACTCGATACAGCCACCGAACGGCCCCGTGAGTGGTACCAACACCTCGCACGGGACCAATATAACTTGTAAGAACTTACAACATGATCACGGGACTCCCGATTTGAGAATACGATGATAATTTGTATATTTCTAGACTTAGGCTTAAAAACATGGCGTTAGTGGGTGAAAACTCGATACAACCCCCGAACGGCCCCGTGAGCGGCACCAACACCTCGCACGGGATTAATATAACTCATAAGAACTTACCGCCGATCACGGGACTCCCGGTTTGAGAATACAATGGTAATTTTCATATTAATAGGCTTAAGCAAAACATGGGATTTGTTAGTGAAAACTCGAAACAAGCCTCGAACGGCCGAATAGGAGGAACCAAGAGCTCCCACGGGACCAATATAACTTGTAGGAACTAATCGCGCTGCCACGGGACTCTTGGTGTGAGAATACGATGGTAATTTTAAAATATGAGGACTTAGGCTTAAAAACATGGCGTTAGTAGGTGAAAATCCAAAAAAGCCCCCGAACGGCCCCGTGAGTGGCACCAACACCCGCACGGGACCAATATAACTCGTAGGAACTGACCGCGCTATCATGGGACTCTTGGTTTGAGAATATGATGATAATTTAAATAATTCATCACTTAGGCTTAAAAACATGGCGTTATTGGGTGAAAACTCGAAACAACCCCCAAACGGCCCTGTGAGTGGTACCAACACCTCGCACATGACCAATTTTAATTCGTAGGGACTGACCTCGCTATCACGGGACTCCTGATTTGAGAATACGATGATAAATTTCATAATTCAAGACTTAGGCTTAAAAACGTGGCGTTAGTGAATGAAAATTCGAAACAGCCCCCGAACGGCCCCGTGAGTGGCACTAACACCTCGCACGGGACCAATATAAATCGTAAGAACTTATCGCCGATCACGGGACTCCCAATTTGAGAATATGAAGGTAATTTACATATTTATAGACTTAAATAATATATGGAGTTAGTGGGTTAAAACTCAAAACAGCCCCCTAACGGCCCCGTGGGAGGCACCAGCAGCTCCAATGGGACCAATGTAACTCGTGGGAACTAACCGCGCTGCCACGTGACTCACGGTTTGAGAATATGATGGCAATTTAAAAATAATAGGACTTAGTCTTAAAAACATGGCGTTAGCGTGTGAAAACCCAAAACAGCCCCTGGACGGCCCCGTTAGTGGCACCAACACCTCGTACGGGGCCAATATAACTCGTAGGAACTGACCGCGCTACCACGGGACTCCCGGTTTGAGAATACGATGATAATTTGCATAATTCTAGACTTATTCTTAAAAACATGGCGTTAGTGGGTGAAAACCCAAAATAACCCCCGAACAGCCCCGTGAGTGGTACCAACACCTGACACAGGACCAATATAACTCGTAGGAACTGACCGCGCTATCACGGGACTCGCAATTTGAGAATATGATGATATTTTGTATAATTCTTGAATTAGGCATAAAAACATGGCGTTAGTTGGTGAAAACTCAAAACAGCCCCGAACGGCCCCGTGGGAGGCACCAACAGCTCCCACGGGACTAATATAACTCGTAGGAACTAACTGCGCTGCCATTGGACGCACGTGATAATTTGAAACTAACTGCGCTGCCATTGGACACACGGGACTAATACGATGATAATTTGAAAATATGAGGACTTAGGCTTAAAAACATGGTGTTAGTGGGTGAGAACCCAAAACAGCCCCTGAACGGCCCCGTGAGTGGGACCAACACCCGCAGGGACCAATATAACTCATAGGAACTGACTGCGATATCATGGGACTCCCGGTTTGAGAATATCATGATAATTTTCATATTTCTAGACTTATGCTTAAAAACCTGGCATTAGTGGGTGAAAACTCGAAACAACCCCCGAACGGTCCCTTGAGTGGCACCAACACCTCGCACGGGACCAATTTTAATTCATAGGAACCGACCACGCTATCACGGGACTCCTGGTTTGAGAATACAATGATAATTTTCATAATTCTTGACTTGGGCTTAAAAACATGGCGTTAGTGGGTGAAAATTCGAAACAGCCTCCAAACGGCCCCGTGAGTGGCACCAACACCTCGCACGGGGCCAATATATCTCGTAAGAACTTACTGCATGATCATACGACTCTCGGTTTGAGAATACGATAATAATTTGCATATTTTTAGACTTAGGCTTAAAAATATGGCGTTAGTGGGCGAAAACTCGATAAAGCCCCCGAACGGCCCCGTGAGTGGCACCAACACCTCACAGGGGACCAATATAACTCATAATAAATTACCGCCGATCACGAGACTCCTGGTTTGATAATACAACGATAATTTGCATATTGCTAGACTTAAGCAAAACTTGATATTTGTGGGTGAAAACCCGAAATAGTCCCCGAACGGCCCCATGAAGGCACCAACAGCTCCCACGGGACCAATATAACTTGTAGGAACTAACCGCGCTGCCATGGGACTCCCGATTTGAGAATATGATGGTAATTTTAAAATATATGGACTTAGGCTTAAAAACACGGCGTTAGCGAGTGAAAACCCAAAATAGCTCCCGAACGGCCATGTGAGTGGCACCAATACCCGCACGGGACCAATATAACTCGTAGGAACTAACCGCACTATCACGGGACTCTCGATTTGAGAATATGAATATAATTTACATAATTCTAGACTTAAGATTAAAAACATGGCGTTAGTGGGTGAAAACTCGAAACAGCCCACAAACGGCCCTGTGAGTGGCACCAACACCTTGCACGGGACCAATTTTAATTCGTAGGAACTGACCGCACTATCACGGGACCCCTGATTTGAGAATATGATAATAATTTGCATAATTCTAGACTTAGGCTTAAAAACATGGCGTTAGTGGGTGAAAACTCGAAACAACCCCCGAACGGCCCCATGAGTGGCACCAACACCTAGCACGGGACCAATTTAACTCGTAAGAACTTATCGCCGATCATGGGTCTCCCGATTTAAGAATACGACGATAATTTTCATATTAATAGACTTAAGCAAAATATGGCATTTGTGGGTGAAAACTCGAAACATCCCCCAAACAGCCTTGTGGGAGGCACCAACAGCTCCCAAGGGAACAATGTAACTTGTATGAACTAACCGCGCAACCACGAGACTCACGACTTGAGAATACGAAAGGAATTTGAAAATATGAGGACTTTGGCTTGAAAACATGGCGTTAGTGGGTGAAAACTCGAAATAGCTCCCGAACGGCCCCGTGAGTGGCACCAACACCTCGCACGGGATCAATTTTAATTCATAGGAACTGACCGCGCTATCACGGGACTCCTCGTTTGAGAATACTATGATAATTTCCATAATTCTAGACTTAGGCTTAAAACATGGCATTAGTTGGTGAAAACTCGAAACAACCCCCGAACAGCCCCGTGAGTGGCACCAACACCGCGTACGGGCCAATATAACTCGTAAGAACTTACCGCACGATCACGGGACTCTCGGTATGAGAATACGATGATAATTTGCATATTTCTAGACTTTGGCTTAAAATCATGGTGCTAGTGGGTGAAAACTCGATATAGCCCCCAAATGGCCCCATGAGTGGCACCAACACCTAGCACGGTACCAATTTAACTCGTACGAACTTATCACCGATCATGGGACTCCCGGTTTAAGTATACGACGATAATTTTCATATTAATTGACTTAAGAAAAATATGGCATTTGTGGGTGAAAACTTGAAACAACCCTGGAACGTCCCCGTGGGAGGCACCAACAGCTCCCACGGGACCAATATAACTCGTAGGAACTGACCGCGCTGCCATGGGACTCCCGGTTTGAGAATATTATAGTTTGAGAATATGATAGTAATTTGAAAATATGAGGACTTAGGTTTAAAAACATGGCGTTAGTGGGTGAAAACCCAAAACAGCCCCAAAATGGCCACGCGAGTGGCACCAACACCCGCACGGGACCAATATAACTTGTAGGAACTGACTGCGCTATCACGGGACTCCCGGTTCGAGAATACGATGATAGTTTTCATAATTCTAGACTTAGGCTTTAAAACATGGCATTAGTGGGTGTAAACTCGAAACAGTCCCCGAACGGCCCTGTGAGTGGCACCGACACCTCGCACGGGACCAATTTTCATTCTTAGGAACTGACCGCGCTGTCATGGGACTCATGGTTTAGGAATACGACGATAATCTGCATAATTCTAGACTTGGGCTTAAAAACATGCCGTTATTGGGTGAAACTCAAAACAGCCCCCGAACGGCTCCGTGAGTGGCACCAACACCTCGCACGGGACCAATATTTCTCGTAAGAACTTACTGCATGATCACAGGACTCCCGATTTGAGAATACGATGATAATTTGCATATTTTTAGACTTAAGCAAAACATGACGTTTGTGGGAGAAAACCCGAAAGAGCCCCTGAACGGCCCCATGGGAGGCACCAACAGCTCCCACGGGACCAATATAACTCGTAGGAACTAACCGCGATGCCACGGGACTCCCAGTTTGAGAATACGATGGTTATTTGAAAATATATGGACTTATGCTTAAAAACATGACGTTAGAGGGTGAAAACCCAAAATAACTCCCGAACGGCCCCGTGAGTGGCATTAACACCGGCACGGGACCAATATAACTCGTAGGAACTGACCCCGCTATCACTGGACTCCCGGTATGAGAATACGAATATAATTTGCATAATTTTAGGCTTAGGCTTAAAAACATGGCGTTAGTGGGTGAAAACTCGAAATAACCCCCGAATGGCCCCTTAAGTGACACCAACACCTCGCACGGGACCAATTTTAATTCGTAGGAACTGACCGCTCTACCACGGGACTCCTGGTTTGAGAATACAATGATGATTTGCATAATTCTAGACTTAGGCTTAAAAACATTGTGTTAGTGGGTGAAAACTCAAAACATCCCCCGAACGGCCCCGTGAGTGGCACCAACACTGCGTACGGGCCAATATAACTCGTAAGAAATTACCGCGCGATAATGGGACTCCCAGCTTGAGAATACGTCAATAATTTGCGTATTTCTAGACTTAAGTAAAACGTGGCATTAGTGGGTGAAACCCCGAAAGAGCCCCCGAATGACCTTGTGGGATGCACCGACAACTCCCATGGGAACAATGTAACTCGTACGAACTAATCGCGCAACCACGGGACTCCCGATTTGAGAATACTATAAGAATTTGAAAATATGAGAACTTAGGCATAAAAATATGGCGTTAGCGGGTGAAAACCCAAAACAGACCCCGAATGGCCCCGTGAGTGTCAATAACACCTCACACGGGACCAATATAACTCGTAAGAACTTATCGCCGATCACGGGACTCCCGATTTAAGAATACGACGATAATTTGCATATTAATAGACTTAAGTATAATATGGCGTTTGTGGATGAAAACCAGAAACAACCCTGGAACGGCCCCGTGGGAGGCACCAAGAGCTCCCACGGGACCAATATAACTCGTACGAACTAACCACACTGCCACGAGACTCCCAGTTTGAGAATACGACAGTAATTTGAAAATGTAACAACCCGTATTTTTATTTATTTTAATTATTTATTATTTATTATTTTAATTAATTAATTAATTGAAAATGTAACACCCAGTTTGAGAATACGACAGTAATTTGAGATTTAATTTGAGGAAGTTAGCATTTTGATGACTTTCGGATATAGGATCGAGTGGGGGATTTGTGAGAGCGTGTGGTACGTCCTTATTTTCATAGTTATGCGTATGCATATAGGCAATATATATATTATTTTGTTGTTCGTGCGGTAGTGCGCGTAGAATTGGGTGTATGGGCGCCCAATTATGGCCTTCTACGGGTAGGCATATGTGAGCCTTATTTTCTTTTGCGAGATTTATGCGTTGATGAGTATGCTTCGTCTAATTTCGAGGACGAAATTCTTTGCTAGTGGGGAAGTATGTAACACCCCGTATTTTTATTTATTATTTTAATTAATTAATTGGAATTTTCGAGAAAAATAAATTTTTGAATTTTATAATTTTTATTGGCTAAGTATGTTGGTTATGATTTTAGAAGAACAAAACTTCAAGCGGAATTGAAATCGGATTTAAAATGGATTTTATATTGATTTTACAATATTTTTGCCTTATGGCATTTTTTGGGCAAACTGTCAGTTTTTCGGGGTGATCGATCGATCGACGGGGGGGTAGATCGATCGTACCTCCCAGAAAACATGTGCTGTAAGCTGTTTTTTTAAGAGTTTGTGTAGGATTAGGACTCCTAATCACTATATAACCTTGTTAATCCGTAGGGGGACTTCTCATAATATCTTTTTCTTCAATTTTTCACCAGAGAACAATTCCAAATATTTTCCTCTCACTCATAATCATCAACCTTCAACAAAATCAAGTTTTTGTCACAAGTTTTGGCACAAGTTTTTGAAGGCTTAATTGGGGTTTAATCAAGATCGTTCAAGAACACTCTTTTGCTAATTTTTCGAGAGGAATCCAGATTTCTAATTAGATTTTCAACACAATCTTCACAGGCATGAGTACTCTATTCTTTTCCTTTAGTATTATGCTTTTTAAGTGTCGCGCAAATACTTAATTACATGTTTTCTTAAAAATAATTAGTAACTTAATTAGAAAAAGTGGATACTAATTATGGGACTGTTTTTATAAAATCTTTTAATCGGAATAATATTCATAACCCTTTGGGTACGTAGGATTCATGAGTGATTTTGGGTTTTATTGGTGTAGGTTGCATGTAGAAAAAACCCTAGCTTTAAAATAAATAATTTTGGGTGCGTAAAACTCATGTAATACATGTAGAGATAATAAATTTTGGTTTTGATGTATATATGATGAAAACTTGGTATATTTAATTTAAAATAATTAAATGAGATTATTTGGGTATTGTTGACGTTGTGATAATTAAATTAAAGATTTAATTGAATTGGACTATCATGCGTAGTTTTATATATTGATTAATTATGCTTGTTTGTGTGACTTGTTGGTATTATGATGTTGCCTTTGTGACGGCGGGTTGTTGGGTATTATTTCTCTCCCTATACTTTAGGATGCCTTCTAGGTATGGGACTAGCGGGTAGACTTTTTATGATTTACGCCTTCTAGGTATGGGACTAGTGAGCGTAGATTATTGCATTTTTATCATCTTGAGGGTGGGCTGATTTTTATTACTTTATCGTCGTTATGGTAGTTTAAGAACGAGACTAAGTTAAGATTTATGTTAGAAAATCCTCCTATACATAGGATAGGACGTATTGATAACTTGGGGACCCTTAGGTATGGGACTAAGGGGTATTTTGAGGATCTCACATCGATTAAAAGGGTGGGGTGATTATAAATTGAGAAATTGAGAATTAATGCCTAAGATAAAAACGGGTATTAAAATTTGTGGTGACATAATGTGTCGGGGCCGACAGTTTAAACGGGTCAGAGGACGATTTATGTCGTGTCGTGTGTGGAACCTTGTCATGTGTCGGGGCCGACAATAAACGGGTCAGAGGACGATTGACAAGGGGAACCTTGTCATGTGTCGGGGCCGACAGTAAACGGGTCAGAGGACGATTGACAAAGGGGAAGTGTAACACTTTAATAAAAAGTGAGTACAATAATAAAAGTTGGTTAATATAATTAAATTCACATCGTGGGACTTGGAAATTTAAAATCATATTGGTGTGCCTTTATAAATGGGGATTTTTGCGGGTAGTTAGTAGATTATATTTATCGCGTTTAATTATTTCGTTTAATTTAAAATACTCTATTGTGATATTTATTGCGTATAATGCTACTGTCTGGATTCAAGGATCCTATTTGAGGGGAGTAGTGTGTATTCTTGCTCAGGGCTTTGGCTCTGACCCATGTGTTGACTAATCTTTTTCAGGATTTGATTTGGAGAAGCCGCATAAGTTTATAGGAGTTATCACTTGGAGGTGTAGCCGGAGTTACTCATTTTATGGCATAGTTTAGTTTGACTTTCTTTTCCAGTCGTATTATGAGACTTCATTGGAGTTTTATTGGGCCATTCGGTTCCAAAGTTGTTTAGAGGATTTCTGTTGGGATTATTCAGATTTTATTTAATCATTATTGGTGTATGGATTTCTTTTGGAGTTAGCATGTGATGGATCTTTTATCGCTTAGTTATTTATGATCCTTTGAGATTGACTCAATTGTTTGTCTTATGGACTGATTTATTTATGTCTCATATCTGTCTCATGCTAAGAATGGTATTTTATTTACTCACGCCTGGCTTAGTTTTGGTGGCGGCCGACGCCACAATTAGGCGGGGTGTGACATATGGTATCAGAGCATGGTCTTAGGTCTCGTAGGTTATGAGTCCGTTTAGCTTCCGCGTTGACGATCTTTGATTCCCTTGTTGATTCGTACTTTTTAAAGTAGAGGGTCTAGCATATGTGTTAGATGTGTTTCTTGGAGATGTGAAGTTTTGAGTTAAAGACGTTGTAGGCATCGAGTTTAGAATTAGTAAGCTTGATGTGGGGATCCTTAAAATGGATTTTGGTGACGATAATTATTTTGGAGATTTTAGTACAGATGTTAGGTATGGTATGTATCGATTTTTGATGTTGAGATTTAATTTGAGGAAGTTAGCATTTTGATGACTTTCGGATATAGGATCGAGTGGGGGATTTGTGAGAGCGTGTGGTACGTCCTTATTTTCATAGTTATGCGTATGCATATAGGCAATATATATATATTATTTTGTTGTTCGTGCGGTAGTGCGCGTAGAATTGGGTGTATGGGCGCCCAATTATGGCCTTCTACGGGTAGGCATATGTGAGCCTTATTTTCTTTTGCGATATTTATGCGTTGATGAGTATGCTTCATCTAATTTCGAGGACGAAATTCTTTGCTAGTGGGGAAGTATGTAACACCCCGTATTTTTATTTATTATTTTAATTAATTAATTGGAATTTTAGAGAAAAATAAATTTTTGAATTTTATAATTTTTATTAGCTAAGTATGTTGGTTATGATTTTAGAAGAACAAAACTTCAAGCGGAATTGAAATCGGATTTAAAACGGATTTTATATTGATTTTACAATATTTTTGCCTTATGGCATTTTTTTGGGCAAACTGTCAGTTTTTCGGGGTGATCGATCGATCGGCGGGGGGGTAGATCGATCGACCCTCCCAGAAAACGTGAGTTGTAAGTTGTTTTTTTAAGAGTTTGTGTAGGATTAGGACTCCTAATCACTATATAACCTTGTTAATCCGTAGGGGGACTTCTCATAATCACTTTTTCTTCAATTTTTCACCAGAGAACAATTCCAAATATTTTCTTCTCACTCATAATCATCAACCTTCAACAAAATCAAGTTTTTGTCATAAGTTTTGGCACAAGTTTTTTAAGGCTTAATTGGGGTTTAATCAAGATCGTTCAAGAACACTCTTTTGCTAATTTTTCGAGAGGAATCCAAATTTCTAATTAGATTTTCAACACGATCTTCACAGGCATGAATACTCTATTCTTTTCCTTTAGTATTATGCTTTTTAAGTGTTGCGCAAATACTTAATTACATGTTTTCTTAAAAATAATTAGTAACTTAATTAGAAAAAGTGGATACTAATTATGGGACTGTTTTTATAAAATCTTTTAATCGGAATAATATTCATAACCCTTTGGGTACGTAGGATTCATGAGTGATTTTGGGTTTTATTGGTGTAGGTTGCATGTAGAAAAAACCTTAGCTTTAAAATAAATGATTTTGGGTGCGTAAAACTCATGTAATACATGTAGAGATAATAAATTTTGGTTTTGATGTATATATGATGAAAACTTGGTATATTTAATTTAAAATAATTAAATGTGATTATTTGGGTATTGTTGACGTTGTGATAATTAAATTAAAGATTTAATTGAATTGGACTATCATGCGTAGTTTTATATATTGATTAATTATGCTTGTTTGTGTGACTTGTTGGTATTATGATGTTGCCTTTGTGACGACGGGTTGGTTGGTATTATTGCTCTCCCTATACTTTAGGATGCCTTCTAGGTATGGGACTAGCGGGTAGACTTTTTATGATTTACGCCTTCTAGGTATGGGACTAGTGAGGGTAGATTATTGCATTTTTATCATCTTGAGGGTGGGCTGATTTTTATTACTTTATCGTTGTTATGGTAGTTTAAGAACGAGACTAAGTTAAGATTTATGTTAGAAAATCCTCCTATATATAGGATAGGACGTATTGATAACTTGGGGACCCTTAGGTATGGGACTAAGGGGTATTTTGAGGATCTCACATCGATTAAAAGGGTGGGGTGATTATAAATTGAGAATTTGAGAATTAATGCCTAAGATAAAAACGGGTATTAAAATTTGTGGCAACATAATGTGTCGGGGCCGACAGTTTAAACGGGGCAGAGGACGATTTATGTCGTGTCGTGTGTAGAACCTTGTCATGTGTCGGGGCCGACAGTAAACGGGTCAGAGGACGATTGACAAAGGGGAAGTGTGACACTTTAATAAAAAGTGAGTACTATAATAAAAGTTGGTTAATATAATTAAATTCACATCGTGGGACTTGGAAATTTAAAATCATATTGGTGTGCCTTTATAAATGGGGAGTTTTGTGGGTAGTTAGTAGATTATATTTATCGCGTTTAATTTAAAATACTCTATTGTGATATTTATTGCGTATAATGCTACTGTCTGGATTCAAGGATCCTATTTGAGGGGAGTAGTGTGTATTCTTGCTCAGGGCTTTGGCTCTGACCCATGCGTTGACTAATCTTTTTCAGGATTTGATTTGGAGAAGCCGCATAAGTTTATCGGAGTTATCATTTGGAGGTGTAGCCGGAGTTACTCATTTTATGGCATAGTTTAGTTTGACTTTCTTTTCCAGTCGTATTATGAGACTTCATTGGAGTTTTATTGGGCCATTCGGTTCCAAAGTTGTTTAGAGGATTTCTGTTGGGATTATTCAGATTTTATTTATTCATTATTGGTGTATGGATTTCTTTTGGAGTTAGCATGTGATGGATCTTTTATCTCTTAGTTATTTATGATCCTTTGAGATTGACTCAATTGTTTATCTTATGGACTGATTTATTTATGTCTCATATCTGTCTCATGCTAAGAATGGTATTTTATTTACTCACACCCGGCTTAGTTTTGGTGGCGGCCGATGCCAGAATTAGGCGGGGTGTGACAGAAAATATAAGGACTTCGGCTTAAAAATAAGGCGTTAGTGGGTGAAAACCCAAAACAGCCCACGAACGGTCCCGTGAGTGGCACCAACACCCGCATGGGCCAATATAACTGGTAGGAACTGACCTCGCTATCGTGGGACTCCTGGTTTGAGAATACAATGATAATTTGTATAATTCTAGACTTAGGCTTAAAAACATGGCGTTAGTGGGTGAAAATTAGGAACAGCCCCCGAACGGCCCTGTGAGTGGTACCAACACGTCGCACGGGACCAATATAACTCGTAGGAACTGACCGCACTATCACGGGACTCCCGGTTTGAGAATACGATGATAATTTGCATAAAACTAGACTTAGGCATAAAAACATGGCGTTAGTGGGTGAAAACTCAAAATAGCCCCTGAATGTCCCCGTGGCAGGCACCAACTGCTCCCACGGGACCAGTGTAACTCGTAGAAACTAATCGCGCAACCGCGGGACTCCAGGTTTGAGAATATGATGGTAATTTTAAAATATGAGGACTTAGGCTTAAAAATATGGCGTTAGAGGGTGAAAACCCAAAATAGCCCCCGAACGACCCCGTGGGAGGCACCAACACCACCCAAGGGACCAATATAACTCGTAGGAACTGACCACGCTATCACGTGACTCCCTGTTTGAGAATACGATGATAATTTGCATATTTCAAGATTTAGGCTTAAAAACATGGCGTTAGTGGGTGAAAACTCAAAGCAGCCCCAAAACGGCCCCTTAAGTGGCACCAACACTTTGCACAGGACCTATCTAACTCGTAGGAACTGACCGTACTATCCCGGGACTCCTGATTCGAGAATACAACGATAATTTGCATAACTCTAGACTTTGGCCTAAAAACATGGCGTTAATGGGTGAAAACTCGAAACAGCCCCCGAACGACCCCGTGAGTCGCACCAACAACTCGCATGGGACCAATATTACTTGTAAGAACTTACCGCCAATCACATGATTCCTGGTTTGTGAACACGATGACAGTTTGCATATTTCTAGACATAAGTAAAACACGACGTTAGTGGGTGAAAACCCGAAACAGCCCCCGAACGGCCCCGTGGGAGGCAACAACAACTCCCACATAACCAATGTAACTCATAGAACTAACCGCGCAGCCATGGGACTCCCAATTTGAGAATTCGACGATAATTTTAAAATATGAGTACTTAGGTTTAAAAACATGGCGTTAGCGGGTGAAAACCCAAAATAGCCCCCGAATGGCCCCGTGAGTGGCACGAACACCTCGCACGGGACAATATAACTCGTAAGAACTTACCGTCGATCATGGGACTCCCGGTTTGAGAATACGACATTAATTTGAATATTTCTACACTTAAATCAAAAGATGGCGTTTATTGGTTAAAACCCGAAACAACCCTCGAACGTCCTTGTGGGAGGCACCAACAACTCCCACGGAACCAATATAACTCGTAGGAACTAACCGCGCTACCAACGGACTTTCGGTTTGAGAATACAATGATAATTTGAAAATATGAGGACTTAGGCTTAAAAACATGACGTTAGTGGGTGAAAACCCAAAACAGCCCCAAAACGGCTCCGTGAGTGGCATCAACACCCGCACGGGACCAATATAACCCGTAGGAACTGATCGCGCTATCACGGGACTCCCAATTTGAGAATACGATGATAATTTGCATAATTCTAGACTTAGGCTTAAAAACATGGCATTAGTGGGTGAAAACTTGAAATAGCCCCCGAACGGCCCCGTGAGTGGCACCAACACCGTGTACGAAAATATAACTCGTAAGAATTTATCGCGCGATAATGGGACTCCCAGTTTGAGAATATGACAATAATTTGCGTATTTTTAGACTTAAGCAAAACATGGCATTAGTGGGTGAAAGCCCGAAGCAACCCCTGAACGACCCCGTGGGAGGAACTAACAACTCCCACGGGAACAATGTAACTCGTACGAACTAATCGCGCAACCACGGGACTCCCGATTTGAGAATACGTCAAGAATTTGAAAATATGGGGACTTAGGCTTAAAAACATGGCGTGAGTGGGTGAAAACCCAAAACAGACCCCGAAAGGCCCCGTGAGTGGCACCAACACCTCACACGGGATCATTATAACTCGTAGGAATGTACCGCGCTATCACGGGACTCCCGATTTGAAAATTCGATGATAATTTGCATAATTATAGAGTTAGGCTTAAAAACATGGCGTTAGTGGAGAAAACTCGAAATAGCCCCCGAACGGCCCCGTGACTGGCACCAACACCTCGCACAAGACCAATATAACTCGTAAGAACTTACCGCACGATCACGGGACTCTTGGTTTGAGAATACGACGATAATTTGCATATTTCTAGACTTTGGCTTAAAACCATGGCGTTAGTGGGTGAAAACTCGATACAGCCCCCGAACGGCCCCGTGAGTGGCACCAATACCTCACACGGGACCAATATAACTCGTAAGAACTTATCGCCGATCACGGGACTCCCAGTTTAAGAATACGACGATAATTTGCATATTAATAGACTTAAGTAAAATATAGCGTTTGTGGGTGAAAACCTGAAACAACCCTGGAACGGCCCCACAGGAGGCACCAAGAGCTCCCACGTGACCAATATAACTTGTAAGAACTAACCACAATGCCACGAGACTCCTAGTTTGAGAATACGATAATAATTTGAAAATATGAGGACTTGGGCTTAAAAACATGGCGTTAGTGGGTGAAAACCCAAAATAGCCCACGAACGGTCCCGTGAGTGGTACCAACACCCGCATGGGCCAATATAACTCATAGGAACTGACCGCGCTATCATGGGACACCCGGTTTGAGAATACGATGATAATTTGCATAATTATAGACCTAGGCTTAAAAACATGGCGTTAGTGGGTGAAAACTAGAAACAGCCCCCGAACGGCCCTGTGAGTGGTACCAACACCTCGCACGGGACCAATATAACTCGTAGGAACTGACCGCGTTATCACGGGACTCCCGGTTTGAAAATACTATGATAATTTGCATAATAATAGACTTAGGCATGAAAACATGTCGTTAGTGGGTGAAAACTCGAAGCAGCCCCTGAATGTCCCCGTGGCAGGCACCAACTGCTCCTACGGGACCAATATAACTCGTAGGAACTAACCGCGCAACCGCAGGACTCCAGGTTTGAGAATATGATGGAAAATTTTAAATATGAGGACTTAGGCTTAAAAACATGGCGTTAGGGGGTGAAAACCCAAAATAGCCCCCGAACGGCCCCATGGGAGGCACCAACACCACCCAAGGGACCAATATAACTTGTAGGAACTGACCGCGCTATCACGGGACTACATGTTTGAGAGTACGATGATAATTTGCATATTTCTAGATTTAGGCTTAAAAAGAAGGCGTTAGGGCTGAAAACTCGAAGCAGCCCCCGAACGGCCCCTTAAGTGGCACCAGCACTTCGCACGGGACCTATCTAACTCGTAGGAACTGATCGCGCTATCACAGGACTCCTAATTCGAGAATAGAATGATAATTCGCATAACTCTAGATTTAGGCTTAAAAACATGGCGTTAATGGGTGAAAACTCGAAATAACCCCCGAACGACCTCCTGAGTCGCACCAACACCGCGCACGGGACCAATATTACTCGTAAGAACTTACCGCCGATCACAGGACTCCTGGTTTGAGAACACGATAACAGTTTGCATATTTCTAGACTTAAGAAAAACATGGCGTTAGTGGGTGAAAACTCAGAACAACCCCCAAACGGCCCCGTAGGAGGCACCAACAGCTCCCACGGGACCAATGTAACTCGTAGAACTAACCGCGCAACCATGGGACTCCTAGTTTGAGAATTCGACGATAATTTTAAAATTTGAGTACTTAGGTTTAAAAACATGGCGTTAGCGAGTGAAAACCCAAAACAACCCCCAAACGGCCCCGTGAGTGGCACCAACACCTCGCACGGGACCAATATAACTCGTAAGAACTTACCGTCGATCACGGGACTCCCGGTTTGAGAATACAACATTAATTTGCATATTTTTAGACTTAAAGCAAAACATGGCATTTGTTGGTTAGAACCCGAAATAGCCCTCGAACGACCCCGTGGGAGGCACCAACAGCTCCCACGGAACCAATATAACTCGTAGGAACTAACCGCGCTGCCATGGAACTTCCGGTTTGAGAATATGATGATAATTTGAAAATATGAGGACTTAGGCTTAAAAACGTGGCGTTAGTGGGTGAAAACCCAAAACAGCCCCAGAACGGCTCCGTGAGTGGCATCAACACCCGCACGGGACTAATATAACCCGTAGGAACTGATCGCGCTATCATGGGACTCCCGATTTGAGAATACGATGATAATTTCAATAATTCTAGACTTAGGCTTAAAAAACATGGCAATAGTGGGTGAAAACTCGAAACAGCCCCCGAACGGCCCCGTGAGTGGCACCAACACCATGTACGGGACCAATTTTAACTCGTAGGAACTGACCGCGCTATCACGGGAATATCGGTTTGAGAATACGATGATAATTTTCATAATTCTAGACTTGAGCTTAAAAACATGGCATTAGTGGGTGAAAACTCAAAACAGCCCCCGAACGGCCCCGTGAGTGGCATCAACACCTCGCACGGGACCAATATATCTCGTAAGAACTTACCGCCGATCACGGGACTCCCAGTTTGAGAATACAACGATAATTTGCATATTTCTATACTTAAGCAAAACATGAAGTTTGTGGGTGAAAACCCAAAACAGCCCCCGTACGGCCCCATGGGAGGCAGCAATAGCTCCCACGGGACCAATATAACTCGTCGGAACTAACCGCCCTGCCACGGGACTCCCGATTTTAGAATATGATGTTAATTTGAAAATATATGGACTTAGGCTTAAAAATATGGCGTTAGCGGGTAAAAACCAAAAATATCCCCCGAACGGCCCCATTAGAGGCACCAACACCCGCACAGGACCAATATAACTGGTAGGAACTGACCGCGCTATCACGGGACCCTCAGTTTGAGAATACTATGATAATTTGCATAATCTTAGACTTAGGCTTAAAAACATGGCATTAGTGGGTGAAAACTCAAAGTAGCCCCCGAACGGCACCGTGAGTGGCACCAACACCTCGCACGGGACCAATTTTAATTCATAGGAATTGATCGCGCTATCACGGGACTCTTGGTTTGAGAATACTATGATAATTTCCATAATTCTAGACTTAGGCTTAAAAACATGGCGTTAGTGGGTGAAAACTTGAAACAACCCCCAAACGGCCCCGTGAGTGGCACCAACAGCTCCCACGGTACCAATGTATCTCGTAGGAACTAAACGCGCAACCGTGGGACTCCAGGTTTGAGAAAATGATGGTAACTTTAAAATATGACTTAGACTTAAAAACATGGCGTTAGAGGGTGAAAACCCAAAACATCAACCGAACGGCCCCGTGGGAGGTGCTAACACCTCCCAAGGGACCAATATAACTCGTAAGAACTGACCGTGCTATCAAGGGACTCCCAGCTTACGAGTACGACGATAATTTTCATATTTCTGGACTAAGGCTTAAAAACATGGCATTAGTGGGTGAAAACTCGAAGCAGCCCCGGAACGGCTCCGTGAGTGGCACCAACACCTCGCACGAAACCGATATAACTCGTAGGAACTGACCGCGCTATCACGGGACTCCCAGTTTGAGAATATAATGATAATTTGCATAACTCTAGACTTAGGCTTAAAAATATGGCGTTAATGGGTGAAAACTCGAAATAGGCCCCGAACGACCCCGTGAGTCGCACCAACACCTCACATGGGACCAATATTACTTGTAAGAACTTACCGCCGATCACGGGACTCCCGATTTGAGAACACGACGATAATTTGTATATTTCTAGACTTAAGTAAAACATGGCAGTAGTGGGTGAAAACCCGGAACCGCCCCCGAACGGCCCCATGGGAGGCACCAACTGTTCCCACGGAACTAATGTAACTCGTAGGAACTAACAGCGCTTCCATGGGACTCCCGATTTGATAATTCGACGGTAATTTGAAAATATGAGTACTTAAGCTTAATAACATGGAGTTAGCGGTTGAAAACCAAAAACAGCCCCCGAACGGCCCCGTGAGTGCTACCAACACCTTGCATGCGCCCAATATAACTCCTAGGAACTGACCGCGCGCTATCACGGGACTCTCGGTTTAAGAATACGACAATAATTTTCATAATTCTAGACTTAAGAGAAACATGGCGTTTGTTGATGAAAACCCGAAATAGCCCTCGAACGGCCCCGTGAGTGGCACCAACACCTCCCACGGTACCAATTTTAATTCGTAGGAACTGACCGCGCTATCACGGGACTCCCAATTTGAGAATATGACGATAATTTGCATAATTCTAGACTAAGGGTTAAAAACATGGCGTTAGTGGGTGAAAACTCGAAACATCCCCCGAACGTCCCAGTGGGAGGCACTAACAGCTCCCACTGGACCAATGTAACTCGTAGGAACTAACCGCGCAACCACGGGACTCCAGGTTTGATAATATGACGGAAATTTTAAAATATGATGACTTAGGGTCCGTTTGGTTCGTAGTGAAATAATTTTTACCGCGTTAAAAAATAATTCACCTAGGTAAAATATGTGTTTGGTTGAGCATTTAACACGGTGAAATAAAATGAATATGGTGAAAAGTGAGGTGAAACTTAAACCATTTTAAACCATGGGTAAAGTGAATAATTTAACAGGTGAAAACAATGGAATTTATCTTATTACCAGACTAACCTTTCTTATTTCCATTTACAACTATCACACATTCATTTCTCCCTCTCAATTTACACGATCATTAAATATTCATTTAAAAAAAATATTTTTTTTTAAAATTCCATTTTTTATTTAAAAAATAAAAAAAATTAAAAATTAAAAATTAAATAAAAAAATTTAAAAATAAATAAAAAATGGAATAGCTATTCCTACACCCTCTATGTCTTCCCCCACACCCTTTTCAATATTTAAATACTAAAAGATCAAAAGACCCTCTATGCATATATGATTTGAACAAATATAATCTTTTGCCCAAAAATCTATTACTTTAAAAAATACGTAATATTATGAAAAAAATAAAATCATAATATTTTGAAAATAAAAATCCTAATATTCGAGAAAATTAAAATTTTAATATTCTGAAAATATAAAATTATAAAAGTTTTATTTTCATTTTAAAAACATTATGTTATTTTTATTTTTTATTCAAATGGACATTGATAAAAAACTATTTCGTTATTTATTTAAAAAAAATGGACATTCTTTTTTTTTTATCATTTTTAGTTAAAAATTATTTCTTTATTTATTTTAAAAAAAAGTTTCGTTATTTATTTTTTCAGTTAAAAACTGGTTATTTTACTATTTTAAAAATAATATTTTTACTATATAAAAAATGGTCCGCGTCAACGGTATGTATAGGTAGTCCGACCACTTATACATACCGTTAGCGTGGACCAACATATTAGAAAAAATGCTCCGCGCCAGCAGTATGTATAGGTGGTCGGACTGCCTATACATACCACTGTCGCGGACAATATTTTTTCAAAATAGTAAAAAGATTATTTTTAATACAGTTAAAAAAAATAGTTTTTAACCAAAAATAAAATTTGTAAATAAAAGAAACATTTTTTTTAGGAAAACAGTTTCTTAAGAAAAACAAATTTTACGTTTTATATACAGTTTTTTAATAAAACAAATATATAAGATTTTACGTTTTGTAAACAGTTTTTTTATTATTATTTATTAAAAACAGTTTTTTTATTGAAAATATAATTTTTTGTTTTTATCAATTGTATTTATTGTAGTTGGAGGTGAAAAAATTGGACCTTTAGATTTGATAAATTTAAGCGCACAATTATCATTTATTATTCAAAGGGTGTGGGAGAACATATGGAGGGTGTTGGAATAGGTATTCCCATAAAAAAATAAATATAATAAATAAATAAAGGAATATTTGTGTGGTGCATGGTAATGTGTTCGAAATTTTTTTACTAATTGGGACGGTTTCATAGTTGGGAACTATTTTTCTTTAATTCTTTTAATTGGAACACTTTTTTTTCATAGTTGGGACTCTTTTTTTTTTTTTTTTTTTTAATTAGGGCTATTTTTTTCTTTTTTGTAATTGGGACTGTTTTTTCATTGTTGGGAACAATTTTTTTTATTGTGGACTACTGTTTTTATAGTTGACTTTTTTTTAATTGCGATTATTTTTTACAAATGACAGTTTTTTTCATTGTTGGAAACTTTTTTTTTTAAATTGGGACAGTTTTCTTTTTTAATTATGACTTTTTTTTAATTGGCACAGTTTTTTTACTTATTTGTCTTGCGTAGCCAAATATGACTAGTTAGGGCGGGGGAGGGTGGAGATTGTGTCAAATGTGAGTTTGAGGTAAATGCATATTTTTTAATGGTCATTGACACTTGTGTGATGAAAATCAAAATAGTTATGTGCATTTGAAGAATGAGGGTAATATGGTCATTTTATTTTTTCCACCATATTCATCTAACCATCCAAACAACAAATGGTGAAAAAGTTAAAATTTTCACCTAGTGAAAACTCGACTATCCAAACGGAGATGATGAAAACAAAATCACCAAGCTAATAATTCACCTTTTACTTTTAACACGGTGAAAAGTATTTCACCACGAACCAAACGGACCCTTAGGCTTAAAAACATGGCGTTAGAGGGTGAAAACCAAAAATAACCCCCGAACGGCCCCGTGGGAGGCCCCAACACCTCCCAAGGGACCAATATAACTTGTGGGAACTGAGTGCGCTATAACGGGACTCCCGGTTTGAGAGTATGGTGATAATTTGCATATTTCTAGACTTAGGCTTAAAAATATGGCGTTTGTGGGTGAAAACTCGAAGCAACCCTCGACGGCCCCGTGAGGGGCACCAACACCTCGCACGGGACCAATATAACTCGTAGGAACTGACCACGCTATCACGAGACTCCCGGTTTGAGAATACAATAATAATTCGCATAACTCTAGACTTAGGCTTACAAACATAGCGTTAATGGGTGAAAACTTGAAAGAACCCCCGAACGACCCCGTGAGTGGCACCAATACCTCGCACGGGAACAATATTACTGGTAAGAACTTACACCGATCTCGGGACTCCCGGTTTGAGAACACGACGATAATTTTTATATTTTCATACGTAAGTAAATCATGGCGTTAGTGGGTGAAAACCTGAAATAACCCCCGAACGGCACCGTGGGAGGCACCAATAGCTCCCACGGGACCAATATAACTCGTAGTGACTGACCGCGCAATCACGGGACTCCCAGTTTGAGAATACAACAATAATTTACATAATTCTAGACTTAGGCTTAAAAACATGGCGTTAGTGGGTGAAAATTCAAAACAGCCACCGAACGGCCCCGTGAGTGGCACTAAAACCTCGCACGGGACCAATATAACTCGTAGGAACAAACTGCACGATCACGAGACTCCCAGTTTGAGAATACGATGATACTTTGCATATTTCTAGACTTAGGCTTAGAAACATGGCGTTAGTGGGTGAAAACTCGAAACAGCCCCCGAACGGCCACGTGAGTGGCTCCACCACCTCGCATGGGACCAATATAACTCGTAAGAACTTAATGCTAATCACGAGACTCCCAGTTTGAGAATACGATAGTAATTTACATATTTCTAGACTTAAGCAAAACATGGCTTTAGTGGGTGAAACCCCGAAACAACCCCCGAACGTCCCCGTGGGAGGCAGCAACAGCTCCCACAGGAGCAATGTAACTAGTAGGAACTAATCAAAGTTTCAGACCAATTTAAATTCGTAGGAACTTACCGCTCTATCAAGGGACTACTGGTTTGAGAATAAGATGATAATATGCATAATTCTAGATTTAGGCTTAAAAACATGGCGTTAGTGGGTGAAAACTCAAAACAGCCCCCGAACGACCTTGTGAGTGGAACCAACACCTCGCACGGGACGAATTTAACTCGTAGGAAATGAGCGCTCTATCACGGGACTCCCAGTTTGAGAATACGACTATAATTTGCATTATTCTAGAATTAGGCTTAAAACATGGCGTTAGTAGTTGAAAACTTGAAACAACCCCCGAACGGCCCCGTGAGTGGCACCAACACCTTGCACGGGACCAATTTTAATTCGTAGGAACTGACTGCACTATCACGGGACTCCCAATTTGAGAATACGATGATAATTTGCATAACTATAGAATTAGGCTTAAAAACATGGCAGTAGTGGGTGAAAATTCGAAATAGCCCCTGAACGGCCCCGTGAGTGGCACCAACACTGCGTACAGGCCAATATAACTCGTAAGAATTTATCGCGCGTAATGTCACTCCCAATTTGAGAACATGATGATAATTTGCGTATTTCTAGACTTAAGTAAAACATGACATTAGTGGGTGAAAGCCTGAAATAACCCCCGAACGGCCCCGTGGGAGGCGCCAACAGCTCCCACGGGAACAATGTAACTCGTATGAACTAACTGCGCAACCATGGGACTCTCGATTTGAGAATACGAAAAGAATTTGAAAATATGAGGACTTAGGGTTAAAAACATGGCGTGAGGGGGTGAAAACCCAAAACACACCCCCAACGGCCACATAAGTTGCACCAACACCTCGCACGGGACCAATTTAAACTCGTAGGAACTGACCGCACTATCACGGGACTCCCAATTTGAGAATACGATGATAATTTGAATAATTCTAGACATAGGCTTAAAAACATGGCGTTCGTGGTTGAAAACTCGAAACTCCCCCAGAACGGCCCCGTGAGTGGCACCAATACCTCGCACGGGACCAATATAACTTGTAGGAACTGACCGCGCTATCAAGGGACTCTCGGTTTGAGAATAAGACGATAATTTGCATAATGTTAGACTTAGGCTTAAAAACATGGCGTTAGTGGGTGAAAACTCGAAATAGCCCCCGAACAGCCCCGTGAGTGGCACCAACACCTCGCACGGGACCAATTTTAATTTGTAG
Organism: Sambucus nigra; assembly: GCA_949130495.1. Taxonomy (NCBI): domain Eukaryota; kingdom Viridiplantae; phylum Streptophyta; class Magnoliopsida; order Dipsacales; family Adoxaceae; genus Sambucus; species Sambucus nigra. Next base: position 312,868,012 of record OX422211.1, read on the forward strand.
GGACTGAACGCGCTATCACGGGACTCCAGATTTAAGAATACGACGATAATTTGCATAATTCTAGACTTAGGGTTAAAAACATGGCGTTAGTGGGTGAAAACTCGAAACATCCCCCGAACGTCCAAGTGGGAGGCACTAACAGCTCCCACTGGACCAATGTAACTCGTAGGAACTAACCGTGCAACCACGGGACTCCAGGTTTGAGAATATGATGGTAATTTTAAAATATGATGACTTAGGCTTAAAAACATGGCGTTAGAGTGTGAAAACCCAAAACAGCCCCTGAACGGCCCCGTGGGAAGCCCCAACACCTCCCAAGGGACCAATATAACTTATGGGAACTGAGTGCACTATAACGGGACTCCCGGTTTGAGAGTATGATGATAATTTGCATATTTCTAGACTTAGGCTTAAAGACTTGGCATTTGTGGGTGAAAACTCGAAGCAGCCCTCGACGGCCCCGTGAGGGGCACCAACACCTCGCACAGGACCAATATAACTCGTAGGAACTGACCGCCCTATCACGAGACTCCCAATTTGAGAATACAACAATAATTCACATAACTCTAGACTTAGGCTTAAAAAAAGGCGTTAATGGGTGAAAACTCGAAACGGCCCCCGAACGACCCAATGAGTGGCACCAATACCTCGCACGGGAATAATATTACTGGTAAGAACTTACCGCCGATCACGGGACTCCTGGTTTGAGAACACGACGATAATTTATATATTTTCATACTTAAGTAAATCATGGCGTTAGTGGGTGAAAACTCGAAATAACCCCCGAACGGCCCCGTGGGAGGCACCAACAGCTCCCACGGGACCAATATAACTCGTAGTGACTGACCGCGCAATCACAGGACTCCCAGTTTGATAATATGACAATAATTTACATAATTCTAGACTTAGGCATAAAACATGGCATTAGTGGGTGAAAATTCAAAACAACCACCGAACGGCCCCGTGAGTGGCACTAAAACCTCGCACGGGACCAATATAACTCGTAGGAACGGACCGCACGATCACGGGACTCCCAGTTTGAGAATACGAAGATAATTTGCATATTTATAGACTTAGGCTTAGAAACATGGCGTTAGTGGATGTAAACTCGAAACATCCCCCGAACGGCCCCGTGAGTGGCACCACCACCTCGCACGGGACCAATATAACTCCTAAGAACTTAACGCTAATCACAGGACTCTCAGTTTAAGAATACGACAGTAATTTTCATATTTATAGACTGAAGCAAAACATGGCTTTAGTGGGTGAATCCCCGAAACAGCCCCCGAACATCCCCGTGAGACGCGGCAACAACTCCCACAGGACCAATGTAACTCGTCGTAACTAATCAAAGTTTCGGACCAATTTTAATTCGTCGGAACTGACTGCGCTATCACGGGACTCCTGGTTTGATAATAAGATGATAATTTGCATAATTCTAGATTTAGTCTTAAAAACATGGCGTTAGTGGGTGAAAACTCGAAACAGCCCCCGAACGTCCCCGTGAGTGGAACCAACACCTCGCACGGGATGAATTTTACTTGTAGGAACTGACCGCGCTATCACAGGACTCCCGGTTTGAGAATACGACTATAATTTGCATAATTCTAGAATTAGGCTTAAAAACATGGCGTTAGAAGTTGAAAACTCGAAACAGCCCCGAACGGCCCCGTGAGTGGTACCAACACCTCGCACGGGACCAATTTTAATTCGTAGGAACTGACTGTGCTATCACGAGACTCCCGGTTTGAGAATACGATGATAATTTGCATAACTATAGAATTAGGCTTAAAAGCATGGCGTTAGTGGGTGAAAACTCGAAATAGCCCCCGAACGGCCCCGTGAGTGGCACCAACACTACGTACGGGCCAATATAACTAGTAAGAATTTATCGCGCGATAATGTCACTACCGATTTGAGAACACGATGATAATTTGCGTATTTTTAGACTTAAGCAAAACATGACATTAGTGGGTGTAAGCCCGAAATAGCCCCAGAACGGCCCCATGGGAGGCACCAACAACTCCCACGGGAACAATGTGATTCGTATGAACTAACCGTGCAACCACGGGACTCTCGATTTGAGAATACGATAAGAATTTGAAAATATGAGGACTTAGGGTTAAAAACATGGCGTTAGCGGGTGAAAACCCAAAACATACCCCGAACGACCCCGTAAGTGGCAGCAACACCTCGCACGGGACCAATATAACTTGTAGGAACTGGCTGCACTATCACAGGACTCCCAATTTGAGAATACGATGATAATTTGCATAATTCTAGACTTAGGCTTAAAAACATGGCGTTCGTGGTTGAAAACTCGAAACTACCCCAGAACGGCCCTGTGAGTGGCACCAATACTTCGCACGGGACAAATATAACTCGTAGGAACTGACCGCGCTATCAAGGGACTCCCGGTTTGAGAATACGACGATAATTTGCATAATGTTAGACTTAGGCTTAAAAACATGGCGTTAGTGGGTGAAAACTCAAAATAGCCCCCGAACGGACTCGTGAGTGGCACCAACACCTCGAACGGGACCAACTTTAATTTTTAGGAACTGACTGCGCTATCACGGGACTCTTGATTTGAGAATATGACGGTAATTTGCATAATTCTAGACTTAGGGTTAAAAACAAGGCATTAGTGGGTGAAAGCTCGAACATCCCCCGAACGTCCCCGTGGGAGGCACTAACAGCTCCCACTGGACCAATGTAACTTGTAGGAACTAACCGCGCAACCACGGGACTCCAGGATTGAGAATATGTCGACAATTTTAAAATATGATGACTTAGGCTTAAAAACATGGCGTTAGAGGGTGAAAACCCAGAACAACCCCCGAACGGCCCCGTGGGAGGACCCAACACCTCCCAAGGGACCAATATAACTTGTGGGAACTGAGTGCTCTATAACGGGACTCAAGGTTTGAGAGTATGATGATAATTTTCATATTTCTAGACTTTGGCTTAAAAACATGGTGTTTGTGGGTGAAAACTCGAAGCAGCCCCCGACGGCCCCGTGAGGGGCACCAACACCTCGCACGGGACCAATATAACTCGTAGGAACTAACAGTGCTATCACGGGACTCCCAGTTTGAGAATACAATGATAATTCGCATAACTCTAGACTTAGGCTTAAAAATAAGGCGTTAATGGGTGAAAACTCGAAACAGCCCCCGAATGACCTCGTGAGTGGCACCAATACCTCGCACGAGAACAATATTACTGGTAAGAACTTACCGCCGATCACGGGACTCCCGGTTTGAGAACACGACGATAATTTGTATATTTCCAGACTTAAGTAAATCATGGCGTTACTGGGTGAAAACCCGAAAACCCCCCCGAACGGACCCGTGGGAGGCACCAACTGCTCCCACGGGACCAATATAACTCGTAGTGACTGACCGCGCTATCAACGACTCCCAGTTTGAGAATAAGACAATAAATTCATAATTCTAGACTTAGTCTTAAAAACATGGCGTTAGTGGGTGAAAATTCGAAATAGCCACCGAATGGCCCCGTGAGTGGCACCAAAACCTCGCACGGGACCAATATAACTCATAGGAACTTACCGCATGATCACGGGACTCCCAGTTTGATAATACGATGATAATTTTCATATTTCTAGACTTAGGCTTAGAAACATGGTGTTAGTGGGTGAAAACTCGAAACAGCCCCCGAACGGCACCGTGAGTGGCACCATCACCTCGTATGGGACCAATATAACTCGTAAGAACTTAACGCTAATCATGGGACTCTCAGTTTGAGGATACGATAGTAATTTTCATATTTCTAGACTTAAGCAAAACATGGCTTTAGTGGGTGAAACCCCGAAACAGCCCCCTAACGTCCCTGTGGGAGGCAGCAACAGCTCCCACAGAACCATTGTAAATCGTAGGAACTAGTCAAAGTTCCGGACCAATTTTAATTTGTTGGAACTGACCGCGCTATCACGAGACTCCTGGTTTGAGAATAAGATGATAGTTTGCATAATTCTAGATTTAGGCTTAAAAACATGGCGTGAGTGGATGAAAACTCGAAACAGCCCCCGAACGGCCCCATAAGTGGCACCAACACCTCGTACGGGATGAATATAACTCATAGAAATTGACCGCGCTATCACGGGACTCCCTATTTGAGAATACGACTATAATTTGCATAATTCTAGAATTAGGCTTAAAAACATGGCGTTAGTAGGTGAAGACTCGAAACAACCCCCGAACGCCCCCGTGAGTGGCACCAAACCTCGCATGGGACCAATTCTAATTCGTAGGAACTGACTGCACTATCATGGGACTCTCGATTTGAGAATACGATGAAAGTTTGCATAACTATAGACTTAGGCTTAAAAACATGGCGTTAGTGGGTGAAAACTCGAAATAGCCTCCAAACGGCCCCGTGAGTGGCACCAACACTGCGTACGTGCCAATATAACTCGTAAGAATTTACCGCGCGATAATGTAACTCCTAATTTGAGAACACGACAATAATTTTCATATTTCTAGACTTAAGCAAAACATTACATTAGTGGGTGAAAGCCCGAAATTGTCCCCGAACGGCCCCGTGGGAGGCACCAACAACTCCCACTGGAACAATGTAACTCGTATGAACTAACCGCGCAACCACGGGACTCTCGATTTGAAATACGATAAGAATTTGAAAATACGAGGACTTAGACTTAAAAACATGGCGTTAGCGGGTAAAAACCCAAAACACACCCCGAACGGCCTCGTAAGTGGCACCAACACCTCGCACGGGACCAATATAACTCGTAGGAACTGACCACATTATCACGGGACACCCAATTTTAGAATACGGCGATAATTTGCATAATTCTAGACTTAGGCCTAAAAACATGGCGTTCGTGGTTGAAAACTCGAAACTGCCCCAGAACGGCCCCGTAAGTGGCACCAATACCTCGCACGGGACCAATATAACTCGTAGGAACTGACCGCGCTATCAAGGGACTCCTGATTTGAGAAAATGATGATAATTTGCATAATTCTAGACTTAGGCTCAAAAACATGGTGTTAGTGGGTGAAAACTCGAAACAGCCCCCGAACGGCCCCCGTGAGTGGCACCAACACCTCGCACGGGACCAATATAACTCTTAATAACTTACCGAGCATTCACGGGACTCCCTGTTTGAGAATACGGTCATAATTTTAGACTTGGGATTAAAAACATTGCTTTAGTGGGTGAAAACTTAAAACAGCCCCCAAACGGCTCCGTGAGTGGCACCAACACCGCTCACGGGACCAATATAACTTGTACGAATTTATCGCACGATAACGGGACTGCCGGTTTGAGAATACAACAATAGTTTGCATATTTCTAAACTTATGCAAAACATGGCATTAGTGAGTGAAAACCCAAAACAGCTCCCGAACGGCCCCGTGGGAGGCACCAACAGCTCCCACAGGATCAATGTAACTCGTACAAACTAACTGCGCAGACACGGGACTCTCGGTTTGAGAACACGACAAGAGTTTGAAAAAATGAGACTTAGGCGTAAAAACATGGTGTTAGCGCGTGAAAACCTAAAATATCCCCCGAACGGCCCCGTGAGTGGCACCCACACCTCGCACGGGACCAATATTACTCGTAGGAACTGAACGCGCTTTCATGGCACTCCCGGTTTGAGAATACGATGATAATTTGCATAATTCTAGACTTAGGCATAAAAACATGGTGTTAGTGGTTGAAAACTCGAAACAACCCCCGAACGGCCCCGTGAGTGGCACCAACACCTCGCACGGGACCAATATAACTCGTAATAACTTACCGCGCGATCACGGGACTCCCGATTTGAGAATACGACCATAATTTACACCATTTTAGACTTGGGCTTAAAAACATTGCGTTAGTGGGTGAAAACTCGAAATAGCCCCCGAACGGCTCCGTGAGTGGCACCAACACCGCTCACGAGACCAATATATCTTGTAAGAATTTACCGCACGATAATGGGTCACCGATTTGAGAATACGATGATAATTTGCATATTTCTAGACTTAAGCAAAACATGGCATTAGTGGGTGAAAACCCAAAACAACCCCCAAACGTCCCCGTGGGAGGCACCAACAGCTCCCGCGGGATCAATGTAACTCGTATGAACCAACCGCGCAGCCATGAGACTCTCGGTTTGAGAATACGACAAGAATTTTATGAGAACTTTGGCCTAAAAACATGGCGTTAGCGCGTGAAAATCCAAAACATCCCCCGAACGGCCCCGTGAGTGGCACCAACACCTCGCACGGGACCAATATAATTCGTAGGAATAGACCGCGCTATCACGGGACTCCTGGTTTGAGAATACGATGATAATTTTCATAAATCTAGACTTAGGCTTAAAAACATGGCGTTAGTGGGTGAAAACTGGAAACAACCCCCGAACGGCCTCGTGAGTGGTACCAACACCTCGCACGGGACCAATATAAATCGTAGGAACTGACCGTGCTATCACGGGACTCCTGGTTTGAGAATACGATGAAAATTTGCATAATTCTAGACTTAGGCATAAGAACATGGAGTTAGTGGGTGAAAATAGGAAATAGTCCCCGAACGGCCTCGTGAGAGGCACCAACTTCTCCCACGGGACCAATGTAACTCGTAGGAACTAACCGTACGATGGTAAATTTAAAATATGAGGACATACGCATAAAAACATGGCATTACAGGGTGAAAACCAAAAATAGCCCCTGAACGGCCCCGTGGGAGGTACGAACACCTCCCAAGGGACCAATATAACTCGTAGGAACTGACCGCGCCATCACGGGACTCCTGGTTTGAGAATACTATGATAATTTTCAAATTTCTAGACTTAGGCTTAAAAATATGGCGTTAGTGGGTGAAAACTCGAAGCAGCCCCCGAATATCCCCATGAGTGGCACCAACACCTCGTACGGGACCAATATTACTAGTAAGAATTTACCGCCAATCACGGGACTCCTAGTTTGAGAACACGACGATAATTTATATATTTCTAGACTTAAGTAAAACATGGCGTTAGTGGGTGAAACCCAAAACACCCCCCGAACGGCCCCGTGGGTGGCACTAACAGCTCCCACGGGACTAATGTAACTCGTAGGAACTAACTGCGCAGCCACGGGACTCCCGATTTGAGAATTTGACAGTTATTTGAAAATATGAGGACTTAGGCTTAAAAACAGGGCGTTAGTGGGTGAAAACTCAAAAGATCCCCCGAACGGCCCCGTGAGTGGCAACAACACCTCGCACAGGACCAATATAACTCGTAGGAACTGACCACGCTACATGAGACTCTCGGTTTGAGAATACGACGATAATTTACATAATTTTAGGCTTAGGTTTAAAAACATGGCGTTAGTGGGTGAAAACTCAAAACAGCCCCGTGAGTGGCACCAACACCTCGCACATGACCAATATAACTCGTAAGAACTTACCGCATGATCAAACCACTCCCGATTTGAGAATACGTCGATAATTCGCATATTTCTAGAGCTAGGCTTAAAAACATGGCGTTAGTGGGTGAAAATTCGATACAACCCTCGAACGGCCCCTTGAGTGCCACTAACACCTCGCACGGGACCAATATAACTCGTAAGAACTTACCTCTGATCATGGGACTCTTAGTTTGAGAATACGACGGTAATTTACATATTTCTAGACTTGAGCAAAACATGGTGTTTGTTGATGAAAACTCGAAACAGCTCTCGAACGGCCCCGTGGGAGGCACCAATGCTCCCACGGGACCAATATAGCTTGTAAGAACTAACCGCGCGGCCGCGGGACTCCCGGTTTGATAATACGACGGTAATTTGAAAATTTGAGGACTCAGGCTTAAAAACATAGCGTTAGTGGGTGAAAACTCAAAACAACCCCCGAACAGCCCCGTGAGTGGTACCAACACCTCACACGGGACCAATATTACTCGTAAGAACTTATCGTCGATCACGGGACTCTCGGTTTGAGAACACGATGATAATTTTTATATTTCTAGACTTAAGTAAAATATGGCGTTAATGGCTGAAAACTCGAAACAGCCCCCAAATGGCCCTGTGGGAGGCACGACTGCTCCCACGGGACCAATGTAACTCGTAGGAACTAACTGCATAGCCACAGGACTCCTAATTTGAGAATTCCACGGTAATTTGAAAATATGAGGATTTAGGCTTAAAAACATGGCGTTAGCGGGTGAAAATCCAAAACAGTCCCTGAACGGCCCCGTGAGTGGTACCAACACCTCGTATGCTCCCAATATAACTCATTGGAACTGACCGCGCGCTATCACGGGACTCCTGGTTTTGAATACGATGATAATTTGCATAATTCTAGACTTAGGCTTAAAAACATGGTGTTAGTGGGTGAAAACCCGAAAGAGCCCCCGAATGGCCCCGTGAGTGGCACCAACACCTCGCACGGGACCAATATAACTCGTAGAAACTGACCACGCTACACGGGACTCTCGGTTTGAGAATACGATGATAATTTATATAATTCTAGACTTAGGCTTAAAAACATGGCGTTAGTGGGTGATAACTTGAAACAACCACCGAACGGCCCCGTGAGTGGCACTAACACCTCGCACGGGACCAATATAACTTGTAAGAACTTACCGTACGATCACGGGACTCCCAGTTTGAGAATACGTTGATAATTTACATATTTCTATATTTAGGCTTAAAAACATGGCGTTAGTGAGTGAAAACTCGATACAACCCTCGAACGGCCCTGTGAGTGGCATCAACACCTCGCACGGGACCAATATAACTCGTAATAATTTACCTCTGATCATGGGACTCTCGGTTTGAGAATACGATGTAATTTGCATATTTCTAGACTTAAGCAAAACATGGCGTTTGTTGATGAAAACCCGAAATAGCCCTCGAACGGCCTCATGAGAGGCACTAACAGCTCCCACGGGACAAATATAACTCGTAGGAACTAACCGCGCGACCACGGGACTCCCGATTTGAGAATACGATGGTAATTTGAAAATATGAGGACTTAGGCTTAAAACAAGGCGTTAGTGGGTGAAAACTCAAAACAGCCCCCGAATGGCCCCGTGAGTGGCACCAACACCTCGCACAGGATCAATTTTAATTTGTAGGAACTGATCGCGCTATCACGGGACTCCCAATTTGAGAATACGACAATAATTTGCATAATTCTGGACTTAGGCTTAAAAACATGGCGTTAGTGGGTGAAAACTCGAAACAGCCCCCGAACGGCCCCGTTAGTGGCAGCAACACCTCGCACGGGACCAATATAACTCGAAAGAACTTACCGCATGATCACGAGACTCCCAGTTTGAGAATACGACCATAATTTGCATATTTCTAGACTTAGGCTAAAAAACATGGCATTAGTGGGTGAAAACTCGATACATCCCCCGAACATCCCCGTGAGTGGCACCAATACCTCGCACGGCACCAATATAACTCGTAAGAACTTACCGCCGATCATGAGACTCCCGATTTGAGAATACGATGGTAATTTTCATATTTCTAGACTTAATCAAAATAAGGCGTTCGTGGGTGAAAACCCAAAATAGCCTCCGAACAGCCCCATGGGAGGCACCAACAGCTCCCATGGGACCAATATAACTCGTAGGAACTAACATCATGGCCACAGGACTCTCGGTTTGAAAATACGATGGCAATTTTGAAAATATAAGGACTTAGGCTTAAAAATATGGAGTTAGCGAGTGAAAACTCTAAATAGCCCCGAACGGCCCCTTGAGTGGCACCAACACCTCCCACGGGAATAATGTAACTCGTACGAACTAACTGCGCAACCACGGGACTCCCGGTTTGAGAATACGACAAGAGTTTGAAAATATGAGAACCTAGGCTTAAAAACATGGTGTTAGCGGGTGAAAACCCAAACGACCCCATTAGTGGTACCAACACCCCATATGGGACCAATATAAATCGTAGGAACTGACCGCACTATCACGGGACTCCCGGTTTGAGAATATAATGATAATTTGCCTAATCTTGACTTAGGCTTAAAAATATGGCGTTAGTGGTTTAAAACTCGAAACAGCCCCAGAACGGCCCCGTGAGTGGCACCAATACCTCGCACGGGACCAATATAACTCGTAGCAACTAACCGTGCTATCAAGGGACTCCCGATTTGAGAATACGATGATAATTTGCATAATTCTAGACTTAGGCTTAAAAACATGGCGTTATTGGGTGAAAACTCAAAACAACCCCCGGACAGCCCCGTGAGTGGCACCAACACCTCGCACGGGACCTATATAACTCCTAAGAACTTAACGCCATTAACGAGACTCCCGGTTTGAGAATACAACGGTAATTTGTAAATTTATAGACTTAAGCAAAACATGGTGTTAGTGGGTGTAAACCTGAAACAACCCCGGAACGGCTCCGTGGGAGGCACCAACATCTCTCGTGGGACCAATGTAACTCATAGGAACTAACCGCGCTGCCACAGGACTCCCAATTTGAGAATACGACGGTAATTTGAAAATAAGAGGACTTAGGCTTAAAAACAAGGCTTTAGCGGGTGAAAACCCAAAAGTCCCCGAACGACCCCATAAGTGGAATCACCACTCGCACGGGACCAATCTAACTCGTAGGAACTCTCGATTTGAAAATATGACGATAATTAGCACAATTCTAGACGTAGGTTAAAAACTTGACGTTAATGGGTGAATACTCAAAATAGCCCCCGAACGGCCCCGTGAGTGTCAGAAACACCGCGTACGGGCCAATATAACTCCTAAGAATTTACCGCATGATAATGGAACTCCTGATTTGAGAAGACAACAATAATTTGAATATTTTTAGACTGAAGAAAAATATGGCATTAGTGGGTGAAAGCCCGAAACATCCCCCGAATGGCCCCGTGGGAGGCACCAACAGCTCCCACGGGAATAATGTAACACGTACGAACTAACTGCGCAACCACGGGACTCCCGGTTTGAGAATACGACTAGAATTTAAATATATGAAGAATTGGGCTTAAAAAATGGCGTTGGCGGGTGAAAACCCAAAATAGACCACGAACGGCCCTGTGAGTGACACCAACACCTCACAGGGGACCAATATAACTCGTAGGAACTGATCGCGCTATCACGGGACTCCCAGTTTGAGAATACGATGATAATTTGCATAATTCTATTCTTAGCCTTAAGAGCATGGCGTTAGAGGTTGAAAACTCGAAACAGCCCCAGAACGGCCCTGTGAGTGGCACCAATACCTCGCACGGGACCAATATAACTCGTAGGAACTGCCACAATATCACGGGACTCCCAATTTGAGAATATGATGATAATTTGCATAATTATTGACTTAGGCTTAAAAACATGGCGTTCGTGGTTGAAAACTCGAAACTGCCCCAGAACGGCCCCGTGAGTGGCAAGAATACTTGCACGGGACCAATATAACTCAGAAGAACTTACTGCCGATAACGGGACTCCCGGTTTGAGAATATGACGTTAATTTGCATATTTTAAGACTTAAGCAAAACATGGTGTTAGTTGGTGAAAACCCGAAACAGCCCCCGAACGACCCCATGGGAGGCACCAATAGCTCCTATGGGATCAATGTCACTCGTAGGAACTAATCGCGCTGCCACGGGACTCCCAGTTTGGGAATATGACGACAATTTAAAAATAAGAGGACTTAGGCTTAAAAACAAGGCGTTAGCGAGTGAAAACACAGAATAGCCATCCAACGGCTCGTGAGCGGCGCCCCCTCCCCCATGGGACCAATATAACTCGTAGGAACTGACCGCGCAATCACTGGACTTCCAGTTTTAGAATACAATGATAATTTGCATAATTCTAGACTTTGGATTAAAATAATGGCGTTAGTGGCAAAAAACTCGAAACAGCCCCCGAATGACCCCGTCAGTGGCACCAACACCTCGCACGGGACAAATATAACTCGTAATAACTTATCGCGCGATCACGGGACTCCCGATTTGAGAATATGACGATAATTGGCATACATCTAGACTTAGGCTTACAAACATGGCGTTAGTGGGTGAAAATTCGAAAACCCCCCGAATGGCCCCATGAGCGGAACCAACACCTCGCACGGGACCAATATAACTCATAAGAACTTAACGCCGTTAACGGGACTTCTGGTTTGAGAATACGAAGATAATTTGTATGTTTTTAGACGTAAGCAAAACATGGCATTAGTGGGTGAAAACTAGAAACAACCTCCGAACGTCCCCGTGAGAGGCACCAACAACTCCCACGGGAAAAATGTATCACGTAGGAACTAACCGCGCTGCCACGGGACTCCCGGTTTGAGAATACGACGGTAATTTAAAAATATGAGGCCTTAGGCTTAAAAACATGGCGTTAGAGGGTGAAAACCCAAAATAGCCCCCGAAGGCCCCGTGAGTGGCTCCAACACCTCGCACGGGACCAATATAACTCGTAGGAACCGACCGCGCTATCACAGGACTCCCGATTTGAGAATACAACGATAATTTGCATAATTCTAGACTTAGGCATAAAAACATGGTGTTAGTGGGTGGAAACTCAAAACAGCCCTCGAACGGCCTCGTGAGCGGCTCCAACACCTCGCACGAGACCAATATGACCCGTAGGAATTGACCGTGCTATCACGGGACATCCGGTTTGAGAATACGACGATAATTAGCATAATTCTAGACTTAGGCATAAAAACATTGCGTTAGTGGGTGAAAACTCGAAACAGCCCCCAAACGACCCCGAGAGTGGCACCAACACCTCGTACATGACCAATTTAACTCGTAAGAACTTACCGCACGATCATGGAACTCCCGATTTGAGAGTACGATGATAATTTGCATATTTCTAGACTTAGGCTTAAAAACATGGCATTAGTGGGTGAAAACTCGAAACATCCCTCGAGTTGCCCTGTGAGTGGCACCAACACCTCGCACGGGACCAATATAACTCATAAGAACTTACCGCACGATCACGAGACTCCTGATTTGAGAATACGACGATAATTTGCATATTTCTAGACTTAGGATTAGAAACATGGCGTTAGTGGGTGAAAACTCGAAACAGCCCCCGAACGGCCCCATGAATGGCACTAACACCTCGTACGGGACCAATATAACTCGTAAGAACTTAACGCTGATCCCGGGACTCTCGATTTAAGAATACGACGATAATTTGAATATTTCTAGACTTAAGCAAAACATGGCGTTAGTGGGTGAAACCCCGAAATAGCCCCCGAACGACCCCGTGGGAGGCACCAACATGTCCCACAGGACCAATGTAACTCGTAGGAACTAACCATGCTTCCACGGGACTCCCGGTTTAAGAATACGATGGTAATTTGAAAATATGAGGACCTAGGCTTAAAAACATGGAGTTAGCAGGTGAAAACTTAAAAGAACCCCCGAACGGCCCCGTGAGTGGCACTAACACCTCGCACGGGACCAATATAACTCGTAAGAAATGACCGCGCTATCACGGGACTCCCGATGTGAGAATACGACAATAATTTGCATAATTCTAAACTTAGGCCTAAAAACGTGGTGTTAGTGGGTGAAATCTCGAAACAACCCCTGAACGGCCCCGAGAGTGGCACCAAGACCTCGCATGGGACTAATATAACTCATAAGAACTTATTATACGATCATGGGACTCCCGGTTTGAGAGTACGATGGTAATTTGCATATTTCTAGACTTTAGCAAAACATGGCGTTAGTGGGTGAAAACTCGAAACAACCCCCGAACGGCCTCGTGGGAGGCACCAACACCTCCCACGGGACCAATGTAACTCGTAGGAACTGACCGCATAGCCACAGGACTCTCGGTTTGAGAATATGAGGATAACGTCCATATTTCTAGACTTAGGCTTAAAAATATGGCTTTAGCGGGTGAAAACCTGAAATATCCCCCGAACGGCCCCGTGAGTGCTACCAACACCTCGCACGGGACCAATGTAATTCGAACGAACTAATCGTGCGATCACGGGACCCCGGGTTTGAGAATACAACGATAATTTTCATATATATAGACTGAGGCTTAAAAACTTGGCGTTAGTGGGTGAAAACACGAAGTAGCCCCCAAACGGCTCCGTGAGTGGCACCAACACCTCACACGGGACCAATATGACTCACAGGAACTGACCACGCTATCACGGGCCTCTCGGTTTGAGAATATGAAGATAATTTGCATAATTCTAGACTTAGGCTTAAAAACATGGCATTAGTGGGTGAAAACTCGAAACAGTCGAACGGCCCCGTGAGTGGCACTAACCCCTCGCACAGGACCCATATAACTCGTATGAACTTACCGCGTGATCACGGGACTCCTGGTGTGAGAATATAACCATAATTTGCCTATTTCTAAACTTATGTAAAACATGGCATTAGTGGGTGAAAACTCGAAACGGCCCCCGAACGGCCCCGTGGGAGGCACCAATAGCTCCCACGGGACCAATGTAACTCGTAGGAACTAACTGCGCATCCACGAAACCCCCAGTTTAAGAGTATGACACTAATTTTAAAATATGAGGACTTAGGCTTAAAAAAATGGCGTTAGCGGGTGAAAACCCAAAACAGCCCCCGAACGGCCTTGTGAGTGGCACCAACACCTCGCATGGGACCGATATAACTCGTAGGAACTGACAGCGCTATCACGAGAGTCCCAGTTTGAGAACATGACAATATTTGAATAATTCTAGACTTAGTCTTAAAAACATTGCGTTAGTGGGTGAAAACTCGAAATAACATTGTGAGTGGCACCAACACCTCGCACGGGACCAATATAACTCGTGAGAACTTATCGCGCGATCATGGGACTCCTAGTTCGAGAGTACGCTAATAATTTGAATATTTTTGGACTTAAGCAAAACATGGCGTTTGTGGGTGACAACCCAAAACAACCCCCGAACGGCCCCGTGGGAGGCACCAACAGCTCCCACGGGATCAATATGATTCGTAGGAAGTAACCGCGCTATCACGGGACTCGCGAATTCAGAATACGATTATAATTTGCATATTTTTAGACTTAAGCGAAACATGGCGTTAGTGGGTAAAACCCCGAAATAGCCCCCGAACGACTTTGTGGGAGGCACCAACAGCTCCCACGAGACCAATGTAACTCGTAGGACCTAACCGTGCAGCCACGGGACTCCCGGTTTGAGAATACGACAAGAATTAGAAAATATGAGGACTTAGGTTTAAAAACATGGCATTAGCGGGGGAAAACCCAAAACAACCCTCGAACGGCCCCGTGAGTGGCACCAAAACCTTGCACGGGACCAATATAACTTGTAGGAACTTACCACACGATCACGGGAATCCCGGTTTGAGAATACGACAATAATTTGTATATTTCTAGACTTAGGCTTAGAAACATGACGTCAGTGGGTGAAAACTCGAAACAGCCCCCGAACGGCCCCATGAGTGGCACCACCCCCTCGCACGGGACCAATATAACCCGTAATAACTTAACGCTAATCACATGACTCGCGGTTTGAGAATACGACAGTAATTTGCATATTTATAGACTTAACCAAAACATGGCTTTAGTGGGTGAAACCCCGAAATAGCCTTGTGACACCCCGACTAATTAAATACCGGGTAGCTACTCCTTTATTAAATTAATTCAAAATGCCAAGTTGGTTCAGTTAATAGCATCACTGTCTAAAACATTTTAATAATTACTAACCACCTAGTATTTAAAAAGAATAAGTGCCAAATTTTAAGTTAAGTCTGATTAACATGCAGTAAAAGAATAATGAAAGAATAACAACCATTCACTATAAAGAAGTAATGGATAACCAACAACATAAATATGAACCTGGAGGAAAACTCCTCACAACAATCCCACAACTGAAAAATAATACTACAAGTCTGAATCCTGAATAATTACATGCCAGAAGTCTGAATAACTGAAATAAATGAAATGCCTCTAAAGAAATGGGCGACATGCCCTACAACTGATAAATGCTGAATATAGAGTCAATGCAGATGAAGCGTCTACAAGCAAAGTCCTATAACTTCCACAAACAACTACAGCTTGTCACCTGAATGAGGATCCTAAGAATGGTGTCCTTGTGGCTGGGCACCTAAAATGGTTTTTACAAAAATAGATTTGAAAGCAAATGGGTCAGAGCCCGAAAGTGGAAATCATTTTAAAAACTGCAAGTGTTTTAATAACATTAAAACATTAAATGCAAAATACATGTTAGGACGTGCACTCACATGAAATTCTCATCTCTCGACTACATGTGAACTCCTAACGTACCGTACCCATCTAAATGACATACATATCTAACCAAACCGTAATAAGTTCTACACCTTACTACTCGATTCCCATATTACATTCTAGCGTTATCAAATAAATAGAGGGCTTCACTTAAACTCAGATTCTCAATTAGTAATACCATTCACTATTGGTTAACTCGTTATATTTTCTCAAGGCGTTTCCATATTTATACACACAATATCACATGAAAGTTCCCATTAATTAAGTGTATATTATTCACGCCATAAATACACAATACAAGCACCCCGAGACTAGCTGCGGTGCACACATACTTTGCTATCCATCCCGGTACATCACGTACATAAGGATCACATATTCCGAATCTCTCAGGAATAGTTCTCAGATAACAACATCACAAATAATGGAGGCGAACACAGTCACATCACATGGGTCACGCACATACCTGCGCTCCCACGATCAGCAGACTTATTAACATCCCAATAAGTCCTTCTCTGACCTATGTTCATCGAGGTAACCAGTCTAAATCCGGGCAACACAAGGATTAGAGGGCCCTAAGCGAACGTAAACCTCCCGTGATAGCAAGTATGGTAGGTATGTCATACACATAAACTCAATACATATACTAAGTATTCACACATCTTAGTAATCACCATAATATATTGGTGGTACGCTTCTCATTCTCGTACCGACATATAATACTACACAACTTATATGTTCCCAGTTAATATAATAAATTAGGCCGTCAATAGTTCTCACATCGTAGAAGACACACACGTCCTACTTCATATTTACCCATAGGTTCAAACTAAACTTCTAGGTTTGATTCCTCATTATATCCCAAACATCCCAAATATCACAATTAATCATCAAGGGAAGGTTATCTCTACATGTACACAAGGTTACGGGACACTCGGGATCAAAACAGGCTAAAAAGCTTAAACTGTCAACTCGTTCGAAGTCTCGTTCGAACGAGGCTGTTCGAACGAGAGTTCGTTCGAACGAACTGGGCCTTCTAACGAGATCTCGTTCGAACGAAAGTCTTCGAACGAACATCCCTCTCGTTAGAACCCAAACTGTCAACTCGTTAGAAGCTCGTTCGAACGACCTGGGCAGGTCTTCTAACGAGTGGCCAGATTCGAGCCCAGAAATCCTTATTTCATTTTTCCCAATTCTCTTCACCTCTAATCTCACCTAAATGTCATCCCAACAATGTTTTAAGGTATCTAATCCTTCCTAAACATGTTTCAACTGTATTACAACATTTATATGGGTTCAAATCACCCTAAGCTGCATCAAATTATCAAATCTCCAACATTTATTTTTCAAATCTCAAGAACATGAACCCTAAAACTTATAAATCATCAATGGGCCTAATTAAATCCGTTTTTGTTTCATCCAAATTATAATATCATCAGAATAATCATCTAAACACAAATCTATATGCAATTCCTCATCAAAATGTAGTTTCTACTTCCAATTTTAATGGGCTTTTCATTAACTCCCAAGAACATACAATTTAATTGGGTTTCCTACGCATGGAAGAAGCATTCTCTATAAAAACGAAATTAAATCACTTGCCTTAAGGTTAAATCTGGATTTGATGATGAATCTGATGAATGGTTCTCTCTCTCATCTGCAGAATCCTTCTATCTCTCCCTCTATAAGCTCTTCTCTAATGGTGGCTATGGAGGCTAGGGTTTGCCTTAGGGACTTTTGGGTTTTCTTCTAATAACCCCCGTAGCCCTCTAATTAGTAAATGGCTGGTAATGGGTTAGTGGGTGTTTTAATTTTCCAATTAAAATTCCTAAAATTCGTTAATCAAAAATCCCATAATTCTAAAATTACCAAACTGCCCTTATACGTTGCCGGTATGGCCTAAAAATACCCCGGGACCCAAACCAAACCCCCGGCTAGTGTTTTCTGACTATTTCGACCCTTCCGGACGCGTTGGTGCACTCAAAACGACCATACGGATAATTGAACTAAAATTCACTTTTTTTTAATTAGAATAAATATTTCTCTGACGCGACTGTCACACGCGTCTCAACAAAATTTCAAAATTTGCCGTATTTCAATCTCACGACAAATTTCATAATTCACTATTCATATATAATCATATATGCACATATAATCAAATACCAACTCGCATCTCGCTAGTATTTTTAACCCGGATTAATTTCCAATTAATACGCATTTAATTTAATTAATCCCATAAATAAATATCACAAAAATACGGGGTATTACAAGCCTCCTAACGTCCACGTGGGTGGCACCAACAGCTCCCACACGACCAATGTAACTCGTAGGGACTAACCACGTTGCCACGGGACTCCCGATTTAAGAATAGGATGATAATTTAAAAATATGAGGACTTAGGCTTAAAAACATGGCGTTAGTAGGTAAAAACCCAAAAGAACCCCCGAACGACCCCGTGAGTGGCACCAACACCTCGCATGGGACCAATATAACTTGTAAGAAATGACCGTGCTATCACGGGACTCCCGGTTTGATAATATGACCATAATTTACATAATTTTAGACTTACGCCTAAAAACATGGCATTAGTGGGTGAAAACCCAAAACAGCCCCCGAAAGGCCCCGTGAGTGGCACCAACACCTCGCACGGGACCAATATAACTCGTAAGAACTTAAAGCTGATCACAGGACTCTCGGTTTGAGAATATGATGATAATTTTCATATTTCTAGACTTAAGTAAAACACAACATTAGTGAGGAAACCCCAAAACAACCCCTGAACGTACCCGTGGGAGGCACCAACAGCTCCCACAGGACCAATGTAACTCGTAGGAACTAACCACGCTGCCATGGGACTCTCGATTTAAGAATAAGATGATAATTTGAAAATATGAGGACCTAGGCTTAAAAACATGGCATTAGCAGGTGAAAACATAAAAGAACCCCCGAACAGCCCCGTGAGTGGCCCCAACACCTCGCACGGGACCAATATAATTCGTAAGAAATGACCGTGCTATCACCGGACTCCCGGTTTGAGAATATAATGATAATTTGCATAATTCTAGACTTAGGCCTAAAAACATGGCGTTAGTGGGTGAAAACCCGAAACAACCCCAGAATGGCACCGTGAGTGGCACCAACAACTCGTACGGGACCAATATAAATCGTAAGAACTTACTGCGCGATCACAAGACACCCAGTTTAAGAATGCGATGATAATTTACATATTTCAAAACTTAAGAAAAACATGGCGTTAGTGGTTGAAAACTCGAAATAACCCCTGAACGGCCCCGTGAGTGGCACTAACCCCTCGCATGGGACCAATATAACTCGTAAGAACTTACCGCACGATCATGGGACTCCCGGTTTGGGAGTACGATGATAATTTGTATATTTCTAGACTTTAGCAAAGCATGGCGTTAGTTGGTGAAAACCCGAAACAACCCTCGAATGGCCCCGGGGGAGGCACCAGCACCTCCCATGGGACCAATGTAACTCGTACGAATTGACCGCGTAGTCACGGGACTCCCGGTTTGAGAATATGATGATAACTTGCATATTTCTAGACTTAGGCTAAAAAACATGGCGTTAGAGGGTGAAAACCCGAAATATCCCTCGAACGGCCCCGTGAGTGTCACCAACACCTCACATGGGAGCAATGTAATTTGTACGAACAGATCGTGCGATCACGGGACCCCCGATTTGAGAATACGATGATAATTTTCATATACATAGACTTAGGTTTAAAAACTTGGCGTTAGTGGGTGAAAACTTGAAATAGCCCTCGAACGGCTCCGTGAGTGTCACCAACACCTCACATGGGACCAATATGACTCGTAGGAACTGACCGCGCTATCATGGGACTCCCGGTTTGAGAATATAAAGATAATTTGCATAATTCTAGACTTAGGCTTAAAAACATGGCGTTAGTGGGTGAAAAATCAAAACAGTCTCTGAACGGCCCCGTGAGTGGCACCAACCCATCGCACGGGACCTATATAACTTGTAAGAACTTACCGCGCGACCACGAGACTCCTTATGAGAGAATATGATGATAATTTGCATATTTCTAAACTTAAGAAAAACGTGGCATTAGTGGGTGAAAATAAGCAACAACCCCCGAACGGCCCCGTGGGAGGCACCAACAGCTCCCACGAGACCAATGTAACTCGTAGGAACTAATCGCATAGCCACGGGACTCCCAATATAAGAATACGATGATAATTTTAAAATATGAGGACTTAGACTTAAATACATGGCGTTAGCAGGTGAAAACCTAAAACAGCCCCCGAACGGCCTCGTGAGTGGCACCAACACCTCGCACGGGACCGATATAACTCGTAGGAACTGACCGCGCTATCATGAGACTCCCAATTTGAGAATACGATGATAATTTGAATAATTCTAGACTTAGGCTTAAAAACATTACGCTAGTGGGTGAAAACTCGAAACAGCCCCGTGAGTGGCACCAACACCTCGTACGGGACCAATATAACTCAAAAGAACTTATTGCACGATCATAAGACTCTCGGTTTGAGAGTACGACAATAATTTTAATATTTATAGACTTAAAAAAAACACGGCGTTAGTGGGTGAAAACCCGAAACATCCCCTGAACGGCCCCGTGGGAGGCACCAACAGCTCCCACAGGACCAATATGACTCTTAGCAACTGACCGCGCTATCACAGGACTCACGGATTCAAAATACGGTGATAATTTGCATATTTCTACACTTAAGAAAAACATGGCATTAGTGGTTAAAAATCTAAAACAACCTCGAACGGCCCCGTGGGAGGAACCAACAGCTCCCACAGTACCAATGTAACTCGTAGGACCTAATCGTGCAGCAATGGGACTCCCGGTTTGAGAATACGACACAAATTTGAAAATATGAGGACTTAGGCTTAAAAACATGGCGTTAGCGAGGGGAAAACCCAAAACAACCCCCTAACGGCACGGTGAGTGGCACCAACACATTGCACAGGACCAATATAACTCGTAGGAACTGACTGCACTATCACGGGACTCCCGGTTTGAGAATACGATGATAATTTGCATAATCCTAGACTAAGGCTTAAAAACATGGCGTTAGTGGGTGAAAACTCAAAATATCCCCCGAACGACCTTGTGAGTGGCACCAACACCTCGCACGGGACCAATATGACTCGTAGGAACTGACCGCGCGATCACGAGACTTCCGGTTTGAGAATACAATGATAATTTGAATAATTCTAGACTTAGGCTTAAAAACATGGCGTTAGTGGGTGAAAACTCAAAATGGCCCCCAAACGGCCCCATAAGTGGCACCAACAACTCGCACGGGACCAATATAAGTCGTAGGAACTAACTGCGCAGCCACGGGACTCCCAATTTATGAATACGACAATAATTTGTAAATTTGAGGACTTAGGCTTAAAAACATGGCGTTAGCTGGTGAAAACCCAAAACAGCCCCCGAACGGCCCCGTGAGTGGCACCAACACGTCGCACGGAACCAATATAACTCGTAGGAACTGACCGCGCTATCCCGGGACTCCCAATTTGAGAATTCAAAGATAATTTGCATAATTTGAGACTAAGGCTTAAAAACACGGCGTTAGTGGGTGAAAACTCAAAACAGCCCCCGAACAGCCCCGTTAGTAGCACCAACACCTCGTACGGGACCAATATGACTCATAGGAATTGACCGCACTATCACGGGACACCTGATTTGAAAATACGATGATAATTTGCATAATTCTACAACTAGGCTTAAAAACATTGCGTTAGTGGGTGAAAACTTGAAACAACCCCCGAACGGCCCCGAGAGTGGCACCAGCACCTCGCACGGGACCGATATCACTCGTAGGAACTGATCGCGCTATCACGAGACTCCCAATTTGAGAATACGATGATAATTTGAATTAATCTAGACTTAGACTTAAAAACATTGCGTTAGTGGGTGAAAACTCGAAAAAGCCCTGTGAGTGGAACCAACACCTCGTACGGGACCAATATAACTCATAAGAACTTATCGCACGATCATGGCACTCCCGATTTGAGAGTACGACGATAATTTGCTTATTTCAAGACTTAAGAAAAACATGGCGTTAGTTTATGAAAACCCGAAACAGCCTCCGAACGGCCCCGTGGGAGGCACCAAGATCTCCCACGTGACCAATATGACTCTTAGGAACTGACCGCGCTATCACAGGACTCACGGATTTAGAATATGATGATAATTTGCATATTTCTAGACTTAAGCAAAATATGGCGTTAGTGGGTGAAAACTCAAAACAGTCCCCGAACGGCCCCGTGGGAGGCTTTAATAGCTCCCAGGGGACCAATGTAACTCGTTGGAACTAATCATGCAGCCACGGGACTCCCGATTTGAGAATACGACAAGAATTTGAAAATATGAGGACTTAGGTTTAAAAATATGGCATTAGCAGGGGAAAACCCAAAACAACCCCCGAATGGCCCCCGGGAGTGGCATCAACACCTCGCACGGGACTAATATAACTTGTAGGAACTGACCACGCTATCACGGAAGTCCCGGTTTGAGAATACGAAGATAATTTGGATAATTCTAGACATAGGCTTAAAAACTTGGCGTTAGTGGGTGAAAACTCGAAACAGCCCCCGAACGACCTTGTGAGTAGCACCAACACCTCGCACGGGACCAATATGACTCGTAGGAAGTGACCTCGCTATCACGAGACTCCCGATTTGAGAATACGATGATAATTTGCATAATTCTAGACTTAGGCTTAAAAACATGGCGATAGGGGGTGAAAACTCGAAATATCTCCCGAAAGGCCCTGTGAGTGTCACCAACACCTCGTACGGGACCAATGTAATTCGTACGAACTGATCGTGCAATCACGGGACCCCCGATTTGAAAATACGACGATAATATGCATATATATATAGGCTTAAGCTTAAAAACTTAGCGTTAGTGCGTGAAAAGTCGAAATAGCCCCCGAACGGCTCCTTGAGTGGCACCAACACGTCACACGGGACCAATATGACTCGTAGGAACTAACCGCACTATCACGGGACTCTCGGTTTGAGAATACGATGATAATTTGCCTAATTCTAGACTTAGGCTTAAAAACATGGCGTTAGTGGGTGAAAACTCGAAATAGCCCACGAACGGCCCCGTGAGTGGCACCAATGCCTCGCACGGGACCAATATAACTCGTAAAAACTTACCGCGTAATCACGGGACTCCCAGTTTGAGAATACGAAGATAATTTTCATATTTCTTGACTTAGTCTTAAAAACATAACCTTAGTTGGTGAAAACTCGAAACAGCCCTAGAACGGCCCCGTGAGTGGCACTAACCTCTTTCACGGGACCCATATAACTCGTAAGAACTTACCGTGCGATCACGGAAATCCTGGTGTGAGAATATGATGATAATTTTCATATTTCTAAACTTAAGCAAAACATGGCATTAGTGGGTGAAAACTCAAAACAGCCCCCGAACGACCCCGTGGCAGGCACCAACAGCTCCCACGGAACCAATGTAACTCGTAGGAACTAACCGCGCAGCCACGGGACTCCGAGTTTAAGAATACAGCGGTAATTTTAAAATATGAGGACTTAGGCTTAAACACATGGCGTTAGCAGGTGAAAACCCAAAACAGCCCCCGAACGGCCTCGTGAGTGGCACCAACACCTCGCACGGGACTGATATAATTCGTAGGAATTGACCGTGTTATCACGAGACTCCCGATTTGAGAATACAATGATAATTTGAATAATTCTAGACTTAGGCTTAAAAACATTGCGTTAGTGGGTGAAAACTCGAAACATCCCCATGAGTGGCACCAACACGTTGTACGGGACCAATATAACTCGTAAGAACTTATCGCGCGATCATGGGACTCCCAGTTTGAAAGTACGATGATAATTTGCATATTTCTAGACTTAAGCAAAACATGATGTTAGTGGGTGAAAACCCAAAATAGCCCCTGAATGGGCCCGTGGGAGGCACAAATAGCTTCCACGGGACCAATATGACTCATAGGAACTGACCACGCTATCACGGGACTCGCGGATTCATAATAAGATGATAATTTGAATATTTCTAGACTTAAGCAAAACATGGCGTTAGTTGGTAAAAACCCGAAACAGCCCCCGAACGACCTCGTGGGAGGCACCAACAGCTCCCACGGGACCAATGTAACTCGTAGGACCTAATCCAGCAGCCACGAGACTCTCGATTTGAGAATACGATAAGAATTTGAAAATATGAGGACTTAGGCTTAAAAACATGGCGTTAGAGGGGGAAAACCCAAAATAACCCCCTAACGGTCCCGTGAGTCGCACCAAGACCTCGCACGGGACCACTATAACTTGTAGGAACTTATCGCGCGATCACGAGACTCCCGATTTGAGAATACGATGATTATTTTCATATTTTTAGACTTAGGTTTAAAAACATGGCGTTAGTGGGTGAAAACACGAAACAACCCCCGAACGGTCCGGTGAGTGGCACCAACAACTCTCACGGGACCAATATAACTCGTAAGAACTTACCGCGCAATCACGGGACTCTCGGTTTGAGAATACGATGATAATTTTCAAATTTCTAGACTTAGGCTTAGAAACAAGACGTTAGTTGGTGAAAACTTGAAACAGCCCCCGAACGGCCCCGTGAGTGGCACCAACACCTCGCACGGGACCAATATGACTCGTAGGAACTGACCGCCCTATCACGAGACTCCTAGTTGGAGAATACGATGATAATTTTCATAATTCTAGACTTAGGCTTAAAAACATGGCGTTAGTGGGTGAAAACTAGAAACAGCCTCCGAACGGCCCCGTGAGTGGCACAAACACCTAGCACGGGACTAATATAACTAGTAAGAACTTACCGCGTGATCATGGGACTCCCGGTTTGAGAATACAATGGTAATTTTCATTTTCTAGATCGAAACGAAACATGTCTTTAGTGGGTAAAAACCCGAAACAGCCCCCGCACGTCCCCGTGAGGGGCACCAACATCTCCCACGGGACCAATGTAACTCGTCGAAACTAACCGCGCAGCCATGGGACTACCGATTTAAGAATACAATAATAATTTCTAAATTTGAGGACTTAGGCTTAAAAACATGGCGTTAGCGGGTGAAAACCCAAAACATCCCCCGAACGGCCTCGTGAGTGGCTCCAACACATTGCACGGGACCAATATGACTCGTAGGAACTGACCGCGCTATTTCGGGACTCCCGATTTGATAATTCGATGATAATTTGCGTAATTCGAGACTTAGGGCTAAAAACACAACGTTAGTGGGTGAAAACTCAAAATAGCCCCCGAACGGCCCCATGAGTGGCACCAACACCTCGTACGGGACCAATATGACTCGTAGGAATTGACCGCACTATCACGAGACACCCGGTTTGAAAATACGATGATAATTTGTATAATTCTACACTTAGGTTTAAAAACATTGCGTTAGTGGGTGAAAACTTGAAACAGCCCCCGAACGGCCTCGAGAGTGGCACCAACACCTCGCACGGGACCGATACAACTCTTAGGAACTGACCGCGCTATCACGAGACTCCCAATTTGAGAATACAATGATAATTTGAATTATTCTTGACTTAGGCTTAAAAACATTGCGTTAGTGGGTGAAAACTCGAAAAAGCCCCGTGAGTGGAACCAATACCTCGCACGGGACCAATATAACTCGTAAGAATTTATCGCATGATCATGGGACTCCCGATTTGAGAGTACGATGATAATTTGCATATTTCAAGACTTAAGCAAAACATGGCATTAGTTTGTGAAAACCCGAAAGATACCCCCGAATGGCCCCGTGGGAGGCACCAAGAGCTCCCACGGGACCAATATGACTCGTAGGAACTGACCGCGCTATCATGGGACTCGCGAATTTAGAATACGATGATAATTTGCATATTTCTAGACATAAGAAAAACATGGCGTTAGTGGGTGAAAACTCAAAACATCCCCCGAACGGCCCCATGGGAGGCACCAACAGCTCCCACGAGACCAATGTAACTCGTAGGAACTAATCGTGCAGCCACGGGACTCCCGGTTTGAGAATACGAAGAGAATTTGAAAATATGAGGACTTAGGTTTAAAAATATGGCATTAGCGGGGGAAAACCCAAAACAACCCACGAACGGCCCCGTGAGTGGCATTAACACCTCGCACGGGACCAATATAACTCGTAGGAACTGACCGCGCTATCACGGGACTCCCGATTTGAGAATACGATGATAATTTGGATAATTCTAGACTTAGGCTTAAAAACTTGGCGTTAGTGGGTGAAAACTCGAAACAACCCTCGAATGACCTTGTGAGTGGCACCAACACCTCGCACGGGAGCAATATGACTCGTAGGAACTGACCGCGCTATCACGAGACTCCCGATTTGACAATACGATGATAATTTACATAATTTTAGACTTAGGCTTAAAAACATGGCGTTAGCGGGTGAAAACTCGAAATATCCCCCGAAAGGCCCTGTGAGTGTCACCAACACCTCGCACGGGACCAATGTAATTCATACGAACTGATCGTGCGATCACGGGACCCTCGGTTTGAAAATACGACGATAATTTTCATCTATATAGGCTTAGGCTTTAAAACTTGATGTTAGTGGGTGAAAACTCGAAATAGCCCCCGAACGGCTCCGTGAGTGGCACCAACACTTCGCACAGGACCAATATAACGCATATAAACTTATCGGGCAATCACGGGACTCCCAGTTTGAGAATACGATGATTATTTTGATATTTCTTGACTTAGGCTTAGAAACATGGCGTTAGTTGGTGAAAACTAAAAACAACCCCCGAATGGCCCCGTGAGTGGCACTAACCTCTTGGACGGGACCGATATAACTCGTAAGAACTTACCACACGATCACAAGTTTCCTGGTGTGAGAATATGATGATAATTTACATATTTCTAAACTTAAGCAAAATATGGCATTAGTGGGTGAAAACTCAAAACAGCCCCCGAACGGCCCCGTGGGAGGCACCAACAGCTCCCACCGAACCAATGTAACTCGTATGAACTAACCGCGTACCCATGGGACTCCCAGTTTAAGAATACGTCGCTAATTTTAAAATATGAGGACTTAGGCCTAAACATATGGCGTTAGCGGGTGAAAACACTAAATAGTCCCCGAACGGCCTCGTGAGTGGCATCAACACCTCGCACGGGACTGATATAACTCGTAGGAACTGACCGTGCAATCATGAGACTCCTGATTTGAGAATACATTGATAATTTGAATAATTCTAGACTTAGGCTTAAAAACATTGCATTAGTAGGTGAAAACTCGAAATAGCCCCGTGAGTGGCACCAACACCTCGCACGGGACCAATATAACTCGTAAGAACTTATCGCGCGATCATGGAACTCCCAGTTTGAAAGTATGACGATAATTTGCATATTCCTAAACTTAAACAAAACATGACGTTAGTGGGTGAAAACCCGAAATAGCCCCCGAATGGCCCCGTAGGCGGCACCAACAGCTCCCACGGGACCAATATGACTCATAGGAACTGACCGCGCTATCACGGGACTAGTGGATTCAGAATACGATGATAATTTTCATATTTCTAGACTTAAGCAAAACATGGCGTTAGTTGGTAAAAACCTGAAATAGCTCCCGAACGGCCTCGTGGGAGGCACCAACAGCTCCCACGGGACCAATGTAACTCGTAGGACCTAATCATGCAGCCATGAGACTCCCGATTTGAGAATACGACAAGAATTTGAAAATATGAGGACATAGGCTTAAAAACATGGCATTAGCGGGGAAAAACCCAAAATAACTCCCCAACGGTCCCGTGAGTGGCACCAAAACCTCGCACGGGACCAATATAACTCGTAGGAACATACCACGCGATCACGAGACTCCCAGTTTGAGAATACGATGATAATTTGCATATTTCTAGACTTAGGCTTAGAAACATGGCGTTAGTGGGTGAAAACACGAAACAGCCGCCGAACGACCCCGTGAGTGGCCCCAACACCTCGCACGGGACCAATATAACTCGTAAGAACTTAATTCTCATCACGGGACTCCCGATTTGAGAATACGAATTTTTTTTACATATTTTTAAACTTAAGCAAAACGTGGCGTTTTGTCGATGAAAACTCGAAACAACCCTTGAACGGCCCTGTGAGTGGAACCAACACCTCGTATGGGACCAATATAACTCGTTAGAACTTACCGCGCGATCACAGGACTCCCGATTTCAGAGTATGATGATAATTTGCATATTTATAGACTTTTGTAAAACATGGCTTTAGATGGTGAAAACCCGAAACAACCCCCGAACGACCCCGTGGGAGGCACCAACACCTTCCATGAGACCAATGTAACTCCAAGGAACTGACTGCGCAGCCACGGGACTCCCGGTTTGAGAATATGATGATAACTTGCATATTTCTAGACTTAGGCTTAAAAACATGGCGTTAGCGGGTGAAAACCCGAAATATCTCCGGACGACCCCGTGAGTGTCACCAACACCTTGCACGGGACCAATGTAATTCGTACGAACTGATCGTGTGATCACGGGACCCCCGGTTTTAGAATACGATGATAATATTCATATACATAGACTTAGGCTTAAAAATAGGTCGTTAGTGGGTGAAAACTCGAAACAACCCCCGAACAGCTCCGTGAGTGGCACTAACACCTCACACGGGACCCATATGACTCGTAGGAACTGACTGTGCTATCATGGGACTCCCGATTAGAGAATACGATGATAATTTGCATAATTCTAGACTTAGGATTAAAAAATTGGGTTAGTGGGTGAAAACTCAAAACAGTCTCCGAACGGCTCCGTGAGTGGCAGCAACACCTCACACGGGACCCATATAACTCGTAAGAACTTACCGCGCGATCACGGGACTCCTGGTGTGAGAATAAGACGATAATTTGCATATTTCTAAACTTAAGTAAAATATGGCATTAGTGGGTGAAAACTCGAAATAACCCCCGAACGGCCCCGTGGGAGGCACCAACAGCTCCCATGGGACCAATGCAACTCATAGGAACTAACTGCGCAGCCATGGGACTCCCATTTTAAGAATGTGATGATAATTTTAAAATATGAGGACTTAGGCTTAAAGACATGGCGTTAGCGGGTGAAAACCAAAAATTGCACCCGAACGGCCTCGTGAGTGGCACCAACACCTCACACGGGACTGATATAACTCGTAGGAACTGATCGCGCTATCACGAGACTCCCGGTTTGAGAATACGATGATAATTTGAATAAATCTAGACTTTGTATTAAAAACATTGCGTTAGTGGGTGAAAACTCGAAAGAACCCCGTGAGTGGCACCAACACCTCGCACAGGACCAATATAACTCGTAAGAACTTATCGTGCGATCATGGGACTCCCGGTTTGAGAGTACGACGATAATTTGGACATTTCTAGACTTAAGCAAAACATGGCGTTAGTGGGTGAAACCCTGAAACAACCCTCGAACGGCCCCGTGGGAGGCACCAACACCTCCCACGGGACCAATATAACTCGTAGGAACTGACTGCACAGCCACGAGACTCCTTGTTTAAGAATATGACGATAATTTGCATATTTCTTGACTTAGGCTTAAAAATATGGCGTTAGCGGGTGAAAACTCGAAATAGCCCCCTAACGGCTCCGTGAGTGGCACCAACACCTCTCACAGGACCATTGTGACTCGTAGGAACTGACCGTGCTATCACAGGACTCCCGATTAAAGAATACGATGATAATTTACATAATTCTTGACTTGGGCTTAAAAACATAGCATTAGTGGGTGAAAATTCGAAACAGCATCCGAACGGCCCCGTGAGTGGCACCAACACCTCGCACGGGATAATTATAACTCGTAGAACTTACCGCGTGATCAAGGGACTCTTGGTTTGAGAATACGATGGCAATTTGCATATTTTTAAACTTAAGCAAAACATAACGTTAGTGTGTGAAAACTCGAAACCACCCCCGAACGTCCCCTTGGGAGGCACCAACAGCTCCTACGGGACCAATATGATTCGTAGGAACTGATCGCGCTATCATGGGACTCGCAAATTCAGAATACGATGATAATTTGCATATTTCTAGACTTAAGTAAAACATGGCGTTAGTGGCTAAAAACCCAAAACAACCCCCGAAAGGTCCAGTGGGAGGCACCAATAGCTCCCACGGGACTAATGTAACTCGTAGGACCTAATCGTGTAGCCATGGGACTCCCGGTATGAAAATAAGACAAGAATTTGAAAATATGAGGTCTTAGGCTTGAAAACATGGCGTTAGCGGGGAAAACCCAAATAACCCCCGAACGGCCCCGTGAGTGGTACTAACACCTCGCACGGGACCAATAAAACTCATAGGAACTGACTGAGCTATCATGGGACTCCCGGTTTGAGAATACGATGATAATTTGCATAATTCTAGACTTTGGCTTAAAAACATGGCGTTAGTGGGTGAAAACTCGAAACAGCTCCCGAACGACCTTGTGAGTGGCACCAACACCTCATTCGGGAGCAATATGACTCATAACAACTGACCGCGCTATCACGAGACTCCCGGTTTGAGATTACGATGATAATTTTCATAATTCTAGACTTAGGCTAAAAAACATGGCGTTAGTGGGTGAAAACTCGAAACAGCCCCCGAACGACCCTACGAGTGGCACCAACGCCTCGCACAGGACCAATATAACTTGTAAGAACAACTGCGCAATCACGGGCCTCTCGGTTTGAGAATACGACGATAATTTGCATATTTCTAGACTTAGGCTTAGAAACATGACGTTAGTGGTTGAAAACTCGAAACAACCCCAGAACATCCCCGTGAATGGTACCAATACCTCGCACGGGACCAATATAACTCGTAGCAACTGACCGAGCTATCAAGGGACTCCCAGTTTGAGAATACGACGATAATATGTATAATTCTAAACTTAGGCTAGAAAACATAACGTTAGTGGGTGAAAACTCGAAACAGCCCCGTGAGTGGCACCAACACCTCGTACGGGACCAATATAACTCGTAAGAACTTACCGTCGATAACGAGACTCCCGGTTTGAGAATACGACGGTAATTCGCATATTTTTAGACTTAAGCAAAACATGGTGTTAGTGGGTGAAAACTCGAAATAACCCTCGAACAACCCTGTGGGAGGCACCAACAGCTCCCATGGGACCAATGTAACTCGTAGGAACTAACCACGCTGCCACGGGACTCCCAGTCTGAGAATATGACGGTAATTTGAAAATAAGACGTCTTAGGCTTAAAAACATGGCGTTAGCGGGTGAAAATCCAAAACAACCCCCGAACGGCCCATGAGTGGCACCCCCACCCCCACGGGACTAATATAACTCGTAGGAACTGAACGCGCTATCACGGGACTCCCGGTTTTAAAATACAATGATAATTTGCATAATTCTATACTTAGGCTTAAAAACATGGCATTAGTGGGTGAAAACTCGAAAAGGCCCCCGAACGGCCCTGTGAGTGGCACTAACACCTCGCACGGGATAAATATAACTCGTAAGAACTTATCACGCAACCATGAGACTCTCGGTTTGAGAATACAACGATAATTGGCATATATCAAGACTTAGGCTTAGACACATGGCGTTAGTGGGTGAAAACTCGAAACAACCCCCGAATGGCCCCGCGAGTGGCACCAACACCTCGCACGGGACCAATATAACTCATAAGAACTTAACGCCGTTCAATGGACTTCCGGTTTGAGAATACGACTGTAATTTTTATACTTTTAGACTTAAGAAAAACATGGCGTTAGTGGGTGAAATCTCGAAACAGCCCCCGAACGTCCCTATGGGAGGCACTAACAGCTCCCACGGGACCCATGTAACACGTAGGCACTAACCGCGTTTCCACGGGACTCCCGATTTGAGAATACGATAGTAATTTAAAAATATGAGGCCTTAGGCTTAAAAACATGGTGTTAGCGGGTGAAAACCCAAAACATCCCCCGAACGGCCCCGTGAGTGGCACCAACACCTCGCATGGGACCATTATAACTCGTTGGAACTGACCGAGCTATCACGGGACTCTCGGTTCTAGAATACAAGGATAATTTGCATAATTCTAGACTTAGGCATAAAAACTTGGAGTTGATGGGTGAAAACTCGAAATAGCCCTCGAACGGACCCGTGAGTGGCACCAACGCCTCGCACGGGACCAATATAACTCGTAAGAACTTCTTGTGCAATCATGGTACTCCCTGTTTGAGAGTAAGATGATAATTTACATATTTCTAAACTTAAGCAAAACATGGCGTTTGTGGTGAAAACTCGTAACAACCCCTGAACGTCCCCGTGAGTGGCACCAAAACCACGTATGGGACCAATATAACTCGTAAGAACTTACCGCGCGATCATGGGACTCCTGATTTGAGAGTACGATGATAATTTGCATATTTCTACACTTAAGCAAAACATGGCGTTAGTGTGGGAAAACCCGAAACAACCCCCGAACGGCCGCGTGGGAGGCACCAACACCTCTCACGGGACCAATGTAACTCATAGGAACTGACCACGCTGCCACGGGACTCCCGATTTGAGAATATGATGATAACTTGCATATTTCTAGACTTAGGCTTAAAAATATGGCGTTAGCGGGTGAAAACCCAAAATATCTCCCGAACGGCCCCGTGAGTGTCACCAATACCTCGCACGGGACCAATGTAATTCGTACGTACTAATCGTGCGATCATGGGACCCTCGGTTTGAGAATACGATGATAATTTTCATATATATAGATTTAGGCTTAAAAGCTTGGCGTTAGTGGGTGAAAACTCGAAATAGCCCCCGAACGGCTCCGTGAGTGGCACCAACACCTCGCACGGAACCCATATAACTCTTAAGAACTTACTCCACGATCACATGACTCCTGGTGTGAGAATATGATGATAATTTGTATAATTCTAGACTTAGGCTTAAAAACATGGCGTTAGTGGGTGAAAACTAGAAACAGCCTCCGAACGGCCCCGTGAGTGTCACCAACCCCTCGCACGGGACCAATATAACTCGTAAGAACTTACTGCGTGATCACGGGACTCCTGGTGTGAGAATATGACGATAATTTACATATTTCTAAACTTAAGCAAAACATGGCATTAGTTGGTGAAAACCCGAAATAGCCCCCGAACGGCCCCGTGGGAGGCACCAACAACTCCCACGGGACTAATATGACTCGTAGGAACTGACCACGCTATTACGGGACTCGCGGATTTAGAATACGATGATAATTTTCATTTTCTAGACATAAGAAAAACAAGGCATTAGTGGGCAAAAACCCAAAAAAGGCCTCGAAAACGGCCCCGTAGGAGGCACCAATAGCTCCCACGGGACCAATGTAACTCGAAGGACCTAATCGTGTAGCCACGGGACTCCCGGTTTGAGAATACGACAAGAATTTGGAAATATGAGGACTTAGGCTTAAAAATAAGGCGTTAGCAAGGGAAAATCCAAAACAACCCCCGAACAGCCCAATGAGTGGCACCAAAACCTCGTACGGGACCAATATAACTTGTAGGAATTGACCGCGCTGTCACGGGACTCCCGATTTGAGAATACGACGATAAGTTTCATAATTCTTGACTTAGGCTTAAAAACATGGCGTTAGTGGGTGAAAACTCGAAACAGCCCCTGAACGACCTTGTGAAGCGCACCAACACCTCGCACAAGACCAATATGACTCATAGGAACTGATCGCGCTATCACGAGACTCCCGATTTGAGAATACGACAATAATTTGCATAATTTTGACTTAGGCTTAAAAATATGGCATTAGTGGGTGAAAACTCAAAATAGCCCCCGAACGGCCCCGTGAGTGGCACCAACGCCTCGCACGGGACCAATATAACTCGTAAGAACTTACCGTGCAATTACGAGATTCTCGTTTGAGAATACTACGATAACCTGCATATTTTTAGACATAGGCTTAGAAACATGACGGTAGTTGGTAAAAACTCGAAACAACCCATTGAGTGACACTAACACCTCGCACGGGACCAATATGACTCGTAGGAACTGACCGCCCTATCACGAGACTCCCAGTTTGAGAATACGACGATAATTTGCCTAATTCTAGACTTAGGCTTAAAAACATGGGGTTAGTGGGTGAAAACTCAAAACAACCTTCGAACGGCCCCGTGAGTGGCACAAACACCTAGCACGGGACCAATATAACTCGTCAGAACTTATCGCGCGATGATGGGACTCCCGGTTTGAGAATATGTTGGTAATTTGTATATTTCTAGATTGAAGCGAAACATGTCGTTAGTGGATGAAAATGCGAAATATCCCCCGAACATCCCTGTGGGAGGCACCAACAGCTACCATGGGACCAATGTAACTCGTAGGAACAAATCGCGCTGCCACGGGACTCCCGATTTGAGAATACGATGGTAATTGAAAATTTTGAGGACTTAGGCTTAAAAACATGGCGTTAGATAGTGAAAACCAAAAATATCCCCCGAACAGCCTCGTGAGTGGCTCCAACACCTCGCACGGAACCAATATAACTCCTAGGAACTGACTGCGCTATCCCGGGACTCCCAATTTGAGAATTCGACGATAATTTGCATAATTCTATACTTACGCCTAAAAACATGGCGTTAGTGGGTGAAAACTTAAAACAACCCCCGAACGGCCCCGTGAGTGGCACCAACACCTCGTACGGGACCAATATGACTCATAGTAATTGACCGCGCTATCACGGGACACCCGGTTTGAAAATACGATGATAATTTGCATAATTCTACACAGGCTTAAAAACATTGCGTTAGTGGGTGAAAACTTGAAACAACCCCCAAACGGCCCCCAGAGTGGCACCAACACCTCGCACGGGACCGATATAACTTGTAGGAACTGACCGCGCTATCACTAGACTTCCGGTTTGAGAATATGATGATAATTTGAATAATTCTAGACTTAGGCTTAAAAATATTGCGTTAGTGGGTGAAACTCGAAACAGCCCCATGAGTGTCACCAACACCTCGTACGGGACCAATATAACTCGTAAGAACTTATCCACGATCATGGGACTCCCGGTTTGAGAGTTCAACGATAATTTGTATATTTCTAGACTTAAGCAAAACATGGCGTTAGTGGGTAAAAACCCGAAACCCCCCCTGAACGACCTCGTGGGCAGCACCAACACCTCCCATGGGACCAATATAACTCGTAGGAACTGACCGCACTATCACGGGACTCGCGGATTCAAAATACGATGATAATTTGCATATTTCTAAACTTAAGCAAAACATGATGTTAGTGAGTGAAAACTCAAAACAACCCCCGAACGGCCCCTGGGAGGCACCAACAGCTCCCACGGGACCAATGTAACTTGTAGGAACTAATCGTGCAACCACAGGACTCCCGATTTGAAAATATGAGGACTTAGTCTTAAAAACATGGTGTTAGCGGGGGAAAACTCAAAATAACCCCCGAACGGCCCCGTGAGTGGCACCAACACCTCACACGAGACCAATATAACTCGTAGGAACTGACCGCGCTATCACGGGACTCCCGATTTGAGAATACGGCGATAATTTGCATAATTATAGACTTAGGCTTAAAAACATGGCGCTAGTGGGTGAAAACTCGAAACAGCCCCCGAACGACCTTGTGAGTGGCACCAACACCTCGCACGGGACCAATATGACTCGTAGGAACTGGCCACGTTATCAGGAGACTCTAGATTTGAGAATACGATGATAATTTGTGTAATTCTAGACTTAGACTTAACAACTTGGCGTTAGTGGGTGAAAACTCGAAACAGCCCCCGAACGGCTCCGTGAGTGGCACTAACACCTCGCATGGGACCAATATTACTCGTAAGAACTTACCACGCGATCATGGGACTCCCGATTTGAGAATGTGATGGTAATTTGTAGATTTCTAGACTTAAGAAAAACATGGCGTTAGTTGGTGAAAACAAGAAATAAGCCGCGAACGGCCCCTTGGGAGGCACCAACCGCTCCCATGGGATGAGTATGACTCGTAGGAATTGACCGCACTATCATGGCACTCCAGGTTTGGGAATACGACAATAATGTGCATAATTCTAGGCTTCGGCTTAAAAACATGGTGTTAGTGGTTGAAAACTCAAAACAGCCCCGTGAGTGGCACCAACACCTCGCACAGGACCAATATAACTAGTAGGAACTGACTGGGCTATCACGGGAGTCCCGGTTTGATAATAGGATGATAATTTGCATAATTCAAGACTTAGGCCTAAAAACATGGCGTTAGTGGGTAAAAACTCAAAACAGCCCCCGAACGGCCCCGTAAATGGCACCAATACCTCCCGCGGGACCAATATAACTCATAGGAACTGACTGCGCCACCACGGAACTCCCAGTTTGAGAATACGATGATAATTTGTATCATTTTAGACTTAGGCCTAAAAACATGGCTTTAGTGGGTGAAAACCGAAAATAGCCCCCGAACGGCCCCGTGAGTGGCACCAACACCTCGTACGAGACCAATATGACTCGTAGCAATTAACCGCGCTATCACGGGATACACGGTTTGAAAATATGATGATAATTGGTGTAATTCTTGACTTAGGCTTAAAAACATTGCGTTAGTGGGTGAAAATTTGAAACTGCCCCCAAATGGCTTCGTGAGCGGCACCAACACCTCGCACAGGACCAATATAACTCGTAAAAACTTACTGCGCGATCATGGGACTCTCGGTTTTAGAGTACGATGATAATTTGCATATTTTGAGACATAAGCAAAACATGGCTTTAGTGGGTGAAAACTCGAAAGAGCCCCCGAACGGCCCCGTGGGAGGCACTAACATCTCCCATGGGAGCAATGTAACATGTAGGAACTGACCGCGCACCCATGGGACTCCCGGTTTGATAATATGATGATAATTTGCATATTTCTATACTTAGGCTCATAAATATGGCGTTAGCGGGTGAAAACCCGAAACAGCCCTCGAACGGCCCCGTGAGTGGCACCAACACCTCACACGGGACTAATGTAATTCGTACTAACTGACCGTTCGATCACGGGACCCTCGATTTGATAATAAGACAATAATTTTCATATATATAGACTTAGACTTAAAAACATGGCGTTAGTGGTTGAAAACTCAAAATAGCCCCTGAACGGCTCCGTGAGTGGTACCAACACCTCGCACGGGACCAATAAGACTCATAGGAACTGATCGCGCTATCACGGGACTCCCGGTTTAAGAATACAATGATAATTTGTATAATTCTAGACCTAGGCTTAATAACATGGCGTTAGTGGGCGAAAACTCGAAACAACCACCGAACAGCTCCGTGAGTGGCACCAATACCTCGCACGGAACCATTATAACTCGTAAGAACTTACCGTCGATAACAGGACTCCCGGTTTGAGTATACGACGTTAAATTGCATATTTCTAGACTTAAGCAAAACATGGTGTTAGTGGGTGAAAACCCGAAATAGCCCCCGAACGGCTCCGTGGGAGGCACCAACAGCTCCCGTGGGACCAATGTAACTCATAAGAACTAACCGCGCTGCCACGACACTCCCAGTTTGAGGATACGATGGTAATTTCAAAATAAGAGGACTTAGGCTTAAAAACT
The DNA here is from genome assembly GCA_949130495.1 of Sambucus nigra. Lineage (NCBI taxonomy): Eukaryota > Viridiplantae > Streptophyta > Magnoliopsida > Dipsacales > Adoxaceae > Sambucus > Sambucus nigra. The sequence continues at coordinate 312,905,784 of OX422211.1, forward strand.
TGACATTAGCTAGTGAAAACAAAAAACAGCCCCCGAACAGCCCCGTGAGTGGCACCACCACCCGCACGGGACCAATATAACTCATAGGAACTGACCGCTCTATCACGGGACTCTCAGTTTGAGAATATGACGATAATTTGCATAATTCTAGTCGTAGGCTTAAAAACATAGCGTTAGTGGGTGAAAACTCGAAATAGCCCCCGAACGGCCCCGTGAGTGGCACCAACACCTCGTACGGGACCAATTTTAATTCGTAGGAACTAACGGCGCTATCACGGGACTCCCAATTTGAGAATACGATGATAATTTGCATAATTCTAGACTTAGGCTTAAAAACATTGCGTTAGTGGATGAAAACTCGAAACAACCCCCGAACGGCCCCGTGAGTGGCACCAACACCGCATACGTGCCAATATAACTCGTAAGAATTTACCGCGCGATAATGGGACTCCCGATTTGAGAATACAACAATAATTTGCATATTTATAGACTTAAGCAAAACATGGCATTAGTGGGTGAAAGCTCGAAACAGCCCCCAAACGGCCCCGTGGGAGGCACCAACAGCTCCCACGGGAATAATGTAACTCGTATGAACTAACCGCGCAACCACGGGACTCCCGATTTGAGAATATGATAAGAATTTAAAAATATGAAGATTTAGGCTTAAAAACATGGCGTTAGCGAGTGAAAACCAAAAACAGACCCCGAACGGCCCCGTGAGTGGCACCAACACCTCACACGGGACCAAAATAACTCGTAGGAACTGACCGCGCTATCACGGGACTCCCGGTTTGAGAATATGATGATAATTTGCATAATTAGGGACTTAGGCTTAAAAGCATGGCGTTAGTGGTGGAAAACTCAAAACAACCCCAGAACAGCCCCGTGAGTGGCACCAATACTTCGCGCGGGACTAATATAACTCGTAAGAACTTACTGCGCGATCACGGGACTCTCGGTTTGAGAATATGACAATAATTGCCATAGATCTAGACTTAGGCATAGAAACATGACGTTAGTGGGTGAAAACTCGAAACAACCCCTGAATGGCCCCGTGAGTGGCACCAACACCTCGCACGGGACCAATATAACTCGTAAGAATTTAACGCCATTCACGGGACTTTCAGTTTGAGAATACGACACTAATTTGTATATTTTTATACTTAAGCAAAACATGGCGTTAGTGGGTGAAATCCCGAAATAGCCCCCGAACGTCCCCGTGGGAGGCACCAACAGCTCCCACGGCACTAATGCAACACGTAGGAACTAACCGTGCTGCTATGGGACTCCTGGTCTGAGAATACGATGGTAATTTAAAAATACGAGGCCTTAGGCTTAAAAACATGGCGTTAGCGGGCGAAATCCCAAAATAGCCCCCGATCGACCCCGTGAGTCGCACCAACACCTCGCACGGGACCATTATAACTCGTAGGAACTGACCGCGCTATCACGGGACTCCCGGTTTGAGAATAGGATGATAATTTTCATAATTCTAGACTTAGGCATAAAAATAAGGTGTTAGTGGGTGAAAACTCAAAATAGCCCCCGAGCGACCTCGTGAGTGGCTCCAACAACTCGCACGGGACCAAAATGACTCGTAGGAATTGGCCGTGCTATCACGGGACAACCGGTTTGAGAATACGATGATAATTTGCATAATTCTAGACTTAGGCTTAAAAACATTGCGTCAGTGGGTGAAAACTCGAAACAGCCCCTGAACGGCCCCGTGAGTGGCACCAACCCCTCAGACGGGACCAATATAACTTGTAAGAACTTATCGCACGATCATGGAACTCCCGGTTTGAGAGTATGACGATAATTTGCATATTTCTAGACTTAGGCTTAAAAACATGGAGTTAGTTGGTGAAAACTCGAAATAGCCCCCGACCGGATCCGTGAGTTGCACCAACACCTCGCATAGGACCAATATGACTCATAGGAACTGACCGCACTATCACGGGACTCTCGGTTTGAGAAAATGTAAATAATTTGCATAATTCTAGACTTAGGCTTAAAAACATGGTGATAGTGGGTGAAAACTCGAAACAGCCTCCGAACGGCCCCGTGAATGGCACCAACCCCTCGCACGGGACCCATATAACTCGTAAGAACTTACCGCGCGATCACGGGGCTCCTGGTGTGAGAATATGACGATAATTGGCATATTTCTGAGCATAAGCAAACCACGACATTAATGGGTGATAACTTGAAACAGCCCCCGAATGGCCCTGTGGGAGGCACCAACAACTCCCACGGGACCAATGTAACTTTTACGAACTAACCATACTGCCTTGGGACTCCCGGTTTAAGAATACGATGATAATTTGAAAATATGAGGACTTAGGCTTAAAAACATGGCGATAGCAAGTGAAAACCCAAAAGAACCCCCGAACGGCCCCGTGAGTGGCACCAACACCTCGCACGGGACTAATATAACTCATAGGAAATGACCACGCTATCACGGGATTCTCGATTTGAGAATACGATGATAATTTGCAAAATTCTAGACTTAGGCCTCAAAATATGGCGTTAGTGGGTGAAAACTCGAAACAACCCCCGAACGGCCCCATGAGTGGCACCAACACCTCGAATAGGGCCAATATAACTCGTAAGAACTTCTTGCGCGATCACGGGACTACCAGTTTGAGAATATAGTGATAATTTACATATTTTTCAACTTAAGCAAAACATGGCGTTAGTGGGTGAAAACTCGAAACAACCCCTAAACGGCCCAATGAGTGGCACCAACACCTCTCATGGGACCAATATAACTCGTAAGAACTTACCGCGCGATCATGGGACTCCCGGTTTGAGAGTTCGATGATAATTTTCATATTTCTAGACGTAAGAAAAACAAAGCCTTAGTGGGTGAAAACCAGAAACAACCTCCGAACGACCCCGTGGGAGGCACCAACACCTCCCACGGGACCAATGTAACTCGTAGGAACTGACCGCACAGCCACGGGACTCCCGGTTTGATAATATGATGATAACTTGCATATTTCTAGACTTCGGCTTAAAAACATGGCGTTAGCGGGTGAAAATCCGAAATATCCCCCGAACGGCCCCGTGAGTGTCACCAACACCTCGCACGGGACCAATATAATTTGTACGAACTGGTTGTGCGTTCACGGGACCCCCGATTTGAGAATACGATGATAATTTTCATATATATAGACTTAAGCTTAAAAACTTGGCGTTAGTGGGTAAAAACTCGAAATAGCCCCCGAACGGCTCCGTGAGTGGCACCAACACCTCGCACGGGACCAATATGACTCGTAGGAACTGACCGCACTATCACGGGACTCCCGGTTTGAGAATACGATGATAATTTGCATAATTCTATACTTAGGCTTAAAAACATGGCATTAGTGGGTGAAAACTCGAAACAGCCTCCGAACGGCCCCGTGAGTGGCACCAACCCCTCACACGGGACCCATATAACTCGTAATAACTTACCGTGCGATCAAGGTACTCCTTGTGTGAGAATATGATGATAATTTGCATATTTATAAACTTAAGCAAACGTGGCATTAATGGGTGAAAACTCGAAACATCCCTGAACGACCCCGTGGGAGGCACCAACAGCTCCCACGAGACCAATGTAACTCGTAGGAACTAACCGCACAACCACGGTACTCCCAGTTTAAGAATACGATGCTAATTTTAAAATAGGAGGACTTAGGCTTAAAAACATGGCGTTAGCGGGTGAAAACCCAACACAGCCCCCGAACGGCCTCGTGTGTGGCACTAACACCTCGCACGGGACCAATATAACTCGTAAGAACTGACCGCGCTATGTCGAGACTCCCAATTTGAGAATACGACGATAATTTGCATAATTATGGACTTCGTCTTAAAAACATGGCGTTAGTGGTTGAAAACTCAAAACAGCCCCAGAACAGCCCCGTGAGTGGCACCAATATCTCGCACGGGACCAATATAACTCGTATGAACTTACTGCGCGATCACAGGACTCCCGGTTTGAGAATATAATGATAATTGACATATATCTAGACTTAGGCAAAGAAACATGGCGTTAGTGGGTGAAAACTCGAAACAACCGCTGAATGGCCTCGTGGGTGGCACCAACACCTCGCACGGGACCAATATAACTCGTAAGAATTTAACGCCGCTCACGAGACTTTCGGTTTGAGAATACAACGGTAATTTGTATATTTTTATACTTAAGCAAAACATGGCGTTAGTGGGTGAAATCCCAAAATAGCCCCCGAACGTCCCCGTGGGAGGTACCAACAACTTCCACGGCACCAATGCAACACGTAGGAACTAACCGCGCTGCCACGGGACTCTCGGTTTGAGAATACGATGGTAATTTAAAAATATGAGGCCTTAGGCTTAAAAAAATGGCGTTAGTGGGCGAAATCCCAAAACAACCCCCGAACGACCCCGTGAGTCGCACCAACACCTCGCACGGGACCATTATAACTCGTAGGAACTGACCGCGCTATCACGGGACTCCCGATTTGAGAATACGATGATAATTTTCATAACTCTAGAATTAGGCATAAAAACAAGGTGTTAGTGGGTGAAAACTCAAAACAGCCCCCGAAGGACCTCGTGAGTGGGTCCAACACCTCGCACGGGACCAAAATGACTCGTAGGAATTGGTCCCGCTATCACGGGACACCCAGTTTGAGAATACGATGATAATTTGCATAATTCTAGACTTAGGCTTAAAAACATTGCGTCAGTGGGTGAAAACTCGAAACAACCCCTAAACGGCCCCGTGAGTGGCTCCAACCCCTCGGACGGGACCAATATAAATCGTAAGAACTTACCGCACGGTCATGGAACTCTCGGTTTGAGAGTACGACGATAATTTGTATATTTCTAGACTTAGGCTTAAAAACACGGAGTTAGTTGGTGAAAAATCGAAATAGCCCCCGAACGGATCCGTGAGTTGCACCAACACCTCGCACGGGACCAATATGACTCATAGGAACTGACCGCTCTATCACGGGACTCTCGGTTTGAGAAAAAGAAGATAATTTGCATAATTCTAGACTTAGACTTAAAAACATGGCAATGTGGGTGAAAACTCGAAACACCCTCCGAACTGCCCCGTGAATGGCACCAACCCCTCGCACGGGACCCATATAACTCGTAAGAACTTACTGCGCGATCACGGGGCTCCTGGTGTGAGAATATGACGATAATTGGCATATTTCTGAACATAAGCAAAACACGACATTAATGGGTGAAAACTTGAAATAGCCCCCGAACGGCCCTGTGGGAGGCACCAACAGCTCCCACGGGACCAATGTAACTTTTACGAACTAACCACACTGCCATGGGACTCCCGGTTTAAGAATACGATGATAATTTGAAAATATGAGGACTTAGGCTTAAAAACATAGCGGTAGCAAGTGAAAACCCAAAAGAACCCCCGAACGGCCCCGTGAGTGGCACCAACACCTCGCACGGGACTAATATAACTCATAGGAAATGACCACGCTATCACAGGATTCCCTATTTGAGAATACAATGAGAATTTGCAAAATTCTAGACTTAGGCCTCAAAATATGGCGTTAGTGGGTGAAAAATCGAAACAACCCCCGAACGGCCCCATGAGTGGCACCAACACCTCGAATAGGACCAATATAACTCGTAAGAACTCTTGCGCGATCACGGGACTCCCGGTTTGAGAATACGATGATAATTTACATATTTCTAAACTTAAGAAAAACATGGCGTTAGTGGGTGAAAACTCGAAACAACCCCTAGACGGCCCCATGAGTGGCACCAACACCTCTCATGGGACCAATATAACTCGTAAGAACTTACTGCGCGATCATGGGACTCCCGGTTTGACAGTACGATGATAATTTGCATATTTCTAGACGTAAGAAAAATAAAGCGTTAGTGGGTGAAAACCCGAAACAACCTCCGAACGTCCCCGTGGGATGCACCAACACCTCCCACGGGACCAATGTAACTCGAAGGAACTGACCGCACAGCCACGGGACTCCCGGTTTGAGAATATGATGATAACTTACATATTTCTAGACTTAGGCTTAAAAACATGGCGTTAGCGGGTGAAAATCCGAAATATCCCCCGAACGGCCCCGTGAGTGTCACCAACACCTCGCACGGGACCAATGTAATTTGTACGAACTGGTCGTGAGTTCACGGGACCCCCGATTTGAGAATACGATGATAATTTTCATATATATAGACTTAAGCTTAAAAACTTGGCGTTAGTATGTAAAAACTCGAAATAGCCCCCGAACGGCTCCGTGAGTGGCACCAACACCTCGCACGGGTTCAATATGACTCGTAGGAACTAACCGCACTATCACGGGACTCCCGATTTGAGAATACAAAGATAATTTGCATAATTTTAGACTTAGGCTTAAAAACATGGCGTCAGTATGTGAAAACTCAAAACAGCCTCCGAACGGCCCCGTGAGTGGCACCAACCCCTCGTACGGGACCCATATAACTCGTAATAACTTACCGTGCGATCACGGGACTCCTTGTGTGAGAATATGACGATAATTTGCATATTTATAAACTTGAGAAAAACGTGGCATTAATGGGTGAAAACTCGAAACATCCCCGAACGGCCCCGTGGGAGGCACCAACAGCTCCCACGGGACCAATCTAACTCGTAGGAACTAACCGCACAACCACGGTACTTCCAGTTTAAGAATACGATGCTAATTTTAAAATAGGAGGACTTAGGCTTAAAAACATGGCGTTAGCGGGTGAAAACCCAAAATAGCCCCCGAACGACCTCGTGTGTGGCACTAACACCTCGCACGGGACCGATATAACTCATAAGAACTAACCGCGCTATGTCGAGACTCCCAATTTGAGAATACGATGATAATTTGCATAATTATGGACTTAGGCTTAAAATCATGGCGTTAGTGGTTGAAAACTCGAAACAGCCCCAGAATAGCCCCGTGAGTGGCACCAATACCTCGCACGGGACTAATATAACTCGTAAGAACTTACTGCGCGATCACGAGACTCCCGATTTGAGAATATGACGATAATTGGCATATATCTAGACTTAGGAAAAGAAACATGGCGTTAGTGGGTGAAAACTCAAAACAACCCCTGAATGGCCTTGTGAGTGGCACCAACACCTCGCACGGGACCAATATGACTCGTAAGAATTTAACGCCGCTCACGAGACTTTCGATTTGAGAATACGATGATAATTTGTATATTTTTATACTTAAGCAAAACATGGAGTTAGTGGGTGAAATCTAGAAATAGCCTCCGAACGTCCCCGTGGGAGGCACCAACAGCTCCCACGGCACCAATGCAACACGTAGGAACTAACCGCGCTGCCACGGGACTCCCGGTTTGAGAATACGATGGTAATTTAAAAATATGAGGCCTTAGGCTTAAAAACATGGCGTTAGCGGGAGAAATCCCAAAATGGCCCCCGAACGACCCTGTGAGTCGCACTAATACCTCGCACGGGACCATTATAACTCGTAGGAACTGACCGCGCTATCACGGGACTCCCGGTTTGAGAATACGATGATAATTTTCATAATTCTAGACATAGACATAAAAAAAAGGTGTTAGTGGGTGAAAACTCAAAACAGCCGCCGAACGACCTCGTGAGTGGCTCCAACACCTCGCACGGGACCAAAATGACTCGCAGGAATTGGCCGCGCTATCACTGGACATCCGGTTTGAGAATACGACGATAATTTGCATAATTCTAGACTTAGGCTTAAAAACATTGCGTCAGTGGGTGTAAACTCGAAACAGCCCCTGAACGGCCCCGTGAGTGGCACCAACACCTTGCAAGGGACCAATATAACTCGTAAGAACTTATCGCACGATCATGGAACTCTCGATTTGAGAGTACAATGATAATTTGCATATTTCTAGACTTAGGCTTAAAAACATGGCGTTAGTTGGTGAAAACTCGAAATAGCCCCCGAACGGTTCCGTGAGTGGCACCAACACCTCGCACGGGACCAATATGACTCATAGTAACTGACCGCACTATCACGGGACTCCCAATTTGAGAATACGAAGATAATTTGCATAATTCTAGACTTAGGCTTAAAAACATGGCGATAGTGGGTGAAAACTCGAAACAGCCTCCGAACGGCCCCGTGAATGGCACCAACCCCTCGCACGGGACCCATATAACTCGTAAGAACATACCGCGCGATCACGGGACTCCTGGTGTGAGAATATGACGATAATTTGCATATTTCTGAACTTAAGCAAAATATGGCATTAGTGGGTGAAAACTCGAAACAGACCCCAAACAGCCCCGCGGGAGGCACCAACAGCTCCCACGGGACCAATGTAACTCTTAGGAACTAACCACACTGCCATGGAACTCCCAGTTTAAGAATACGACGATAATTTGAAAATATGAGGACTTAGGCTTCAAAACATGGCGTTAGCGGGTGAAAACCCAAAATAACCCCCGAACGGCCCCGTGAGTGGCACCAACACATCGCAGGGGACCAATATAACTCGTAGGAAATGACCATGCTATCACGGGGTTCTCGGTTTGAGAATACATTGATAATTTGCATAATTCTAGACTTAGGCCTAAAAACATGGCGTTAGTGGGTGAAAATTCGAAACAACCCCCGAGCGGCCCCGTGAGTGGCACCAAGACCTCGAACGGGACCAATATAAGTCGTAAGAACTTCTTGCGCGATCACAGGACTCCCGATTTGAGAATACGATGATAATTTAAATATTTCTAAACTTAAGCAAAACATGGCGTTAGTGGGTGAAAACTCGAAACAACCCCTAAACGGCCTTGTGAGTGGCACCAACACCTCTCATGGGACCAATATAACTCGTAAGAACTTACCGCGCAATCATGGGACTCTCGGTTTGAGAGTACGACAATAATTTGCATATTTCTAGACGTAAGTAAAACATGGCGTTAGTGGGTGAAAACCCAAAACAACCTCTGAACGGCCCCATGGGAGGTAACAACACCTCCCACGGGACCATTTTAACTCGTAGGAACTGACCGCACAGCCACGGGACTCCCGATTTGAGAATATGATGATAACTTGCATATTTCTAGACTTAGGCTTAAAAACATGGCGTTAGCGGGTGAAAATCCGAAATATCCCCCGAACGGCCCCGTGAGTGTCACCAACACCTCGCACGGGACCAATGTAATTCGTACGAACTGATCGTACGATCACGGGACCCCCGATTTGAGAATACGATGATAATTTTCATATATATAGACTTAGGCTTAAAAACTTGGCGTTAGAGGGTGAAAACTCGAAATAGCCCCCGAACGGCTCCATGAGTGGTACCAACACCTCTCACGGGACCAATATGACTCATAGGAACTGACCGCACTATCATGGGGCTCCCGGTTTGAGAATATGAAGATAATTTGCATAATTCTATACTTAGGCTTAAAAACATGGCATTAGTGGGTGAAAACTCGAAACAGCCTTCGAATGGCCCCGTGACCAACCCCTCGCACGGGACCCATATAACTCGTAAGAACTTACTGCACAATCATGGGACTCCTTTTTTGAGAATATGACAAAAATTTGCATATTCCTAAACTTAAGAAAAACATGGCATTAGTGGGTGAAAACTCTAAACATCCCCGAAAGGCCCTGTAGGAGGCACCAACAGCTCCCATGGGACCAATTTAACTCGTAGGAACTAACCGCGTAGCCACGGTACTCCCAGTTTAAGAATACGATGCTAATTTTAAAATAGGAGGACTTAGGCTTAAACACATGGAGTTAGCGGGTGAAAACCCAAAACAGCCCCCGAACGGCCTCGTGTGTGGTACTATCACCTCGCACGGGATCGATATATCTCGTAAGAACTGACCGCGTTATGTCGAGACTCTCGGTTTGAGAATACGACGATAATTTCAATAATTCTAGACTTAGGCTTAAAAACATTGCGTTATTGGGTGAAAACTCGAAACAGCCCCCGAACGGCCCCGTGTGTGGCACCAACACCTCGCACGGGACCAATATAACTCGTAAGAACTTATCACGCGATCATGGGACTCCCGGTTTGAGAGTATGATGATAATTTGCATATTTATAAACTTAAGGAAAACATGGCGTTTGTGGGTGAAAACCCAAAATAGCCCCTGAACGGCCCCATGGGAGGCACCAACAGCTCCCACGGGACCAATATGAGTCGTAGGAACTGACCGCGCTATCATGGGACTCGCGAATTTAGAATACGATGATAATTTGCAAGTTCTAGTTTTAAGAAAAACATGGCGTTAGTGGATGAAAACCCGAAACAGCCCCCGAATGGCCCCGTGGGAGGCGCCAATACCTCCCATGGGACCAATGTAACTCGTTGGACCTAATTGTGCAACCACGAGACTCCTGATTTGAGAATACGACAAGAATTTGAAAATATGAGGACTTAGGCTTAAAAACATGGCGTTAGCGGGAGAAAACCTGAGAAAACGTGACGGTGTGATAATTGATTAAATTTTCAAAAATCTAATTTGGCACACTTATTTAATTAGAGTCTATTTTTGAATCAAACTAATTCAGCCCCTAAACATGCATCTAAATATGATAGATCATTCAAACCATGCATGAAAGATAAAGACGAACGTTATAGGAAAAAAACCCTTTCGGGTAAAAACTTTTTATAACACTATGAAGAATTCACAAGACCTTTGACTTACATACAACCTGATAATCGCCCATAGGTGTGTAATGCACGGTGCCTTCAGCAAATCTGCAAAGATACAAGAGACAGCAAAATACCCACCAGGCGTCGGTTTGTCATCTTCGGCTCGTCCACATGCAGAATGACTACGCTCGGTATCCACCGATCAAATATGGAGATCCCTTCTCCACAGAGGTTGAATAAAATCAAAGTTGTTCTTAAACACTAAACACAATTCACTAAAGCAAGATGGGAGTTTTGTGAATTGTAAACAAAAGAGGATTAAACCCCTAAAAGATGAAGCCTAAAGAATACTGATTTGGCAGTGTTTCTGTTCTGGAAAACTTATGGACTTCTTAATGAAAATGTTACCATTTAATGAGTATTTATACAAAAACGCATCGAGAAGCATTTGTCGTTCGAACGAAGGACATGTGTCATTCAAACCACATCCTGCGACTTCCAATCTCGTTCTAACAAGATTCTTATCTTGTGCGAACTACCTGGGCGTCAAAATCGAGGTCTGCTTCAAAACTTAGAAAAAATACTCATTCTCAATATTTGACGAAAAAGTCCGCTCCAACACTAAGAAAATATTTTGTAAAAATCTCCCAAAAGCTCTAAGTGAAAAGTAAAGGTATTTAAAACATAACCTTACCAAAGTAAACTTCACGTAGTCTTGAATGATGAAGAACATGAGTAATTCGGATCCGTCTTTGATGTAGATGTCTCTTGAATGCTCTTCGATGGTGTAGTGGTATATGACATAATAAATTGATAACGGACCTATGAAAATATGTCCTTACAAATCTCCCCCTATGTCTATGCCGGTACGTACATAAAACATCCGAATTATCAAAAACCAAAATGTCTATACAAATCTTCCCTCCCATGAATAAATTTGCAAGACCTCAAAACTGTTCTTCAATCATCTTCGTCAAATCTCAAAGCTTTTCTCATCAGGGTGTGCAACATATCAATCTTCAATTTTGTACCTACACACTTGAGTAAAGCAAAAACCTTCGTGACGCATCGAGTTTGAAATGATATAAGAATAAAGCATTAATAATCAAATCTCCCCCATAATGCAAAAACTCCCCCATAACTGATAATTCTTTCTCCCCCTTTTTATGATGTCCCCAAATAGACATATAAGAAGAAATAATCAAAACATGGAGTTTCACGAAAAAATGCATAGCAAACATGGATCAAACTACGCGCATGCAAAGGTATGTCCCCAAAAATTTCACAAACTATTTTTGGATTTTTCAATTTTTTAATACAAAAATAGGATACAAAAAAAACACCATGGATTTAAACTCAAACAACCAAGTCATGGAAATGGAATGTATGGGTGTGAACACATTCGATAAGTAAATAAACTCAATCAATCATATGTGCACGATGCATATGTGTACTCCTAACGAATGAACATCAAAAGTATCCTTAGGTGAAAAGATTTTTGAATTTAGATGACATCGTCTTACACAAATCAACAAATCAAAGTCAAAGTGATTTCCACCCCAATAACGTCCAAAGCTATTTAGCGCATTTTCAAGAATTTCAAGGACGTGCAAACCCATTATAAAATCTCCAACCAAACTCCCTCATATATATTTTCTTTTTTGAGGTAATCTAAATTCTCAAACTTTGTAGAATTGGAGCAAAAACCTAAATGGCCCATAATTTGGCATGGATTTCTTTTTATTGCCTTTAAATTTTTTCGGTCTCTTTTAAACCTCTTTGGACCCCGATTAATAAAATTCCTCCATTTTTTAGGTCCAATTTAACGGTGTCTTAGTATTCGCAAAGGCAAAATGAACCTTTCATAGCCCTTCCCCGTTCAAACAAAGCACACAAACTCACAAAACGGTTCTTAAATGCACAATTTCCTTATCAAAATTTATCCCGCTTGGTTCGTTTTAAGAACAGGATTGAAGTGAAAACACCCAACCAACATGTGATAAGAGTAGCACAATAATCAAACAAATTCGTGCATGTGTGCAACAAAGGAAACATGAGTCAAACATGTAGGAAGTAACACTTAATTACATCTTAATGACTCCAAACATTATAAAGCACACGGATGAATTGACCTATTGTCTCAAAACACTATCAAATAGTCACATGAAAAAAATGGAATGATGTTGTGACTTGGTCATCCTAAGTGTTCATCCATAAACGGTGAAAACAAAATAAAATACAAAAACCTTTTTGGATTTTTCTAAAAAAAAAAAAAAAAAAAAAATCTATACAAAAATGATACTTACTAGCAATAGGCAAATAATGACATCATGAGAAACAACCTATGCTAGTAAACAGGTCAAACCTCAATCGTTAGGTGCGGAGAGGTTTTCCAAAGGTGGTGCCAACTTATGAAAAATCTCCATCAAATCTTGTGAAGTTTTGACTAAAAACTTAACTTGCTCACCTAAATGTGCAAACTCTCTCATGTAATCTCCGGGAGCATGTAAAGAATCATGTGTGGGTGCATGTGTACCATAAACGCGTGCAGAAGAAAAACGTGACACATAACCCAACTTAAAACAAAATTCCTTAAGGTGACCTCTCCTCTTGCAATGTGAGCAAACATAAATAGTCCTAGGAACACCTCTCTCAAAAACTCTAGTACACGCTCTCCTAATAGGAATGGGACGCCTAGGTGGGTTAGGGTGAGGCTCACTTGAATCTGACACTAAAGTGAGAACCGGCTCGGGTGCTAATTGGGAAGTAGCAGCACCGTCATGACTTATTCCTAAATTCTGACCTTTAACCTTAAGAACCACCTTTTCAACCTTCTTAGGTGCGTTCTCAAACATGACTTTGACTTCCCTAGCATGTTCGAGATCACTCTCGAGTTGGGATACACGTGTCGTCAGACTACACGACGTGTCGGTCAAATCACACTTCTCCTTTCTCAAAACCTCCTTCTCTCTCTCCAAATATAAAACCCGACGACCTAAACCTCTATTATACTTATTTGTTTTCAAGGTCTTGGTGTACAAATCTCTAAAAGATTTTTGGAGCTCACTTTCATCTCCACTCTCCTCCTCGCTTTATTCCTCACTCGAAGTACACAAATCACTATCATCGCTCTCGTATGCACTCTCGTGGGATAAAATGGGTGTGCTCACACGACTAGAAAAAGCGACAACCATCCCATGTCCTAAACCTTTATCGGACTCATCTCCATCATCACCCTCACTATCACTAAGAGTGGCGGGCATAACAATCTCTTTGCCCTTTCTCCTTATCCAAGTAGGACTCTCTTTAGCTATGTGCCCTTTGCCCTCACACTCAAAGCACCTAATCTCATCCTCCTTGTCACTATCTTTGGCCTCCACTTTCTTTTTATTTGACTCAAAGATCTCTTTTTGTTGGAAGAATTTTCTTTATTCCTTTTGATAAACTTTTTAAAAAATTTCGCAAATAAGGCCATATCAAAATCTTCCTTAGAATTAGACTCATAAACTTTTTCTTTCTTTTTCTTAAAATGAGTCTTTAAAGCAACGCCATTATACTTAGCCTTAATGGTTTTGGGAAACATGTCAATCTCATAGGTCTGAAGATCTCCTACAAGTTCTTCCAACTTAAGTGATTTCAAATTTCCCAAAGAGTTCAAAATAGTGACTTTAGGAATAAAGCATTTTGGAAGAGATCTCAAAATCTTTTTAACGACACGCGTGTTATCAATCACCTCACCCAAATTAAAACTGGTGTTAACAATGTTCGACAAACGTGCATAAAAATCATCAAAGCATTCAGACTCACACATGGTGATAGTCTCAAATTGGGTGGCCAAATTTTGTAACTTAGATTCTTTAACGGCGTTCGTACCCTCATGAGTCAATTTCAAAACATCCCAAGCATCTTTAGACGTGGTGCACGTCATAATTTGGCGAAACTCATCAGGAGTGATAGCTCCAGAAATAGAACTCAAACCACGTGAATTAAATTTAGACATTTTATGATCATCTTCAGTCCAGGCTGACACGGGTTTTAAAGAGGAAATATTATCAACGGTGACCGTGGGAGGAGTCAACCCATTTTCGTAAAGGTACCAAACACGCTCGTCAATGGATTTTAAACTAGATTTCATGCGAGCTTTCCAATAGGCTTAATTAGACCCGTCAAAAATAGGCATCTGATTATAGAAGTGCTCCATCGAAAAAAATGCGATTTTTCACAAAACTGATTTTAAAAAAAAAATCAATATCACACGATTTTGCGGAAAATAGGAATACGCGATAAATTAGCACAACCTGCTCTGATACCAATTTGAGAAAACATAACGGTGTGATAATTGATTAAATTCGCAAAAATCTAATTTGGCACACTTATTTAATTAGAGTCTATTTTTGAATCAAACTAATTCAGCCCCTAAACATGCATCTAAATATGATAAATCATTCAAGCCATGCATGAAAGATAAAGACGAACGTTATAGGAAAAAACCCCTTTCGGGTAAAAAACTGTTATAACACTTTGAAGAATTCACAATACCTTTGACTTACATACAACCTGATAATCGCCCACAAGTGTGTAATGCACGGTGCCTTCAGCAAATCTTCAAAGATATGAGAGACAACAAAATGCCCTCCAGACATCGGTTCGTCGTCTTTGGCTCGTCCACAGGAAGAATGACTACGCTCGGTATCCACCGATCAAATATGGAGATCCCTTCTCCACAGAGGTTGAACAAAAGAAAAGTTATTCTTAAACACCAAACACAATTCACTAAAGCAAGATGGGAGTTTTGTGAATTGTAAACAAAAGAGGATTAAACCCCTAAAAGAAGAAGCCTAAAGAATACTATTTTTGCAGTGTTTCTGTTTTGGAAAACGTATAGACTTCTTAATGAAAACGTTACCATTTAATGAGTATTTATACAAAAATGCACCGCCTCAAAATTCGAGCTCGTTCGAACGAGAAGCATATGTCGCTAGAACGAAGGATGAGTGTCGTTCAAACGACATCGCGCGACTTCTAATCTCATTCGAATGAGATGCTTATCTCGCGCGAACGACTTGGGCGTCAAAATCGAGGTCCGCTTCAAAACTTAGAAAAAATACTCATTCTCAATATTTGACGAAAAAGTCTGCTCCAACACTTAGAAAATATTTTGTAAAAATCTCCCAGAAACTCTAAGTGAAAAGTAAAGGTATTTAAAAAATAACCTTACCAAAGTAAACTTCGCAGAGTCTTGAATGATGAAGAACTTGAGTAATTCGGATCCGTCTTTGATGTAGTTGTCTCTTGAATGCTCTTCGATGGTGTAGTGGTATATGACATAATAAATTGATAACGGACCTATGAAAATATGTCCTTACAAAACCCAAAACAACCCCCGAACGGCCCCGTGAGTGGCACCAACACCTCGCACGGGACCAATATAACTCATAGGAAATGACCGCACTATCACGGGACTCCCAGTTTGAGAATACAATGGTAATTTGCATAATTATAGATTTAGGCTTAAAAACATGGCGTTAGTGGGTGAAAACTCAAAACATCCACCGAACGACCTTGTGAGTGGCACCAACACCTCGCACAGGACCAATATGACTCGTAGGAACTGACCGCGCTATCATGAGACTCCTGATTTGAGAATACGATGATAATTTGCACAATTTTAGACTTAGGCTTAAAAACATGGCGTTAGTGGTTAAAAACTCGAAACAGCCCCCGAACGGCCCCGTGAGTGGCACCAATGCCTCGCACGGGACCAGTATAACTCATAAAAACATACCGCACAATCACGGGACTCTCGATTTGAAAATACAATGATAATTTGCATATTTTTAGACTTAGGCTTAGAAACATGACAATAGTTGGTGAAAACTCGAAACAGCCCCCGAACGGCCCCGTGAGTGGCACTAACACCTTGCACGGGACCACTATGACTCGTAGGAACTGACCGCCCTATCATGAGACTCCCAGTTTGAGAATACGATGATAATTTGCATAATTCTTGACTTAGGCTTAAAAACATGGCGTTAGTGGGTGAAAACTCAAAACAGCCTCCGAACGGCCCCGTGAGTGGCACAAACACCTAGCACGGGACCAATATAACTCGTAAGAACATACCGCGTGATCACGGGACTCCCGATTTGAGAATACGATAGTAATTTTCATATTTCTAGACTGAAGCAAAACATGTCGTTAATGGGTGAAAACCCAAAATAGCCCCCGAACGTCCCAATGGGCAGCACCAACAGCTCCCATGGAACCAATGTAACTCGTAGGAACTAACTGCGCAGTCATTGGAGTCCCGATTTGAGAATACGACGGTAATTTTAAAATTTGAGGACTTAGGCTTAAAAATATGGCGTTAGCGGGTGAAAACCCAAAACAACACCCGAACAGCCCCGTGTGTGGCACCAACACCTCACACGGGGCCAATATAACTCGTAGGAACTGACCGCGCTATCTCGAGACTCCCAGTTTTAGAATTCAATGATAATTTGCATAATTCTAGACTTACGCCTAAAAACATGGCGTTAGTGCGTAAAAACTCAAAATAACCCCCGAACGGCCCCGTGAGTGGCATCAACACCTCGTAAGGGATCAATATGACTTGTAGGAATTGACCGCCCTATCACGAGACACCATATTTGAAAATACGATGATAATTTTCATAATTCTACACTTAGGCTTAAAAATATTGCGTTAGTGGGTGAAAACTTGAAACAGCTCCCGAATGGCCCCGAGAGTGGCACCAACACCTCGCATGGGACCGATATAACTCGTAGGAACTGATCGCGCTATTAGGAGACTCCCGATTTGAGAATACGATGATAATTTGAATAATTCTAGACTTAGGCTCAAAAACATTGCGTTAGTGGGTGAAAACTTGAAACAGACCCGTGAGTGTCACCAACACCTCGCACGAGACCAATATAACTCGTAAGAACTTATCGCATGATCGTGCGACTCCCGATTTGAGAGTACGATCCTAGTTTGCATATTTTCAGACTTAAGCAAAACATGGCATTAGTTTGTGAAAACTTGAAACAGCCCCCGAACGGCCCCGTGGGAGGCACCAACAACTCCCACGGGACCAATATAACTCATACGAACTGACCGCGCTATCACGGGACTCACGGATTCAGAATACGATGATAATTTGCATATTTCTAGACATAAGCAAAACATAACATTACTGGGTGAAAACTCAAAATAGCCCCCGAACGGCCCTGTGGGAGGCACCAATAGCTCCCGCGGGATCAATGTAACTCGTAGGACTAATCGTGAAGCCACGGGACTCTTGGTTTAAGAATACGACAAGAATTTGAAAATATGAGGACTTAGGCTTAAAAACATGGCGTTAGCGGGGGAAAACCCAAACAACACCTGAACGGACCCGTGAGTGGCACCAACACCTCGCACGGGACCAATATAACTCGTAGGAACTGACCGCGCTATCACGGGACTCCCGATTTGAGAATAGGATGATATTTGTGATAATTCTAGACTTAGGCTTAAAAACATGGCGTTAGTGGGTGAAAACAAGAAACAGACCCCGAATGGCCCCGTGAGTTGCACCAACACCTCGCACGGGACCAATATGACTCGTAAGAACTGACCGCGCTATTACGAGACTCCCGATTTGAGAATATGATGATAATTTTCATTATTCTGCACTTAGGCTATAAAACATGGTGTTAGTGGGTGAAAACTCAAAACAGCGCCCGAACGGCCCCGTGAGTGGCACCAACACCTCGCACGGGACCCATATAACTCGTAAGAACTTACCCCGTGATTACGGCACTCTCGGTTTGAGAATACGATGATAATTTGCATATTTCTAGATTAGTCTTAGAAACATGACGTTAGTAGATGAAAACTCGAAACAGCCCCCGTACGGCCCCGTGAGTGGCACCAACAACTCGCACGGGATCAATATTACTCGTAAGAACTTAACGCCGATCACGGGACTCCCGATTTAAGAATACGATGGTAATTTGCATATTTTTAGACTTAAGCAAAACATGGCGTTAGTGGGTGAAAACCCGAAATAGCCCCCCAAACGTCCCCGTGGGAGGCACCAACAGCTTCCACGGGACCAATGTAACTCGTAGGAACTAACCGCATTGCCACGGGACTCCCAGCTTGAGAATATGATGGTATGTTCAAAATATGAGGACTTCAACTTAAAAACACGACGTTAGTCGGTGAAAACCCAAAACAGCCCCCGAACGGCCCCGTAAGTGGCACTAACACCTCGTACGTGACTAATATAACTCGTAGGAACTGACCGCGCTATCACGTTACTCCCGATTTGAGAATTCGATGATAATTTGCATAATTATAGGCTTAGGCTTAAAAACCTGGGGATAGTGGGTGAAAACCCAAAACAGCCCCCGAACGGCCCCGTGAGTGGCACCAATACCTCGCACATTACTTATATAACTCGTAAGAACTTACCGTGTGCTCATGGGACTCCCGATTTGAGAATACAAGGATAATTTGAATATTTCTAGACTTAGGATTAGAAACATGACTTTAGTGGGTGAAAATTCGAAAACAGCCCCCGAACGGCCCAATGAGTCGCTCCAAAACCTTGTATGGGACCAATATAACTCGTAAGAACTTAACACCAATCATGGGACTCCCGGTTAGAGAATACGATGGTAATTTTCATATTTCTAGACTTAAGCAAAACATGGCGTTAGTGGCTGAAAACTCGAAATACCCCCGAACGGCCTCGTGGGAGGCACCAACAGCTCCCACCGGACGACTATGACTCGTAGGAACTGACAACTCCCGATTTGGGAATACGACAATAATTTGCATAATTCTAGACTTTGGCTTAAAAACATGGCGTTAGTGGGTGAAAACTCGAAACAGCTCCCGAACAGCACCATGAGTGCACCAACACCTCGCACGGGACCAATATAACTTGTAGGAACTAGCCGCGCTATCACGGGACTCCCGATTTGAGAATACGATGATAATTTGCATAATTCTAAACTTTTGCCTAAAAACATGGCGTTAGTGGGTGAAAACTCAAAACAACCCCCGAATGGCCCCGTGAGTGGCATTAACACCTCGCACGGGAGCAATATGACTCGTAGAAATTGATCACGCTATCACGGGACACTCGGTTTGTAAATACGATGATAATTTGCATAGTTCTAGACTTAGGCTTAAAAACATTGCGTTAGTGGGCGAAAACTTAAAATAGCCCCCGAACGGCCCCGTGAGTGGCACCAACACCTCACACGGGACCAATTTAACTCGTAAGAACTTACCGTGTGATCATGTGACTCCTGGTTGAGAGTACGATGATAATTTGCATATTTTTAGACTTAAAAAAACATGACGTTAGTGGGAGGCACCAACACCCCCGAACGGCCCCGTGGGAGGCACCAACACCTCCCACGGGACCAATATAACTCATAGGAACTGACTGCGCCGCCATGGGACTCTCGATTTGAGAATATAACGATAATTTGCATATTTCTAGACTTAGACTTAAAAACATGGCGTTAGCGGGTTAAAATCCGAAACAGCCCCCGAACGGCCCCGTGAGTGGCACCAACAGCTCGCACGGGGCAATATGACTCGTAGGAACTGACCGCGCTATCACGGGACTCCCGGTTTGAGAAGACGATGATAATTTGCATAATTCTAGACTTAGGCTTAAAAATAGGGCATTAGTGGGTGAAAACTCAGAACAGCCCCCGAACAGCTCCGTGAGTGGCACCAACACCTCGCACGGGACCCATATGACTTGTAGGAACTGACTGTGCTATCATGGGACTCCCGATTAGAGAATACGATGATAATTTGCGTAATTCTTGACTTGGGCTTAAAAATATGGCATTAGTGGGTGAAAACTCGAAACAGCATCCGAACGGCCCCGTGAGTGCCACCAACACCTCGCACGGGATAATTATAACTTGTAAGAACTTACCGCATGATCACATGACTCCCGATTTGAGAATACAATGATAATTTGCATATTTTTAAACTTTAGCGAAACATGACGTTAGTGGGTGAAAAAACATCTCACGAACGGCCCCGTGGGAGGCACCAACATCTCCTACGGGACCAATGTAACTCCTAGGAACTAACCGCGCAGCCACGGGACTCCTGGTTTGAGAATATGATGGTAATTTTTAAAATATGAGGACTTAGGCTTAAAAACATGGCGTTAGCGGGGGAAAACCTAAAACAGCCCCCGAACGGCCCTGTGAGTGGCACCATTACCTCGAACGGGACTAATATAACTCGTAGGAACTGATCGCGCTATCACGGGACTCCCGGTTTGAGAAAATGAGTTAGGCTTAAAAATATGGCGTTAGTGGGTGAAAACCCAAAATAGCCCTCGAACGGGCACATGAGTGGCACTAACACCTCGCACGGGACCAATATGACTCGTAGGATTTGACCGCGCTATCACGGGACTCCCCGTTTGAGAATACGACAATAATTTGCATAATTTTAGACTTAGGCTTAAAAACAAGGCGTTAGTGGGTGAAAACTCGAAACAGTCCCCGAACGGCCCCGTGAGTGGCACTAACACCTCGCACGGGACCAATATAATTCGTATGAACTTACCACGTGATCACAAGACTCCTGATTTGAGAATACGATGATAATTTGCATATTTCCAGACGTAGGCTTAGAAACATGACGTTAGTGGGTGAAAACTCGAAACAACCCACGAACGGCCCCGTGAGTGGCACCAACACCTCGCACGGGGCCAATATAATTCGTAAGAACTTAATGAGAATCACGAGACTCCCGGTTTGAGAATACGACGGTAATTTTCATATTTCTAGACTTAAGAAAAACATGGCATTAGTGGGTAAAAACCTGAAATAGCCCCCGAACGTCCCCGTGGGAAGCACCAACATCTCCCACGGGACCAATGTAACTCGTAGGAACTAACCGCGCTGCCATGGGACTCCTGGTTTAAGAATACGATGGTAATTTGAAAATATGAGGACTTAGGCTTAAAAACATGGCGTTAGTAGGTGAAAACCCAAAACAGCCCATGAACGGCCCGGTGAGTGGCATCAACACCTCCCACGAGACCAATATAACTCGTAGGAACTGACCGCGCTATCATCGGACTCGCGGTTTGAGAATAGGATGATAATTCGCATCAATTTAGACTTAAGCCTAAAAACATGGCGTTAGTGGGTGAAAACCCAAAACAGCCCCCGAACGGCACCGTGAGTGGCACCAACACCTCGCACGGGACCAATATGACTCGTAGGAATTAACCGTACTATCACGGGACACCCGATTTGAAAATATGATGATAATTGGCATAATTCTAGACTTAGGCTTAAAACATTGCGTTAGTGGGTGAAAATTTGAAACAACCCTCGAATGGCCCCGTGAGCGGCACCAACACCCCGTACGAGACCAATATAACTCATAAGAACTTACTGTGCGATCATGGGGCTCTCGGTTTAAGAGTATGATGATAATTTGCATATTTTTAGACTTAAGAAAAACATGGTGTTAGTGGGTGAAAACCCGAAACAGCCCCCAAACGGCCCCGTGGGAGGCACCAACACCTTCCACGGGACCAATGTAACACGTAGGAATTGACCACGCAGCCACGGGACTCTCGATTTGAGAATGTGATGATAATTTGAACATTTCTAGACTTAGGTTCAAAACATGGTGTTAGAGGGTGAAAACCCGAAACAGCCCCCGAACGGCCCCGTGACTGGCACCAACACCTCGCACGAGACTAATGTAATTCGTATGAACTGACCATGCGATCACGGAACGTCCGGTTTGAGAATACAATAATAATTTTCATATATATAGACTTAGTCTTTAAAACATGGCGTTAGTGGGTGAAAACTTCAAATAGCCCCCGAACGACTGTGTGAGTGGCACGAACAGCTCGCACGGGACCAATAAGACTTATAGGAGCTGACTGCGCTATCATGGGACTCTCGATTTGAGAATACGATGATAATTTTCATAATTCTAGACTTAGGCTTAAAGAGATGGCGTTAGTGGGTGAAAACTCGAAATAGCCTCCGAACGACCCCATGAGTGGCACCAACACCTCGCACGGGACCAATATAGCTCGTAAGAACTTACCTCATGATCACGGGACTCCCGGTTTAAGAATACGATGATAATTTGCACATTTCTAAACTTAGGCAAAACATGGAGTTAATGGGTGAAAACCCGAAACAACCCCCGAACGGCCCCGTGGGAGACACCAACAGCTCCCATGGGACCAATGTAACTCATAGGAACTAATCGCATAGCCACGGGACTCCGGGTTTGAGAATACGATAGTAATTTGAAAATATGAAGACTTAGGGTTAAAAACATGGCGTTAGCGGGTGAAAACCCAAAATAACTCCCGAACGGCCCCGTGAATGGCACCAACACCTCGCACGGGACCAATATAACTCGTAGGAACTGACCGCACTATCACGTGACTCTCGGTTTAAGAATACGACGATAATTTGCATAATTCTAAACTTAGTCTTAAAAACATGACGTTAGTGGGTGAAAACTCAAAACAACCCTCGAACGGCCCACTGAGTGGCATCAATACCTCGCACGGGACCAATATAACTCATAAGAACTTACCGCGCGATCACGAGACTCCCGATTTGAGAATACGATGATAATTTATATATTTCTAAACTTAAGCAAAACATGGTGTTAGTGGGTGAAAACTCTAAATAGCCCCCGAATGGTCCCGTGGAAGGCACCAACAGCTCCTATGGGACTAATGTAACTCGTAGGAACTAACTGCGCAGCCACGGGACTCCCGGTTTGAGAATACGACGATAATTTGAAAATATGAGGACTTAGGCTTAAAAGCATGGCGTTAGCCGGTGAAAACCCAAAATAGCCCCCGAACGGCCCCGTGAGTGGCACTAGCACCTCGCACGGGACCAATATAACTTGTAGGAACTGATCGCACTTTCACGGGACTCCCAGTTTAAGAATAGGACGATAATTTGTATAATTCTAGACTTAGGCTTAAAAACATGGCGTTAGTGGGTGAAAACTCAAAACAATTCTCGAACAGCCCCGTGAGTGGCACCAACACCTCGCACGGGACCAATATAACTCGTAAGAACTTACTGTGCGATCACGTGACTCACAGTTTGAGAATACGACGATAATTTGCATATTTTTAGACTTAAGGAAAATGTGGCGTTAGTGAATGAAAACTTGAAACATCCCCCGAACGGCCTCGTGAGAGGCACCAACACCTCCCATGGGAGCAATGTAACTCGTAGGAACTGACTGTGCATCCACGAGACTCCTGGTTTGAGAATATGATGATAATTTGCATATTTGTATACTAAGGCTTTAAAACATGGCGTTTGTGGGTGAAAACCCGAGACAACCCCCGAATGGCCTCGTGAGTGGCACCAACACCTCGCACGGTACTAATGTAATTTGTATGAACTGACTGCTCGATCACGGGACCGCCGATTTGAGAATACAACGATAATTTGCATTTATATAGACTTAGGCGTAAAAACATTGATATATTGATAATTATAACCCGTATATGCAGTTTTTCAGCTTGAATAAATTATTTGTAAAACTACTTCGTTATTGATGTCATTTTTTTTGTATCCTATCATTTGTAGGATTTTTTCACGTGGAACAAATGAAGGAGGCAATGGTTTACAACATGAAGATTGTTTATATAATGTTGTGGACATTCAGGGTTATGTTTTTTATATATTATGGCCGCACAGGCTTTTTTTGTTTATTTTTTCACGTAGAACAAATGAAGGAGGATATGGTTTACAACATGAAGATTGTTTATATAATGTTGTGGACATTTCGGGTTATGTTTTTTATGTATTATGGCCGTGCGGGCTGTTATTGTTTAGTTAATGGTTGTATGGTCTTTCATAATTTGATTGTTGAATTTTATGGCCGTGCGGACTTTATTATAAGCAGGTTTTACATTTACAGGGTTTGGAATGTCCAAAAAATAGAGGAAACTCAGCCCAATTTTTTTTTTTGGTTTGTGAATTATTAAGACGTGTAATATTTTTAAGTTTGTATATATGTTAGTTTATTAACAATGTTCTCGATTCGTAATTTGTGATTTTTATTGTTTTGCCAATAATAAATATTTGTAACACCTCGTATGCGTCCAACGTTACACGTAGCAACCGTTAGTGCAATCATAGGACCCCCAATTTTAGTATTGGACCAAAAAAATACTTTTTTTTAATTATAGTTAAATATGGTCATGGACTTTGTCCATGACCATTTGTATTTTTTCCGTCGCGTATAAAAAATTTTCGTTTTTGTTTTCGCCGTGACCATATTTTTCATTTTTTTATCACAGTTGTGGGTTGCGGATTTGCGCCGTGACCAATTTATAACAGTTGTGGGTCACGGACGAGGTCCGCGACCCATCACGACATGGGTCATGGCCCAAGTCCGCGACCATCTGCCGTGACCCCCAGCGGGCCGTGACCAATTTTTGGTCACGGACTTGGGCCGTGACTCACGAAATTGGTCACGCCCGAAATGGTCACGGACCAAGTCCGTGACCCACAATCTTGGTCAGGGATTTTGTTCGTGTCCAATCACCAGTTTTGGTGTAGTGTTTACCTCCTTTGAGAGTATAAGCGGGCAGTCGAAGGAGTTAATCTAGGGGCTAATGAAGAGGCTGACCCAATATATGAATATTTCTTGGTGGACCAACAGGGGTAATGTATGGTCATTAAAAACTCAAATATATAAGAGTTTCTAGAGGACATAGTCGAAGAATTGTATTATATGATGGATCGTCCAAAACCCCAGGTGTAAGAGTTAGAGAAGTTAAACCTGGCCGAAGAAGGAGATGAGGCTAGGCTTATCTTCATTTCTAAGGACCTGAGCACAGATAAAAGAAAAGACTTGATAGAGTTAATTCGAGAGTTCAGTGATGTCTTCGTGTGGAAGTACACAGAGATGGAGGGGCTTGATTAAGAGGTGGGTTGCCACAAGTTGAATGTTATGCCTTCATCTATACTGGTGAAGCAATCCATAAGAACCTACAAGCCAGAGCTGGATTTAAAGATTAAGGAGGAGGTATAACAGATGCTAGTGGTAGTATTCATTGAGCCAATACAACACCCACTCTGGCTCTCAAACATTGTCCTAATGGGGAAGAAGGACAAGAGCCAGATAAGGATATGCGTGGACTTCAGAGATCTGAATAGAGCCTGCTCAAAAGATGAGTTCCCTCTGCTCTCCATTGATAGTCTAATTGATGAAATTGAGGGTCATAAAATATATAGCTTCATGGAAGGGTATGTGGGATACAACCAGATCAAGATTGATCGAGCAGACATAAAAAAGACGGCATTCAGGACCTCGTTAGGCAACTTCATGTACAAAGTGATGCCTTTTGGATTGAAGAACGTCGGGGCCACATATCAAAGGACAATGATGGCCATTTTTCATGATTTCTTTAATAAGTTTTTAGAATTCTATGTGGATGATTTGGTTATCAAGTCAAAGAAGGAAGAATCCCATCTAAATGACTTGAAGATGAACCCACTTAAGTGTGCTTTCGAGGTCACAAGTGGGAAGTTCCTAAGGTTCGTGGTGGATCGACAGGGAGTACAGATGGACTAGGACAAGCAACGAGCAATCCTGGAAATGACGTGTCTAAGGACGACGAAGGAGCTTAAGAGTTTCCTCGGTAAAGTCACCTACCTTAGGAGATTTGTACCAGGACTAGCCGAAATAACTCAGTCGTTGATAGAACTGCTGCGAAAGTACATGAAGTTCGAATGGGAGGAAACTCACTAGGAGTCTTTGACCAAGCTGAAGAAGCTGCTGACCTCTCCACAAATGACTATCCCTCAAAAAGCAGGAGTACCATTGCAGCTCTACCTCACGTCTTCCACCAGGTCCATCGGAGCACTCTTGGCGCAAGAAATCGATAGGCAAAAAAGGTCAATCTATTACCTGAGAAGGATCATACATGGACCAAAGGCAAGGTACAATAGTGTAGAAAGGCACTGTTTAGCTTTAGTTTTCATAGCACAAAAAATTAGACACTACGTGTTATCTTTCATTGAAGAGTGCCCGATATGTGTGTGTTTCAACAAAACCAATTTTTCTTCGAAAAAGATCCAACTTTTAATTATGCACCAAACCAAGTTGTGAAATCCCAATTCTTACTTTAAACCAATTTTATCTTGATTAATCCTAAACATGCATCTAGTGATTAAAGCAAGTAAAGTAAAGTAAAGTAAAGAATAATCACAACGCCGAATGTACGAGGAAAAAACCTAAAGCGGGAAAACAACCTCGGACGGCCCAAGCCAGACAATCACTATGAACCATGGTTTTACAAAGATAGATTAGCCTTACACTAAGAATCGATCCCCACGGGTCTTGACGCTCCTTCTGATCTTCAACCGTTCTTCAATAGTGCCCACGCAAAAATTTCGTCTTCTACGATCTCTGTCCACAACACACGCGTCCACGTATGTCTCGGTGTCCTCCGATATGGCTTTTATACTTCTACGATATCAAACACGATGTCCGTCGCTTCTTCACCGCAAAACCCTTTGATGTTCAATGTGTAGAACAAACAATTTTGGTGCAGCAAGATCACGTAAACATATAAGAATGATAGCTCGGATCTTTGCAAACTCTAAGGATGTGTTTATGCAATGTAAACCTTAGAAAACATGTGCAAACAAGGTTCTGGTTCGTAAAACTTTTTCTAGAAAGCACACTTACAAAATTATGATGCAAACACTGTTTAAATAGGATTTAAACACCGCCTCGAAAAACGTGTCTTTCGAACGACTTAAGCATGTCGTTCGACCGAAATTGTATCTCGTTCGAAACGAGATCCAATGTCGCTCGAGCGACCTCGCGAAGTTTGACTTTCTTTGACTTTCAGATAAAAACGTCTCTTAACAAAGAGATTCAAATTAGTCAAACTCTATTTCAAGCTTATCATCATAAAACGAAGTTTAAATTATTAAAACACTTTTAAAACATTTAAAATCATTTTTTATTATAAAAATTACATCCTTATCTTTTATAAAATAATTTCGAGCACCATAAATTATAAGCATTCATACCTGAGTGATCTCGGAATGAAATTAACTTTGAAGACGATTAAACTTGCACCAAATAAACATCGGCATGATTATTTCTTTGAAGCTTTACCGCAACATCTTCAATTTCTTCAATACGTCATAGACCAAGTGGGATCGTGACAAAATATAATTCTCCCTATGATATATTACAAACACAGTTTTGTTCACGGAATTAAGTCATAACACTACAGGGACTCAATTGGAAATTTATGTCCTTACAAATCTCCCCCTTTGACTATTCCGGGACAAAACTAAACCAGTGAAATGCCTAATCGAGCCGTCAAGCCGTATGACGCCTAAATCCCATCCCATAAACCCAAAATAAAAAATACAGGACACGGACTAGTATATGTAGCACCGGCAAGCATGAACTATCTGAATGGGATGTAGACTTGAAATCTCAAATTGCTGAAGCATACCTACACACATGAAACAGACAAACAAATACCTAGTGAAGTATGGAGGAACAAATGATACCAATTTATATTTCTAATAAGAACAAATCATTTGAAACATGTGAGCAATTATTTGATACCAATTTGTTACCAATTTGAAACAAATATAAGCGCTCAACAAATCTCCCCTTACATCACATACCAAATCTCTCCCCCTTTTTGTCTCGAATAGACAATCTGGTGAAAAGATAAACCGATATGAAATATCTAGCATGAGAATATGATACCAAATCAAGTTGATACCAATTTTGAAAAATGAAAACAGCTAGATAATCAATGAACCGCTAGCTAAAAAATGATCATGCAAAAACAAATCAGTAGCTAGTAAACCAAGGAATCACACAAAGAATATACCAATCAAATCAATTGTGATAAATGGTCTCATATGCAAAATATCAATTAGGAACAGAAAAGAACCTGCATATAAACAAATTAATCCAAAAAAATATGCTTCCTGCAGAACCAAAAATATATCAAATTAAACCAGAGGACTGCAAACCAATCAGAAGCCATTTTCACCCTGTCGTTCGAACGAGCCAGGGACTTCGCTCAAACGAGATGAGGAAGTCGCTCGAATGAAGTACAAAGTCGTTCGCGCGAGATGCAATGTCGTTAAAACGACTTCGCGCGACCTTCCAAAATTTCCCAGTTTCCCATAAATATTATAAAGAATTGCCCAGTGAAAAAATTTTCACAAAAAAATTCCAGGAAGGGACTGACAGATGCAAAATAGTGCTAAAACAGTAAGCTTTTCGCACAAAACTCAAGAACTCATAAAAACTGAAAAGGTGAGTTACATGCAAACATAATACCGATGTGCTCAAACATGGACATGGAATGAATGGGCGTGAAACTACAACAAATAAGTCACAATTCTAAAACATCGAAACGATCAAGAAGCTCTAATTGATAGCGATAAATCATCAAACTTTATCATAGCCAAATGACAATTAAAGAGTGAGCTTAATGAACTAAACATACTTCATGCACACAAATCCAGAATTTTGACGATTCTACAAACAATAGCGTCAAATTGCAATGTTTCAACATTAGGATTAGATGTGCAAACCCGTTTAAATTTTCTCCAACCAAACACCCTCATATGAACGTACTTTTTCAAGTTCTTTTGAGGTTTCTAGCATTCTCAACTTAGAGAAAATCTTATTGGCCCTTTTCTTAGCATCTTGCTTTTTATTTTTGGGCTCTTTTTAAACGATGGCTTTCACGTCGAGTTAAATTGAACTCTCGCAGCCCTTTCCCGTGAATCACTCATCATTTTTTCAATTCAAATCCTCACGGTAAACGGTTATTACATGCACACTTCTCCTTAATTTTACTTACGCATAGATGACAAGATTGAGATAAGAACGCCTCACCAAATTCAAATATGCAAGAGAAGTCAAACATCCATATAAACTCGTGCATGTGTGCGATGTTGGCATATATACAAAGTCGAATCAAGATGCATATCAACTTCTAAACAACACCATATAAACTATGGTTAAGATCATTCTAAGCATCGATAATAATGACCAAATGTCCTAGCCACATGGATAATGAAACGATGGGGGGGGGGGGGGGGTCCAAGCACACCAATATGCCACATCAAACATGTAAACTCAAAAACAAAAACTGAAAATCTTTTTGGCTTTACAAACATATTTTGACTCAAAGAAAAGAAAAATCTTTTTGGATTTTCAAAAGTTTTATCAAAACAAAATCTTTTTGTATTTTTCAAATATGACTCAAACAAATGAAAACTATAATACAGAATGATACACATGTCATAATACTAGCAATGAATATATCATGAAGCAAACTAGCATATGACAAACATGGCAATACTATCATCCTTTAGATTTAGCATGGGAAGAATCAAGTGCACCCAAACGAGAATCATGAAGTTTAATTCCTAAAGCCACTAAATCCGATTTCCTAACCCAAGTAGGTGTAAAACGATGCATGGGGGTTTTGGTAATCGGTGCAACTTTATTCTTAAACTTCCTAGGAGCTTGTCTAAGGTCGTAACAATAACGCCTAAGGTGACCATTTCTACCACAAAATGTGCAAGTGTAGCAGTGGTGGGAATGATTACCTTTATGTGGACCTTTTCTAACCATCCTAGTGTGTCTCACACGTGCGGGGGGAATGGGAACAACTCTCTCACCAAAACCTATACCTCCCCTATCTCCTTTAATTTGGACGGTGCCTAGGATTTTATCTAACTTCTCCGACCTAGCCTCCAAATCAAACTTGACTCTAGACGAGTCTTTCAACCTTTCCTCCAACTCGTGAATCCTAGACTCGAGTAAACGCCTAGTCTCCTCAAACTCGAAAATCTCCTTTTTCAAGGACTCCATCAAACCACGGAGATTATCTCTCTCTTTCTCAACAAACTCGAATTTCTCCCTAAACTTCTTCTCTCGTGCCCTAAGATCCTCAATCAAACTATCATTATTTTATATGGAACGCTCATTCAACTTAGATTGCAATTTTGAGTTAGCCTTTTTCACCTTCATCGTTTCGGCATACAACTCATTAAACGCATTTTGCAATTCTTTCACATCTATCTCCTCCTCGTCACTCTCTTCTCCCTCAATAACATGGGATGCACTCAAAACCTCATCGTAAGTGTCATTCACATGAGAATTGACGTTGTCTCTCATATGACAAGCCATAAATGCAGTAAAGTTACGCTCAATGGGGGAACTCTCTCCCTCTTCCGGTTCACTATCACTTAAGGTGGCACTATAGACAATGGGTTGCTTGCCCTCTTTCTTAAGTCTAGTGGGACACTCCTTAACCTTGTGACCATACCCCTCACACCCAAAACACTTATCCGACTCATCTCTCTTAGGCTTTCCAAACTTATCCTTAGAGGTGGGATCCACTTTATTGTTCTTGAATTTTTCAAATTTCTTGGCATCTTTCGATTGCTTTTGAGACTTAATAAATTTTTTAAATTTCTTTTCCAACAAAGCAACATCCTAAAAATCAGAATCATAATCTGAATCAAAATCCGAAACTTTAATTTCCTCCTTCCGGGTTTTCAAAGCAATACCCTTTTCTTTCTTAGGCATATGCTTGGAGGTAATCATGTCGATTTCATAGGTTTGTAAGTCACCTACAATCTCTTCTAGTTTCGTTGACTCTAACCTACCCAAGGAGTTTAAAATGGTCACTTTCGCATCAAACCTACTAGGCAACGACCTAAGGATTTTCTTAATGACACGGTTGTCGGGAATTTTCTCACCTAGGTTAAACGACGAGTTGATAATATTTGACAACCTAGCATAAAACTCATCAAAGGTCTCACTCTCTAACATCCTAATGGTCTCAAACTGTGTAGTGAGATTTTGAAGTTTTTACCCCCTAACCGTGCTAGTGCCCTCGTGAGTGAGTGCCAAAACATCCCAAGCCTCTTTTGATGTTTCACAAGTCATAATTCTGTTATATTCTTCGTGTGTGACATGTGAAGCAATAACGTGCAGACCCTTAGAATTATATTGTGGAAGTCCTTGTTCCGTTTCGGTCCAAGACTAAACAGGCTTTAAACTAGTGACCTCACCTACAATAGTGACAGGGGGTGTCCAACCTTTTTCAACAGCAAGCCAAACTCGCTCATCAATAGATTTTAATGCA
This sequence comes from Sambucus nigra, assembly GCA_949130495.1. Classification (NCBI taxonomy): domain Eukaryota; kingdom Viridiplantae; phylum Streptophyta; class Magnoliopsida; order Dipsacales; family Adoxaceae; genus Sambucus; species Sambucus nigra. Next base: position 312,937,615 of record OX422211.1, read on the forward strand.
CATCTCATTCTCATCTTCCAATAAGTGTAATTAGTGCCTTAAAAAACAGGAGTTCGAGAAAATTCATTATATCCAGAATTCATCTTTGAAAACACACGGGATCACAAAACAAATAAAAATGTTTTCTAGCTCTGATACCAATTTGAAGAGTGCCCGATATGTGTGTGTTTCAACAAAACCAATTTTTCTTTGAAAAAGATCCAACTTTTAATTATGCACCAAACCAAGTTGTGAAATCCCAATTCTTACTTTAAACCAATTTTATCTTGATTAATCCTAAACATGCATTTAGTGATTAAAGCAAGTAAAGTAAAGTAAATTAAAGAATACTCACAATGCCGAATGTACGAGGAAAAAACCCAAAGCGGGAAAACAACCTTGGACGGCCCAAGCCAGACAATCACTATGAATAATGGTTTTACAAAGACAGATTAGCCTTACACTAAGACTCGATCCCCACGGGTCTTGACGCTCCTTCTGATCTTCAACCGTTATTCAATAGTGCCCACGCAAAAATTCCATCTTCTACGATCTCTGTCAACAACACACACGTCCATGTATGTCTCGGTGTCCTCCGATATGGCTTTGATACATCTACGATGTCAAACACGATGTCTGTCGATTCTTCACCGCAAAACCCTTTGATGTTCAATGTGTAGAACAAACAAATTTGGTGCAGCAAGATCACGTAAACATATAAGAATGATAACTCGGATCTTTGCAAACTCTAAGGATGTGTTTATGCTTTGTAAACCTTAGAAAACATGTGCAAACAAGGTTCTGGTTCGTAAAACTTTTTCCAAAAAGCACACTTACGAAATTATGATGCAAACACTGTTTAAATAGGATTTAAACACCGTCTCAAAAAATGTGTCATTCGAACGACTTAAGCATGTCGTTCGAGCAACATTGTATCTCGTTTGAACGAGATCCAATGTCGTTCGAGCGACCTCGCAAAGTTTGACTTTCTTTGACTTTCAGATAAAAACGTCTCTTAACAAAGAGATTCAAATTAGTCAAACTCTATTTCGAGCTTATCATCATAAAACGAAGTTTAAATTATTAAAACACTTTTAAAACATTTAAAATCATTTTTCATTATAAAAAATACATCCTTATCTTTTATAAAATAATTTCGAGCACCATAAATTATACGCATTCATACCTGAGTGATCTCGGAATGAAATTAACTTTGAAGACGATTAAACTTGCACCAAATAAATATCGACATGATTATCTCTTTGAAGCTTTGCCACAACGTCTTCAATTTCTTCAATACGTCATAGACCAAGTGGGATCGTGACAAAATAAAATTCTCCCTATGACATATTACGAACATGGTTTTGTTCACGAAATTAAGTCAAAACACTACAGGGACTCAATTGGAAATTTATATCCTTACATTCATAATTCCCATTGTGACAAGATGTGACCAAATCAAGTTTTTATTGGCAAAAACTATTTTAATTGGAAGAGCAACTTAGTGGTTCCTCATTGTTTCAGAATATGATTTAAAGTGTGTGGTTCCTTGCGTGATCAAGAGCCAAGCCTATGCAGATTTATTGGCAATCTTTCCATCTGGAGTATTTGAGACACTCCGAGAAAGCATCCCGGGGGATGACTTATGGGTAAATTTTTTGGAGGCCAACCTTGAAGAATGAACGATGCAATTCGATGGTTCTTCAGCAGAAAAGAAAGGAGGGGCAGGGGTTATCTTTTCTAAAGGAAAGGAGAAAATTTTCATTTCCTATAAATTGGATTTCCCTTGCTCCAATAATGAAGCAAAGTACGAAGCTTTGGTACTGGGTCTATTAGAGGCCCTTCAAAGGGGCATCCATTCGCTATGCATCAAAGGTGATTTAAACTTAGTGGTCCAATAAGTGAATGGGGAATATGCGTTGAAGCACCTCAGTTTAGCACCGTACAAAACGATCATCCAATGACTGATCAATCAATTCCATCAAATGAAGATAAAAAGGCACCCCTGAATGATGAATAGCCATGATGATGCTTATGCCACCATCTCTCAAAAGTTGGCTATAAAGACGATACAACTAATGTGGTGATGTAACGAAGAACATCCCCATCGGTTGTGCAATCAGTCCTACCCATGGAAGGTGATGCGAATTGGAGGGGCAAAAGCAGAAAGCAGTTGCAGTCTGAGGAAGGCAAGATGGAACTGAAAGATCTTGCCTAATACTTTGTCAATCATGGTAATCTCTACTTCAGGAACGTGGGAGGATGGTTGTCAAGATGTGTTGGCCTTGAAAAATCAGAATAAAGACTGAAAAACGCATGAAGGTCACTGCGAAACAACAAAGATCCCGCTGTACATAAGGATTTAGAGGGAAGGATACTTTTGGCCAATGATGAAATGAGATGCAACTGAGTTATAATAAAAATGTGATAATTGCCAATGTTTCTTTCGAGTAGTTGAATGCCACTTTATTGGAACTCAAACATATTGAAGACTGCCCTACATTGACTTCATCAAAGGAGGAGTTGTTCCTTTAGAGAAAATAAATACGATAGGACTCAAACGAAGGGCTCCACATTTTATGTCCAGGAGGACCAGCTCTATCGAAGGGGGTACTTTAACAGACCATTGAGATGCATCACGAAGGAGGAGGATACAGAAGTATTAAAGCATGCGCACGATCCAACTCACATTGGAGGGGCCAAGCTGTATGACCAATTAATGACATTAGGGTATTATTGGCCAAATATGGAAAAAGATTCTGCTGAGTTTGTGAGAAAGTGTAAGGCTTGCCAACTACATGGAAATATGATCAATGCTCCTTCGGTGGACTTACATTCTTTGCCCACTCCTTATCCATTCCACACTTGGGCGTTTGATCTGGTATGGGCAATACACCCTTCGTCAAGAGGAAAGATCTAGATTTGGGTGGCAATAGAGTTCTTTATGAAGTGGGATGAAGCGACACCACTCAGAAGGACAACGACTGGCATGGTGGTTTATTTTATTAAAGAATATATAATCTGTCATTTTGGGATCCCAAAAGTCATCCTCTCTGATAACGAAACCCCTTTAGTCAACAAAGAGGTAATGATGCTCACTGACAGTTACTCCATCATCCATTATACCTCAATAATGGCATATCCCAAGGTAAACGGTCAAGCCGAAGTGACTAATAACACCTTGGTCAATATTTTGGCCAAAACGATGGAAGATTTCCTAGGATCATGGGACGATAAGATCCCAGCAGTACTGTGGGCCTACCAAATGACCTAGATAAAACCCAGAGGATACTCACCGTTCTCCCTTATATATGGAGCTCAAGAAATCCTCCCAGTGGAGTTAGAAGTCCCTTATACCCATTATGCCCTACGAACCAGCATGCTCCCTTTGAGCAGATATGTATAATTGAAAGCATTAGATGAGCACAGAAATAACGCGATGCAACACTTCCAAATGTACACTAAATAACTCTCAAGGGCGTATGATAATTTTGTAAAACCAAAGAAGTTTTTTGAAGGAGACCTCATTTTGAAAGTAGATGTGAAGCACATCAGAGGGCTCCCTCTCCTTAAGTTTGTTGTGAATTGGAAGGGACCTTTCATTGTCAACAAGGCTCATGATTCAAGTTATAGCTTAATTTCTGAAATGAAACAGGATAAATGTTTCAAGATGAATAATAAATGGTTGAAAGTTTATCGTGTGTATCCTTGTAACCTCAGTTAGAACTTTTTTGCTTGTTTTGGTGCAATTTGTTGTCAGAGTTGTTTTCTCTTTCGTAATAAGATAATAAAAGTTTGTTCGTAAATTGTAAATGCTTGAACTTTGCGATAAAACGGAGATATTGCAATGAAATAACACATGATGACAAAATACTATATCTTGCATTGATGAGAGTTGGGTAGATTTACAAAATTGGGAGCTACTGCCCAAGAACTACATTTGGTATAAAGAAAGAAAATAAATAAAATCAAAAAGAAAAGAAGTCCAAGAGGAATTATAGATCAAGCTTGGAAAAGAAGTCCCCAGGTAAGCCCGATGAAGCTTCCAAATGGGTCTACTGGGCAGTAATGAAGCCTTCGAGCCGGGTTTGCACTTGAGCTCTCTCAAATAATAGGCCTTCCCATTCCAACTTTGCATTTTCTAATGCTTCTTCGAGTTCCCTCACTTTCTCCTCAGCCACTACTAGTAAAGGCCAACTCCGCTAGCCGTTACTCCTCAGATCGCTGGCCTTCGACCTATTTCAAATATTTCTCCCTCTGGGTTTCTAACTGGTGGATCTTTAGAAGCTTCAGGTAATTTCTCATCCAAGTTAGTTGAAAGCCATCCTTGCCCATTCCTTCAAATTACCCAAGTGCCGATTGATGATCACCCTAGTAAGGTTAGACGTTTTGGTATTGACAACCTTAACAATAACGGACGCCAAACCTTACAACCTGTGGCTCATCACCAGTACGTTGGAGCGCAGACAATAAATAGTAAAAGTCTTAGGATATTGCTGGGCAATATGTTTAATGATGGACCGATCCATCGCAGAGACTTGAGGAGACTGGTGAAGGACTATGAGGCAAAAGTCGGGTGGAGCCATATCTGACGAGAGAACCTCATATCCTGACTCACTATCAGTGGGAAAATTTATAGTTAAACCACGATCGCCATGTTTTAAGTTCTCAAATGGGACTTGATATTCATGCGTGGAATCAACAGCCGTCGGCGCACACTGAAGTGTTGTTAGAATGATGGCAGGATCCCTCTCAGCCTGCAAAAGAAAGAAAAACTGATGTCAGTTTTGACGTTATATCTTAACAAGTGTGATTTCGTTATTAAGTCACCATTATGGGTGGAGTTTGATGAAAAATCTTAACAAGTGTGCTTTCATTATTAAGTCACCGCTCTAGGTGGAGTTTGACAAAAAAATCTCAACAAGTGTGCATTCATTGTTAAGTCACCGTTATGGGTGGAGTTTGAAAAAAATATTAATAAGTGTGTTTTCATTGTTAAGTCATTGTTATAGGTGGTGTTTGACGAAAAATCTTAACAAGTGTGCTTTCATTGTTAAGTCACCGTTATAGGTGGAGTTTGACTAAAAAATCTTAACAAGTAGATTTTCATTATTAAGTCACCGTTATAGGTGGAGTTTGACAAAAAAATATTACAAGTGTGTTTTCATTATTAAGTCACTGTTATAGGTGGAGTTACGAAAAATATTAACAAGTGATTGAACATTGTCACCGTTATAGTGGAGTTTCAAACATATGCAAGAAATGAGGAGAAAATGTCGAAATACCTCAACAACGGTTGGAGAAAGAACGGGAGATATAGAAAAAGATGTAACGATGGGCACTGTAGTGGGAAGATTCATTCCCTAAGGAGCCTCCACAGAAACCTCAGCAAAAAGAACCTCAACATTTGATGAAGCACCTAGTCCAGAAAAGGGTACTAGGGCCAAGGTTGAGGGAGAACTCGAAGGAACAGTTCGATCTTCCACAGGTACATCAGCACTTGTATAGGCTAAAAAAGCACGGGGGTGAGCAGATGAACCAACGGTAGCCTGAGTGATGTAGGGAGCCACGAGTAAGGGTGGCAGGATTAAACCTGGAGAAATTTACAGATACAGGGCTAAGTGTTAGACGCAAGGAATGTCAGGGAAAAAAAGGGGAAAAACATACACTTAACTTACCTCAGTGATATGGGAAAAATGGGGAAACTCAGAGATGGGGCTTAGTAAAGGAAGCTGAAGAAGGGAATCAACCAGCGATGCAGCTAGTGATGAAGCAACTTTAACCTGAAACACAACAAAGCACTTATAAGATACATCAAGGAAGGAAAGATAGAAGAAAGATCTACCAATCACTTAACAGTTATTACCTCAGGAGAGCTTGGCAAAACTGAAATCACAACCAGAGGAACTATCGGCAGAGAGGGTGAACCAGAATAAGCTAGGGGAGTCTCCTCTGGATAAGATAAAATCCCCATAAATTCAACGAGAGTAGCAGGCCTCTTAGTAGCCTTATCTGCATGTCTGGAGGATGATCGGCGTGAATAAGTGAGACCTATCATGGGAGAACGGGGAGGAGATAAATCGGTCATAGAAGCATCGAAGCATCCTCCAATGAAAGGACACATCGAAGGAGGAGGCCTTTCTTCATCAACCTCCTAACGAAGACAGAAAAGAAAGTATAAGTGTCAGAAAACATAAGAGAATTTACTGTGCTATAAATGACTAAGTGTGGGCAAACTTACCTCGTGCTCAGAAGAAGAGTGTGATAGTACGGAAATGGGCAAAGCTAGAGGAGAAGAGTGAGGAGAAGCCCTCTCGATGATATCATCTACAACCTCAGGGCTCTCATCAACTGATATAATTACATCGGGAGAAGGAGAAGGAGAATGGTAACTTTTAGGAGTAGAGGTAACTACTGTGGGTTGCACTATAAAGGCTTGCCTTTTACTTAACTTGGTTCTCAAAGTTTTCTTCCTCTTATCAGAAGTGTTAGTAGCTGAAGGACCTTGGGAACCCATTTTTCTTTGTGAAGCCCCTTCAGTAATATCCACCATGATAGTGGGATACGACTCAGGAGGAGGAACTGATGGTGTAATTTGTTGAAATATCTGTTGTAGCCGTTTTACCTCCTTTCTAACTGCCTCCCATATTTGCCCAGGCACATCAGTATTGGGAGGAACAGAGGCAATGGGAAAAGCATCTATAGGTCTTGGGACTTGTGTGATGACTTGGTATTCGAGGAGGCCCCACACTAGGTCTTCCTTACCTTTTGCGAAGGGGGTTGCGAGGGACCCTCACCAGAATCTATAGCGGCAGAAGCACCTCTAGTAGGGGGTTTAGGCATTAGAGCTTTCTTGGCCTTGGCTGCATCAATGGGGATTACTGGGCAATATGGAGGCAACTCGCTAGGAGGTTCTTTTGGTGCTCGAATGAGAGGGAACTCAATTCCCAGAATAGAATTCCCCTTTAGCCCCAGCTCTAAAGGAGGGAAACGCTGTACAACAGGGTAAACATGGGGACTTTGCATGAATTTTTGAATGTTGTCTATCTATCTTGGCCAATACTTCAGCGCAAAATCACTAGTTACATCCCGCTTCCTAGAAAGTGCAGGAATGGTAACATGGCCACTTATGGATGATCAGATCGTGGAAGAAACTGACACGGTGTAAAAGGCACAGGCCTCAGGAAAAGATGCCTTGGGTGAGAATCTTGAAACACCGGCCGAGGAACCCCTTGGTCATACCCAAACTGATGGCTGCAACGATTAGGGTTTTAATGTTCAGACGTGTATCCCCATTCTATGTAAGAGGGAAGATAGCTGGGAGTCAAGGATAAAACGATGGAAAAAGAAGGATCCTCCGCTATAATATCCTCAGAAGTGAGCCCCACCACCCTAGGTATAGGACCAAAAAAGTTCCAAGTATATGAAAATGAATGTTCACTATAGGGCCTCATCACGAAGCAACTTGCTTTGTCACAAATTCCCAGAAGCTCCTTTCTACTCTGTTTCTTGTGAAAAAAAAGGCGATGGGGCTTGATGATTTCTCCATCAAGAAGGGGAACATGGTTGGTAGATATCTCGAGAAAACAAAAGTAAGAAAACTAGTCAAAATTATGGCATTGGCAAAGTTGGCCAAGTTATATCTGCCCAGGGACCGTTCCATGTCCATATAGGTCATGTCCAACTATGTTTAAAATTACCCTAAGGCTATGGCTGCCAGAGGAAGCCTATATCCTCTAGCTAAATGGACAGACAGATTAATCAAGTCCCTATGTGGTTGATCAATAGGTTTGCCAGGCAAGACACAATGAGAAAGAATCACAAGTATGTAGGCTGGTAACTCAAGAGATGTACCTTTTCCTGGGATAAATTCAGCAGTAGGGTTGGTACAATAGAACTATTTTATGAGGGGAGTGAAGTTAGCCTTGTTGGAAGTACCGATACATCTCCTGAAAATATGGTCCAAGTCTGCTCGGGCCTTTGTCTCTTCGGTGTCCAAAGCCTCGTCGTGATAAGCTAAAATCCTATGGGCTCAAGCCCAAGAGCTCACGAACATCCTCAAGTGTAATGGGGAACTCTCCCAATAAAACAACGAATGTGTGAGTTATAATGTTCTAATGAGAGACCAAGATTTGAAGAGCAGCGACGTATTTAGAGAGAGTGAACTCCTCAAACTAGGTAGCTCGATGGAGACCAACCTTGGAAAGAGCGTCAGAGTAAGTGGACTGCATAAATGAGTTCTAAGCAGCAAAGTGGGAGGGGGAACCACCAGGTCCTTCGAAATCAATGTGGGACCAAGGGAAGTCACCTCTGTCAGGACGGAACCTCATAGTCCCCTCTAGAGGAAAATAACCCCAAGAAGTGTAATCTTGGTCTTCATTACCTAAAAGCAAAGGGTCACACTTGGCACTTAGAGTGCAAGTTTTGAACGCGCCCTGAAAATCATCTTCCTCACTAAAAATGGGGGAGCGACGATAGAAGCACACTTGTTCTTAGCGCACTGCCACTAAGGTAGTGGCATCTAGGGCGGAGGTAACAACAGGGGCAAGGGTTGTTACAGGTAGAGACTGGTTGCAAGCGTATTGAAAATACTTGAAGAATCCATGGCAGGTAGCGATGAAAGAAGAAAGCTTAACAAGGAGGAGATTGGGACGGAAATGGTGGAGTATGGCCATAGGAGGCGGTGAAGAAGATGAAGAAAGATAAGTAACCAGAGAAAAGCTTAGTAACAATAGCGGTTTGAGAGGTTTCTCTCTCTAAATGCTTTGAGGGTTGAAGAAGACGAAGGAAATGCGAATGAAAAAAATGGCTAAGTGTTTGAATAATAGTCGTTTGAAACTCTTAAGTTTGCTTTTGAGTTTCCCACCACCACATGTGCAAAGCCGCCCACAATCATTTTAAATGGACACGTGGCACTTCGGAGAGTGTCCTAACAGTTGAAAAGATGACACTACGTCATTAATAAAGTGACTCATTGGGAATAGAAACAATTTCTTTAAAAATAAGTTATGATTTTGGCATTAAATTTTTTTTATCAGACACATTGGATGTCCCACAATGCAGAAGATGTTACCATGGTTCAAAAAGCTAAGATATCCCCTCGCCACAAGTCCAAACAGGATTTAGCGGTGACTTAGGTACATCGGTGACTCAAGCACATCTTTCTTTTCGAACAAGATGAAACTATGTCACGGAACAACCCTGATAGGGGAGAAGTTTGCTTTCAAAGAGTCAGAACAAATGAGGCACGATGACATTAAAAGTTGCGATGTCCCTTCGTTATTTGCCGAAGATTCATAGTGCTTTGGTTCATGTACATCGGGGAGAATTTTACTTTTTCTGGCAGTGATAACGGTTAAAGTTGTAATGTATACAGAGATGCAAGAATATTTTCACAAATAGGAGGTTCATCAGATTGAGAAGTTTTCGTGTAGATATTTCTTGTTTCCACAAAAAATCTCTACACGAAGGGGAAAATATAGGAGGGATTGAAGATAATATCAAGATTAGAGATAACCCCCCCCCCCCCCCCAGTTAATACAACAGACTCAAGGGAATAAGGTAATGAGGAAGCTCAAGTGAGGTAGCTAAGCGTGGTAACTCAAGCGTAGCAGTGCAAGTGAGGTAGATTAGCATGGCATCCTAAGGAGATCTTCCAGTAAAGTAATTGGCCAAGAGGGCTCATCCTTTAGCTTTGTTGTTTTACTTAAAGTGTTGTATTTTTATCATATTGGATATAAACTATAACGATTGTAATGATGTAATGATTATAACGCTATTCAGTGTGAGGTCAAATGGTACTCGCAAGAGACCAGTCCTGGCAGGGCCTGGGAGAGCTTTCATGCTCTATCAGGAGACCCCGCCGTGGGAACTTTCGAGGGACTTAGTTTGGAGGATTGAGAAGTGAGGCGGAATTGGGGCTTTTCCTGACCATCTTAGATACACCTGGTAAAACACCAAACTTCTTCGATCGTGGAATGTTGGGAGGAGCAGCCTTGACTTCCATCGTGCGTTGAGTTGTGAACCAAACAACCCTCTACTTAATGTCACATCTACTTTAGGTGATTCCACTATCCAGCTAAGCAATATCAAATATGTACTTGAGTAAACCACCGTGGTATTTGGGGATGTCATAAAGTTAATGAGCCATCTCTGCGATGATATCCCCTTGACGTACAGTGGTTAGGCAAAAGGATGTCTTAGCATTTAATGATTATGAAGTGGAGCTGAGTAGTCGATCAGTCATTTAATGTTTGTGATATAAAGTATGAGGGATGTCTTTCATAGCTGTAAAAAAGACTGAGGCACCTCAGGAGTGGTGTAGTGGGGATATTTATGGGCCTCAACCACTTCTGAGGGGAAGCAGATGTTCTTTCAGAGTTCTTCTCTAGAGAGATTATCATCAGAGAGAAAGAAGTTACTGCAAACCAGGTCTCTTACTCACCCACCATTGTTATTTATTGTGAAGCTTTTACTAGCTAACCAAATATCTTTCAGAGGTTGTTGGTGTGTTTGGATGCCTTCCCAGGTGTATCTAGGCTGCTTACTCCTCTCTCCCTTTGACTGAGTTACTTCTGAGTTACCTCTATTATTGTTTGAGTTATACACGAGTTAATTGTGAGTCCAATCTGAATGCTTACTCCTCTCTCCCTTTGCCTAACCACTGTACGTCAAGGGTCTATCATCGCAGACACTCTGCGATGATAGCCCCTTGACGTACAGTGGTTAGGAAAAAGGCATGTCTTAGCATTTAATGATTATGAAGTGGAGCTGAGTAGTCGATCAGTCATTTAATGTTTGTGATATAAAGTATGATGGATGTCTTTCATAGTTGTAAAAAAGACTGAGGCACCTCAGGAGTGGTGTAGTGGGGATATTTATGGGCCTCAACCACTTCTGAGGGGAGGCAGATGTTCTTTTAGAGTCCTTCTCTAGAGAGATTATCATCAGAGAGAAAGAAGTTACTGCAAACCAGGGCTCTTACTCACCCACCATTGTTATTTATTGTGAAGCTTTTACTAGATAACCAAATATATTTCAGAGGTTGTGGGTGTGTTTGGATGCCTGCTCACGTGTATCTTGGCTGCTTACTCCTCTCTCCCTTTGACAGAGTTACTTCTGAGTTCCCTCTATTATTGTTTGAGTTATACACGAGTGCATTGTGAGTCCAATCTGAATGTTGACCAAATATAATATTGTGTGTTTATTTGTGTTCATTAAAGAGTTTCTGGGTTATCATTTATCACCATACCTAAAGAGGTTACACCTCAACTAGTACTACCATACTCCCAGGCTACAAGGGGACTAACCTCTTACGAAGTCCAAGAGATACAATTGATTTATCATGAAATCTTTTCTGAAAAATATAAATAAGTTAGTCATTTCAAATGGCTTCTACGATTGAAAAATTGCCACCGTCTTGGAAAGATTTCAAAAATTATTCGAAACATAAACTCAAAGAAATGGGCCTTGAGGACTTAATTATGAGGTTAAGGATTGAAGAGGATAATCGGGTGTCAGAAAAGAAAATTGGAAATCCTATGGAATCCAAAGCACATGTAGTGGAAGAAGAGAAAAGTAACAAGAACAAGAAAAGGAAGTGTGTGAACCAAGGCGGACCAAACAAAGGGCCTAAAAGTGGAAACTTTAAAAAGTTAGATGGAAAATATTTTACGTGTGACAAGCCAGGACATCGTTCTAAAGATTGCCCTAATCGAAAAAATTAAGGGAATAAGAAACATAAGCAAGCATAAGACAATGTCACCAAAGTTGAGAACATTTCTTAAAATATTAATTATTCTAGCCTCTCGGTCGTGTTTTCTGAAGTCAACATGGTAGAAAACACTAGGTAATGGTGGGTGGACAGTGGGGCCACTCGTCACATATGTTCTGACAAGAATATGTTTACTTCCTACCAGCACTCTAATCACGAGGAGAAACTTTTCATGGAAAATTATTCTACTTCAAAGGTCGAAGGAAAATGGAAAGTTATACTCAAGATGAATTGGGGAAAGGAGCTCATTCTCAAAGACATGCATCATGTCCTCGATATTCAAAAGAACTTGGTTTCAAGATCACTGCTTAGAAAAAAGGGATTTAAACTTGTATTTGAATCTGATAACTTTGTACTCACTAAGAGTGGCATGTATGTGGGTAAAGGATATTTGAGCGATGAGATCTTCAAACTCAATATAATGACTGTAATGCCTATTAATAATAATAATAAGAACGTATCTCATGCTTATTTTCTTGAGTCTTGTAATGTTTGATATGGTAGATTAGGTCATGCTAATTATGATACTATTCGTGGATAAATTAATTTAGATTTAATACCAAAATTTAGTATTGACTCAAGCCACAAGTGTGAAACGTGTGTGGAACTAAAATTACTTTTTAAAATGTTGAAATAAGTACAAATCCTCTTGAGTTAATTCATAGTGATATAAGTGATTTAAAATTTGTACAAATAAGAGGTGAAAAAAATAATTTTATTAATGATCGTACGAGATATTGCTATGTATATTTTCTTAGAAGCAAGGATAAGGCAGTAAATGTTTTTGAACATTATAAAAATGAAGTTGAGAATCAACTTAGCAAAATTATTAAAGTAGTTAAGAGTGATAGAGGAGGTTAATATGATTCCCATTTTGAATAATTTTGCTCAAAACATAGAATTATTCATCAAACTATCGCTCCTTACTCACTTCAATCTAACGGGATTATGGAAAGCAAAAATCGAACTCTAAAAGAAATGATGAATGCTATGTTGATAAGTTTGGGTTTACCTCAAAACTTGTGGGGGGAAGCTTTTCATTCTGCAAACTACCTTCGTAACAAAATGCCTCATAAGAAATCACAAAAGACATCATACGAATTTTGGAAAGGTCGAACACCTTCCTACAAATACCTCAAAGTGTGGGGGTGTCTAGAAAAGGTAGTGCTTCCTGATCCTAAAAGGATTAAGATAGGACCAAAAATTATTGATTGCATATTTATTGGTTATGCAATTAATAATAGTGCATATCGATTTCTTGTTACGTAAATTTAAGATTCCTAATGTACACGTAAATACTATAATTGAGTCTAGGAATGCATATTTCTTTAAAGATATATTTCCTAATAAAAATAAAGTGGTTGATTCAAGTTTTTGTAAAAGAACTTATGATGCTGCATCTAGTAGTCATCAAAATAATATGGAAAATTAATATATTAAGAAAGATGATGACCTCGAACTTAGACGCTATAAAAGGACAGAGACTTCAAAGTCTTTAGGTCTAGATTTTCTAACATATATTAGAAAGTGGACCCAGAAACTTCGCAGAATCAATGTCAACTCCAGTAGCCCCTTTTAGGAAAAAGGCTATCAATAGTGAAATTGAATCCATCATGCAAAATTAGACAAGGGAACTGGTTGACCTTCCACCAGGATGTAAAACTCTTGAATGCAAGTAGATATTCAAGAGAAAATTAAAAGTTGATGGATAAATTGATAAATACAAAGCTAGACTTGTAGCTAAAGGCTATAAACAAAGGAAGGATTGGATTACTTTGACACTTACTCACTTGCTACGAGAATAACACTCATTCGAATGTTAATAGCAATTGCATCATTATATAATCTTGAGATACATCAAATGGATGTAAAAACTTCCTTCTTAAATGGAGAAATATACATCGAACAACCAATAGGGTTTAAAGTTCCAGGTAAAGAATATGAGGTGTGTAAACTTGTCAAATCCCTTTACGGATTAAAACAAGCACCTAAGCAATGGTAAGAAATTTGATAATGTAATGATGTCAAATGGATTTAAAATAAATGAGTTTGATAATTGTGTATACATTAAAAACACTATAATTGGCTATGTGATTGTTTGTCTCTATGTAGATAATATGCTTATTATTGGAAATAATAAGGATATTATTATATTTACTAAGAAAATCTTGTCCATTAAATTTGATATGAAAGATATGGGTATTGACGATGTCATATTAGGAATTCAAATTTCTAAAACATTGAAAGGACTTGTCTTGTCTCAATCTCATTATATTGAGAAGATACTCTATAAGTTCGATAAAGGTAGTGATAGCATCGATTAAACATCTATTGATCCAAATCTTCATTTATATAAATGTAAAATGCTGTGTGATACTACTTAACTTATTTATTAGAACAATTATTTAATTAGGTGACTAAATTTGATCAAACCAAATTCAATTTTAGATCAGCCCCTAAACATGCATCTAAGTGTCATAAATCATTCAAACCATGAATGTGAAACAAAGATGACAAATCCAGGAAAGAAAGCCTTTCGGGTAAAAACCTTTTTTCAACACTTTGAAAAGTTTACAAGACCATTGACTTACATACAACCTGATAATTGCCCACAAGTGTAATTCATGGTGTTTTCGTCAAACCTTCAAAGCTACGAGAGACAGCGAAATACCTTCTAGGTGTCGGTTCATCATTTTTGGCTCGTTCACACGCAAAATAACTACGCTCGGTATCCATCGATCAGAATTGGGGATGCCTTATCCATAGAGTTTGAACTACAGCAAAGTATGCTTTGGGTTCCACAAAACAACTCACACAAAAGGATATTGGGATTTGTGAATTGTAAAACAAAGATTTAACGCTTCAAAAATGTTGGAGAATAAGCCAAAACACTCAAAATCGTATTCTATTTAAAACCAATGTTTCTCCACATTAAAATCAGAAGCCCGACACCCTTATTTATAGTAAAAATCAAGGTGGTGACATGTCAACCTAAAACGCATGTCGTTTGAATGAAGTGCGACATCGTTCGAGCGAATCTCCATCTCGTTCGAACGAGATGTGACCTCGTTTGAATGACAGTCACTGATCCACTTAAAAACATTTAAAGTTTTAAATAACTTGGAATCATCAAATCTTAAAACTGTTCACAGGATTATGAGATATTTATCCAAAACTTTTATGATAAAATATTTTGAAAATAAAAATCATTTAAAAATTCAAAAAATAACTTTATCCTTTATAAAAATTATCCTAACACTTTTAATGTGAAATGTAAATGAAACTTAAACACATTTTACTAAATTCATCCTTGTTGGGCTTGAATGTTGAAGCCTTCTTGTCATTCGGATTCGTCTCTTGTAGATGTAATCTTCTCAATTCTTCGACGACTTATACGACATACTAAATTGTCACAGACAATGTCCTTACAAATATCCCCATATGTCTATGCTGGTACAAAATAAAAATATTTAAATCATCAAAATCAAATGACCTATACAAATCTACCCTCCCATAAACTCAAACGTGGAAAGGTAAATAAACAAGTCTTTAAATAATTTCAAACAATGCCTCAACAATTATTTTTCAAAACTCCAAGCTTTTCTCATCAGGGTGTATAACATAATGATCTTCAATTGTACCTACACACATGAGACAAAGCAAAAACCTCATGACGTATCGAGCTGGAAATGATATAAAGCATAAACATTAAAGCATAATCAAATCTCCCCCATAAATAAACTCCCCCATAAAATCATAATTCGCTCTCCCCCTTTTTATTTGTCCGAAATAGATAAGGAAAAGAATAATCACATAAAGCAAATTGGGGTGTCACGGTAAACCAAGTAAATAAACTATTTTTTTGTAATACCCCGTAATTTTAAATGACTTTTAAAATGGGTTATATTTTAAATTAATGGATTAATTGGATTGTATTATTAATTAATTCATTCGGGTTTTATCCGGACGGTGGATATTAAAATGGATGATTCTGAATATTACTTAAAGATATTTAAGTAATATATGAATGTGATGTCATTGATATGACTGTATGATATAAATTCGGTAATTTATATTTTTAGTCAGACGCGGTATGGGACGTGTCGGGACTAGTTTATTAAATTAAAATGGAAATTTATTTTCTATCAATCTAATAGTCATTTCGACTGCGTCGTTGCGTCCGGAAGGTTCTAAATAGTCAGAAAAGTCTATTTGGATGTTAATTTTGAGTCTCGGGTCATTTGGAAATGAATAGACAACCCGAAAGGGCATTTTGGTCATTTTTCTAGGGGGGATGAATAGTGATTTCGGATTTGGTACTATTATAAGTATTGGTATATTAAGTGTATGGGGGATTATTCATCTCCTCTTCACAAATTAGAAAAGCCATCTTCCTAGAGAGAGTGTAAGAGTGCTTGGGAAGGGAAAAGCCTACTTGGGAAGGAGAAGAACAAGAACCAAGGTTCACCACCACCAACCACCACCGAAGTTTGACCGAAGAAGGGACAACCAACTGAGATACACTAAACCAAAGGATCAGACCTTCAGTAAAGGCAAGTGTTTGATAATGGCAATTTAAGTTTGTATATTGTCCATGTTAGAATAGTATGAAAAGAGAAGATTATTTATGTTTGGAAGAAATAATGGAGTATTAAATGGATTTCTGGAAAATGAAATGATATAGGAAATAAACTCATGTTTTAGGTTGATAATAATCCACGAAATAGTCATGAATCTGTTGAAGAAATTATGAAAACCATTGATGTGTTCTTGAAGATGATATGTTGATAAATTTCTGGAAATAAGGAGATAAACATGCTTTTTAATCTAATCCCTTGATGATTCTAAGATGTTTAGAGTATTGGAAATCGTTCATATATGTTGATATATCATGTAGTAAATATTATAAGTCATTTGGGATGTTTAGATGAAGGTATAAATGATCATAAGTTGCTAAACCCGTAGTTGCTGAAATGCAGAAAAACCAGGCTGTGACCTGAGGTATCGATCGATCGACCCCTGCCTTCGATTGATCGACCTCCCCAGAATATGTATAGTTGTTTCTTTTTAAATGTTTATTCTTATCCCAAACCTTTTGTGGATCTTTGGTGATTATTATTTGGATATTATGGGACTTAGAAAATATCAGTAAACCCTTGATAAGATTTGAATTAATTTGATTTGGATTCAAGTGATTAAAATGACGAAAATTATATTGAATGGAATTTTGGTTGCTAGATTCATTTGTTAAATTCTAAATGGAGATGTATGAGGATTAAAGATAGGACCAGTAGGGGTGATTGAATATAACACCTGGGTATCCTTAAGTTTACAAGAGGGTTTAATCCAAAGTGAAAGAAGATGTGTTTATAAGAGATTTGAAACTATCGATTTTAACCTTAATTAAAAGGAGAACTAAACTCGTAGTAATTCGGGAGAAATGATGTTATGGACCAGTAGGATATTAGTGACTTCTTACTGAATATATGTTGAGGAAAAACCTATTTGAATCTTGTGTATTGAGTAAGGGTAGCCTTAGGGTTACAATTTGAACATCAAGGACTGAGTTTAAGCTCATTATTGATTTCGCAAAGGTATGAGGTTATCCCGATCGCATAGTTGAAGTTGTCGGACCTCCTCGATCGACAAAGTTAAGTAGTAGTGTATTGGAGGGGTCCCTTGTTTGGATTTCGCTTTGCGCGAGGCTCCGCGCATGAACCTTAACGACGTCGGGAGTGGAGAGATGTTATAGGATGCGAGGATAATTAAATTATAAGAGCGTAGTGGTATGGCTCCTGGATAGAGATGGGAGTTTGGAATACAGAGGGTATGAGGTTATCCCGATCGCGTATTTAAAGTTGTCGAACCTCCTCGATCGACAAAGTTAAGTAGTAGTGTATTGGAGGAGTTCCTTGTTTGGATTTCGATTTGCGAGACGCTCCGCGCATGAACCTTAACGACGTCGGGAGTGGAGGGATGTTATAGGATGCGAGGATAATTAAATTATGAAGTAAAGATATGATATTTTAATACGTGGAATTTAAAAGAGATTTAATGCTACGTATGGAAAATATCTTAGGGTATTGATAATTACCTTATTGATATTATATTATAGGTATGATAGTACCTATTTGATTGATTGATGATTTATGTGTATGACATACCTAGCTTACTTGCTGTCGGTGGGAGGTTTACGCGTGAGGGCAGTCATATCCTGATGAATCCATGGGATCTTTGATTTGTCGCTCGAGAACATAGGTCTATGAAAGACTTATCGGGGAGTTGATAAGTCAGCTGACTGTGGGTACGTAGGTATGTGCGTGACCCATGCATACGAGAACTATGTTCGCCTCCAATTTATTTGTTGTTGTTTGTGGTTCGTGGAATTTTACCGAACCTTTAGTCCCCTATTCGGCGACCTGCGATGATGGGACATGATAGCAGAGTAATGCATTGCACCGCAGTTGTGACTCGGGGTGTCGTATTATATATGAATATATATATATAATGGATTAAATGATTAAATGGATATATTGTGGTTAAATCTATCTACGGTGATAATTGTAGATAACGGTGAATAGAGAAAGATAATGGAATTAAGTTAATGAATGTTTATGCTTATAGAATTGAAAAGCTTAACTCATGTTAATGAGAAACGATTCATATTAATGAGTAATGATTCATGTTAATGAGAAACTAATCATATAAAGGAGAAATGTAAATGAATAATAATGTGACGTATGGTATGGGACATACGGGGATTATGATATGGGAATGGAATTATAATATGGAGACTAGAAAAGAGGAACCATTAACTAGGAGGTTAATATGAAACGTTAAGTGTGCACTCTAGTTGAAAGGTGAGAATAGCAAGTGAGAGTTGGATCTAACATGTACATAATAAATGCTTTATTGCACTTGTTAAATACTTGATGTTTTAAAAATCATCTACACATTCGGGCTCTGACCCGTTTCCTTGCATATTTTCTCTTCTATTGTATCTCTTTATCAGGTGTCCAGCAACAAGGATGCCAACCTTAGCGAATTATGACAGGCTATGGATTTATATAGTTTTTCTTAGACGCCTATCTTCATTTGATTCACAGTATTCTTAGTTAGGGCATGTCGCCGAAAGGATTTCAGTTATCTTTTCTATCGAGGTCAAATACTATTGTATTCGGGTCTTTTTAATACAGTTGTTATTAATGGGATTACTGTAATGAATTAATATTATTTGGGAATGTTTATTCCAACTGCATTTAAATTCTTTTGTGTTATTTATTGGGTTACCAGTGTTTTAGAATAAAATGTGTTGTGTTATTCTTAAACTAAAAATGATTTTATTGATATTTAAATTTGGAAAGTTTTTAACACCAGCTTAATTGGGTATTGGGTGAGTTGTAAATGTTTTCGACAGTGATGCTAAGAATGAGCCAACTGTATATTCTGTTTTAATTTGGTATGGGACTGGCCACCCGGTATTTAATTAGGCGGGGTGTTACAGGTGCTATCATAGCATCTGGTTCTAGTGTCATTTAGGATCTGTACGGCTTGCTGTGTTTTCAGCGTAGCGTTATTTGATGTAGAGCCCTATGGGTAGGATTATTACTTTTCTATTTATGCCTTCAAAGGTACGATGATTGCGGCCAAAGTTGCTGCAATTGTCGTTCAAGCTGTCAATACAGCTTTAGCTGCTGTTCAGCAGGATCCCGCACCGGCACCGATTATGCCACCCGCGCAAGGGCAAGTGTTTCCTACTGCATGGGAATGAGCGAGGGATGCCTTTCAGAAATCGCACTCACCTGAGTTCCAGGGAGGATCAGATGTTGTGACTGCTAGCCAATGGAAGAAAGATATCCAACGGCACTTGAGAATGATTGAATGCACTGAGGTTCAACGCCAAATACTAGCCACATTCAGGCTAGTAGGGGCAGCTTTTCAATGGTGGGAATCTACGACCACTATGGAGGAGAGGGACTTAATGACTATCCAAGACTTTTGGATACGGTTTGATGGGAAGTATTTTCCTTCCACCATCCAGACAGAGATGAGGCGGAAGCTACTTGATTTGAAACAGGGAGAGAAAAACTGTGGCAGAATATGAGG
This sequence comes from Sambucus nigra, assembly GCA_949130495.1. Lineage (NCBI taxonomy): Eukaryota > Viridiplantae > Streptophyta > Magnoliopsida > Dipsacales > Adoxaceae > Sambucus > Sambucus nigra. Next base: position 312,957,473 of record OX422211.1, read on the forward strand.
AAGAGTTTACGATGATTAACTAATTTGGTACCAGCTGAAGTACCTACTGAGGAGAGGAGAGTCCTAATGTTCACTGATGGGTTGAACTATAAAATTCGCCAACATTTATTGGGGAATCTTTCATTACGTACGTATGGCAGATGAGGGCCATTGGACGGATAGCGGAGATCGTACTTAAGAGGTTATGAAATATGTTCGAGTATGATGACCATAGTCGAGGTCACCCCTATTATGGAAAAATTGAGGAGAGTCATCGGTACAAGTTCTTGAAATGCGTGAATTATGTACGTTCCCTAACGAAGGCAATATATTGAAAGGCTTGGGTATATAGTGGAGTGTGGTTAACTAGAATTGAAAATTTGGGGTAAAATTTTTCTTGACTCATCGGAGCAAAGTTATAATATTGGGATTCAACAACCATCACCCGCAAATGAGGGTATGTTTCCTATCTAAGGAAGTATGAGGCGTATTGATTTTTGTAGTGATTGATATTGTGTGGGCAAAATGGTTGTTAAACTTAGCCTATGGCATCGTTATTTACGTAGACTCACTGAGGGGTGTGGGACACCTGAATATTACTTGTTATCACTTGGGTTTAATGTTTATGGGATTACTTACCTTGGGCATGTCCGAGCATGATGTGACTAACGACATGCATTGACTTGTGGTATATGAGAGCATATGTCTGCATCTTGTCTTCTATAAGAGAGTAGATGCGTAGACTCTATTTGAAATCGAAAAACCAAATTTTTGTTTAAATCAATAAACCTGATATTTTTTTTATATAAACCAAAATTTTATATTATTGACTAAGGACCTTAGGAGTTTCGATGACCGACTACTTTAGGAATTAGTGTATCGGGGTGGTTCCTTGTTTGGATTTCGCTTGCGAGACACCCCACGCATGAAACTATTAACCGTTGGGAGTCAAAATAAGTTAGGTCTTTAGGAAACGAGTTTATAACCTTTGTGAAAATTTTAATATTAAAAGCGGTACGAGAGGGTGTATGGGCGCCCTGGATGATTGGATGGTAGTATTTTTCATAATTGTGAAAAAGGAAAGTAATTGAGACTTTAGGATTTATTTGTTCACTACGAGAGGATCATTTTTCCCAAAGTTTGTCACGAGGATGGTATAGGGAAGATTAGATAAAGTCTAAATTTGATTCAGTTGAAACTATATGGTGAGGCTTGGCGTATAACATCGAAAGTGATTTTGGTAATGTACTGTATGGGAGGTACATCTTGGATTTCTTGCGATGTGAGATTTATACTCGGAGTTGATCTTACCGGTATGACTTATATTCCTGAATTTCGGGACGAAATTCTGTTATAAGGGGGGAAGTATGGAATACCCCGTAATTTTAAATGACTTTTAAAATGGGTTATATTTTAAATTAATGGATTAATTGGATTTTATTATTAATTAATTCATTCGGATTTTATCCGGACGGTGGATATTAAAATGGATGATTCTGAATATTACTTAAAGATATTTAGGTAATATATGAATGTGATGTCATTGATATGACTGTATGATATAAATTCGGTAATTTATATTTTTAGTTAGACGCGGTATGGGACGTATCGGGACTAGTTTATTAAATTAAAAAGGAAATTTATTTTCTATCAATCTAATAGTCATTTCGACTGCGTCGTTGCATCTGGAAGGTTCGAAATAGTCGTAAAAGTCTATTTGGATGTTAATTTTGAGTCTCGGGTCATTTGGAAATGAATAGACAACCCGAAAGGGCATTTTGGTCCTTTTTCTAGGGGGGATGAATAGTGATTTCGGATTTGGTACTATTATAAGTATTGGTAGATTAAGTGTATGGGGGATTATTCATCTCCTCTTCACAAATTAGAAAAGCCATCTTCCTAGAGAGAGTGTAAGAGTGCTTGGGAAGGGAAAAGCCTACTTGGGAAGGAGAAGAACAAGAACCAAGGTTCACCACCACCAACCACCACCGGAGTTTGATCGGAGAAGGGACAAACAACTGAGATATACTACACCAAAGGATCAGACCTTCAGTAAAGGAAAGTGTTTGATAATGGCAATTTAAGTTTGTATATTGTCCATGTTAGAATAGTATGAAAAGAGAAGATTATTTATGTTGGGAAGAAATAATGGAGTATTAAATGGATTTCTAGAAACTGAAATGATATAGGAAATAAAATCATGTTTTAGATTGATAATAATCCACAAAATAGTCATGAATCTGTTGAAGAAATTATGAAAACCATTGATGTGTTCTTGAAGATGATATGTTGATAAATTTCTGGAAATAAGGAGATAAACATGCTTTTTAATCCAATCCCTTGATGATTCTAGGATGTTTAGAATATTGGAAATCGTTCATATATGTTGATATATCATGTAGTAAAGATTATAAGTCATTTGGGATGTTTAGATGAAGGTATAAATGATCATAAGTTGCTAAACCCGTAGTTGCTGAAATGCAGAAAAACCAGGCTGTGACATAAGGGATCGATCGACCTCCCTAGAATATGTAAAGTTGTTTCTTTTTGAATGTTGATTCTTATCCCAAACCTTTTGTGGATCTTTGGTGATTATTATTTGGATATTATGGGTCTTAGAAAATATCAGTAAACCCTTGATAAGATTTGAATTAATTTGATTTGGATTCAAGTGATTAAAATGATGAAAATTATATTGAATGGAATTTCGGTTGCTAGATTCATTTGTTAAATTCTAAATGGAGATGTATGAGGATTAAAGATAGGACCAGTAGGGGTGATTGAATATAACACCTGGGTATCCTTAAGTTTAAAAGAGGGTTTAATCCAAAGTGAAAGAAGATGTGTTTATAAGATATTTGAAACTATCGATTTTAACCTTAATTAAAAGGAGAACTAAACTCGTAGTAATTCGGGAGAAATGATGTTATGGACCAGTAGGATATTAGTGACTTCTTACTGAATATATGTTGAGGAAAAACCTATTTGAATCTTGTGTATTGAGTGAGGGTAGCCTTAGGGTTACAATTTGAACATCAAGGACTGAGTTTAAGCTCATTATTGATTTCGCAAAGGTATGAGGTTATCCCGATCGCATAGTTGAAGTTGTCGGACCTCCTCGATCGACAAAGTTAAGTAGTAGTGTATTGGAGGGGTCCCTTGTTTGGATTTCGCTTTGCGCGAGGCTCCGCGCATGAACCTTAACGACGTCGGGAGTGGAGAGATGTTATAGGATGCGAGGATAATTAAATTATAAGAGCGTAGTGGTATGGCTCCTGGATAGAGATGGGAGTTTGGAATACAGAGGGTATGAGGTTATCCCGATCGCGTATTTAAAGTTGTCGAACCTCCTCGATCGACAAAGTTAAGTAGTAGTGTATTGGAGGAGTTCCTTGTTTGGATTTCGATTTGCGAGACGCTCCGCGCATGAACCTTAACGACGTCGGGAGTGGAGGGATGTTATAGGATGCGAGGATAATTAAATTATGAAGTAAAGATATGATATTTTAATACGTGGAATTTAAAAGAGATATAATGCTACGTATGGAAAATATCTTAGGGTATTGATAATTACCTTATTGATATTATATTATAGGTATGATAGTACCTATTTGATTGATTGATGATTTATGTGTATGACATACCTAGCTTACTTGCTATCGGTGGGAGGTTTACGCGTGAGGGCAGTCATATCCTGATGAATCCATGGGATCTTTGATTTGTCGCTCGAGAACATAGGTCTATGAAAGACTTATCGGGGAGTTGATAAGTCAGCTGACTGTGGGTACGTAGGTATGTGCGTGACCCATGGATACGAGAACTATGTTCGCCTCCAATTTATTTGTTGTTGTTTGTGGTTCGTGGAATTTTACCGAACCTTTAGTCCCCTATTCGGCGACCTGCGATGATGGGACATGATAGCAGAGTAATGCATTGCACCGCAGTTGTGACTCGGGGTGTCGTATTATATATGAATATATATATATATAATGGATTAAATGATTAAATGGATATATTGTGGTTAAATCTATCTACGGTGATAATTGTAGATAACGGTGAATAGAGAAAGATAATGGAATTAAGTTAATGAATGTTTATGCTTATAGAATTGAAAAGCTTAACTCATGTTAATGAGAAACGATTCATATTAATGAGTAATGATTCATGTTAATGAGAAACTAATCATATAAAGGAGAAATGTAAATGAATAATAATGTGACGTATGGTATGGGACATACGGGGATTATGATATGGGAATGGAATTATAATATGGAGACTAGAAAAGAGGAACCATTAACTAGGAGGTTAATATGAAACGTTAAGTGTGCACTCTAGTTGAAAGGTGAGAATAGCAAGTGAGAGTTGGATCTAACATGTACATAATAAATGCTTTATTGCACTTGTTAAATACTTGATGTTTTAAAAATCATCTACACATTCGGGCTCTGACCCATTTCCTTGCATATTTTCTCTTCTATTGTATCTCTTTATCAGGTGTCCAGCAACAGGGATGCCAACCTTAGCGAATTATGACAGGCTATGGATTTATATAGTTTTGCTTAGACGCCTATCTTCATTTGATTCACAGTATTCTTAGTTAGGGCATGTCGCCGAAAGGATTTCAGTTATCTTTTCTATCGAGGTCAAATACTATTGTATTCGGGTCTTTTTAATACAGTTGTTATTAATGGGATTACTGTAATGAATTAATATTATTTGGGAATGTTTATTCCAACTGCATTTAAATTCTTTTGTGTTATTTATTGGGTTACCAGTGTTTTAGAATAAAATGTGTTGTGTTATTCTTAAACTAAAAATGGTTTTATTGATATTTAAATTTGGAAAGTTTTTAACACCAGCTTAATTGGGTATTGGGTGAGTTGTAAATGTTTTCGACAGTGATGCTAAGAATGAGCCAACTGTATATTCTGTTTTAATTTGGTATGGGACTGGCCACCCGGTATTTAATTAGGCGGGGTGTTACAGGTGCTATCATAGCATCTGGTTCTAGTGTCATTTAGGATCTGTACGGCTTGCTGTGTTTTCAGCGTAGCGTTATTTGATGTAGAGCCCTATGGGTAGGATTATTACTTTTCTATTTATGCCTTCAAAGGTACGATGATTGCGGCCAAAGTTGCTGCAATTGTTGCTCAAGCTGTCAATACAGCTTTAGCTGCTGTTCAGCAGGATCCCGCACCGGCACCGATTATGCCACCCGCGCAAGGGCAAGTGTTTCCTACTGCATGGGAATGAGCGAGGGATGCCTTTCAGAAATCGCACTCACCTGAGTTCCAGGGAGGATCAGATGTTGTGACTGCTAGCCAATGGAAGAAAGATATCCAACGGCACTTGAGAATGATTGAATGCACTGAGGTTCAACGCCAAATACTAGCCACATTCAGGCTAGTAGGGGCAGCTTTTCAATGGTGGGAATCTACGACCACTATGGAGGAGAGGGACTTAATGACTATCCAAGACTTTTGGATACGGTTTGATGGGAAGTATTTTCCTTCCACCATCCAGACAGAGATGAGGCGGAAGCTACTTGATTTGAAACAGGGAGAGAAAAACTGTGGCATAATATGAGGAAGAGTTTACGATGATTAACTAATTTGGTACCAGCTGAAGTACCTACTGAGGAGAGGAGAGTCCTAATGTTCACTGATGGGTTGAACTATAAAATTTGCCAACATTTATTGGGGAATCTTTCATTACGTACGTATGGCAGATGAGGGCCATTGGACGGATAGCGGAGATCGTACTTAAGAGGTTATGAAATATGTTCGAGTATGATGACCATAGTCGAGGTCACCCCTATTATGGAAAAATTGAGGAGAGTCATCGGTACAAGTTCTTGAAATGCGTGAATTGTGTACGTTCCCTAACGAAGGCAATATATTGAAAGGCTTGGGTATATAGTGGAGTGTGGTTAACTAGAATTGAAAATTTGGGGTAAAATTTTTCTTGACTCATCGGAGCAAAGTTATAATATTGGGATTCAACAACCATCACCCGCAAATGAGGGTATGTTTCCTATCTAAGGAAGTATGAGGCGTATTGATTTTTGTAGTGATTGATATTGTGTGGGCAAAATGGTTGTTAAACTTAGCCTATGGCATCGTTATTTACGTAGACTCACTGAGGGGTGTGGGACACCTGAATATTACTTGTTATCACTTGGGTTTAATGTTTATGGGATTACTTACCTTGGGCATGTCCGAGCATGATGTGACTAACGACATGCATTGACTTGTGGTATATGAGAGCATATGTCTGCATCTTGTCTTCTATAAGAGAGTAGATGCGTAGACTCTATTTGAAATCGAAAAACCAAATTTTTGTTTAAATCAATAAACCTGATATTTTTTTTATATAAACCAAAATTTTATATTATTGACTAAGGACCTTAGGAGTTTCGATGACCGACTACTTTAGGAATTAGTGTATCGGGGTGGTTCCTTGTTTGGATTTCGCTTGCGAGACACCCCACGCATGAAACTATTAACCGTTGGGAGTCAAAATAAGTTAGGTCTTTAGGAAACGAGTTTATAACCTTTGTGAAAATTTTAATATTAAAAGCGGTACGAGAGGGTGTATGGGCGCCCTGGATGATTGGATGGTAGTATTTTTCATAATTGTGAAAAAGGAAAGTAATTGAGACTTTAGGATTTATTTGTTCACTACGAGAGGATCATTTTTCCCAAAGTTTGTCACGAGGATGGTATAGGGAAGATTAGATAAAGTCTAAATTTGATTCAGTTGAAACTATATGGTGAGGCTTGGCGTATAACATCGAAAGTGATTTTGGTAATGTACTGTATGGGAGGTACATCTTGGATTTCTTGCGATGTGAGATTTATACTCGGAGTTGATCTTACCGGTATGACTTATATTCCTGAATTTCGGGACGAAATTCTGTTATAAGGGGGGAAGTATGGAATACCCCGTAATTTTAAATGACTTTTAAAATGGGTTATATTTTAAATTAATGGATTAATTGGATTTTATTATTAATTAATTCATTCGGATTTTATCCGGACGGTGGATATTAAAATGGATGATTCTGAATATTACTTAAAGATATTTAGGTAATATATGAATGTGATGTCATTGATATGACTGTATGATATAAATTCGGTAATTTATATTTTTAGTTAGACGCGGTATGGGACGTATCGGGACTAGTTTATTAAATTAAAAAGGAAATTTATTTTCTATCAATCTAATAGTCATTTCGACTGCGTCGTTGCATCCGGAAGGTTCGAAATAGTCATAAAAGTCTATTTGGATGTTAATTTTGAGTCTCAGGTCATTTGGAAATGAATAGACAACCCGAAAGGGCAATTTGGTCCTTTTTCTAGGGGGGATGAATAGTGATTTCGGATTTGGTACTATTATAAGTATTGGTATATTAAGTGTATGGGGGATTATTCATCTCCTCTTCACAAATTAGAAAAGCCATCTTCCTAGAGAGAGTGTAAGAGTGCTTGGGAAGGGAAAAGCCTACTTGGGAAGGAGAAGAACAAGAACCAAGGTTCACCACCACCAACCACCACCGGAGTTTGATCGGAGAAGGGACAACCAACTGAGATATGCTACACCAAAGGATCAGACCTTCAGTAAAGGAAAGTGTTTGATAATGGCAATTTAAGTTTGTATATTGTCCATGTTAGAATAGTATGAAAAGAGAAGATTATTTATGTTGGGAAGAAATAATGGAGTATTAAATGGATTTCTAGAAACTGAAATGATATAGGAAATAAAATCATGTTTTAGATTGATAATAATCCACAAAATAGTCATGAATCTGTTGAAGAAATTATGAAAACCATTGATGTGTTCTTGAAGATGATATGTTGATAAATTTCTGGAAATAAGGAGATAAACATGCTTTTTAATCCAATCCCTTGATGATTCTAGGATGTTTAGAATATTGGAAATCGTTCATATATGTTGATATATCATGTAGTAAATATTATAAGTCATTTGGGATGTTTAGATGAAGGTATAAATGATCATAAGTTGCTAAACCCGTAGTTGCTGAAATGCAGAAAAACCAGGCTGTGACATAAGGGATCGATCGACCTCCCCAGAATATGTAAAGTTGTTTCTTTTTGAATGTTGATTCTTATCCCAAACCTTTTGTGGATCTTTGGTGATTATTATTTGGATATTATGGGTCTTAGAAAATATCAGTAAACCCTTGATAAGATTTGAATTAATTTGATTTGGATTCAAGTGATTAAAATGATGAAAATTATATTGAATGGAATTTCGGTTGCTAGATTCATTTGTTAAATTCTAAATGGAGATGTATGAGGATTAAAGATAGGACCAGTAGGGGTGATTGAATATAACACCTGGGTATCCTTAAGTTTAAAAGAGGGTTTAATCCAAAGTGAAAGAAGATGTGTTTATAAGATATTTGAAACTATCGATTTTAACCTTAATTAAAAGGAGAACTAAACTCGTAGTAATTCGGGAGAAATGATGTTATGGACCAGTAGGATATTAGTGACTTCTTACTGAATATATGTTGAGGAAAAACCTATTTGAATCTTGTGTATTGAGTGAGGGTAGCCTTAGGGTTACAATTTGAACATCAAGGACTGAGTTTAAGCTCATTATTGATTTCACAAAGGTATGAGGTTATCCCGATCGCATAGTTGAAGTTGTCGGACCTCCTCGATCGACAAAGTTATGTAGTAGTGTATTGGAGGGATTCCTTGTTTGGATTTTTCTTTGCGAGACGCTCCGCGCATGAACCTTAATGACGTCGGGAGTGGAGAGATGTTATAGGATGCGAGGATAATTAAATTATAAGAGCGTAGTGGTATGGATCCTGGATAGAGATGGGAGTTTGGAATACAGAGGGTATGAGGTTATCCCGATCGCATATTTAAAGTTGTCAGACCTCCTCGATCGACAAAATCAAGTAGTAGTGTATTGGAGGGGTTCCTTGTTTGGATTTCTCTTTGCGAGACGCTCTGCGCATGAACCTTAACGACGTCGGGAGTGGAGGGATGTTATAGGATGCGAGGATAATTAAATTATGAAGTAAAGATATGATATTTTCATACGTGGAATTTAAAAGAGATATAATGCTACGTATGGGAAATATCTTAGGGTAGTGATAATTACCTTATTGATATTATATTATAAGTATGATAATACCTATTTGATTGATTGATGATTTATGTGTATGACATACCTAGCTTACTTGCTATCGGTGGGAGGTTTACGCGTGAGGGCAGTCATATCCTGATGAATCCATGGGATCTTTGATTTGTCGCTCGAGAACATAGGTCTATGAAAGACTTATCGGGGAGTTGATAAGTCAGCTGACTGTGGGTACGTAGGTATGTGCGTGACCCATGGATACGAGAACTATGTTCGCCTCCAATTTATTTGTTGTTGTTTGTGGTTCGTGGAATCTTACCGAACCTTTAGTCCCCTATTCGGCGACATACGATGATGGGACATGATAGCAGAGTAATGCATTGCACCACAGCTGTGACTCGGGATGTCGTATTATATATGAATATATATATAATGGATTAAATGATTAAATGGATATATTGTGGTTAAATCTATCTACGGTTATAATTGTAGATAACGGTGAATAGAGAAAGATAATGGAATTAAGTTAATGAATGTTTATGCTTATAGAATTGAAAAGCTTAACTCATGTTAATGAGAAACGATTCATATTAATGAGTAATGATTCATGTTAATGAGAAACTAATCATATAAAGGAGAAATGTAAATGAATAATAATGTGACGTATGGTATGGGACATACGGGGATTATGATATGGGAATGGAATTATAATATGGAGACTAGAAAAGAGGAACCATTAACTAGGAGGTTAATAGGAAACGTTAAGTGTGCACTCTAGTTGAGAGGTGAGAATAGCAAGTGAGAGTTGGATCTAACATGTACATAATAAATGCTTTATTGCACTTGTTAAATACTTGCTGTTTTAAAAATCATCTACACATTCGGGCTCTGACCCGTTTCCTTGCATATTTTCTCTTCTATTGTATCTCTTTATCAGGTGTGCAGCAACAGGGACGCCAACCTTAGCGGATTATGACAGGCTATGGATTTATGGAGTTTTGCTTAGACGCCTATCTTCATTTGATTCACAGTATTCTTAATTAGGGCATGTCGCCTAAAGGATTTCAGTTATCTTTTCTATCGAGGTCAAATACTATTGTATTCGGGTCTTTTTAATACAGTTGTTATTAATGGGATTACTGTAATGAATTAATATTATTTGGGAATGTTTATTCCAACTGCATTTAAATTCTTTTGTGTTATTTATTGGGTTACCAGTGTTGTAAAATAAAATGTGTTGTGTTATTCTTAAACTAAAAATGGTTTTGTTGAAATTTAAATTTGGAAAGTTTTTAACACCAGCTTAATTGGGTATTGGGTGAGTTGTAAATGTTTTCGACAGTGATGCTAAGAATGAGCCAACTGTATATTCTGTTTTAATTTGGTATGGGACTGGCCACTCGGTATTTAATTAGGCGGGGTGTTACATTTTTATTTTTCAATTTTTTCTTACAAAAAGAAAAAATGATGTTACAAAAATCATACACCATGAATTTATACCAAGACAACCAAATCATGGACACGGAATGAATGGGTGTGAACATATTCGATAGGAAAATTAACTCAATCATATCATATGTGTAAGATGCATAAGAGTACTCCTAACGAATGAACATAAAAAATACTCATTTGGTGTAAAATTGTTGAATTTAGATGACATCGTCTTAATCATATCAACAAAGCAAAGTATAAATGATTTCCACACCCATAACGTCAAAAATATGTAATTTTTCATGACTTTAAAGGACATGCAAACCGTATTAAATTCCATCCAAATTCCCTCATTGAAAGATAATGCTTTTTATTTGTAAATGCTTTTTATTTTTCTTATGAGGTGATGAAACTCAAAGAAAACTATTGGCCCATTTTTGGCATAATTTTCTTTTTATTGCTTTTGAATTTTTTCGGGCTCTTTTAAATCTCATTGGACCCCGAATAATTTTAAATTCCTCACTTTTTTAGGTCCATTTAAATGATGGCTTAATCGCTAAGGATAAATGAGTACCTATCGTAGCCCTTCCCCGTTTTTCAAAATAAATGACACAAAGTCACAAATGGTTTATATCATGCACTAATTTTTGTCAAGTTTTATCGTATTTGGTTCGTTGTATAGACAGAATTGAGATGGAAACACTCAACCAACATGTGATAGACAGGAATAAAAGTAAAAAAAATCCATGCATGTGTGCAATAAAGGACAAATAGAGTCAATCATGTAGGTAGTAACAATATATCATCTCAAATACTCCAAACTTTGTAAAGCACATGAATGACACAATATATTGTCTCAAAACACTATCAAATAGTCACATGGATAAATGGAATGAAATTCTGACTTGGTCATCCTAAGTGTCAATTCATATAAGGTGTAAAACAAAATACAAAACTCTTTTTGGATTTTTTTTAAAATTTTCTAAACCAAAAATCTTTTTGTATTTTTTCGAACCCTGTTCTGAAACAACCTAGCAACACCACATAAAATATCAATATGAATAAGAGGACTGCAAATAAGGGTAATTCCAGGTGTCGTTCAAAAGAGACTCCTTGTCGTTTGAACGACATAGGATCTTGTGAGAAGGCTTCGCGCGAGATGGATTATCGTTAGAACAAGAAAAGAAAAATTTCCCAGATTAATCAGTATATCAACAGTTTTGTCCAGTGAGAATTGTTTTTAAGAAAACAGTTCCTGGAATGGGCAAACATATCCAAAATAGTACCAAAAATAAGAAAAACAAATAGAAATGCTAACAAAGTATACAACAAATGGTACATACTAGCAATAGGTATAAGATAACATCATGCAAATCAACCTATGCTAGCAAACATGTCTAGACTTCAACCGGTAGGTGCGGTGGAGTTTTCCAAAGACAGTGATATCTTTTGAAACAACTCCATCAAATTATGAGAAGTCTTGAACAAAAACTTTACTTGCTCTCGAATATGTGCAAACTATCTATCATTATGTGCAAGCAAAGTATCATGGGTGGGTTCATGTGTGCGAACATGTGTAGAATTAAAGCGTGACACATAACCCAATTTAAAGAAAAACTCCCTAAGGCGTCCTCTTTTTTTGCAATGGGAGCAAACATAAACCGGCCTAGGTAAAATTTTCTGAAAAACTCTAGGACGTGCTCTCCTAAAAGGTATGGGACGCCTAGGTAAGTTGGGTCGAGTCACTAAAGTGGTAATCGGCTCGGGTGCAATAATAGAAGTGGATACACCGTCATGACCTTTTCCTAAATTCTCACTACCACCCAAAACAGGATTGAGAACCTGAAAAATGTTACTAAAGCCGTTTATTAAAAATAAACTATTTAAGTAACTCCGATCTGTTTTTTTAAGAAACTCTTTTCGTAAAAACCAAACTATTTGAACACAAGATGTGTTTAACAAATCAGTATGTACGAGATCTATTCAAGATTTGAATAACAGGTTTATAAAGTAGTTTAAAAAATTTAAACTCAGCACAACCAAGAGTGAGATGAGGAGATGTAGAAAGATTATGTTCACGATGTTTTTTACGTGGTAAAACCTCACCAATTGAGGAAACATCCACGACTCCCTCTACGGAGTAAAATGAAAAATCCACTAAAACAAATATATGAGTTACAAACTATATAACAAACATGCAAACAACTCAGACCTATATAAGTTTAGGAATGTACCCTCTGGTGTCCTTAAAACTTCTCTGCAGTTCTGATTGTAGATGTAGTTCTCCCAGTTTGTTAACTTCTGATTTGTTCCAGCACTTTACGTGGACTCTTTGTTCACAAGATCTTATTACCAACACTTTTCGTGTTGTAGGGTGAAAGTGTTTGTGGAGGTTATCTCTAACACATGCATGCACACACGCACACTTATTCAGTACATACAGTCCTAACAAATTATAGTAACACTATATGCTGTGATCTTTTCTTTTTCTTTCTTCTTACAAAACTTTGAGCCTTATTTGACCTTTAAATCATTCCCAGAATCCATGGATACCTTGCTAGGAAGACATACAAGGTCTTAATCAATCTCAGAATTTAGAACAGTTTTTGGAGATTGAAAACCTCCAAGTGAGATTCCAAACTAGGTCAAAGGTTTAGTTTTACAATAACTAGAAACAGAAAGCATTTATTGTTGATTTCAAAGTAAGCAAACGTTTTATAGAAAATAATCAACAATATATTTCTCAAGATGAGAAATAAAGAATAAAGCTAAGTGTAATGTAACATGAATAACTCAGATCTGAAATTTCTATGAAATCAGAAAGTAGATTTGAGTAAACATTTAAGTTAGAAACAAGATCTAACGAACAAGAGGTTACAACAACAATAAAAAAACTCAACTCAAACTCTCAATCACTCAAGAACACTCAGGATAGTGTTTTGGATATGAAGATGTTTTGAAGAAGTGTTTGAGTTTGGATGGAAGAGGATTTGACGAACAGGGTTAGGGTTTCTAACTCTCTCTCTTCTCTCTGTTTTCTATCTTCTCTCTCTTATATCTTCTCTCTCTACTCTCTATTTCTCAGAAAAATGAAAATGGCAAAAGTCTTCGAAGTATGAGAATAGGGTTCCTTTTATAGGGTGAAGAGAAGGTTCGAGAGACTGGATCAAAACCAAGGGCCAGGATTAAGTCAAGTCAAATTGACTTAGATCGAAGGGTTCTAATAACGCGGTGATTAAACGATTCCTGATTGGTTTAAAAGGTTGTACTGGGATTCACCAAGACAACATGCAGATCGTCGATAGCTAGTGATCGAAGGGCTAAAACCATACGCGTTTTTAACTCAGTAAAGAAACACAATCTCAGCCAATCAGATGAAGACAGGTGTTGGGCAATAATAGGATATGAAACGCGCGTCTTAAACTAATCAAAACCACACCCTGAAGTTTACTCCGCTTTCGAATTCTACCCAAGGTAACATTAGGCCAAAATACCCAACAAATAATATTTACAAATTGACCACAAAAACTTTTAAATCAAGTTTTAATTAAGAAAACCTTTTTTAAAAAAATGTTTAAAAAAATCCCAAAAAATTATTAAAATTCCAACTTAGGGATTTAAACACACTCAACATATGTACACACATTATTATGCAATATGATATGCAAAAAATAAATTCTACTGTGTGTGAGTGTTGGCAATTTGTTCTTGATCACTACAAGATAGAGAGATGAAGTAGCAAACCAACTTCTGAGGTTCTTTGGATTCTAGGGAGGACATAATTTTGTCACAATTTCCAAACTAGATGAGCACTTATACAATATAGACTCAAGTGAGTCAAAAGTATAAGGGCTTCATAACCATCTTTTCAACTTTCTTAGATGCATTCTCTAAAGGGACTTTGACCTCTCGGGCACGCTCGATATCACTCTCGAGTTGGGATACACGTGTCATTAGACTAGACACCGTGTTGGTCAAATCACACTTTTCCCTCCTAAAAACTTCTTTATCTCTTTCTAAATCTAAAACCCGGCAACCTAAATCTCTATTATACTTCTTTATATTCAAGGTCATCTTTTTGGAGCTCACTTTCATCCCCACTCTCAAACTCTCTCTCATCTCCACTAAAAGCACTCGAGTCATGATCGTCGCTATCCTGAACACTATCATCGTGAGACAATGTGGGTACGCTCACACGACTCGAAAAATCTACACACGTCCCATGTGCTAAACTTTTATTGGACTCATCTTCCTCACTATCACAAAGTGTGGCAGTCATAGCAGTTTCTTTGGCCTTTCTCCTTATCCTAGTAGGACACTTTTTAGCTATGTGCCCTTTACCCTCACACTCAAAGCACCTGATCTCATCCTCCTTATCACTTTCACTGTACTCCTATTTCTTTTTATTTTTCTTAAAAGATATCTTTTTATTAGAAGAATTTTCCTTAGACATTTTGAGAAACTTTTAAAAAAAATTCACGAGTAAGGCCATGTCAAAATCAGACTCATCCTCAGACTCGGACTCATAAAAACTCACTTTCTTTTTCTTATACCTCTTCCTCGAAACAACCTCACCCGATCTCGACTATGACCTAAGTGAAATCCCCTTATCTTTGGGCTTGATAGTTTGGGGAAACATATCTAACTCGTAAGTCTGAAGATCACCTACTAATTCTTCAAACTTACGTGTGCTCAAATTTCCCATAGAGTTTAAAACAGTGACTTTTGAAACAAAATGTTTTGGAAGGGATCTCAAAATATTTTTGACAACCCGCCTGTTATCAATTACCTCACCCAAAAGTGTTGAAAATGTCCGACAAAAGTGCATAAAACTCATCAAAAGTCTCGGCCCCTAACATAGTAATGGTCTCAAATTGGGTGGCTAGATTTTGCAATTTTGACTCTTTAACAGCGTTTGTACCTTCGTGTGTTAATTTTAAAACATCCCATGCCTCTTTAAACGCGGTTCACGTCATAATATGGCAGAATTCGTCGGGAGTGACGGCTCCAGAAATAGCACTCGAACCACAAGAATTAAAGTTAGACAATTTATAATCGTCCTCAGTCCAGTTTGACACAGGTTTTAAAGAGGTGACATTATCAACAATCACGGTCGGAGGAGTTCAACCATTTTCAACCAACAACTAAACTCGCTCATCTATGGCTTTTAAAACAGATTTCATGCGAGCTTTGCAATAGGCATAATTATCGTTGTTAAAGATGGGCACCCGATTATAAAAGTGATCCACTGAAAAACTTGCGATTTTAAACAAAATCAATATCACACAAGTTTGCGAAGAATTGGAATACACAAAAAATTAGCGTAACCTGCTTTGATACCAATTTGTAAAATGTTGTGTGATACCAATTAACTTATTTATTAGAACACTTATTTAATTAGGTGACTAAATTTGATCAAATGAAATTCAAATTTAGATCAGCCCCTACACATGCATCTAAGTGTCATAAATCATTCAAACCATGCATGTGAAACAAAGATGACAAATTCAGGATAAAAAAACCCTTTCGGGTAAAAACCTTTTTTCAGCACTTTGAAAAGTTTACAAGACCATTGACTTACATACAACCTGATAATCGCCCACAAGTGTAATTCATGGTGTTTTCGTCAAACCTGCAAAGCTACGAGAGACAGCGAAATACCTTCTAGGTGTCGGTTCATCATTTTTGGCTCGTTCACACGCAGAATAACTACGCTCGGTATCCATCGATCAGAATTGGAGATGCCTTCTCCATAGAGTTTGAACTATAGCAAAGTATGCGTTGGGTTCCACAAAACAACTCACACAAAAGGTATTGGGATTTGTGAATAGTAAAACAAAGATTGAACCCTTAAAAAATGTTGAAGAATACACCAAAACACTCAAAATCGTATTACGTCTAAAACCAGTGTTTTTCCACACAAAATCATAAGCCTAACACCCTTGTTTATAGTAAAAATCAAGGCGGTGACGTCTCAGCTTAAAACACATGTTGTTCGAACGAAGTGTGACGTCGTTCGAGTGAATCTCCATCTCGTTTGAACGAGATGTGACGTCGTTTGAACAACAGTCCATGATCCACTTTAAAGATTTTAAATTTTTAAATAACCTATAATCCTCAAATCTTAAAACTGTTCACGGGGTCAGGAGATATTTATCGAAAACTTTTATGATAAAAGATTTTTAAAAATAAAAACCATTTAAAAATTCAAAAAATAACTTTATCCTTTAAAAAAAAATATCCCAACATTTTTAATGTGAAATGTAAATGAAACTTAAACACATTTTACCAAATTCATACTTATTGGGCTTGAATGTTAAAGCTTCTTATAATCGGATTCGTCTCTTGTAGATGTAATATTCTCAATTCTTTGACGACTTGTAGCAACTTGTAGCGGTATACGACATACTAAATTGTGACGGACAATGTCCTTACAATAAAAATACTGAAAGTGGTATATCTCAATTAGAATATTCTCTTATCATAGATAGTTTAATGTATGTCATGAATTGCACTCGTCCAGATATTGCCTATTCAGTTAGTAAATAAAGTCGATATACAAGTAAATCAAGTGAAGACCACTGAAAAGCAATAATAAGATATCTAAGATATAATCTTAATAATGGATTACACTACATGAGATATCCATATGTACTTGAAGGATACAATGATGTTAATTGGATATCTGATTCAAAGGATTCTAAATCCACAAGTGGTTATGTATTTACACTTCCAAACTGACTTGCATCGCTAGGTCAACTATAGAGTCAGAATTTATAGCTTTAGATAAAGCTGGAGAAGAAGAATGGCTTCGAAACTTTTTAGAGGATATTCTAATGTGGACAAAACATGTGCCTACAATTTGCATACATTGTGATAGTCAATTGGCAAAGCACAGAGTCATATGTATAATAGTAAATCTCGACATACACATCGAAGACATAATACCGTTAAACAACTTCTCTCTAATGGAATAATTTCCATTGATTATATTAAATCTAAGGACTATATAGCGGATCTGTTAACCAAAGGTTTAAATAGAGAGTGAGTGTATAATTTATCGAGGGGAATGAGACTAAAGCCTACAAAATAAAGAGATATCTTGATGACAACCCTACCTAGATTATTAGAGATCCCAAGATCTAGGTTCAAAGGGACAACCGAATCTTGACCGACTCTTTAAAAAGAGCACTAATGAGTTTCAAACTCATACCTATTCCTATGATAAAAGAGTGTTGCCTACAAAGTAAGTAAGGATAATCTTAGCTTTTAATGTTTCCTATACATTGAAAATTGAAATGTGGTATAGTAAGATACTCTTAATGAGAAATCACCTAGGTGAGTGTGAAGGGGCCGCTTCTATGAGAAATTCGAAAGGACGAATTCTCTAAAGCATTTATGAAACCATGAATTATTCAGGGCGCCACAATGAACACAATCAAAAGAACAAACTTTGTTTGAAAAATTACTATGTGAAGTCTACTGACTTGATTTACACAAAACAATGAACAGTTCAAGACATCGTGTTCACTGATTAGTGAGTAAATTTGATAGTCTCTAACTAGGGAAGATTCAAGGCCAAAAGCTATCTCTCCCGATACAAGAATTTTTTATAGAACCCTTTTGTGTCTGCATAGTCGTTTATGTTAATCCAACTAATTTTCATTCATGTGGGGGATTGTTTGGATTATGGGTTTACTTAAGTTGACTGTAACACCCCGTATTTTTATGATATTAAATAATTATCAAATTAATTATTATTGTTGGATTAATTAAATTAAAAGATGAGAAATTAATTTGTTAATTAATTAATTCTGATTAAAATAAGTATTAACTAGCGTGCCAAGAGTTGATACTTATTGATGAAAATTATTAAATATTACTGTTGATACCAAATTTAATCTGCTGACGTGGACCAATCGTATGAAAACACGTGGCTATCTACATGGCAACAACAAACACTTTCGAGGAACCCACGCACTCCGAGGAACAAGACTACAACGAGGAAGACTAGTTCCTCGAGGAACTCACACACTCCGAGGAACAATGCCTCTCCGAGGAACTATTGAGTACCGAGGAGCTTAGGCGGTCCGAGCTGCATCTCGAACAAAGCATTAATAGCTGGATAACCAACAGTTCAACTGATTCATTAAATGCTTATCATTCAGACGCACACGCAAAAAGGGCATTAAATGTATTACCTTTTCATATGTATATCATTTAATGTATTACCCTTTCACATTACAGCCTCAGGGCTATAAATACATTGTATAATCCTCATTGTAAGGGGCCGAATCCAAAGGACCGAATCTAGAACGGAATTTCTTGTAATCGAGAATTCCCAAACATTCAGCAATAACACAACAGTGGACGTAGGCCATTCTTATAAGGCTGAACCATTTAAAAATCTTTTGTCTCATTTATTTATCTGTGATTGAATTATTAGAGTGATCTAATTTTTTACATCAACAGATTGGCACCGTCTGTGGGAAACGACTGGTAATATCGTTTTCTCATCAAATACAACCCATTACCAATGGCTGATATTCCTGAATCCAGCAATTGAAACGCTGGAACCCCTCCAAATTCGTCTGCTCCACCATTTGTTCCAGATCTGACTGGAATAATGGCAAATCTGGCTCAGGGCCAGACCGTCATGCAAGAAACGATGCGACAACTCATCCAAACCCTCCATGACGGTACATCATCCCATTCCGGACCACGAAGCATTCAAAGAAATACCCGTGCGCCTTCTTCGCATACTAGGCGTACTAATTCATATCGTAATGAGGAATCTGAAGATTTTTCTTATCAACCTGGATGAACTTCGTCAGCACGGGCCACAGATACTGAACAACGTGTCACCCTCTCCCCGAAAAGGACCAGCGCATTGGAAAGATCAAGTAGGGCATCTCCTTTCGACCGATTAGGCCCAAGGAGGAACAAAAGTCCTCTTAATGCAGCATCGAGGAGCTTTCGATGACCATCAGATTTAAGGGAAGGATCTGCCCAGTCGCGACCAGCTGCTCGTCAAGATGGATCCTATGACCGACCAGCTGCTCGTCGAGATAAATCCCAGGAAGCCACTTCAACGCGATCAGTTGCTCAAACCAATAGGCCCGAGGAAGAAATGATGCATGGAAAGGATCTATTCAGAGGCTGGAGGATAGATTAGGGGAAATATCTAAGGCCAAGAACCCTCTACAACGAACCTTTGTTCGAGGAATACCTTTTGTCCAGGACATTATTGATTTTCCAACACCATCAAAGTTCAAAGCACCTGTTGTGACTCCCAGGTATGATGGGAAGACTGACCCTATCCTTCATATAGAATAATATCAAGCTGCTGCCGACATCTATGCTGTCCCAGACGAGATGAGATGTAGGGCATTCTCAGGAACTCTTATCGGATCTGCTCAGATATGGTATAATAATCTTCCTCAGGGTAAGATTTTAACTTTTCTTCAACTGGCCGAGTTATTCATTGGGAATTTCTGCTTTGGAGCAAAGCCAGTTAAGCGAGTAGCGCATTTGTTAAGTGTTAGACAAAAACCTGGTGAGAGTATCAGAGATTATATAACTCGTTTTAATAACGAGAAACTCGAAGTCATTGATTATGAGGAGAAGACAGCGATTACCGCTTTCATGAGTGGACTGCTGCCAAACAAGTTGTACTACACTTTGGCCAAAGATCCACCTCGAACCATGTCGGACCTGATGGGAAAAGCGTCCAAGATTATGAATGCCGAGGAGGCTATGTCTGCGAAGAAGAATATGGACACCAAAGAAACCAAGGTGGAAGGTAATAAAGCTAAGAAGAAAGAACATAAGAACAATGGTGGTGACAAATAATCCAAAAATAGGTCATCATGGGAGGTCTTGAGGAAATTTGATAATTACACACCTTTGAAGGCGAATATTAACCACGTCCTGGAAGAAATTAAGAACAGCGAGGAGTTAAACTGGCCAAAGAAAATGAAGGCAGACCCTGACACGAGGAATAGGGAAAAATATTACGAGTTCCACAAGGATCATGGCCATATGACTAAAAATTGCATAGCTCTTCAGAATGAGATTGAAACACTCATCCGACGAGGAAATATAGCAAAGTATGTTGATCGGGGAGGCGAAAGAAGAAACAACGACCGAAATAGATAGAGATCTAGATCTCCTCGTCGAGTAGAGGAGAACAAGAAGAGAAACCATGAAGTTGATCCGGAGGATGACCCCGATCTTCCCAAAAAACTAAGGCAGCCAGAACGAGAGGTATTTTCAATACATTTTGGGTCATTTTATTGAAATGTTATTACAGGAGGAGATACAGGAGGAGGAGACCTTACTGCAGAAAGAAAAGCTTACCTCGGTGAGGCTCAAGCTTGCTCGTACATTTAGCGAATAAATCTAGCTGAGGAAGATCGCCCGAGAAAGGTGAACAAGGAGAAATTGGTCATCGGTTTTTCAAAAAATGACCTTGCAGGTGTTTTATATCCTCAAGATGACCCACTGGTGATCAAGATGAGAATGAAGGAGGTAATGATTTCAAGAGTGCTGGTCGACAATGGTAGCTCGGCATATATTATGTTCTACTCGTGTTTCGATAGTTTAAATCTAAAGCTATCTCAACTGGAGCCTTACCACAGACCCCTCATCGGTTTTGCTGGCGAGAAAGTATTTCCACTTGGGATGATCAAGTTGGATATATTCATTGGTACGTGGCCTGCTTGTCGGACAGAAAGAATACGTTTCTTCGTGATGGATAAGAATGTCCAATCATCGTATAATATCATCATGGGAAGAGTAGGATTGAAGAAGTTCGAGGTTGTACCATCTACAGTGCATCAGTGCCTAAAATTTCCAACAAACTTTGGAGTAGGAGTTGTGAAAGGTGATCAGAAATTAGCTCGGGAATGCTATTATTCATCCGTCGAGCAAGAGGAACTGGAAGAATCAAAGAAAAAGACTACTACCTATCAAGTGGATGAAGATGCAGAAATTGAAACATTGGACCCTTGAGATGAGTCGCAACTCGTGAAGGGTCAAGTGGTGGAAGCTACTGAAAACATCATTCTGGACGACGAACACCCTGAGTGAACTACTTAAATAGGTTCATCGTTGGAAGCCTCATTAAAACAAGAATTGATAACTTTCCTTATAAACAGAAGATAAAGTTTTGTGTGGAGTCATGAAGATATGCCTGGGATAGACCCAAACTTCTTATGTCACGAACTCAATGTGAATAAGGAGATCAAGCCTGTGAAGCAAAGAAGAAGAGTATTCAGTCCCGAGAAGAATCAAGCTATACAGGAGGAAGTCGAGAAGCTCCAGAAAGCTTGTTTCATTGAAGATGTCAAATATCCAGATTGGTTAGCTAATGTGGTGATGGTAAAGAAGAAGAACAACAAGTGGAGGATGTGTGTAGACTTCACCGACCTCAACAAAGAATGCCCAAAGGATCACTTTCCATTGCCCCGAATTGATCAGCTGGTGGATGCTACCTCGGGACACGAGTTGCTGAGCTTCATGGATGCTTATTCTGGTTTCAATCAGATCAAAATGAAACCTGAAGACAGGGAGAGTACTTCTTTCATTACCCCTAGGGGAACTTATTGTTATAATGTTATGCCTTTTGGTTTGAAAAATGCAGGTGCGACATATCAGAGGCTGATGAACAAGGTCTTTGCTGAACAAATCAGTGACAATATGGAAGTCTATGTTGATGATATGCTGACGAAAAGAAAGAAAGTTGCCGATCATTTGGTTGACTTAAGTTAGACTTTTGATCAACTAGATAAATATCAAATGAAGTTGAACCCGACGAAGTGCATATTTGGAGTACGAGAAGGCATGTTCCTCGGGTACATTGTCAATCAACGAGGCATTGAAGTAAATCCTGAAAAGATCAAAGCTCTATTAGGGCTGCGATCTCCAATGAGGAAGAAGGAAGTACAGAGTCTCACAGGACGAGTAACAGCACTCAACAGATTTGTGTCGCGAGCAACTGATAGATGTCTCCCATTCTTCAAGACACTCAGAAAAACTTTTGAGTGGAATGATGAATGTGAGAAGGCTTTTCAAGACTTGAAGAAATACTTGGGAGCACCTCCACTGTTGTCCAGGCCGGTGATGGGAGAAAAATTGTATTTGTACCTTACAGTGTCCGAGAATGCAGTTAGCTCGGCGTTGATCAGAGTGGAGAATGGAGTGCAAAAACCAATTTAATACACAAGTAAGGCCTTCCGAGGAGCAGAGATCAGATATCCAAGGCTGGAGAAATTAGCACTGGCACAGATTGAGGCGAGTAGGAGAATGAGGCCATACTTCCAGGCTCATACTATAGTAGTATATACCGATGTGCCATTGAGACAAGCCCTTCATAAGCCAGAAAAATAAAGGAGATTGATGTACTGGGCAATAGAGCTCGATGAATATGATATAATTTATGAACCCAGATCATCGCTAAAAGGGCAGGCTGTAGCAGACTTTATAGCGGAGTTCACCTATCCTGATACCCCCGAGGAGCAAAAGTTGCTCGCTGATCAACCTGTGGATGTTATAGGATCAACAAACACAAGCTTAGACCAATTCTGATTGGTAAAAGGGTGTGTGGATGTTACAGGATATGATGCAGAGATAGTTGTGAGGACTCCAGACGAGGAACAAGAGTTTCTCGCTGATCAACCTGTGGATGTTACAGGATCGACAAACACTAGCTCATACCAACTCCGGTTGGTAAAAGTGCAAGTGGATGTTATAGGATCATTAAATTTGAGCTCAGACCAACTCCGGTATGGTCCTCTCATAAGTTTCCCCAAAAATGGATTTGACTTTGAAAGATCAACTTTGAACCCTCTAAAGCGAACATGTTTCCCGAAAAATAATAATTCCGTTTGAAAAACGGAAGGCATGTGTAAGGCTTAAGAAATGAACCATCGCCAATTAAAAATTTGAGAGGGGCGATGGGGGATTTGGATAAAACGGGGGACAAGCCCACATTAATCTCGGGAAAATGGAAATCACATCCCCAAGGTTCTTCAATTAGAAGGGGAGGTGGGGCTAGTGCAAGTGAATAGCCCATGAGATAAATCATCTCAAAATAACATTCTCGTTCAAGAATCGGGTCAAAGTCCTCAAGACTTTCAACCGATTATTGTGATAAATTTAATTATTCGGGAATAGTAGGGAATAAAGGAAAAGAAGGGCCATAAATCTCAATACAATCGGGAGCATTAATAAGAGGTTGAAATTCGAAAGTGCTAAAGCTTGTCTCACTCTCAATTATTTCTTCAACAAAAAGGGGTGGAGATGAAACGCAAGTTTCAACCTCGACCCGGTTTTGTAAAGAAATAATCTCATCGAGCAGGGCATCATTTTCTGGAAACCAAGCTTGAGAAATTTTGGATTGGTCATTCATTTCCTTAACCATTAACTCATAATCAAATGGACAAGAAGACATTTCATCTTCTTGTGCGGGTTGCTCATAGCTAACGGATTACTCATTTTCCAAATTATCCTCACAAGGCAATGATGGATTACTTACATACTCTTGAATTTCACGCTCAATGCGTTCATCTTCAAGAATTTGTAGGCATTCTCTCATTGTTTTGGGAGTATAACTTGGAAAAAAATTCTCATAACAATTAAGGTTATCTAAAGCGTAATAGCGAGACATTTCAAAGTAGGCAATTCAACAAAAGCAACAAGCGCCAAAATTTCAATTTCTCAAACAATCTAGAACAAGTCAAAAAGAAAGGGGAAAATAAAGAATACAAATATGAATGAAAGAAATATTATGAAACAATAAAATAATTATAATCTAAAACACACTCCCCGGAAACGTCTCCATTTTGATCGAGCGCGGAAGGTAGCGTCGCATCAAAAAGCTAATCGTTGAATTCGTTTCACCTACTCAATACAAAAACCTAAATTACGACTGCACTTGCGAGGCAAGTATAGCGGTAAGTCGCTTATCGTGAGAAATCCACAGGGAGTGACTGAATTTTAGATTTTAATTTCTTTAATTACTTCAAGAATAAAAGTGTAAAATAAATAAAAGAAAAGGTGATGTGTGGTTATGGTGGAAAAAGAAAAGAATAAGTTACGCTACACAAAAGTAAAGCGAGGATCGGGATCGCATTCTACCACACAGATCGAAACAACTACTAATTAGAGTTAAGGATCAAAATCAATTTAATCGAACATTTTCAATTAAGCATAAACATCACACAATAAGGAATTGAATCCAAAGTTGCGGGATTAAACATTTAACGGAAAATGGTCACACGCGGATTATATTCGGAATATCGCTATAAACACTAACGTTGCGTGACAAAGAAAGTTAAAAGCATAATAATCCGACTTTAGTACGAGAGATTTCAATTAAATACAATTTTACACAAAACCTAACTTTCAAGGTCTGAATCCGTAAATGGCGGAACACAACCCCGACCCTATTTATCTAAGGGCAAGACATAAATGAAACTAATTAACAAAGCAATAAACTAATTAAGCAAGAAATAAATTAATCTAGGCAAGAGATATAAATGACATTAATGGAAATAAAACAAGAAATCAACTATATTAATGGAATGGATAATGAAAATCAACTTGCAAAATCCAAAAAGGGCACAACCCCAAGGAGAAATGAAGAAGAGATCCCAAAACCAAACCCTAAACTAACCCATCTAAGTATCTGATTATTTTATCTCAAAATGAGAGAAATGAGTTTATATACAAAATATCCCATGGAAAACTTATAAATCAAGAGAAGAGAAACAAATATCTGCATGGCCGAATCGATTCGAAATTGGGTCGAATCGATTCGGATGAAAATATCTCGAGACTGCCAAAGGGCCGAATCGATTCAGGTGAAATCTGAATCGATTCGGAATGGGGGGAGAATCGATTTGGATGAAATACGAATCGATTCGGAATGAATAACTGACACTCTGTCTCAACCCTAATCGATTCGAATTTGGGCCGAATCGATTCGGGCCTACAGGTCTTGAATGTTGGAATCAATCTTGGAAAGAATCACAAATAAAGTCGTTCTCTTTAAAACGTTTTGCAACTCTACTCAAATTTGTGCAAGTGGTTCCAACCTTATCATGTTGTTCTTAGGATAAAACAACTCAGATTCAACCTCTTTCTTGAATTTGTTATACACAGTATCAATCTAGAATACTAACACCCATTCGAATTTATATTGCTCAAAATCATCATAAATCTATGTTAGGAAATTTTATTTCAGGTGAGGGAAATTTTTTTTAAAAGAAAAAGTGGTAAAACAATTATGGGGAAGAAAAAATTCAAGTTAGTGAAACGATGGTTGAGTTTGTGAATTTATAAAAAGAAATCTACAATTAACAAGTGTAGGAGAAATGCAACAAGCATTAGCACCGTCTCACATATTTTTTCTTTCTTTCTAAATTTCTATTGATTCTATGTATTATAGCTTTAATTTTGCATTTATTGTTATTTTTCCATGCATTTTTCAAGTACCTGTTGTTTGGAGATTATTAAACCATTAAAGAAACTTTTTCTTGCGATCTGATGGCAGATCGACTGTAGAAATTTACTTTAATCTTGTTAGAATAATAATTTAATAATTTTTGTATATTTATAATTAATTGATCCTTAATGTTATCCATAATAAGAAAAGTGCAAAATACAATTAAAATCGATGGGATTAGTGTGCCCTTTTTTAGATGCATCATTTCATTTAGATACTTTATTAGGGTATATATTATTGGTGTACAATGAATGTGTCTTCTCCATAATAATTTGGTGCTAGTAGATATTCATATTTTGATAATATAAAGCACGTACTCTTATTGAGAGGTATTTTAGTGAATCTTATTTATGGAGTATTAAATTATCTACTATAGTTTTCTCCATTGGAAGAAAGGTTTTCGGTAGTTATTAAGGAACCTATGAGATATGATGCACAAATAAGGCTTACACAATAACTGTTCGCTTTCAAAATTGTGCCTCTCTATAAAGTAAATACACTGAATCTCCATAATTTATCAATGACTAGAGAGGGCCATTACATCGATATTTATATTTTAGTGAATCTTATTTATATGTTTATTGTGTTCCTTACGGTTGATTTCCTCTCCTAAGTATATTTTCCCCTCATTATTGAGCTTGTTTATTATCACTCTTATAAAGTATATTTTCACATCACCATCTATAAAGGTTACGCCTCAGGTTTACTATTAACACCCAGGTGACAGGAGAAATTATTTCTTCCTCTTACTACCTAAAGATAAGTGCCCCCTTACATTTGGTGACTTCATTAGGGAGGTATTTTTTCAGAAAATATGAATGAAAATATAACTCGCACCCTTGCGTTCGATAATTCTCAACATGAGAAAGCAGGCCGTTGTTATGTCTACTACTGAGATTCCTCAGGTAACTGCTGCTACGAGGAATGTTGTTGGGGGACAAGCTTCCACGAGCTTCGTATTGGGTCCCAACTAAATAACCAAACTTATATCTAAGTTTATGGAGTTTGTTCAAAGCCAATAATGAATGATGATGTTTGGTTTCATGATGGTTTCTAATTTTTTCATTACAGTAGTGATGCAATTGGATTCTTCTTTAATGGTAATTCCCATTATACCTCCAAGTCTAGTTGTCCCTGTCATGATTAATCTTGCTATTCCTGTAATGCCAATTTTTGAAGCGTCGGTTGTCATTACTTCTTTACCAGTGGTCACTGCTAAAAAGGTCTAAACAACTGTCCCACCATCTTTAACCATCGAAGTTAATAGGGGGATGATGAAGATATTAGCATCATCTGCATAAACCTTTAGTGAGGAAACATTTATTTCTAATGATTTTCGTACTCTTTATCCAAAGGAGTACAATGATGAACCTTATCTTAAGGGTTATATTCCTTTAATCTTTGATAAGTTTAATGGTAAAGGAGGCAACCCAAAAAAACACTTGAAGAGTTTTTGTGGAGAATCTAAGTGATCATTGCAACAAAAAAGCTGCGTCTGAGGGAGTTTTCAAAATACCTCACTGATAAAGCTTGCATATGGTTTTCTTACTTGGCCCCAAGGAGTGTGGCTACGTCGGAGGATATGCATGCACAATTTCTCTAAAAAATCTTCCTGGCAGATCATGAGTTTACTTTGGCCCAGCTTGCTCACGAAAAGCAAAAGACATATAAGGAGTTGATGGGTTACATCAAGAGATTTAGAAAAAGATCTCTAAATGTACATGAAGCTGCAACAGAGCGAAAACTCCTTTAAATTTGTGCTTAAGGTTTGCTACGAGAGTTTATTTATCATTTGATGAATAAAACTAGAGAAGGCACGTTCCAATCCATCATGAGAGCGTCCCAAAGTATCTTTTTGGTCATTCTACCTCTACTAGTCACGACCAATGTTGCATGAAAGTATCCAATCAACCAAGCAGTTAGAGGAGCCCAGTTTCCATTAGTCAACTATGCCAATGGACGTAGAGAAGCAGGTAAGGATGACAAAAATAAGAAAAATAAGAGGAAGTTTTATCGTGAGGATCCACCTTCACTTCTTTGTAGCATCGAGGAAGAAATGAGTTGTTACAATACAATATTAGGTGATGGATTAGTTTTTTCACCTAGCAATTATCTATCTTATGCTCCAGCAACAAATGTTCAAGTTGCTTCAAACTATTTCCAGATCCATTGGTGCCTTGGTCATTCTATGTTTTTATGATTTACCATGAGTAAAATCATCAACAAACACTGTTGGCGGGGAGTATGTAGATATCTGAATGCAATCTTAATAATAATCTATTACCAGCCCACAAGGCACCCATGGTGGTGGCGTTTGAGGAGAAAGTAGATGGTTAAACGAGAGGAGGAGAAAATTTCCAACATATTTAAAATATATGTTTTCAAGGAATGGTTATATTGCCTATGATGAACCAAGTAGTAGAGATAACAATCAAGCTTGTCAAACAGAGGAATATGAGGTAGATCCAAGCTTGGAGTATCAAGTCATATCAAAATCACCAAAATTTTCATAATTCTTCTATCAGGTTAAGATGCCCTCCAGAAAGCAGGTTGGAGATAACTCAAGCCATTTTGGACATCACGAAGAAGAATGTTGTTCCATCGTTTTTTGTGGAAAGGATTTTTCACTAGGTTAATTAGAAAGTTTATGTTTAATATCATTGTCTTAGATGTGGAAAAATCAATAAGGTTCCCTCACAATAGAACTTTGTATATTACATCAGGCATTAATGGAACAAGATTTTTCTAGAGCTTTCTTGGATGGAGGTGCTTCGATGAACATCATGCCTATTAGCTCATTCTATGTAACTAATATCTAGGAGACAAGGTTGGTCACAATACCACTTTCAATCTCAGGTTATTACAACCAAACTTCCAAGTCCATTGGCTATATTAATGTTAAAATAACAATGCGTAATATCACATTACACATTAAATTTCATGTGATTAAGTCAGCTACCTCATACCATTTGTTGATTGGGAGAGGTTGGATGCACAACCATAGTTTGGCTCCTTTAGTATACCATTAATGGGAAAAAGTCAATATCAAATGAACAAATGTTATGATACGAGATACCAAAAATTCTTTTGAAAATGATAAGGCACATTTGGTGGATGTTGCTTTTTACACAGAGTTAAATAAGGAAATATGTATCACCATAAGGTGTATCGAAGGGGTGCAAGTACCCTCTATAAAAGATAGATTAGAACCTCTGAGAAAGATCAAGAGGAAGAATTTAAGAAATCTCTACAAGTTGGATCAGAAGGGAAAGTTAATTATTAACCTCATTTTATCTCTCAACAACTTAAAGGTGAAGTGGTAAAGTGCATTGAGCAAAGACAATAGACCAACTATGGAGCAATTGGAAAATTATGGGAAAATAAAAGCACCACAAGCTTAGTGATAATGCAATAAGGTGGTACTCAATGATGGAAGGGTAATATATCTCCTTTGAGGTGTTAGCAGGTAGTTAAAGACCCTGAAGAAGATGACCCGAATATGAGCATTTTTATTAATATTTAAGGATAATGTCTTTTCATTCATAATTCAAACATTCAAGAGTATGTGGAAGAGGTTAAAGATGAGCCTGAATGCATGCAAGATCGTCCAAAACCACAAGTTCAAGACCTGGAGAAGGTGGATTTAGTTGAGGATAATGATGAATCAAAGCCAATATTCACTTCAAAAGACCTAGAAGATGCGAAAAAGCTAGAGCTGATCAAGCTCATTTGGGGATTTAAAGATGTTTTTGCATGAAATTACACTGAGATGCATGGGTTGGATCAACAAGTGAGTTGATTTAAGTTGAATGTCCTGTCATCAGCAATACTAATCAAGTAATCAACCAGAACATGCAAGCTTAGACTAGACCTTAAAATCAAAGCTGAGGTGGAATAGTTGCTGGCAGCTGGATTTATTAAGCTAATTCAACATCTACTTTGTCTTTCCAGCATTGTGCCAGTGGGGAGGAAAGATAAAATACAAATTCTCATTTGGTTAACCTTAGAGATATTAATAGAGCTTTTCCCAAAGATGAGTTTCATAGACCTTTAATTGATAGCTTGATCGATTTAATGGATGGTTATGAGATGCATAACTTTATGGATGGTTATATGGGATATAATCAGATCAAGATGGACCCAGATGATGACATCTTTCATAACTCCTTTAGGCAATTTCATATTTAATGTAGTGCCTTTTGGTCTAAAAAATGTGGGGGAAACTTATGAGAGGACATCGATAGCTACTTTTCACGACCTTTCTCAAATCAAAGAAGGAGGATATTCATTTAGCTAATTTGAGAAGAGTTTTCAATAGATGTAGAAAGTATAATCAAAAGATGAACCCACTCAAGTGTGCCTTTGGGGTAACTAGTGGGAAATTCTTAGATTTTGTGGTTAATCAACAAGGAGTACAGATGGACCAAATAAAGCAAAAAGACATTCTTAATATGCCTTTTTCCAAAGACACAGAAAGAGCTGAAAATTTTCATAGGAAAAGTTTCTTACTTGAGGAGATTTGTTTTAGGTTTGTCCAAAATAACCCACCCGCTAATAGAGCTGTTATGAAAAATCTCGATGTTCAAATGGGAGGAACCAGACCAAGAAGCTTTTAATAAGCTCAAAAAATTATTCACCTTTCCCTAAATGATGATTCCACCTAAGGCAGGGGCACATTTGCTTCTTTATTTAATCTCCACTACAAGGTCCATTGGTGATTTTCTAGCACAAGATATTGATGGACAAGAGAGACCTTTATACAACCTGAGTAGGATTATCCATGGCCCTAAAGAAAGGTGTACAAGCATAGAGAGACATTATTTGGCTTTAGTCTTTGTAGCTAAAAAACATAGGTATTATATGCTATCTTTTACTATCAACATAGTGACAAGATGCGATTCAATTAAATTTTTGCTCGCATGAACTATCTTGGTTGGGAGAGTAACAATATAGTTTATCATCCTGTCACAGTGTTATCTGAAGTGCGTAGTTCCCCACACAATCAAAAGTCAAGCCTTTGAATGTTTATTGGCTATTTTTTCTTCAGGTTTATTTGAACCTCCTCATGAAGATATATTGGGTGATGATTTGCAAGCCAACATTTGTGAGGCAGACTTGGAGGAGGAGTCCACAGAGTTTGATGGTTCATTAGCTAAAGAGCTGGGGTAATTTTATCCAGAGGAAATGCAAGGATCTTTTTATTCTTTAAGTTAGTCTTTCCCTATTTAAATGATGAGGTAGAGTATGAGGATTTGATTCTAGGGTTTCTTGAGACCTTTTAAAGGGACATTCGTTCACTTTACATTAAAGGAGATTTCAACTTGGTGGTTAAACAAGCAAATGGTGAGTATGTGTTGAAACATCCTAACCTATATCCCTACCGAACAATCATACAAAGGTTAACCGATCGATTTTTGAAGTAAAAGTAGATATACAACTAAGAACAATGAACAGACATGTTGATGCTTATGCCACGATTGTCTAAAAGATAGCCATGCAAGGTGAGTCAATAATTGTAGTGATCCATTGTAGGGTTGATCCATCTTCTGTGCTCAAGTTCTTTCCCATAAAATTTGCCTTAGATTATATAGGAGCAATAAGAAAGCAATTGAAAACTATAGATGGTTGGATGATGCTCACTTAATTAGCATAATTCTTCCTTCTTCAAGGAATCCTATATTACAAAAAATCTGTTAGTTAGTTAGCCTAATCCTTGACCTCAAATAAAATTAAAGGAGGTTAAAGGAAACTTATGAGAAACATTGTGAGACTACTAAGATTTCTATCTATAGAATAATCCAAAGAGAAAGGTATTATTATCCTACGATGAAGAAAGATGCAGCAATAAGATCGTGTTAATTGTTAAATCTTCTTTCAACTAGCTGAATGTAATTTCCTAGCAGACCAAACAGATTGGAGGGAACCCTACATTAATTTTATCAAAGATGGAGTTATTACAATAGAATAACCAGATGTCATAGCACTTCAAAGAAGATCCCTAAGGTTCTGCCTACTAGATGGGAAGCTCTATCAGCGCGGATACTTCAATATGCCTTTACAATGCATCATCACAGAGGAAGAAGAAGAGGTTCTCAAACAAGGGCACTATCTAACTCACATTGGAGAAGCAAACTTATATGATCAACTTATGGCACTTGGATATTATTGGCCAACAAGGGAGAAGGAGTCAAGTGAGTTTGTTCGAAAGTGAAAAGCTTGCCAACTATATGGCAATCTAATCCATGCTTCATCAATCAATTTGCACTCATTGCATTACCTTATCCTTTTTATACTTGGGAATTTAAACATATGGGGACAATCAAACCCTACATATAGTGGCAAAATATAGACTCTCGTGGAAACTAAGTTCTTTACAAAGTAGGCAGAAGTAATAGCTTTGAAGAGGGTAACAGTAGGAGTGGTGGCACAATTCATTAGAGAATACATTATTTATCATTCCCAAGGTCATTCTTTCAAATAATGGCATTTTATTCATCAACAAATAAGTGATAGTGTTGAGTGAGAAATATTCAATTATTCACCACACTTCTACGGTGGCATATCCCAAAGGCAATCGTCAAGAAAAAGCTACAAACAAAACGTTGATTAGCATTTTAGCAAAAATAATGGAGGATTTTCCTGGGGCATGAGATGCCAAGATGCCTATGGTATTTTGGGCATATCAAACAACCATGAGGAAGGCAAAAAGTTACACACCTTTCTCATTGATTTATAGAGATAAATAAATTCTTCTAGTGGAGTCAGAAGTGTAATCTGTCAAATAAGCCTTATGAAGCAACTGATTCCATAAAGTAGGCATATTCAATTGAAAGCACTGGATGAACACAGAGATAAAGCGAGTAAAGTAGCTCACCAAATCTTATGAGAACCTCATGAAACCAAGGAAGTTTATGGAATGAAACTTAGCATTAAAGGTTGTTATTAATCATAGAAGAGGACTGCCTTTGCCAAAATTTACACCAAGTTGGGAAGGACCATATGTGATTAGAAAAACACATGACTCAATTTATTGTCTGATTTCAAAAATTGAAGACGACAGGCCTTTCAAAATTAACAGCGAGTGATTAAGAATTTATCATGTGTGGAAAAGATACTTATAGTTTTCATTTATTACTTAGTACTCGGAGAAATGTGAAGAAGCACATCTGTTTGTAATATGTATGAACTAATGTTGAAAAGGAACTAAGTATACACATGATATTGAAGAAACAAAATACTTTCTTTCCGTTCGAATTTGAGATAATTACAATTCAAAAATAGGACTACTTTCTAGAAATACAAAGTAGTGAATTTATCCTAACAAAAATCCTATGCTGGAAGCAGTAAAAAAATCCTCCCCAAGTGACGTAACTATATCTTGAGAAAACTTATGTTGATGCTTAGATATATCAAAAATATTCACTTCAACCTCTGTCTTTTGTTTGAACATGATTCCATGCTTTCCTTTAACACCAGTCAAAGCATCCTCTACTGCAACCACCCTTTGATCACACTTCTAAGTTGAGGGATGAGTTCTTTGAGTTTGCCTTCCTTAATATTTAAATCCTCTATAATTTGAGGTATATTGAATGTCAGGCTGATAACTGAGCGTCTTTCAGATCCCTCAATTTATTGATCGACCAAGAAAAATCATATCCATCCTTTCCCAAAGCTTTAAGGTGATCTATAAAGCTATTTAGCACAAATCTATCCAAGGTAGATGGTGAAATATTCTTAATATTAGCTACAATGACAGAAGTTCCTTAGAGGTGATACACAATTACCAAGTTGTGAGGTGTCACGCAGTCATAAGCAAACATCTTAGGGTTAAAAGTTAGAAGCCAATCAAGCACATAATGAATCGATCATTAAATGATAGAAGCCAATCAAGCACATAATGAATTAATCAAGCCAACCAAGTTCTTTGAGTTTTCATGCTGGATATAAAACCTTAGTCATCATGGGAGGACGAGTGAAAACAAGATGGAACAACCAAATCCATCTGAGAAGAAGGAACAATAAGAGAAGGTTCCTCGAAAAGGCTGCTCTCTATAATATGCTGCGAGAACAGTTGAAAGATAAGGATTCACACAATTGGTGCTAAGTCACCAAGAAGATGTATATAAAATTAAAAAAAAAACTTAGTAGTAAGCTACTAAGTTGACGTACAAAGTGTAAATTATTTTAGAAAAGCCTTACTAGTAAGTTGCTAAGTTGAGTTACAAAGTGTAAAATTTGAAAAACCCTAGTAGTAAGATACTAAGCTGACTTCCAAAGTGTAAAATATTTTAGAGAAATCTTACTAATAAGCTACCAAGTTAGCTACTAAGTAGACTTACAAAGTGTAAAATGTTTTAGGGAAACCTTAGTAGTTATCTACTAAGTTAATTTACAATGTCTAAAATTTGAGAAGCTTTAGTAGTAAGATACTAAGTTGACTTATAAAGTGTAAATTTTGAGAAAAACCTTAGTAGTGAGCTAATAAGTTGACTTACAAAGGGTAAATTTTAAGAAAAACATTAGTAATAATTGAGTTAAGTCATAAAAATATTTGTAAAGAGTTACCTCATCAACATAAGGAAGAGGAACCATATTCCTTGAAGCTTGAACTGGTGCATTACTAGAAGAATCTTGAGATTCCACAATTGCACCAAGGGGAACTAAAGATGGATTAACCTAAGTCGAGGGAGCTGGTTACTCTCTCTCTCTTCACTCTTGGAAAGTTGAAACACCATAAACCGAAGGATTTCATAAAATATTTGCTTAAAACATGCATAGAATAAGGCAATTACCTCAATAATGGTCTTACGGACAAGTGAAAGCTTATCCAAAGGGAGCACAGTTGTGGCCACCACATTCACCTATAATTATAACATTAATATAATTATAGATAATGAAACATAATTAGATGATATAATAACTAAAAAAAGATGATCCTTTCTAAAATTACCTCAGATGAATTAGTCAGAGGGACCACGATCATAGGCAACTCCACCACAGTTGAAGGAGTTGAAGGAATCAAATGCTCAACAACTGTACTCAGAGTCACCACGAGCTCTTTGATCAATTTTTTTTAAGCGACAACATCAACACACTCATAAGGAGACCTCCTAAAATATGTAAGCCCAATCATTGGAGAATTTGTCATTAAAGAAGGTGCAATGAAAGTATGTCCAATGACTAGACTTAACTGTGCCTTGGAGGGTGGACTATCATCAATATCAATGACGATGCTTAAAGATAAAGGATCATCATGTGAAGGAAGAACAAAGAAAATGTTATAAAAGATGCTTATTCATTAAATGTAATAAGTTCAGCACTTAGAATACTTATCGATTGGGCTGGAAAAGATGGATTAAGAATGACATCATGCATGGAAGCAACTTCCACAACAACATTTAGTTTATCATCTAAAGGATGCTCAGAGGAACCTTGGGGAGAAAAAGTTGGAGTTATTATTACTCCTGCCTGACTTAGTTTCTTCCTCAGATGTTTCTTTCATTGAGGAGGCACATTACTTTCATTGAAACTTCCAGAGTAACTTGTTTTGGATAAACATGAGAAACAATGAAATCATCAACATGATGACATCTTTCTAAACAAACTAAACCATCATCTATGTTAATAGGAATGGGATCCATCCTAGATAAAAGATCAACTACCATTTGTCATGCTTTATCAATAAGAGCTAGATTTGGGTGTTTGACGACCTCTAGGGATACACCAACCACCTCAGAAGAACAATGAGTTACTTTTTATTTCTTGGGAGATTTGGAATTCGTGTGGGACCTGCAACTGTTTGAGCTTTCCTTTTTGCACCAATGACCCTTTTCTGGTCTTTTTTCCTTTTTTCCACTTTAAAAATCTCACTGATTGGGGGCAAAGGGAGAACTTAACAGGTTGCTTGAGGTTGGTGGTGCTCAGTTCAAACTCCAAGGCATGAATTGAGTTATTCTTGAGATCAAGTTGATTAGACCCAAAGCATTCCATAATGGGATAAATTAGTTGGGTTCTTGCTAATGCAATAAATTGTCTGAGATGAAATGTCTAAAAGTGACAAAGCCATCTCATTGAAACATAACCTTCCCTTTGCCTAATAGGAACAACCATCTTGTCATTAAACTCTGCTCATAAAGTAAACACATTTTGGGGTGTGAAATTAAGGAAAGAGGTAGAAAAAAGAATCGTCAACTCTGCTATTTTGACAAACGAAAAGAGGAACTCCGTAGTCAAAGTTAAATTTCTTCCACAATGTTAGGTTGTAAGCTTCACTCTCTCTCTCTCCCCTTCTCAGTAAATGAAGGTAAATGACTGGGTGTAAGTGAAAGAACCTCAGCTAATGAAGGATCATGACTTACGAATGCTTCAGAGGTAATCAAATGAATTGTATAAGTTTCATCCATAAAGAAGGATCATGCTTTGGCGTGAGTTTTCTTGGCGTAAGGTCTGTTGATAAAATGACTACGAACATCTATCAGGGGAAAAATCATTCTTACTTTGTTTGTGATTCCAACACAATAATTTAGGGCGTCTGACTGGGAACTTATTTATTAAAAGTTCCACTAGAGCAATCTTGTGGAACCTACTATAAAGAAACCCCATCAGAAGAAT
Organism: Sambucus nigra; assembly: GCA_949130495.1. NCBI lineage: Eukaryota > Viridiplantae > Streptophyta > Magnoliopsida > Dipsacales > Adoxaceae > Sambucus > Sambucus nigra. The sequence continues at coordinate 312,994,122 of OX422211.1, forward strand.
TGTGTTGCCAAAATTAGAAACATCATATTTTCAAATAGAACGATCCATGTCAAAATGGGTTATGTCCAACCAAGTGTAAAAAAAGCTCAACATTATAGCAGCTAGAGGAATGCTAACTCTATGAGCCAATCTTACTGAAAAATTGATTAAATCTATATGTGGTTGATCGTTAGGATTATTAGGAAGGAACAAACGAGAGAGTAGGCATAAAATATAGTAGCGAACTCATAGGGGTGATCTTTGTCAGTCCCGAACAATACGTAGGTACCACGCCCTTTGCCTTCCACTCCTTCTTCAAATTTAATAGAACCATGTAAAAATAATTGATCAACTGAGTGAAAGTTGCCTTTGAGTAGTCACCTATGAACGCGTGATAAATTTTGTTTAGCTCCATTCGACATATAACTTCCTTATTATCTAGAGGTTGATTATTGTATTGAAGGGCATAAAAGGGCTCTATCCTCATCAGCTCACACACATCTTCCAAAGTAACTTTGAACTCACCCCAAGCTTCCACTAACGTGTGAGATAAATAGTTCCACCAAGAGATCAACATGTGGAGAGCATAGTTATTTCTGGAAATGATAAAATCCCGAACTAATGTCCTCATACTTCATGTAAATATAAGTTTTCCAAGTAGCGAAACCTTCACGTGAACCACAAGGTGCTTAGAACTCAATATTAAAGTAGAAAAAATCTCCCCTATCCAAACAAAACCTCAAAATACCATAAGGGGTGGGTTACCTCCCTCACACCGACTCTCTAGTTTGTCAGCCATAAGCACTGGGTCATACAACCACTTCAAATTCATAGAAAAATCTCTATCTTCTTCCCAAAACTCGTCTCCCTCTCTCAAAAGAATGGAACGTGATGATGGCACTTGAAAATAACATCCCTCTTTAATAGATCAGATGAAGGGTTAATGCCTGAAACCTCTCTAAAAACATTTACAACTTTACTTGATGAGGCCATTGTTGTGAAAAAAAGATTATGAGCAGAGAAAATGATGCGAAAATGTTAGATAAAGGGATCCAAACAGGTTAGGATCGCCAAAGAATGAATAAGCAGATGAAGTTTTGTTGCAAAAAATAAGGTTTACGAAGTGTTAATAGAGGTTAGGAGTTAGAAGAGTTTAAAGAGAGGAAATAGAAAATAGGTGACTGTTTGAATTTTAGAGGCAAAATGTTGGTTACACACATATATGTTTCAGAGATCATATTGAGGCTACATGTTGCAATACGTGATGACAGAGTTAAAACTAATTATCTTGGAATTTAATGTCAAGATATACCAATGATCAATTTTTCATGTGTGAAGTACAAGTAGACATAAATTGACACGTGTATAAATAAGGTTCTTCAGTTTGTGGCCCTTCGATATAAGGCTCTTTAGTTTGAGTTTCATTGCACAAAGGTTTATCAATTAAAGATTAAAAATGGAGAGGTTGTGCATAATGAACAATTAAGATTGGAGGTAATTTGATTTACCTGTCCAAAAGTTTTTAAAATCTCAAGTTAATTGAACGAGTTGTGTTTCGTATTGAAACTTCTTATTTACTCAACAACTTTCTCTACGAGGGGGAAAATGTCGGAATGACTTATTTATAGAACTCCTTACTTAAAGATAAGTTACTTTAAGAAGACAACAAAGGAGATCGACCAGTGTTACATATAGGAGGTTGATTAGAACACTTAAAATATGAAGTCTTCCATTCCAAATAAGCTCAAGGCATAATTGAAGAAGTTCAAGTTTAACATTATCGAAGAAATTGATCCCAATAACATAAAGGCCGAAACAACTCCACATAATCAACCAAGCTATGGATTAACTCATCTGAGGGAGAATATTATGAGCAACCACAAGCTTTCACGAACAACGATTGTTATGACCTGTAAAATTCCACTGACGCATAAAGCATTATGTGATAAAAAGTAATATTCCTTTTTGCACATGATCCCATACTAGTAGAATTTATATAATGTATCCTGTAGTGCGATCATCACGCTTTATTTAAATAATAATTTTCTCCAAATTTTTAGATAACTTTATGCCACGTCTAACGGTTTTGTCCTCCATTATATGGTTAATGGTGGTTTACGAGTAGAAATGTCCAAAAAAGAGGTTCGGGGTCCCATAAAATGGAAATAGACTAAATAGATTTTGAGAGAGTGCTAAACACTGTAAACACTTAAAGAAGTGTTTGTATTCATCTTTATTCTAAGTGAAATAAAAACTATATCTCCTGTGGACGTAGCCCAAGTTGGGTTAGCCACGTTATTTGTTGTGTTTCTTATGACTGATTTCCTTTATTAAGAATATTTCTCTCTCGATATTGAGCTTGTTTATTATCACTCTTACAAAGTATATTTTCACATTACTATCTATAAGGGTTACGCCTCAGTTTTACTAAAAAACATCCAGGTAACAAGAGAAATTATCACTTGCTTTTATTATCCAAAGAAAAGTGCCCTCTTAGAGAGTCCATGTTTATAGATCAAGGATTAACTCAATCAATGGTCAAGGTCAACTTGTTCACTATCGTGAAATTTGGTTCATTGATTATGTCTCAAATTAAGAAATGGGTTCTTAATTTGAGACACTCCAAAATGAAATAGTGGATTCTTAATTTGGGACCGAGGTAGTATATCTTAATGAATATAAGGCCAAACAGTTTAATGTTTTAATCCTATAATGTACTACTATAAAAAAATCTTGATATTATATATAAAACATTTTAGTGAGGTTTTTATGAGAGGGTTAGGGCTAAGTTGGACACTTACATTTTGGAAGTAATTAAACATGAAGAGCAATAGAAGTAGATTAAGTTGTCACTAAGGCCCTGTATGATAGGAAAATGGGAAAATGCAAATGATTCTATAGCAATTGATTCAACGGAAAATAATTCCAAGAAAAATCAGTATTTTTCAAAGTGTCTATTTGATACAAGTTGGAAAATCATCGATTTTCCACCATTTCTATCAAACACAAAAGATAGAAAGTATAAACAAATGTGGAGAATTTATTTACATAATATATTTATAGTATATATATATATATATATATATATATATATATATATATTTATATTTTGTTAATATTATTTCTCAAATATATACGCACACATATATACGAAATATATGAAAATTATAGGAGAAGTTATCCCACAGATAATAATCTTAAATAATTAATGCCAAATAGAAAGAAAACAATCTCATAAGATATGTATTTACGTGTTTCTACAATGACCTACGCTCATGGGATGCTTTACTTTTCTTATTATATTATTTTTTATAACGAATTACATGCCCCTCTTTTTTAGGATAAGGGTTACATTTATAAGGGAGGAAGAGATAGAGCCGTGCAGGGCTTCCCTTACTTGTTGATAAAGTTGTCTATTCATTGTGCTCATCTCTTCACAAGATCCATGCATGTGGAAATTATATTTGTGATTATCTATAATTGCGATCCTCTACCCAACTATTTTGGGTCAGTTTTCATTTGTCCCAAGTTGTTTGAGTTGTTCGGATTGTTCTCCCATAATTTACCCCGAATCTCTGTGGTTTAAATGGAGTAGAGAGATTGAGAAGTAAGTTGGTCGACCAAGGTGGTTGGTCTCGGTTTGAGATTGTGTCCTCTTACTCTTGGAAAAACTTATTTAATGAATATTTTGCTAGATTTGGGTCATTAAAAGTAGTGTTTATAATTTCTCAAGTTAGATGGCATTATGCTGGTAAAATTTCTTTTTTAAAAAATGAAGTACCTCTGCCAATTAATGAACTTGGGATCTATTTTCAAATGACGTGGAGTCTTTAAATTTGAACCAAGCCATTAAAAGCTTCAAACTGACATTTCACTCTGTCACATCAACTATTCAAAGAATAAAAAACTCTTACCCTAACCTATACTTGTAAGTTTTCTCCTATTTTATATTTTTAATTTTTTGTGATGATTCCCTGAATTACTTTATTTCTGTCGCCTTTTCCCTCTATCTTTGAGAAAAAATGATTTACTTCGTAAATGAAAGAACTTTAGGGGAATTTAGGGAAAAGTATTTTATTACCCACTGGATAAATATAGAATATACTGATATTCCGATTGATTGCTATAACATTAAAGGTGGCCACTGGATTCATACCATATTAGTGGATGAAGAGGGCATAACATTTCCCCTAATGAATTGTTCTTAGAGTTTTGTTAATTTTTTCAATTCGTTCCTATAAAGTGTTCTCCGGACACAAGGAGAATCATAAATGGTATCCACAGAGCAAACGAATTGTGCGGGACCCAAATAGGGACCCCATAACTCAGATATTACTACTCGTGGTTAAAGACGATTGACAACATATTTTATCTAATCACAAGAAAGGCTGATAGGGGTTTTGATATCAATCTCCTCGATACTAATAAGGGGAATTGGAATAAGGGATTTATCTACATAAATTGGCAACAACCACCCATTATTGAGGATGATATGCATATGGATGGTTTTTATGCCCTGCCAGAGGGAGAAGAATAGGTTTATAATTCCTTAATCTTATTATTTTTTTGATTCCTTTTTCGATTTTGAAAAAACAACTATGTTGTTGCTGACTGGTAGTTAGCGAAAATAACATTGATTTTTGCCTCCTCATTTGTTTCTTCAGTGGGGTCAAAGAAGAAAGAGCCTTCTTGTTTCAATCACGAGGAGCTCATAAATTTTGAAATCTAAGGAAACCGCTGGTTCTAGGTGGAGAGCATCCTAGGTCAGCGTCCTTCCTTCTCGAGTATGTCAACTCCATATTTAGCTTCATAACCAAGATTATGGATTTCATTCCTGAAATACTAGTTCCCTCCATAAGTGAGGGGTCATCCATAGCCTCCACCTTGTCCTCTATTGAGTATATTAATATGAAAATCATCCCAACTGTTGAAGAGGACATCATGTCCTAAATAAAGAGAAACCTCACTCTTGTGGATGATTTTAACCTACCCACTTCCCTAAAAGCAAAGGTTATAAAAATGAGGGAGGTTGGAGGTCCTTCCTAACTCGTTATTCTGGTAGATTCCCCTAAGAAAGAGAGGGCAAAGAAGGATAAAGTCATTCTTTCTTCCTTTGTTGGTGTTCCCACTAAGAGGGTGGATGACTTCAATGTGGGGAAGAGCCACAAAACTATATCAGTGGATAAGAATCCACCTTTAGTCCCTGGTCTACTTAGGGGGCCATATCATCACTGGATCGAGAAAAAGTCGACAGGATGACCTTATATTAGATTTCTTCTCACGTCATCCAGGAATTAACCTTGGTAAGTTTAACAGTTGTTGATTTGATTCTTTCCACATTTTGGTTGCTGAGTTGACTCTGATTATTCCCTAATTTTATTCGTTGAGTTAATTTGTAGTTTTACCTTTACAATTTGTGATAAATTTTGTTTTCATACTTGACATGGGTTCTAATAATTCCAAGGCCAACAACGACATGATAAAGGTGCTGGACAAGTCTAAAGAGTCTTTGGTTACTACTAAAATGCATATAAGGTCGAGAAGAGGTCCACCAACTTAAAAGTTAACAAGTTAGAGGAAGAGCGTGATCAATTGGAGATTGTCCATGATGCACTGAAGAAGGCTAATGATGATCACACTCATGTTTTGGCAGTGACCAAAGATGAGGCCTTTGACCATGGGTATGTGGAGGCCTTCACCTAGGCTAATAAATAGTTGGATTTCATTTGGAATTCAAATTTCAAGAAAAATTAGGATGCGGCCTTTGTTAAGAATCATGTCCCTTCAGAGTCCGAGTTATTTGGGGAACATGATCCAAGTTCTCCACCAAGGGAGGAAGGAGATAAGATTTCAGGCAACGATTAGGTAGAGGCTATGACTAATCAAGAAATGAAGGGTGTTAATCAAATCAAAACCCCAAATCCTCAAGATCGGGTGAGGGAAAAAGAGGTTCAAAACTAGTCAGGATTAGCTTAACTAAAAAATCCTTGTATTCTCATGTTTTTGAACATTTATTAGGGATTGCTCCACTTTTTTTATGTAACAAAAAGTACCCAAAGTTTAAAATCGTATTTTTTTATTCCTGAATGGTTTTCTCTTGATTGTTGTAGCTTAAAAATATAACTGCAGCGATCCCATCTCTTTTAAAGATTAACGTCTTGGATCTTGTACCTTGTCAAGAAGCCAGTAGTCAAGCTCATGGCTCTTTCATCTTTGTTCAGTAAGCTCTCCACAAAATGATAAGCTCTTTTGATGAAAATATCATTTGTTAACCAAATTAAATAATGACATTAATAATGTCAGTGATATTGTGGAGATTTTACAAAATAAAAATATTTCTTTAAGAGAGAAGCTTAAAAAATATGAGGATAACTCAAAGATAAATGGGTCGATTAAACTGGGCCTTGGTTGTGACATAATAAAGTTGAAATACTTCTTTATGAAGGGTCCTCGCACAGTTTGGGTCTCTGACTATGATGATGTATGGGTGGGTGCCTTCCTTAGGCTGAATGAATCCAAATAAGTGGCCTACAATTATGGTTTGATGAATTCCCTAGAGATTATAAAGGTTCCAAATAACTATGATATTTGGTACTGGTATCAAGTGGATTGCCCTGCTTCTAGTTAGCCTCTATTTGGGAGTGATGAGAGCTTGATTCCCCTTAACATTGTTTACCTTTAGGTGGAGAAAGATTACTTATTAGCTCATAATAGATATGATGATTTTCAACTAGATCCTAATGATAGACAAAGGGTCGCAGTTGGTGAGATGATAGATAGTTGAGGGTGAACATTGTGCTTAGAACGACATTTTGTAACTCTACTAAAGATTTAAGTTTTTTGTAAAATGATTACTTTGTGAAATTCCACATTTTCCTTTTCTTATTTCTTATGTCGAGCATGTTTCTATTATCTGTCTTACCTTTTAGATTGTGTCATGACACAACCTTAGGCCTAGGCCTAACTCTGGAGAAAATGCACCAGATCGTAGGGTCATCCAATCATTTAGGATTTTTAGCTGACCAAATTTGGGACACTTAATGCCTAGGGATACCCTTATGTCTTTTGCTTACCTAGAAAATTATTGATGCTTTCATGTTTTTCATGACAAAACCATTTAACCTTGAAATTCTAATTAAGTGTGATCATACTAAGGCATTTATGTCATTCTGAGGCATTCATATCCATAACCAATATTTGACCAGACATAATAGGCGAATATAGTGATAATCTATAAATAAAAAGAGTTGATTTTCCATTTATAAAAATGATGGAATAATAATGATATTAATTTTACTAATTGAACTTTCACTCCATGAACTTAAATTATTCCAAGAAACGCAAAAAAAGTTTAAATTTTTAAGAAAAAAACTTGCTAAAAATATAATTTCCTAATATTGGCCACATTCTAGGCCCCGGGTATCTCCATTCCCTCCATTATTTCCATATGGTAGGCTTCTCTCATATGATCTATTATGATTTTGAATGGTCCTTCCCAGTTGGGACTTAATTTTCCATCTGAAGTCTTTTTAGCACTACCGAGCGCTTTTTTTAGGACATAATATCTAACCTAGAATCCTCTTAGATTGATGCCTTTGGTGTATTGTTTTACGAACCGTTATTCGTAGGAAGTTAACTTGATTAAGGTTTGTTCCCTTCATTGGTTGGCTAGGTCGAGCTATATCCTTATAATTTCTCTTTTCAAGTCTTGATCGGCAACTGTGGCCTTCATGGTTGGCAAATTAACCTCTAGAGGGATAACGACTTCCATTCTATAGGCTAAAGCGAAGGGCATTTTCCAAGTTTATCTTTTGGGCGTAGTTCAGTCTGCCCAAATTACATGGGGAAGTTCATACACCCATGAGCCTTTTGCATTATTCGGTACTTTCTTCATGCCGTCGAGTACTGTCTTGTTAGAGGCCTCGACTTACTCATTGATTTGAGGGTAGGCTATTGAGCTAAAGTGGTGCTTGATGTTGTGGCTGTTATAAAAAATTTTGAAGGACCCTTTTTCGAATTGTATTCCATTGTATGTGATAATTATTCTTGGTACACAAAAAAAGTCACTATGTTCCTCTAAATGAATCTGCTTATATTAATATATCTGATCTTCACTAATGACTCTTCTTCAATCCACTTTATAAAATAGTCTGTGCTGATGAGTAGATACTTGCATTTTCCTGGTGCTATAGGTATTGTCCCCATGATGTCCAAACCCTATGAAAAGAACAACCATGGGCCAATTAATGACCTCAAGTCACTAGCCAGCTGGTGGATGAAGGGAGAGAATTTTTAACACTTTTTATATATTCTGATGTAAGAGACTCTATCTTTCTGCATGTAGATCCACCACTATCCTTCCTTGATCGCTCTAAAGGCTAAAAATCTTCCTTATGTATGGCTTTCACAATTATCATTATGAATCTCGTATAAGACTTGGTCAATGTCACTTGGATGCACGCATTGAAGGTAGGGACCCATTAAAGAACTCCTATATAGTTTTCCTTCGATTGATAGATAGAATCAGTCAGATTTTTTCCTGACCTAATAGGCTTGGTTCTTGTCGATTGGTAGGGAGTCTTTTTACAAATAAGACGTGATTGGAACTATTTAGCAAGGAGTTCTCTGGATGAGGAGGACTAGTTTGGCGACTGTTGGTTTTGAAATACTAGGCTTAGCGAGGAATTCCACTTCAATGATTCTCTTAAGATTAGAGCCCACTACTGACCCCAAAGCGACTAAGGCATCAACATGACTGTTGTTCTCGGAGGAATTATTGAATTTGGACCTTTCGAACCTAGCAATTAAGTCTTGGGCGACCTACAAATATACTGATACATTCTCATCTTTAGCATTGAAGTCTTTCGTCACTTGGTTGGACAATAGGCTTGAATCGCAATATATGTCGAGGTGTCCCATGACCAAAGAGAAGGATTTTCACAACCCAACGATGATGGTTTCATACATACCTTTGTGTTGAAATCTTCAAAGCTAATGAAAATGCATCGGGGCTATAAGGAATATTTGTATCTTAGGATACACACGTAAAGATTCAATTTTTAACTAAATTTTATCTTGATTAATAATTAGGTGTGCATGAAAACTCAAGTCCAAATTAAATAGCCAAACCACACAATCAAACCAAACACATGAAGAAGAATTGAGGAAAAATTCTTTTGGTTAAGACCTATATTTCATCACTGTAAAGATTTTTCCAAACTCAACGACTTACAGACTACTTAGAGATCCACTAAGTATAACGTGCGGGTCTTTAAATCTTTAGTATATACGGAACAATCTGGCACCGTCCATAAGAGTAAGCTCTTCCCTCAGTAGCCACTAATCAACCTCAAGATTATGGATCGTTTCTTTTTTAGCAGTAGAGCCTCAGCTCCATAAATCAGTAGTAGAGTATACTCTTCGAAGGTTTGATTTAGTATTTAGAAACTAGGGTTTGAAACTCAACAAATCATTTTATGAGATGAGTGATTTGGAAAAATAAATCTTGTTTTAAAGAAACCAAAAAATGAACATTTTTTTAATAGGTATGAGGATATCATTTTCGCCAAATGTCTTGAGAAAAACTTTTCAAAATTGGGTTTTTATAGAAAAACACTAAGTTCGAGGCGACGATGTCATTCAAATTAAAATGACATCCCATTCTAATAGAATCACTAGTTTCGTTCTAACGATGTGAAGTCTCTTTCGAACGAGATGCCTGTTTTGTTCGATTGACCTTCCAATGAACTTCCAATGAGGATTGCCTTGCCAAACAGAGACCATCTCGTTAGATGTTCATTAGAAGTTGGTAGAACAAGTTAAGCATTTGGTGCTAACGAGATTTGATCTTGTTTGAATGGGAAAAGGATCTCGCTCTGACGAGATTGGAATCTCGTTCCAACGAACTAAAATAAAAAAAAAAATATTTTCAAAATAGATTTATAAAAAAATAACTCGAGTAAAAAACAAACATCCCAAAATAATTTGACCAAGTAAAATCAAAATCACAACTTCGTATACCTCCATAAAATGATTGTGCCGATTCCAGTGTCTTGAAACTCGGACACGAAGCTTGATCACTAACATGTCTTCAAATGATCGTGGAGGAAAAAGGCAGATGTAGTGTTCATTTTGTAGCAATGATTTGTAATTGGATATACCAAAATAACTAAGCTATGAGCAATTTTAAAACCCTTCTCTTACAAATATCTCCCTTTGGCTATTTCGGTACAAAACAAAAATAAAAAACCAACCTATAATAAAACCCCTAGGAATATGTATCATAATGTCCTTCCAAACCCAAAAATAGAATGACATTTGATACTTTCTATTCAACTGAAAATCTTCATCTTGTGTAGTCCATAAGATCATTATCAAAGCGGAAAGGACCTAACGTATACACAAGAAACAAATGAATACCGTGATGCGTGCGAGTTTAAAGAAAATAAATTCCCCCTCACTTTGTCAATTTGTTCTCCCCCCTTTTTGTCTGTAATAGACAAAGGGAATGAAACTAAGCGTGAATCATTAGCATCACCCAAATCTGAAAGAAATAACACCATTAAGATAATAAATTATGCATATACGATGAGGTTTTGAAAATGATTTCAAAACAACTATTTTGCAAAATTTTCAAATTTTTTAGGAAGAAAAAGTGTAAGTATAAAAGGTATATATAAGTAAAAAATACCTGACACCATGGAATAACACTAAAATAATCTGAATCATGAAGGCGGAATCTAATTGTGTGAACATTTTCCATGTGCAAATCAATATAGGCATTCATAACATAGGCGCACGAAGTCAACGAGATACTTTTAAAGAAAGAACTCAATTTTAACCTTAGGTGTAAAAATGTTGAACTTAAGTGAAAATGATTCGACTTATGCAACATCCCTTGAATTTAAATGCATCTCAAATTAATAACGCCAAACTATTTAATGCTTTTCAAGAGAGTCTGTTGTGCAAATCCATTGATATTTAACTTTATAACACCCTCAAAATCTCACATATATATATAAGAATTTACTCTTAATATTTCGAAGATATCCTTATGCTCATATGTAGCGAAGCATCAATGAAAATAAAATTGGCCTTGGCTCTTCTGTTTTTGTGTGTAGTTAATCTTTTAGGATCTTTTTACAAATTATGACTTTTAATGCAAAGATAATTTTGCTTTTTCCTATCCCCTTTCCATTGCTTAACATATAACAATCTTTCTGGGATATGGTTGTTACAAGCACAACTTGTCTCTATTACATATGGTTCGTAATTAAGTACGATTAGGATGAGAACACCATATTCGACACGTAATAAGTAAGCACAATGTTAAAAAAGTCCATGCACGTGTGCATTATATATATTGAGCACACAGAGGTTGTTGAGCACACAGAGGTGATAAAGAGTCTAGCATGAAGAAAGTATTCATCAATGATCAACGAAGTGCTATCCACATTATTGAGCACACAGAGGTTGTGGTTTTGCTAAGAGAAATGAAGGAGAGGAAACTATCTTAGAATTTGCTAAGGCATACGATCTAGCATTAACAAACACATTTTTAAAAAAAGGGAAGAACATTTAATAACATTTAAGAGTGGAGAGAATGAAACTCAAATAGATTATTTCTTACTTATAAGGAGATATTTGTACACATGCAAAGACTGTAAAGTTATACATGGTTAAAGCGTAACTTTTCAACGTCGCCTATTAGTAATAGATTAAGACATTAAAGGATTTAAGTACCAAAAAGAGAAAATAGGTTATCAAATTATAAAATGGAAGGATTTAAAAGGATGCAAAGAGATATAATTTAGGCAAAAGTTCTTATTAAACATGAAGTGGAATCGGGACGATAATTTTAACAACATTTGGTCAAGAACAAAGAACGATATCGAGAAAATAGGTAAGCAAATTTTAGGTGAGACTAAAGAAAAAAGATTCAATAAAAAAAGACTTGATGGTGGAATGAGGAAGTGCAAAAGATAATACAAAAGAAACGGGTAAGTTTTAAAGAGTGGCAAAATAGTAAAAATCAAGAAGATTTAGAAAAGTATAAGAAGTTAAAATATAAAGTAAAAAATATTGTGAGAAATGCGCAACAAAAAGGATTAGATAATCTTTATAGTAAACTAGGTATCGAGGAAGATGAAAAGAATAGAGATAAATTGACAGGGGATATTGGTCCAATTAAGTGTATTAAAGATATAAATCAAAATATATTAATTAATGATAAAGAAATTCTAGATATATGGGAAGAGTATTTTCAAGGATTATTGAATGAATAATATCCTCAAAAAGATGCCGAGAACATAGAACCGAATATAGGAATAGTATGTCCGATCACTGAAAAAGAAGTAGATATATTAATAAGAAAAATGGGAAGAAATAAAGAGGTTGGCCTGGATAAAATACCCATGGAGGTATAGAGGACCCCTGAAAGTATAAGGATAAAATGGTTAACATGTTTGTTTAATAAAATTTTAATAGAAGGAAACATGCCAGATGAGTAGAGAAAAAGTACCACAATACCTTTATATATAAATAAAGGGGATATACACAATTGCAGTAGTTATAGAGGAATCAAACTGATAAATCACACTATGAAATTATGAGAAAAGGTTATAGAACAAAGATGAAGAAATTAATTAACTATTTCGAACAATCAATTTGGATTAATGCCAAGGTGATCCACCAAGGAAGCTTTGTACTTATTAAGAAAGTTAATGGAGAACTGTAGAAGCAAGAATAAAAATTTTAATATGGTCTTTATAGACTTAGAAAATGCATATGATAGAGTACCTAGGGATATAATATGGTGGGATTTAAGGAGGAAAAGAATTCATATGAGTTATATTAAATTTATTGAAGATATGTATGATAATACAATGACTAGAGTAAGAAATATATGTGGAGAAACTAATGACTTTATGATTAAAGTGGGTCTACATCAAGCATTAGCCTTAAATCCTTACTTATTTGTTGTAGTATTAGATGAGATTACTAAGGAAATGCAAGAAGATATCCCATGGTGTATGTTGTTTGCGGATGATATAATTTTAGTAGACACTCCAAAGCAGGGCTTAGCAATGAGAGTAGATACTGGGAGAGAATCCTTAGAGTCGAAGGGACTAAAAATCTATAGAAATAAAACTGAATTTATAGAATGTAAATTTAGTTATAAGGCGTCGGATAACATAATGTTAAAGATTGAAGAAAAAGTGATAAACCAAACCGATAAATTTCATTATTTAGGTTCAGTGTTACAAAGTAATGGGGATATTGACAAGGATGTTACAAGTCGAATATCAATTGGTTATATGAAATGGAGAACATCAAGTGGGGTGTTATGAGATAAGAGAATAACTAATAAATTAAAAGGATAATTTTATAGAACAATTGTTAGGCCAAGGACCCTCTATGAAGAGGAGTGTTGGGCTTTAGAGAAAAAAATATAACTCTCCATGTTAGTAAGATGAATATGCTCCGATGGATGATAGGAAATACTAGAAATGACAAAATTAAAAATCATTACTCGAGAGAAAAGTTAGGAGTAGTTCTCGTTAGCCATAAATTAAGAGAAAGAAGACTTAGGATGTACGGACATGTGTTGCGTAGACCATAAGATTACCCTACAATAAAAGGAAGATTATTGGAAATAGAGGGTAAAAAATAAAGGGGCCGCCCTAAGCTATCATGGGAGAAAATTATTAGCAGAGATCTTAAGGAATTAAACTTGAATGATAATATTAGTTATAATATATTAGAATGGAAAAGGAGAATCCAAGAAGCAGACCCCATATGATGGGATTAAGGTAAGGATGACGATGATGATGATGAAATAAATGAAGCCATATCTCAAAACATCATGACAAAGTCATATGAATGGACGGAATGTAGGGGTGATTAAAATATCTTAAATTCACATCAACATATGGTGAAAAATGAAAGTAAAAAAATATTTTTGTCTTTGTCAAAAATTAAATCTTTTTGGAATTTTTTGACCTTTTTCTTAAAAAAACAAAAATCTTTTTGGATTTTTCAAAATATATAAAAAAGAAATAGTATGTATAAACATAAAAATACAATAGAAATACAATCTAGCATAGGGATAGAAGATGTGAACATGATATCACCTTATACTAGATAAAATACCGGAATTCAACCAACATAACAAATACTTAAAGAATTCATAAGATTTTGGAATCTAAGTGTATCCCAAGGTTTTGTGAAAACATCGGCTAATTGGCATTCGGTGCTCACAAAGCTTAATGATACAACCTTCTCCTCAACGAGATCACGAATAAAATGCTCACGTATCCTAATGTTATTTGTGCAAGAATGTTGGACCGAACTACGAGATATATGAATTGCACTCGTATTATTATATGAAATAGTCATTGTGCCTTAGGAAATCCTATAATCTTCTAAAATTTTCTTCATCCTATAGAGTTGCATGAAATAACTCCCGATGATGATATACTCGGCCTCGGTCATGGATATATAATTGGAGTTTTACTTTTTGCTTAACCAAAAAATAATAGCACTCCCAAAGTAAAAACCCTTGCCCGAGGTGCTTCTATAACTATCAACACCCCCGACCCAATCGGCATTCGAATAGGTGGAAAAACATACACTGGTATCAAAAGAATACCAAATGCCATCGGAAAGAGTTCCACTCACATATTTGAGAGTGAGACTCTTTAAGAGATGCTTGATAATGCGCATAAACTCCAATACTAAAGATAATGTTGGGATGACTAACAGTCAAGTAGAGAAGACTACCTATCATGCACCTATAAAAGGTTTTTTCTCTACATCCCTTCCTAAAGTGTCTTTACCAAGCTTAATCGATGTACTCATAGGGGTGAGTGAGTTCTTAGCGGAGTTTAAACCCCTCTTCATCTCCTCCTAAAACATATGAGTATGTCAGGAGCACTTGGATCCATATATTATGTCATTCTCATAGACTTTGGAAACCAAGATTTCACCACTTTCTCTCCTCACAAAAAACGTCTTATCCAATCCCCATCTCTTGAAGTCGTGAGCTAAGAGATAAGAAATTAGCATCTCGTACCAAGCACGGGGTGCCTACTTCAATTCATACAAGGCCTTCTTAAGATAATAGATGTGACCCGAGTTCTTTGGGTCTTTTAACAGTAACACCCCGTATTTCTGAGTATTTATAATTTAATTAATTCAGGTATTTTTAAATTACACGTGTGCCGTAATTTAATTAAATCAATTATTATATGCGAATAAATTATTATGTGGTTATTTAAAATATTAATCGGGAGAGATAATGATTAATATTTACGTAATATAATTACTAAATGAATAGTAAATGATTATTTCACGTCATAGCGAGTGATAGTAACGTGGCAGTGTTTTATCTCAATTGAAAGTCACGTGTAGACTATATGAGGTCGATATTGGAAATTATTGTAGAGTGACTTGGATGGAAATTTTGAGGTCACGGCTGGTTACGAAAGGATCGAGATAGTGAGAATAGTGTAACTGGGGATAACAATTGGGTCTCGGGGCCTTTTTAGACATAATCGGGTTCACACGGGGGTGTTCGGCTCATTTGGACTTGTCCCTGTAATACCCCGTATTTTATGGAATTTAATTATGGGATTAATTAAATTAAATTGGGATAAATTATTTTAATATTAATTCGAATTTTAAAATAAATATTTACTAGCATGCAAGAGTTAGTAATTATTGGTAAGAATTATGTTGAATATTACTAGATGAGTAAAGTTATATATTAGATTGAATTTATTAAAATTATCGTGAGTGAATAATACGACAATTATAGAAATTAAGTCGAGACACGCGTGTGTCGTGTTAGGACTAAATTAATGAAATAAAAATTAATTTAATTAAAAGTCACCCATATGGTCATTTCGAGTGCGCCAATGTGTCTGGAAGGGTTGAGATAGTCAGAAAAGTGTACCCAATGGTTTAGTTTGGGTCTCGGGACGTTTTTAGGCCTAACTAGTAACCCGAGAGGGCATTTTGGTAATTACCCATTTTAGACCTTAACTATGGACGGAAATTGAAGGATTATATCTAATGGGAGTTAGAGTCCTCAAGGGTTAGAAACATTAGAGTTGCAGAGAGGCTAAGGAAGAGAGAAGGATCACAAGGAGGAGAATCGCCAACCCTATACCACTCTCATAAATTCCACCACCAACGCGTAGATCGGGAGAAGGGAAATGTTCATATACCACTCAAATCCGTCGAACCAGACCTTTGATTTCCAGGAAAGTATCTAACTTGCTGTTATTTAGTTTATAACACATCCATGCTAGTTTAGGAGATGATAACTTTATGTTTCATGAAAGATAAATGATAATTGGGACATTCATATTGAAATTCTGAACATAAATCATGTTAGGACAACCCTATTGTTATATGTAGATGGTTAACTACAAAATTGACATTCAGTAAAGGTTAAATTCTGGAAGAATTAGGAAAATATTGATCATGATGATTAAAATAGGGTTCTTGTTGTATTAATTTGAATTAAACCTTTTATTGATGGCCCTTGATGAATTCATATATGTTTTACATTAGAATTCATGTATGTAGGGTAATACAACTGTTGGTTTGATTGTTTGGGAGATTGGGATGAATTAATAGAGGTTTGAGGATTTATATTAAGGAATCTTGTAGGTAAGTAGTTGTAGAATCAAAACTGAGTGAAGAACTGCTCGATCGATCGATCGACTCAAGAATGTCGATCGATCGACCCCCTTTCATTAATCGATCGACTCCTCCTGGAAATGGGAACTTTTTACCCTTTATATATTAATCCAATCCTGATGGGTAAGGACCTTTGGAAATAATTTAAATACAATAGTAGGAATCGAGAAGGACCAGTAGGGGATAAGTAGGGTCCAGATAATACGAATTTATATGAGATGTAACCGTGGGATTTCGGGGGATATAAATTGAGTGGGAAATCGGGTGTACGTTAAGTTAGGTCTTGCAAGAATTAAGAAGGACTTAGGCCAGTAGAGTAATGAGTGTACACCTACCGATTTTATATTTATCAAGAGGATACACTTCAAGAGTCGAGAAATACTTAAGGATTCGCGGTAATTGAGAAAATAACAAGAATGATTTAACTATACGTAGAACTCGGGCGTTAGGTGCCACGCATTATTCGAATATATTATGGGTCGTGGGCGTACCTAGCTGAATAATGTGAATACCTATATAAGTGCATGTTTATATATTTAATATTGTATAATTGTGTGTAATCATACCCGCGCTATTTGCTATCATGGAGGTTCGGCGGCAGGACAGTTTTATCTCGATTAGACCTTTATGGGGGATATTGACTTGTACCCTAGAACATAGCATCCTTGGTATAGGTTATCCGATAATGATAGTTAGATGGTCCTAAGAGATGTGAGGGTATGTGTTTTCCTCTTAGTGACTTGGAACTATGCTTTGCCTCCAATATGTGTGTTTTGTGTTGATACAGTTCGAGAATGATTCCGAACTATTAATTCCATTTGTACGACAGATATGGGGACTGGATAACTGAGTATGCCAACACCATAGGCTTATGTTGGGTACCCTATTAGTATATATATTATGAGTGATAAATATATGTACCTGTGATTCATCTACTGTGCTTGAAAGTAGATAAAATGGAATAATTGATATTAAACGAATTGAGTGATTGAAAACTTAAGTCTGAATTGAGATGAATATAACTGGCTTGGAAAATTCACAAGATAAGGTTATCAGATATGAACTATAGGTATGCGATCACGTGGATTTGTCTTGGTGCATGGAAATTTGGGTTAGGCTAGTTAACGGGTTTAGACTTAACTAGGTTAATTCGGTAGTACGTTAGGCGTGCACACTAGTTGAGGGGTGAGAATTCTCAAGCGACTGCCGAGGTACTAACATGTATGTAATATCAACTGGTAAGCATTTTAAATACTTGCTAAACTATTTTTAAAGTTGTTTAACTCTCAGGATCTGACCCGTTTCCTGTTATATTTTCTTCCTCTTGTATGTGTGTGCGTATATATATATATATATATATATATATATATATATATATATATATATATATATATATATATATATATATATTGCTGGTGCCCAGCCACAGGGGCATTAGGTCTAGATAATTGGACCATTGACGTGCTGCAACTATCGTGGAAGTTGCAGTAGACGACTCCATTCTTGTCTTCTCATCCTTCTATTTAGTCATTTTTAGTTAGGGCATGTGTCGCCCATTTCAACATTTCTTTTAGTTCAAAGAGAGATTTGTACTCTTTAGTATTTCACTATTCAACTATTGTTAGGATTTGTTTACTTATTACTTTTTCCTGCGATTTGGGATATTATTATGGATTGGTTAATCTAGCTTGGTCACTTCATTTGTATGGTTGGTTTTTAATATTATTATCTGTGTTTATAAAAAATGATTTCGTATATTAAATCATAACAATAGAACTTAATTCATAAAATCAAATATTTTGACACTTAGCTTAATTATTTATTACGTGATTAATAAAAAAAATTGTTTTACGACAGCGATGCTAAGAATGAAGCAACCGGACACTTTGACTTAATTTAATAAAGGATTCATCATCAGGTATTTAATTAGGAGGGGTATCACAGGTTGTATCAGAGCATCAGGTTCTAGAGTCCTTTAGGATTTGTATGGCTTATTGTGCTTCCAACTTAGCGTCTTTGATATAGAGCCCTATTTTTAGGATTATTGTACTCTTGTTTATGCGATTACGTCTTCAGCTATTTGAGACTTAATAATAACTGTGAACTAATAAATTCTTTCTCATCTCAGATGCCTCATCGACGTGCACCACGAGACAAACAGGCCCGATAGGAGCAGTCATTTTTCTATTTTTTTAATTAGCTATGAATTTACTAAGGAAGGGTGTCTGAGTTTTATCCTTGGGAAAATGGGGTAATTTTTGTGTGATACGGGTGAATCGCATTACTTTTGTTATCACTATATTCGCGTGGAAGATGGGTTTAGTGGGTGTATCGTTAGTCTTAATATTGTGTGTATATATTTACTGTTGGGTAGCGGAGCTCTCTTTTGTTCCATACGTGGGGAGCGGGTGAAGTCACTAGGAGGATATGTTTTAGTGAATTTAATCGTTCTAGAGAGATATGATATTTGATTATGATATTATCCTGGGTATGGATTAATAAGCAATGGTTTGGACGATGGTGGGCTGTTATAGCAAGGCTTTCGTATTCGATGTTACATGACAGGGTGTGTTGTTTTTGCGATGTCTCATCTGAAAGGGGGGTCAAGCTCACATTTATGTTATATTATATACGAGACTTAAGAGTGTATAGTTATATCATTGTATTCGATCTTGGTGAGTAGAGACTTTACTGATGCGATTAAGGGGATATCGGGTTTACCGTTGAACAGAGAAAGATAAAGCTCGTAATCGATTTAACACTGGGGACTTAGTGTTAGTGTAAGCGCAATATTATATGACTCCTTTAGAGATGTGGGAGTCGGTAATTAGACTTATATGCCTGGGTACAGGGTTTTAGGTGTCCCGATTATATTTTGTGGACCCACAGAACTAGATGACCGACAATGTTAGGAAGTAGTATACCGTGGGGGTTTCCTTGTTTGGATTTTGCTTGCGAGGCATCCCACGCATGAACCCCGGCAGATGTCAAGAGTTGGGAGATGTATTGGGCACAAGGGCATATGTTTATCACTTTGGATGTTATGCGTGTGTGTGGATAAAACCATTAGCTGAGAGATAATAGATGATATAGAACTTGTAGAGTCGAGTAGTGCTGTGTGGGGAGCATTGGGAAATTTTTTGCATCACTAGTTGATGGGTGGAGCAGTATAGAGGAAAAACCAAATCATTTTAGTAGGAAAACGGAGGTTATCCATACGGTATAACCATATTGAGAATGCGGGGTCAAACTTGAGATAAGTTTGTTACGTATGCGACGTTAGAGATGATTATGCAGATGTGCACGAGATATAGGGTGTATGGGTGCCCTAGTTAATTTGACATTTAGTATCCTCCATGATAAGGAGGCGTGGTTATAAAGGTGTTGAAAATATATCTATGGGACCGTTATAAATACAAGTGGAATATCATGATGGACTGAACTTCATTCGAGGAAAGGAGGTAGTCTGACTATGCATATGTCATAAGAAAACTCTTATAATGTAGGTGAGTCAAAATATGTTGGAATCAAATGTAAAAGTATCTCATGATAAGGGAGGACCCCACGATTCTGAGAAGTGGATCAGAATCCCACCTAGTCGAATGCGTAGAGTGGTTTGCGCATAGATAAGCTGTTGATTCTACGAGATGGAAAAGAGCTTAGGAAACGCACAGTTCTGGAGAAAACACACGAGCTATGATTTTTATATATCTCATAAAAGGGGAAATAAGATGTTCCACATAACATAAGGTGCTGAGTGTTTGGATTTTTGATTGAGTGAGACATAGTGAAATTGTCTCCAAGTGCGCCACTTCTAAAGGGAAAAGGTCGGTTCGATATTTCCCACCCGAATGTTGTGATAGATTGATGATCCTAGGGATGGAATGGATACGTAGACTGATAAAGTTAATTATTGGATTATCAAAATTACGAAAGGGTCAAGATTTTCTTTAGGTTGTGAAGTGAATTGACCACAAATGGAATAATCACTATTCGTTTGGGTGCATTATACTACTGGGAAGAAGGCCCAATATGTTATTAAAGAGGAGAAATGAAGCGATGTAAGGTACCGCCTAATATTGTTGTAAATCAGGATGAGACCCTTGAGTCCCACCTTGAATAGGGAGTTTCGGGACGCGATAGGGACAGAGTTGCGTCTTGAGCTAGACGTGTCAATCATAGGCCAATGGATACTCGGAACGGGTGACATAGAATGTGACAAAATGAGAGAATGCATGTTTTGGATTTCTAGAGTAATTGCGAATATTAACTGCAACTGGTAGAGCTTAATGTGATGACTCATAGTAGGATATTAATTGAAAAGTGACTTGTAAGGTTTCATAGGAAGAAATTTTTTGCCCACTCATGGGATAGTAGAGAATGGGGAAATAACAAGTTTCTTGGACCTGGAGTGATTCATGGAGCTTCAATAAGGGTTGTGTTAATCCTCATCATTTTCGTATAGTTTCAAAACGTAGTGAGAGTATGTTAACATGAACTAAAGTTTTGAGACCTGACATGAGTGGTCAGGGGTTGTTGAGGGTGACTCCTATGAAGAGAGATGACGTGGTACGGCAATAAGGGAATTGGCAACTATAGAAGTCGGGTCTTTTCTAATATAGAGATGATAGAGCCGGTGAAGTATAGGATCGTCTTTTGAAACATTGTTATCGAATTCAAGATAGTTTTGCATGTCATTATATAAGTGAGACCTTAAGCTTGAGGGAATGTATCAGAATGTAAGGGTTTGAATGGACTTGTCGCTAATCGTGGGTTGTAGTAAGTGGACCTTCGGCTAAAATGGTACCAATGGTGTGTGTATAATGGAAATTCCAAAAGATTAGTGCGAGTAAATTTTGTATACGTTCGACTAAAGTTATGACTAAGTATCTGAGGTAGTAAAGGCATATCCGGATTTTGAGGACAAAATTTCATTGTAAGGGGGAAGTATGCAACACCCCGAATTTCTGAGTATTTATAATTTAATTAATTCGGGATTGTTTAAATTACATGTGTGCCGTAATTTAATTGAATTCATTATTATGTGTGAAAAATTTATTATGTGGTTATTTAAAATATTAATTGGGAGAGATAATGACTGACATTTATGCAATATAATTACTAAGTGAATACTAAAAGATTATTTTATGTCGTAGCGAATGATAGTGACGTGACAGTGTTTTATCTCAACCGAAAGTCACGTGTAGACTATATGAGGTCGATATAGGAAATTATTGTAGAGTGACTCAGATGAAAATTTTGAGGTCACGGTTAGTTTCGAAAGGGTCGAGGTAGTCAGATTAGTGTACCCGGGGTGGTAATTGGGTTCCAAAAACTTTTTAGACATAATCGGGTCCACACGAGGGTGTTCGGGTCATTTGGGTTTGGCCCATTAGGCTAATTTTGGGATTAGAGATATTTAACCTAAGTTATATGGTTTGGGGAAGCAGTAAAACACAATCTAAACCCTAGAATTAGATAGAAGGAAGAAAAATAAGAGAACTTTAAGTGTCAAATTCAAAGAGGAATTGGGTGTGCCGTCATCAATTAATCTTCTACATCGTGTAATTAGACCCTACGAACCATATAAGGCAAGTAATTTACTTGCACTAATCTCATATGTAGGTATTTTATTTTCATATCATAGTAGGTTTAGACCTAAATGATTTTGGAAGGGGTTTTCACATCTAAAAAGGGGTTTGGAGAGACAAACCTAGTTGAATAATGTATAAAAAATTATTCCGAATTGTTAATGGTAAATCATCTTGTAATAATTTGAATTAATGTGAAGTAATTTTAGATTAGAGATGATTATTGTATAAGGTTTAACAAACAAATTATGGGAATTTTAATAAGTATGAAAGTTAAGATCTGATGAACTTGGGATTTAATTTAATTTCATGGCAAGGTTTAAATCTTTAAGTTTTAATCTTGTATTTGATGTTCTTGTACACATATGATGATGTAAAAAGTGTTAGAAACATGTTTCTCTACTTACCTTGGGCTAGGGTATCAATTGAGTGCTCTTTTGGAGCTTGGTTTGGGAATTAATGGAAGTTTTGGAGGTCTCATCTTCGTCTTAGGTCATCTTGATTTCAGTACATAGTTGAATCGATTCGGCCTAGTAGTGAATCTATTCGATTAATGGAATTATAGATTTTTTTGTTACAAATGCGTGGCTGCTAGTTTTGCATTTTTTTGATTTTTTTTAATTAGTTACGAATTTATTAGGGAAGGGTGTTTGAGACCGAAAACTATAGTTGGAAATCAAATCCGTATTATTTAGGGATGTCCGTAGATGAGTGTAGGACCCTGAAAAATATTAAGGAACATTATTTTTACCTTTATATTAGATTTGAATGAATTCGGGTATGGATATAAGAGTGTTTAGGATTAACAACACTCGAAAATATATGAACGGGTTCGAATGGGAATTTTAGATGAAATTAGGATACAGGCTGGAATGAGATGGGCTTAGTGTATTAAATAAAAATATGTTGTGATATATATACACATAAGTAAATAATTATGGATTTAAGAGTCAAGAGTGTAGACTCGGGATAGTAGGCGAGTGCTTTGGGCGATAGGCACGATTCAGTTGGATACTTGTTTATATATGTATATATATGGGCATAGAGATAGTATATATATATATATATATATATATATATATATATATATATATATATATATATATATATATATATATATATATATGTGTGTGTGTGTGTGTGTGTGTGTGTGTGTGTGTGTGTATTTTATGAATATCGGTCTATATGATATTTATGTTAAAGCATACCCCTCTAGTGCGATCATTGGAGGTTGAGCGATGTTGGTGAATCCCCTGACTAATGAATGCAGGGAGAGTATAGTCCCCAGGTCATATCATCCATTATTTTATTGTGTGATTTATTTTTGGGGTGAGAGGTTTTTGGTATGATTTGGTCTCATTCTCTGGGAAATATGACCAACTCCATTACGTTTGCGATATTTTTACCAAAGTTTGGTGTGAGCTAGTCCGACTTGTGATAACCGGGCTAGGGTGAGCATACCTGGGAACTGATAGCATTGTAGAGACAAGCATCCGTGAGTTATTACTCGGGAGGATGGTTACTATACGCGACATGTGTGTGAACATTGTAGCATACTAGTATGTATATAATACGAGAAAATAATTATATATGGGACAAATATATGAAGTGTGAATGTATTTTAGATATAACTAGTGTGAACGTTATATGATTGAGATGTATTTCAAATATAACTAGTGTGAATGCTATATGACTAATTTAAGTAGAAATGATTATATAAGTTAATGAGTGTAACAACTTATAAATCAAAGTAGGGAATACTCGGGTTAGAATAGGGTGATTGAAAGGTTGTAATAATACTAGTTAGGTGGGTCAGTATAACTAGTTGGGTTAGAAGGTCAACGTTAGGTGTGCACAATAGATGAGGGGTGAGTAATACCTCAAGAGAGTGGGACACCCACTTAAATATGAAAAGTGTTAATGCATATTTAATTATTGGATTTTAATTACTTGATAAATAATTTTCAAATGGTTTTGGGTTCTGACCCGTGCCAAAATATCTTTTTTCCAAAAATATTTTAGGTGCCTAGTCATAGGGATGCCAAGCTTGATAACTTATTCCAGGGATGCGTAGCTGCAACATTGTGGAAGCTTGCAGGACTTTGTGTAGACGCTTAGCTTATTCATTCCTAGACTAGGTTAACGATTCAGTATTTTATTTGGGCGTGTTGCCCCTTCAGATATTCAATACTTTAATTTCCAGATTAGATTTTATAGATTAAATTTATTATTTCAAACTTGTATTTGATTTATTATTGGGAGCCGATGGTTTATTCATTATTATAATTTATATATCTGTCGTGTGATGGTTTAGACTTGTGTGGATGGTTTGGTTAGTAATTTAAAATGCTTTCTACGGTGATGCTAAGAATGAACTAAATGAGATTCCTAGTTATTTTAATAAATGACTGATCACCCGTGGTTAAATAGGCGGAGAGTCACACTAACCTCTTTGGTTGTTCTACGTATACTTCCTCGCGTAGATTATTGTTAAGGAAGGAACTCTTAACATCCATTTGATATAACTTGAAGCGTAGATGACATGCTATGGGGAGTAGTAATCAAAAACTCAAACCTAACAATAGGAGCGAATGTCTCGTCTAGTCTACACCCTCAATCTTTGTGTATCCTTGAACGACCAACCTAGCCTTATTACGAACTACGGTACCATTCTCATCTATCTTATTTTTATATATCCACTTGGTACCAATCACATTAGTCTCTAACTCCAATACATCATTATTGCGAGTCTAATGTAACTCATCTTGTATAGAGGATATCCAATGCTCATCCTTGAGTGCTTCTTTCACATTATTGGTCTCAATGAAGGAGGTCTAGCAAAGGAATCTCACCACATTCTTAAGTTGAGCGCGAGTCTTGCACCTAGTATGGGATCACCAAGTATAACGAAAGGGTCAAGATTCTTTCAAACCCAATAGGGCGGATCATCTAACTAAAGAGTGGGGTCTACCGGGGTTGTACGAGGAACGATGTAATCATCACTGAGGGGTGCATCATCCTCACACTCGGGGTCAGGGTCAATCGACATCAGCTGCTAGTCATCTCTAATCGTGACGTTTATTAACACCATAACCTTAGAGCTTTCAAGGATAAACACCTTATAAGCCCTATTTGACCATGAATAGCCTAAAAATATCTATTCATCGCTTCAGGAGTTGAACTGTACTAAGTGCTTTCTACCTCTCAATATGTAGTAAGAACTCACAAAGACACGGAAATATAATTGGTTGGGTTTCTTCCCTATCCGTAACTCATATGGTGTGTGTAATGTGTGTGGAAGAAGATATACCCGATTCATCATATGGCATGCAGTATTAACCGCCTCTGCCCAAAAATGTCTAGGCATATTTCTCCCAAGAAGCATGGATCTAGATATATCTCGTATTGTACGATTCTTCCAGTTAACTATACCATTTTATTGAACAACCAAAAACACATGTTTGATACTCACTCCATCATAATATCTATCCGGTCCAACCTTCTTAAACTCACTGCCCTTATCACTATGCATCTAATTAATAGTGACAACATGTTGGTTTTGTAGGAACTTGGTTGTTAGGAACTTAACCGCATCGAAGTTTTCTCTAATAAACCTCATAATAAAGTATCTCGAAAAGTCATCGACCATCACATGAATGTATCTCCTACCACCTATGCTCTCCATACGAGTAGGACCCATTAGATACATTTATATCAACTCCAACACACATGAGCTGGTAATGGTATTCAACTTCCGATGGGAACTTTTGATTTATTTTCCTTATTGGCAATGACCACAAACCTTGGAAGTTGGTTTCCCAAGTAATG
Organism: Sambucus nigra; assembly: GCA_949130495.1. Taxonomy (NCBI): domain Eukaryota; kingdom Viridiplantae; phylum Streptophyta; class Magnoliopsida; order Dipsacales; family Adoxaceae; genus Sambucus; species Sambucus nigra. The sequence continues at coordinate 313,020,227 of OX422211.1, forward strand.
GTAAGCCACGAACTAAGTCTTTCTTCACTAATCTCTCAAGATCTCTAAAATCTACATGATCTCTAAAATCCACATGATCTAGTCATTGATGACAAAGGTCCATAGACAAGACCATGACATTATTGCACACAAAATAGGATTTGGTAATGATCCTATAGTAATTATCTTTGGTCCTCACTCCTTATAGTAATAGTTCACCAGATTGATTATATACGTTACACTTGGATCGATCAAACTTTATCGTAAAGTTTGCATCGCATAATTGGATTATGCTAATTAAGTTTGCTTCTAACCCTTCGACGTATAGCACATTGTCCAGTTTAGGAAATCTAGGTATTCAACACAACATGTCCTAAAATACTAGACCTAATTTCATATCCAAAGGTTACTTTGACTTCCTTGCGGTCCATAAGGTTGGTAAAAAATGATTTCTCACTAGGCATGTGCCTTGATCACCCACTATCAAAATACCATTGGGAGGTATCTTTAACTTTAAGAGAAGCATGATCAATAACGGATTTATCGTCTTGCTTCGGTACCCAAGTGGAGTTAACCTTTTATTTGTCCTTATCGTTGTTGGCTCTAGTCATAGCAACAGAAGTGTTTTCAAAAGGCATACACATAATATGAACTTATTTTACTAAGCTTTGAGATGTCCCTAATAGGAATTCAACTTGCTCTCTAAGACTAGCAAAGTCACTATAGAGATGCGCGAGAGTAGGTGTACGTTGAGTTCTTCCTGACCTATAGAAAAATTCCCTAAGGTGATCTCCAATTTTGCAATAGGTGCAAACATAAACATGTGTGGGTCTACCTTGGTTAGCTCATTTAGATTGAAATCTCTTTGGTGGGTTAGGTTGAGGCCTATATGGATCCACCACGAACTTAGGAACCGGTTCTAGTGCGACATCAGAAGTAGATGCATCGTTGTAACCTATTCCTTACCTCTCCGTAAAAATTAAAGCGGGACCGAGAAACATGTTTCCAACCTTATTTGATGAATCCTCTATGGTAACCTTGACCTCTCGAGCATGTTTGAGATATTTTTCAAGTTGGGATACAAGGACTTCAAGTTTATTACGAGTCTTCAATAAATCTTTAAGATCTCTCGTAAGACTAGCCACTTTGTTGGTCAAGTCACCATTTCCCTCTACGCTCAAATGACTCTCTCTCCTAAAGAAATTATCACCGAGGACTCCCTCTCTCTAAACTCTCTTAAATCCTTCTCGAAGGCTAACACCCTAAGTGCCAATTTTTTGTTTTGATTTTTCATCTTAAAGGACTAGGCGTAAATGCGTTATAAGTCACACTCACTTAAAATTTCATCTCCCTGACTTTCTCCTGAATGAATAGAAGAACTGTCGAATTCATCATGTTTGGAAATGTCTTCATTGGTGTGAGACGTACTCAATGTACTAACATCACTAGCTATGAATGCAGTGAAGTTATGTCCATACGGTGATTCATCCCCATAATCCATTGACTCGACATCTCTATTATAAAGTGTGGCATTGAAGGAAACTTTGCCTTTGCCTTGTCTCTTTAACCTCACAGAACACTTAGGAGATTTATGATCCTTACCCTCTCACTCATAGCATCTCTCCTAATCTTTCTTAGGTTACTCTCCTCTTGATTATTCACAATATTTCTTGCCCGACTTAAATTTTTTATCTTTCTCAAAATTTTTATTTTCTTTGGAAGTATTTTTTTTTATCATGAGATTTTTTTTGGAAAAAGGGCAAAATCATATTCAGAGTCAGAAGAGACCTCCGCTTTATTTTTAGCTTGGGATTTTAAAGGAATCCATTTGTCTTTTGTCTTAATAGTTTTGGACACATTTCAATCTCATAAGTTTGAAGGTCTCTTACGAGTTCCTCTAACCTAAGAGTATCTAAAATTCTCAATGAATTAAGGACATTAACCTTAGGGATAAATCGGGATGGAAGTGATCTCAAAATCTTTTTCGCAATGAGTGTATCAGGAAATCTCTTACCCAAATTTAAACTAGAGTTAAGGATATCAAACAATAGTATATAAAATCAATCAAACGACTCAATCTTTATCACAGTAACAGTCTCAAATTGTGTGGTGAGATTTTGAAGCTTATAAGTTTTCACATCATTGGTACCCTCGTGAGTGAGTTGGAGGATATTCCATGATTCCTTAAACATGGTGCACATCATGATGCAATGAAACTCGTCGGGGGTAACGTCTCCATAAATTGCACTAAATTGCCTGAGTTGAAATTACTCTATTTTAGTTCATCCACCATCCAAGTAATGGTGGATTTAGGACTTATGACATCGCCATTAGTACAGTGGGTGGTGTTTATCCTCTTTCATAAATAATCAAAACACACTCGTCAATCACTTTCAAAGTCAACCTCATTCAAGCATTCCAATAAGCATAATTAGACCCATCGAAAATACGTAGCCTATCATAGAAATTATCTATATAATCCTAATTTAAAGATCACATAAAAACATAGTATAACCGACTTTGATACAAATTTGAAAATGCAGCTAAGTCTATATGGAATATTTTAATCTTAGGATAAACACACAAAGATTCAATTTTTAACTAAATATATGTTGATTAATAATTAGGTGTGCATGAAAACTTAAGTCCAACTTAAATAGCCAAACCACACAATCAAACCAAGCATATGAAAAAGAATAAAGGAAAAATCTCTTTTAGGAAAAATCTATATTTCAACACTGTAAAGATTTTGAAAGCCTCAACAACTTGTAGACTTGGATGAGCTGTGTGATTTTTCCATATTTTCAACTCTTTCTTCCTCTTTTCATAATTTTTTATTTACAACTCTTTCTTCCTCTTTAACTATTTTTACCAACCATTACCTTTTCTTATTTGCAATTCCTCCTCCCAATACCTCACATCAAGCTTGGAATATGACTGCTCCAAGGCTTCAGGTTGCTTTCAGGAAGAAGGGCAACAAGAAGCCCTAAAAAATGATGACAATAAGTGGCCCACTTGAGCCGAGGCCTCTAAGAAAAGAAAAGGGTCGATCGAGGGAGGAGACCTTCCCTACCAGAGGGAGCCACGGTCGAGAACCAACCCCCTTGAGTTAGTGCCTTCTTCTTATGTCTCTGAGCCATTTGAGGCTGTTTGGGCGACAAATCTTGCCCAACTGAAGGTGAACCCTACCTCACTCATTCCTTTATTATAAAGGGCTAAGGCAACCTCACTTACTTTTCCCTCAAAAGCCGACTATCGATTCTTAGGGAATATGGATTCCCCAAAAGTCTATGACTTTAGACTTCACCAGTTGGTCCCGGTAGTTTCGATCTTTAGGCCGACTTTACTTATTGATTTTTGCATCGTCTCATACTAACATTTGTTTTCTTGTACTGTTGCAGTCCATATGTGCATTCTTCTCAGTCAATAAGTGGATGAATGAGAAATACCCCCAGATACAAGAGGCCGAGCGAGCCCTCAAAGCCGAGGAAGAGTTGAAGGGGAAATTAAAGTCTCAGAAGATCAAACATGAAAAGGCTATTAATGCCTTGAAGAAGGAGTATATCAATGCCCTCAATGTTCTAAAAAAGGATAAAGATGGCGCATTAACTTCCCTATCGGCCAAATATATGACTGATCTAGCTGCGACCATCCATAATACAAATAACGAGGCCTATTATGAGGTTATGGAGGCTTATAAAAAATTGAACAAGTTTGGTGATTTTGGTTGCCTATACCCTGAAAGAGGTATAATGATGACCCGACGATGGGCCATTTTGAAGTTTCCCGAGGTCGTCTCTTCCATTCGACCAGATTTGGAGGCCCCTAATATGGAAGATCCTCTGTTCAAGAATGTTTTGGCTGATGTTGAAGCATCAAATGCAGTCGAGGATACAATTGAAGATACTGGTGTTGTTAATGTTGCTGCTACTGGTGATGGATCGACCGAGATGAGCATTGAAGCAACGGTCGGCCTCAATGAGCCAAATGATTAGGGTGGTCGCTTGTGACCCATACCCTTACCCTTTTGTACTTTTATTTTGTTTGAACATTTCCTCTCTTCTGTAATAGACATTTTGTACTTAAGTAATCATAATTTAATTAAAACTGTACTTTTTCCAAGTGTTGTGTCTTATTTGTTGATATCTTTTTCAAACTTTATCCGTTTGCCAAGTTCTCTCTCGTAACTTGTTTGAAATAACCAAAATTAGATGACTTTTGATGTGTGATCACCAAACTAATGATGTTAATCCCAATTCCATCCTCGTATCAACTGAGGGAGATAACCAAATTAATGATTTTTAATTAGAGATCACAAATTAATGATGTTAATTCTCATAGTCCCCACTCGTCATTTTTAGGAGTGTATGAATGAATTTCGTCTCTTTATACACCCTCTTCTTCACCGAGGGAGACTGAATTTAGTGCCACCAAACCAGTGATGTTTAAGACAACCATAATAAAATTATTTTTAATGTGAGACCACCAAACTAATGATGTAAATACCAAGCTCTCCCTTGTCTTCAGCCGAGAGAGATAACCAAATTAATGATTTTTAATTGGAGACCACCAAATTAATGATGTCTATTCTTAAGTCTACTCTCATCTTCAGCCGAGAGAGATAACTAAATTAATGATTTTTAATGTGTGACCACCAAAATAATGATGTAAATCTCAAGCTCTCCGTCATCTTTAGCTGAGAGAGATAACTAAATTAATGATTTTTAATGGGGTTTATGCATTTTTCACCACCTTAGTGATATTATCACATCGATGTTACTGATAATCCATGGAAGAGACGAATGTCGCATGGTTTCTCATATCACCGAGAGTGAATCAATGGTAATTCACTAAATGAATGATGCTAATTAGCTTAGGACATTTCAAACCATGTACTATGAGCAATTGTATAGAAAAATATAAGGAAACACTTGTGCTTTTTTCATTCGTTACATTGAGATCTTTCAAATACAAAGAGGATGCAGAATAATATTGTACACAAGTCTACTGATAATACTTCTTCAAGTTGTCTGCATTCCAAGGATTAGAGAAAGGTTCTCTCTTTAAGTTCTTCAGCCAATAGGTCCATGGGATGACCTTTTCAGTGACCCTATACGGGCCATGCCAATTCGAGTGCATCTTGTTTAGTTTCTGCCAAATCGTCTTTGGAACCAGGTCCCCCACAACTATCAGTCTTACTTTGACCCTCTTGTTTTATAACTTGGACATTCTTTGATGATACATCGCTTGTCTGATCTCGATATCTTCCCTTATTTCCTCTATACGTCTAAGTCCAACCTTCTTTCCTCATCGTAAGTCTTCGAATTATATGTTTGGACTCTATGGATGGGAAGGATAAGTTTAGTTGGGATTACGACTTCTAATCCATAATCCACTAGAAAGGGAGTATCCCCTATTGGTGTCCTTTTCGTAGTCCTATAATCCCATAGGACGACATGAACATCTTCTATCCATAAGCCTTTGTCATCTTTTAATTTTTTCTTGATCCCACCTAGAATTTTCTTGTTAGTGACTTCTGTCTGGGCGTTTTCTTGGGGTAAGCTCGACTATTCTAAAGCCGAGGTACTCTCTGTATTTTCACCTTTCTGAAGTTTGTTAAGACCTTTTTTACCTTGTCCAAGTACTTGGCCATTTTTTCGTCCTTAACCTTGTATATCCCCAAGATCTCATTCACCACCAGTTGGGAGTCGCTGTGAACTATCATATGGTCAAAATTCAATACCTTAGATAAGGATAAGCCTTCTAACAAAGCTTCATACTCGAATTCATTTTTTGAGGCCTTAAAACTGAATATCAACGCTTATTCAATATCAGTCCCGTATGTGGCTGATCGTATGAGCCCTTCCCCACTGCCGCTTTCACATGAGGATCCATTCACATATAAACTCCAAACTGGGCTGTTGGCCGAGAAATATCCTTCATCTGCTATCCCATTCTGAACAAAATATCTTTCTCAATAGGGTTGGCTATTGCACTATCGACTATGGATGGACTTAGCTTCATCTAGTAAATATCCATTGTGTCAAATATCCTCTTAAGGGCGGCCACATGGTCCTTAGCCTTTACGCTCTTCGTCAGCATATCATCTACGTAGACCTCCATAGTCTTGTCGATCTGATCTTTGAACATCTTATTAACCAATTTATGGTAGGTTTCCCCTACATTCTTAATTTCAAAAGGCATGATCTTGTATCAATAGGTTCTTTTGTTAGTGATAAAATAATTCCTCTCAGCATTAACCTCATCCATAAATATCTAGTTGTAGCTTGAGTAAGCATCCATGAAACTCATTAACTCATGCCCTACTGTGGCATCAATCATCTGATCTATATGAGGCAAGAGAAATATTTCTTTAGAATAAGATTTTTTAGACCGTGAAGTCAATGCACATTCTTCACTTTACACTAGCCTTTGGGACTATTATGATGTTGGACAACGACTCTAGATAGTGCACCACCTGATGAATTCTGCTGGCTAAAGTTTCTTGACTTCATTTAGGATTACCCCATGCTTATCTCTTGCATAGGTCCTTATTTTTTGTCTCACAAGATTTGCCTTCTCATCAATATTCAACTTGTGTCATAAGACCTTTGGGTCTATTCATGACATGTCTTTATGGCTCCACACAAAGACACTTTGCCTCTTCTTTTGTAGCTCTATCAACTTTTCCTTCACCTCTTTTTCTAGTGATGATCTAATTTGGGATAGTTTTTTCGGCTCATGCTCATTGAAGACAATGGATTCTACCTCCTCTGTAGCCTCATCCATATTTAGTTTCCTCTCATCCCTGGGGTAAAGAGTATCAATGTTATAGGAGGTTGTGAGTTTTTTATGAGCTTATTTCTGTTCGATCGAGCTGAAATAACACTTCCTGGACTCTACCTAATCACCTTGGACTTCCCCTACTCCATAAGGAGTTAGGAATTTTACGACTTGGTGAATAGTGGAGGGCGCTTCCTCAAACTATTTGAGGGATAAACGATCGAGGATGATGTTATAGGCCGAAAACACATTTTCATCCATCATAAAAAGCTAACCTTTTTTAGACACCTCAGCCAGGTGCCCATGCAAACATCCATTTCAAATAATTCAATAGGATGCCATTTTTTCCATTGAACCCTATCAAGGATTGATGATAAGTAATCAACCTTTTCTTATTTAGATTCAACCTTTTAAAACCCCAAAACATGACATTGGCCAAGATGCCGCCATCTACCAGAATTCTAGATACATGATACCCATGGACCCTGGTGTTAATGACTAGAAGGTCTTCATGAGGGGATAAGATGCCCTTGAAATCCAACCATGTTAATCCCACAATAAAAGTGTCCATATCTATCTTCTTTATCTTCCTAGAATTCATCTCTGATGTAGTCAAGTTTGCCTCCATCGATTTGGGGGCTGACTTGGCTTCCACAATATACACCTTGCGGTTAGTCGGCTCCATCCCAGCACCATCCATCCCCCCACTAATCATTTTTACATCATACGAGATCATACAAATTCTTCATTTTGGATCAGGTATCTTCAGTGGTAGGTCTGGATCATCATCATCACCATCTTACTTTTCATCTTTCTTATCGGCCTATCATCTTTTGAACCACCACGCTCCTTTCTAGCATCGTCTTTGGATCTACTACAGTCAACGTACTTTCGTAGATTTTCTTTTTTTTAAATCTTCTTGATCTCATCTTTGAGAGAAAAACATTGGTCTATCGTAGGTCCTGGAGGAACTCGGACCACCTGCTTTTGTCCCGCCTATGGGGAGGATACCTAAGCTTTTCAGGCCACTAGAGAGCTTTATCATTTTTAATCTCATTAAAGATCAAGTTAGTACTTACTATCAATGGAGTGTAGTCGACAAAATGGTCATCAACCGAACTTTTCTTATCATCCTTTTCCTTTGCTTTTTGAGATTTACTCCCACTGACTTTCTTCTCATCCTATCCATTGGCTGCCATAGCCTCCTTCGCGATCATGACTCTCCCGATTATGGCCAAAAGTTCTATTTTGGAGTTTGGAGGATCCTCGACTAACTTCCAAAGTAGTTGGCCTTTATGTACTCCTCCATGAGGGAGGTCATGGCAATATTTTCCTCGTAATCTTCAACCTTAAGATTCTCTTTATTGAACCGTGAAATATAGTCTATCAGAAGTTCATTCTTCCTTTTTTTACATACAAGAGATGGGTAACCTTATTTTAGGACTTTATGCCGAAGAAAAAGTTGTGAATGAATTCCTCGATCAACTGTTTAAAGTTTTATATGGAGTTTTTAGGAAGAGAGGTGTACCATATATGAGCGACACCGATTAGGGTACTGAAGAATGCTCGACACCTTATCTCTCCTGAAATAAATTAGATGTCGATCATAGACTAATACATCTCTACGTGATGTATCAGGTTATTCTCCTATCGTACCTTGGTGTCACTATAGGATCCTTGAACTTGGCTGGAGTAAGTTAGCTCACAATCCTTGCCACAAAGGGAAACCCTTCCACATACCCCCTTTGGATATGGTCTTGGCTTTCCAGAAGGCAGCCTTTGGATTGAAGTGTTCTCGTGGTTTCTTAGTAGCCACAGTATTATCTCCTCCCCCTTCTTTAGCGATTGGGTTAGGAACAGGTTCTCGTCCAACAGTTCTCTGTCGGATGTTTACTTCCCTCTATTCCCTTTCTCGACCCCATTATGGCTGACGATCGGCACATCCTCTATTGCCTCTAGAGGCCGTAATGATGTGATATTGGGAGAGTCAGTCATATAGGTCTCCTATCGGGATGAGATGGGTAAATGCTGACCATCTTCTGAATTTGTTAAATGTCGAAGCCCTAGGTTGGCCTTGCACTATTTCTACTACTGGTTGGTGTTGGGAAAATTGTGTCGCTAAAAATCTCATATGGCTCCCAGCAGTCATCCTCGTAATCAAGGGCGTCTGGACCTTCCTACGCTTATTTTCACAGGTTGAGTCTCCTAGGATCTGCCATATCTCTCTGCTCTGCTGGTGTTTCACCTCTTTGTGTGGGGTTGGGGGTGGTCCCCTATTGTCGGATCCACATCATCTCTGGCAACCGGAATGATCATCTCCGTCCCAACGCCTGAGGTTCTAGACATCATAGTCGAGCTAAAAGCGATATTATATTCTTTCATTTTCTATTGGCTGTCCACCAACGAGCATAGTGCACCTCCACCTCATCCATTTCTAACTGAGGAAGATCTTGGCTAGAGCTCGGTCCAGCTACATAAGGCAAATCAGAGGCCATTCTCTTCGAAAAATGAATAGAACAACTGAGTGAGCTAGATGAGCTGGATGAGCTAGAAGAAAGATTGAGTAACCCAACAAGATCTCTTTTAATAGTGATAGAGATCCAACCAAGTGTGGAATGAGATCACCACTAGAGAATCAAGTGAGAAACAAGCTAAAAAAGGAGAGGAAGAAGATGAAACTTCGTTCCCACAGATGACGCCAAAATGATGAATTTATGTAATCACCACTTAAATTTATATATACATCTCAAGCGCAAACACAACACAATAATGGAGATATATAATAGAACATCTATGAAGATAAGAGAAGGATGTGAGGAGAAGAGGATGAACAATGGTATGTAAGTGGTTCATCTTTTCACCCTACTCCTCTGTTCTGTGATGTGAGGTTTTGACTATGAAATGAGGCTCTAATAGCATTGGTTGTATAACTTTCTCTCTCTCTCTCTCTCTCTCTCTATATATATATATATATATATATATATATATATATATATATATATATATATATATATATATATATATATATATATATATATTGTAATTTAGACAGAGTTTGGCTAGGGTTTAAAATTTTTAATCCACTCCACAAGGGAAGAAGATGAGTATATATAGTGCTTGGGGTGCGTATTATACCCCAAGCATGTAAAAAGCATGTGCATGGTAAAGCGTCCAATAGGGTGTGGAAACTTGTCCCTAGTACAAGTATGTAATGATGATGAAATATTCTCTCATGTGAGGGGAAGATCTTATTATAATGGTTTGTCCATGTTGGGTGGTGACACCTGGAGCCTACGTGTACTCTTCCAGATATCAAGTGTCGGACATACTGCTCCGGGTTGAGCCGAGTAGTCAGGTCAATCTTCTGATGGAATGGTCGTCGGTGTCCTAAGCTGCGTCTGCATAGTATCCTATGCCTCCATGTTACGAACAAGGCCGAGGACATGTATAAGGGAATTGAGATCATTGATGGTCATATGCCTGAGTAACGATCAAGGACGAGGCCCCTTGGTGGAAGGATCTCGACAGAGTCGTTATATGTTTAACCTTATGGTTTTCCTAGGGTCAGCCTTAGCCGAGTTGGTCCCATCTTGGGATGAGTTCATACTTGGGTATATATACGTCACCTCTTGTTCCTCCACTTCAATAGGTCTTTATCCTTCCTGACTATGAGGAACATATTATGTTTCACCCTCTACTCTATCATGTTGCTCATGTGGATCCATAACTTACTGAAATATAAATAAATTCAAAAAAAAAATAAAATAGCACAACTTTTAACATTTATATTATGAGTCAAAATCCTAACTCATAACAAACCCACTTGCTATTTTCCATTTCCAATCTAGACCTTGAGAGCATGTCCAAAACCTAATAACCATGCTCTGATACGAATTTGTCACATCTCGTCGTAATCAAGTTAAAATCATCCTTTTAATGCATATAAATTCCCTTTTAGTAATAATTTAATTATAATCTCTCAAAAAATAACACACGATTTTTTTCAAAGGCGTGTTTACATGAAAATGTAAATACCTTTACACTAAGTACAAAACAAGAACATCATTACACTTATATATAACTTACGGAGAAAAAAATAACTTTACATAGACAAGTTTCTTAGGTGAACATTTAAAAAAAATCTTGCTAATATTCAACCCATATTACATATCCTTTACTCTCCCATTTCAAAGTCCAATCTTGGCAGTGAAAACCAAACGATAAGCATACATGAAACCAAACATTATAGAAGTGGAAGCTACAAAAGTTTAGTGAATGACCTTATACACACACACACTCCACACACATAACAAGTTTAAATAAATATTTTAAATCATATGACATAAGTAGGAATTGTGAACTCTTGCAAATCTAGACCAACCACAGTCTAATTAAGCCACTACGGTTTATAGGGACCAACACATCCCTTTGTTTTGGTCTGAGTACACAAAACCTCAAGTTAGATTATTTAATTAAAATGAGACCACCACATCCTACAGGACCCACCACAATCGATAAAATTAGATAACTTCACTTAACATTTTGATCACATGCATATGGGCCAAAAACACAACATCGTTACAGGAGCATCTCAACACAAGTATTTAACTATACATTTCAACATCATTAGTATCTGAATATAAAAAATAACATTAAATCTAATCACAGATCACAATCGTTAGTTAATATAAAATAACTGGAAAATAATTAGATATTCTATAAAATACTTTGTATTAAGGTTCTAACATAATTTATGGAATGAAATTCCTAAATATCTAGATAGTTATGCCCATTTTACTACAATATTTTTTAAGTTGTTGCTGCAGAAAAATAGCAACGAAGTTTCAACTTTAAAATAAAACCCATACCAAACCAGAAGGTATTTTCTGATCATCTTAGAATATGTTATACTTATATATGTTATCTAACATATTCAGTTAGAATCAGTTGATTTGACTATGTATCCAATGAGTCATGCCACTTTGAACACAACTAGGTGCAAAATAGAACATTAGAGTATAACCTGACATAATTAAGCATACTTACTCTATACTTTGGGTTTTAATTCTTGAAAATAACTACCTAACACATGTATACACACACACACACACACACACACACACACACACATATATATATATATATATATATATATATATATATATATATATATATATATATAATAGTGTATGCCCGTGCCTGAAGGCACAACAAAAATTTCTAAAGTACGTAATCGCAAAACGACAAAAAATTTCAAAGTAGGTAATTGCAAAAACGGAAAAAATTTCTTTCCTCAACAAAACAAAGTATAGTTTTAAAAAAATTGTTCATAATTTCCAAAGGCGTGCGCGTGACAATTTGGTTCGGAACACAAATTTGAATCTTAGTGGGAGCATCTGAAGTTTGATTTAACATACAACTTGGGCTTACACGTCCCCAAAGATTCAAATTCATGACTTACACTTCATAAAAATCATTTGCCCATCCTACTGTTATACACATACAGTTTGATTAAAACATACATGCATCAAAATCTAATAGCTAATTCCTAATAATAATGTCAATAGAATCTATCCATCAAAAGAAATTAGGAAAATAGCAAAATTTTCCAAAGTACGTAAACACGAAACAAAGAGTATAAAAGAAATCTATAATTCATTCAATTAGTGACTTCTACAACAAAGAGTATTCTATTTATACAGATTATTACAATCAATTGGGTTCAATTCCCTCTAGTTATTGTCACAGTATTGAAACAATAAGGAAAATTTAGCTATAAACAATGGAAAAGATAACTTTCCATTCTAGACAAATATAAACAGAAACTAATGAAACAAAAACTAATGAAACATCCAATATGGAATGAAAATAATGAAATAGGGGTATGTACGATTCCCATCATTGGCCTGCTAGGATCTTTGGTGCTGATGTTATTTACAACAATGAAAAAGTTTGGGATGACCGTTGAATCTTCTGGGTTGGACCGTTTGTGGGAGCATTGGCAGTAACATCATATTAAAGTCTTTGGATTCGTTCCGAAGAAAAAGCGCATCATATTGAGGCTACAGTAACAGCTTATTGGGGGCAGCAACAGCAATAACAACTTATTGAGAGCAGAGTGGTCGAAGAAGCAGCATCAGCATATAGAGAGCAGCAGGGTCGAAATAACGTCTCTCTAACATAGTTGTGACCCCATATGTCATTGTCCAACGCATCCTTATGGCAACATCTGTCCTAAAACCTGAAAAAGAGAGACATTCTCATAATGTTAACTAAAACAATGTAAAAGGAGAGGACATTTCATAAAGTAATACGCAGTGACATCCGTATGAACGATATTTCAAGTCAAATTCTTCTTTGATAGACATTAACTGAAACATTTTTTTCTTTTTTCAAGGAAATGAGGTCAGATCAATTTATGTAACCTCTGTGTAGATACCATTACCATCATTAATGTACCACATATGCAAAACCAACAATTCATTTGGTGTAACCTCTCTGTAGATACCAACACCTTAGTAGTTATAACACAGTGCAACATGATCGTCATTTGAGGCATAAGATGCCTTTGTGACCAAGTATATTAGGTAGTAAAAACAAATATTGTTTAAACAAAACATGTTCCCTCTTTAATTGCATCATAGCATCATAAATTTCAAAACATGTTCATTATTGATAAGAATAGTAGATTTTTATAGGTTTACCTCTTCGAAACAACTCTTCAAAACAACTTGTACCTTTCAAAGCCACATACGACAGCAATGTAGAAGTCGTTGACCCATCCAATGCCAAACACATATTTTAGTTTACCTTAACCTCGTATCACAACCACAAATGTACACAAAATTATGAATTAGTTGAATCTTCTATAACTATAAGAAAGGCATGGCAAGTTATGGATAACATGGCTTTCATATAGTCCAACCAAATGAAATTTCCAGTAATCAATGAAAAAATCACTATAAACACTAATCAATGAACAAATAAAAAAATCACTATAAACAACAATCAATGAATAAATAAAAAATAATGAAATTTCCAGTAACATATGCCCATCTCAAAGACTGAAAAATAATGAAATTACACTATCCCCATATAAAATAATGAATGACACCAAGGGACGCTACACAAAACACAAAAACATAAAAAATGTACTCCAAATCATCAATATACAGGGCTGCTACAAACTTGACCACTTGTAAAGTGGTGTATAATACATGGCTGCTACAAATTGAATACACCTACAACACATATAAGAACACTAATAAGTGGAAATATTATTTAAGGTTGCTACAAATTATTCAAGGCTGCTAACATACTTCTCAGATATATTATTGTAATATTTGGTATACCAGTAGTAAGGTATAGCCCCTATACCAGTATATAGCTTGAAATATCATAAAGATAAATAGGCAGTATATCAGTGTCGTATTGTATATGAACACACTAACTTGAGAAATATACATGGGATTTGGAAAGAAAACATTTGAGAGATATACTTGGGATTTTGACAAACAAATCTTAGATACAATACCAAAACAAAGAGAAGTAGCAATTTTATAGAAATAAAGAGATATACATGGGATTTTGAAATCTAGAAACAAAGAGAAGTCCTCGGATTAATAATGTTTATAGACGTATTTAATTATTTTAATTTATGATTTGTTTACCAGAAAGCGATCAAATCCCAAATGAGAATAATGAGGTTGAATACTTGTTTCCCAGAAAGCGATCACAGTGATCACAGAACCACATTGCACCCCTTTGATATGAGTTGCATTTAAGATCTTGGAATTGATTAGGAATACCATGGATGCACTTGTAACGAACTTTAAGTTAGTTCTATCTCTACTGTATAGAAGTCCAACAGGGGTTGTTTTAATCTGCACAGAGCTACTTCATTTGCGAATATAAATGATTCAGTATCGCTCTTAAACTTCCCCAAATTCTTTCCATCAAAAAATTCTTTTGCTAGTTATGTTTGAGCCCCAGTAAATTTATTATACCAACTAAACTCAGACTCAATATGACTCCAACCTTGATTGCCCGTACTTGTCTGCAAACTAAAAAAGCAATTTGGAGTGCCTCAATAGCATCGCAGAATACATGGAATCATCATCTTTAAATACTATTGATGAAGCATCAAGAGGGACTGCGACCTCAGTGCCAGGTGAAGTAGAAGTGATTTTGTAGAGTGTTCGTGGAGTGTCCATGTCCTTTGGGCGCTCCCAACACAACACTGTTGATCACTGTTTCCATCCCCTAATATAAGACATGGATTTTATGAAACAAATAATATATATGTTGACAGATGTAATACCCCGTACTTTTGGCTATATTTATTTTTGGGATTAATTAATTAAATGCGTATTAATTGGAAATTAATCTGGGTTATAAATACTAACGAGATGCGAGTTGGTATTTGATTATGTGCATACATGTTTTGATATATGTATTTGGTATTATAAAAGTTGTCGTGAGATTTATATACGGCATTTTAGAAATTTTGTTGAGACGCGTGGGACCGCCGCGTCACGGTATAATATTTTGATTATAAAAGTGAATTTAAAATCTATAAACTGTATAGTCGTTTTGAGTGCGCCAACGCGTCCGGAAGGGTCGAGATAGTCAGAAAACACTAGCCGGGGGTGTAGTTTGGATTCCGGGGTATTTTTAGGCCATACCGGCATCATAAAGGGTATTTTGGTAATTTTACATTTTTAGGAATTAAAAGTGACGAAAATTAGAGATGTAAATCTGATGTGGATTAAACCCACTAAGCCCATTAACCAAACCATATTAACCTAGAAGGCTACGTAGGTTATTAGAAGAGTTTTCTAAGTTCCCAAATCAAAACCCTAGCCACCTTAAGCCACCATTGGAGAGGAAGCTTGGAGAGAAGAAATTCTGCAGAAAAGTTCTACCAAACCTACACCAAACTCAGAGACAATCAAGGCAAGTGACTTTATTCCATTTAATTTCAGAGAATGTCTTTTCCATGTTAGAAATTGAGGAATTTTAATTGTTCTTGAAAGATGAATGAAAACCCAGGTAGTTTGGAGTTTAGAACTTGGAAATTTTGAAGAGAATTGCATGTAGAATGATAGGTAGATGATTTCTCTCATAATAATTGTGATTAGAAGAGATTAAAACGAATTAAATTCTGGGATTTGATGATGATATAAACCTAGGGTTCATGTTCTTGATAAAATTGAGGAAAAGTATAAAATCTTGTGATTCTATGATGTTTAGGATGCTTTAATGTATTAAGAGATGTTAGTATATGACCTTAGCATGTTATAGTATGATTAGAGGACTTAAAAATCTGTTAGAACGATCTTTGGAGAAGAATTGAGGTGTTAAAAATGGTGAGAAACGTAACTTAGAAAATCTGGGACGGATCTGGCAGCTCGTTAGAAGCCCCTACCCAGGTCGTTCGAACGAACTCGTTTGAACGAGCTTCTAACGAGTTGACCAGTCGCTGCTAACGAGAAGGGGTTTCGTTCGATATCTCGTTCGAACGAGATATCGTTAGAAGGTACAGTTCGTTCGAACGAACTGTAATCTCGTTCGAACAGCCTCGTTCGAACGAGACTTCTAACGAATTGGCAGAGGAATCTCGTTCGAACAGTCTCGTTCGAACGAGACTTCTAACGAGTTGACAGTTTGGTCTTTTTTGGACTGTTTTAATTTTTGGAGCCCCGTAAACTTGTTCGAGGAGATAGATAACCTTCCTTTGATGATGTAAGGATAGATTTGGGACTTTTGGGTTATTACGAAGAGTAAATTTATATACGAGAGATTTAATTCAATGAACCATTTGGGTTGAGACGTGAGTGTCTACTACGACGTGAGAATAGATTATGGCGCGTATGATGATGAACCGGAATAATATAAGTGTAGATATTATAAGTTAGTACGAGAATGCGATAGTACTACGATTAAACTACGGTATTACTAAGACGTGTGTTAACTTAGTATTGGTATATGAATTGTGTGTATGACATACCTACCATACTTGCTATCACGGGAGGTTTACGTTCGCTTAGGGCCCTCTAATCCTTGTGTTGCCCGGATTTAGACTGGTTACCTTGATGAACATAGGTCATAGAAAGACTTATTGGGATATTAATAAGTCCGCTGATCGTAGGAGCGTAGGTATGTGCGTGACCTATGTGATGTGACTGTGTTCGCCTCCATTGTTTGTGATGTTGTTATCTGTGAACTATTCCTGAGAGATTCGGAATATGTAATCCTTATGTACGTGATGTACCGGGATGGATAGCAGAGTATGTGTGCACCACAGCTTAGTTCTCGGGGTGCTTCTATTGTATATTTATGTTGTGAATAATATACACTTAATTAATGGGAACCTTCATGTTAATGTTGTGAATATAATTACGGTATTGCTTCGGGTTAATTGATAGTGATATATATATATATTGCATATTGAGCATCTGAGTTTACGTTAAACCCCTACATAATTACGAGCGTTATAATGTTATTAGAACCGAGTAATATGGGTAGGACCTATGATAGTCTAGCTAGAGATGATGTCACATAGCTAGTGGTTTGTGTCGTTATAGATGGGTACTTACGTTAGGAGTGCACAGTTAGACGATAGGTGAGAATATCATGTGAGTGTACGTCCTAACATGTACTTTGCATTTAATGTTTTAAATGTTTTTAAAGCACTTGCAGGTTTTTAAAATAACTCCACATTCGGGCTCTGACCCGTTTGCTTTTCAAATATTTTTCTTGTAAAACCATTTTAGGTGCCGAGCCACAAGGACACCAAGCATAGGATACTCATTCAGGTGACGAGCTGTAGCTGTTTGTGGAAGCTACAGGGATTTGCTTGTAGACGCTTCTATCTTTTGGATTCCAGAGTCACTATCTATCAGTTGTAGGGCATGTTGCCCATTTCTATTTAGAGCATCTTTTACATTTCAGTTTTCAGACTTTAGCATTTATTGTTTCAGTATTCAGTTTACTTTTCAGTTGTGGTATTTGTAGTGAGGAGTTTTCCTCCAGACTTTATTTACACTATGTGATGGTTATTCGTTTCACTTCAGTATGGTGAATGGTGTTATTTATTTCTTCATTACACTTGTTGCATGTTAATCAGACTTTAAATAAAATTTGGCACTTACTTTTTAAATACTAGGTGGTTAGTAATCATTAAAACGTTTTCGACAGTGATGCTATTAACTGGACCAACTTGGCATTTTGAATTAATTTAATAAAGGAGTAGCTACCCGGTATTTAATTAGTCGGGGTGTCACAACAAATTATATATATATCAAACATTGAGCAATTTCATACACTAAAGAAATATCTCAAAAACTAAATGCATACATTTGTACTAAAACTCGTTACTTTGTTCCAAATATATACATAATAAATATCTCAAAATCCACTAAATTAGACTTAACATCTCCAACAACAAAGGACACCTAACATACAGGGGCACAAACATCGTCACACAAAGGCACAACCACTATCACATACACAGTAAAACGGAAAATTAAACAAAAAGTTATAGCATAACTCATGCCTATAGCATTTTTGGCCAAAGCAGAAACATACATACGAATGGTATAAAACATATCCTTTACAAATTAAAATTGAATATTTCACAAACCAATATACAACCAATATACAGAAAAAAGTATAACAATGAAAACTCTCCAATTGTAAAGAAAAAAACACCAGTTAATGATTTCAAGCATGACACCAGTTAATGTAAAAGCTCTGAACTGATCCTACCATGTGAACTAATACTATAGAGACATGATTTACTTTTAGGATCTAAATATAGAGAGCCTAAAAAGGAGGCAAGTAATTAATCAAAGCAATAATGCGATATAATAGTGAATTCATGCAATTTTTATAGTGGTAGGTCCTTTCACTCTTTTTTAGTTTGGAGCACAACGAAGCAATAATGCATATACACGTGTAAATCACTCTACAAAGTATGTCAATTCTATCTCAAAGTCGAAAAAGTTAGCAATGGAATAGCTTGACATGTGGATGTCAATGTGACCAATGGTACATTAAAATAATCAAACTAAGTATGCTATTTGGATGGAGAAACGTACGTCAACTTTATAAATCACAAATATAAATCTAAACGGATGAAGAAACGTACGTAAACTTTACAATTAAAACATAATAAGTATCAACAGTATGTTATATGAAAGTTGTTGGTGTTATGGTCTAATAAGAACTTCAATCAGTTTTATAATTGAACTTTTTAAAGGGGATTGCCTACAAAGAATTTGAACTTCAATCAGTTTTATAATTGAACTTCAATCAGTTTTATAATTGAACTTTGTAAATAGAACTTGAGAATATATGAATTACAAAGAATTTCTACAAAACTTATTAAAAACCCATTATGTTACATGAAATTTAGGCGTGATTGTCTCTCCTGACAATCTCTTCTATGATTTGAACTAAAATAATATCTAGGGTAGCTAAGAAACAATAAGCTAATCGTCAACCGTAAGAACCCCCTCATAAGTATTTAGAATATGCTTATGATATGGATGCCTAACGTACCATATCGAAATGCTTTAGAGAGGTGACATAAATGGTTGGCTTAAGTGAAAAAAATGTTAGACTACAACACACGAAAATATGTTAAACTGATTCAAACAACCTTCTTAGGACCAAGTAAAAAATGTGAAAAATAAATCTTAGCCTTTACCATTCCTCCAAAAACATAAACAAAAACAAAAACAAGCCTTTACTAAAAGAAGCATGCAGTTATAGCATGAAAATTACAAAAAACATAATTAAGTATCTGAAAACAAAATACAACAAATCCAATAATAATCAAGAACAATATAATGAGCGATGAGAAAGAAAAAGATGTCTATACTATCTAAAGAGCATTACACATACTAAAATGCCAAATAACGATAAGGAAAGTCTTTAATGAAAGTATGAGTGATGATCGATGAACGAAAAGTTTTAATGAGCGATGAGCAATTTTTGAAAATGAATAACGAAACCTGTCCAAAAGTAGCGAGAAACTTGTACTAAAGCACGAAATATTGTCATAAACTATGGAATTAAAAAACCACTTGTGGATACCCTGAAAGCCTTGGGCACTAATTCAATGGACAACAAAAATTGTAACTTTTTTCCAACCTAGTGTCTCAAATTGGGAAAACACAAAATACACATATATACACGATGGTACTAAGATAAATTAACTAATACTGACAAAATAACAGTAAAATTAATAACACAAAATCCAATACTGTAGGGGATTTGTAAATAAGAAGAGTCCGAAATTCTATTTATATCAAAACTACATCAGCTAAATTCTAAAAAAACACAAATCTCACCTAAGATTCACAAATCTCAAAACTACATCAGCTCGCCAAGAAGAGTCCACCACTCAGACCCACAAAACACAATATGTGGAGAAATCCGGTAAGAAAATTACAACATCAGGACAAATCTCAAACTTCTACAAATGTAATATGTAAATGAAAAGGTGGTTACCTGAGATCACACATATGTGGAAAAATCTGGTATAGAAGAATATCACATCTAAAAAGAATATAAACATTCAATTATAAAACACAATCCAAACACCATGAATATTACATAATGAATATCGATTAGACCTAAAACAGAAACCATTGTAAACCTTTGGAAAAATATAAACACATGCCGAATGTGATTTACTATGATTTGACACCAATCACATTCAGACGTCATTCTTGATTTGAAACCAATCACATGTGCCAAAAAAGTCAACCGAAACCAATCACATTCAGATGTCATAGCATAGCATCTGTTTGACTGTGATTTACTATGATTAACTACATAAATAACTAATAGGATAGTTTAAAGGCAAAACTCAATTCAGTTTAGTGCGAAATAATTTTTATTTATATAATTTAAACTGTCTAAAAAAAATGTCTAAAACAACTAAGAAACATATTGAGTACCTGAGATAGAGGAGGCCTGAAAGAGAAAGGGCCAGAGAGATCGCCCCAATACAAAGAATGTCCAATAGATCCCTAAGACACACATAGGAACATATATAAACATCAAATTAATTTAACACCCCCATATAAATTAGATCAGAAATAAATTATAGCGGAACTCACTGTACAACAGGAAAACAAACACAAACACAAACAAAATCAAACCCTTTAAAAAGGAAGTTCAAATACCCTCTGCAGCGACTATCGTAGATCTAATAACTTGAATGAAAACAAAGAAATTGTACTAAACCAAAAAAAATATGTCAATAAAGCCCTATGTGAGAAAAATTAGGTGAACAAAATTAGGTGAACAAAACACACGATGAAATCACATGAAAACCCTAAATTACGAAGCATTAATGTATATGAACAAAATATAACCCATTTAACCGTAGTAAAAAAAGAGTATACCTGATTTGTTGAGGATCGATCTACAAAATAGAGCCTATAACAAAAAAAAAAGTGAAAGAAAAAACACCTTAATAACCTTAAAAAATTATGAACACATAAAAAGAAAAAAGACTATACCTGAGTTATGTTTGAAACCTTAACATAACTCAAAAAATTATGAACACATAAAAAGGGGAGATAACAATGTATATACCTGCAAATGAGATCTGCAAAATGTGGGCACCATAACAATAGATCTGAAAATGACATCTACAAAAAATTTAAACCAAATCACACACAAAATTTAAATCTGCAAAATACCAATAATGTGAACAAAAAAAGAAAAATAGATGACAGATCCGAAAATGAGAGAGCTAGAGCAGGTTCGTGTCCATCCCCTGTGTGCGTGTAAAGATGGAAGGCAGTGAGCTCGATTCTAGGCGGGGGTGGGTGAGGTGAGGGCGAAAGCACAGGGATGAGGGAGCTATCGTGGGAGAAGAAGAGGGGGGAGAGGAAAAGGGAGAGATAGAGAGAGTGACAAATGAGAAGACGGCTAGGGCTAGGGTTACTCCAAATGAGTGTAAGGGAGATTAAGGGTAAAATGATCGCAGCCCTTCATTTGCGAGTGATGTGGCAAAATGTAGACCCTTTGATTTTTTTGATAAGATAAGATAAGATGTCACTATTCATTAGACCATTGTCCCATATATATATATATATATATATATATATATATATATATATATATATATTACATACACAAATCTCATTAAGTAAAATTCGCGCAAGATAGTGATTCAAGTTTAGGATTTTTAAGTTTCACTTTTACCATCCTAGCAATATTTCTCAATTATGGTGATAAACCTTTCTTCTCTATCTCTATTTAGGCATAAAATTATAAATAATAATTTACAAAATTTTGAACTCATTCACGTTATCAACTTTAACAAAGATAAAATCACCTTATAAGAACTCCTTCATTTATGATAATTTTTTCAATAAATATTTTTTTAACTCCTATTTTCTCTCTCCTCAATCTTTTTTCTTCTAAAGCTTATGTTATGTAATGAATAATATGATAAAGATATGCTTTCTAACCAGGAAAATGTAGTCAAGTGGTCATGTGGTCATTTTTAGTGTCATGGTGTATAATTGGATGAAACAAAGGTTTTCAGTATCCGATTGAACTCCCATTTGTGGTCACTCATAGATAACTTAAAGATGAACAACTTTTATATTTAATATTTATTAAAACCATAACTTTGCATTGCTTAAATCGGGCTCGTATAGGAATATAAAAATTTGCCAAAAATTTCAAGACTTAAACATTTAGCAACTCAAGCTCACTAAATTTGCACCAACACCTTAGTTTACTTTTATAAACACAACAATGCATCCAAAACATACTTTATAATGCATTCAAAAATATAACTAATCATATACTCTAAAAATGTTATCACTAATCATAAGTATAATTAGAATCTAATGAAAGAAACATATATATCACGTGACTATGCACTCTCTAAACATGATAATTAAAATGTTCAATACCCACCATAAACCTTATCCATCATAACTTATACTTAACCATGCAACTAGCATGCCTAATCATGTTTTAGGGAAATACATTAGATCTAAAACTTTTAACTTAACTTAAATTCAGTATTAAATTATCTTATTAATGCGACACCACTATAGTCAATCAACCTTTCTATTCATCCTGCTCATACGCATGGCGCACCTAAAATATCAACACATCACACCCACACCCATCACTATAGCCAATCAACCCAATTTCGTTAACCCTGCGCATACTCATGATGTCCCACACATGACAGGTCACTATAGCCAGTTAACCTTATTTTCATTATCCATGAACTTATTCGTGACACCAATATACACCACTATAGCTGATCGAGCCAATTATCTTCAGTCCTGCAAATGCCTGTGGCATAAATTTATTTTTAATACCTATTTAATGTCATAGGCATTGCTTATTTTTTCTTAATAAAGTTCTTGTTATTTATGATTAACCCCACCCATAATTTAAGCATTACAACTACAACTATCCCTAATCCAATACCTAAATATCACCTAACCATAAGTTTTACCCAGTGTTTCACCTAGAAAGAATACCTAAACAAAAAATCGCAACCTAGTGTCACACCTAGGATAACAGAATAATATAACGACGTAATCCCTAGACCTACCCAACAAACAAATACCCAAATATACAAGTGCACACTCACTAGTCCCATACCTACAATGTTCCAATAATAATAAAATCTATGTACTTGTTCCATACCTAGCAAGCTGTAGGGGGAGTCCCCACCAAAGAGTGATTAACTTAGTCAAAATATTGATTGGCCTACGAAGAAGGAGAATGATGGCCACTCGAGCTAACTACCTCAAGTGATCCACCTCGAAGATCCCTTACAGCAATGGCTCGAAGAACCTACCTCGAAGAATCTCTAACAAACCTAGTTCAAATGATCCAACTTGTAGACCAAAGTCGCTTGGATGGCAATAGCTTGTAATAAGAAATAGAATAATTTGTATCATTTACTTTATCTTATAAATGTATGTTGAGTGAGGTTGTTTGGTACCCACGAGGGACCATGCCTGAAAGGGCATGGGAGAGCTAACATGCTGTATCAAGCAACCTCCTCTCGGGGACCTCGCAGGGACATGGTTTGGAGGATTGATAGCAAGGCAACGTTGGGAATACATTTACCAACCCTCTTAGAACACTTGGGCAAAAGCCTTCATTCGGCATATATAGTCACTCGACCCACCACATCCGAGGCACCTCAACTCTTACCTGTTCGAGGGTACCTCCTCGAGGTACCTCAACTCGAGACACTACATCCGAGCCACCTAAACTCTTACCTGTTCGAGGGAACCCCTAGAGGTACCTCTATCTTGCACTATCGGTTCTAAAGGTAACTCTTGACTAACAAACTGAAACTAGGTTACTCGGGCCTCCTGTCTGCCGAGCAGCCTTAAAATATACACTAGCCTGCCTGATTCATGTGACTGTGCACCTAACAGTGTCACTGTTTAACCACTCCCTGAAGTCATAATGTCTGACATTTAGGGAGAAAAAATATATCACTTAAATGGGTTTATCCTAAGGATGGCATATATAGCTCACCAAACCTGACCCTTTAGCCATCCTCAGGTAAGCCCCAAGCTGACCTATTACGC
This sequence comes from Sambucus nigra, assembly GCA_949130495.1. Taxonomy (NCBI): domain Eukaryota; kingdom Viridiplantae; phylum Streptophyta; class Magnoliopsida; order Dipsacales; family Adoxaceae; genus Sambucus; species Sambucus nigra. The sequence continues at coordinate 313,044,595 of OX422211.1, forward strand.
TCCTCATTCATGCCCACAATACTTCCATCTAATAGAATGCCTTACCACCAAAACTAGAAGATCCCATACATTTAATGAAATATCCCATGCATTTAATGAAATATCTCTTACATTTAATGCACCTAATCAGATCAATCGAAGAAAACTTTACTCGAGTAGCCTCGGCCCATATAAATACACAAGATGAACAAATTAGAAGGGAGAGGGCATTTTGAGCCTAGAATTGCTGCCCAACTTCCTCCATACACGAGAGATATTGTGATAGCATTAACTCCTCATACCCATTTAATACATCTATCATAGAGCATTAACTGAGCTTGAAGTTCCTGCCTTGCCCTTATTGTGCCTAGAGTGCTTGCTCTTTCTCTCTCTGACCACGCTACTTGTTAGTCCCATCCATTTATTGTGCTAGTTATGTATTTCTTATGAGAATGCATTATTTAATAAAAAGAATGAATATTGAACTTCCATTGTCTCTCATCCACCTGCGGTCATTGCCAATATTTAATACTGATCGGTCTTAGTCGCGATCTTGATAAGGGGATACGCCTCACTTGATAGTAACTATATTCCAAGAACCCACATCTTACATCTGATGACTCTATTGGGGAGGTATTCTCTTTTGAAAATATGCCCGAGGATTACACCGTGAGAATCATTGACTTTGATGCCATATAGCGTAAATAGGAGGCAAACGACTTTGCGGTGCTTGATGGGACAAGGGTGGTAATGATGGAGCCTAACGCGCCCAACATTGGCATGATAAAAAAGATGGTTGCACAGGTAGGAGTAAGACCGGCACAAATGAAGGGACTGATGGGTTTGTTCGTAGAGTTCATTAAAACTCTGAAAGCTCAGGCGATATTGGGAGTTCCTATAGGAATGAGCTCTTTCACTACGCCTCCTGTTGCTATACCAGCTCCTACTGTTATAGGGGTGTTGTGACGATCGCTTTTAATAATGCCCCATCCACCACCTTGCCAACCTGGGGTGGTGTGTCACCCACCACGGCCCCACCTATAACAATGAGGCGAGCATCGCAAAGTGGAGGAGAAGCTGTAACGAATCTAGCCGCAAAGACCGACCAAGGAGTAAGTACATCACCCGCCACGAAGATCCTGGTGGTAACAACACTACAGTCGGCTAGCCCTTTGCCGGCCAACTTGGAGGAAATGAAGAAAGAACAGCAAAAGTTCATAGCAGTATCCAAAGGAGAAAGTTCTTCGGGGTAGGATGACTTCCATACTCCCTACCCAGAGGTATATAACAATGAACCCTACCCAATAGGGTATATTCCATTGATTTTTAAGAAGTACACGAGGAAAGATGCTAACCCAAAGGAGCACGTGAAGAGGTTTATTGAAAGCCTTGGGGCCCACTGCAACGATAAAAAGCTAAGGCTAAGGGAGTTCTCAAAATCACTGACGGAGAAAGCCTACACGTGGTAATCCCACTTGGACCCAGGTAGTGTAAGCTCTTGGTAAGAATTTCACGCTTTGTTTGTAAAAAGGTTCTTTTTGGCTAAGGATGAGGTTACACTCATGCAGCTAGCGCGTGAGAAACAAAAGCCGGGGGAAGATGTTGTGGCTTATATTAGGAGGTTTTGCAAGCGTTCTCTAGACGTGAGGGAGGAGACGCGATAAGACAAACTTTTGCAAGTCTATGTAGAGGGCTTGTTGCCCAAATATAGATGTCACTTGATTAACAAAACGTGAGAGGGGACATTTGCGACATTTTTTAGGGCAGCGAGGAACATCGTTTTGGTGGTAAAACTCGTAGCATCCCCGCCTGCGTCGTCAGGATTGCTACTAAGGCCAACAGTTGCCTCTAGAAGGAGAATACCCTCGAGGGTCAACTATGCAGATGATGGAGATAAGGAGAAAAGTAGTGGCGGACAATGAGGCAGAATGGGAGAAATAATAAGAGAAGGTTCGAAGAGGAAGAAGATCTCCCCGAGCTACCTTGTACGGTGGAACAAGATTTGAACTTGTATGATCTCATGGTCCAAGAAAACATTTACAGGTTGGTCAATGTCAACACAATGTAACTCTCGTGGGAGGATAGGGAGAAACCTCATTATTGCACACTTCATACTAGGGTAAACCACACTACTAAAATGTGTTTCTCACTGAGGAGTTTGATTGACCGTCATGTAAAGAATGGATACATTGAGTTGTTGCAAACTAACATGAATGATAACCCTCTACCACCCCACAAGGCCCATATGACCAACACTTTTGATCAAGAGGCCGAACGATTAATGGTGGGGAAGTGGTTCGAAGGGAGTGACTCTGAAGTGTCTTCGGAGGATGATTGCGAGGAATGTTTAGAAGAATGCATCTTTGAGTTGGCCTAGCTCCATCTAGGTGATGAGAATGAGGAGATGGATGAAGAAATGAAGGAGGCATATGACCCCATTAAGGGACTTAGTATGCAGTTGGGAGCCTTCTCCCTAGAGGAGGTAAACGTGTTGATAGTGTACGATGAGGCTGCGTATAGATATGTGGAGGAAGTTTATAAGCTAGAAGATTACCAGACAGACCCATGGATCAAATGTGCAGTAGTATCTCGCTCGTCGAAGTTTGGATGGTTCTTTGGTCAGGTTGGCCTCCCTGAGGGCTCCCGACTGGAAGTCACACGGACCATCTTAGAGATTATAAAGAGAAACATGATGCCACACCTGAAGTGGAAGGGGCCTATGGCTAAACTCGTGAGGAGGTACCTCTCAAAAGTTACATTTTTAAAGGCTGATAGATTGATCAGGTATCCCCACAACAGAACCTTATATATTATCGTGTTAGTGAATGATTGTGTTTTCTCGCGATTTTTGTTAGATGGGGGAGCATCCATGAATATAATGCCCATTGGATCTTTTTACGCTACTGGACTGTCAGAAACAAGGATAGTACCCTATTTGTTGGCAATATCAGGGTATGATAATCAGTCTTCTAAATCGATGGGCTATGTTAACGTGGGCATCAAGATGGGGAACATCACTTTCCACATCAAATTCCACATCATGAACTGTGAACCATCATACCAACTATTGGTGGGAAGAGTGTGGATGCATAACCACGGGTTAGTACTTTTCATTTATCATCGGTGAGCTAAGGCAAACATAAAGGGTTAGGATGTGGTGATTCGAGCCACTGAGAAACCCTTTGCGAAGGAGGAATCTCACATGGTGGATGCCACTTTCTACATAAAACTGGTAGAAGAAGCTACAACAATAACAAGGTATACTAGGGGAACAAGGGTCATGTCCACTCGAGAGAGGGTGTGAGCACCTGCCTGAACGGTAGTGAATTATAAAGAAGAGCGTGACCTGGAAACGATGAGGCCCCTAGTCTGTTAAGGCAACTCCATGATCGAATGACCCCGCTCATTGAACCTATCGAACATCAAGTCCAAACCCAGAGTGTCCTTAGCAGACGAACGCCGAGAAAGGCAGACGAGAATCATAGGAAGAGGCCTTTTAAAGAGGAAGTTTCCTGGGAATGCAAATAGGTGGGTTTCCCTAATGGTAGAATCATCTATAAACCATGACGATGTGAGCAGGATGTTGAGAGTCTAGATGATGAATCTGACCCGGTCTATGAATACTTCCTAGTAGATAACCAAGTTTAATTCTTTGTGATTGATAACACCAGGGTACAAGAGTTTGTGGAAGAGGTAGAAGAAGAGCCATAATGCATGAAGGATAGCCCCAGGCCACAGATCTGAGAGTTGGAAAAGGTCGGCTTGGCAATAGAGGGTTAAGATCCAAAACCTATTTTTATCTCGAAGGACTTGGAGGGAGCTCCTTGAGAGGAGCTGATGAAACTACTGTTGGAATTCAAAAACGTCTTTGCATGGAAGTACGCCGAGATGCCTGGGGTAGATAAGCAGGTGAGTTTCCATAGGGTGAATGTATTACCCTCATCTATCCCGGTGAAGCAAGCCACTCATACATATATGGCGGAGTTAGACCTAAAGATTAAAGAAGAATTTCAGAGGTTGCTTACGGTCGATTTTATAGTTTTGATCCAACATCCGATTTAGATCTCTAGTTTTGTACCTATGGGGAAGAAAGATAAGAGATAAATTAGGATATGCATAAACTTTAGAGATCTAAATCAGGCATGCCCAAAGAATGAATTCCCGTTGCCTTCCTTTGATAGCTTGATCGACGCAACAATAGGACACGAGATGTACAGTTTTATGGATAGTTATGTAGGATACAACCAGATAAAAATAGACCCGACCGATAGTGAGAAGATCGCTTATTGAACGCCCTTGGGCAACTTTATGTACATAGTCATGCCACTTAGATTGAAGAACACATGTGCTACTTACCAGAGGACGATGATGGCCATCTTCCATGACCTTTTCCATATGACTCTGGAGTTTTATGTTGATGATTTGGTGATTAAATCCAAGAAGGAGGGGTCCCACCTAGATGATTTAATGAGAGTGTTCGATCATTGCATGAAGTACAAACTAAATATGAACCCCCTCAAATGTGCATTCGAGGAAATAAGGGGGAAATTCCTGGGATTTTTGGTAAATCACCAGGGGAAAAATTGGACTTGGACAAGTGGCGATCCATCCTTGATATGACAAGACCAAAATAGATAAAGGAATTGAAAAGCTTCCTAGGTAAAGTCTCCTACTTGAGGAGGTTCATCTCTGGGCTGATAGAGGTGACTCACCCATTGATGTAGTTACTGAGAAAGGGAGTAAAGTTTGCGTGGAAACTAATGCATCAAGACTCCATGGACAAGCTGAAAGCACTCCTTAATTATCCTTAGACAATGATTCCCCCGAAGGCAGGTATCCCTTTACATTTATACCTTACATCAACTGAACGGTTAATTGGGGCTTTGATGGCTTAAGAGATGGAAGGTATAGAAAAACCTGTCTATTACTTGAGTAGAATCATATATGGGCCTGAGACCAGATATTGTAGTATTAAGGGGCATTATTTAGCCCTTGTATTCATAGCGTAAAAGCTTAGGTGTTACCTGTTATTGTTTACGGTTCATGTTGTAACTAGGTGCAATCCTATAAAGTTTTTACTTCCTATAACTATATTGATATGCAGGGCAGCTCGATTGTTCTTAATCCTCTCAGAATATGATATCAAATATATGGCTCCCCGAGAAATCAAGAGTCAGGAGTATGCAAATTTATTGGCCATCTTGAAGAACTTTCGAGTGATGATCTCCAGGATAATTTCATAGCATCCATCCTGGATGAGTGGAGTATAGAGTTCTATGGCTCTTCAGCTGAGAAAAAAGGAGGAGCTAGAGTCATCCTGCGAAGAGGTGGCGAAGAAATCTCTCTATCTTTCAAGATGGGGTTTGAATGCTTGAATAATGGGGCTGAATATGAGGCACTGATCTTAGGGTTACTAAAAGCGCTAAGAAGAGGTATCCAAGTCCTAACAATAAAGGGGAATTCCAACTTGGTGGTAAAATAAGTGACTGGGGAATTCTCTTTGAAGCACATGAGCCTAGCGCCTTATCGAATGATCATTTAGCGATTGCTTGGATAGTTCGAGTTGGTGAAGATTAAAAGGCACCTTTGAATGATGAACCGACATGCAGATGCCTATGCTATCATTGCTCAAAATATTACCTTCAATGGAGAATCAACTATCGTTCAAGTCACAAAGAGAACAGCCCCTCCACAGTGTTGGAAATTCTAGCCTGAGATAAAAAAGATAATTAGAGGGGAGAGATTAGAAAGCAGTTAGAAAGAGGTGAAGGGCCACTAGGCTTAGCCGATTTGATACAGTACTTTGTTACCAGGGGAAACTTATACTATAAGAATAAAGGAGGTTAGCTATCTAGATGCGTAGATCTTAAGGAAGCCAAAAGAAGGTTAATTGAGGTATACAAAGACTACTGTCAAACCACCGAGATCCCTTTGCATAGAAAGATTCAATAGGAAAGGTATTTCTGTCTTTCAATGAGACAAGATGTGGCCACAGTGCAAAGAGAGTTTTCGAAATGCTGTTTATTCTATTAGGAAGCGGAGTGGAATCATATGGATTTCTTGACAAACGGAGTGATGCCTACAGGCAAAGAGGACGCTACCAAGATAAGGAGGCGAGCACCAAGATACTTCATGCAAAATGAGCAGTTGTACAGACAAGGCTACTATGACTGGCTCCTAAGGTGCATAAGGGGATAGGAGGCTAAAGAAGTTTAGAAGCAAGCTCACGAACCGGGGCACATCGAGGTGACAAGCTTTACGATTAACTAATGACTTTGGGTTATTATTTTCCTTCAATGGAGAAAGATTCGGTAGAATTTGATTAAAAGTGAAAATCTTGTCAACTACATGGGAACATAATCCACTATCCTTTAATGGACCTGCATTCTCTTTTTACACCGTTTTCATTCCGTACTTGGGTGTTTGATTTGGTAGGGGCCATAAACCCTTCATCGCTATGGAAGATCTAGATTTTAGTAGCCACAAAGTGTTTTACGAAGTGGGCATAGGTCGTACTACTAGCCCGATTCATGAAAGAGTACATTATTTACCATTTTGGCATCTTTAAAGTGTTTCTATAAGATAATGACACCCCTTTTATAAATAGTGAGGTACGTTTGCTAACAGACAAATACTCCATCATCCAACAAAACCTTAGTAAATATTTTGGGGAAAATGTTAGAAGACTTCCCAGGGACATGGGACGATAAGATCCCCAAAGTACTTTGGGCTTATCGAATGACGAAGAGGAAACCAACGAGAAATACCCCATTTTCCTTGATATTTGGGGTAGAAGCTGTGTTACCAGCTGAACTCGAGGTACCTTCCGCCCGCTACAACTTGTGAAGCGCCATGCTCCCTCACAACTACTATGTATAACTTAAAGCCCTAAAAGAGCACTAAGATAATGCTACGAGACACTTTGATATATAAAGGAAGCAGTTGTCTAAATCCTAGGACCAGTTGGTGAGGCTAAGGAAGTTTGAAGAGGGGGACTTGGTTCTGAAAGCATGCACGAGGCATATTAGGGGTTTATTATTACCCAAGTTTGAGGCTAACTGGGAAGGTCCTTACATCGTTCGAACAAATCACAATTTGGGTTATTGCGAGATATCTAAAGTGGAAGACAATGTTATTTTCAAATTAAACAACAAGTGGCTGAAGATATACTACGTTTAAATGTATGTCTTTCCAACAATTTTGTGTATTACACTATACCTTGTCAATATCTGTCCAAAAAAAGGGATGTCCGCTTTAAAATAATTGGGTTTGTTAATTTGATATAGCTCGAAGCAATGTTCATATGGAAAATGCTAGACCACTTTTTTTTTTCCTTATCATGCATGGTGTGATTTGTATTGATGTAATAAATTTAGTTAGTATTAAAAAAACAAGAAGAGTGGACAAAGATACCAAAGTCACCAATGTTTCTTTATTTAAATAAAAGAGAAAGCTGTGATCACACACATCCAAAACAGAGGAGTTCAAAATCCCAAAATAAGAAACATCAACAAAAGAAACATTGAAAGAAGGGGCCTAGGGGCTATCCATGATGAAACAAAGATTTGCTGATTCAAGCAGCCTATGATGATGTTGGGGAAGAATCTGCACAAGACTGTTTCGTTTGAAATGAGGTCAGCCAAATCTTTCTGGCGAAGCTTCATCATTTGTTGAATGACCTCCAATTCCTGTTCTTTCTTGATAAGCTCAGCCTCCGCACGAGAAGCAACCTCACAGGCCTCTTGCACCTCTTTCTCATATATTACCAACTTAGTCTCCATGATTGTAAGTTCTTCTGAAATAGACACCTATGAGCTAGGTGAACTTTGGAGTCGGTGATAGAGGATAGGTAAGTCAGCTTTCTTAAAAAAGACGAAGTAGCTTCACCAACCAAGATAGAGAGAACCCGTAATTTATGAGCACATTAACTTTCCCTAATAAATACTTGACTGTGTCCGGGCTGAAAGACTCGAGGGGGTATTGAGTATTTCCTCCAAGACTATGGTAAGCTCGAGCAAATAACATGCCATCATCCCAGGAATAAGTTGTATATTACAGGATGTAAAAGTCTCGAGAAAATGGACTAGCAGCTGCTCAATCAGTGAACGAGGACCCTCAGTCCAAATATAGGGGAAATTATCCAAAGTTTGCCTCACAACCACCTTAGAGGCAACTTCAGGAGTATGTGAACTAAAGACAGTATCACTTGTAGAAGGTCGACAAGTTTGAGAAGCGCTATCACTTGCTTGGACCTGAGGGGAAAATACCTCGGGCACCTTACCAGTGACGGGCGTCATTTCTTGAACTTGTGTGGTAGGGGCATCACCCAGAGAAGAAAATTCAGCTAAATTCCTCGCTTGAACAACTTCTTGCGTAATGACCCCAACTGTCGACCCATGAGCTACAGGCTGCTCGACCTCCACCTGAAACAAAAGAATAGACAAGTACTAAAATAATTGAGGAAAACATATACAAATTATCCCACAAGTATGAACTTTAAGACAATAAGACTTGGCCCCCTTGACCCTCGGTTATGGGAGATTATGCCAATAAGACTTGGCCTAGCTGACCCTCGGTTATGGGAGATTATGCAAATAAAACTTAGCCCGCCTGACCCTCGGTTATGGGAGATTATGCCAATAAGACTTGTACCGCCTCACCCTCGGTTATGGGAAATTATACCAATAAGACTTATCCAGATTGACCCTCGAATATGGGAGATTATGCCAATAAGACTTGGCCCGCTTGACCCTCGATTATGAGATATTATTCCAATAATACTTGGTCCACCTGACCCTCGGTTATGGGAGATTTCTAAGAGAAATATAACTTATCAAAATTAAAAAGTTCATACATAGGAAAGAGATAAAAGAATAAATGTACCTATGAATGCTGCTCGTTGGCAAATTAACGAGTGTCCATCTATACTATATCATCCTCCTCAACTAGACCAAGAGCGACCAAAGGACGCAGACTTTGGGGGGCAATCACATCCCCCCACCTCAGAAACCTCTTCTTTCTTCGCAGCAGCTACGTTGATCGATGGTCCAAAAATGGTAACAAGAACCTAGTTATAAGAGGGAGTGGGGGCTAACGGAGTAATGGGATCAGGTAAAGATACCTACAAAGTACAAAGGAGAGCAAGTCAGAATGTAAAGTGAAAAGCATCAAAGCGAATATAGAATATCAAGAGAACAGGCTTACCACAGGAAACGAAATAACAACAGTGGGGGACTTAGGAACAACTCCAATAATTCTTGTAGCTGGCACACCTGCTTCAAGACCAGCCTGCTCGAGGAAAAAAGTAGGATCAGGTGAATAGCAGCTACTTGATTCCGTGGAAGAATTAGAAATAACTTCCCCTAGGGGGGAATTAGAGGTTCCCTGCGAAGTTGTAGGGGCAGCTATCTCCTGTGGAATAGTTTCCTTTGAGACGGGTAAGGCCGCATCATGCTTCTCTAATAGAATATTATCCTCAACATCATCACGCGAACCACCTCGCGCATCAACCTAGAAAGGGGGAGAGTTGGAACATAATAGAGTCATCATCACAAGATAAAAGAAGAAAATTTAGGGACATTAGAAGAATGGTGGAAATTATACCTCTTCTTCCAAAACATCCTCTAAAGCTTCATAATCTTGAGGAGGTGAGGCAGGCTTAGAATAGGAAACCATTCTCCTCAACCTGCATCGCCGGACCAATGCAGTGTCCTCCTCCTCCTCCTCCTCCTCCTCCTCCTCCTCCTCTTCTTCTTCTTCTTCTTCTTCTTCTTCTTCTTCTTCTTCTTCTTCTTCTTCTTCTTCTTCTTCTTCTTCTTCTTCTTCTTCTTCTTCTTCTTCTTCTTCTTCCATCCTCATATTCATCATTGTCATCACCATCATCATAAGAACTAGCAGCTACATGTTTCCGAGGCAGCTCCTCCTCAATTGATTCACCCGATTCCTCTAGAACAAGCTTAAGAGGTCCAATTGCCTCCCTTTTTTTTTCTACCTTCAGTGGTATGAGGAATGTATAAGAAACCAACAGAATCCATTTCAATGGACATAAATGCCCTGTCCTCTTCACTAAATATCTCCCAGGTTTATCTGCGTTGGTCAAACATTAGGCTGACTGCTCAAGTGACTTTGTCATTAGGAGTATGGGCTAATGGAGTGTGTTGAACAGTCTTGGGATTCTTTATTGGAGCTTTCCAGGTAGCCCTAACCTCTTCCCCAGATGAGGCAATACGTGGAGAATCACCTTTTTTAATTGGTCTTGAGGGACCAAGGGTAACAATGGCTACCTCAGCCGAAAGTGAGGTCTGAAAGGCTTTCTTCTTCTTCACAACTGCTTGGTCCATAAGAGCTACTGGAGGGAGTTCAGAAGGGACAGTGGCATTGGCAGTACTAAGAGGCAATATGGACGAGAAGGTGGTGCAATTTCTTAAAAACAACTCTGCGGGTGGGAATCTTTCAACCTCAGGGTACCAAGGTTTCTTCAAAATGTTACTTTGGAAACGGACTAATTGGTTTTGCCAAAATACATTTATATACATGGCCGATCTCGCTCCTCTCTCCTCTTTTCTCGGAATCACAGAGTTGGCTAGATAACTGGCACACATATTCACAACAGCTGAAGTCAGATAGTTCGCACAAGAAAAAGAAAAATTTGTTGGTTTTTTACGAGGGATATGGCTCAAAAGAGGGGCTCCTTAGTCATAGCCAAATTTAAGGGCTATACGATGGGGACTGTAAATGGAATATAAAGAGGACCACTCCGTATAAGATGGAAGGTAGGAAGGGATTAACAAAAGAGGGACACTATTCGAGGGAAAGTTCCTCATAAGATCTTCATCATTGGGAACGATGGGTCATTCCTCTTCAGTAAAAAAGTCATTAGTAAAAAACTGATCCACCCCCCGTAAGGGCGGGGTAAGAACCTCTCGTCTTGATTGATCAAAGAAATAAGGGGTCTTCTTAACACTTTTATTTTTCCCGCAATAAATATGGGGAGTTTTTAGGGGCTGAGAACCAGGGTAATTTCCATCAGGAGTATACTCGGGGAAATAGGCCTAAGAAAAGCTGTTAAAGGGACATTATTTGTGTAATAAGAGACATCAAACCTGCCAATGCTCTCGCAGAATCGGCCACCACACAATCCAGCCAGGTGTACAAAGATCCAGGAATGACAACAACAAGAGGGATCTTCATGCCGCTCGCCATACGGACAACCATGTTTATTAAGTCCTTTCGGGGGCAGTCATGGGGCTTGCCTGGAAGATAAACTTTTAACAACATCACCTAAACGTACCCCTCCAACTCGATCTGGTATTCAAAGCCTTTCCATGTTATGGGCTATTCAAATACTTGTTTCCCTCAGGGATTCTCCTTGGCTGCCTCGTGAGCCCTAATTACATCTTTGTCTTCAATGAAGTAAAAGTACCTAATCACTTCAGAGTAAGTGCACTTGTTGTAAGTAACCATGCAATCCTTTACCACTGCCTCTTGTTCATCCCTTATGACTTTTTCCTTACCGGAGATAGCCTCCTCGAAGAAAGTATCAAATCCTTTAGCCTCCAACCCTAGAAGCTCACAAACATCTTCCAAAGTGATAGTGAACTCGCCCCAAGAGGCCACAAAAGTATGTGACCTATGGTTCCAACGGGAAATCAATAATTAGAGAGTGGTGTTATTTTTGGCATTGATGATGCTAGGATTTAGCATCATCAGATAAGTGTTAGTGAGCTCAAGCAGTAGCAGCCATGGCAGCCATAGAGATATATGAGTGTATAGAAGGGGATGAGTATAAAAGGAATTTAGACAATGATGTATAGTGGTTCAGCCAATTTGGCCTACATCCACTGTGAGTGTGTGATTCACTAAGTATGGGCACTAATGGCCTTGGATACAATGCACATAACCCTCTCTCTCTCTCTACTGTGTGTGTACAAGCAGAGTTTTAGCTAGGGCTACTGTTCATGGATCGATCCCTTGTAGGGTTGTAGGTGACAAGTATATATAGGTCTTGGGGGGTGTAGTGTACCCCCCCCAAGTAAGCATGGTGCATGTGAATGATGATCTAACCAATTCCCTGTTGACACCTGTAGATGCCAAATGATGACATAATATTCCCTCACGTGAGGGTGTGATTCGGTTATAACGGTCTGCCACGTGTCATATGAGTCTGACGCGCACTGTTCCACGCGTGTCCCGAACCACGCGCTGTCATGATGTCACCCTCGGCTTATGAGACGAGGCCGAGGGCAAAGTTTCTCCCGGCAGTGAGTCTGGCTTGATTCTGGCCTCGTACTGTCGTACCCTCGTACTGGCCTCTTAGGGTCGTCCGTTGTGGAGGCAATCCTCATCTAAGCCGAGGATATAAACGGGTATATCAATCACCCCCCAGCCCTTAGCCATAGGTGTCATTGAGATGGCTGAGGGATATTTACTGAATTCGAGACACGTGTGATCAGTTAGGTGAGTGACACCTGTGGAGATACTCATTTCTGTTCCAGTTTCCAAGGCAGGGCAGCTGTGCAGTGTGCTTGGGGCCTTGTGCCCTAATTATAGCTTTCTTTGGTAAATGGGTCCACTCATTACCAAAGTATTTAAGAGATTTTCAAATTCTCTCTCTTCATCTTCTTCTTCTTCGTGCCCAAGTCTATTCTCTCTCTAGAACCAGTAAGCTTCGCCACCTGCAGCCTTCGTTTCGTCAGGTCTCAGCAGCGTTACTCTCCCTCTTTATCAGGTATTCTCCTTCATTAAGAGCTTTCCTTTGTCTTCAATTCTGATTGTTTTTTAGGGTCATAGGGTTACATCAGCTTCGAGTTCCCCTTAGCTTTTTCCGGTGTCTTCTCCGGTAACTGGTTCTTGGATCGTTCTGGACGAAAACCTTTAAGTTCTTTGTTCAATCCAAAAGTCAAACCTGGTCAACTCCCCACTTTTTTATAGCTAAATTAGTCAAGTGTAGTGTAATTTCTCCAAGTGTAGAGTCTTCCCTTTAATGCTTAGGAGGCTTTACAACCTAGTGTCTGAATTCCCACCCTTGAGAGAAAAAATCTTTGCCGAGATCCGACGAATAGAGGAAGAGGAAGAGAGGAGACGAGGGGCCGACCCTAATTGGGTACGACCCATCTTTCCTATTCCTCTTGCCACCGTAAGACCATCTGAACCCTCTGAGTCTTGCGGGTCATCGTCTCGTCCAGCCGACACTCCCAAACCAAGTGAAATGGACGAGAGAACCTTCTCTCCAACTGGTGCCGGGACGTCTGGTAGAAGGGACACGTCTGATCTTAGCCCTCCCCGAGAGGCCGAGGGTACGATCCCCTCTGAGGCTGTCCCTGTGACAACCCTATCCCCCAATGCCTTCCAAGTGGCTTTTCCTCAGGGTCCTCCTGCAGGTGATGAGGGGGAAGGGGGTGAGGACGAGGACGACGATACAGATGATGAGGTTGATACCTCCCATGCCTCGTCTTTTATCTCCTCTGTTAGGGATAGGGACCTTCTGATATGGAGGCATATTTATGGAGTGCCCTCTGGGGTAACTATGAGGGTTCCCTCTGAGGCTGAGAGGGTTTTTGAGGGTGAAGAGGGAGAGGTTGCAGTCTACGAGCAAATGTTCAAAGTAGGTGTCAGACTTCCTTTTCATCCTGCTATTGTAGATATTCTGTCGGCTTTGGGCGTCTCCCCCTCGCAACTTCCACCCAACTCTTGGAGGACGATTCTGGGGTATATCTCTTTGTGGAAAAATTCTTTCACTGATGAGCCTTCGTCCGACGTGTTCTTGGCCTGCTACAATATCACCTCTTCATCTAAACAGCCCGGATATTATCATCTAGGGGCGAGAAGGTCTGAGAAGAAGCTGCTCCACGTGGCTCAAACTTCCAATCATGATTGGAAAAAGAGGTTCTTCTTCATATCTGGGGCATGGGAGAGCTCTGCTGAGGCGTCCCCTTCTGCCGACGGTCCGAGGGTCCCTAACAAATGGTCTAATCCCTCAATGAAAGCTAGGTCAGACCCCGAACTTAGCTTGGAGGAAAGGGATATTGTTGAGTATCTGAGGGGACGAGGGAGAGGGGGTGAGATCCCAAAGTTCGAAGATTTGATGACCCCCCGGTACCTCAAAGAAGCTGGTTTGAGGGTCGGCCCTCTGACGGAACTATGTGAGTGATACAGGACGTCTTCTATTTTTTACTTTTTTTGAAGTGTTTCCCGTTTATCTCTGTATTTCTGATGCATAGTATCCTTTTCAGGTCGTCCTGCAGGTGTGTCAGATTACCTCTGGGATATGACTGCTCCAAGCCTACTTGCTGGTCTGTCAAAGAAGAAGGGGAAGGAGCCTCAGCAAGCTCCCAAGAAGACAAGGGCCTCCGGGCCGACGGTTGTTGAGCCGACAGCCGATAGCCACAAAAGGAAGGAGCCTGAGGCTCCTGTTGAGCATCGGCCTGATCCAAGGACGAGGGCAAGGGTCGAAGCCTCTGAGGGGACGACCTCCTCGTCCAGCATGGGGGCCTTCTGGTCTCAAAATCTGTCCCATCTGAGGGCCGACCCCTCATCTCTTATTGCCAACCTGAGGGCAGCTAAGGCCTCGATGTTCTCTGCACCGTCGGCCTCTGACTTCGAGTTCTTGGCAAAGAAGCCACCAGCCAAAGTGTACGACTACGGTCTGCACTCCCTTGCTCAGGTATTGGTCTTGACCTTCTTTAATTTCACTAACTGTTCCCTCGGCCCCCCCTTGATATTTCTTCATTTTTTCTTGCAGTCTGTCTGTGCCCTCACCTCAGCCACCAAGTGGATGGCTGAGAACCAACAGAAATTCCATGAAGCTGAGAGGGCCATTCAACAAGAGGCTGACCTACGGACAGAGTTGGACACTGCTAGGGCCGAGATGGAGAGCACAAGTACTGAGCACGCTAGAGTCCTTGATGAGCTGACGAAGCAACATGATGCCGATCTGCAGGCTAAGGACTTGTTGATCAAGGACAAGGACTTGTTGATCAAGGGCAAGGACGAGGCTTTAACCAATATGGAGGCCAAGCACAAGACTGACCTTGAAGCAGCTGTCCAAAAAGCCGAGGCTGATGCTGTTGAGGCTTACAAGGTCTCTGACGAATTCCAAGGCTTCAGCCTTGAATATCTTGAGAGGGGGATTAGGACGGTCTGTTGGTGGGTCGTCCTAAAGTTTGCCAACACAGTATCATCCATCCTCCCATCTCTTGAGGTGGTTCAGCTGGATGATCCCTTGCTTGCTGAAGCCTTGTCGCAAGTGGAGTCCCAAGTTCATGTTGAGGGGGTCGGCACGTCTGAGGATCGGCCAGTCATGATTGCTGAAGAGACCCCATTGGTTGATGTTGAGGCTCTGCCTTCTGATGTCGTTCCTTAGGGTGGCTGTCTGTAGCCTATACCCTTATTTTTGTATTTATGTTCAAAGGCCTTGTAAAAACACTTGATACTTATGTTTTATTAATACCAGTCTTTTCTTCAACTGTCTCCCATAACTGCTGTCTTCCATATTTAATTCTGTTATGGTTTGTTCCTTGCTAATTTGGTACTAACCCCTCCCTCGTCTTTCTTGAGGACCACTGTGGGGTCGTCCCCTCATGTGGCCTCATTATAGCCGAGGGTTGAAGTAACCAAATTAATGATTTTTAAATAAAGTCTACCCTCGTCTTTCTTGAGAACAGTGGTGGGGTCATCCCCTCCACTCGTCCTCATTATAGCCGATGGTTCAAATAACCAATTTAATGGTTTTAAATAAAGTCTACCCTCGTCTTTCTTGAGAACAGTGGTGGGGTCGTCCCCTCCACTCGTCCTCATTATAGCCGATGGTTCAAATAACCAATTTAATGGTTTTTAAAGTCTTCCCTCGTCTTTCTTGAGAACAGTGGTGGGGTCGTCCCCTCCACTGGTCCTCATTATAGCCGAGGGTTCAAATAACCAATTTAATGGTTTTAAAGTCTTCCCTCGTCTTTCTTGAGGACAGTGGTGGGGTCGTCCTCTCCACTGGTCCCCATTATAGCCGAGGGATCAACTTTCCAATTTAATGGTTTTTTAAGTCTTCCCTCGTCTTTCTTGAGGACAGTGGTGGGGTCGTCCCCTCCACTGGTCCCCATTATAGCCGAGGGATCAACTTTCCAATTTAATGGATTTTTAAGTCTTCCCTCGTCTGTCTTGAGGACAGCGTTGGGGTCGTTCCCTCCACTGGTCCCCATTATAGCCGAGGGATCAACTTTCCAATTTAATGGTTTTTTAAGTCTTCCCTCGTCTTTCTTGAGGACAGTGGTGGGGTCGTCCCCTCCACTGGTCCCCATTATAGCCGAGGGATCAACTTTCCAATTTAATGGTTTTTTAAGTCTTCCCTCGTCTTTCTTGAGGACAGTGGTGGGGTCGTCCCCTTCACTGGTCCCCATTATAGCCGAGGGATCAACTTTCCAATTTAATGGATTTTTAAGTCTTCCCTCGTCTGTCTTGAGGACAGCGGTGGGGTCGTCCCCTCCACTGGTCCCCATTATAGCCGAGGGATCAACTTTCCAATTTAATGGTTTTTTAAGTCTTCCCTCGTCTTTCTTGAGGACAGTGGTGGGGTCGTCCCCTCCACTGGTCCCCATTATAGCCGAGGGATCAACTTTCCAATTTAATGGTTTTTTAAGTCTTCCCTCGTCTTTCTTGAGGACAGTGGTGGGGTCGTCCCCTCCACTGTTCCCCATTATAGCCGAGGGATCAACTTTCCAATTTAATGGATTTTTAAGTCTTCCCTCGTCTGTCTTGAGGACAGCGGTGGGGTCGTCCCCTCCACTGGTCCCCATTATAGCCGAGGGATCAACTTTTCAATTTAATGGTTTTCTGTAGATGTTTCCATGCATGCTAGGACTGACAACAGGATGGAGGAAGCACTGATATTTTTCATTAATTTTCCGAGTGTTCTGTTGGAGCAACTCTCATTACAATTATGGCCTTTCAAGACCTTACAACGCTACTGATAGTATTTCTTCAAATGATCTGCATTACAGGGGTTTGAAAAAGGTTCCCCCTCTAGGTTTTCTAGCCTGTAGGTCCCAGGGATGACTTCATCGATGACCCTATATGGGCCATGCCAATTAGGGTGAAGCTTGTTGGGCTTTTGCCAAGTCTTCTTGAGGACCAAGTCCCCCACTGCGATGGGCCTCTGTTTCACCCTCTGATTATAGAACCTTGCGGTCCTCTGTTGGTAGGAAGCCTGCCTTATCTCGGCATCCTCCCTTCTTTCCTCAATCAAGTCCAGGTCAAGTCTCCTCTCTTCCGTATTTCCCCGGGGGTCGTACATTTGGACTCTATGCGTAGGAAACTCAATCTCGGTGGGGATGACGGCTTCTGATCCATATGCTAGCATGAATGGGGTCTCCCCGGTGGAGGTCCTCACTGTCGTCATGTATTCCCATAGCACGGCATATAACTCCTCGACCCATCTCCCTTTTGCCTCCTCAAGCCTCTTCTTAGTCCCATCTAAGATTGTCCTGTTCGTAACTTCGGTTTGCCCATTGGCCTGAGGTCGGCCTGGGGTGGAGAAAAATTGTTTGATACTTACCCTCTCACAGTACTTCTGCAGAGAGGCATTCTTGAACTGGGTCCCGTCATCCGAGATGAGGGTGTTGGGTAGACCATATATGCATATCACATTTTTCCAGATGAACTGGAAGGTCTTCTGCTCCGTGATCGTGACCATTGGCTCGGCCTCTACCCACTTTGAAAAGTAGTCAATTGCTATGATGAGGAACCGATAGTTATTGACGGCCCTAGGCAAGGGTCCTACCAGGTCAATCCCCCACACTGCAAACGGCCATGGGGATGTGATGGAGGTAAGAGGCTGATGGGGTTGGTGAGGGATGGTGGCAAATCTTTGACATTTGTCGCACTTTTTTACGTATGCTGCTGCGTCTTTCCCCAAGGTCGGCCACCAGTACCCCTGGGTGATTACCCTCTTCGCTAGGGATCTACCCCCAATGTGGCTTGAGCACGACCCTTCATGCACATATTGCAAAATGGAAGGGACTTCTGAGGGATGCACACACCTAAGTAAGGGGAGCAGAAACCTCTTTTTGTACAAGGTGTCTCCGATGACAGTGAATTTTGCCGCCCTGTACCTCAGCTTCTTCCTTTCTTGCCTTGCTTCTGGCATCTCACCCTTTTTAATGTATCTGATAAGGGGGTCCATCCACGAAGCTTGGGAAACACTTAGGCAATTGCTAGGTGTTCCCTCAGTGTCCTCAATAGTTGGTCGGAGCAAAATTTCTACTGGGACTATCCTCCTGATGTCTGTTCTTGTTGCCGAGGCCAGCCTAGCAAGGGCATCAGCGCGGCCATTATCAAGCCTAGGTACCCTCCTTAATTTCACTTCTCTTAAGCCCTTCAGTAATGACCTCACCTTCTCGAGGTACCTAGCCATCCTTTCGTCCTTAGCCTCGTAGGCTCCTAGTATCTGATTCACGACTAGTCTTGAATCACTATGGACCAAAATCTGGCCGACGCTAAGAGACTTGGCCAAGGAGAGGCCTGCTACTAAGGCCTCATATTCAGCCTCGTTGTTGGAGGCTTTGAAGTTGAACCTTAGGGCGTACTCGACGTCTGTGCCATCAGGTGCTGACAGTATCAGTCCAGCACCACTTCCGCTATCACAGGAGGACCCATCAACGAAGAGGCTCCACGGAGTCTCTCCTTCAGAAATATTTCCCTCAGAGAGGGACCCCTGTCTAAAGATGTATCTACCCTCTTCGTTTTCAGTCGCTTTCCTTCTTGCGGTGCTCGTCTCAGCCCTATCTGAGGGTGTGTCTGCGGGTCTGTCTTCTGTATCCATCTTCCCGAGGGTCTCACCCTCGGCCTCATCATCTTCCCAGGTGAACTCAGCCACGAAGTCTGCTAATGCCTGCCCCTTAATGGCTGTCTTAGGCTGATACACAATATCGAACTCCCCCAGCTCTATAGCCCAGTTCATTAGCCTTCCTGATTTTTCAGGCTTGTGTAGGACCTGCCTAAGAGGAGAGTCAGTAAGGATGACCATAGTATGGGACTGGAAGTACGGTTTCATCTTCCTTGAGGCATGGATCAAGGCGTAGGCCAACTTTTCCATCCTCGGATATCTTTGCTCTGCCCCCTGGAGTGCCTTGTTGTTAAAGTATACAGGCTTCTGTATACCATCCTCGTCTCTCACAATGGCTGCGCTGATGGCAGACTCTGAGATGGCGAGGTACACGTAAAGTCGTTCACCCTGCACGGGCCGTGACAGCAGCAAGGGAGACCCTAAGTATGATTTTAGCTCCTTGAAAGCCTCATCACACTCTTCACTCCATTCAAAGGCCTTCCTGAGGATCTTGAAAAATGGTAGACACCTGTCTGTAGCCCTCGACACAAATTTGTTCAAGGCAGCCACTCTCCCTGTGAGTCTCTGAACGTCTTTGATGGACTTGGGGGTCTTCATCTCAATAAGGGCCTTTATCTTTTCAGGATTGGCCTCGATGCCTCTTTGATTGACAATGAACCCCAAGAATTTCCCCGCTCTGACCCCGAAGACACACTTGGCCGGATTAAGCTTCATCTGGTACTTGTCCATCGTATTAAAGGTCCTCTCCAGGTCTGCCACATGATCCTCTGCTTTCAAACTCTTGGTCAGCATGTCATCCACGTAGACCTCCATAGACTTCCCAATTTGGTCTTCGAACATTTTATTTACGAGGCGCTGGTACGTTGCCCCCACGTTTTTTAGACCGAAGGGCATGACCCTATAGCAGTATGTACCCTTGTCAGTGATGAAGGCAATCCTCTCCGAGTCTTCAGGGTTCATGAAGATCTGGTTGTACCCTGAGTAGGCATCCATAAAACTCATGAGCTCGTGGCCTGCAGTAGCGTCTACCATCTGGTCAATGCAGGGGAGAGGGAAGCTGTCTTTGGGGCAGTGCTTGTTGAGGTCTGTGAAGTCCACACACATCCGCCACTTCCTGTTGGCCTTTAGGACAATGACTGCATTGGACAGCCATTCAGGGTAGATGACCTCTCTGATAAATTCAGCGTCTTCTAATTTTTTGACCTCGTCCCTGATGACCTCATATTTTTCTCTGGAGTAAATTCTCCTCTTCTTCTTCACCGGCTTCACTCCCTCTACCACATTGAGCTTGTGGCACATGATTTCAGGGTCAATCCATGGCATATCTACATGACTCCAGGCGAAGACACTTTGCCTTCTCCTTAGCAGTTTAATGAGGTCTTCCTTGATTTTGGGCTTCAGAGACTTGCCAACTTGGACGGTTTTTTCCGTGTCATCCTCATCGAGGATGATGGATTCTACCTCTTCCGCAGCCTCTCCTTTTTTCAGCTTCGTTTCATCTCTGGGGTCTAGGGTATCAATATTATAAGTGGTTGTAACCCTCTTGTGTGCCTCCCTCTCTTCAGCGGAGTTGTAGTAACATTCTCTTGCCGTTGTCTGGTGTCCTTGAACTTCCCCCACCCCGTAAGGGGTTGGAAATTTGATCATCTGGTGGACCGTAGACGGCACGGCTTCAAACCCCTTGAGGGCCACTCGCCCCAGTATGATGTTATAGGCCGAAAACACCTGCTCATCCATCACAAAGAAACTGACCTTTTTGGTGAGCCATCTCGGCCACTCGTCCCCCATCCTCACGTCGGCCTCATATACCCCAAGGGGGTGAACCCTTTCCCCACTGAACCCAATCAGTGGATGATGGTAGGGGACGAGTCTAGCACGGCTGAGACCCAAGGCCTTGAAGCATGGCCAGAACATGACATCTGCAGAGCTACCCCCATCTACCAAGATCCTTGGCACCTCGCATCCGTGCACCCTAGTAGTGATGACGAGAGGGTCATCGTGTGGGAATAAGAGGCCTTTGAAGTCCAACCTTGAAAACCCTACTATCAGTGTGTCCATATCAACCTTCTTCCTCTTTTCTGACTTGACCTCCAGGGAGGTTGCGTGTACCGTCTTTGCCACTGCCTTGGCCTCAGCCACATGGGCCTTCCTGTCAGCGACCTCAGACCCTCCTCCTGCAAGTCCCCCGGAGATCATTCCCACTCCGAGGGAGATCATATTGAGCCTCTTGACAGGGCCGTGGTCGTCTTTCGACGGGAGGTCAGGGTCGTCCTCATCATCAGAGGGGTCGTCCCCTCTTTTTTGAGGACCTTCTCTGCAGGCATCGACTCGCTTCTTTCTGGGGTCGTCCCCTCGGCCCCTCTTGAAGTCAGCTTTGTCGACGTACTTTCTGAGCTTCCCTTCTTTCAGCATCTTCTCAATCTCGTCTTTCAGATCAAAGCATTTATCCGTCACGTGTCCGTGGTCTTGGTGAAATTCGTACCACAGGTTCTTATTCCTCTTGCCGGGGGCTGCCCTCAGCTTCTCAGGCCACTTCAGCGTCCAGTCACTCTTTATCTCATCGAGGATCTGTTCACAGCTGACCGTCAGAGGGGTGTACCCCGCGAACTTATCATCCATGGTTCTCTTCTTCCCCTCTTTGTTCTTCTTGGGGTATTTACTCCCACTAGCACCTCCTCTTTCGTCTTCATATTTTGCAGTCATCGCCTCTTCGGCGTTCATCACCTTTCCTGCTGTTGACAACAGCTCGGCCATCGTCCTCGAAGGGTCTTCAGCAAGCTTCCATAACAGCTTCCCCTTTTGGAGTCCTCCAATCAGGGCTGTCATAGCTATGCTCTCCTCATAGTCTTCCACCTCCAGCTTCTCTTTATTGAATCTGGCTATATAGTCCCTCAGACTTTCACTCTTCCCCTGCTTAACATAGAGCAGGTGGGTGGTCTTCTTCTGTGGCCTCACCCCAAAGCAGAAATTATGGATGAACAGGTCAGCCATCTGCTTAAAGTTTTCAATGGAATTTTTTGGAAGAGACGTGTACCACACATGCGCAGCCCCAGTCAGGGTACCAGAGAAGGCACGACACCTCATCTCATCTGAGATAGAGTATATGTCTGCCGCCGACTGATACATCTCCACGTGGTGGATGGGGTTGGTGCTCCCGTCATACCTTGGGGTGACCATAGGTGGCTTGAATTTTGACGGCGTGGGGAAGTTGACTATCTTTGCCACAAAGGGTGAGCCTATGGTGTATCCCCTCTGAAGAGGGTCTCGGTTCTTCAATATATCACCAATCTTATCCTCTAACCGCTGGATTGAGTCGTTCCAGGGCCTCGCAGGGTCGGCCTGGCCGATGTTATCCCCTGCTGCCTCTCCGAGGTGGACGGAGGGTTCTGCTGCAGCAGGCCTGTGTCGACTGTTCACTTCCCTTTGGCCGTCATCTCGTCCTCGGGGTTGGCCATCGGCCGCCTCCCTCCTGGATCTTGCAGCACTCCTTGGCCTGGACAACTGTTCTCGCAGGTCATTTACTGGGCCTAGCCTCTCAAAGGCCGACCCCCTGTTCAAGCGATCAAAAGCAGAGCCTCTTGGACGATCATCAGGGTTTGGTCTCCCACACTTCCCTCTACTAGCCTGGAGGGGTCGCACAGTATTGTTGGAGACCTCATAGGGTTCCCAGCATTCTATTGGGGCCTCCTCCCCCTCCAGATCGTCATACCTGACTTCAGGGCAAGGGTTTCCTTGCCTCCCCAGGCGTAAACGCCTGGGGTCAGCAACATCCCTACGCCGCTGAGGGGGTGGAAGGTCTTTGCGTGGTGCTTGGGGTGGTCCCCTGGCCTCATGCTGTCCTGGGGCTGCTGCTGGAGTAATCATCTCAGGCGAAACCCCTGGTGCTCTTAGTATGTTCTGGCTTAGAGCTGTGAACTGCTCCTGCATCATCCGCTGGCTTGTTGCCAGAGACTTTAGGGCTGCCGCCACATCAGCCATCTCAGACTGAGGCGGCGGCTGACTGGAACTGGGTCTTCCCCCCTCATCCGCCGGGGGAAGTGGTGGTGGTGGCATCTCAGGTGCCATGTGCTTGAGCTATGAAAAGTTGAACTGAAGAAAATATTGGTGAGCTTGGGAACCTTAGTGGGTCTCTTTCAATGGTGAAACACCTCCTCTCGGGGGGAGTGTTGGTTCACCACCAGAGTGCCCAGTGAGGTCAAGCTATACAAAGGAAGAGATGTCTTCTCGTTCCCACAGACGGCGCCAAACTGATGATGCTAAGATTTAGCATCATCAGATAAGTGTTAGTGAGCTCAAGCAGTAGCAGCCATGGCAGCCATAGAGATATATGAGTGTATAGAAGGGGATGAGTATAAGAGGAATTTAGACAATGATGTATAGTGGTTCAGCCAATTTGGCCTACATCCACTGTGAGTGTGTGATCCACTAAGTATGGGCACTAATGGCCTTGGATACAATGCACATAACCCTCTCTCTCTCTCTACTGTGTGTGTACAAGCAGAGTTTTAGCTAGGGCTACTGTTCATGGATCGATCCCTTGTAGGGTTGTAGGTGACAAGTATATATAGGTCTTGGGGGGTGTAGTGTACCCCCCCCCCAAGTAAGCATGGTGCATGTGAATGATGATCTAACCAATTCCCTGTTGACACCTGTAGATGCCAAATGATGACATAATATTCCCTCACGTGAGGGTGTGATTCGGTTATAACGGTCTGCCACGTGTCATATGAGTCTGACGCGCACTGTTCCACGCGTGTCCCGAACCACGCGCTGTCATGATGTCACCCTCGGCCTATGAGACGAGGCCGAGGGCAAAATTTCTCCCGGCAGTGAGTCTGGCTTGATTCTGGCCTCGTACTGTCGTACCCTCGTAGGGTCGTCCGGAGCCTGGGGAAGGGTCGGCCACTCGTAGGGTCGTCTGGAGCCTTGTGGAGGGTCGGCCCCTCGTAGGGTCGGCTAGAGCCTGTTGGAGGGGTCGGCCCCTCGTAGGGTCGTCTGGGCCTGGTGGAGGCCAACTGGGGTCTGGTGAAAGGTCGGCCCCTCTTAGGGTCGTCCGTTGTGGAGGCAATCCTCGTCTAAGCCGAGGATATAAACGGGTATATCAGGCATGGGTAAGATCATCCAGCCAGAGGGATAAATATAAACCATCCAGAGCCAGCTAGACGAAATACTTAGAGTGGATATATTCAGTCCAAGGACCTAACCCCTCGTAAGCGCTAGATGAAGATTCAAATTTGACTTTCGAATAAGGGAAATCTCCACGTTCAATGCAAAATCGGGTGACGTAGTAGTAGGGATATAGGCAAAGTCTTTAGCATCTTCACCCTCTACAATCAGTAGGTTAGGGTTCTCAGTTGGCACCAACTCACCGAGAAATCTCTCTGCCATTTTCCCGAAGCGATCAGGCTCGATGAAATATGGAGCATGACGATAATGCGCCCACTGGTTTGATGCGCTTGAGTTTTAGGGGAAGCACTCCTGGAGGAGTGGGTTCATTTAACGATGGGTGCTAGAGAAGTTTAAGAAAATAGAGTAAAGGGTTACGTTGAAGAAGATAAAGAGATGAAAAAGGCAAAACTCTCACAGAAGTTCAGTATAAAAGAAAGGAAACCCAAAGGTGAAGTTCGAAATAAGGTTACCCCTTTTTATAGGGGAAACACGGACCCTAAAAGTTGGCGCTTGGAAAAGCGTGATAATGAATAGTTTAGCTTGTGTGTTTGTCAAGCACGAATGATCGAAGAAGTTCAAAGGTTTCCATGATGACGTTTCGGGGGCTGACGCATGAATTAACATTGTGGGTTGCATGCGCTTACCCTAATGCTGCCATGTATCACATGCAGAAGTATAAAAGATAACCTCCTTTAATGAGGCATGCTTGGGGTCATTTCTTCTTGGGGAGCGAAGAGTTTTGGGAGAAATTTGAATAAATCTCTTCACTTTCCCCAAGGCATTTACCACAGATAATTATGAAGCCCAAAGAGGTAAGAGAGATTGTTTAAGTACGGTGATATACTTACTAAACCAACCAGATGGTTTGAAAAATATATAAGGGAAAAGAAAGGAGATCAACAAAGGGTTTCGTACGGATATTTTTTCATGCAATAAATAAATATCTCTAGGAAGGGGCAAATGTAGGGGGGAGTCCCCACAAAAGAGTGATTAACTTAGTCAAAAGATTGATTGGCCTACGAAGAAGGAGAATGAAGGCCACTCGAGCTAACTACCTCGAGGGACCCACCTCGAAGATCCCTTACATAAGTAGCTCGAAGAACCTACCTCGAATATTCTCTAAAAAAACTGGTTCAAAGGATCCAACTTATAGACCAAAGTCGCCTCGATGACAATAGTTTGTAATGAGAAATAGAATAATCAGTATCATTTACTTTATCTTATAAATGTATATTGAGTGAGGTTATTTGGTACCCATGAGGGACCATGCCTGGAAGGGCATGGGAGAGCTAACATTCTCTATCAAGCAACCTCCTCTTGGGAACCTCGCAGGGACATGGTTTGGAGGATTGAGAGCAAGGCAATGTTGGGAATACATTTACCAAACCTCCTTGCACACTTGGGCAAAAACTTCATTAATCATATATGGTCGCTGGATCCACCACATCCGAGCCACCTCAAATCTTACATGTTCGAGGGTACCTCCTCGAGTTACCTCAACTCGAGCCACTACACCCGAGAACCTCAATTCTCACCTGTTCAAGGGAACCCCCTCGAGGTACCTCAATCTTGCACTACCGGTTCTAAAGGTAACTCTTGACTAATAAATTGAAACCAGGTTACTCGAGATGCCTGTCTGCTGAGCAACCTTATAACAAATACCAACCCGCCTGACTGATGTGACTGTATACCTAATAGTGCCACTTTTTAACCACTCCCTGACGTCATAACGTCTAACATTTAGGGAGTAAAAAATATAGAACTTAAGTGGGTTTATCCTTAGGATGGAAGGTCTAATTTTCCAAATCGTGCCCTTTATCCATCCTCAGGTAATCCCCAAGATGACATATTACACTCCTCATTAATTCCCACAATACAGCCAATAGAACGGCTTCTCTAACTACTTTTTAAAACAAAACTCAACTAGCAGGAGAAAGAAAAAAAAAGACTCTTAATCTGAGACAAACACCCATGTATGCAATCCACACAAACACCCACATTATGCCTTAACCAAAGATTTTTACATCCCCAGAAATCCATGCGCCAAACCTATCCCCCAACTGCCCTTACTCATAAAATGCACTTAAGGAATAATTAAAAGGAAATGAACAAAACAAAAAAATAATAAAAAATATACTTATCCCTCTTGCCAATATAGGAACTAGGGACGCATAAGGGGTGGGAGGTGGGGGTGTCAGTGCCTAATTCTCTCTCTCTCTCACCGTACAATTTTCTTTCTCTTTCTTATCTTATCTCTCATCTATCATCTTCCCTTTATAGTATCATATTCTTTGATACCTTCATAAAAGTCATTTTATAAAAGAACTTACCTATCTCGACCCCACCTCTTTAACTCATTACAAAAAATAATTAATTAACTAGCCGAGTTCCAAAATTTATAAAATTACAAATTTTAACCTTTTGGGTTATACTAACATACTAAATTACAAACCAATAAAAAATGTAAAAAATTAATTTATTTCCTCCAAAATCACCAAATTTTAATATAAAGGGTTTTTTATCAATTAGTCCCGTTTACTGAGTATGTAGTTCAATAGGTCCTAATTTTTATTTTTGCTTCATCAAGTCCCATGGAAAAAGATTTTTATTCCAATAGGTCTTATTTGTAAATATATAGTGAATATTAACTATATGTACAAATAAGACCTATTGAGAAAAAAATGTTGCGATAGGACCTATTAGGAAATGTACCATATAAACATGACTTAATAGGAAGATCCCCTAATTTAAACAAAATATTTTTAGTTCATTCCAAATTCCACTAAATCAATTGATTTAATCAAAATAAACCATCTTTTTTAATTATTAAATAATTTAAGCAATTAGTCTATTCACAAAAACACCGAGTATTACAATAAGTTGTGCAACTATAATTCTCGAAGTAGTCCAAGTTACTCACAAATGTACCATTCGAGCCTCAAAAATCCAAAATCTCACCATCTGATTTGAGATGTTACTGATGCACGAGAATGAGATTTCGAATGAATTCAGTGCTAAAATATTTGATAATGTGCAACCTTGTTTTAATACGGGAGAGATAATTCTAGAATATAAGGTAGTGCATAAAATTTTGATCTCTTTACCTCCAAGTTTCTTCCACACATCACTACCTTAAATGCTTTAGATAACTTCGATAGGATGAGAGTTGAGGAACTCATACATTCTCTCTAGAATTTTGAGTTAAAAAATTATAGTCCGCCCAAAAAGGATAAGGGAAATTCTTTAAAACCCATAAGATCCATGAAACAGATTCTGATGATGAATCCTAAAGTATAAAAAAGTATTTTACCCATGTGGTTAAATAATTAGAAAATTTCTCAAATAAAAGCCTAATTTTCTAAATCTAAAGGAATTGATAAAATAAAATGAATAAGGTAGAAAAATCTTGAGTGAGCTTAGAAAGAAAGGATGAGGATTTGGGTAAATCTTATGAGTGTTAGGGTATATGCCATAAGACGTTTAAGTTTCCCAGAAAACTAAAATATGAGGGTAAGAAAAAGAGAATTAAATGTCATCCTTAGTGATAGTGCATCAGATTCCAATGCCAATGAGTCACCCCATGATTGTAACTTTATCGTCTTTACTGACACTTTGGATGTAGATGAATTTACTCCTAAATCTTCCTTTATTGAAGATATGGTTGGGGATGTTGACACTGAATCCAATAAAGGATATCCCATGATGGGAACACTTAGGAAACAATGGAGATGATGAGTTTGATATTAAAATCTTACTCCAAGCTTTATGATAGGTCTCTTTAATTAGATAGGGTGAAACTTAATCTTGACCCTAATCTTGAGATGTATAAAGAAGATATATGTTCCTTAAGGGAGAAAGATACATTTTTGGGAACTTTACATTCCCACGAGGTGACTTTTATTAAAAAGATCCAAAAAGGGTATAAACAGACAAATCTCTTGCACATCAAGGTCACTAGCCTAAAGCAAGCTTTATTTGAGTAATTCAGACTCAATTGTTGATTAAAGAAGAGATTGATAGGATAAATAAAGACCTAGATTTGTCTTTAAAATTAAAAGTTGACATTGAACTCCAAGAAGCCTGAGAAGATGCTTTTAACACTAGCTCAGTCCTCGAAGGACATGCTTGGCCTTGGCTATGACAAGACTTTAAAGTCTATCCCAAAAGGCGAGGTCAACATTGTCAAAGGTCCCAAGTTTACATCATCTCATTCTCCACCTAGAGATGTCCCTTATTAAATAAATGTGATAAACCCTCAACCATATTTTTTCACTTATTGTAAATAGATGGGTTACTTTAGGGAGTATTGTTTCCAGCTATAGGAGGACATATGTAGGTCTTATAATTCGTGTCTTTGAATGGTTGAAAATAAAAATGAGCACGTAGAGT
Organism: Sambucus nigra; assembly: GCA_949130495.1. Classification (NCBI taxonomy): domain Eukaryota; kingdom Viridiplantae; phylum Streptophyta; class Magnoliopsida; order Dipsacales; family Adoxaceae; genus Sambucus; species Sambucus nigra. The sequence goes on from OX422211.1 coordinate 313,072,964, forward strand.
ACCTAGTTAAGATTTCACAAAAACTCATGTGAGAGTTAAAGAATTAGTCACTTTCACAAGAAGATATATTCAAGATAAGGACAATGCATAATAGAAGGAGGAGCAAAGATGAGGTGGCTTGTCTTGATTCCGATGCCGCGTGAGCCATTTATTTTTCAAGGTTAAGATTTTTATAATTTTCATTGATTTCATCATATTTATATCCTACATATATATGTATTATATGTAGTATTTTTGTATCTTTGCTATTTTCTGTGTTTTTTGTTTTGTTTTGTCTCTTCTCTGGTTTCAAAAATTGGAAAACTATATTGATTTTTGCTATTTTTTAAAAATTTATAAATAATAAAAAGATTCTTATTTTATTCTTTTTATGGATAACTAGTGTTTTGGACAATAATATAAAAAATTTAGCACTCAATTGAGTGCTAAAATAAATATCTTGGACAATAATATAAAATCATATCCATCTATGGCCAACATGTTCAACTGAAAACTGAAATGAAATGATCCTATCTAGATCAAATGAGTTAAGGCATCTAAATCAAGTTCTATAGCATCAACAACTACTACATTGGAAAGAATGGATCTATCCCTATGGTCCCAACTACTGCTGCTGCACACCTGTGGATTTAGAAGAAAAATACGGAAAAACCATTACTCGCAGGTCAAAGCCCAAAGTAAAAAATATTTTACAAGTATATATTTGTTTTAAATCGATTAAAACTGTGTGCATTAATTTCATAATTAACTGGTCTCACTCATATGAGATAATGCCTCACATCTCAACTAGAGTGAACACCTAACAAGTTTATTTCATTATCCTAACTAAACAACCCAATCTAACTAGGAAACATCACCACTATCTAAGCCCAATCCACACTAATACTCTCTATTAGTTAAGTATAACTACCTTCGACAAATATACATTCATAAACAATATTATAGCGACACACTTGCTTTAGATTAGTATTCGCATAATAAACATAACATAACTATGCTCATGCTTTAAATAGATATATACACTATATCGTATAACCATACATACATATCACCCATTTTATACGCATAATCGTATCCCCAGAGCATGGACCTCAAGGATACATCTCTCTTGTTCTATCTAACTCCAGTCATCACACATCACATTGAGTCACCTGGTGGGAATCTCACAACCAATCCCAAAGTATGGACCTTGTAACACATGAATATACGTACGAGGGTTGCAATCATACCACATCACACCCACTTGGTCTCCAAACTAATACCTATCCTTACACATGGATAGTGGCCATGCAACGATCCTATGACCCGGGGAATCAATCCAATAGTTACTAGTCAACGCTAGGGTGGACTGACCACTATGCATAACCTCCTACGATAGCACTACTAAGTAACTATGTTCAATAAAAACATGTACCATACACACACACACGTGCGTATATACACACCCCACTCTAAAATGTGTGTATATATATATATATATGAAGTACAAAACTCGTATGCATATCTTATAGAGCACGACTCACCCAATTCTGAAGTTCGAACCAACTACCCGATTAATTAGTTAAATAATCACTCACTTGAATTCCCAGTTATCCTCACTCTAACCCATATGTCGTTGGCCTATCATACGTACCAAACCCTGGAAAGCATTCCTCGGTAATCCCGCAATACCCCGAAAGCCCCTAAGGTCATTCCCCAAGATCTAACGGGTCAAAACAACACACGAACACAAAGTAGGAAGACCAGCAAACCGAACCGGGTCGATTTTCTAGGATTCATGGCATCTTCTTCCTTGGGATTTCTCCTCCAAAATCCTCAAATGAAGGTCCCATGCCTCCCCAAACATGAATTGTCCTCACACATCAATTTACTAACATTTTAGAAACACTATAGCACCTAAATAACCTTGAATCCTATATCAAACACCTAAAATTACAAATCAAACATCAAATCAATTCAACCCATAATTTTTCCTAATTTGATTTTCAAAAATTCAACCTTTCGAACAAAGTTCTATATAATCATTATTTAAATCACATAATTAATTTCAAAATTCTAATGTTATTAATCCCAAATAATAATCAATTTAAATTAGAAATTCCTTATCATCTAAATCTCCACATTAATTAACTAAAGTTTCAATCTTTAATACTTTAAATATTAGATCTCTATCTCTAATCATGAAAGAAAATAACTACGCATAATTTACAACTTAAAGCATGTAACTATTTGCCTTGGTGGTTTAATATCGGATATTCTCTACATGTTTGTTGACGTGTTGAATTCGAAAATAACTTCTCTTCCTCTTCTCCAAGCCCATTTTCTATTTTACCTTATTCTTTTTCTATTCTCTTGAACTCTCTTTCAATCTCTCTTGTGAAAAAATCAAGGTGGGATGCCATCCAGCTTACTAACCTCTTAAATACTTTCTTAATTACCCTAATCCATTTTTTCCACTTAATCCTAAGTGAAAAAGATCCCCCCACCCTTATATGGGTCCTATTATGTCTAAAAAGTTCCTGAAACCCAATCATAACACCCGAGTATATTATAAACTATTTTGACCCTTATGAGATCACCGATGCACTCAAAAAGGCCATCCGAGCCACCCACCTCCAAATACGCTAACATCTCATTAACCGGGACACGCGCGTACTGTATGCATCAACCATAAATTATATTGATCCGTCAATGTAACACGTTATCGACATATGAAAATAAACTGTCATTTTCACTCATACGCGACATATATTAAATATCATAACTATTTACTTATTACACGCAAGTAAATAATATCGAAATAAATATTTTTCCTTCATCTCCCTAATTAATATTTTCTAAAATCCAATTTAATTTCCCCCGAATTAAATTAATAACTATAAGCACGCAAGAATTAAATAATAATAATAATAAAAGTATGGAATATTACATTCTCCCCCTAATAACGGAATTTCGTCCCTAAAATTTGATCGTACCTATCATGAAGAGCTTTGGATACTTTTCCTTCTTGTCATCCTCATGCTCCCACATCGACTCAGTAACATTGTGGCGTCCCCTAGTACACACACTAACGGTACCACCTTTGATCAAAGCTTTAGCTCGCTACGTCATGAAAAGCATCAGGTCACTCCTTATATGAAATATTCGACTGCAGGTCAATATCCTCCAACGGTATATGTCGATAAGCAATGTCATCCCTAAGATACCTCCTTAATGAAGACACATGGAACATGTCATGAATCTGCTCCAAATTCTCTGGTAAAGCTAGCCTATACGCAACCGACCCTACCCTATTGATGATGGTAAAAATCCCCACATACCTCGCCCCTTCCTCCTAAATCGCATCACCCCCCTCATAGGAGATACTTGCAGTAACAAGTGATCACCCACATCAAACTCCAAAAATCTTCGGTTCGCAACGTCTTAACTCTTTTGTTGGTCCTGAGTTACTCGAATGTGACTCCTGATAAACTCAATCTTCCCTGACATCTCCTGGATCACATCCTGCCCGAGAAGCTTACCAAAAAGAGGGCGAATGATAAGGTATCCCATAATGGTGTGATGCCAATCGTGAACTGGTACGAGTTTCTATACATAAACTCTACTATAGGAAAATACTTCTCCTAGATACCCTTGAAGTTAAGAATACATAATCTCATCATATCCTCTAACATCAAATTCACCCTCTCTGTCTGCCCATCAGTCTGCAAGTGATAAGTTATTATTAAATGCAACTCCGTACCCACCATATCCTTAAAACTCTGCCAGAAGTGGGACACAAAGATATTGTATTGATTTGAAATAATATGGAGACTTACCCCGTGCACTCTCACTATCTATGCGATAAATAGCTGTGTATATTTCCGTGTTGTGTAATCCGCCCGAACTAGTAAGAAATGAGCTACCGTGGTCAACCAATACACAATGACCCAGATAGAATCGCTGTGATGGCGGTAACCCTATAATGAAGTCCATCAAAACACTCTTCCATGCCGTAATATCTAATGGTTATAGAACCTCGACTGTTCTCTGATGATCAACTTTCACCATCTGACAAGTGGTGCCCTTAGAGACGAATTCTACTATTTCCCATTTTATACTAGCTCACTAATATTATCACCTCATATCATGGTATATCTTATACCCTCCATGATGTACCAAAAATCATGACCCATATGCCTCCTCCATAGCTACGTGCCATAGGTCCTCACTGTCTAGGAAAATCAACCTCCTATTGAAGTGCAAGCCACCCCAAGAACTGACAGAGTAAGAGTCATCTCCACTCGCTAATAACTCTTAAATCCTCTCCTGACAACATAGATCCCATGCTGAGCCTTCATAATGATCAAAATGATCTCGAGTGTGATGGTCATCACTACTATGTATGCCCTACTACCTTATCCTCATGACAAAGCTTTGCCCAAATCTCCTTCCACACTTCTGCAAACTTCCCTGCCAATATACAGCTTAATGCATATGCCACTATGTTTGTGACAACCCGAATATAATTATGATAAATTATATTTAAATCATGCTTATCTTATGTGATATGAATAATGTGATATTAGCATATCTAATGTTAAGTGATTATGTTTATTATAATCCTACTTTTATAAATCATGAAAGGTCGAACTATTTACAGACACAAATTTTTGTTGTTTTCGGTAGAAATGTTCCTGTTAGAAACTACTTTTGACCTTTATAACATTATAAATGACTTGAGGTGAAAACTAGATAGTTGAATACATGTGAGTTAGGGTTGTAACACAACAAACGGATCATCAAATGGATGCCCGAGTGAAGAGTTATACCGAAATTACGAACAAGGGGCAATTTGGTTAATTCCCTTTAAGTGGTAAATTGTCTTTTATTAAACCAAATGGTTTAATTTGATTGGTTGGCTTGGGAGGCAGCCTTGGCCGACCTTATAACCTTTAAATATACTTATCCTTCAGCCAAAATCATCCATGAAAGGGTTTTGAGCTTAAGGAAAGAGAAGATAGAAGTTTAGGAAGAAAAGTGAGGAGAAAAAGTGTAGAAAAATCCGTGGAAATTACGTAAAAAGCCCTGAAGGTAATCCTAATTGAAATTCTTGTTATTTATCTTATATTACTGATTTATATGATATAAATCATCAATGGTTTACGAAATTTTCAGCCCTTTATATGTATGTATGGTTAGATGTAAGTGTATGTTAAGTTGAATGTAGAAACCCTTAAAATTGCTTTGTATTGAAACCCCTTGTATTCAAACTTGCATATATCTTTGTGTGCTTACTGGAATTGAGAAATTCCAATTGGATATGCAATTAGACTCATATATTCATATCATATCTGAAATTTAGAATTTATATCCTTGTGGTTAGGCCGTAATGATGATTTCAAGTTGGTACATGGTTTCTGTTTTTATACTTCATTTTGGTATGCCCTGAGTTTAGTCAAGCTTTTGAGATAGCAAATGAAGTCAAACAATTATGAAATTTTAATTCTGTACGATTAAGTATGTCTAATGATAATGGGTTGAAAATCATGGAAAGTTATGCTGGAGTAAAATTATGAAAATTCTTAGAAGTTGAAGGAACAATAGATGAGCTTGTAGGGCAGATTTCTTGTGTTGTAGAGAAATGTTCATAACTTGCCCTAGGAAGCTTGAAAAATTACACCATCACTTGTACTGGATAGTATATTCATATATGTTTTCATATTGATGAGTTTGGACCCCTGTATTTGTACAATTTAGGAATATAGTATGGTTAAGTATGTAAGACCATAATTTCAGGCCATACTGGGTACCCCTTGAATGAATGTTTGTATTTTGTCCTTACAAAGGGTAATTTGAGTACATGTTTCATGTGTATATACATTGAGGAGTATAATTTCATGTTTACTTGACTTTGGTTATAAATTACTCATAAGGTATTTCCTACGGTTGAATGTCCGTAACTTTATCAACATGTACATCATTGTTTGCCTTTACCTATGTTTTATGGAATGTGACTTAATTGGAATTATATTGTTGATGTATAGTCATGGAAAGTTACATAATTATGTTTGGATAATATTTGTGATTGAGGTTGAGAACTGATCTAGTTGGATTGACAGGTGTAAGGTCTAATCAACCCAGTTCAGCTCCACCATAAGGAAACCTGAATACGTAGTTGCCAACCAAGGTGAGTGTACTCACTGGAATGATGTATTTGTATACTGTTACAAATGTGATCATAATGTTATGAATATAAAATTGTTCATTTTTGTTTACCGAAATGAGGGGTTACTCCTCAACCAGGAATGGGGGAGAATTGTCTATTTAGACAGGATATGTGAATCATGATTCGAAAAAGTTGGTCATTCATTATGAATGAGCCGGATAAGTTAATACATAATTATATGGACATGATTTATTGCATTTAAATTCATGCAATAGTATAGTAGTGATACATTCACTGGGCTATTTTGCTCACGGTTCCTATGTTCACATTTTTCAGGTAATACGATGTCACTGCCAAATCTAGGAGGTCAGGTTGGGTTAGCCAGGAATGGGAGAAACAATGATTTTGTGTAAATGTAAATGATGTAATTAAATTAACTTATCCTTCATGAAATTTTTTATGGGCATGACTACTTTGATGTTGTAAAAAGGTTTTCAGTTATATGGATTTACAATGATGACTCTGAAATCAAAACTCGTGTTTATGGTTTGGTTAGATTAATTATGGTTTGACTCACTTTGACTTTCAGACTTAATTATAAGTAATTGGGTTGGGGTGTGTCAGCTTTTGGTATCAGAGCCTAGGTTTTAGAGGTTCTGGAGTGAGAAGAGTCTAGATTTGGCAGTGAATGTTAGAAATATATTTTATTTGATACTAACGATTATGTTAGGAAAGATATGTATATCTGCATGTTGTTATATCTTTGATTCATTACAGATATAAGAGAATGGAACGAGGGAATGTGAATGTGGGAATAGATGATGAGGCTTCAAATATTCCAGTAGGAGCGGAGGTTGAGCAACCTGTTCAGATAAATGTGGAACCCGAGCCAGAACAACTGACAGATATGCAAAAAATGGCACGTGCTATGACTCTAATGGCAGAGCAGCAAGCTAAATTTATGGCACAGATGGAAGAACAACAGACCAAGCAACTGGAGGCACAAGCCTTGGCTAGGGCTGAGGAGGTGATACACCGGGAAGAAAGAAGTACTTCACATGAGAAATTTATTAAGATGAACCCACCCTCATTTGAAGGAGCAGTTGATCCAGCAGAGGCAGAAGTATGGGTAAAAGAAATTGAACTTATCTTTGGGGTAATGAGGATGCCTGAAAATCAACAGGTAACCTTGGCGACGTATATGCTGAAAGGAGAAGCTAAGTATTGGTGGGATGCCACGAAACATTTGTTGATTACTCTAGGAGGCGGGAATGTGATCTCATGGGATGCTTTTGTTAAAGCCTTGTATGACAAATATTTTCCCCCAATGTATCAAAAACAAAAGGAGAAGGAATATTTCATGTTGAATCAGGGGAGTTTGACAGTTAGAGAATATGAAGCTAAACTTACAGCCTTATCTCGTTTTGCTTCGAGGTTTATACGGAATGAGGAAGATATGTGTAGCCGATTTCTCGATGGACTGGAGTTAGTTATTAAATCAAGGCCATCGGCTTTAGAGACTGTTAATTATTCAGCCTTGGTGAATAAAGCCCTGCTGGTAGAAAATGACGTGAATGAAGCAAGAAGGAATCGAGAACGAGGTGTAAAAAGAAGCAGATTCAATCCAAGTTATCAAAAAGGTAGTGATACAGAATATTCAAGACTTGGAGGGCAGAAACTTCAGCATGGTAGAGGCATGGGAGGTGGTTTGCAGAGGGGTGAGGCTAGTAGTGGAAGAGGCTCAGGAGCTTCCGCGCAAGGAGATTCGAACGTTTGTTTCTTTTGTGGTACATCGGGCCATATAAAAAGAAATTTCCCAAAGCTACAGAGTATAGAATGTTTCAATTGTCATCAGAAGGGCCATCTGAGAAAGAATTGCCCTATGCTATCAAGAGCAGTTTCAGTCAGTAGTGTGGGGCCTCATAAAGGATCCTCTCCAGGAAGTGCCACCAGGGGAAGAGGTACAGGACAAGAAAGTGGATCGAAGGAAGGAGGAAGAGTGTTTGCAATGACGCTGTAAGATGCCCATGCTACACCTGAAGTGGTTACAGGTAAACTCTCTATTGCGAATAAAGATTTATATGCACTCATTGATCCTGGATCTACGCATTCATTTGTGGCATTAGATATTGTTTCATATTTGGGTAGACCATGTTCATTTCTCAATTGTGCCTTATATATTTCTACCCCAATGGAAAGTGTGATTCTGGTTGAGCATGTTTATAAAGATTGTATTTTACGAATGGGGGAACGAGATTTTTATGTTGATTTGATACCGTTGGCCATTCGGGATTTTGAAATTATATTGGGGATGGATTGGTTATCATCGTATCATGCTTCCATTGATTGCTTTCGAAAGGAAGTTACATTTCATCTTCCTGGTGAACCCGAGTTCCAGTTTACAGAGGAAAGGAATGTTGTCCCTAATTGTCTTATCTCAGCAATAACGAGCAGAAAGTTATTGAGTAAGGGTTGTACAGGGTACTTAGCGTATGTGGTTGATATTAGTAAGGAATCACTTAAAGTTGAAGATATACCAGTGGTTAGAGAGTTTTCTGATGTCTTCCCAGAAGAATTTCCAGGATTGCCACCCGATAGGGAGGTAGAGTTTTCTATTGAATTAGTTCCAGGTACTGGTCCAATTTCTCTTGCTCCATATAGAATGGCACCAGCGGAGTTGAAAGAATTAAAAGTGCAATTACAAGATCTGATAAGCAGAGGTTTCATTCGGCCTAGTGTTTCACCATGGGGAGCCCCGGTGTTATTTGTGAAAAAGAAAGATGGGACAATGCGATTATGTATTGATTATCGGCAATTGAATAAGGTGACCATTAGAAACAAGTACCCTCTACCTCGTATCGATGACTTGTTTGACCAATTACAGGGGGGCACTGTATTTTCGAAGATTGATTTGAGATCGGGTTACCACCAACTGAAAGTGAAAGATAGTGATATTTCCAAAACAGCTTTTCGAACTCGATATGGGCACTATGAGTTTTTGGTGATGCCTTTTGGATTGACTAATGCTCCGGCAGTTTTTATGGATTTGATGAACCGAGTATTCCACCCTTTCATTGATTCATTTGTGATAGTATTCATAGATGATGTGTTGATTTACTCGCGTAGCATGGAGGAACATGAGAAACATTTGAGACTTGTATTGCATATTTTGAGAGAGAAGAAATTATTTGCTAAATTCAGCAAGTGTGAGTTTTGGTTGAATGAAATTGTGTTTTGGGGGCACGTTGTCTCGAGAAATGGGATATATGTTGATCCAAAGAAGGTGGAAGCAATTGTTGAATGGGAGAGTCCTAAGAATGTGACAGAAATTAGGAGTTTCCTAGGATTGGCAGGTTACTATCGCAGATTCATTAAGGGATTTTCAGCAATAGCATTACCATTGACAAAGTTGACCCGTAAAGAAGTGAAGTTTGTGTGGGATGAAGAATGCGAAAGGAGTTTTAAAGAATTAAAGAAGCGGTTAGTTTCAGCCCCTATACTTGCTATTCCATGTGGGAATGAGTCTTTTGTGATCTATACAGATGCTTCATTTCAGGGGTTAGGATGTGTTCTTATGCAAAATGGGAAGGTAATAGCATATGCTTCCAGACAATTAAAGACGCATGAACGAAACTACCCTACACCCGATCTGGAGCTAGCAGCCATTGTTTTTGCTTTAAAGTTGTGGAGACATTACTTGTATGGAGAAACTTGTGAGATATTTACAGATCATCAAAGTTTGAAATACTTGTTCACACAGAAAGAACTAAATTTGAGATAGAGGCGTTGGATAGAGCTGATTAAAGACTATGACTGTACCATTCATCATCATCCTGGGAAGGCCAATGTGGTAGCAGATGCTTTGAGTCGGAAATCATCAGGGATTCTTGGTTGCATACGGTGTGCACGTGTTGGAAATATTCTTGACTTGGCATTAATGGGGATTGAATTGAAGTTTTCAAAAAGCGGAGGATTATTAGCACATGTCACAATGAGACCTTTGTTGGCCGAACACATACAAAATTTGCAGACCAGTGATCCATTCCTTGAGAAGAAGAAACAAGATGTCCTGGATGGTAAAGAGAGTGACTTTGAAATTAAGAATGATGAATCGTTGTGTTATAAAAATAGGATTTGTGTACCGAATGATCCACCCTTAAAGAGGGATATATTAGAAGAGGCACATAGTTCTATTTACTCTATGCATCCGGGAGGTACCAAAATGTATAGAGATTTGAAGGAGTATTACTGGTGGAACAATATGAAACGTGAGATTGCAGAGTTCGTAGCTAAATGTTTAGTATGCCAGCAAGTGAAAGCAGAGCATCAGAAGCCGGCAGGATTATTGCAGTCGTTGCCTATTCCGGAATGGAAGTGGGAGCATATAACGATGGACTTTGTTATAGGATTACCCCGGTCACCAAAGGGTCATGATTCTATTTGGGTGATTGTAGATCGATTGACGAAGTCAGCCCATTTTCTTCCAGTTAAGACCACCTACACTGTTGACAAGTATGCACGAATGTACGTTGATGAGATTATCCGTTTACATGGGGCACCAGTGTCAATTGTATCAGATAGAGATCCAATATTCACTTCTAAGTTTTGGCCTCGTCTCCAGAATGCCATGGGCACAAGTTTGAAGTTCAGCACTGCGTTTCATCCACAAACTGATGGGCAGTCAGAAAGGACGATTCAAATATTAGAAGACATGTTACGAGCTTGCGTATTTGACTTCAAAGGTAGTTGGGATGATCATTTTCCATTGATGGAATTTTCATACAATAATAGTTATCAGTCGACTATTGGTATGGCTCCTTATGAAGCTTTATATGGGAGGAGATGTAGGACGCCTTTGTGTTGGGATGAAGTAGGTGAAAGAAAAATTTTGGGTCCGGAATTGATAGATATGACAACTGAAAAGATCAAAATGATTCGGGAACGGATAAAGATAGCGCAAAGCAGGCAGAAATTTTATGCAGATAAGAGGAAGCATCCATTGGAATTTCAGAAGGGAGATTTTGTATTCCTACGTATTTCACCATGGAAAGGCGTTATGAGATTTGGGAAAAAGGGGAAACTAAGTCCAAGATACATTGGACCATATGAGGTGTTGGAAAGAATTGGTAACCTCGCATATAGATTAGCATTACCTCCAGATTTATCCCGTTTGCATGATGTGTTTCACGTATCAATGCTTCGTAAGTATTTGGCGGATCCATCTCATCAGTTGAAAACTCAACCAATTGAACTGAAGGAAGACTTGTCGTACATCGAGGAACCATTGGAAATTATTGATCGTAAGGAGAAGGTGTTGAGGAATAAAGTTATTCACTTAGTTAAAGTTATGTGGATGAGCCATGGAGTTAAAGAATCAACTTGGGAAATGGAGGATAGCATGAAGAAACAGTATCCCCATTTGTTTGGTAAGTGACCTTTATATTAAATTTCGGGGACGAAATTTTCTAAGGGGGGGAGGTTGTGACAACCCGAATATAATTATGATAAATTATATTTAAATCATGCTTATCTTATGTGATATGAATAATGTGATATTAGTATATCTAATGTTAAGTGATTATGTTTATTATAATCCTACTTTTATAAATCTTGAAAGGTCGAACTATTTACAGACACAAATTTTTGTTGTTTTCGGTAGAAATGTTCCTGTTAGAAACTACTTTTGACCTTTATAACATTATAAATGACTTGAGGTGAAAACTAGATAGTTGAATACATGTGAGTTAGGGTTGTAACACAACAAACGGATCATCAAATGGATGCCCGAGTGAAGAGTTATACCGAAATTACGAACAAGGGGCAATTTGGTCAATTCCCTTTAAGTGGTAAATTGTCTTTTATTAAACCAAATGGTTTAATTTGATTGGTTGGCTTGGGAGGCAGCCTTGGCCGACCTTATAACCTTTAAATATACTTATCCTTCAGCCAAAATCATCCATGAAAGGGTTTTGAGCTTAAGGAAAGAGAAGATAGAAGTTTAGGAAGAAAAGTGAGGAGAAAAAGTGTAGAAAAATCCGTGGAAATTACATAAAAAGCCCTGAAGGTAATCCTAATTGAAATTCTTGTTATTTATCTTATATTACTGATTTATATGATATAAATCATCAATGGTTTACGAAAGTTTCAGCCCTTTATATGTATGTATGGTTAGATGTAAGTGTATGTTAAGTTGAATGTAGAAACCCTTAAAATTGCTTTGTATTGAAACCCCTTGTATTCAAACTTGCATATATCTTTGTGTGCTTACTGGAATTGAGAAATTCCAATTGGATATGAAAGTAGACTCATATATTCATATCATATCTGAAATTTAGAATTTATATCCTTGTGGTTAGGCCGTAATGATTATTTCAAGTTGGTACATGGTTTCTGTTTTTATACTTCATTTTGGTATGCCCTGAGTTTAGTCAAGCTTTTGAGATAGCAAATGAAGTCAAACAATTATGAAATTTTAATTCTGTACGATTAAGTATGTCTAATGAAAATGGGTTGAAAATCATGGAAAGTTATGCTGGAGTAAAATTATGAAAATTCTTGGAAGTTGAAGGAACAATAGATGAGCTTGTAGGGCAGATTTCTTGTGTTGTAGAGAAATGTTCATAACTTGCCCTAGGAAGCTTAAAAAATTACACCGTCACTTGTACTGGATAGTATATTCATATATGTTTTCATATTGATGAGTTTGGACCCCTGTATTTGTACAATTTAGGAATATAGTAAGGTTAAGTATGTAAGACCATAATTTCAGGCCATACTGGGTACCCCTTGAATGAATGTTTATATTTTGTCCTTACAAAGGGTAATTTGAGTACATGTTTCATGTGTATATACATTGAGGAGTATAATTTCATGTTTACTTGACTTTGGTTATAAATTACTCATAAGGAATTTCCTACGGTTGAATGTCCATAACTTTATCAACATGTACATCATTGTTTGCCTTTACCTATGTTTTATGGAATGTGACTTAATTGGAATTATATTGTTGATGTATAGTCATGGAAAGTTACATAATTATGTTTGGATAATATTTGTGATTGAGGTTGAGAACTGATCTAGTTGGATTGACAGGTGTAAGGTCTAATCAACCCAGTTCAGCTCCACCATAAGGAAACCTGAATACGTAGTTGCCAATCAAGGTGAGTGTACTCACTGGAATGATGTATTTGTATACTGTTACAAATGTGATCATAATGTTATGAATATAAAATTGTTCATTTCGGTTTACCGAAATGAGGGGTTACTCCTCGACCAGGAATGGGGGAGATTTGTCTATTAATGACAAGGGGTTACTCCTCGACCAGGAATGGGGGAGAATTGTCTATTTAGACAGGATATGTGAATCATGATTCGAAAAAGTTGGTCATTCATTATGAATGAGCCGGATAAATTAATACATAATTATATGGACATGATTTATTGCATTTAAATTCATGCAATAGTATAGTAGTGATACATTCACTGGGCTATTTTGCTCACGGTTCCTATGTTCACATTTTTCAGGTAATACGATGTCACTGCCAAATCTAGGAGGTCAGGTTGGGTTAGCCAGGAATGGGAGAAACAATGATTTTGTGTAAATGTAAATGATGTAATTAAATTAACTTATCCTTCATGAAAGTTTTTATGGGCATGACTACTTTGATGTTGTAAAAAGGTTTTCAGTTATATGGATTTACAATGATGACTCTGAAATCAAAACTCGTGTTTATGGTTTGGTTAGATTAATTATGGTTTGACTCACTTTGACTTTCAGACTTAATTATAAGTAATTGGGTTGGGGTGTGTCATTGTTAGCCTTCCCCAAATGATATTGGATGTCAAACTGGTAATCCTTCACGAACTCAACCCACCTACGCTACTTCATGTTCATATCATTCTGTGTGAAAAGACACTGAAGTGTTTTGTGGTCCTGAACAACCGAAACTTCTCCCCTAGAAGATAGTGCCTTCATATCCTCAAGGTAAAAATAGCTGCTACTACCTCCAACTCATGAGTGGGATAATTCTTTTTATGGGGCTTAAGATTACAAGATGAATAGGTTATATCCCGCTCCTCCTACTGTATAACTCCCCAAGAACCTATAAGGATACATCGATAAAGACAAAGTACTTCACTCCTCCACTAGGAAATGAGAGCATTGACATTGAAATCAACTTGTCCTTTAGCTCATTGAAAGCTAACTGACAGTGGACATCCGAAACAAAAGGCACTACCCTACGAGTTAAATTTATCAAGGGACCCATAATCTTCTAAAATCCTTTGATGAACCTACAATAGTACCCTTCTAACCCCAGAATATTATGCACCTCCGTTGGTGTTGTGGGCTATCACCACTCCCTCACCACTGACACCATACTCGGAAATAAGAAATTCCTCTCTTTGAGACAATATAACCCAAGAAGTGTATCTCCGACACCAGAATCCAGACTTTTTGAACTTGGCATACAACCGGTGGTCCCGTAATATTTGAAGAACCATACGTAAATGCTTTGTGTGCTCACCCATTGTCCAAGAATAAATTAAGATATTTTCTATGAACACAATGACAAACTGATATAAAAAATCCCTATACATCATGTTCATGAGATCTATGAAAATTGGAGGCACATTGGTTAGCCCGAACGATATAACCCTGAACTCATACGACCCGTATTTCATCAAAACAGGGTCTTAGGTACATCCTGCTCCCTGATACGTAATTAATGTTACTCTGACCTCAAATAAATCTTAGAAAAGTAGGATGATTTTCTTAGCTGATTGAACAAGTCATCGATACACGACAATAAATACTTGTTTCGAATCGTGAACCTTTTTTAACTCCAAGTAATCAATACACAATCTCAATGACCCATCCTTCTTCTTCACAAATAACACAGGAGAACCCCAATGTGAAGTACTCTTGAAGATAAGACCCTAACCTAATAACTGTTGAATCTAATGTCTCAACTCTTGCATCTCTAAAAGATCCATACGATATCGTGCTCGCACTATCGGCCTAGTCCTCGATGCTAAGTCAATCACAGACTCAATGTCCCGACTCGATGGTAACCTCGGTATATTTAGAAACACATTAGCATAGTCCCTAACAAAAGGGATTGAATCCAGTGAGATGATTATACCCTCAAAAATCTCCTCCTTAGTATAGTATAAGTGTGTGCTCGACTATCCCTCTGGATGTGGCATCACTATAAGAAATATGTCCTGCCCTAAAATAACGAATAAGATAGTAATAGTCCACCATCCCTTTGTACATCACTAACCAGTCCATACCCATAATGACATTGTACTTGTCTAGCTCTAACATAATAAGATCCTTTATTAACCATAACCTTCCCATGTTCACACCCACCCCGATAAATAAAACAAATGAGAGTCTCGCTACCCAATGGTGAATCTAGGGTCGTAATATAGTTGGAGGCTAAATTCACTAAAATTGCTGCACATGCGAATCTAGTGCTAACAAATGAGTGTGATGCTTCCGTGTCAAACAAACTGTGTCCTATATGCCCATAAATAGAAAATATACCCTCGATGACTGGCGGCGCTGGTGGTAATAGTGGTTCTCGAAGGTGATACACAGGCCCAAACTGCCCCTGCCCCTAAGAAGGCAGTAATAGTGGAACTATCAATGGTAATGGAAGATAATATAGTTGTTGCCCCGATTGGGCATCCTGCTCCTGACTTCTAGACTTATTTGGGAATGCACGTCGCATATGGCCCTGCTTCCCACATGCAAAATATCGCCCAATGAAGTTTTCTTACCTCTGGTCTGATGAGGCTACCCCTATCTCTGTCCCTAATGGACCTAATAATCCTGACCTTACTAGCCCCTGGTTTAATTCTTCAAGCCATTCTAGCCCCGAGGTATATGTTTCTATCCTCGATGGCCCTTTTTAAATTTATCGTTACTCAGCTTGAGTCTCTTAACAGAGTCATTCTATAGGAATCTCGCTCATGTTGTCTTCCCAGCTATTGTGGCATCTTGCTTTCACTGCTTCCCCCAGTCTTTCCCTGCTAGATAGAATTTCTGATCCTCTTTGCTCCTTTACATGGAAGCAATGATCCTGACAATCAAGCAACGCGGTGCTTACAACTTCAATACAGGTCTGTAATGCCGAGTTCCCTAATAAGTGCTGGTGATTCCTCCAAGTAAGTCCATCAGTAAACTTGAGGACTATCTTCTCATCAGTGTTCACCTCATCCAGCACAAAGTTTTCTAGGCTTGTGAAATATTCCTCATATTCGGCCATAGTCCGATCCCCCTGTGAATGATCTAAGAATCTCCTCCTCATCTCCATCTGAATTGCTGTCGAAAAGAACTTGCGAACGAACTGCCCAGAACTCTTGGATCTTCATCGTATCTACCTCCTCTATTATGGTGACTGACTCATACCATTGAAGTGATGCCCTGACTAGCTTAAATGTAGCGAATACAAGCTTTTCAGTGTCATTGCACTCAACCATGCACAAATGTCTTTGGATATCCTTCTTCCACTAGCTAACTGCCACCATATCTGCACTTCCCTGGAACTGTGGTAGATGGCCCTTCTGGAAG
This sequence comes from Sambucus nigra, assembly GCA_949130495.1. NCBI lineage: Eukaryota > Viridiplantae > Streptophyta > Magnoliopsida > Dipsacales > Adoxaceae > Sambucus > Sambucus nigra. The sequence goes on from OX422211.1 coordinate 313,089,691, forward strand.
TCCTCTCTAACTCTCTTCTAAACTAATAGCACTGGGTGAGCCTGAACTGGTTCTACCGCTACCTTCTGTGGCTGTGACTGGAGAAAATGCTATGAAAGGGCGATCATTGAGGCATTTACTGCCTGTGCGATAATAGTTGCTCTGCGTCCTCGTAACGGCATGTGCTAGTCTTCCTCTCATGTTGTTTTGCATATGAAATGAAACAAAAATTATATAAGATTCACATCAATCATAAATAATAGCAAAAGCATAGAGATGTGCAATATGAAACAATAGTCTTAAATATAGGGCTCTATATCAAATAAACATAAAGCATACAACGTAGAAAGTTTGCACAGATCCTAAGGAAATTAGAACCTGATGCTCTGATACCAATTGTGACAACCCACCTCTTCTAATATCGGGTGGCGAATCCTCTACTAAAATAAAACATGCACTACACTAAAATGGTCAAATTGGCACCATTTAAGCGGCTAGCCTTGTCACGGTCATTGACCGTGACAAAAAAACACGCATTTTTTATCACGGTCATTGACCGTGACAAGGTCGTGATAAATGCTTGTCATGGTCATTGACCATGACAATACCGTAAAGTTGTCACGATCAATGATCGTGACATGTCCGTGACAATTCTGTCAGTAAAAAACCCTCCCTCTTCTTTTTTCCCACAGATTCTATTCCCAAATTTTCTCTCTCTCTCTAGAGACTTCTCACACTCTCTCTCTACAACTTTGGTATGTTTTCTCTCTCTCTATTTCTCCTCCATTTATGTATATGTGTATGTATATGTGTGTGTGTGAATATATGTGTGTGTAATTATGTGTGTGTGGTGTATATATGCGTGTGGGGGGGGGGGGGGGAGGGGGTAGGGTTGCGGGGTGTATGTGCATGTTTGTGTGTGTGTGTACATGTGTGTGTTTGTGTGTGTATATATGCGCGTGTGTGTATGTGTGTGTGTATATATGTGTGTGTGCGCGTGTGGTGGGTAGCGGTAGCGGGGCGAGGGGGTAGGGCTTGGGAGTCGGGGTGGGGGGGCAGGGGGTGTGGGCCTGTGTGTGTATATGTGCGTGTGTGTATTTTTTTTAATTAAATTTTTATTGGTTTATTAGATATTGCCCCTCATATTCTAGTTCCCCTTGTAAAAGAATTGATTGATTTAATATTGATTGGTTGTTAATTTTTTTTGTAAATTAATAATTAATGCCCCTTTCATATGCAAGTAGGATTGCCCCTTATTGTAAATTAGTAAATTAATAATTGTATACCTTAATTGTTAGTTTAATTGATGAAAATAATTAATTGAGTTCATGAATTAGAAGGAGTATGGGATACACATTTGTTGTGCCATTGCAGTTGGATTATAGTGGATCGATGTTGGGTTGGTTAATTTTAAAAGTGGCATGGCCACTAGATTATTCTCCATATGCGGGTGGGATTTTTCAACTTTTTTTGAAAATTACTTTGTATAACGAACAATATATATATATATATATATATATATATATATATATATATATATATATATATATAGTATCATAATTAAATGAAACATACTTGAAATTACATATAGTGCGCATAGATACTAGCCTTCTAGTTCTTATGCGTATGCATTCAATAGCCCTTAGACTCGTTTGAGAGTCATTACCCCTGAAATGAGATCTCTCGAATTGTCCCATTTGGACATTTTGGGACTGCATAATTTCTTTATAATAATATTCTTAGTGGATTAAAGTTGTTACTTTTGGAGGAAGTTCTACAGTCGTATCCTAATGTTCTCTGGGTACATACTAGATTGACAAGTGTGACTGTTATTTCAATTGATCAATTGAAATAACACTCACACTTGCCAATCTACGTCGTGTACTTCGAGAACTATGGGGATATGATGCCGAATTTTTCTCAAATCGTAACAATGTGCAAGAGCTGTTAAGTATATTACAGAAAAATGCGGTCTTGAATGGGATAGGACCACTCACCCTTTAGAGGAGATGGAGGAAATAGAAATTTCTATTATAAATTGAATTTGAATTTGAAATTTAAAAATCGAATATAAATAAGACATAATTAAATGAAACATACTATAAATCTAAGTTTTGTTTATACTAATCCATGAATATATGCTTCTTACCTTTAATAGGTGATGAGTCGTGGTAGCTGTGATGGGATATCCGAAATACAAAGAGTGGATGGGTGAGACAAATAGAATGGGGAATGTGTTTCGTAGAGGTTCTAGTGAATTTGTGAAATACGCAAAGAGATGTCATAATGATGAAGAGTTTCCGTGTCCGTGTGCTAGGTGTAAGAATGGTAAGGTTTTGTGTGGAAAATAGTTGAACTACATTTATTAAGATCGGGTGTGCAAGATAATTATCAGTTTTGGAGTTTTCACGGTGAATTGAAAGTTCCTTTTGTCCCCGAACAACCTTCACAACAACCTTCAATAAGTAGGATAGATGTAGAAGGGGACGACGTAGATCATAATATGTTAGAGGATTTAGTTGATGATGCGTACGGAGTTTATGAAGCAGAGGAGAATGAGGTTACTGATGATGTACAAGGTTCAAGTGCTCGTGAAGATATCACAATACACCTTGATGATGACTACCAAAGTTTAAAATTTAAGGCGACCCAACCGTTATACTCTGGCTATGAGAAAGATCAAACAACTTTACATGTCATGGTTGGTTTGCACAGTTTGAAGACGGAGTACAGTTTTTCCGGGAATAGCGTGACTAGAATTTTGAAATCGGTGAAGGGCTTACTACCCAAGGAGAATACGCTTCCAAATAGCTATCTTGTTATAAAGAACAGTTTGAAAGGTTTTGGAATGAAGTATAAATCTATTCATGCTTGTGTGTATGACTGCACACTATACCGAAAGGAGTATGAAAATCTCGATTGTTGTCTGGTTTGCAATGAACCTAGATGTGTCCAATCTACTAGTAAAGAAGGCACAGGCTCAAAAGTGCCTCAAAAAGTGTTGACACATGTCCAATCCGCACTCTTAAAATGAGTATTGGTACATACAAGATCATTATGTATATATATATATATATAACTTGTACGCATATCCCATATCACACTACTTACCCGATTCCGAAGTTTGGATCAACTTCTCGATTAATTAGTTACATAGTCACTCACTTGAATACCTGGTTCTCCTCACTCGAACCCATCTATTGTTGTCCTAGAACACGTACCAAACTTTGGAAAGAATTACTTAGTAACCCCAAAGTATCCCTATGGTTATTCTCCAAGCTCTCACGGGTCAAAACAACACACGAACCAAAATTGAACAAACCAGCAAACCGAACCAGTTCACGGGTAGACTAAACCGATTCGGTTTGTTGGGCTTCTAGGCATATTCTTCCTCGGTATATCTCATCCAAAACCCTCCAATGGAGGTCCCAAGACTCCCCAAACATGAAATTGACCTCACACATAAATATACTAAAATTATAGCAACATTGTAACACCTAATAACCATGAATCCTATATCAAACACCTAGGACTACAAACGAAACATCAAATCAATTTAACTCATACTTTTTCCCAATTTGATTTCCAAAAATTCAACCTTTCTAACAAAGTTGTACACTATTACCATTTAAATCCCATAATTAATTTCTAAATTCTAATGTGATTAATCCCAATTAATTATCAATTTAAATGAGAAATTCCTTATCATCTAAATCTGTACACTAATCAACTAAAGTTTCAATCTTTAATACTTTAAATCTCAGATTCTATCTCTAATCATGAAAGTAATTAACTACGCATAATTTGTAACTTAAAACAAGTAACTACTTGCCTTGGTGGATTAAGATTCGACATTCTCTACGTGTTTGATGATGAGTTGAATTCGAAAATAAATTCTCTTCCTCTTCTCCAAACCCTTTTTCACTTCTCTCTTCTTCTCTTTAACTCTTTTTTAATCTCTCTTGTGCATAATATTAAAGGTGGGCTGCCATCCACCATCCTAAACTCTGAAATAATCCCTCAATTATTCTAATCCTATTTTTTTCACTTAACCCTAAGTGTAAAAAGACCCTCCTACCCTTATATGGGTCCTTTTACGTCTAAAAAGCCTCCAAAACTCGATCATAACACTCGGTCACATATTCTGGATTATTTTGACCCTTCTCGGATCACCGATGCACTCGAATAGGTCATTGAAGTCACCAACTCAAAATATTCTAATGTCTCATTAACTAGACTCGACACGTGCGTACCGTACGCGTCATTCATAAATTATACCAATTCACCGATGTAACACTCTATCGACATATAAAAATAAACCATCGTTTTCACTTATATGTGATACATAATAAATCACATAACTATTTACTTATCACCTCCAAGTAATAATATTAAAATAAATATTAATCATTTATCTCAGTAATTAATATTTACTAAAATCAAATTTAATTTCCCCTAATTAAATTACTAATTATAAGCACACGGAAATTAAATAATAATAAAAATGCAGGGTATTATAATAATTTCATATTGCACACCTGTACACAGGTTGAACTAGGGTGTATCATCAATTTTGATCCAAAATTTTTATTGCATGATTTTGAATTCAATCGAGTCACATTTTTTTTGTTTCTTGATATTTGAAATTGTTCACGTAATACCATTGATTATGAGCATTAATGTAAAAAAATTGATGAAGAATACAATGGAAAGTGTTGCTCAAAGTGTGGTGAAAGTTTAATTAATAAATTTACCTAGTATAAATTTTTAATCGTAATTTACTTTAATAATAATTAATTTTGATAGATTTTTGAAATTGTTCACGTAATACCAATGATTATGAGCATTAATGTAAAAAAATGATGAAGAATGCAATAGAAAGTGTTGCTCAAAGTGTGATGAAAGTTGAATTAATAAATTTACCTAATATAAACTGTTAATCGTAGTTGATTTTAATAATAATTAATTTTAATATTAATTTAATTTATTGACCCATAGGAAACTGTGTTTTTCACACCCACCATTCCTTTTTTACTATAATATTATTTCTTATATGTCAACTATAAATTAAACCATATATAAAAACACATAATTATTGGAAATTAAATATATTGATTTCATCTAAATACCAATAAAAATAAAACATGGTAAATTGCAATAGAAGTTTTAAAATCAAGGGTATAACGAATTAAATCTTATTAATAAACTTTTATGTCAATTAGTTAGTGCACACATGCGTTGCACATTTAATGACTCACATGTGGCATTAAGTTGTGAAAAGAGAAGAATTATTTAAAAAAAAAATCAATAATAAAAAATAGTAAGTAGTTGTTTTATTGTTTTTAACATTAATTATGTATCTATTCAATAAACCATTCATCATGAAATATAATTTACTATTTTAATGAAATGGGGTCAACATTAAAACGATGGAGTAAACATTGACGTATAAAGTATAAAGTGTAGAACACTTGAAAAAAATATGTCTACATATAAAAATTCACCAATAACTAAATCTCAAAACACACATAAAAAGAAGGGTATAATGTTAAATATTTTAGTACTCTATATTACTCATCACTTCTTTAAGTTTTTGTATAAGAAAATTCATCGTTCTCAATCGACATGACTTAATATCTTGTATTTGATAAAAAAAATAGGATATATTTGTCTTCGCATATATGCAACCTTTAAAAGTGTTCGAAGTGAAAAATTTTCCTTAGAAAAATCCCAACTAAATTAATATAGATTATTTATTTAAAACGATTCTATGTAAAGTTTCTCATAAATTTTTTATTAGACTTAATGAAAATATAAGTTGGAAAACTAATAATTTCTCCATCATTGTAAAAGAGTGTGACCATTGCAGTTTCTCCCTATTCGATACAATCATCTTTATGCATATATTTCTTATTTTCAATAAGAATAAGCCAGGTTTCCACTACGCCCTACTACGATCTTATATGGGGGTGGTAAACAAACACATATAAAGAGAAAATAATATGTAACAACCCGCCTAATAAGATACCGGGCGATCACTCCAATATTAAATTAAAACAGGAGTCACATATGGATGATCCTTAGCATCACTGTCTAAAATCCATTTAATTACTAATATCCTATTAGGTGGCCGTTAAAAACTTTTACTAAACTACTCTTTTTAACGAATAAATTACAACATCCACAATTAAATGCGTAATGAACTGAAATGAAAATGAAAGGAACTAAAATAACCGAACACTCGGTTCAAATATACAACCATATCGAATGCTGTACTGAAAGAATAAATATATGCAATTGAGCCATTGGCTCGAAAGTTTATACAATATCTCCTATCTAGAGTACAAGGAAGGAAACGTCTACCGATAACCTGCAAGCATCCACAGCTGCTGCAGCAGACGTCTGACTCGAAAGACTTTCCATCCAGGCGTCCCTGTGTCTTGACACCTATGTATATATATAATATAACAAGAAAGGAAAAGTAGACAAACGGGTCAGAGCCCCGAATGTTGAAAATATTTTGCAAGTGCATAAATGCCTTATTATTTTGAAAAAGGTTTTATCTCATATTTAAGGTTGGTATCGCACTCCCATGAGATACCCCTCACCTCTCCGCTAATAGTGCACTCCTAGCGCATCTATCTAGAACATTCTAGTCAAGCTACCCTGCTAAACTAGTCTATCACCCAACCACTATCTACCCTAGATAGTCCAAGTAATGTACTAAGGGCGAAGCTTCACCCCAGTCTCAACGTTATGCCATGTTCGTGCGTGGGGTGTCTCGCAAAGCGAAATCCAAACAAGGAACCCCCCCGATACACTACTACGCGGCACGGTCGATAGTCGAGATCCGCCAGTCCCTAAGTACAGAAAGATATATAATAATATATATACCATAAGAATTAATAATATAAGAGCACGAAGGATTAAACTTCTCCCCAGTCTCAACACACTGCCATATTCGTGCGTGGGGTGTCTCGCGAAGCGAAATCCAAACAAGGAACCCCCCCGATACACTACTATGCGGCAAGGTCGACTATTGGGATCCATTAGATCCTCGGCACTCGATTCATCCATATATTCATATCCATACTATAATATACATCCGGATCTATCTCCCGGACTGAGGATTTATATACAAGTATTATCAATACTTTTCATTTTCTCAAAACTTTCCATTTCCCTTTTTATACTCAGGAAATGTAAATATAAAAGCCAATTCATTATCATGAATTGCTTTAACAAATCGTTTACCTTTTTAAAGTCAATTTTATTATCATAAAAATGCTTTTCCTTTATATGTCATCCCTCAAAGCCATTTCCATTATCATGAAAATGCTTTGATCAAATAATGCTTCCACATCCCTTCTTCCATCCGGGAGTGTTACCGAAGCTAAACCTTTATCCCATTTCCCTTTTTATACTCAGGAAATGTAAATTAAAGCCAATCCATTATCATGAATTGCTTTAATAAATCTAAGACCGTCCCTCCGGGTATCCCCACTGGATGCGCCCCTAAATGGCTATCATCTTCCAGGGCCTCCAAGACAACCTCGGAACCTAACAACGTCGGGAAGCGGCCATATTGCCTGCGGGAAAGTCAGGACCACACCCAGAATCCCCTAACCAGCGCAGAAAAAATATAAGTAACCGCCCATATGGCCTAGGGACTATATCCAACCTGCTCAACAGCCAGGAAGGCTTCACCACAACGCGCGCAACTTCCCTTATGATAGCGATTTAGGGAGGTGTGTAACCATAATCCATAATTTATCAATTATGAAAAACATTTATCTTTCCATTTTGAAAATATTCATTTTTATATTTTCAAAATCATTTATATCACATCATATATATACATAATCACATAGTGTATATATATATACCATATATTCCTACCTGAATATATAAAAATGGCTATATTTGCCAAACCATCTATCGATGACCAATAATCCCAAAGATTCTCTCAAAGAATCATAATCATGCATTCATATATGCATGATACTAAACCCAAACTATTTTCTTACTTTAATAAGTAATATATATAAAAATCCCATCTTTGGACTCATTTGGATATCTCCAATTATACTAATTCACTCTAAGTGAATACACACATATATAAACTCCTAATTCCTCAAGTCCTTTAGGACATAACCCTCCATAAATTTCTAATTTGGAAGGCCTTTAAACATAAACTCAAAAAGGAGAAATAATCCTAATCTCCAAAATCTTGGGCTGAAAACAGGGCACCGGTCGACCGGTCCTAGACCCCCGGTCGACCGCGAGTTGCAAATAAGCCTACGAAACAAAGCAGTAAGCTCTTTCTCCTTGACGCGGTCGACCGGCCATAGGGGCGCGGTCGACCGGTCACACCAGGTCTCCCAAATTAAAAATCCCTCAATTCCCTTAACCAACAGCCTAAATTCATTTTCGGGGTTTCTAAACTACCCCAAAAATTATCCCGAACATCTACGACATTAATTCTAGCCGTAATTTTTCCAATTCCCGATTTGATTTCCGAGTTGATAATTTCAACCCGGAGCTGTCATCTTGTAAAAATCATATCAAATCGTAGAAAAATCAAAAAAATACGCGATCGGCGCCCACGCGACCGTATCGAAAAGATCTACAACTTTCGTGTTTTGGCCGAAAGCTAAATCAATTCTTTTCCTGGCCAAAAATTCCCCCAAAGGTGACGGGTTACTATTCATCGTCACCTCCGAGACGATTTCCGCCATTAAAGCTTCTCCCAAGCTTTTGTCGCCTCACCCAACGTCCTACAACCTCAACCAACTACAAATACACTTATAACACGGGTTCTAAACATCCTAGAACCCGGAATCACCAATTAATTTGGATTAAACCCTAGTTCCACAAAATTGAAATATTATTGGGGTTTAATTGTTTTAACTCCCAAAAACCCGTTTTATCCACGATAACCCACCCCAAAACCATTAGGGTTTGTTTATACCAAACTACGGTATGATATATTTATGCAAAAAGATAAATAAAGCAAGTAAACACTTGCCTCGTGGATAAAATCCGACGACCTCGAGTCGAATCCGGCGGAGTTGGCCCGAGATCTCCCATTTCTCCTCCTCTTTCTCCTTCCTCTTTCTCTTCTCTCTCTTTCCTCTCTTTCTTTCTCTTTTATTTCCCTCTCTCCCTCTTTATATAAGAGAAAAGGGTTTTAAACCCTTAAAACCCAAAAACGACTCGTTTACCCAATTACGAGTTATTTTTACCTCTAAAAATATCCGAAACTCATTTTCGACAATCGGACACTCTTTTCCGACTATTTCGGACATTCCGAGAATTATGGCGCAGTCGAAATTCCCATCCGAGGTACTTGACCGCAAATCACTATTCCAACCCAAAATAAATAAATGCGGGTTTTTCCCATTAAAAATCTTACCTCGTGTCGCTATACTCCACGGCGACATATAATTAAATTACTTCGACCTATATAGTCCCAAAATAATTTATAACACCCTTCGAAAATCATTCAATCCTCGAAAATTCCAAAAATTACTATTTAGGAAAATTCCCCAAATTGCCAATTTATATCCAATTGTGGAATTTAATGGTCTCCAAAAGGACGGGTTGTTACATAATAGTATTCATTATTCGTATCCATTTAAAAGTGCACTATCCCATATGCGTATATGCAGTCGTTTTTGGATAGTACATACATTAATCCTTATCCATTTCCTCATGGATTCCCCACATTCGAATAATATCCTTGTTCATTTACATTATCAATATTAACATATAGATAGTGTAATTGGACAAAAATATATTGCACTTATCTAAATGTACTTCCCTTTTATCACAACCCACTCAATGTGTTCCTCTAAAAATGAAAAGGTTGGTTTGTCATATAAAATAATATAACTAGGTGCATCATTTTAAAGGAAGCTCAAACTCAACAACCTCAATTTTTTATTTTATTTTGGTTCTTTTGTTTTTTATGATGTTGGGATGAAACACCACTGTTGTTTAAGACTAATATATATATATAAAACATGATCCAAATAAGTTCCCTCACCATTGTCTACATCACTCTCACAATTATTCTCTCATTGATCACCACTCCTATGACTCTTTCCTATATCTCATCTCTCTCATTATCACTTTCTCCCTCTTTATCTCTCTCATTATCACTTTCTCCCTCTTTATCTTCACTATCATTCACATTTCTTCTTCTTCTTCTTCTTCTTCTTCTTCTTCTTCTTCTTCTTCTTCTTCACTATCTTTCTCACTCCACGCATCATTAACATCAACCTCATTTATTGCCTTTGTCTTACCTTAGTCTTTTCATCACTTGGGGAATATATTTTCCTTTTTTATCATTTTGAGATCTCTCCACACCCGGATCCTTTTTTCTCCACTTGTTTCTTCATTTTTATTTAAGCATTCTTATGAGGCACACACTTTACATCTAACTTTCGCCTCTCTCTCTCTCTCTCTCTCTCTATATATATATATATATATATATATATATATATATATATATATATATATACTCCCCACACATTTAACTCTTGCTCCAAATAAATATAAGTTCAAAGAAATTGATCCAACTGTAAATATCTAAATAAAGCTGTAAACAACTTTGGAACCAATTGGCCCACCAAATCTATAAATAAAGTCTCATAAATAATACGACAAAATGAAAAATAAATCTAAACTACTATGCATCTAAAAAAAAAGTAAATCTCTAGTTGCACCTCCAAAATATCTCTAATTACTCCAATACAATTACTCCAGTGCTATACTTGAAATGTTAGTGAACACAATGGATTAGATCCCGTCGCATGAATACTAGATACTCTCCCCAGTTAGGGTCCGTGAACCTAGACAGTAGCATTATACATAATAAAAATCACAATAGAGTATTTTAATTTAAACAAGATAATTATTAACATGCGAGTAAAATAAACTAATATAATCTAATTATATAATTATTCCACCCCAACAGTTTAGGTCCAACTTATGTTATCACAATCCGATAATTATGCTAAAGTCGCCATTTTAATTTAAATCGATTAATTTAAATTATTTATTTTTATAGCGACGCCTTCATAGCCAGCCGACCCGACTGTATGTTCTACACTTATTTGGGCCCGCCAAAAGTTTTCCACCACACACACTTCCCTTGTTATAACGAGTCGATCCAACTTCGTTAACCTTGCACTTATTGATAAGGTTCCACGCATGACATGTCATAATAACTAGCCAACTTGTACTCTGTCAGTTCTGCACTAATACCCATTTATTATCTTAGGCATTGATTCTCAATTTCTTTAATTTCTCATTTATTTTATATTAGCCCCACCCTATAATAGAGAATAAATACTCAAATCTACCCCTAGTCCCAAACTAAGAGGTCTCCAAAATACAAGTACGTCCTACCCTATCATATAGGATAAATCTCTACCATTAAGTTTCTTCTAGTCTCGCGCCAAGACCCACGAATCAACGGAACGACGCAAAATAAGCCCCACCCCAGAATATCCCATTTGAAAAAAATAATCTACACTAACCAGTCCCATACCTAGAAAGTGTTAATCACAACTAAGGCATACCCACTAGTCCCACTCCTAGCCAGTATTCCTAATATTAAGGTGGAAGCGTACTACCCAAAATCCCGTCCTCCCCTAGAATGATAATTATAGTCAAACTAATAATTCACGTAATACATTTTTATCTTTCATTCTACCAATTTATCTTACGATTACAATTTAACCCAATTTTAATTTACATCAATCAATCACTATAATCAAGATAATTTATTTTATGCAACTAATATGAATTCCAAATCATGCCAGTTTATTGTGCACATAACAAATATTCCTTTTTTTTTCATATCAACATAGTTTTTATGTGATTTCACAAGTCCCTTTTAGTTTAATAAAGCCACTATAATTTTCTACATGAAAATCAACACCACTAATATCCAAAAAGCCCTTCTCTACCTTAAGCACACAAGGGTTATAAGTCTTAATTCATATTAAGATTTTTCACAAAAATAGTCCCAATATAAATTTCACTTTCCCTAATTAAGGTTGCTAATTTATATGAAGAAAATAATGTAAATTAAGGTACAACCGATATTTAAAACACATAATACTAAAGAGATGAAATAGAATTATTCATGCCTGATGAAAAGTCAGTTAAGAATTTTGTTTAGATCGTTGCGTTCCTCTCGAAAAATTGATAAAGATTCATTCTTGAACAATCTTGAGAAAACACTGTTTGAAGCTTCAAAATTGGGTTGAATCTTGATTTAATTTGGGGCTAGGGTTTATAGATGAAAGGTGGTAAAGATGTAGAAGGCTTGTGGTTTAAAAGTTACTGAAAAAGTGTTTAGAAACGTCTAACCCCGAGTTATTTTAATATAAAAAAGATTAAGAGTTGTATTTAACTTAAACTCTCACAAAACCAATCCACTGCCGACACTAACCATTCCGAATAGATTCGCCCTATAAAACGATGGTTAGGTGCCCAATACGCCCCAAAAACTTATATGTGAGAATAAAAACCCGATTTCCCCCCCGATTTTAATTCCGATTAAAATCCTATTTTCCATCAATGAAATCCAACATATTTTTTACTAAAAATAATTAAATCAAAAAATTTTATTTTTTTGAATTTCGAATTAATTTAAATTATTACCGATTTAAAATTACGGGGTGTTTCATACTTCCCACTAACACATGAATTTTTTCCTCGAAATTCAACGAAGCGTAAATACGCAAAAGTAAAATGAGGCTCACATATGCCTACCCATAAAGTACCATAATTGGGCACCCTTACACCTAATCCTACACGAAAATTCCCCATGATTAAAAATAATATATATATATATATATAAGTATCTAAGAAAATAATATGTAGTGTACTACCCCACTATCCACGTCTTGGCTCTTGTGGTGCCTGCCCTGTCTGAGGCTCCCCAGTCAGAAACATATAATACCTACCCACTACGATTACTACTGGTGCTACTGGTGCTCTTTGTACACCTGACACTACCGATGATGGAGGCCCGTGGCCCTACTATCCCTCCTTCTTGGAACACCTAGAAGCTCGGTGCCCTATCTTTCCATAAATAAAACACGCACCCCAAAAAGGTCTAGGATGCCTATCCGAGTTTTGCTCACCCTACTGTCCCTGCTTCTGAGGGTCCTACTAGGCACTATTGTCCTGTTGCTCCTAATTCACTCATTGTCTCTTCCACTGCTGGTTATTACTACCTTTGTTCTCTGCTCTTTGATCATTTGTCTCCTGTTTCTTTCCCAACTTCTTTTGGTAGTTCACTTTCTCTTACCATAACAATAGCACGACATCTACAACCTGGGTGTAGGTAGTGTACACCGAATTTCTCAACATTATCTACTTAAGGACCAAGACAAACCTTTCATGAAGAACTTTATCTTCTTCACCTCTGTATTAACCTCCCCGGGTATAATAATTGATAGATTTGTGAATTCATGCTCATACTCAGCAATTGATTTCGAATCTTATTCTAAGTACAGAAATTCCCTCTTCTTCGCGCTCCTAATCGCATATGGGATATATTTATCATTAAACTTTATCAGAAAATCTCCATAGTTTAGACGATCCCTATCCTACGATGACACTCTCCCACGCTGTAATGCATCTCCAGTCAGCTTAAACGCAGCCAACATCTTCTTCTGCACATCAGTGCAATCCACCATCCTCAAGTGTCTCTTAATGTCTCTCCTCCACTGGTGAGTAACCGTTGGGTCATATTCCCCGACAAAAGTGGGAGGATTGCCTTACGGAAGCTATCCCTTATCCTATCCCAAGTCAAGGCGAGTGTACCTTATTGCTGCGCCTCTAAAGTCACCCATCTCTGTCTCCCTACCTCAATACCGACTGTTGTGGCCTCACACATAATAGTCGCTAACTCCTCGGCATCCAAAACAATCTGCCTCAGCCTCTCCTGAACTGCAGAACTAGTTTCTCAACCCTCTCTTCTATCTCCAGTTGTCCTAGTGTTCGCCATCTGAAAAGATAGGAACAAAACAACATCAGGCTCGGAATAACTAAGTGTACAAACACTACACCAAAACTGCTAACTTTTCATGGCCAAATATCTTGACAACTTAAACTTGTCATGTTCTTTGACCATGACAAGTTTTTTAGATTTGTCATGGACTTTGACTGTGACAAATTTGTCATGGAGTTTGACCTTAACAAGTCTGTGACAAAAGGAAAACTTGTCATGATTAAAATTCATGACAAATCTGGACAGATTTAAAAAAAAACTGTTATGCAATATTGCCATTACCACTGCCAACAGTATATTTGTACATGTTATAGCAAAAATTAACCTGTCCAAATAGCATATATATCAAGCAACATTCAATATTAAATAACCAACACGAATAAATATAAATATCCATAACAAAAACTAAACCAATATTTGAATATCCATAACCAAATAAAAAAATACAAATAATATCCAATATCCAAATAAAATAAATACAAATAATGTCATAGAGTAGGGTCTACAGTATATTGGCGGAGGAAGGAAGGCCGCACAACATAAAAATTGAGACACCTATCATTTCGTTGAATGCTGCATTATTCTTCAAACCACAAAGGGGAATTCTCCTTTCCAGTCAAAACATGCATGACGAAAACCTTTAGCTCGAAGTCTTGCATGATATGTCCATGAACCACCACACCCGAGTGGGTGCCTAAGTCCTTCAACCCCCTATCTATTGACTTGCCACCAAATACGCCTATTAAAAATACGCTCGACCAACCGATTATTGACATATGCCATTCGATGGGGGGCAAGATGGTAAATGGATAATATAAGGCCGACGGGTCCGTGCATATCGGTGAGGTAGCAGTGACGTCCTCATCTACCTCCTTCCCCTTGACCTTATTGGAGGTGGACCCCCAATGATGTTCATGACGGTGTAGATATCTAGGAACGTCACCTCTAACCTTAATATCTTATCGTCATGGGTATTCACCTTATGAGCCAACCCGATGTTACTCCTCTCAATCCCAATGATCCTTGACTTCCCCACCCGCGAGCTCACAGCTAGTCCTCCCCTTATGATCTGCCCCGAGCACTTGGGTGAGTGCGTCCGTAGCTAAAGATGCTTTATTGGCATCAGACATCTTATCTTACACTTCCTTAAGCTTTGTCTAAAACAACAAAAAGTTCACAATTAGTTAATTAAAAAATTATAATGTAATTAAAAAAATTAAATAATTTATACTTGTAATCGTGGCTGCCACACGCGGGGACACCTCCTTATCCTTCACTTCTTTGTCCGGATTGCCAAATAGGCATCGAGTCTATGTGGTTTACCCCCAGGGCCACTCCCCGCCTTTTGAAATAAAATAATGCATAATTAGTAAGTAATTAAAAATAATGATAAATTAAAATAACATAAAAATTAAATTAAATAAAAATAAAAACTTACCATTATGTGCTCTATCTCGGCGTAAGACGTCTGCCAAGAATAGTACATGTCCACCTTTTTCCCCTGTTTTCCCTCCCCGATTGACGAGATTGTATCTCCTCGATCTCATTGTCGTAAAACTGCTGCTACTGTGCCAATGAGATTGGCTCCTTCGATAAGACGATGTAGCGCACTCTCATAATGGACTCCTAGGTCTGCCCAAAGTATCGTGCCCACATTTTTTCTTCCACGTCTTATACAGATCTCTCACCTGTTCCAACGTGGAGTCGCAGACATGTGCAGGCAGGCCGAATTAATCATGTCAAACAAATACAGACCAAAAAGAAAGTAAGAGTTAGTTATATTTAAATTATAAAATATAGATATAAATATAAATATAAATATAAATATAAATATAAATATAAATATAAATATAAATATAAATATAAATATAAATATAAATATAAATATAAATATAAATATAAATATAAATATAAATATAAATATAAATATAAATATAAATATAAATACACTATATGTAGTCCCCCCCCCCCCCCCCCCCCCCAGATGGTGATGTTGAGCTTATTTGGCACCTTCCTCCAATCAATGTACCCCTGGCCGATGATAGCCTTTAGCAACTCCAGGATCTAGCCGTAATGCCGTCTTTTTCTAGATGACGGACCACAATTTGTCCCATTTTGGGGGCATAGTGGTCGAGGAGCCCTTGTCACCTCCGCTACCACGATGCCCTATTGAAGACATTTTCTGCAAAACATGTTATTATTAGTACAAACATGTATATGAGAAAATGATTAAATCCAAATGAATTAGAATATTGTATGAGTTAACGACATTATAAATCCAAAAATATTGTTTCAATATCGGGTCATGTCACGGACTTTAATTAATGGTTAAATTGATTAAAATCCAAATTAACATATTCACTAACTAAAAAACTAATTTTGGTTCAAATATGATAATACCAAAGCATCAGAAGAATACAAGTTAACGACATTATAAATCTAAATATTGATTCAATATCGGATCATGTCATGGAGTTTGAATTAATCCTTCAGTTAATTAAATTCCAAGTTAACATATTCACTAACCAAAAAATCAATTTTGATTCAAATACGATAATAACAAAGCACAAGAAGGATACAAGTTAATGACATTATGAATCTAAACATTAATTCAATATAGGTTCATGTCTTGGAGTTTGAATTAATGCTTAATTTAATTAACCAAATTAGCATATTCACTAACAAAAAAAGCAAAAAATCAGACAATAACATATTAACTTGAAGAATACACCCATTGGTTATTACAAGCAGTAAACTGATGAAGTGGAAATAAATTAAAAGCATTAAACTGACGTCCGATAATAATAGAGAACTAGATTAATACACCCACTAGTCATTACAAATAATTGGAATACTTATTACAAATCTAAAAAATATTTCAAATTCGGGATATCATAAAAAATGGATTGATATTCGGTAGGAGCAACCAAGTCATCCACACTACGAGTTAGACGCTTTGGCATATGTAGGACGATTGACCAGGGATCGTTGTTGATATATTACGAGTAAATCACTTGATTACTTTTGAAAAGCACAAACAAATGGCTCATCGCTCACGTGCTCGTTGCTCTTCAACTTGGACAAGTCAACTATGATCAAATTGGTACCAGGATCAACTTTACAAAAATTTGTATCCTCAACTCTTACCCAATGACAGTAAAACACAACCTCTTTGAAGATTATATAGTCCAATTCAAATATATTTTAAAATTACACCATAGTAAGTCATTTCAGCTTCAATGAGGTTTTTATCTTTAACGATCACATGGAAATAAGTAAGAGCCTTGTATGAAATGCCCAAGTTTTGTACATTTGTATTTTTCTCGTACACCCTTTCATCGAATATGTAACCGTTCAATCGATACTTTTTGTACTCTGGTGTCATGAACAAGGTTCCAGTGGGTAGACGAGCATGCCTTGATGTCACATCACCCGTCTTTAAGAGCTGAGAATATATAAAAATTAATTAGGTTAGTTATAAAGATTTTTTGTAATGTGACATTTAATAAGAGACATTTTCATTATAATTACCTTGTGAGACAACCACAACCTAAATTCGTTATGTAATTATGCCATTGTTTTTCATCTTTTCTTATTCCCATGAACTTCATATTTTCTCCATTGATCGCAACGAACATATTACAAAATTGATCATGTATAAAAATTAAAATAATGTAAAAGTTAAAATAATATAAACTTACTTTTTCATTCTTTGACATCTTCATGTTTGTCAAATAGATGACGAGCTACTTTTTCATGTTGTAAACTCGTTAATTTCACTCGTTTGCCCATCACATGACCACCCTCGTCAACAAACTCATCATTGTCATCCATGCTGCTCGAGTCAGACATATATTCCCGAGTGTAGATTGATGACTCCACGGTGATGTATTCCTCTGTAATTGATCCTTCAATGTATCAGGTATTCTTGATGTAATCTTTGAAAACTTTCATCAATCTTTCAAACAGATACATCCATCGATATCTAATTGGGACGCAAAGAAGTGCCTCGTCACATAGGTGTACCAACAAGTGAACACTTATGTAAAAAATGATGGGGGAAATTACTTCTATAACACACAAATTGCTTCGATCACCTCTAATTATTCGGCCACTATATGATCTCGATTGACTACCTTCTCATATAAAAGTGAGAAGCAGATACTAATTTTCATAATATCCCTCTGCATATCCTTCTTCTTTGAGATATAGTGCTTAGACAATAGAGGAACCAATTGCATGATCATATTTCAATCGTGGAACTTACGCGTATGTAAATCTTAGGTACCATAGTTCACAATCCTTTGCAAGTTGGACAAAAAATTACATGGAACCTTAAAATTATATATTGTCTCTAAAAGCACCTTCCTTTCCTCACTTTCAAAGTAAATGCACCAGGAGGAAGTATTTTCTTTCCCCTACTATTTTCTTTCAACCATAGTTGTGGCTTAAGTTTTAACGATTTAAGGTCTTTTCGTGCATTTTTCTCATCCTTCGAATGACTCCCCCAAAGGCATATGCCCACAATATGTTCAGTCATGTTATTTTATGCATGCATCACATCCAATACATGGTGCACCGGGTTATTCTTCCAATAAAGTAAGTCAAATAATATTAACCTCCTAGACCATGCCTTTCTGATCTCAGTTTCATCCCCATTTGGGGTCTTCTTATGATTGACATTCTTAAATTTAGGATTCTTACCTGGCATATTAGGGCCACAATCAGAAGATCTACTTTCAATTTATGAACTTGAAAGTTTTCTCAGAGGTAGCCTTTGTTCAACCCCTCTAAAACTATGAGTGGGGAGGGGGGGGGGGTAAAAATCTCGTATGGCAATGATATATATTTTTTGAGCTGGTGGGGAGATGAAGACATTTAGTCTCCTCTCCACAAATAGGACACCCCAAATAACCATGTATTACACAATCAAAAAATGTCCCATAAGCTGAAAAATCATTAATTGTCTACATCAACATAGATTTCAACATAAACTCTTCTTTTTTAAAAGAGTCAAATACCTGCACACCCTCTTATCACAACTCATTTAATTCTTCTACCAAAAGATCCAGGTAGACATCGATTTCCTCACTTGGTGCCTTTGGACCAGGTGTCAACAAAGACAACATCGAAAATTTAGGTCTCAAACACTGTGAAAGAGGGAGGTTGAGTGGGGCTAGAATCACTGGGAATACACTCTGATTGGTACTTAGATTTCCAAATGGATTGAAACCATCTGTTGATATAGCCAAACGGATGTTACACTGTTCTCGAGAAAAATCGAGATACTCAATGTAACACCCCGTATTTCTGAGGATTAAGAATTAAATAATTAAAGGATTTAATTTTATTTGTAGGATTTAATTAAATTAGTGAATAAAGATTTAATTAATGCGGATTATATTTTTAAATTGCATGTGTCGTAATTTGAGATTGCGATTGGAGATTTAAGCTAAGTAACTCGGGGGTAGTAATTAGATCTCGGGACATTTTTAGGCATAACCGGCCCACGCGGTGGTGCTTGGGCCATTTTAATTTAGCCCAAAAAATTAATTTTGGGATTAACATTATAAAACTTAAGTTAAAGAGTTTGTGGTAGTCACAGCTCAACTAAGAAAATCCTATAGTTGTAAAGGAGAAAAGATGGATTAAGTGGGAGAGATTTTGGGCGCCAAACCAAGAAGAGATTGATATGTTCTTTGCCAAATATTCGTCTACATCAAAGGAAATCAGCCTCTACGAATTTATCCAGGAAAGTAGTTAAACTTGCTTTCAATTTAATTGCAGTATTGAGATGAATTATGGGTTTAAGTGGGAAAAACTCGGATGATTAACAATGGCAGAAAGCTACCAAAGGAAGAAGAAGAAGAAGTGGTTTGTGCTGCGTCAAACGACTTGACAAGTCGTTCGAGCGACGTTGCAAGTCCTTCGAGCGACGTTGTAAAGTTGTTCGAACGAGATAGGTATCTCCTTCGAACGAGATTATTATCTCATATAAATATTTTCTTTACGAATGCATGGGTGCCAGTTTCGTATTTTTCTAATTTTTTTAATTATGTATGATTTTATTAAGGAAGGTTGTATGAATCCGAAATCCTTTGTGAGAAATCAAATCTGGATTATTTAGGGATGTCCGTAGATGAGTGTAGAACTCTGGAAAATATTAAGGAACATTATTTTCACCTTGGAATTGGATAGGAATGAATTCGGGGTATGGATTTAAGAGTGTTTAGGATGAACAACACTCGAAAATATATGAACATATTCGAATGAAATTAGGATACGGGTTGGATTGAGACGTGTTTAGTATCTTGAATAAAGATATGAATATAAGTTAATTCTTATGGAATTAGGAGTTAGGGTTATGACTCGGATATTTTTAGGCGGAGTGCTATGGGAGTTAGGCACGGGGTAGCCGGTTTAATTTGTTATAGAGTTATGTAATAAATTATTGATTATTAAATTTAATATGGGGTGTTAAACTGAATCGTGGATTGTGTGTAAAAAAATTCTAACGGGTGAAGATGCGGACCGAATGAGTGAGTCAGAGTATGGTAGTTGGGTGACACTACTTAAATAACAAAATAAATAATGTGTGATTAATTATATGCCAGGTCGGGACATAGACTTGTGTATTTTGGGCGAGTGCTACAGGTGTTAGGCATAGGTTAGCTGAACTTTATTTTAATATATGTATACGGTTAGTGTGATAGTATACATATAGTTGTATGCTTTATAAATATTGGTGAGAATGATATTTATGTGAAAGCATACCCTTCTAGTGATATCATTGGAGGTTGCGCCATGTGGGTGAATCCCCTAGCTTGAGGAGCAGGGAGAGTATAGTCCCCAGGCCATATCATCCAGGATTTTTATTGTGTGATTTATTTTCAGAGGTGAACCACTTTGGGTATGATTCGGTTTCACTTTTGGTGAAGGAAATATGATCGCCTCTATTACGTTTGCGATACTTATACCCAAGTTTGGTGTGAGATAGTTCGACTTGAGGTGGTCGGGTTAGAGTAAGGATTCCTGAGATATGATAACATTTTAGAGAAAGCATCTGGTGAGTTATTACTCGGGAATGTATGGTTATTATACGCGACATGTGTGTGAATGTTGTAGTATACTGGTACGTATATAATATGAGTAGATAATAATATACGGGATCAGTACATAAGTGTAAACATATTTCTTATATAAGTCGTATGAAAGTTATATGATTTAAAAATGTGATTTCTGATATAACTAATGTGGAAGTTATATGATTTAAAAAAGGGATTGCTTATATAACTAGTGTGAACATTATATGATTTAAAAAAGGGATTGCTTATATAACTAGCGTGAAAGTTATATGATTTAAAATAGTTGAAAAGATTAGTAAGTTAATGAGTAGATAACTTAATAATCAAAGTAAAAATAATCGGGTTAGAGTAGTGTGGTGGCGAGAATTGTGATATGACTAGTTAAGTGGGGTAGCTTAACTCGGAAGGTTAGCAGGCAAGCGTTAGGTGTGCACATTAGATGAGGGGTGAGATATAACTCAAGTGAGTGTGACACTAGATTAAATATGAAGAGTGCGTATGCATATTTAATTATTGTAATTTAACTGCTTGCTAAATATTTTCAAAATATTTTACTTGGGCTTTAACCCGTGTCAAAATCTTTTTTCAAAACCTTTTAGGTGTCCAGCCATAGGGAGGCCCAGTTTGGGTATTTTATCCAGGGATGCGCAGCTGAAGCTCTTGTGGAAGTTGCAGGACTTTGTTGTAGATGTTTCATTCATTCATTCATTCACCCATAGGGTAGGGACTTTACTTCAGTACTCATTTGGGCATGTCGCCCTCAGTTTTAGTATTCAGATTATTTATCTGACCTTATGTATCCTGGTTATGTTTTCAGTTTATTGTTGTATTTCATTATTGAATCGATAGTTTTTTCAGTCCTTTTTAATTATATTATTCATCTGTGTTGGTTTCAGTTATCAGTTTATGTGGTTGGTTTAATTATTATTTATTTCCACATATTGTTATTAATGAAAAATAAAATCTGGCACCGGTCTAATTAAATTACTAGGTGGTTATTAACTTTTAAAAGTTTTTCTACAGTGATGCTAAGAATGAACCATATGAGACCAACATTTTATTTTGATCACGGGTTAGCCACTTGATATTTTAGTAAGCGGGGTGTCACAGATGGTATCAGAGCATCAAATTCTAGAGTCCTTAGGATTTGTGATGCTTATTACATTTTAGCGTAACTTTCTTTCATATAAAGCCTCATTATAGGATTGTTGTATTCCTTCACGTATGAGACTTACGTTGTCCTATTTTTAAGTATAGTTGATGTGATTCATATACGAGTTTGGTTGGGCTTTGCACACCGAAGAAGTTTGGACGACCAATAAGGGCTGTTAGAAGGATTATCGGGAGAGAAGCTCAATTGAAGCCATGGAGTATTATGGGAAGGGTGACCGCGGTAGGAGTCACCATGGTTACTGATATTAGTGCTTCTGTTAGAAGGGAGAAAATAGAGTTAGAGAATCTAATCGAAGGCTAAGATTTGATTTAATAGTGTCACACCCCGCAAAATCCGACAGACGGGGGGCCAGCCACCGCCGCTGAACTACGTCCGGCATGAACTAAATAAATACCATTCTTAACACGAGATAGATATGAGACATAAATAAATTAGTCCATAAGATAAATAATTGAATATATCTCAAATGATCATAAAAAACTAAGAAATAAAAGATCCATCACATGCTAACTTCGAATAAATCCAATCTCCAATAATGATTAAATAAAATTTGAATAATAAAGATCTGAATAATCCAACAGAAATCCTCTAAAAAACTTTGGAACCGAATGGCCAATTAAAACTCAAATGAAGTCTCATAATTAAATACAACTAAAAAGGAAAGTCTAACTAAACTATTCCATAAAATGAATAACTCCAGTGGCACCTCCAAATGATAACTTCGATAATCCTATGCAACCTCTCCAAATCTTATCCTGAAAAGTTAATCAACGCACGAGGTCAAGACCCCGAGCATGAATACATACTACTCCCCTCAAATAGGGTCCGTGAACCCAGACAATAGAATTATACGTAATAAATATCACAATAGAGTATTTCAATTAAACGAATAATTAACCGCAATAAATATAAATCACTAACTACCCGAGAGATCCCCATTTTAGAAGAACACACCAATATAATTTTAAATTCCCAAGCCCCACGGAGTTAATTTTATTTAATTAACCCAATTTCATTATTGTTCTCACTTTTTATTATGGCGGTCCTCCCTCCCCGGGTGGTAATCCACCAAAATGTCACCCATCCCCTTGTCAATCACCCTCTGATTCGTTTAAACTGTCGGCACCGACACATTATGTCACCACAAATTTTAATACCACTTTTTATCTTAGGCATTAATCCTCAATTTCTCGATTTCATAATTTGTAAATTAACCCACCCTTTTATCGATGTGAGATCCTCAAAATACCCTTTGGTCCCATACCTAAGGGTCCCCAAGTTATCAATCTGTCCTATCCTATGTATAGGATGAATTTCTAAACTAAACCTCGACCTAGTCTCATGCCTAGGCTATCGTAACAATAATAAATTATAAAAAATAAGCCCACCCCAACATAATAAAGTCGCAATAATCTACCCTCAGTAGTCCCATTCCTAGAAGGCGCAAATCATCAAAAGATCTACCCACTAGTCCCATACCTAGGAGGCATCCAAAAATACAGGGAGAGAAAAATTACCTAACAACCCGTCGTCACAAATGCAATATAATAATACCAACAAGTCACACAAACAAGCATAATTAATCAACGTATAAAACTACACGTGATAGTCCAATTCAATTAAATCTTAATTTAATTATCATCTCGTCATAAACATCCAATTAATCTCATTCAATTATTTTAAATTAAATATACCACTATTTCATCAATTAAAACATCATAATTCAAATTTCATTTTCTCAACACAAATTACATGAGTTATACGCCCCCAAATTCATCAATTACAAAACTAGGGTTTTTCTACATGCAACCTATGCCCATAAAATCCAAAATCCACTCATCAATCCTACGTACCCAAAGGGTTATGAATATTACTCAAATTATTTTTTTTTATAAAAACAGCCCCATAGTTAGTGTCCACTTTCTATAACTAGATTGCTAATTGCTTTTAAGAAAACATTAAATTAAGGTTTAGGAAACATTTAAAATGCATAATACTAAAGGAAAGGAATAGAGTATCCATGCTTGAGATTAAGTTGAAGAAAAACTAGTATCACAATTGGCTTACTCGAAAAATAAGCGAAGAACTGTTCTTGAATCAATCCTGGTTAAACCCCAATTGAGCCTCCCAAAACCTGTGATAAAAACTTGATTATGTTGGAGGTTGATGATTATAGTTGAGAGTAAAAATACTTGGAAGTGTTCTCTGATGATGAGAAAAAGTGATTATGAGAAGTCCCCCTACGGATTAATAAGGTTATATAGTGATTAGGACTCCTAATCCTTAACAAACTCTAATTCAAAATCTCCAACTTGTGCGAAAACCGAGGGAGTCGATCGATCGACTCCAGGCATCGATCGATCGATCGACCAGGTCGGTACGCAGTTCCCCCACAAAATGCCTAAAAGGCAAAAATAATTAAAAACTCAATTAAAAATCCATTTTAATTCCGATTTCAATTCCGCTTGAAGTTTTATTCTTCAAAAATCATAACCAACATATTTTTCTAATAAAAAAAATCATTAAATCTAAAATTTTATTTTTCTCAAATATTCCAATTAATTAATTAAATTAATTAATAAAAACACGGGGTGTTACACAGTGCTATTAAGGAACTTTAAGAGGGGATACCTAGTAGAGAACTAATTTTAATGATTGAGATCAATAGAATTCCTACCAAGTGACGATGGATTCAGTCAGGGCCATCAAGGCCAGCAACGAGTCCCATAGGACCAGAGGAACCAAAGGGACAATGGGGGTAGCAATTAGAGTAAAGACTACTAGGTCCACAAGAAGGACAACCCCAACATGAATAGTGGGTCCAAAGAAAGGGGAATAACACGGAGATGTGTCTTAAGTGTAAAGACTAGGAACACATGTGTGGATATTATCCGCAGTGAATGTGCAAATAGGAATGGGATGCCCAGTAGGGGCAACAATTGTAGGACGTTTTTGATTTGGTTGGGACGAGGGCATTATGTCCAGGAACCGTTTGAACGACGGGGGATATTGGTAATTGAAAGTATGAGTTTTATATCGGGATGATTGGGGTCTATTTTGTATTAAATGAGTGAGTCACAGTAATGTATTAGTACTAGATTTGCATGAGAAACGAGTTTAGTAGAGGTATTATTAATATTACTATAGTATGTATATATTTACCATTGAGTAGTGAGGCTCTCTCTGGTTCTAGTTGTAGGGGATCAGGTGTGAACACTAAGAGGATATATGTTATGAGGTTAACTCATTTTGAGAAGTGATATTCGAGGTATGATTTTATAAGGGGTACCGACTATTAAGTGATGGTGGGCGGTTACAACAAGATTATCGTGGTCACTGTTCGAGGGGAAGGATGTACATTTTTGCGATGTCTCACTTGAAAGAGGGTTGACATCGCGAAGATATTTTATGAAGTAGGCTTCAGAGAGTACAGTTTTCTAGCTATATTGGGTCCCGCTATGTAGGGATTTTTTATCGATGTGATTTAGGGTATATCGAGTTTATCGTTGAGTGGAGATTTTTACTCATGATTGTTTATGGGATGAGAACTTAGTGCTAAGTGATAGCGTCGTATCGTATGATGTCTTGAGAGACATGGGCATAGACAATTTGATTTATGTGTCAGGAGACAGAATTGGTGATATCTTAGTTGTGTGTTTTGAACTCAAATATTTCGATGACCGACAATGCTAGGGGATAGTATATTGGGAAAAGTTCTTTTGAGCTTTGTTGTGGGATGTTATACGTATGAACATTAATAAATGTTGGTAGTGGTAAGATGTTGTTTGATAACAGTACATCGGTCTTAAATGATAAATTATTGAATGTGTAGAGGAAAACACTTTAAGCTGAGATATATTATGATATATGGACAAGAGAGTTCGGTAGTGCTACGAAGGAAGCATTGAGAGAAAATTTTCACCACAAGTTAATGGGTGGGGCAATGTTGGGAAGAATTAAATTGCAAATTGTAGGGTAATCAAGAATACCTATATGATATAGCCATGCCGAGAGTGCGGAGCTGAGCTTGAGATAAGCATGTTACGTACGAGACATTAGTGATATTTATGCTGGGATACTTGGGCTATAGTATAGAGTAGAGTTAGGCTTTGTGATCGGTACTTCGAGATATGAATTACTTGTGCTAGTTACTAGATGAAATAGGGCCCAATATATATATTTATATATATCTGTGTGTGTGTGTGTGTGTGTGTGTGTTATCATATATTGCATAATTGACTTATAAGAAAGTGTTGGAATTGTTATATTTGATCCTGGTGAGTAGGGATAGTTACTGATGGGATTTAGGGTGGATATGTTTATTATTGAGAGGGGAGATATATCTCATGATTGATTCAAGCTAAGAAACTAGTGATATTAAGGGGCACAATATAGTATGATGTCTTTTGTAACATGAAAGTGGACGAGTATACTTTTATGTCAGAGACAGGAATTTAGGGGTACGTGCTATGGACTGGGGGCCTAACGAATCTCAACGATTGGCAATGTTAGGTAGTGGTGTATCGAGGGGATTCCTTGTTTGGATTTCTCTTTGCGAGACGTCCCACGCATGAAAATTAGCTCAATGTTGGATGTGGGGAGATTGTGTGGTCATTAGGGCATGGGTTTGATGCCTTGGTTATTATCCATATATGTAATTATAACTATGAGTTTAAAAGTTATATTACGATTTAAGTCTAGTGGAGTCGGGTAACATTGGTGCGGTTAAGCATGGGTACAGGGTGTACGGGCACCCGGGGTAATTAATTTAACTTTAATAAAATTCATGATTAGAAGGGGTAGAATTATGTGTAGCGATCTTAAGGGCATGTGAGTAAGGAGGTATTCGAGACTTGGAGTTATAGACTCATCTTAATTTTGAGGATAAAATTCCTTTGTAAGGGTAAAAGTATGTAACACCTCGTAGTTATGAGGATTTAGAATTTAAACAATTAAAGAATTTAAATTTATTTGGTTGATTTTATTAAATCAGTGAATTAAGATTAATTCGGATTATATTTTTAAATTACATGTGTCGTAATTTGAGGCTGAGATTGGAGATTTAAGTTAAGTAACTCGGATGGTGATTCCGAGTGAACGATTGATTCCGAATAGGTGGAGATAGTAAAATAAGAGTACCCGATGCAGCAATTGGGTCTCTGTGCATTTTTAGACATAACCAGGCCCACACGGGGATGTTTAGGCCATTTGAATTTAGCCCACAAGATTAAGTTCGGGATTAGCATTATAAAACTTAGAAAGTTTGTGGAAGTCATAGCTCAAATAAGAAAAACCTAGTTATAGAGGAGAAAAGAGGGATTAAGTGGGAGAGCTTTGGGGAGCCAAACCAAGAAGAGATTGATGTGTTCTTTGCCAAATATTCATCTACATCAAAGGAAATCAGCCTCTACGAATTTATCCAGGCAAGTAGTTAAAGTTGCTTTCGATTCAATTACAGTATTTCAATTCATATCATAGTGGGTGTGATAAAGGGATTCGTTTCGGGGAGTGGGCTATAATATAAAATGGGTTTTGCTGAATTGGCTCTACTGTGTAGACGAAAAGATGTAATTGATGATGTTCTATGATCTAGCGAGGTTAAAAATAAAATTAGATTACATATCCAATAGAGAACATGGAGGAATTGGTATTTTAGAATCGAAATTTTGAGAAGGACTTTTCTTGTTAAACCTGAAAACCCAAATCGTATAATATTGGAAATTAATATAAATCAGTGATATTGAAGGGGTGTATATAATGTTTAGAACTAGTTTTAAGGTTTTATATGGGACGAGAATATTGAGATGAATTATGGGTTTAAGTGGGAAAACCTCTGATCATTAACAGTGGCAGAAAGCTGCCAAAGGAAGAAGAAGAAGTGATCAGCGCTGCGTCAAATGACTTGACAAGTCGTTTGGCCGACGTTGCAAGTCGTTCAAGCAATGTTGTAAAGTCGTTCGAACTAGATAGGTATCTTGTACAAACGACCCTAGGTTTTGGACATGGAGATCGATCTTTTCGTTATGAACGCGTGGCCGCTAGTTTTATATTTTTCTAATTTTTTTTAATTAGTTATGATTTTATTGAGGAAGGGTGTCTGAAACCGAAATCCTTTGTGAGAAATAAAATCTAGATTATTTAGGGATATCTGTAGATGAGTGTAGAACTCTGTAAAATATTAAGGAACAATATTTTCACCTTGGAATTGTATATGAATGAATTTGGGGTATGGATTTAGGAGTGTTTAGGATGAACGACACTCGAAAATATATGAATGGATTCAAATGAAAATTTTGAATGAAATTAGTATACGAGCTGGATTGAGATGTGTTTAGTATCTTGAATAAAAATATGAATGTAAGTTAATTCTTATGGAATTAGGAGTTAGGGTTATGACTTGGATATTTTAAGGCAGTGTGCTATGGGAGTTAGGCATAGGATAGCCGATTTAATTTATTATAAAGTTATGTAATAAATTATTGAATATTAAATTTAACAAGGGCTGTTAAACTAAATCGTGGGATTGTGTGTAAAAAATTCTAACGGGTGAAAATACACTCCGAATGAGTGATTCGAGGTAGTGTAGTTGGGTAGCACTACTTAAATAACAAAATAATTAATGTGTAGTTAATTAAATGTCATGTCGGGACATAGACTTGGGTATTTTGGGCTAGTGCTATAGGTGTTAGGCACGAGTAAGCCGAACATTATTTAAATATATGTATACGATTAGTGTGTTAGTTTATATATATATATATATATATATTTGTATGATTTATAACAATTGGTTTGAATAATATTTATGTGAGAGCATGTCCCTCTAGTGCTATCAACGAAGGTTGTGCGATGTGGGTTAATCTCTTGTCTTGAGGAGCCGGGAGAGTATAGTCCACAGGTCATATCGTCCAGGATTTTTATTGTGTGATTTATTTTCAGAGTTGAACCGCTTTGGGTATGATTCGATTTCACTTTCGGTGAAGGAAATATGACCGCCTCCACTACGTTTGCGATATTTTTGCCCAAGTTTGGTGTGAGCTAGTCCAACTTGAGGTGGCCGGGTTAGAGTGAGCATGCC
Organism: Sambucus nigra; assembly: GCA_949130495.1. NCBI lineage: Eukaryota > Viridiplantae > Streptophyta > Magnoliopsida > Dipsacales > Adoxaceae > Sambucus > Sambucus nigra. The sequence goes on from OX422211.1 coordinate 313,119,039, forward strand.
TGGGACATGATAGCATTTTAGAAAAAAACATTCAGTGAGTTATTACTCAAAATTAGATGGTTATTATACGCGACATGTGTGTGAATATTGTAGTATACTGGTACGTATATAATATGGGTAGATAATAATATACGGGATTAATACATAAGTGTAAATGTATTTCTTATATAACTAGTATGAAAGTTATATGATTTAAAAATGCGATTTCTTGTATAACTAGTGTGAAAGTTATATGATTTTAAAAAAGGGATTGCTTATATAACCAGTGTGAATATTATATGATTTAAAATAGTTGAAAAGATTAATAACTTAATGAGTAGATAACTTAATAATCAAAGTAAGAATATCCGGGTTAGAGTAGTGTGGTGGCGAGAGGTGTGATACGGCTAGTTAAGTGTGGTTGCTTAACTCAGAAGGTTAGCAGGCAAGCGTTAGGTGTGCACATTAGATGAGGGGTGATCTATACCTCAAGTGAGTGCGACACTAGCTTAAATATGAAGAGTGTGTATGCATATTTAATTATTGCAATTTAACCGCTTGCTAAATATTTTTATAATGTTTTACTTGCTCTCGGACCCGTGTCGAAATCCTTTTTCAAAACCTTTTAGGTGTCCAGCCATAAGGACACCCGATTTGAGGATTCTATCCACCATGAGTAGTTACAACTCATGTGGAAGTTGCAGGACTTTGCTATAGACGCTTCATCCATTCATTCACTCATAGCATAGGGACTTTACTTCAGTATTCATTTGGGCATGTCGCCTTCAATTTTAGTATTCAGTTTATTTATCTGAACTTGTGGACCCAAGTTATGTTTTTAGTCTACTATTGTATTTCATTGTTGAACGGATAGTTTTTTTGGTCCTCTTTAATTATATTATTCATATGTGTTGGTTTCAATTTATTTACTTTCACATGTTGTTATTGATGAAAAATAAAATACAGCACCGGTCTAATTAAATTACTAGGTGGTTAGTAACTTTATAAAGTTTTTCTAAAGTGATGCTAAGAATGAGACATATGAGACCAACGTTTTATTTTGTTCATGGGTTGGTTACCCGATATTTAAGTATGTGGGGTGTCACCCTCAAAACTCATCCTCTTCCAAGTTATAGAATCAATAGGATGACGAATGAGATTATCCCCTACTTATGCCCTTGTATGCCAAGTCATTGCCTCTGCTATCCACGATACTGTGAAAAACGACTTTAATATAAGCCAAACGGGAAAATATTTCGACACTTTTTGAGGCACTTTTGTGCCTTCCTTGACAGTAGATTGGACATATTTAGGTTCATCACATACCGGACACCGATCGATATTTTCATACTCCTTTTGGTATAGTATGCAGTCATACACACAAGAATGAATTGATTTATTCTTCATTCCTCAACCGTTCAAATTGTTCTCCATAGTAGGATTGATATTTGGAAGCATATTCTATTTGGGTAGCAAGCCCTTCACCGAATTCAAAATTGTTATCACGCTATTTCCAGAAAAAACATATTAGGTTTTCAAACTATCAAAACCAACCATGGCATGTAAAGTTGTTTGATCTTTCTCACAACTAGAGTACAATGACTGGGTCGCCTTAAATTTTAAACTTTGGTAGTCATCGTCAAGGTTTATCTCGATATCTTCATGACAACCTGAACCTTGTACATCGTCAATGACCTCATTTTCTTCCACTTAATGAACTCCATATGCGTCATCAACTAAATTCTCTAACATATTATGATCTACATTATCCTCCTTCCCTTGTACATCGCCTCATATAGTATGTACCCAGAGAACATTAAGATGCAACAGCATAACATCCCCCCAAAGTAACATGTTTAAGACACTAAGAATATTATTATACAGAAACTATACAGTCCCAAACTGTACAAGCGGGACAATTTAAGAGATCTCATTATAGGGGTAATGACTCTCGAACGGGTCTAAGGGATATTGAATGCATACGCATAAGAACTAGAAAGCCAGGATCTATGTTCACTATATGTAATTTAATTTAGTTATAAATGCTACATAACCGTTATGTCATGCATTCAAATGAGAATACATGTAGGCATGTGTAAAAAGTGTGTGTGATAAAGATTCAAATAAATTCACAAATTCCAACCAAAACTTATTTAATTTAAGTCAATTTTTCAATCAAATTAATTCACCCCTTAAACAAATATCTACGTGTGTGCGTGTGTCAAACCAACATAAACACAAATATGCTAACTCATAGATTTCAGGAAAAATCCCTTCTGGGAAAATCCTTTTATTTCATTATAATTTGTAAAACACAATTTACACCGATAACAATGAAATATGCAATAAGTTTACCTTAACAAACCTATATAGACGCACAGTCTAGAGTCAGCAATGGATTCCAATTAGCAAACCCACATGAACCGCAATCCAGTCTTCAGCAAAGATCCACACGCAGTGAACCTCAATGACTTCAGTCTTTTGGTGTAGAGACACACTCCACAAAAGTTGAATAATAGCAAAGTATGTACTTGGGTTCCAAAACAATTCACCTAATCATTGGGATTTTTGTGAATTGAAAAACAAGGGTTTGAATCCCTATATGAAGAAGCCAAAAGTGTTCTGCCGATTTGCACTGTTTGCAGAATGAAAAATGAAAGTACTTCTTAATGAAATCTGCCTCGTTTAACGTGTATTTATATAAAACCTTAAGGAGGCAAGTCGCTCTAACGAGATCAAATCCGAATCGAATGGCTACAGGTGTCACTTGAACGAACTTTACGCGAGATGACCTGATGTTTGAACGATATAGGCTGTCGTTCGAACGAGCCTTTTTAAAAAAATATTTTTTTCGTTTTATTTTCCTAGAAAATGTAGCACCTTAAAACTTCGACAATTAATTTTGACAAAAACTTAAAAATTCCAACGCTTAAAATTTTTTTGATGAAAAATATCCTAATATTCTAAGTGAAATGCTAAGGAATAAAAACATAACCTTTACCAATTTCATCTCACGCAGGCTTGATTATTGAAGAACCTTGATATTCGAATCCGTCTTGTTGCATATGAGAACTTGAACATTCTTTGACGGTTGTAGCGGTATACGACATACTAAATTGTGACGGACATTTATAAAACCATGTCTTTACAAATCTCCTCCTATGTCTATGTTGGTACAAAATAAAAACATTATAATTATCAAGACATAAAATGCTTATACAAATATAATACCCTCATGAGCCCAAAAATGAAAAGGTACTAAACATGTACGTCTCAAAACTTTTCTTAAAAGTCTTTAACATCAAATCTTCAAATCTTAAAGCTTTTCTAATTAGGGTGTGTAACATATGACCTTCCATTATTGTACCTACACACATGAGATAAAGCAAATACCTCATGACGCATCGAGTTTGAAATGATATAAAATAAATCAACCATTATAATCAAATCTCCCCATAATGAAAAAACTCCCATAATTCTCCGCTATGTCTATGTCGGTACAAAATAAAAACATTAGAATTATCATGACATAAAATGCCTATACAAGTCTAATACCCTCATGAACCCCAAAATGAATAGGTACTAAACATGTAGGTCTCAAAACTTTTCTTTTAAGTTTTCAACATCAAATCTTCAAATATTAAATATTTTCTCATCAGGGTGTGTAACATATGATCTTCCATTGTTGTACCTACATACATGATACAAAGAAAATACATCGTGGCGCATCGAGTTTGAAATGATATAAAAATACATCAATCATCATAATCAAATCTCCCCCATAATGCAAAAACTCCCATAATTAGTTCTCCCCTTTTTTATTTGACCAAAATAGACATGGAAACGAATAAACATAGCAAGGATGGAGTTGTCACGATTAAACATGGAAACTATTTTTGATTTTTTTAATTTTTTCATACAAAAAACAAAAATCACACCATGAATTTACACTAAGACAACCAAATCATGGAAACAGAATGAATGGGTGTGAACATAATCAATAGTTAAATCAATGGAATCAAATATAACATATGAACATGATGTATACGTGTACTCCTATCGAATGAATCTCAAAATCGTCCTTAGGTGTTGAAAGTGTTGAATTTAAATGCCATCGACTCAATACATCAACACATCAAAGTCAAAAGTGATTTCCACACCAATAACGTCTAGAACTATGAATGCTTTTTTAAGACGCTGTCAGGATGTGCATGTGACAACCCACTGTTCCAAAATAGGGGGTGGCCAGCCCGATACTCCAATAAAATAGGAATCAAGGAAGGAATCATTCTCAGCATCACAACAAAATAAAAAGTATACGAAATAACCACTCCTTATTTCAGAAAAATGGGTTGGCAAAAATTTTGGTTTTAATGTTAAAGAAAAGAATTTAACAACCCAATTTAAAAAGAAAGTGGAAACCCAAGAATACATAGTATTACATACACCTCAAATATACAATAAGGGACCGAATCTGCTGTCGGTCAACAGACTCATACAATATGATACAACATTTTAATGTAAATTACATATTACATTACATTAAGCAATTACAACCGTTTGGAACACGCGCCCGAGTAAATGAACCGATATTGACTAGAGAGCAAGAATGATGGCATATATTGCAATATGTCCCGTAAATACCCGCAAAGCATCACGGCTCGCCAAAGACACCGGGATAGGAAGTCAGATCAAGCATCCTTGTGGCGGAGTACCTGAGCGGATACAAGATGCAAGCACAACAAGAAATATGAACGGGTCAGGGCCCGGTTCTATATGGTTACCAGATGAATAAAGAGTATGACAGTTATGAATGAAAATCATGACTAAATAATGAGAATCTAACTACACAATTTTATGCATAAGCTAAGACAATTTTCAATAATTATGAATCTAAAACAATTAAATAAGAAAATAAGAATGATTTACATTAATTTAAAAGCTTCCACCAAAACATTTATTCCATTTTATAGTTCCATTCCTTAACAGGAAAATATATAATCAAACTTTTAAGCTCTTTATGGCTTTTATCTCAATTACATGCCCTTCCCGGCATTCCATTCATCAGCAGGAATATTATCATCAACAAATGCTCTTTGTGGCATTTCATTGTCCCTTTTGGGGCACTTCATTATGCTCTTTATGGCATATATAATCCATCAAGTCCCAGTTGATTAAGAATTGTTATAATTATATTTATATAACGATAATAAGATGGCCCGTCCGGGTTTCCCCACTGTGCGCACCCCTAAATGACCATCATCTTCCAGGGCCTATCATCGAGATAACCTGGGCACCTATAACGCAAGATGTCGGGAAGCGGCCATGTGCCTGCGGGGTAGTCATAACCACACCCGGAATTACCTACCCATCGCAGAAAAATATACAACAACAAACGCTCACATGGCCTAGGACTATATCCACCCTGCATTCATTAGCCAGGGGGCTTCACCTCACGCGCGAACTTCCCTTATGATGGCATTTAGAGAGGGTGTGTTTAACCAAATTATCATTTAACATCATCATTACCATTTCCATTTCATTTCCATTTACCATTTTCAATTCCATTTACATTTTCATATGTATGTTTCATTTTATACGAAACCAGTATCATTTACATTTTGTAAATAATTTAACTCATTTAATCCGGAGCCATACTTAAAACATCTTATCATTGTCACCTCGATGAATAAAAAATCTTACAATTTTATTCTCCCAAGATTCGTTGTGAAGTTATTATAAACCATCAAGACTAATATAACTCAATTGAGCTTCTAAAGTCTCCCAAAAATAATACAATAACTCTTAGTTTTATAGTGATCAACTAGAAGAAAATAATGCCCTATCATCAATAGGCATAACCTCGAAAAACCCCATATAAACCATTACTAATCTAGGGTAGTTACCCAACTCATCTAGAACTCTAGGACTCTAAGTTTACTTCATTCAAGAAGGTTCCTAGGTCCTAAGCTTAAAGAAAAAGAAGAAAAATTGAGTTAAAAAAAAACTCAAAAACAGCCTGATTCCGAATCGATTCGCCCTAGGGCCGAATCGATTCACCCTAGCGAATCGATTTGCCCAAACAGCAAATCGGTTCGGACATAAGACCTGGGATTCTTGAAACTGCCGAATCGATTCATCCTTAACCAGAATCGATTCGGGTACCCAGACCTGGGAACTTCCCCTTAGCGAATCGATTCGCCCAGGGGGCCGAATCGATTCGGCCTAGAGAAATTGCCAAGAATGGCTTACGGGTTCTAAACCCTAGATTTTCTCCAAACCTCAAATCTCTTCCATTTTTACCCACGACCAACATCATAAATCTACCCCAAATCAACCTACATGAATAACCACTACTAAAACCCACAATTTCTTCAACCCAAAAAAAAATTTAGGGTTTAATCATCATAAATTTCATATTTATCCAAAAATTACAAATACACAACTATCACATAATTTATTCAACTTAAATCACATATTAGCAAGTAGAAAACTTATCTTAGGGTTAAAATCTCAGATTTCTTGGTGGTAGATGCAATCCCAATCCTTCAATCTCCAAATTTCTCTTCTTTCTCCATTTTTCTCCCAAGCTCTCTTCCTCTCTCTATCTCTCAATGTTTAATAAAATCACTTAAGAGAAATAAAAGAAAGGCAAGACATAAATCGTGCCTTTAGTCCACAATTCCTAACTTAAGTGGTTAATACCACATTAAAATGACTCCCAAATACGCATTTAAGTTAAAACCAGGTAAAAGTGCCCGAAACCCAAAAATATAATATGGCACTTATTTTGACTGTCTCAGACATTCTGGGACTAACTACACCCTCTAAACTGGCATTCGGCAATTTTATAATTTATTTCCATTTCCAGTTCCAGTTTCATTTAAACCATAATGTGATTCAAAACACATGACACTATAAAACATACAACCTGATGATATTTACTTTCACATACAGTAAATATGCATCAATCTAGTAAATATTTACTTCCAACTCATTCAATTAACATTTACTCCAGTTCCAACATTTTATATAATTACCTTATGCGGTAAAATTAATATAAAATTGGCCTCCTAAAAGCAAGGGTTGTTACATACTCCCCCCTTATGAGGGAAATTTGCCCTCAAAATTCGGGCATACCCTAGACGCATAAAGGGTATACTATCTTAAACTATCATCCTATCGCCCTTAACAAACCCTCGTTATTTCGGCGTCCCAAAATGGACTTGGACTAAGGTCGTCACTGTCGATCTCAGTCTACAATCTTTGTGCTCTGGCATAGCACAAAGTGTTTCGCACAACTATCAATTCTAACTTCCTACGGAGGAAGATGATAACCACGCGAGTCGGCGTAAATAGTTTTACATCTTGAATCGCGTTACATCACACCTCAGAAGTACTCACACCAACGCTAAATGGCTTAACCCCAACACTACTCAACTTCTCCTCACATAGGCATAGCCCTTCACTAAAGAAATGTTCTAGGACCGCTGCAAGTCAAAGGAACCAATTGTTCGCTGGCCTCATCCAACGAGTATGCAAATTACTCCCCCAGCTACACAAGGCCACTCACGATGCCATAGCTTAGGAAATGATTCACAAGGCCACTCAAAAAGCCTAATTATTGTACGGGAATTTCCATTCAATACAATCTACTGCTCCCATTCATCCAGTTAGCCTAAGGCTCCCCTTAAAGGTATGCCTTTCGGTCTTACGTTAACTTCCTCCATTCATCCATCCACTTTAAGGTGGTAAAATATACTCCATTTCTATACATCTCCCATATCTTCATGGAAACTTTACCAAACCTTCGACACGAACCATCTAGTCTCGGTCCAACACTATTTTTAATTGGCACCTCCTACAGTTTTACCATTTCTATATAAAGAACGGGGCATACTTCTCTATATATCGTCCGCCCGCAATGTTCGAGAAAAGCAACGGTTTGGTTAAATGATCCACAATCATCTCAGATAGGATCATGACCAATTCGATGCCGGTAATTAAATAAAGACGTCTATGAATATACCCTTCTTCGTTCCACCGCTACTCTTCTTCACACGAGTAGGTGAAATGGTCAATCATGGACCGGAATGCTATTGATACAAAGTCTTCCTAGTAATGCACGTTGCATTTAGCTTTCCATGCCATCACAAATATCTCCGACAGGTTTCTTACTCAACGCATCTACTACCCCAATCGCATTCTCTTAGCGAATGAGAAAAATCCAATCAATAGTCCATTATGGAATTCGTATACCAACTCAATTTCTCCCACGACATACTGCAACAACTTATTGCTCGTGAGAAAGACTAAATTTCCTGTCCAGGAAGTAGTGCCTCCAACACTTTAAGGTGATCACTACCGCAATGAATTCTAAATCAAGCGTGGAATAATACTTCCCACAAAGTTTAAGCTTGTGAGATGCATAGACAACGATTCCATGCTCCAGTATTATTACTCCCCATCCTGGCAGAGACTTGTTCCTTAAATTCACCCTCGAGCCTAACCACATGAACTCGAGAGTGAAAGTCAGCTCATGATTTTAACTCCCCCACTTTCACCACGCGTGGAGCGTCTTGCACCACGCGTGGAGCGTCTTGCAAAAGCGGAATCCAAATAAGGAACCCCTTCTATGCATTACTACTCAACCTTGTTGGTTGTGGAGATAAAGCATACCAATCATATACAATGCAAACAAACATCTAAACACTCAAAAAAGATAACACAACGAGTAAAAAAAATCCTCCTACATACCTCAACCACCCCTATAAAGTCTCAACCTATATCCGGGAGAGATATCATAGGACAACTAGTTCCATCGTGAAACTAGAAGTAGGATAGCCCCGCAATCTATTTTCTTGCTATCACCCCAATCAAACCAAAATATCTTTACTTGTATAGTACACATCATACAAGTAGTACATAACGTACATATTACTTAAAAGAAACTATAGCATCACTCGCTTTATAACGAGTGAAGGAAGATATAAAACTTCCCTACCATGGAAGTCATATAATTACTCTATTTAGTAGCATCGATACTACAACCACCTCAATATACACACCCGAATCTATAGTAGATACAATACTACTAAATCTTATCCTAAGGAATACACCACCCACTAATAAGGTGTAATTCCCGCCAACATTTTATGCCAATCACTCCGGGTCAATACTAATAGTTCTCAGACTCCGTACTCGAGTTTTATCCGAACCAACATTTCTCCCGTCAACTCCCCATCTAGGCACTTTATTCTTGCCCTTATTTTCCAATCAAAATAATGAAAATGCGTGGTTCGTCTACATCATAACCATTGTTCCACCCCTAGCTGCCAAACAATTGCCCACGCAGTCCCTCTTACTTTCTTAATAAAAGAGAACACGCACTCGGCCTCCTCTTCCCTAGTTCAATGAAACCTCCCCAAGCGGATGTCCACCAATGGGGTTTCATGATCACTGCTCCATCAGAAGTGTTAACGACACTTATTATGAAGCCTATCATTCCATTAGAGGGATCTTTCTTCCTTAATTTGGTGTACGGCTTCCCTAACCGTACAACTCTTTATTCATATGTCGGCCTCTGACCGAGCCTCGCGTGAACGTTTGAGAATTCATCTTCTCATCAATACAGTTACCCTAGAGAAACCAGTTGTTGAAAATGTCCACCAGATTTCTCCATGGGCAAAACTTCCTGTACCCACAAATAAGGTGACTACGCTCCCAGCATTTCAACATTACTCCTACGGGTGAAGGATTTTCCTCCATCCTTTTTATCTGGGAACTTCTCCACTTCAATTTAACGTTGCTTGAAATCTCAAGCTTGGTACCACCCTCTACATCTAGCGGTACTTGAGAAAACTATGTCTACTGTAATCAGTGGTCGCAGTAGCAAGATAAGAAAATTCTACAAAAAGGAGCGACTTTCAAATCGGTCCTCATCCCCGACCACAACTTACAGTTCCTAGTAATTCCATCTAATGACACCTTAACCACAACCTTCCTTGGCTCCCTTATTCAATCGACCTACTAATCTCACACGAATGCGCAAAAGATTCAACAGGTTCTACCTCGTGGCAGAAGAACGAATTCTCATAAGAGAAATCAACGATCTTAATCCTAAGGCTCTATGTCAAATCAAAAGCAACGTTGAAGACGTAAAGAATTCACACAGATTCCTAAGGACTCTAGAACCTGATGCTCTGATACCATATGTGATAACCCGCTGTTCCGAAATAGGGGGTGGCCAGCCCGATACTCCAATAAAATAGGAATCAAGGATGGAATCATTCTCAGCATCACAACAAAATAAAAAGTATACGGAATAACCACTCCTTATTTCAGAAAAACGGGTTGCCAAAATTTTTGGTTTTAATATTAAAGAAAAGAATTTAACAACCCAATTTAAAAAGAAAGTGGAAACCCAAGAATACATAGTATTACATACACCTCAAATATACAATAAGGGACCGAATCTGCTGTCGGTCAACAGACTCATACAATATGATACAACATTTTAATGTAAATTACATATTACATTACATTAAGCAATTACAACCGTTTGGAACACGCGCTCGAGTAAATGAACCAATATTGACTAGAGAGAAAGAATGATGGCATATATTTCAATATGTCCCGTAAATACCCGCAAAGCATCACGGCTCGCCAAAGACACCGGGATAGGAAGTCAGATCAAGCATCCTTGTGGCGGAGTACCTGAGCGGATACAAGATGCAAGCACAAAAACAAATATGAACGGGTCAGGGACCGGTTCTATATGATTACCAAATTAATAAAGAGTATGACAGTTATGAATGAAAATCATGACTAAATAATGAGAATCTAACTACACAATTTTATGCATAAGCTAAGACAATTTTTAATAATTATGAATCTAAAACAATTAAACAAGAAAATAAGAATGATTTACATTAATTTAAAAGCTTCCACCAAAACATTTATTCCATTTTATAGTTCCATTCCTCAACAGGAAAATATATAATCAAACTTTTAAGCTCTTTATGGCTTTTATCTCAATTACATGTCCTTCCTGGCATTCCATTCCTTAGCAGGAATATTATCATCAACAAATGCTCTTTGTGGCATTTCATTGTGCCCTTTGTGGCACTTCATTATGCTCTTTATGGAATATATAATCCATCAAGTCCCACTTGATTAAGAATTGTTATAATTATATTTATATAACTATTCTAAGATCGCCAGTCCGGGTTTCGCCACTGTGCGCGCCCCTAAATGACCATCATCTTCCAGGGCCTATCATCGAGACAACCTGGGCACCTATAACGCAAGACGTCGGGAAGAGGCCATGTGCATGCAGGGTAGTCATAACCACACCCATAATTACCTACCCATCGCAGAAAAATATAAAACAACAAACTCTCACATGGCCTAGGACTATATCCACCCTGCATTCATTAGCCAGGGGGCTTCACCTCACGCGCGAACTTCCCTTATGATGGCATTTAGAGAGGGTGTGTTTAACCAAATTATCATTTACCATCATCATTACCATTTCCATTTCATTTCCATTCACCATTTTCAATTACATTTACATTTTCATATGTATGTTTCATTTTATCCGAAACCAGTATCATTTACATTTTGTAAATAATTTAACTCATTTAATTCGGAGCCATACTTAAAACATCTTATCATTGTAACCTCGATGAATAAATAATCTTACAATTTTATTCTCCCAAGATTCGTTGTGAAGTTATTATAAACCATCAAGACTAATATAACTCAATTGATCTTCTAAAGTCTCCCAAAAATAATACTATAACTCTTAGTTTTATAGTGATCAACTAGAAGAAAATAATGCCCTATCATCAATAGGCATAACCTCGAAAAACCCCATATAAACCATTACTAATCTAGGGTAGTTCCCCAACTCATCTAGAACTCTAGGACTCTAAGTTTACTTCATTCAAGAAGGCTCCTAGGTCCTAAGCCTAAAGAAAAAGAAGAAAAATTGAGTTAAAAAAAATAACTCAAAAACAGCCTGATTCAGAATCGATTTGCCCAAACAGTGAATCGGTTCGGACATAAGACCTGGGATTCTGAAAACTACCGAATCGATTCGGCCTTAACCAGAATCGATTCGGGTACCCAGACCTGGGAACTACCCCTAAGCGAATCGATTCGGCCTGGAGAAATTGCCAAGAATGGCTTACGGGTTGTAAACCCTAGATTTTCTCCAAACCTCAATTCTCTTCCATTTTTATCCACAACCAACATCATAAATCTTCCCCATATCAACCTAAATGAATAACCACTACTAAAACCCACAATTTATTCAACCCAAAACAAAATTTAGGGTTTAAGCATCATAAATTTCATATTTATCCAAAAATTACAAATACACAACTATCACACAATTTATTCAACTTGAATCACATATTAGCAAGTAGAAAACTTGCCTTAGGGTTGAAATCTCAGATTTCTTGGTGGCAGATGCAATCCCAATCCTTCAATCTCCAAATCTCTCTTCTTTCTCCATTTTTCTCCCAAGCTCTCATCCTCTCTCTATCTCTCAATGTTTAATAAAATCACTTAAGAGAAATAAAAGAAAAGTAAGACAAATCGTGCCTTTAGTCCACAATTCCCAACTTAAGTGGTTAATACCACATTAAAATGACTCCCAAATACGCATTTAAGTTAAAACCAGGTAAAAGTGCCCGAAACCCAAAAATACAGTATGACACTTATTTTGACTGTCTCGGACATTCTGGGACTAACTACACCCTCTAAACTGGCATCCGATAATTTTATAATTTATTTCCAGTTCCGGTTTCATTTAAACCATAATGTCATTAAAAACACGTGACACTATAAAACATACAACCTGATGATATTTACTTTCACATGCAGTAAATATGCACCAATCTAGTAAATATTTACTTCCAACTCATTCAATTTACATTTACTCCAGTCCCAACATTTTATATAATTACCTTATGCGGTAAAATTAATATAAAATTAGCCTCCTAAAAGCGAGGGTTGTTACAGTGCAAACTCATTTTTCATTTCTTTCCATCCAAACTCCCTTATAAATAATAATCACAATATTTTCCTTTTAAGGTGGCCCCCCTTTTCGCATATTTATCTTTTTATTGCCTTTAAATTTTTCGGGCTGTTTTAAATGGTGGCTTTCATGATGAGTTAATTTTGAACTCTCGAAGACCTTTCCCATGATTCATTCATCATATTTTGTTGCAATTAAATTTCTCACGGTAAACAGTTTTTACATGCACTACTTCCGTTGTCAAGCTTTATCGCATATCGTTCGTTTTAAAGACAGAATTTAGATGACAACACTCCTACCTATATGTGATAAACAAGTATAATAATCAAACAAATTCATACAAGTGTGCATTAAAGGAGTTTATGAGTAAAACATGTGGGTAGTAACAATTAATCACATCTCAATAACTCCAAACATTAAAAAGAACAAAATGAAATGATGAGGCATATCAAAACACTATGAAATCATCACATGGATGTGGAATTAAGTTGTGACTTAGTTATCCTAAATGCTCATCCATAAACGGTGCAAAACAGAATGCAGAAACTAATACAAAAAATGATACACACTAGCAATAGGCAAAAAGATATCAACATGGAAATCAACCTATGCTAGCAAATAAGTCTAGACCTCAACTATTAGGCGCAGTGGGATTTTCCAAAGGTGGTGAGATTCTATAGAAAACCTTCATCAAGTCATGTGAAGTCTTGACTAAAAAATAGTACCTTCTCCCTAATATGTGCAGACTCTCTCATATAATCACCCGGAGCATCAGGTGTGGGTGCGTGTGTGTGAACACGTGTAGTAGAAAACATGATACATGACCCAACTTAAAATAAAACTCCATAAGGTGTCCTTTCTTCTTAAAATGTGTGCATACATAAGCAGGCCAAGGTACACCTCTCTCAAAACATCTCTTATGCTCTCTCCTATCAGGTACGGGATGCCTAGGTGGGTTGGGTGGAGAGTCATGTGAATATAACACTAAAGTGGGAGATATCTCGAGTGCAACATGTGAAGTGGAAGCACTGTCATGACTTTTTCCTAAACTCTCACCACTACCCAAAATGGGATTGAGAACCATCTTTCCCTACTTATTAGATGTGTTCTCCATAGTGACTTTAGCCTCTAGGGCATGTTTAAGATCTTTCTCTAATTTTGAGATGAGGGCTATAAGTTCACTTATCTCCCGATTCACGGCGATCAACTGCTCACTCAAATTAATGTTTATCTTTTAGAGTTGACTCATCGATGCCTCAAAACCCCTCAAAATTTCTAACGCTCTATCCAAATATCCCACCCTAAGACCTAACTCCTTATTCCATTTCTTAGTCTTTAAAGTCTTGGCGTACAAATCTCTAAATGAAATCTGGAGATCACTATCACCGTGACTAGAGCATTCACTCCCAGACTCGCTAGAAACACTCACATTATCCTCAGGGCGTCTTACGTGCACAAGTGTCCTCATCGTCGTGGCACAAAGTGGGCATGCTCTCATGACTATCTAAAAAGGCAACAAACTTTTCTTACGAATTTTCATCCTAAGTGTCACTCACCTCTTCCTCACTACCACTAAGGGTGATTGGCATGGCAACTTTCTTCCCCTCTCTCCTAATTCTAGCGGCACACTCAAATGACTTATGCCATTTTCCCTCACACTCAAAACAAGTTACTTTTTCTAAATCTCCCTCACCCTCTTTCTCTTTCTCTTTCTTTTTCTCTTTCTCACCACTTTCTTTGGCATTGCCTTTCTTTTTCTCAAAAAATATTTTATTGAAAGAATTTTGTTTTGAAAATTTTAGTAACCTTTTAAAATTCTTTGCAAGCACGACCACATCAAAATCAGACTCGTCCTCACAACAACTCACTTTATTTTTCTTTTTAGACTGGACTCTAAGTGCTATCCCTTTATCCTTAAGCTTGACAGTGTCATGAAACATGTCAATCTCATAAGTCTGGAGGTCTCCAACCAATTATTCTAATTTCAGATGACAAATTACCTAAGGTATTTGAAACAATCATTTTAGAGATAAAACGTTTTGGCAGCGATCTTAAAATCTTTTCAACCACTCGTGCATCAGGTATAGGCTCACCAATAATAAAACTAGTGTTGACAATGCCAGACAAAGGTGCATAAAAAGCATCAAAACACTCAGTCTTAAGCATGGTAATTGTTTCAAATTGAGTAGTTAAATTTTAAATTTTAGACTCTTTGTCCGCGTTAGTGCCTTCGTGGGTGAGTTGTAAAACATCTTACACTTCTTCAGATGTGGTGCACATCATAATACGTCAGAACTCGTTGGGGGTGACGTGTCCGAAAATTTCTCTCAGCCCAGGTGAATTAAAAGTGCTCCACCTAATCTCATCATCAGTCCAGTCTAACATAGATTTTAAATTTGTGGCATTATTCACAGTGACAATGGGAGGAGTCCAGCAATTTTCACAGATTAACCAAACTCTCTCATTGATTTCTTTTAAATGAGATCTCATGCGGGCTTTCCAGTAAGCATAATTAGACCAGTCAAATATTATCAACTGATTATATAAGTTTTCACTTGAAAATATTGCGACAATTTTTTTCACAAAATAGATTTTTCAAAAAAAATCAATATCACACAATTTTGCCAAAAATAGGAATACGCAATAAATTAGTGTAACCTGTTCTGATACCAATTTGTAAAAAGTGTGTGTGATAAAGATTCAAATAAAGTCGCAAATTTCAACCACAAAATTATTTAATTAGATTCAAATTTTCAATCAAATTAATTTAGCCCTTAAACAAATATCTACGTGTGTGTGCGTGTGTCATGCCAACATAAACACAAATATGCTAACTCACAGATTTCAGGAAGAATCCCTCAGGGAAAAACCTTTTATTTCATTATAATATGTAGAACACAATTTGCACGGATTACAATGAAATCTGCAATAAGTTGTAACACTCCATAATTTTGAGGACTTAGAATGTAACTATTTTTGGGAGAAATAAAACTTATTTAAATTGGAGAGACTTAAATTTATGATTTGGAGAATTTATTTATATTGGAGGAAATTATTTAAATTTGGTAAATTTAGATTTAATTATTCGGATGATTGTTGTGTTGCATTTTTTAGTAAAAAATTAGGGGATGTTATAAAGTATTTCGGATGACGATTCTGAGTGCACGGTTGGGGGTAGTAATCAGGTCTCGGGTATTTTTAGGCATAACTGGGCCCACACGGGGGTGTTCGGGTCATTTGGGCTTGGCCCATAAGCCTAAAAATGGGATTAGAATTTATAAACCTAATTGGAAGTGTATTGAATGGCAGTTAACACAACCCTAAACCTAGAGTTTGAGTGAAAACTAGAGGAAGAAATTGGGAATCAATTGGAGGCCTTTGGGAGACAAATCAAGGAGCAATTGAGGGTGTTCTTTGTGGAATCATCATCAACACAAACGGAATCAGAATCTACGATTGTTAAGCCAGGTGGTTAATTTACTGTAATTGTAATTATGTGATAACAAATTCATATTATGGTGATGTGTAAAATCAAATCCGTTTTTGGGTGGGTTTTCGTATGAAATCGGGTTTTTATGAAATTGAACATGTTGCGTGATTTAATAGTTCAGTCGGTGTTGTTCTAGATGAGATTCTATAGCACAAACCCATTAGTGGAGACGAATTAAGTTGAATTGTTAAATCTATTTTTGGGTTATGAATGTGATAGAGCCATAGGAACCTGTTGTACAATTGTGGATGATCCTGAGAAATCGATGATGCCAAATTAGTTATAGATTGATGATAACCTGTTTATTTGTTAATATATGTTGGGATGATTAATTAAGGTTGGAAGTTCAGAGATTTAAAACCTTGGAAAATTTGTTAATGGAGGAAACAGTGGGTGGAAAAGAAGGAGACGTGTTCGATCGATCGATCGACGGTCCAGATTTTTGGGCAGTTCGGCCAGATAGTTTATATATGGAAGAATTAATTTCATAAATTTTTCTAGCTTATTTATTTGAGGAAAAATAAATAGGGGGACTTATTCCTAGAAATTTGAGGAGGGATAATTGGGACTAGGCGAGTGGGAAAATGTGTGACACATAATGGATAATTTTGGATAAGATTCATAAGACTTAATTTACGGGATGAGTGAAAATGCCCGGGTATCATAATTGGGTAACGCTAATTAATTAAGGTGAAATTAATTAATTATGAGTCGGGGAATAGACTCTGGTATTTCAGGTTAGCCCTACGGGTTTTGGGCACAGGATAACCGGTGTAATTAAAATATATATATGCGGTGATGTGTAGTGTGTGTGTGTGTGTGTATATATATATATATATATATATATATATATATATATATTGGAATTTATAAATATTGGTGTGAATAATATTTTTATAGGAATAGCATACCCCTATAGTGCTATCACAGGAGGTTACGCGATATGGGCAAATCCCCTGGCTTGAGGAGCATGGAGAGTATAGTCCCCAGGGTATAATCGTCTAGATTATGGGTGATAATTCTTGGGTATAATTATTTCTAACTTTCAGGTAGGAATTATAACCGCCTCCACTACGCTTTATTTGCACCAAGTTTATGAGAGAGTCCAACTTGGGGTGACCGGGTTAGAGTGAGTTACCAGGAGTGAGAGCATTTTAGAGAAAACATCTAGTGAGTTATTACCCGAGAGGATGGATATAAACATATGGCATACGTGTGAATGTTATAGTATGGATGCGTATAAAATGGTTTAAATAATTATGTATGTGTAATACCCTGTAATTTTAATGACTTTTAAAATGAGTTAAATTAAAAGTTAATGGCATTAATTGGAATTAATTATAAATTAATTAATTGGAATTAATTCGAATTTTATATTATTTGTGGATATTGAAATATATGATTCTTAATATTACTTAGTGATATTTAAGTAATATATGAATATGATGTTATTTATATTATCGTGAGTAACTAATACGGTAATTATGAAACTTAAGTCGAGACGCGGTATGGGACGTGTCGGGACAAATTAAAATGAATAAAAAGAAAACATTATTTTATATCAACCTTATGGTAATTTCGAGTGCACCGTTTCATCCGGAAGGGTCGAAATAATCAGAAAAGTCTATTCGGGTGTTGGATTTGGGTCTCGGGTCACTTTGGAGATAAGAGGACACCCCGAAGGGGCATTTTAGTCATTTTAATTGGGAGATGAATAGTAATTTAGGGATTTACCTTATTATAAATGCGATGGATTAGAGGAACGTAGGTTCATTTAATTTTATCACAAAACACTTGAGAGGTCTTAGTGTGAGAGAAAGTGAAGAGGTTGCTTAGGAAGGAGGAGAGACTTTTGGGGCAAGCCAAAGGGGATTAACCACCTTCCACCACCATCACCACAACCGAAAAGTCACTGAATAATGAGGAAAGGATTCTACACCATCATCACCAAAGATTCAGACCTACATAATTAAGGCAAGTGTAATTCTTTCTTTATTTTATTGCTTACAATATCCATGCTAGATAGGTTAAGTAAGAAGTATGAACTTGCATGATTTAAGGATAAACTATAGAGTTTTTGGAAATTGTTCTTGATATGAAAATTAGATAGAATAAATTTCTTTCTATTTAAATGATTTGATCCATGAATATTGGGTCTCAAATAGTAGAAGAAGTCCGAGTTATTATTATTTACTGAGAAATAAGAACCTATGAGAATTCTGGGAATAATATGATTTAATCCGAACTATTTGATGATTTTAGGTTGTTTGATTATTAGAAACTGATCATATATGTTGCTATATCAATTAAGATTAATTAGGAGAAGTTTTGGATTGATTTGTGTTGGTTTTGATGAGAAGGAAAATGGATAAAACGCATGAAATTTTTTTATTGAGAAGGACGAACGTTGTATGATAATTTTAGGATTGTTTTAAGAGGAAATTGGCAGTGTGCACGTGAGTTATTATATAAAATCATTTTCTGTACAACTTTGTAGTTTTAAGTTTTTTCAAAATCGGAGGAGAAAAGCCTCAAAATTGTAATTTTATATTTCAGGCAGAATGTACCTTTATCGAAAAAAAGTAATTGGAAAATACTAATGTGGCCCATGGTGAGATTTTATTAATTTTGGTACATTAACATGGAGACAGGGACTTGGGTTAATGTTGAAAAATTATTTGGGTTTGAGGATTAAATTTTTGTGAGAGATATCTACTTAATTATATTACGATTTAGAGGAGAATAATCGTTATATCAAGTAAGGGTAATATTGATAATATATTTACGGGTACTTGGGTCGGATAAAATATTATGTGAGTAATAACTACATAATAAATGTATGATGATAATCGTGATTACAAGTACGGGTAGTATTCAAGAAATACGACGGGTACTTGGGGATAGAATAAATTCCTAAAATTGTACATAGGTTGAATAAGTACCTAACTTTATATAGGTAGATGATAAGGCCTATTGTTTGATCATTTGTGTGTATGACATACCTAGATTACTTGCTATCGATGAGAATTATACACGTGAGGGCAGTCTTATCCTGATAAATATATGGGGCCTTCGACTTGTCGCTTGAGAACATAGGACTTAGGTCGATTACCATTAGTGAGAACAATGGTATAGAACATTCATTTGGGTGCGTAGGTATGTGCATAGCCCAAAGTCTTAGGACTATGTTCTCCTCCATGATTTGTGATTTGATATTTGTGGTTCGAGGAATCTTTACCGAACCTATAGTCCCCTATACGGTGACAAGCTATATTGGGACATGATAGCAGAGTAATGCATGCACCGCAACTGTCTCGGAGTGTCGTATTATATTATAGATATATGTATATGTATAATGAATTGAATGAATATGTATATACTGGTTAGATCTATATACTTTGTGAATTAAGTAGAATTGAAGGATAATAATATGCAATTAATTAAGTATAATAAGGCTTAATTATGTTGAATAAATAAAAAGGCTTATCCAAGTTAAATCTTATTGGATATATGTAAATTATACGGGGTAGATATGGGCTATGATTAGTTTATACAATTATGAACTAGTTAGAATGGAGAATAGTAACTAGTATGATTTAGAGATACGTTAGGTGTGCACTTTAAATGAGAGGTGAGAATCTCAAGAGAGAGTTCGATAATCTAACATGTATATTGTAAGTGATAAATATTGCAATTATTCACTTGATGTTTTCAAAAATATTTTAACCATCGGGCTCTGACCCGTTTCCTTGTATATTCTTTTTTCTCTCTTATATCTTCTATATCAGGTGCCTAACCGCAGGGACACCAGCCATAGAGGATTATGGTGGTTGACGAGCAATGGAGTATTGTTTAGACGCCTTCATTTATTTGATTCATACTTTGTAGTGATCTTTCATTTAGGGCATGTCTCCCCAGAGGATTTCAGCCGTTTCTTTTCTATTTGAGTCAGGAATTTATACTCGTGTCGTTGTGCTACATTTACTATTGTTGAGATTTATGTATTGAGATATTTCTTGAAAGTTCATTCCAATTGCATTTAAATTCTATTGTGATATCTATTCAGTTTATTATTGTTGTGGAATGGAATGTGTAGAATTTTTCGAAACGGTAAAATGAAATTTTTATTGGAAATTTTTTAACACCAGCTTAATTGAGTATTAGGTAATAGGAATATATTTTCGTCAGTGATGCTAAAAATGGAGAAATTTGATTTAATTAGGTATGGGAATGATCACCCGGTATTTAATTAGGCGGGGTGTTACAGTACGGGCATTAATACAGAGTGTAAATGTATTTATTTTGTATAACTTGTGTAAAAGTTATATGGTTTTATTTAAAGGGGATTAACTACGTTAATGTGAGAACTAACTTATAAATCATGAATTATAGTACTCGGTCTAGAGTAATGTATTAAGGGGGAGTTACAACAAGGCTAGTTAGACGGGGTAGTATCGATAGGTGAGTTATAAGGAAATCGATAGGAGTGCACATTAGTGGAGGGGTGAGCATTCCCTCATGAGAGTGAAATACTAACCTAAATATGGAGAGCATTCGTCCATTTTAAATTGCTGCATTTTAATTCACTTGCTAAATATTTTCAAAATGTTTTGGTCCCCAACCCTTGCTATAAAAATATTTTCAAAACCATTTAGGTATCCTACGAGAGGGATGCCAGACTTGATATCTATTCTGGGTATACACAGCTACGACACATTTGGATGCTAGTAGGAGTTTGTATTTGACGCTTCATTCCTTTGTTCATAGATTATATATTTATTCTCAGTCACAGTTCATGTAGGGCATGTTGCCCAGTTATTTTCAGATTCAGTTTTTGGATTATTTATTTATTATTAGATATTTATTTGGATTGGGATTTTAGCCGATGGCTTATTCGAAAAGTCTTTTATTAACTATTCAGTTTGTTTCAGTTTCAGATCGTGTGAATGGCTTCGTTTATATTTTTGCATATTGTGGTTGTTTAATTAAAAAGATAAAGTTTGACACCAATCTTTTGAATACTAGGTCGTTAGTAATGTTTTAAAAAGTTTTGACAGTGATGCTAAGAATGAACCATATGAGATTCTTATTTAATTTGATATAGGACTGATCACCCGATATTTTATTAGGCGGGTATCACATACGTTTACCTTAGCAAACCTACATAGACGCTCAGTCTAGAGTCAACAATGGATTCCATTCAGCGAACCCACATGAACCGCAGTCCAATCTTAGCAAAGATCCACATGCATCGAACCTTAATGACCTCAGTCTTTCGGTGTAAAGACACACTCCACAAAGGTTGAACAATAGCAAAGTATGTTCTTGGGTCCCAAAACAATTCACCTAAATATTGGAATTTTTGTTAATTAAAAAACAAGGGTTTAAATCCCTAAATGAAAAAGGCAAAAACGAAAGGACTTCTTAACAAAATATTCCTCGTTGAACGTATATTTAGACAAAAACTTAAGGCGACAGGTCGCTCGAACGAGATCGAATTATGCTTGAACGGTGACAGGCATCGCTCGAGCGAACTTCGCGCAAGATGTCCTATCATTTAAACGACATAGATTGTCGTTCAAACGAGCCTTTTTAAAAATAAAAAAATTCTTTCCCCGGAAAATGTAGCGCCTTAAAACTTTGAAAATTAATTTTGACGAAAAACTTAAAAACATTGCTCCAACACTTAAATTTTTTTTGATGAAAAATATCCCAATATTTTAAGTGAAATGCTAAGGAGTAAAAACACAACCTTTACCAAATTCATCTCACAGAGGCTTGATTATTGAAGAAACTTGATATTCGGATCTGTCTTGTTTCTTATGAGATCTCGAACATTCTTTGATGGTTATAGCGGTATACAACATACTAAATTATGACGGAAATTTATAAAAACATAGCATGCACCCCCCGAAGCTAGTGTTATATAAGAAATTGACTTAATGTAAATTTACACATGCATGACTAGATTATAGTAATGAGAACCTCAATAGATAGCCAATGTCTATTTATTTCGATTCTCGTTATTACATTTTACCCTCGTTACTTGTTATATAACACTTGCTTTACGGGCTACATGCATGCATGTATTCTCATGTGAATGCATGATTACTTATTACTTGTTATATAAAATTTATTGTATTTTCATTTAATTATGTCTTATTTATAAATGTTAGAAATACCTAGAGCCAGCTAACTCAATGGCCATGTAAGCTGTGACAACCCGAATTCCGAAATAAGGGGTGGCCACCCCGATTACCTAGACATAACGGAATCATGGATGGATATCATCCTCAGCATCATAACAATAAAATAGGTATACGGGCAAACCACTCCAATTATCAGAAAGCAGGTTGTCAAAAATTTTAGTTTAATAAAGATTTAAGAAATAAATTAAACAATCCAAATCTGATGAAAGTGGAATATCAAAGGAACATATAGATAAATACCAAAACCACATACAGTAACAGAACCGAATAATCTTCCGGTCCACAGTTACATTCCAAGTGTTTCCACAAATAAATATTTTACATACTACATTCATTAACAAGTACAAAAGATGGGCCACTAGCCCGGATGAAAGACCCAATCATAGCTAGATTCCAAAATGAAGGCGTCTAACAAACATCCCGTAATAATTTGCAAGGTCATACAGCTCTTCAAAAGCATAAGAGTAGGAAATATCACAACGGGCGCCCTTGCGGAGGAGCACCTGAGCGGATACAACAACATGAACAGAAGAGAAAAATGAACGGGTAAGGGCCCGATTTATATATGATTCCCAGAAGAGTAAGAAACATGACAGATATGGAGAATGAATCATAAATAATATAAATGAGAATCTAACAACCTACTCATAAAATGTGATGATTCAATTATATAAGTTTCTAACAGTTATGAAATTAGGCAAGAGAAATTAAATTAATTCTCATTTCTTCACATATCTTATCATTTTCCATTACTTAATAGGAATATATTTCCATCATATCTTTCCTTTTCCATTCCTTAGCAGGAATATAATTACCATCACATATCTTATGGCAATTTACATACCTTAAGTCCCACTTGAATTAGAAAGGTTATATTATTTTACATATAACGTTTCTAAGACCGCCCCTTCGAGTTTCCCCACTGGGTGCGCCCCTAAATGACTATCATCTTTCAGGGCCTATCTACACAAGACAACCTGGGCACCTAACGCACGTCGGGAAGTGGCCATATGCCTGCGAGTGAGTCATAACCACACCCGGAATTACCTCACTAGCGTAGAAAAACATTTACAAATCCCGCATATGGCCGAGAACTATAGTCAGCCTGCATTCAATAGTCAGGGGACATAACCTCATGCGCGAGCTTCCCTTATGATATCATTTAGAGAGGTGTGTTTAAGTAATTTAACAATTACCAATAAATCCCATTTTCATTACCATGAATCTCACGTGTTTCATTTTTACTTGAAACATTTATCTTTGGATATTTCTTATTCAATTTCATCATATCATTAGGTCCCAAAGTATTCTCCAAACAATTTCCCAGATTCTCATAAGTCCCAAGGTTTTATATACCACCAAAGGGCTCCTAACATCTCCATATATGGGCTTAGAACACTAACTTTAGCTTATTTCCCGAAAGAGAAGTGATACCTAAGCATCACTTTAAGTACCCCTGAATTAACCCCAAGTGATCCCATTCAACTATAGGGTAACGACTAAACTCGACTAAAACTCTAGGATCCTATGTTTACTTCTTACAAGAAGGGTCCTAGGTCATAATCCTAAAGAAAAGGGGTCAAAATTTAAAAAGAAAAATAAAGGAAAATAAGCTTTCCGAATCGATTCGGACTAGTCGAATCGATTTGGGTTCTTAAAGGCGAATCGATTCGGACTAGCCGAATCGATTCGATCAGGAAAAGTGAGATTCTGCATAAGGCCGAATCGATTCGGGAGAAATGAACCGATTCGGACGACCCAAGCTTGGAAATTGTCTCCCAGTCGATTCTGCAGAATTTCCAAATTTTGTTTATGGAGTATTTGACTCCAAATCTTCCCAACTTCAACCCATTCGATTTCCTATCCTTTAAGGACACCAAATGATCATAAATGCATCATCCAACCATAATTTCACCTCCAAACCATATCAATTTAACTTCCAAAGATCTAAAGCCCATAAATCAAACAAAACCCTAACTTCTATAAACCATATATAACCATAACTATCAATGCAAACTACTCTACTTAAATCATAAGATAGCAAGTAGATAACTTGCCTCAAGATTGTACTTCAGTTTTGGTCAGGAATGTAGACAAGATTAAACACCTAAGCTCAATTTCTCACTTTCTCCCAAGGTTTCTTCTTCTTTTTCTTTCTCTAGGTTTAACAATTCCATTAAGGGAATAGTGACTTAGTTTAAGACATGAATCGTGGCTTATATCCAAATTTCCATCTTAGGTGATTTATACGCGGTAAAATAATACGCAACAACTCATATATGCTACAACTAGTCAAAAGTGCCCGAAAACTAAAAATACAATATGGCACAAAATTTGACTATCTCGGACCTCTCGTAACTATTGGCACCCTCCAAATTATCATTCGGAGATTTTATAATTCATTTTAGGTTCCGGTTTCATTTTAAGCCAAATGTCATTTTTAAATCATATGATGTTACCAAACATAATATAGCAAAATTCACCTCTACATACGGTAAATATGCAACATCATTGTAGATAT
Organism: Sambucus nigra; assembly: GCA_949130495.1. NCBI lineage: Eukaryota > Viridiplantae > Streptophyta > Magnoliopsida > Dipsacales > Adoxaceae > Sambucus > Sambucus nigra. The sequence continues at coordinate 313,144,283 of OX422211.1, forward strand.
TAACTTTCTTTCTTAAATTAATACCTACTCCACATATCAACATCTTTATATCTAATCACTATATTTAGCAAATTAAATATAAAATAGGACCTCAAAAGCCAGGGTTGTTACTTACTCCCCCCTGATGAGAATTTTGTCCCCAAAATTCAAGCGTACCTTGTATAAAAAGATGCGGATACTTTTCCCGCATGCCATCCTCCCGCTCCCATGTTGATTCCTTGGCGTTATGGTGACTCCATTGAAACCGTACCAAGGGCAACACACGAGACCTCAATATACGTTCCCCATGCTCTAATATAGCAACCGGTTGTTCTTCATATGAAACATCGGGTTGCAAATTAATATCCTCGAAAGGAATGTGCCAATGCGCACCTTCACATCTCCTATACTTCTATAGGGAGGAAACATGGAATACATCATGAATTTGTTGCAATGGTTCTGGTAAAGCAAGTTGGTATGCCACTGGACCCACCCTTACAATAACTGGGAATGGTCCAACAAAGCGCGGTGCAAGTTTCCCCTTCTTACCAAAACGCTTTATCCCTTTCATCGGCGACACTCGAACCAAAACTTGGTCCCCAATTTCCAATTCCATGTGTCGTCGACCCGCATCGTCATAGCTCTTTTGACGATCTTGGGCTATTCGAATGAGATTTCGAATCAACTCAATTTTCGAGGAAGTATCTTGGATCATTTCAGGTCCAAGAAATTTATTATCACCCACTTCCAACCAACAAGCGGGTGATCTACACGGTCTCCTATACAAAGCTTCATAAGGTGCCATTCCAATTGTGAATTGGTAAGAGTTGTTATAAGCAAAGTCAACCAATGGGAGATATTGTTCCCAACCACCTTTGAAGTCAAGTATACACATGCGAAGCATATCTTCCAACATTTGATTTACCCTTTCAGTTTGACCATCTATTTGAGGATGGTATGAAGTGCTTAACCTCACTTCGGTCCCCATCGCTACTTGGAAACTCTTCCAAAATTGGGAAACGAAAATTTTGTCTCGGTCCAAAATTATATTCAAAGGTACCCCATGGAGTCTCACCACCTCCTCGATGAACAAGCGAGCATACCGAGAAGTATCAAAATCCGTCTGCACCGGTAGGAAGTGTACCGACTTTGTCAAGCGGTCGACAATCACCCAGATAGAATCACACCCACTTTGTGATCTCGGAAAGCTCGTGATAAAATCCATCGATATGCTTTCCCATTTCCCCACCGGGATCTCTAACGGTTGTAACAAACCTGTCGGTTTTTGATGATCGATCTTGACCAGTTGACAAGTAGTGCATTGGGACATAAATTCCAAAATATCCCTTTTCATACCCGACCACCAATACTGACGGCGCATGTCCTAATACATTTTGTCCCCACCAGGATGAACCGTGAACCTAGACCCATGAGATTCAGCCATCACCGTCCGTCTCAAATCTCTTTCCTCCGGAACGATAAGTCTTCCTTGGAAGCGTAATCCACCCTCAGAACCAATCGAGTAGGACTCCCCTCCGCCTCGGACAGCAATCGGTGAATATGGTCTTGACACTCCTTATCCCTTCCTTGAGCTTCTACCACCCTTGCCACAATGGTAGGAGTAACGGTCATTACCGACATGAATGCTCTCACCATCGCATCCTCCTGACTGAGTTCCTTCCATTTAGCTTTCCAAACCCCAGCTAATTCTCCATCAGGCTTCCTACTCAAGGCATCCGCTACCACGTTTACCTTACCCGGATGGTAATGAATATCAAATTGATAATCTTTCACGAACTCTAACCATCGGCGCTGTCTCATATTCAAGTCCTTCTGTGAAAATAAATATTGCATCTATTTGTGGTCCGTGAAAAGACTAAACTTCTCTCCCAAGAGATAATGCCTCCATATATTCAAGGCAAAGTCAACTGCAGCTAGTTCTAAGTCATGCACCGGATAGTTTCTTTCATGGGGCTTCAACTTATTGGAAGCATAAGCGATAACCCATCTTTCTTGTTGAAGTACACCTCCTAATCCTTGAAGAGATGCATTGGTGAAGACTAGATATTCCAATCCTGATTTTGGCAATGCAAGGACCGGAGCCGAAGTCAATCTATCTTTAAGATCGTCAAATATAGCTTGGCAAGAATCATCCCAAATAAAGCTCACCCCTTTTCGGGTCAAATTTGTCAAAGGGCTAGCTATTTTAGAGAAACCCTTGATGAACCGACGGTAATAAACCGCTAAACCCAGAAAACTGCGAACCTCGATAGGTGTCGTGGGCTGACCTCACTCCCTCACCGCAGCTACCTTGCCTGGATCCACTGATACACCCTGGGACGTCACCACATAACCAAAAACGGTACTTCCTGCAACCAAAAGCCACACTTCTTAAACTTGGCATACAGTTGATGGTCCCGTAGTCTCTGTAGGACCAACCTCAAATGCATAGCGTGATCCGACTCCGTTCGAGAATAGACTAAAATGTCATCGATGAACACAATAACAAATTGGTCCAGGAAGTCCCGAAACACCCTATTCATGAGATCCATAAATACAGCAGGGGCATTGGTTAGCCCAAAGGGAATAACCAAAAATTCATAGGACCCGTACCTTGTAAGAAAAGCAGTCTTGGATACGCCCTCCTCTCGTATCCTTAATTGGTGATACCCTGTCCTCAAATCGATTTTGGAGAAGTACATCACTCCTCTAAGTTGATTAAACAAGTCATCGATACGAGGTAAAGGGTAATTATTCCGGATGGTGACCATATTCAACTCTCTATAGTCCACACATAAGCGGAGAGAACCATCTCTTTTCTTAACAAACAACACTGGAGCACCCCATGGCGATGTGCTACGCCGTATAAATCCCTGCTCCAACAACTTTTGAATTTGATCTCTTAGCTCCCTCATTTCAATAGGAGCCATTCGATATGGAGCCCTCGTAATAGGTCTCGTTCCCGGCTCTAAATCAATTACAAATTCAATCTCACGGCTAAGAGGCAAACCCGATATTTCTCGAAAAACATCCTCAACGTCTTTCATAACTGGAATGGAATCCAAGGGAACAACTACCTCCCTAGAAGTCTCCTCCGCAATGCAATACAAATAAGTACAAGTACTCCCCTCTAAATGAGGTAAAACTACCAGGAACATCTCTTGTCCCGGAATGGCGAAGACTATGCTCTTCCCGTAGCAATTTACAATAGCATGATATTTCATAAGCCAATCCATACCCAAAATCACGTCATACCCGACCATATCCAGGATGAGTAAATCGGCCTCAAAGCATAAATTATCGAGAGAGATTTCTATATTTTTACAAACAAAGAAGATGAGTGAACCATCACCCATAGAGGACTCCACACTAGTAAAAGTTCTTTCAGCAGATTTAATCAACTCGGTGGTCTGAGCAAAGCTCCTAGAAATGAAAGAATGCGTTGCACCGGTATCAAATAAAACATGACCCATATGTCCCTGAATAAGGAACTTACCCTCAATGGCTGGCGGTGCAGGCAGAGCTGGAGGAAGCGTAGCATCCTCAATATGGTAGACCCTACCATACTGTAACTGACCCTGTTGTGGAGGAGCAACTGGGTTAGGCACCTATGGAGGGAACTGAACGTACGGTTGCTGTGGAGCTCGAGGAAACTGTCCCCCAATCAACTAAGGACATTCCTTCTTATAGTGACCCGCTTCCCCGCATTGGAAACATCGACCTATCATATTCTCGGCATTTCAACCACGATTGTTTCTAAACTAATTCACACCCTGGCCCTGCTAGCCCCTGCCTCCCTGACCACCACGGGCTGCTTGTTGTTGTGGCTCACCCTGACCATGCCTATTATTTTGGTTCCCTCGATTAAACCCACTAGAACGTTTCCTCTTCGATGAGTCCCCCTGTTGGGGATCCCTTTCTTTCTGTTTGCTGCCCGAAGGTTGGGACGAGGTAAAGACTCCTCCTCCAATCCCACTACCTCCCTGCCTTCCCACTTGCCCCACTACGGAGGTCTTCTTGCCACTTTGCAAAAATAGTCTATGTTCTTGACAATGTAATAAAGATGCATTCATCACATCCCCAAAAGTCTGTAAAGCAGGATTACCCAATAAGTGTTGCCGGATTCTCCAGTTCAACCCTCTCAAAAACTTCGAAACTTTCTTTTCTTCGGAAGTCACTTCATCCGGTACAAAACTTGCTAACCGGGTGAATTCCTCCTCATAGTCCGCTACTGACCTCTCCCCTTGCACAAGGTCCTGCAACCTCCTTATCATCTTCCCTTGAATTGCGGGAGGAAAGTACTTATGATCAAATAAAACCCAAAATTCAGAGATCGACATTGTATCCCTTTGTTCTGGCGTAGTCACGGACTCCCACCAGTGTAATGCGGTCCCAACCAATTTAAAAGTAGCAAGAACTTGTTTCCTATCCTCACCACACTCCACCATATGTAGATGGCGTTGTATATCTTTCTTCCATTGATTCGCCTTTATAACATCCGAGCTCCCGTAAAATTATGGGGGCTGGCCCTTTAGAAAAGATTCCTTAGCTCTCTCCCATGGACAAGGTCCGATAGGAACTTAGGCATCTGGCACTCTCGGTTGAGCCTGTCGCACTTGTTGGGCCACTGTTGTCATGGCTGCATTAACGGCTTGAGCCACTATATTCGCCACATCCGCGGCATTGAAAGTTCTTTGTGGCGGCGGAGGAGGACCAACATTCTCATCTAAGATCCTATTGCGTCTCGTCGGGCGACCTCTTTTAGGCGGCATCTGAGATGGAGAAATAATAGAGTTAGAATTTCATTTAAAACAATCTATTTTTGCAGAAGATCGTAAACATAAGTAACAAAGCAGTCCTAACATTAGGCTCTATGTCAAAGAACGCTATGGTAGAATGTGATAAGTCCACAAAGATCCAAAAGACTCTAGAACCTGATGCTCTGATACCATCTGTGACAACCCGAATTCCAAAATAAGGGGTGGCCAGCTCGATTACCTCGACATAACGGAATCATGGATGGATATCATCCACAACATCATAACAATAAAATAGGTATACGGGAAAACCACTCCAAGAATCAGAAAGCAGGTTGTCAAAAATTTTAGTTTAATAAAGATTTAAGAAATAAATTAAACAACCCAAATCTGATGAAAGTGGAATATCAAAGGAACATATAGATAAATACCAAAACCACATACAGTAATAGAACCGAATAATCTGTCGGTCCACAGTTACATTCCAAGTGTTTCCACAAATCAATATTTTACATACTACATTCATTAACAAGTACAAAAGATGGGCCACTAGCCCGGATGAAAGATCCAATCATAGCTAGATTCCAAAATGAAGGCGTCTAACAAACATCCTGTAATAATTCGCAAGGTCATACAGCTCTTCAAAAGCATAAGAGTAGGAAATATCACAACGGGCGCCCTGGCGGAGGAGCACCTGAGCGGATACAACAACATGCACAGAAGAGAAAAATGAACGGTTCAGGGCCCGATTTATATATGATTCCCAGAAGAGTAAGAAACATGACATATATGGAGAATGAATCATAAATAATATAAATGAGAATCTAACAACCTACTCATAAAATGTGATGATTCAATTATATAAGTTTCTAACAGTTATGAAATTAGGCAAGAGAAATTAAATTAATTCTCATTTCTTCCCATATCTTATCATTTTCCATTCCTTAATAGGAATATATTTCCATCATATCTTTCCTTTTCCATTCCTTAGCAGGAATATAATTACCATCACATATCTTATGGAAATTTACATACCTTAAGTCCCACTTGAGTTAGAAAGGTTATATTCTTTTACATATAACGTTTCTAAGACCGCCCCTCCAAGTTTCCCCACTGGGCGCGCCCCTAAATGACTATCATCTTCCAGGGCCTATCTACACAAGACAACCTGGGCACTTAACGCACGTCGGGAAGTGGCCATATGCCTGCGAGTGAGTCATAACCACACCCGGAATTACCTCACTAGCGTAGAAAAACATTTACAAAACCCGCATATGGCCGAGGACTATAGTCAGCCTGCATTCAATAGTCAGGGGATCACTTTAAGTAACCCTGAATTAACCCCAAGTGATCCCATTCAACTATAGGGTAACGACCAAACTCGACTAAAACTCTAGGATCCTATGTTTACTTCTTACAAGAAGGGTCCTAGGTCATAATCCTAAAGAAAAGGGGTCAAAATTTAAAAAGAAAAATAAAGGAAAATAAGCTTTTCGAATCGATTCGGACTAGTCGAATCGATTTGGGTTCTTAAAGGCGAATCGATTCGGACTAGCCGAATCGATTCGATCAGGAAAAGTGAGATTCTGCATAAGGCCGAATCGATTCGGGCGAAACGAACCGATTCGGACGACCCAAGCTTGGAAATTGTCTCCCAGTCGATTCTGCAGAATTTCCAAATTTTGTTTATGGAGTCTTTGACTCCAAATCTTCCCAACTTCAACCCATTCGATTTCCTATCCTTTAAGGACACCAAATGATCATAAATGCATCATCCAACCATAATTTCACCTCCAAACCATATCAATTTAACTTCCAAAGATCTAAAGCCCATAAATCAAACAAAACCCTAACTTCTATAAACCATATATAACCATAACTATCAATGCAAACTACTCTACTTAAATCATAAGATAGCAAGTAGATAACTTGCCTCAAGATTGTACTTCAGATTTGGTGAGGAATGTAGACAAGATCAAACACCTAAGCTCAATTGGTTTCTTCTTCTTTTTCTTTCTCTAGGTTTAACAATTCCATTAAGGGAATAGTGACTTAGTTTAAGACATGAATCGTGGCTTATATCCAAATTTCCATCTTAGGTGATTTATACGCGGTAAAATAATACGCAACAACTCATATATGCTACAACTAGTCAAAAGTGCCCGAAAACTAAAAATACAATATGGCACAAAATTTGACTATCTCGGACCTCCCGTAACTATTGGCACCCTCCAAATTATCATTCGGAGATTTTATAATTCATTTTAGGTTCCGGTTTCATTTTAAGCCAAATGTCATTTTTAAATCATATGACGTTACCAAACATAATATAGCAAAATTCACCTCTACATATGGTAAATATGCAACATCATTGTAGATATTAACTTTCTTTCTTAAATTAATACCTACTCCACATATCAACATCTTTATATCTAATCACTATATTTAGCAAATTAAATATAAAATAGGACCTCAAAAGCCAGGGTTGTTACATAAGCGGTCAAATACACTAGTCAACAATAATTCAAGAATTCGAAATAACAATGCAAATAATAATGCCTTTTAGTAGAAATTCCTAGGGCCAACCAACTCAATGGCTCTCTTAATGTTAAAATCCACCAATCAACAACAATTCAACAATCTCTCTCTCTCTCTCTCTCTCTCTCTCTCTCTCTATATATATATATATCTATCTCTCTCTCTCTCTCTCTCTCTATATATATATATATATATATATATATATAGAGAGAGAGAGAGAGAGAGAGAGAGAGAGAGAGATAGATATATAGATAGATAGATAGATAGATAGAGAGAGAGAGATGTACCGAAATGTGTGTAGAGAGAGTGAGATGGTCGCCGCTACTGCAATTAGAGAGAGAAAAAAAATTTCAATTTCAGAATTGAATATCAATTTGAATTTATACCAAAAATCAAATACACACTATACTAAAAACCAAATACCAAATACCAAATACCAATTTCAATTTATAATACTAAATTCAATTACAATTTCAATTATAATACCAATTTCAAGTTCAATTTTGATTTGAAATACGAATTCCAATTTATAATATAAATTTGAATTACATTAGTAGTGAAATACCAATTTTAATTTGAAATAACAATTTCAATTTATAATACCAAGATACACACATAATTTCAATTTCAATACACACAATTTCAAATAAATCAATACCACACACACACACAAAACAGTGACCCCCCCACACTGACCACCACACACACATACACAAACCCACATACACACACACACACACACACAGTGATTAACATACATACACACACACACACAAAGAATATATATATATATATATATATATATATATATATATATATATATATAGAGAGAGAGAGAGAGAGAGAAAGAGAGAGAGAAATGTAACTGATGAGATGAGAGAGCGCAAGAGAGAATTGCAGGAGGTTTAGAGAGAGAAAAATAAAGTAGGGAAGAAAACGAGGGAAAGAAAAAATTAAACGGATAGGGATTTTTGTTTTTAATGTTGTCACTGACCTCTTACGGTCTATAACCGTGACAAGTTTACAAAGTTGTCAGGTCAAAGACCGTGACAAGTCCGTAACAAACATTAAAAATGTTATTGTCACGATCAAAAACCGTGACAAAAAATGGGTTTTTTTTTGTCACGGTCTTTAACCGTGATAAGGGTGGTTGGGGCAAGGGTGACATTTTGGGCTTTTTGGTGTAGTGGAATCATCAAAAGGAATCAAAGATAAGCAATGAAGAAGACAAAATGGACTCATAACCTACGAGACCTAAGACCATGCTCTGATACAATCTATAACACCCCGCGCAATCTGACAAGTGAGGTGGCCAGCCGCCGCCGTCAAACTATGCTGAGCGTCATTAAATAAGTAATCATTCTTATAATGTGATAGATATGAGATGTATCAAAATTTATTCTACAAGATAATAATCAGATTAATTCAATAAATATAATCATCATTGCAAATATTAAAATCCATCACCACGCTAATCTCCAAAATAGTCCAACTCCAAATAAATATAAGTTCAAATAAAATGATCCAACTATAAATATCTGAATAAAATCGTAAATAACTTTGGAATCGATTGGCCCACCAAATCTATAAATAAAGTCTCATAAATAATATGACGGAATGAAAAATAAATCTAAACTACTAAGCATCTAAAATAAATAAATCTCCAGCCAAACCTCCAAAATATATTTAATTACTCCTATGCAGCTACTCCAGCGCTATACCTAAAATGTTAGTTAATGCAATGGGTCAGAACCTACCGCATGAATAGTAGCTACTCTCCCCAATTAGGGTCCATGAACCCAGACAGTAGTATTAAACATAATAAACACCACAATAGAGTATTTTAATTTAAATGAGATAATTATTCACATGTGAGTAAAATAAACTACTCTCATCTAATTATGTAATTATGCCACCCAACAGTTTAAGTCCAACTTATGTTATCACAATCCGATAATTATGCTAAAGTAGCCATTTTAATTTAAATTATTGTTTTTATACCAACGCATTCGTAGCCAGCCGAACCTACTCTTGCACTTATTCGGGCCCGCCAAAAGGTTTCCACCACACACATTTCCCTCGCTATAGCCAACCGGTCCAATTTCAGTAACCCTACACTTATTGATGAGGTTTCACGCACGACACGTCATAATAGCCAGCCAACCCGTATTCTGTCAGTTCTGCACTTATTAATGGCGCCCATCCATTTTAATACTCATTTATTATCTTAGGTATTAAATCTCAATTTTTTCAATTTCTCATTTATTTTATATTATCCCCACCCTATTATAGAGCATAAATCCTCAAATCTACCCCTAGTCCCAGACCAAGAGGCCTCCAAAATATAAGTATGTCCTACCCTATCATATATGATAAATCTTTACTATTAATTTTCTTCTAGTCTCGCGACTAGACCCGCGAATCAACGGAACGACACAAAATCAACCCCACCCCCGAATATCCCATCCAAAAAAAATCTACACTAACCAGTCCCATACCTAGAAAGTGTTAACCACAACTAAGGCAGACCCCTAGTACCACACCTAGTAAGTATTCCTAACATTAAGATGGGAGCATGCTGTCCAAAATCCCTCCGTCACCACGAATGATAATTATAGTCAAACCAATATTTCACGTAATACATTTTATTCATGATTCTACCAATTTCTCTTACAATTACAATTTAACCCAATTTTAATTTACATAAATCAATCACTATAATCAAGATAATTTATTTTATGCAACTAATATGAATTCCACATCATGCAAGTTTATGGTGAACATAACAAAATTTCCTTTTTTCCATATCAACAAAGTTTTTATGTGATTTAACAAGTCACTTTTCAGTTTAATAAAGCCACTATAATTTTCTACATGCAAATCAACATCAATATTACTTAAAAATCCCATCTCTACCCTAAGCACACAAGGTTGTTAAGTCTTAATTCAAATTTAGATTTTTCACAAAAATAGTCCCAATATAAGTTTCACTTTCCCTAATTAAGGTTGCTAATTAATTTTAAGAAAAACATGTAAATTATGGTTAAGGCAATATTTAAAATGCATAATACTAAAGAGAGAGAATATAAGTATCCATGCCTGATGAAAAGTCAGTTAAAAATTCTGATTAGATGATTGTGTTCCTCTCGAAAAATTGATAAATATTTGTTCTTGAACAATCTTGAGAAAACAACGTTTGAATCTCCAAAAATTGGGTTGAATCTTGATTTAATTTGGGTCTAGGGCTTGTAGATGAAAGATGTTAATGATGTAGAAGGCTTCTTGTTTAAAAGTTGATGAAAGTTGTTTAGAAAAGGCTAACCCCGAATTATTTTAATATAAAAAAATATTAAGAATTTTAACTTAAACTCTCATAGAACCATTCCACTGCCGACACTGACCATTCTGAATCAATTTGCCCTCCAGTTTGAATGGTTAGGTGCCCAAGATGCCCCAAAAACTTATATTTGAGAATAAAAACCTGATCCCCCCCTCGATTTTAATTCCAACTAAAATCCTCTTTTCCATTAATAAAATCCAACATATTATTTTATTAAAAATAATTAAATCAAGTTATGTTTTTTGAATTCCGAATTAAAATAAATTATTACCAGTTTAAAATTACGGGGTGTTACACATAATAAAAAATGGAATCAGGGGTCAAATCCACATAATTCAAATGATACTTGCCATAGATGTGGCCGTAGTTGGCATTGGACACATACCTATCGTTCGTCCAAGAAATTGGAGGAAAAATAACAGGCCTTGAAAAAGGAAGCGGAGAAAAACATTGTGGAAGGTCCTGAAACTGATCTCAATTTTAATGTTTTTTATGAAAATTAGGATGAAAATGCTATTGATGATGAGATACTTGAAAACATGCTTGGAGAACCACCTAAGATGAACCAGAAGACCTAAATGATTATATTTTATTTATTTATCTTCTTCATATTTACTATTGAGTTATTGGTAGTTTAGTATTAGAGCATAAATAAGTTTATTCACTATCTTTATTTTAGCATTTACTAGTTAGTGGAATGGTTTTGATCATTTTTTTTACAATTCTTATATGATTAGTGGATTAAATGTTAAAGCTATGGATCCAAAAGTAATAGCAAGCGATGGTACTTGTTTGGTAGACAATGGGACAACACACACTATTTTGAAAAATCAAAGTTTTTCTCATACTTGGTATGTAATACAACAAATGTTTCCACTATAGTTGGTCCTACTAAGATCATTCAAGGCACTAGAAGGGCCCACGTGGTGTTACCTAATAGTACTCACTTATTCACAAATAATGATATATACTCAAGAAATTTCTGAAAAAAATTATTGAGTTTTAAATATATAAGAACGAATGGGTATCATATGGAAATATGTAATAAAGGTAATAAAGAGTTCCTTTGCATTAATTATAGTGTTGGAATCCAGAAGCTCACACTTGAGAAATTGCATGCACTATCCATGGGTTATACCATACAATAATTAATGTTGTAGAATGTCATGAGCCGAAATCTTAGTGATTCTAATAACACAATATTATGGCATGACCGTTTGGGTCATCCTTGATTAAACATATTGCGTCGAATCCACTCGTTAACAAAGAAACAACTTATCTTACCCAATGATCCTTTTTTCACCTCTTGTTCTCAAGGTAAATTAACCACTAAGCCATCTTTTCTCAAAATAGATTCTGAGTCACCATCATTTTTATAAATAATTCAAAGGGATATTTCTGGGCCCATCCACCTTTTTAGCGGACCTTTTAAATACTTTATGGTTTTAATTAATGCATCCAATTGTTGGTCACATGTTTGTTTGTTATTTACTTGTAAATTGGCCTTTGGGAAATTACTCAATCAAATCATAAAACTTAGTGCACATTTTCTTATTTAACACATAAAATCCACCCATTTAGATAATGAAGGATAATTTACTTCTCAAGTTTTTGATGATTATTGTTTATCACAAGGAATTGATGTTGATCACCTAGTCCTTCAAGTTCATACCCAAAATGGTTTTGTTGAGTCTTTAATTAAACGTTTGCAACTTATTTCATGACCCTACTTATGCAATCCAAACTTTCAGTATATGCTTGGGAACATGCTATCCTACATGCTACTAAGTTAATTAAGCATACACGTACTGCTTATCATCCATTTTTACCTCTCAACTTATGTCTGGATGTTAACCAAATATGTCACACTTGCGTAAATTTGTTTGTGTTGTGCATATGCCTATCCCCCTACCCCCAATGTACCAAAATGGGTCCCCAACGTAGTTTGGGAATATATTTTGGTTATTATTCGCCATCAATCATTCGTTATATTGAGCCACTAATAGGTGATACATTTACCGCTAGATTTTTGGATTGTCATTTTGATGAGATACCTTTTTCGCTGATAGGGGGAGGAAAGAACATACCAAAAGTTCGCTTCGTTCTTGAAGAATGAAGAGAATTAACACGAAACACTCCCACTTTATCTCGTCAAGACCCCTGTACTTCTCAATATGATCATGAAGTGTGAAGGATATTGCATCTTTAGGAAATTGCAAATAAATTACCCGATACATTCAATGATGTTGCAAAAGTAACCAAGTCTCATATACCTGCTGCAAATGTGCTAGATAGAAATGATTTAATAGTGGGACAAACTTTGATTTCAGTAAAAAATAAATATATCACACGCCATAAGCATGGCTGATCTATAGGTTCCAAAGAGTCTTCTCTTCAAAAGTGGAGATCAAATTAAAAATCATCCCCTTATAACATTTCTGAAGAGGTTATGAATAAAAGACCCACTTTCTATGAAAATACTGAAGAGGTTCTTGTCTTTGAAAAGACATATGTCCTTGAAGTGACTATACAAGACTCTAAAGAGGCAAAGGTACCTAATGATAACAATGATATCTTTATGTTTTACACATATTCAGAAGAAATATGGGATCGTAAAGAAACTGTGCCCTATTTCTCTCTCTAAAATTCTCTCTATGTCCTATTTCTCTTAATAGGACATAAGATATTAGTGTATTTATAGTTTGCAATACCTAAGGAAGGTAAGGTGGATGACTTGGTGTATGGGGGTGCTTGGCCATTTATACCAACCGTTGGGCCTGGCATCTAGGGTGGAGTTAAAACAAGTTAGAGGTTACCTTTCGTTATTCTGGATTGGATATATGATGAATTTAACACTAGGCAAGGTGTTATCAATATTTAATATAATAATACTCAAAGAAGGTTTTTCCAGTGGAAATATCACATGGTTGCTAAACAAACGAATCATCAACTTATTCTGTTATGAGAACAAATTAACAGTCTCAATGATGATGATGTAAGTTCCAACCAATTTATTACATACGTTTTCATTTTTTTCTAATTAATTATAGAATATAACTTTCTTTCATTTAGTTGATATGAGACCCGCACAAAGATAGTAAGGACGATCTCCCCTATAGAAGTTTGCCTTTTATAATGGAATTTTTATTTACTATGATGTTGTTAATCTATATTTACCTAAGAGGGTGCTATGTTAATTTACATGTGTGCAGTATGTCTCACGACATCACATGAAACCATTTGTAAAAAATTGAAGGATGATTTAAAATATATAAGTTGAAATTCCACCGTTGTTAGTATTACCATGAGAACTAGATTGAACGTCTTTTTGGCGAGAGGAACAGATCTATACAAGTTGATAAAGAATCGTAGCAGTGTTGGATTTTTTTTATTGAAAGAATGAAAAATTTAATAAATTTCTGCAAGGCACATTCTGGGAACATTGTCTTTTAGGCAAAATTTCTCCCAATCCGATTGAGAAAGAACCGCGAGTACACTATAGGGTTTATTAAATCTGCCTTTAGGATATAATGCACTGTATGAACAGTTGATTGATTCAAACTGTGTACTATTTGATCAAACCTAGAGCACTTTGAATTTGTAATCTGATAATGCCAAAGTATAGAGTAAGGAGAGAGGAGAAATTAGCAATTTTCGATGTCCAAAACAGAGGCCTGGAACTCTTTTCATGGCCATTTTTGTGACTGTTCTTCAACAATAACAACTCTTCATGTAGCTACAGTAGCCATTGGATCGTGTCTGTTTGGAATAGATTCAATATAACGGTTCAGATTAGGTGTCCCATCGTAAGCGAACCCCTTACACAAAATGCTACGAGTTCATTTAACGGCTCAGATCAAGTCGTTTCGAATTTTAAACCTTTTGATCTGATATTTCAATCATATTCATTAATTTATTTTAATTTGTCAAAACTTTAGGCTCCCATGATCCAAGTGATGATGTGCACGTGAAAAGTGCAAAGTGCGCGTTAGAGCACATAATGCACCCTAAGTTGCCCTTTCACACACCGCGGGTCACGATTGGTGGTGCTTAAGCACAACCGCAATGCATGGGATCATAGCCTCTCGTTTGACTATTCGACTAAGAATCTTAGTTATCCTTTAGTTGATATACCACCACTTTTTATGGTAATCTTCCAATGTAGGATTTGAGCACTCCCATATCTTTCACACCCATTTCTCATGTTTCTTCCTTCTAAAATAAAATCCAAACTAAGTTTAATGATAGAACACCAACTAACAAAGTAAAATTAACACTAAGTATTATATTATATTAAATATTGAAATTTATCCAACATTCCCCCACCAATTTCATACACAAGAGAGGATACAAAGGATTGATTACAAAAACATTAATAGAAAACTTTTGGGACTATCACTGAAATCTAGTACATAAATGAAAAGTGTTTTTTGGATTTGAACTTACATATATTGTAAACAATTTAAAGCTTCATGAAGGTGCTATGGTGAACGTATCTTGAGCCAAGTACCCTTAGAGATAAGCCAGAACTATCACACATTCCGATTTCTGAGTTTAGAAGTATTCTTTTAGCATGCATATTTATGCCCTTCTGCTAATCCTAATTTCACGAGTGCTTTAGGATTGGCCTTGATTCCATATAAAGTGGTCACACTTTCGACACTAATATAGGTAAATCAACTTTAATGATTCTGCGAGTCACACTTATACAATTTATTAAGAAGTAACCTTCGCCCTCTAACATGCAGAAAAATAAATCTAGGCACATATGAATGGAACTTTTGCATAAAAATTCCTAGTGTTCCATAACTATAACTTAACTTGTTTGTACCACATTGAACTCAATCCATATTTTTAAGATATGAGTTGGGTTCCCATTACATATAGTTGTGTTATTTAATAGACATTAGTCCCATTCTTTTTGAGGTGATATCTATCATCTCCTTAACAAGACTTTTAGTCAGAGGATCTACTAAATTCTTATTCATTTTAACATAGTCGATAGTAATCAGTCCTTCCTTGAGTAATTTTCCTATAATTTGATGCCTTAGACTAATGAGTCTAGATATTTCATTGTGGGTTTTGTTCAAAACTTTATAAATTGTAGCTTGGTTGTCACAACTTATCATAATAGAAGGAGATGGATTTTCCATAAAGGAATATCATATAATAAATTTCTAAGACATTTTGCTTCTTTACATGCATCTTCTAGGGCTATAAATTTAGATTGCATTGTTGAATTTGACACACATGTTTATTTTTTAGATCCTTAAGAGATAGCCTCTCCTCTTAGCGTAAAAATCCAACCAGTAGTTGACTTTGATTTTGATTCAAGATTATTCCAACTTGAACCACTATATCCTTCTAAAACAGATGGATATCCTATATAATGTAAGCCATAATCTAAAGTCCTCTTTAGGTATCTAAACAACCTAGGAATTGCATTTTAATGCTCTTGTCCAGAATAATTTTTAAATCTACACAAGACGCCTACTACATAGGCAATGTCTGGTCTGGTTCAATGCATGGCATACATTGGACTTCCAATAATACTAGTAGATTTAGGTTGGTCCATAGCACGCCCAGTATTTTTTTATTAATTTGATACTAGGATCCACTGGTGTAGCAATTGGCGTAAGTTCAAAATGATAATATCTTTAAGAAGTTTTTCTAAAGAATTATCCTTTGTCATAATTTTGATTCCTAAAATCACATTAACTTCTCTAAGATCTTCCTTATCAAATTTTGATGATAGAATCCTTTTGGTTTCTTCAATATATTTGAGACTAGACTCAAATATTAACATGTCATCCACATATAAGAAAATAATAACACCAACACCGATTTTAAATTTACTATATATACAGTGGTCGACATCATTAACATTAGATTTAGTTTAACGCCATTAAAGAGATTTAATCAGTTTACACACTTTCTATTCTTGGCAAGGTAAAACAAACCCTTCGGGTTGTTCCATATAAATCTCTTCTTCCAAATCACTATTTAGAAACATAGTTTTGACATCCATTTGATGAATTACTAAATTATGGATAGATGCAAGAGAAATTAATATCCTAATGGAAGTGATTCAAGCAACATGAGCATATGTATCAAAATAATCAATTTCATATTTTTTCTTATAGCCTTTAGCAACCAATCTTGCCTTAAATTTATTTATAGAATCGTCTGGATTTAATTTCCTTTTAAATATCCATTTTCACCCATTAGATTTAGCACTCGGGGGATGATCGAAAATAACCCAAGTTTGATTTGACAAAATTGAGTTCATTTCATCATTGATTGCTTCTTTCCCAAAGACAACATCCCTAGATGTTACCACTTCATGAAATGTTGTCGGTTTATCTTTTATAGTAAGAACAAATTTAGTTTTATTCTTAGTTTCATTTAAATCCTCTTCAACTAAATATATAACGAAGTTGGGCCCATATTTTTTTTTCAGTGCTTTGTCTTTCACTCCTTCACGGTTCAACGCCATCCATTATTTTTGAAGAATATATTGGTTATGAAATTTCTTCTGAAACTAAGGAGTCAATAGTCGGATTATTATATTCTAAACCTTGATTCAAAGTACTAAACTTTGTTAGATGTTCAAATAATTGCACATATACCGACTCAATGATTTCTCGAGTTTCAAGATTTAAAAATGTATAAGTCATAATGTTATTAGAGTATCCAATAAAAACACATTTGTAAGTCCTATTTCCTAGTTTCGGTCTTTTAGGTCCGGGTTTTCTTACATAAGCAAGACATAACCAAACTTTAAGACGTCTAAGATTAGGCTTACGATTAAACCATAATTCGTATGTGTAATATCCTTATATTTCAATGGAACTATATTTAATATATAACATACGGATAAAACTGCTTCTCCCCACATAGACAAAGGTAAAACAGAGCTTATTAACTTTGCATTTACCATGTCAATTAAAGTCCTATTTTTCCTTTCCATCGTTCTATTTTGTTGTGGTGTATAAGGATCCATGACTTGATGGATTATTCCATGAGTATTACAAAATTGTATAAATTCACTCGGGTAATATTCACCACCCCTATCGGATCGTAGGACTTTAATTATCCAATTTTGTTGAGTTTATCTTCTTCTTTAAAAATAAAAAAATTCTCAAAAACTTCATCTTTACTTTTAAGCAAATATGTATATGCATACTTAGAGTAATCGTTAGTAAAAGTGAAGAAATATTTATTTGCACTATGAGTCATATTACTCGTCATATCACATACACAATTATGAATAAGATCAAGGATTTTAGATGTATTCTCAACAAATTTAAATGACTTTCTAGTTATCTTCGATTGAGCACAAATTTCACATTTAGCAAAGTTATCAAATTTACAATCCGAGATCAAACCAAGATTAGTCATATTTTTAATACTTTCATAATTTACATTACCTAATCTACTATGCCATAAAAAATAGACTCAACCATATAAGTAGAACTAATATCATTGATAACATTAATTTTGATTGTGTCGTTACAAGAGTACCCTTTGTCAATAAATTGGCCATTCTTGTATAAAATAAACTTATCAGACTCATACACAAGTTTGAAACCTCTCTTATTGAGAAGGTACCCAGACACAAGATTTTTACACATATCAGGTACATGAAGTACATCAATTAGATTAAGAGTCTTTCCATAAGTTAATTTCAATTCCACTGTGCCTTTCCCTACTACATTGGTGCAAATATTATTTGCCATCTTCACTTCTTTTCCATCAATTTCTTGATATATTTTTAATGAATAGAGGTATTTACATATGTGGACCACTGCGTCGGTATCCAGCCACCATCCACTTTCATTTTTAATTGAATTTGCTTCGCATACCGTAGCAATAAGATCTTCAACATTGTTAGTTTCCTTCGACCCTTATTTTTCCTTAAATGACTTCTTTTTATGACGACATTCTTGAGAATAATGGCCCGATTTGTCACTAAAGACACATTTGCCCTTCTTTTTCTCATTTGCACCTTGGTTCTTGAATTTTGAATCATTCTTTGCTTTCAATTTCGAGTCTTTGGTATTCTTAGATTTTTTTATCCTCAACCATATTATATTTTGAATGACCCTCACATTGTTCATCCTTCTTTTCTTGAATACGAGAATCATCTTCAATACGAAGTTGGGGAAGAAGGGATTCTACTGTGTAAGTCTTTTCATCATGATTGATTTTCTTGTAAAATTCGTTCCAAGAGGATGAACGTTTTGAAACAATCACCGCTACTTGAAATTCATCTTAAAAATTAATTCCCTCGGCTTTAAGGTCACCAATAATATGTTGGAGTTTATGTGCTTGTGGAGTGACATATTTATCATTACTCATTATAATATTAATATAGTTTAAAATCATAAACTTACGATTCTCGCTTACTCATTTTGATATTTTGTCTTCGATGCCTTCCATAATTCCTTTGCCATAGGAATCATTTGATGATTGATATGAACAGTTTGAGACAAAGAATTGAGGATGTGTCCTCAACACATAAATTCGTCTTCTTTCCTCTTCACACGATTCTACTTTATTTCGTCGTTGTCTTCGGGTGTGGTCTTAGGAATTTGCTCAAGGTTGTCATCTAGAATGTATGCTAGTTTAAGTGATGTGAGTAAGAACATAACTTTCTCTTGCCAACGGGTGAAATTTTCTCCATCAAACTGGTTGAGTCGGATTAAATCTTGACTCATGACTTGGATAGAACGTGCTAGGTTGATCGCTTCCTCATTTTAATATTTTATCTCCAATGCCTTCCATAGTGAGTGGAGTAATAATATAAATTTTTGCCTAAAACTGTTGGATTTTTTCTGTGGAAAGAACGAAAATTTTAATTAATTACTTCAAGGCACATTCTGGCAATGTTGTATTTTAGGCAAAATTTCTCCCAATCCAGTTGAGAAAGGACCCTGAGTACACTTTGGAGTTTATTTAATCTTCCTCTAGTGTATAGTGTAGTGTATGAATTGTTGTTTGATTTAAACTATGTACTGTTTGATCAAACCGAGAACACTTTGAATTTACAATTTAATAATGCCAAAGTATAGAGGATGGAGAGATGAGAAATTATCGATTTTTGGTGTCAAAAATAAAGTCATGGAACTCTTTTTATAGCCATTTTCGTGACTATTCTTTAATAGTCACAACTCTTTATATAACGACTAAACAGCTGTTTGATCATGTCTATTTGGAATATAATCGATCTAACGGTTCAAATTAGGCATCCCATTGTAAGTTAATGGACACCCCTCACACAAAATTCTACAAACTCATCTAACAGCTCAGATCAAGTCGTTTCGAATTTTAAACCTTTTGATCAGATTGTACAATCACAGTCGTTGATCTATTTTACTTTGTTAAAACTTTAGGCTCCCATGCTCCAAGCGCCCATGCGAAGTGTCAAGTGCACATTAAAGCACACAGTGTGCCCTAAGTCGCCCAATCGCCCTTTCATGCGTCGTGTGTCGTGATTGGTGGTGCTTAAGCACCACCACAATGCGTGGGATCATAGCTTCTTAACTATTCAACTAAGAATCCTAGTTGTCCTTTAGTTGATACACCACCACTCTTTGTGGTAGTCGTCCATTGTGGGACTTGAGCACTCCAATAACTTTCACACCCATTTGCACATGTTTCTTTCTTCTAAAATAAAACCCAAACTAAGTTTAAAAATAAAACCCCAATTAACATAATAAAATTAACAACTAAATATTATATTATAACAAATGTTGAAATTTATCCAAGAAGCAATGCACTCGAAACTACATTGATTGGTTTTTATTAGTTTCTCCCCATATTGTGCAACATGCCAAGTGTAAGATGGTGATGAAAAAGAAGAGTAAAGGGTTTGATAAGTTGGTCATACAATTTTTAATAGGATTAATCCAGTTACATATTATTTTTCCCATTGTTGTTTTAATATATTAATGACATTTTTTTCAAAGCAAAAAAGGGCGAGTGATGGAGTGTTAAAGATTATGTAGTTTGATATTTTGTGACATTTTATATAATCAAGGATGTCATTTTATATGACCATTTTTTAACATGTCATTTAGGTGACCATTTTTGGTTATTTACCAGTAAATGGATGAAATGTTAATGTTTTGTTTTTGTTATTCGTCAATAAATTAGTGGGGAATGAAAACAATACTTGGTTCTCAATAATCGAGTCTCATATTACCCATGTTTCTATTTGGTGATGACCTATAAAGTGTTCCACTTCAGTAATACAACACTGAATCTCTCAAACCAAACTCTTGTCATTTGGAACCGAATGTATAATCTCGTTAACTTGGGGAACAAAGCCTTTATAAATATTTAATAGGATCCATTATAAAAAAGTTTCTCAAACATTTTTCATACCTATTTAGTTTAGGACTTCTCATTTTGATCCAAAAAGTCCCTCAAACACCCATTTCACCAATATTCTTTTATTTTTAAAGATTTGTGTTAGGGCATTATCGCCCCACCTTCCGCCCCCACCTACTGGAGCTCCGACGATTCTCACTGGAGCTTCTTTTTTTGAATATTTTTATATTGTGAGAGACTTACTAGAATACAATAAATTTTTTTAATTAAATATGTATTAAAGAATATTTATGAAATTAATATTTAATATGGTCAGGGGAATAACATACTTAACATTATTATGGTGTCGGGAAGTATTCAATGATATAACACCCAGTCAAAATCAACAATGTGTATGTCTAGTGATTAGCCACCGAGTGTTCCACCTCAGTGAGCAATCAGCTGGAAGTCTTGTCAATCATTGGTATTGGGAATAACATTATTGTCGATATTGTGGTGCCAAGAAGTACTAGGTGCTAAATAATTATGGTTGGTTGTACAATTCTGTATTATGACCGAAATACTGGGATTTTTTCTATTCATTTAACGGAACTCATGAAAATGAAAAATTACAAAAGAGTAACACAAGTCATTCATAATAATGTCGGTTGTATTTTAAGTCTTTTGTTAGGCTTTATCCTAATTTTCTTGTTTGTTCTATGTTATTTTCTCTTCTCTCCCTTCTACTTAACTCGAGCCTGTTTGAGTTATGTTGTTGTTCTTTTTTGTTATCCTACGTTACATTAATGAAATCCCATTTGGGACGATTAAAAAAAAATTAACCGAATACATAAGAATGCAAAATTGCACAAGTCAATCAACCCAATTCATTCAAACCTTGACATCCTGTTTACACGGGTATCGCTTTACATTCAACTATCTAAAAATAATGCATAAATATAATCATTGTGCACCAAATTATGGACCTAACATTAACTACACATGTAAGAAAGAACATGACCCTTCATACAAACCTAATCCATTGATTAGGAACAATTATCCTCATCAGAGATATAAATCGACATATATCGTGTCTCAACATATAGGGGCACAAACATTGAATATTTGAATCAAATTATATAATAATTGATTCCACTTTAAAACCCTAGCCTCACAATTTGTAACCCATAAAGATGTTATGAGGGGGTGAGGGAATTTTCCTTAAGCTTGACACTAACATAATGCACTTTAGATACATTTAGAATGGTCATGATATTGATCTTTGTTGCACTCAAAACGGTATGGAATTGAACGAATAAAAAACAACAATTTTAAAAGAGAAACCACAATATAATTATACACCCGTTCATGCAAGTATGACATCTATGGAACCTGAAATCAATGCGTTTTCTCACAACTAATTTTTTTGCAATTCAATGGTGTAATATTCCTTTGTATGTCTTAATTCCCCCAAATACACGACTCAAAAGCTGTCCCTTTGCAGGCAATTCAAGCATAAGGTCTTTCCAAACCTTCAGCCACACGCGATTGAAGGATCATGCCACCCCATTACGAATGCTATTACTTTGTGCCCTCAATTTACACCCCACTTGCCATCCATAATGTTATTAATGTACGATTGGAAAAAATTGAAACATATTTTAAGTTACGTACATCATTATTAAAAATATTAGAGTACTCAATTAGATATTATCATTATAATATTAGCAACTTCAAATACTTACTGTTTCGGTAGTTAAGTCACTTGTATGGTCAACTACAACAAGCATGGGCTCCTCGACAACTAACATATAACTAGGGCTGTAAACGGATATTCGAAAATCCGCATCCGTCCGATATCCGAATGCGAATTTGCAGATATTTATCCGAAAATATGGAAACGGATACGAATATGGATACTCTTTAAAAATATCCGAGAAAACGGAAACGGATATGGATAGTTCTAGTATTCGACACGGAAAATCCATATCCGATGCGGAGTATCCATTTTATCGGATATCCGTTTTACCGATATCCGTATCCGTCAATCATATGTTTAAAATATTACTAATAATATTAGTATTAGTATTACTAATAAAATAATATTAAAAAAATCTTAATCGTTTATTCCCAAAACAAAATAAACACATACTCCACTCAAAACAAAAATACCCTAAAGTTATTATTTTATTGGGTATATTATAAAATGTCATGTATTATTATTTTATTGGGTATATTATCATGGAGTTACACTAAAGTTACAATACGCCAATCACACATAACATACACTGACTAAAGAACATATACTACACTAAAAAAAAACTAATTTCGTTTCATTTCTCCTTCGTACAAAACAAGAGAAAATAAACTATCATGGGGTTGTTCGTTAGTTTCCTTAATTATAAATAAATGTAAGAGAGAAACAGAAAAGAATGTAAGAGAGAAAGATAATAGAATGTAAGAGAGAAACATAAAAGTAAAGAGGTGGTTTTGATTGTAATGAGAACTGAAGTTAACAATATGTATATTATATACAAAATATAAATGTATACTTATTAAATAAAAATATCAGTATGTTTTGAAGATAAAAGGTCCATGAGGTTATCCTTCTCAATAAATTTGATTAATCTAAAACGTGCAAATTTATTTCTACTGTCATGGAATGCGACTGTTATTTTTTTTTTGGATGGCTTTAAGCTTATATGGTTGCAAAGTATGGATGAATTTAAGCCATATTATCATTATGGAATGATACTATTATTACGGAATCCATAATTGTTGATGTCTGATACCATCTGTAACAACCCGCTCTCCGAAATAAGGGGTGGCCAGCCCGATACCTCGACATAACGGAATCATGGATGGATATCATCCTCGGCATCATAACAATAATTAAGTATATGGGTAAGCCACTGCATAAATCAGAAAGCAGGTTGTCAAAATTTTGATTTAATAAAGATTTAAGGAATAAATTAAACAACCCAAATCTGACAAAAGTGGAATTTCCATGGAACATATAAATAATTATCCAAAACAATAAACAATTAAAGAACCGAATAATCTGTCGGTCTACAGTTACATCAAAGTGTTTCAACAATCTAATATATACTACATACTACATCCATTAACAATTACAAAAGATGGGCCACTAGCCCGAATGTAAGACCCGATCATAACTAGATTCCAAAGAGGAGGGCGTCTAATAACATCCTGTAATAATCCACAAGGTCATACAGCTCGTCAAAAGCATAAGAAGGGAAATTCATAACGGGCGCCCTTGCGGAGGAGGACCTGAGCGGATACAACAATATGCACAACATAGAAAAATGAACAGGTCAGGGCCCGATTTATATATGATTCCCAGAAGAGTAAGAAACATGATAGATGCGGACAATGAATCGTAAATAATATGAAATGAGAATCTAACAACCTAATCATAAAATGTGATAATGCAATTATATAAGTTTCTAACAATTATGAAATTAGGCAAGAGAAATTAAATTAATTCTCATTTCTTCCCATATCTTATCATTTTCCATTACTTAACAGGAATATAATTACCATCACATATCTTATGGCAATTTACATACCTCAAGTTCCACTTGAGTTAGAAAGGTTATATTCATATACATATAACGTTTCTAAGACCGCCCCTCTGAGTTTCCCCACTGGCCGCGCCCCTAAATGACTATCATCTTCCAGGGCCTATCTATACAAGACAACCTGGGCACCTAACGCACGTCCGGAAGTGGCCATATGCCTGCGAGTGAGTCATAACCACACCCAGAATTACCTCACTAGAGCATAAAAACATATACAAAACCCGCATATGGCCGAGGACTATAGTCAGCCTGCATTCAATAGTTAGGGGACATCACCTCATGCGCGAGCTTCCCTTATGATATCATTTAGAGAGGTGTGTTTAAGTAATTTAACAATTACCAATTTATCCCGTTTTCATTATCATGAATCTCATGTGTTTCATTTTACTTGAAACATTTATCTTTGAATATTTCTTATTCAATTTCATCATATCATTAGGTCCCAAAGTATTTTCTCAACCGTTTCTCGAATTTTCATAAGACCCAAGGTTTTATATACCACCAAAGGGCTTCTAACATCTCCACATATGGGCTTAGAACTCTAACTTTAACTAATTTCCAAAAAGAGAAGTGATACCTAAGCATCACTTTAAGTACCCTAGAACTAACCCCAAGTGATCCCACTTAGGGTAATGACCAAACTCAACTAGGACTCTAAAATCCTAGTTTTACTTCATACAAGAAGGGTCCTAGGTCATAATCCTAAAGAACGGGGGGTAAAATTTAAAAAGAAAAATAAATGAAAAATAGGCTTTCCGAATCGATTCGGACTAGCCGAATCGATTTGGGATCTTAAAGGATTCGAATCGATTCGGTTAGGAAAAATGAGATTCTGTATAAGGCCGAATCGATTCGGACGAACCGAATTGATTCGGACAACCCAGGCTTGGAAACTGTCTCCCAGCGAATCGATTCGGCCAGGCCGAATCGATTCGATTCTGCAGAATTTCCAAATTTTGTTTATGGAGTCTTTGACTCCAAATTCTACCCAACTTCAACCCATTCAATTCCCTATCCTTTAAGGCTACCAAATGATCATAAATGCATCATCCAACCCAATTTTACTTCCAAACCATATCAATTTAACTTCCAAAGATCTAAAGCCCATAAATTAAACAAAACCCTAACTTCCATAAACCATACATATCCATAACTATCAATGCAAATTACTCTACTTAAATCATAAAATAGCAAGTAGATAACTTGCCTCAAGTTTGCAAGTTCAGAATTTGATGAAGTAGTAAGCAAGACAATCACCCAAGCTTCAATCTCTCCTATTCTCCAAAGGTTTCTTCTTCCTTTTTCTTTCTCTAGGCTTAACAAGGAAATTTGGGGAAATAATGATTTAACTCAAGACATAAATCGTGGCTTAGATTAAAATTCCAGCTTAAGTGATTAACATACGGTAAAATGATACGCAATTTCTCATTTAAGTTACTACCAGTAGAAAGTGCCCGGAAACTAGAAATACAATATGGTACACAATTTGACTATCTCGAACCTCTCGGAACTAATGGCACCCTCCAAATTATCATTTGGAGATTTTATAATTTATTTTAGGTTTCGGTTCCATTTTAAGCCAAATGTCATTTCAAATTCTTATGACATAATAAAACATAACATAACAAAATTCACCTCTACATACGGTAAATATGCAACATCATAGTAGATATTAACTTGTCTTTCTTAAATTAATACCTACTCCACAAATCAACATCTTTATATCTAATCACTATAATTAGCAGATTAAATATAAAATAGAATCTCAAAAGCGAGGGTTGTTACAACAGTAATTTTGTTACATATTTATTTGGATTAGATTGGATTTCATTGGATTCGATATTTTAATTGCTATTTTTTGCGATGGGTAAATAATGTAAATGGATACGGATATTATCCGAATACGAGGTATCCGAGCGGATACAGATATGGATAGTTGTTTTAACTATTCGGGCGGATACGGATACGGATACGAATAGTACATTCAGATAGCGGATACGGATATGAAAAACATGGTATCCGATCCATATCCGTCCGTTTACCACCCCTACATATAACTTAGTAACATCACATTCTACAACAACCCCATGATCCTTACCACTAACTCATGATTCATGTCAAATTCCTTTTCATCTTAATCATTTGGTTAATATTTTGAGTCCCCCCATCACTAAATTTGGGTGTTATAGAATTAGTTTTATTTCCTTCATATCGAAACATATTGCATCAATGTCCTCCCATCATTTCTCATCATAAAATAAGGGGTCATCCTGAAAAAGTATGTTGATAGGGATTAGTTAGGGATGGAATACTAAACTCGTACAATAACCACTAAAGTCCCCCTTTTTTGATTCACACATTTCAGTCTACGGATGGATTTATGGTGTTCACATAATCATCTACGGACATTTCATCTTGTTTTTGAGGATTGATTTATTATATCTAAATCAATTTAAATATTTTTTGATTTATTACCTCAATATTATGGTATTTGCACATCTTAATATTTATCAATTAATTCAATGTAAATGCTACTTTGTTAGCGTTTCTAACTATGAAAAAGTTTTTAAAGTTGGCCCATAATTATTGATTATTATGAAAAGTCACTTTTAACAACAGAATGTCAATACGAAAAATTATCTTAAACTAAAATACTAGTATTTTAAAAAAATCAATCCATAAATGTAAAAAAAATCATCTCATAAAAGTATACCCAAATTGGATTACAACATAAAAAAAAGTTAATCAATTAAACCTATTCTCTTTTGGTCCAAAAAAAGCCAAGATAGATTCGTGTTAAAAAAGGTGCTAAGCTCAGATTGGAATAGAGTATGGTCACCTCTAGTTGGAACCCTAGCACTGAATCTGTCTTAGGCTACTAATTTTTATTTGATTCCATAATATTGAGCATTGTTGAAATTTTTGGTATTCTAAAACTGAAGGCACTATAGATGAGCAGTTCTATTTGTACATAGGATTCATATAGAATCCCATGCACAGAGTGATGTGTCATATATGTATTAGTTCGTGTCTTTTCCTAAATATATTTGGTGTAAAGTTGCCAAATTTTTCAAGTTTTGTTTTGTAAATATTTCTACTAGGTTTGATAATAGAATGTTGAGTTTGATCATCCTTTTCGTCATTATATCACCAAACACAAGGTTTTCTTTGTCCAACATTGAATGTCGGTTATTTTAGTGACTAAATTGGTCTAAATAATTAATGTATGTAATTGATTGTATACCCCTGGAAGTCCATCTTTGAGATTTTTCCTAGAGTTTAAAGGGCCCACGTCTTCATTTATATGTAAGTGTGGGGTTTTCTGCTCCATTTTCCTAACAATTATCGAAAACAACCATAATCACCTCCTTAAGCTTTATAACACCAAGTATGAAGCTAATAGTAGAAAAAAAAGTTGAAACAATGGTTGTAAAAACTAGTATATTATGATATTTAGGTTGATCAAGTCCAAATATTAGGATAAACAAAATGCTAATCAAAATTAAATTATCAATATGTAAATAATCAACAGAAGAAAGATATAATAAGATAAAGAGTGGGACATGATAAAACCTCAAATAGTATAAACCTAAATCATCATCATCATCTAACACTAATATAAAGAGTCTATACATCAAACATAGTACCAAAACTCATATTAGTCTCAACAATAAAGTTTAAATCTCTTAGTCACAACCTACACAACTATAATATATGATACAATCTACGAATAGTTTAACCTAATACATGAAAAAGAGTATAACCCAACTCACACAGTTGAAGTAAAATTAATAATAATTGATAACACCTACATCTCAAGATCTTATGGTGATGAAACGAAGATAGAGAAGGAAAAGGATTTTTGCTAGCTGGTGTAAGAACTACTCTATCATCCTAACTCAAGCACCTGAAGTGTCCCACGAAAAAAATTAGTCAGAGCCTAACAAAATAAGAAAGCTAGGAAACTCAAAGCAGTCATAAATATAAATGATATATCCATAATTATTTAGCCTACAATAATATATACGCAATATGAAATAGAACCTCATAGTCCAATTTGATTATACATTAAGTTTCAATAATCAATTAATCTAATAATTAATTAAACGATAACTGAATGCAACCACTTTTACCCGGCAAGCATCACACGATACATAACACATAATAATCGTCATTACATTAATGCACCGTCGACTTAGCACGAGACCAAACACACACACGTGACGCAAAAAAAATAAACCACCATTATATCCACACCCACCACTCTAATGACCCCACTTATATATATATAGTTTGTTTTTACACTCTTGTGTTACTTATTATCTTATAAATTTTGTATTATTAGATATGTGGTATAATTGGCTATCAATATAACAAACCCCATTTTTAATTACTAAGAATCAACTATAAATTGGATCAAATCGAAGTCTTATGACATATCTTAAGGTAAATAATAAGTTTTGGGGTAGAAAATATAATTTTATGAAACTTTAAGGACTAAAATAAAAATATAAAATGGGCCATTTTGTAAATAAAATATTTTCTAGGACCTCTAAGAAATATTCAAAACATATAGTGTGAAATTACCAAAATACCCTTCATGTGTAAAATGACCCTTATACCCTTATCACCTTTCCACCACCTGATGGTCACTTCTACCTTACACATGTCGTTTTTAGAGAAAAAACTAAAACACTTATCATCATTTGGTGATATTAACACTGGAAGACCACTCCAGATCGTGACACCTCGGTGTTGAATCACCACTCCAAAAAGCCAAGTCATTAGACACATGTCAACACCGTAATACTTTTGAAAACCTATAATTCGGGCCTTAGGGTTCATTTGAAACTCACACCAATTCCTTGAGAATTATAGCAAGAAACAGTGATAGAAAGCTTGGGAAATATATTAAGAAGGAGTTCTATAATTTTGAAGAAAGAATTCATTTCGTAGGTATGATTTTATTTAAATGTTATAATGTATTTTTAAAGTTTTAATTTTGTGTTTTATAGGTTTACTTAGTAGTTATGCTGGTAAAATACACTAAGGATGATGATGCTGGAACCAGCACCACCCTTCAAGGTGTTTGTGAGCTCAATTCAATGTTAACAATGGCGGCATAAGGGTATATACACATATAGTAGAAGGAGGTGAGGAGAAGAGGATTCACACCGGAATATAAGTGGTTCAGCCAATTAGGCGTACATCCACTGTGCAAGTGTATGATATGTATCACTGTATGAGGGCTCTAATCCCATAGTTACAATCTCTCAAGCTTTCTCTCTCTACTGTGTGTTTAGACAGAGTTTTAGCTAGGGTTGCTAATTTCGAGATACCCCTTCTAAGAAGGAGAAGACAAGTATATATAGTACCAGGGAGGTGTAGTGTACCC
This sequence comes from Sambucus nigra, assembly GCA_949130495.1. Taxonomy (NCBI): domain Eukaryota; kingdom Viridiplantae; phylum Streptophyta; class Magnoliopsida; order Dipsacales; family Adoxaceae; genus Sambucus; species Sambucus nigra. The sequence continues at coordinate 313,174,208 of OX422211.1, forward strand.
CCCATGCATGCAATGAGCATGTGTGTCTTGGTCTAGCCAATATGATGAAGACATCTGTCCCGGTCACATGTAGAGAATGATGATGAAATATTCCCCCCACGCGGGGAGAATGATTTGTTATAACTGATTTGTGTCCACGTTTCCTTGTCCACACATATGTTAATAAGTGCTCGGCCTCCGTGCTTGGTCATGACCTCGGCTTGGAAGAGTTTGAGGTTGGTAAGGTTTAGCTGCCCATCCAATCCTAGATGAGCCATTATGGTCTCGGCTTAAGTGAAGTCGAGGTAAGGTGTTAAGGTCGGCCTGGGCCGAGGTTAAGTTGGAATGTGCTTAGAACATTGGCCAATTCACTGATGGGGTTGACCTTGGTATAGGTAAGTCTCCTTGTAACCTCGGCCTACCCCTGGCTGAGGTTGTCATTCCCGGGTGAACTGACGAACTTCTGACCCCCATGATTCATGCAGTCTACCCTTGATGAGGTTTGTAGTGGTGTCGGCGAGGGCCGACCTTGCTAGGGCCGAGGCCTATTGTCAATGATCCAAGGCATTTCCAACCTCGGCAATGTCTTGGCCGAGGTTGTAGTTTCTGAGCCAAGGTGACACTTGGGGCATATCAAGCACCCCCCATCCCTTAGTTACATGTGAGAGCAGGTGACTGTGGGGTCTCTACATCTCCGAGGTCTCTCTTGTGCCAATGACCATTTGACACTTGTCCATTACTGAAGTGTGTGGAGTGCCTAGCAAGCATGTGATGTTAGCCGTCCTTTGGGGCTCCCAAGGAAATGATGGGCCTTGGGAAGCGTGCAATCATATTAAGGGTTTAAACCCTATTTTCTCTCCTTCTTTCTCATTTCTCTCTTTTCCAGGTTCGAGTCGCGTCTGCAGCTTTCTCTCTCAAGAAAGGCATTGGCTTGAAGCTTTTGGTGGTGATTCCTCACATTTTCTTCCATCTCCCTTACCATTTCATCTTCAGGTATCCTCTTCCATTCTTTTTCCTTCATTTTCCCTGTGAGTTTTCTTACTTTTACATTTTTCGGTGAGTTTTTGGAGATTTCCGACGAGGGTTCCATTTTTTCTGGTGAATTGTTCTTGCTCTAGGTTTGGTAGTTTGATCTTTAAATTGCATTATTCCATTAGCCAGTCTTGTTTGCTGTTTATTAGAGTTGCAAGTGTAGTGTCTTCCTCTTATGCTCAGACCCCTCTACCAACTCTTAGAGGTGTTCCCTTCTTTTAGAGAGAAGACTTTGGAGAAAATTAGGAAAATAGAAAGAGCGCAGGAGGAAGCTCATAGGTTAGAGGAATTCCCCCTCAGACCTATCTTTCCCCCACCTCTGAAGGTAGTATACCCTGAACCATCAGAACCAGCTAACCGCCGAGGTACCTACTGAACCCTCACCAATGTCTGACTCTGAGTCTTCCACATCAGACCTTATGTATGTGGACGCTTTCCAAGAGGCTATGGACTTCTCAAATCAACAAGATTAGGTCCCTGATCAAGCAGAGGTCTCCAGTCGGGTCTCGTCTCATAAAAATTCAAGCACATCGTCCTCTTCCTCAGAGGTTGATATTGTCGAACCAAGCGTGGCTATTCCACCAATACTTGATGCCATTTCCCTGTCGGCCGTCACAGGGGATGAGTTTTCTCAGAGGTTCCCAAGTAACCCTCCAACGTCTGCTCCGGTCGACATTGAGCTAGATAATGACGATGATGATGATGCTGAGAGTGATGTTGACGTCTCTGAGGCGGTCGAGATTGAGAGTACAGTTAGTGAGGTCTACCTTCTTTGCTTCAGATACCTATACTCCATCAGCCCCTCCATAAAGCTCAGTAGACCTCTGAGGGAAGAGAGGGCCTACCACGGCCGAGAAGGTGAGATCTGTTTATATGAGCAGATGTTCAAGTTGGGCTTTCGTTTGACCATCCACCCCATAATTAGGTCTATACTAACCTACATCAACTTGGCCCCTTCCCAGTTATCACCCAATGCTTGGAGGGTAATAATTGGGGCCATAGTCCTATGGAGGGTTGTTCATCATTCAGACCTTCCAGTCCAAGTTTTTGTAGGTTTCTATGTCCCTTCGTCTGCTAAAAACCATCAGAGCTAAAACCATTTTGTAGCTCGGAAATCTGAGAAGAAAATGCTCTAAATAACTTAGAGTTCTAATCATAACTGGAAGCCCCGTTATTTCTTTGCCTCAGGGCCATGGGAATTTGGCCCATGTGCCCCTTCTTCCTTACTAGAGCCGCGAATGCCTATTAGATGGGATAAGGTCACAATGTCTACCAAGGTCGACCCTGGTCTATGCCTTCAAGATCTTCAGAAGGTCAAAGACGTTCAGGATCAGGGGATGCATGGTCTGCTCGTAAAATTTGAACACCTGATGACCCCCCACTACCTCTCTGAGACTGGTTTAGGGGGAAGTCCTCTTACAAAACTTGGTAAGTATTTTTTTATTCCAAGTTATACCTCTGAATTTAAGCATGTCTGACCCACTAACTCAGACCTTTCTATTTTGTAGAGCCTCCGAAGGGAATATCAGACGAGCTTTGGGCAATGGCAGCACCGAGTTTGATAAATCTTACAAAGAAGGTAGGTTTGAATGCTCCTCCATCCCCTCCCTCAACATCGAAGGCTCAGTCCACTAAGAAGAGAAGTGCTAGTGACCATGCCCCTGAGGATCAGAGCCAGAAGAAAAAAGGTGGGGACACTACCATCCCAATGTCCTCTGCTGATGCATTGGATGCTCGCATAGAGCAATTAAAAACCAATGACAGCATCATAGGCCACAGTCTGCAGGCACTGGATGCCATCAGCTCTGCCATGACCGAGGTTGACCAAATTTTTTACAGGTCTATGGACACACCTCTGCTGGTTGAGTTTGGCCTCCACAGGTCTATTCAGGTATGACTTCAGATTTTTGTATAGCTTCAAAGTGTAACCTCTGATTTGAATTTCAACTCATATACACGACCACATGATTTGCAGGGCCTCGTTACTATGCATCATCTCTCCAATTGGACTCTGAGGAAGTTACCCCTCATCCAGAAGGGTCAAGAGGCCGAGAAGGTGCAAAACTCTATGAATGCAGAGGTCGGCCACCTGAAGTCTGCATTTAATGGGTCTGAGAAGAAGGTGAAGGAGCTGGAGAAGGAGATCTCCAAGCTTAAAAAGGACCATATTGTGGCTCTGAAGGCCAATGACGATGTTCTCCAGCAAAAGGTCGACTCTACAGTGAAGGCAGCCCTTGAAGATGCCTCTGAGCGGATATTGGATGATTATAAAGTCTCTAATGAATTCATGAGCTTCGTCTTCAAGTACCTCGAAAGAGGTATTAAGGCTACTATAAAATGGGCGGCTTCTAAAGAGAAGGAGGCAGGAAGTTTAAAGGAATCTGACTTCATAGGTCTGAGTTTTGTTAACCCTCGCTTGCCCAAGATCTTTAAGAAGTTGAGGAGGAGGTCGCTGCCCCTGCAGAGACTGCCACACTGGACGATACAGAGATAGAGGTAGCTTACCACAAAGAAGATGGGGCCGAGGTGACCAATGTGGTCCAGGAGAATCAGGCCGAGGATACCAGCACTCTCCCTTCGAATCCTTAGGCTCTTTTGTGAATATTTTTGTACTTTTGTAACCCGTTAGTTGTAATCTCTGAAGAATATTATCAACATATATTTTTGAATCACAATTGGATGACAACCACTGAGGAGGGTTTTTATTTCTTCATTTGTTAATTTGCTTGTTGAATTCCTCTATCATGCGATGTTTTAGCTCTGAAGTCTTGTTGCAATGATGTCTGTTTAAACTAAATCAAAAGTCTTACCTCAGACCTTGTCACCAGAGTGATGTTATAAGGTCCGAGGCCATCAACTAAGAGGTCATCCTCATAATTAATTTCACCAATATTAATGATGTTAAGGGTCTGAGGTCATCAAAGTATGGTGTCTAACCTCAGACCTTGTCACCACTTAATGATGTTATAAAGGTCTCAGATCATCAAAGTATGGTGTCTGACCTCAGACCTTGTCACCACTTAATGATGTTATAAGGGTTTGAGGTCATCAAATAAGATGTTATCCTCATAATTAATTTCACCAATATTAATGATGTTAAGGGTCTGAGGTCATCCAAGTATAGTGTCTGACCTCAGACCTTGTCACCACTTAATGATGTTATAAGGGTCTGAGGTCATCAACTAAGATGTTATCCTCATAATTAATTTCACCAAATTAATGATGTTATGGGTCTGAGGTCATCCAAGTATGGTGTCTGACCTCAGACCTTGTCACCACTTAATGATGTTATAGGGGTCTGAGGTCATCAACTAAGATATTATCCTCATAATTAATTTCACAAAATTAATGATGTTAAGGGTCTGAGGTCATCCAAGTATGGTGTCTAACCTCAGACCGTGTCACCACTTAATGATGTTATAAGGGTCTGAGGTCATCAACTAAGATGTTATCCTAATAATTAATTTCACAAAATTATTGATGTTATGGGTCTGAGGTCATCCAAGTATGGTGTCTGACCTCAGACCGTGTCACCACTTAATGATGTTATAAGGGTCTGAGGTCATAAACTAAGATGTTATCCTCATAATTAATTTCACCAATTTAATGATGTTAAGGGTCTGAGGTCATCCAAGTATGGTGTCTGACCTCAGACCTTGTCACCACTTAATGATGTTATAAGGGTCTGAGGTCATCAACTAAGATGTTATCCTCATAATTAATTTCACCAAATTAATGATGTTATAGGTCTGAGGTCATCCAAGTATGGTGTCTGACCTTAGACCTTGTCACCACTTAATGATGTTATAAGGGTCTGAGGTCATTAAACTAAGATGTTATCCTCATAATTAATTTCACAAAATTAATGATGTTATAGGTCTGAGGTCATCCAAGTATGGTGTCTGACCTCAGACCTTGTCACCACATGATGATGTTATAAGGCCTGAGGTCATCACTTAGATGTTATCCTCATAATTAATTTCACCAAATTAATGATGTTAAGGGTCTGAGGTCATCCAAGTATGGTGTCTGACCTTAGACCTTGTCACCACTTAATGATGTTATAAGGATCTGAGGTCATCAACTAAGATGTTATCCTCATAATTAATTTCACCAAATTAATGATGTTATGGGTCTGAGGTCATCCAAGTGTGGTGTCTGACCTCAGACCCTGTCACCACTTAATGATGTTATAAGGGTCTGAGGTCATCAACTAAGATGTTATCCTCATAATTAATTTCCCCAAATTAATGATGTTAAGGGTCTGAGGTCATCCAATCATGGTGTCTGATCTCAGACCTTGTCACCACTTAATGATGTTATAGGGGTCTGAGGTCATCCAAGTATGGTGTCTCACCTCAGACATTGTCACCACTTAATGATGTTATAAGGGTCTGAGGTCATCAACTAAGATGTTATCCTCATAATTAATTTCACCAAATTAATGATGTTAAGGGTTTGAGGTCATCCAAGTATGGTGTCTGACCTCAGACCTTGTCACAACTTAATGATGTTATAAGGATCTGAGGTCATCAACTAAGATGTTATCCTGATAATTAATTTCACCAAATTAATGATGTTATGGGTCTGAGGTCATCCAAGTATGGTGTCTGACCTCATACCTTGTCACCACATGATGATGTTATAAGGCCTGAGGTCATCACTTAGATGTTACCCTCACACTTTCTATCATTAAAGCGAAATGAAGCAAGAATCGACATGGAAACCGATATTTTATTAATAACCTCTTCATAAGATGGTACATTTACATAACTTTTGGCAACATCATATGTAATACTTCTTTAGGTGATCTGCATTCCAGGGGTTAGCGAAAGGTTCCCCTTCACTGTTTTCTAGCCTGTAGGACCCGGGCATAACCTCTTCTATCACTTTGTAGGGACCATTCCAGTTTGGGTAGAGCTTATTGGTTTTCTGTAAGGTCTTATTCAGTACTAAGTCTCCCATGATGATGGGTCTTGACTTCACCCTCTGATTGTTGAATTTTGTTGCTCTTTGTTGGTAAGTTGCTTGTCTGATTTCTGCGTCTTCCCTTCTCTCTTCAATCAAATCTAGGTCTAGTCTCCTCTCTTCCCCATTTTTATCAGGGTCATAGGTCTGAACAACCTCTGAGCCATGTGCTAGCATGAACGAGGTTTCTCCTGTTGATGTCCTTGTTGTGGTTGTGTAGGCCCATAACATAGTGTAGACCTCTTCAGTCCATCTCCCCTTCACTTATTCTAACCTATTCTTGATTCCATCGAGGATTGTCCTGTTTGTGACTTCCGTCTGACCGTTTACCTAAGGTCGGCCAGGAGATGAGAAGAATTGCTTTATCCCCACTCTTTTGCAATACTTTTCTAAAGCGGAGTTCTTGAACTGGGTTCCATTATCCGAGATGAGTGTGTTTGGGAGGCCATGTCTGCATATGATGTTCTTCCAAATAAATTGGAAGGTCTTCTGTTCTGTGATCGTTATCATTGGCTCTGCCTCCCCACACTTTGAGAAGTAGTTAATGGCAACTATCAGAAATCAGTAATTATTGGCAGCTCTTGGTAGGGGTCCTATTAAGTCAATTCCCCATACTTCAAATGGCCATGGAGAGGTGATTCACGTCATAGGTTGATGAGGTTGATGAGGAATAGTGGATAATCTCTGACATTTATCGCACCTCTTCACGTAAGCTGCAACATCTTTGGCTAAGGTTGGCTACCAATATCCATGTGTAATAATCCTCTTGGCCAAGAGTCTTCCTCCTATGTGACTGGAGCAAGAAACCTCATGAACTTCCTGTAAGATGCGGGGAACTTCAGTGGGATGTACACACCTGAGGAGAGGCAACAGAAATCCCTTCTTATATAGGATGTATCCTATTACGGAGAACTTGGCATCCCTATATCTTAACTTCCTCCTCTCTAACTTGGACTCCGATGTCTCTGCCTCTTTGATGTATCTGATGAGGGGGTCCATCCATGAGTCCCCTAGGTTCAAATTGAGACAAGGGTTGGATACCTCTTCTTCCTCAATGGTCGCCTTTGCTAAGACCTCGACCGGAACTGTCCTTCTGATGTCTGTCTTCATCGTCGAGGCCAGCCTTGCCAATGCATCTGCGTGGGGGTTATTTTATTGAGGTACTCTCTACAGTTTTGTCTCTTCGAAATATTCTAACATAATTCTTACCCTCTTCAGATACTTATCCATTCTTTTATATTTGGCCTCGTAGACTCCCAATACTTGATTGACAACTAACCTTGAATCGCTATAAAGTAGGAGTCATCTTACACTTAGAGTCTTTCCCAATGAGAGGCCTGCTATCATGGCCTCATATTCTGACTCATTGTTAGATGCCTTGAAGTTGAATCTCATAGCATATTCAATGTTGGCACCGTCTGGAGCTGAAAGTATCAGCCCCGCACCGCTTCCACTGTCACAGGAAGAACCATTAACGAAGAGATTCCAAATGTCTGTATCCGATGAGAAGGCCCCTTTTGACATGATTCCTTGCCTGAAGAGGTATCGATCCTCCTCGTTATCCGCTACTCCACTTCTGATCTTTTTGGATACGACCTCTTCCTGGTTTCGGAAGACATTTGGTGCGACCTCTTCCTGTTCTCGGAAGATATTATTGTTTGACCCTTCAGCACCCACTTGGTAATTTTCTGCCTTGGTCTCTTCCCATGTGAACTCAGCAACAAAGTCTACGAGGGTCTGCCCTTTGATGACTGCCCTAGGTTGGTAGGTAAGGTCATAATCCACCAACTCAATGGCCTTGGTCATCAATCTTCTAGACTTCTTAGGTTTATATAGAACCTGTCTTGGTGAGGAATAGGTGAGGACGACCATGGAATGGGCTTGGAAGTAGGACTTCATCTTCCTTGAGGCATGTATCAGGGCATAGGCTAACTTTTCCATACGAGGGTAATTTTGTTCAGACCCTTGAAGCGCTTTACTTTTGAAATACACAGGTCTTTGAATTCCAACGTCTTCCCGCACTATGGCTGCACTGATAGTCGATTCATAGACTGCTAGATACACATATAATTTCTCTCTTACTATGGGCTGAGATAACAACAAGGGAGACCCAAGGTAGGACTTGAGTTGGTTAAAATCTTCTTTACAATATTCGTCCCACTGGAAGGCCTTTCTAAGCACTTTGAAGAATGGAAGACACTTATTCGTTGCTCTGGAAATAAACCTGTTGAGTGCGGCTACTCTCCCCGTGAGTCTTTGGACATCCTTGATACTGCTCGGTGTCTTCATATCAAGTAAAGACTTGATTTTCTCAGGGTTTGCTTCAATTCCTCTTTGATTAACGATAAATCCAAGAAACTTCCCAGCTCCTACATCGAAGACACACTTCACAGGGTTGAGTTTCATTCCGTACAAGTCCATAGTATCAAAGGTCTTTTCAAGATCTTCCACATGAGTGCAGGCCTTCAAGATCTTCGCTAGCATATCGTCTACATACACCACCATAGTCTTACCTATTTGATCTTTGAACATCTTATTCACAAGACGTTGGTATGTTACCCCCGCATTTTTCAGACCGAAGGGCATCACTTTGTAGCAGTACATCCCTTTATCGGTAATGAAGGTTATCTTCTCCGAGTCTTCCGCATCCATGAAGATCTAATTGTAACCTGAATACGCATCCATGAAGCTCATGAGCTCATGCCCTGCAGTAGCATCTACCATCTGATCTATCCTGGGTAAGGGGTAGCTGTCTTTTGGGCAAGACTTGTTCAGGTCAGTGAAATCAATGCACATTCTCCACTTTCCATTGGCCTTGGGCACGATGACTGCATTTGATAGCCACTTCGAATATATGACTTCTCTAATAATCTCAGCCTCTTCAAGTTTTTTGACTTCTTCTCGGATGATGTCGTATTTCTCCCTGGAGTAAACTCTTCGTCTTTGTTTGATAGGCCTGGAAACTTTGGTCACGTTGAGCTTGTGACTCATAACCTCAGGGTTGATGCCGGGCATGTTCGCGTGACTCCAAGCGAAGACACTCTGCCTCTTCCTAAGGAATTTTATCAGCTCTTCCTTGATTTCTTCTTTTAAGGCTTTGGCGACCTGGATGATTTTTTTCGGTTCGTCTTCATTGAGGACGATGGTATCTACCTCTTCCGTGGCCTCTCCCTTCTTCAACTTTGTTTCATCTTTTGGGTCAAGTGTATCAATGCTATAAGTGGTGGTTTCCCTCTTATGGGCCTCTCTCTCTTCGGCCGAGTTAAAGTAACATTCTCGTGCTATGGTCTGGTCATCTTGCACTAAGGGGTCGGGAATTTTAGCATTTGGTGAACCGTTGATGGCACGGCTTCGAACTCCTTAAGGTCCACTCTTCCTATGATGAGGTTATAGGCCAAGAACACATTTTCGTCCATCATAAAAAAAATTATCTTTCGGGCCAACCTCTTAGGCCACTCGTCACAGATCCATACGTCCAATTCATACATGCCCAATGGGTGGACCTTTTGTCGCTGAAACCCATTAAAGGATGATGATAGGGGTACCATCCTTGCTCTGCTGAGGCCCAGGCTCTTGAAGCAAGGCCAAAACATTACGTCTGCTGAACTCCCCTCGTGCACGAGGATCCTCTGCACCTCGCATCCATGCACCCTTGTTGTTATTACCAAAGTGTCATCATGCGGGGCTAAGATACCTTTAAAGTTGAGTCGGGAGAACCCAACTATAAGGGTGTCCATGTCCACCTTCTTTCTTTTTTGCACGGTATCGGAAGACGTTAGATTTATAACTTCAAGTTTGGCCACTGACTTGGCCTCTGCCATATGAGCTTTCTTGTCTGCCACTTCAGAGCCACCTCCCGCGAGTCCTCCACAAATGGTGTTAACACCAAAGGAGATCATGCCAACCCTCTTCACCGGGGTGTTGTCATCTTTTGGCAGAAGGTTCGGATTGTCTTCATCATCACCTTCTAAATCATTATCTCTTGTAGTTGGGGCATCGTCACGGCATCTGTCGTTTCTCCTCTTCTTGGGTTCATCTCTTCCCCCTTTAGGAGCCTTGCCATCATCATACTTCCTCAGCTTTCTGGATTTTAACATCTTTTCAATCTCATCCTTCAAGGTGAAGCATATGTCTGTAACATGGCCATGGTCCTGGTGGAACTCACACCACAAGCTTTTGTTCCTCTTATGTGGAGGGGCCTTTAGTTTCTCTAGCCATCTTAGAGTCCTGTCATTCTTCATCTCGTTGAGGATATGCTCACAGCTCACGATTAGAGGAGTACAGTGAGAGAACTTATCATCGGGTGACCTCTTCTTTCCATCTTTCTTTCTTTGGGACTTCTCGCTACTACCGCGGTTCTCATCCACATACTTGGCGGCCATTGCCTCTTCGATATTCATGACTTTTCCTACAGTTTCCAGTAGCTCGGCCATAAACCTGGGAGGGTCTTCTGTGAGTTTCCACAATAACTTCCCTTTCCAAAGACCTCCTATGAGGGCGGTCATGTATATATTCTCTTCATAGTCTTCAACCTCAAGTTTTTCTTTGTTGAACCTGGCGATGTAGTCTCTTAGGTTCTTGTCCTTGCCTTGCTTGACATACAGTAGATGAGTGGTCTTTTTTTAAGGTCTTACCCCAAAGAAGAAGTTGTGAATGAATCATTTATCCAAGGCCTTAAAGTTCTCAATTGAATTCTTTGGAAGAGAAGTGAACCAGCTATGTGCTACACCTGTCAAAGTCCCAGAGAAGGCCCTAAACTTCATCTCATTAGGTATCGAGTAGATGTCTGCCGCTGACTGATACATCTCAATGTGATGTACAGGGTTGGTGCTATCGTCATACTTGGGAGACACCACGGGTGGCTGGAACTTAGCACGGGTCGGGAAGCTCACTATCCTTGCCACAAAGGGGGAGCCTTCAGAAAAACTTCTTTGCAATGGGTCTCGGCTTTTAATGAGGTCTCCTATCTTCGCCTCAAGAAGTTGGATAAAGTCATTCCATGGTCTCTTACCATCGACATGGCCGAGGTTGTCCCCAGCCACCTCTAAGGGATGAACTGAGGGTTCTCCAGCCGCAGTGCAGCGTCGGCTGTTAACCTCTTCCTGCATGAGGTCGGCCTTGGTGGGGCCGGTGTTTCTCATCCCCTCTTTGAGAGCCGGCTGCACTCCTTGACCTTGATAATATCTGTCTTAGGTGATTTACTGGGCCCAACCTCTTAAAGGCTAACCCTCTACTCAATCGATCAAAAGTTGATCCTCGTTTTTGGTCCTCTTCACCTCTTCGGCCGCAACGGCCTCGGCTCTGCTGAAGAGGATGTACAGTATTATTTGAAACCTCATACGACTCCCAACATTATTCTGGGACCTCTTCCGCCTCCAGGTCGTCATACCTGTCCTCCGGTCAAGGGTTACCTTTCCTCCCCAGGTGTAAGCACCTAGGGTCAACAATGTCCCTCCTCCGCTGGGGGCAGGTTGGTCCTTCATTGGTGCCTGGGGTGGTCCCCTGGCATCAGGATGAGGCTGAACAGCCGTCGGAGTGATCATTTCCGGTGAAACTCCAGGTGGCCTCATCATAGTTTGGCTGAGCTGTGCAAATTGCTCCTTTATAGCTTGTTTCATTGTAGCCAAAGACCTCAAGGCTGCAGCTACCTCTGTTATTTCGGACTGAGGCCGTGCCTGGCTGGAACTAGGTCCTCCCTCCCCAAGCGGCGAAAGAGGCGGTGGTACCTCTGGTGCCATATGCTATCACAAAAGAGTTGGTGTAGTAAATGATCTTAATACCTTACAGGACCTCTTTCAATGGTGAAACAACTCCGCGCTAGGGGGAGGCCTGGTTCACCACCAGAGTCTCCGGTGAGGTTAAGCAGAAAAATAGGAAGAGATAGCTTCTCGTTCCCACAAACGGCACCAAAATGATGATGCTGGAAACAACACCACCCTTCAAGGTGTTTGTGAGCTCAATTTAATGTTAACAATGGCAGCATAAGGGTATATACACATATAGTAGAACGAGGTGAGGACAAGAGGATTCACATCGGAATATAAGTGGTTCAGCCAATTAGGCCTACATCCACTATGCAAGTGTATGATATGTATCACTGTATGAGGGCTCTAATGGCCATAGTTACAATCTCACAAGCTTTCTCTCTCTACTGTGTGTTTAAACAGAGTTTTAGCTAGGGTTACTAATTTCGGGATCCCCCTTCTAAGAAGAAGAAGACAAGTATATATAGTACCTGCTGGGTGTAGTGTACCCCTTATGCATGCAATGAGCATGTGTGTGTTCGTCTAGTCAATATGATGAAGACATCTGTCCCTGTCACATGTAGAGAATGATGATGAAATATTCCCCCCACGTGGGGGGAATGATTTGTGTCCACGTGTCATTGTCCACACATATGTTAATAAGTGCTCGACCTCCGTTCTTGGTCATGACCTCGGCCAGGAAGAGTTCGAGGTTGGTAAGGTTTAGCTGCCCATCCAATCCAAGATGAGCCATTATGGTCTCGGCTTAAGTGAAGCGGAGGTAAGGTGTTAAGGTCGGACTGGGCTGAGGTTAAGTTGGAATGTGCTTGGAACATTGGCCGATTCACTGATGGGTTTGACCTTGGTAGAGGTAAGTCTCCTTGTAACCTCGGCCTACCCCTGGCCGAGGTTGTCATTCCCGGGTGAACTGACGACCTTCTGACCTCCATGATTCATGCAGTCTCCCCTTGATGAGGTTTGTAGTGGTGTCGGCCAGGGCCGACCTTGCTAGGGCCGAGGCCTATTGTCACTGATCCAAGGCATTTCCAACCTCGGCAATGTCTTGGCCGAGGTTGTTGTTTCTGAGCCGAGGTCACACTTGGGGCATATCAAAGGACTTCACTAATCAAAACTTAAAGTTTAGAAGAAATCCAAGTTGATTTTATTTTCATGTAAACTTGTTTGAAATTATATATAGGCTTTTAAAAAATGATTTTTAAAAGTAATTGCTCATTATTATGGAATCGAATTTAAGTAATTCCAAAGTCAGGCCTGATGAAATTCTGTCTAGATGAGATGGTATTTAAGTGGTGCCCCTGTGACCCTCCATCTCTACTGGGAATTAATTCGGAAATGTTCTGTCTAGAGGAGATGGTATTTAAGCGGTGTCCCTGTGACCCTCCATCTCTACTCGGAACCGACTGATTAGGAAGAACTATGAATTGAATCCTTTAATTACAATCACTGAGTTTTAAAAGTTAAGAAAATGGGTTCTAGTAATCCATTGAAACAAGTTATTATTAAAATACAATATGTAGACTGAACCTTGTTTAGAACGTATACTTAAACCTTTATCGTATTTGTTAGAATAACGTGCGATCGAAGACTCATTATCTATATTTCGACCTTTATTTTAGGTGAGTACTCTATGCAATATCTTGCGCATTTTGATTATATTATATTATGCAAACTAGGTATATTTTGTGAAATGCTTTTATTCTCAAAATACATCAAATACCGATGATTCTGTCATTTATTATATATATATATATATCTCGATATAAACATCTGATTTGAATTCTGAAATTTTTTATTCGGCCTATGGAGACTCTTTTACTATATTGGCCTTGACTACCGGGTGGAAATATTTGGGTGGTACCTTCCCAGCTGGTTTATCGCTGGTGTGACCTAAATAAGACGTTGTTTAAGAGATCATGATTTTCTATCTGTGTTGTTGCCGGGTGAAAACATTTGATAACACTATTTGTCTGGGTACTAGAGCTTACATGGCCGCTAAGATTGAACAATTGACATATTGCTCAATTGTTTTATCTATTCTGTTCTGAACTGTTTATTCTGAAAATATATATACTGTCAATTACTATATATATGAATGCAAGTTCCTATCCATATCTGTATATGCCTTTTCTTTTGACTTGAATAGGTATCTATTTTCTGAAAACCTTAGAATATTTGGAGATTGAATCTCATTCACTTTTTGCTGATGTTTTATAATTAACCATTTTTTCAGGAAATAATTAGGCAAGCGGATGGAACATAAGAGGACTACGTTGAAGATTTAGCCTTTAGAGTTATTTTTATTACATTAAGTAGAATTTTGTTTTATTAGGTAGAGGATGTTTGGCTCTTTAATTAAGAGGCTTTGAAATTTGTGTCAAGAACTTTTGGATATTTTAATATGAATGAAGTTTCCTTTAGAAAACTCGGATGATGTAATTCCTTCACTTTTAGTATTTTACGATTCATAACCATGTGATTTTATTTCCGCTACATATATTTTAAGAAAAAAAATTTAAGTCCAGAATATTGAATGCCTTGGTGGAAAGTAAAGACACTCGTTCCCTACTATTTTTGGGTCGGGGTCGTGACAGAGGTGGTATCAGAGCATAGGTTATGAACCTGTAGACTACTGAGCATAGGTTTCGAACGTTATAGATTTTATATATCCATCCTTAGGAGATATTATTAAAAATATAATTTATGTGATAACCCCCCCCCCCCCCCCCCCCAATGTGTTATATTATTTATAATTGGTCTTTTAGTTTTCAATCTTGATATAGTATAGTAGATCTTACGTTTGGCCATGACTGTAGAAAATGACCAAGAAAAGAACATCTATGGGAACTAGTGATTCGATTATAGAAGGACTGGAAGGTGCATACAAGGTGATTGAAAGTCTAGCAAAGATTGTGGAGAAGCAGGTGAATAATGGAGTACCAAGGAATCTTGAACTAAGTAGATGTACTATTGAACAGTTCAAGAAGTTGAATACGCCATCTTTTAAAGGTACTCCTAACCTCACTGAAGCAGAAAGTTGGGTGATGCAGATGGAAAATATACTTGATGTTCTTAAGTGCACAGATGAACAAAGGTTTTATTTGCAACATTTATGTTAGAAGGTGAAGCATAACATTGATGGAGAATGACTAAGAGAATACACGAGGAAATACATACTTACATAGGTTGGAATGATTTCTTAGTAATATTTTATAAGAAGTATTTTCCTGAAATAGTGAAAGACGAAATGACAGCTGACTTCATGAGTCTAGTGCAAGGGAATATGACGGTTAGTCAATACGAGGCAAAGTTTACTGAGTTATCACGTTTTGCAGGTCATGTTGTAGTAACTGATGTTTTAAGAGAAAAGAAGTTTGAACATGGGTTAAGGTTGAATATTCATAGTCGAATTTCCATCCTAAAGTTGACATCATATATTGACGTCATGACTAGGGCTACAATAGCTAAGAGGGATGGTGAGGAGTACAATCGAATTAGAGATGGTAAGAGGAAGTTTGGGGAACAAAAAGGAAAGAACCCTAATAATAGAAAATTTTTTAGGAACACATCCAACATTAGGGGATATAGTGATAACAAACAGTATAATAACTAGACATGTCAGCAATGTGAAAAGATACATGGAGGATGACCTTGTTATAAGGATTCAGGATCTTATTTTAGATATGGACAAAAAGGACATCAGATAAAAGACTGTCCAAACCTAGCAAGGGTTTTGATAAAGCCTTCAAGTGCAAAGAAGGATCAAGACAGACAGGGTAGAGTTTTTGCACTTTCTGATACCCAAGCTTCTAATGCGGTAGTGTCAGGTACACTTTCTATATGTGCACAACCTTTTAAAGATTTGATAGATCCTGGTTCTATCCGTTCCTTCATATCTATACATGTATTAAATCGCTTTCATAAATTGCCTGAACCCTTGAATCATAACATACACGTTTTTACTCCTTCGGGTGAGTTATTGATGGGTAAATTAGTATACAAGGCATGCCCCATAGATATTGATAGTCATAAACTATTTGTTGATTTGATAGTTTTAGACATTAAAGATTTTGAAGTCATTTTGGGGATGGATTGGTTAGCATCATATCATGCTAAGGTAGACTGTTTTGAAAAGTGTGTTACTTTCCAAATTACTCACTAACCAAAATTTAGTTTTGAAGGAACTGGCATCATATCTCCGATGTGTATTATTTCTGCAATACAAGCATATAGTTTTCTTAAGAAGGGATGTCAAGGATTTCTTACAACTGTTACTAGTTTGGAGACGATAGAGCCTAGAATAGAAGATATTCATATTACTAAGAAATTTATGGATGTTTTTCCTGATAATTTACCCGATCAACCTCCCAATAGAGAAATAGTTTTTACCATTGACCTTATTCCTGGAACTATACCAATTTCAAAACCACCATATCGTATGGCACCTTTAGAATTAAGAGAGGTAAAAGTTCAATTAGAAGACTTTTTAGATAAGGGTTTTATCAGACCAAGTATATCTGCTTGGGGTGCTCCAGTATTATTTGTTAAAAAGAAGGATGGGACGATGAGGTTATGAATAGATTATCGTGAACTAAACAAGGTTACTATTAATAATAAATACCCCCTACCTCGTATAGATGATTTGTTTGACTAACTACAAGGTGCGCAAGTATTTTCTAAGATTGACCTTAGGTCAGGCTATCATCAATTGAAGATGAATGAAGATGATATTTCAAAATCTACTTTTTGTACTAGATATGGTCACTATGAATTTCTTATGATGCCATTTGGACTAACTAATGCACCAACTTCTTTTATGGATATGATGAATAGAGTGTTTAGGAAATATTTAGATCAATGTGTGGTTGTTTTTATTGATGACATCCTTATTTATTCCAAGAGTATTGAAGAACATGAGAAGCATTTGGAGATAATATTAAAAAATCCTAAGGAAAGAAAAATTATATGCAAAATTAAAGAAGTGTGAGTTTTAGTTGCCTAGCATTTCTTTTCTAGGACATGTCATTTCGAAGGAGGGATTGTCAGTTGACCCTCAAAAGATAGAGGCTATACTAGATTGGACAAGACTAACTAATGTGAGTGAGATTCATAGTTTCCTTGGATTAGCAGGTTATTATCGAAGATTTGTTGAAAGATTTTCTATTATTACCAAACCTCTATCTAGGTTAACACAAAAGAAGTTAAAATATGAATGGTCCGAGGAAGCGGAGAAAAGTTTTCAAGAACTTAAGAATCGATTAGTGACTGCCCCAATTTTAACTATTCCTTCAGGTACGAAAGGGTTGGTGATTTATAGTGATGCTTCTAAAAATGGTTTAAGATGTGTGTTAATGCAAAAGGGAAAAGTAGTTGTTTATGCCTAAAGACAGTTAAAACCATATAAGCAAAATTATCCAACCCATGACCTAGAATTAACAGCTGTAATTTTTGCTCTTAAGATTTGGAGACACTATTTATATGGTGAGACTTGTGATATTTATATCAATTATAAGAGTTTGAAATATATATTTACTCAGAAAGAATTGAACATGAGACAAAGGAGGTGGTTAGAATTGATGAAGGATTATGATTTAAATATTCATTATCACCCAGGGAAAGCTAATGTAGTAGCTGACGCTTTAAGTAGGAAGTCTACACCCAATTTAGCATGTCTTATTACAAACCAGGAGACTCTATTGAAGAATTTAAGAAATATGGAAATAGATGTTCGTATTTATAATAAAGGTGGAATAATTGCAAAGTTACAAGTACAACCCCTATTGATGGAAATGATCAAAATTGCACAAGTAAGCGACCCACAACTGAAGAAGATTAGAGAAGAGGTTATTGAAGGGGAGATAATGGAATTTGCGATACGGGGTAATATATTGAGGTTTGGAAATAGAGTGTGTGTTCCAGGTGATGCCCAACTGAAGAGGAAATTTTTAGAGGAAAGTCATTATTCGAGATTCACGTTTCATCCTGGAAATACCAAGATGTATAGAGATCTTTGAGAAGTGTTTTAATGGAATAACATAAAAAGGGAGATAGCGAAATTTGTATCTCAGTGTTTGGTCTGTCAACAAGTAAAAGCTGAACATAAAAAACCATCAGGATTACTACAACCCCTACTTATCCCGGAGTGGAAATGGGAACATGTCACTATGGATTTTGTGACAGGTTTACCAAGGATTTCAAATGGTAATGATTCTATTTGGGTAATTATTGATAGGCTAACTAAATCTGCTTATTTTCTTGCCATTAAGATTACCCATTCTTTAGAAAAGTTAACTAAGTTGTATGTGAAGGAAATTATTAGGCTTTGTGGAACCCCAATTTCAATTGTTTCTGACCGTGACCCTAGATTTGTGTTTCGCTTCTGGAAAAGCCTACAAGAAGCCACGGGAACAAAATTGAATTTTAGCACTGCTTTTCATCCTCAAACGGATGGACAATCAGAGAGAACTATTCAAACCTTAGAGGATATGCTTAGGGAATGTGCACTTGATTTAAAAGGGAATTAGTATGATCATTTACTGTTAGTGGAATTCGCGTATAATAATAGCTATCAAGCAAGTATTCAAATGGCTCCATATGAGGCCCTCTATGGTAGAAGGTGTCGTTCCCCTATGATAAGCACCCAAAAGTGTATATTTTATACCCCGAATAGAGGCATTTTAGTAGCTCGTTTTTAATAAAAATGACCTTATGTTCGTATTTTATCATTTTTCAGGTCAATACGCAGTTGCGATACAAATAATGCTAAATCAGTACAAATGCGACGCAGAAGCAGTCAAAAGTGTACATCGAAGAAATCAAAGAGGCCGCGAAGTCAGAGTCCTCATTGAGCTTGCCCGGAAGAGATCCGATGCCCCGAAGCAGTCCCGTGACCTAAACCTGAGCCTACACCGAGCCTACACCGAGCCTAGACCATTCCCCGAGCCCGGTGTGTGTTGAGTTTGTACCTTTATTATTTTTCTAGATTTTTGTTTTGAGTCGTTTTATTTTTAGGAATTATTTTAGATCTAGTTAGAATTTTTTAGGATTTATTTTCTATTTTTCTATTTCTTTATTTTTAATTTTGA
This sequence comes from Sambucus nigra, assembly GCA_949130495.1. Lineage (NCBI taxonomy): Eukaryota > Viridiplantae > Streptophyta > Magnoliopsida > Dipsacales > Adoxaceae > Sambucus > Sambucus nigra. The sequence continues at coordinate 313,193,034 of OX422211.1, forward strand.
TTTTTATTAGTTTTTAATTTTTAATGTTTATTTTATTTTATTATGATCAACTTTTTAGGAATTTATTTTTATTAGATTCTATTATATATATATTTTTATTTATTTATTTATTTTAGTTTTAATTTATTAGGATTATATTTTTCTAGGTTTAATAAAGTTTTATTTTATTTTAGTTTGAAGTGTTAGTTTTTTTTTTTTAGTTTTATTAGATTTTAATTTTTTTTTATTTAGTTTTCTTTTATTTTTTTTAGTAGGTGCCATTTTTTTAGGGGTACGAATTAAACACACACACATAACACTCCTAAACCAACCTATACCCAAACACACCCCTAAACTACTATTCATCATCATCCACCCACACCCACACCCAATTCTCTCACCTCCGTCCCTCCATCTCCAGCGACGAAAGTCGCGACCTCCTCAACCCCTTCCGATCCAGATCCGGCGACCGCCCCAAAACCGAAACCCAACCGGGTTCAACCCGATCTGTACCCGATCGCATCCAACCCTGTTCAAAATCCAAAACCCACTTCCAAAATCCCATGAAAATCGGCACTCTCCCATTTCAAACCCACAACAAAAATCGGAGTCAATCCTTGGCAAATCAAATCCCAAATATCGCTCCAAACAAAGCATCGTGGCTTTAAAAGAAGGGTATGGAATCTCACAAAAAGGAGATCTCTCAACAGCAAATAGAAAAAAGAGAGACACAGTTAGAGAGAGACGGTGACAGAAAAAAAAAGAAAAAAAAGAGGGTAGAAAAAAGTAGTGAGAAAAATACAAAAAAATTAGTTTTAGGTTTAGAAATTTTTGTAGTTTTTTTTTCTTCTTTTAGTTTGTAATCCAGTCCAGTTTTTGTGACAATTTTGGAACGCGTGTTCATGCCACAATCGACTCAAGGAATTATTCGTATCGTATTTCTTTCTCTCCTTTTTAATTTCTTGTTTGTTGATTGTGTTGTGCTAAAATCTTAATCATGTCTGGCTAAACACCTCATTCAAGGGTTGGGATGAAACACGTATGTTAAATTAATTAATTAAACAATTGTTCAATTGATGTGTTCTAGGCAAATTAAATTGGAAAAAAATCACACATTAGTTTATTTAACGAGAGTTAATAAATTAATGTTAAAAATTGATATTTGATTTTTGGATTTAACTTAGAGATAGGTTTCATTCTTAAATTCAAATATTAATCATGTGTATGCAATTCAAAGATAAGTACAATTTTTTATGAATTGATCCTAGCGGGTAGTTTGTAAAAAAGGGTATGAATCTATTTTTATATTTGTTGTCACGCTTTCTGATTTAATTGCTAAAAAAAATAATTTTGGATTTAGGATTGTAACGAGAGTTAAATCTTAAATTTCATTATTATTTCGAACGTATCAAATGAATAATTGGAAAAATTAAATTAAAGTAATTGCGTGGAGTAATCCCATCTCTTGTCTCTTTTCATAAATTCTACACTCGGTTACTTTTCAAAATTTCATAGTTACTTTAGTTGCGTAAAATTTCATTTCCTCCATTAAAATTTGTTTTAAATAAAAAATAAAAACACAAAAAGATTTTTAATAAAAATTGAAATTGCAAGTTTTCATAATAACGGTTTTGATGCTTGAAATTGGATTGATACCCGAATTTACCGCGATACTGAATTTTTAACAAGTTTTGTAGGTAATTCCAGGAATTTTGATACTCGAAGTTTGACCGCAACGACATTCCAAATCATATCCGAAGGAAAACAAATTTAGAGATATCACCCTACATGTAGGGTAGAAGTTGGGGAAAGAAAATTGTTGGGACCAGAATTGATTCAGATCACAACAGAGAAGGTGAAATTGATCCAAGACCGATTTCGAATCGCTCAAAGTCGTTAAAAGAATTATGTTGACAATTGACACCGACATTTAGAATTCCAAAAAGGAGATTATGTGTTCTTACGAGTATCGCCTGCAAAGGCAGTAATACGATTTGGGAAGAAAGGGAAGTTGAGCCCAAGATACATAGGACCTTTTGAAATCCTTGAAAGGATAGGAGCGTACAAAATAGCCTTACAACCTGAAATATCTAGTATACATAATTTTTTTCATATATCAATGATAAAGAAATATGTCTCAGATCAAAAACATATCTTAAGTCATGAGCCTCTTCAAGTTAGAGAAGATTTATCGTACATTGAGCATCGAGTGAAAATCTTGGACCATAAAGATCAAATATTACGAACCAAGGTTATTCCACTAGTCAAAGTATGATGGCGGAATCATTTTGTTGAATAAGCAACATGGGAGTGGGAAGATAAAATAAATGAGCGATATCCATACCTTTTTAGAAACTAATGTAAGTAAAGTTTGGGGACCAAACATTTTATAAGGAGGGTAGGATGTAATGACCCCACTTTTATATATATAGTTTGTTTTTACACTCTTGTGTTACTTATTATCTTATAAATTTTGTATTATTAGATATGTGGTATTATTGGCTATCAATATAACAAAATCCATTTTTAATTACGAAGAATCAACTGTAAATTGGATCAAATCGAAGTCTTATGACATATATTAAGGTAAATAATAAGTTTTAGTGTAGAAAATATAATTTTATGAAACTTTAAGGACTAAAATAAAAATATAAAATGGGCCTTTTTGTAAATAAAATATTTTCAAGGACCTCTAATAAATATTAAAAATATATAGTGTGAAATTACCAAAATACCCTTCATGTGTAACATGACCCTTATACCCTTATCACCTTTCCACCACGTGCTGATCACCTTCACCTTACACACGTCATCTTTAGAGAGAAAGTTAAAATACTTGTCATCATTTGGTGATATTAACACTGCAAGACCACTCCAGATCGTGACACCTCGGTGTGAATCACCACTCTAAAAAGCCTAGTAATTAGACACGTGTCAACACCGTAATACTTTCGGAAACCTATAAATAGGGCCTTAGGGTTCATTTTAAACTCACACCAATTCCTTGAGAATTATAGTAAGAAAGAGTGATAAAAAGCTTGGGAAATATCTGAAGAAGGAGTTCTATAATTTCGAAAAAAAATTCATTTCGTCGGTATGATTTTATTTAAATGTTAATTTTGTTTTTTATAGCTTTACTTAGTAGTTATGCTAGTAAAATACACCAAGGACTTCACTAATCAAAACTTAAACTTTAGAAGAAATCCAAGTTGATTTTATTTTCATGTAAACTTGTTTGAAATTATATATACGCTTTTAAAAAATGATTTTTTAAAAGTAATTGCTCGTTATTATGGAATTCCATTTAAGTAATTCCAAAGTCTGGCCAGGTGAAATTCTGTCTCGATGAGATGGTATTTAAGTGGTGCCCCTGTGACCCTCCATCTCTACTGGTAACCGACTGATTAGGAAGAACTATGAATTGAATCCTTATAATTACGATCAATGAGTTTTAAAAGTTAAGAAAATGGTTTTTAGTAATCCTTTGAAACAAGTGGTTATTACAATATAATATGCAGACTGGACCTTGTTTAGAACTTATACATAAAGCTTTATTATATTTGTTAGATTAACGTGCGATCGAAGACTCATTATCTATAATTTTGACCTCTATTTTAAGTGTGTACTCTATGCAATTTCTTGTGCATTTTGATTATATTATATTATGCAAACTATGTATATTTTGTGAAATGCTTTTATTCTCAAGATAAATCTGATACCGATGATTCCATCGTTTGTTATATGTGTAAATCTCTCGATATAAACATCTGATTTGAATTATGAAAATTTTGATTTGGCCTATGGAAACTCTCTTACTATATTGGCCTTGACTACCGGGTGGAAATATTTGGGTGGTACCTTCCCAACTGGTTTATCGCTGGTGTGCCCTAAATAAGGCGTTGTTCCAGAGATCATGATTTTCTGTCTCTGTTGTTGCCGAGTGAAAACATTTGGTAACACTATCTGTCTGGGTACTAGAGCTTACATGGCCGCTAAGACTGAATAATTAACATATTGCTCAATTGTTTTATCTGTTATGTTCTGAACTGTTTATTCTGAAAATATATATACTGTCAATTACTTCATATATATGAATGAAAGTTCCTATCCATATATGTATATGCCTTTTCTTTTGACTTGAATAGGTATCTATTTTCTTAAAACCTTGGAATATTTGGAGATTGAATCTCATTCGGCTTTTAGCTGATGTTTTATAATTAACCATTTTTTTCAGGAAATAATTAGGCAAGCGGATGGAACATAAGAGGAATGTGTTGAAGATTTAGCTTTTAGAGCTCTTTTTGTTACATTAAGTATAATTTTATTTTATTAGATGGAGGATGTTTGGCTCTTTAATTAAAAGGCTTTGAAATTTGTGTCAAGTTGTAACTCTCGAATATTTTAATATAAATGAAGTTTCCTTTAGAAAGCTCTAATGATGTAATTCCTTGACTTTCAGTATTTTACAATTCATAACCATGTGATTTTATTTCTGCTACATATATTTTAAGAGAAAAATTTTAAGGCCAGAATATTGAATGCCTTGGTGGAATGTCAAGTCAATCGTTCCCTACTATTTTTGGGTCGGGGTCGTGACAATTACCCAGTAACACGAGTCAACCACTCACATAGGGTGAAACTTATAAATCGTCCCCCATCCTATCTAGTCCTCAATAAGGATTAAGATTACCATTACAAGGTACACATAAATAATGTATTGTCTCTCGGAACATACCAATATGATAAATCCAATTACTTATTCTCATTTAAGTATAATATAAATTATCTTTGTCTCATTACGTGTTTCATAATTAGCTTACCACTCAAGCAATAGTCACCAGATACTTAGTTACCCACCTGACGGTCGTTACCAATTTGAAGTTCCAATAATCATTTATTTTACCCAATTACTTTCTTATTGAAAAATTATTAATTATATAAGCATGGCACCATATTAAAGGGGATTCATAACAATTAATACTAATCATAATCTCAAGAACTAGTCCAATAAGACAGCAATCTTACTTCTATCATATTCATGGATCTAAGGGCAATTCACTGTTTCATCAATTGGTTAAAGCATTTTGAATCCTAAGGTGTATCATTCAGAGTTAAATGTCTCATCCAATTTCTAATTTAATTTACGAATCAATGACAAACATAACCACTTGTTATAATCCCACCAAACCGATAACCAAGTCAACTACTAATTTACCCCATCAATTCAAAAGGGAAGTATAAGAGATTCTATTTAATTTATTTCCAATTAGGGTTTCAATTGCATTAGTGAGAAAATATGTGAGTTGCCAAACCAATTCATTATTTAATAAAAATGTGGATAAATCAGACTTTATATATAAAGCCTCCAAAACATGGGGTTTATCAACAATCACACATTAAACTATGAACTCACGGTTCATCAGTTATTGTATTGCATTATCCTATAAGAATTTGGTATGTATGGTAAAAAGTACAACATATGATCTAGAATTACAAGTCTAGAATGAGCGTTTAATAAATTTCCAAATTACATAAAAAATTAACAAGTATAATAAATTATCATACCATTTTCGAATTACAAAACCTTAATATGAGAATTATTAATCATGAATCGAATTCAATTATTAACTTTATCAATCAAACATCCTAAATTAACTAAATTAATTTCAACACATGAGGGGGTTAGATGAGACAATATGAAAAACCCTAAATAATTTCTCAATTTTAAACCTAACCCATTGGTTTAGGTGAATCTAGCTTTTATATATATGAAAGTAGAATGGAAAATTAATATTTTGCCTTTTAATTGAATAAATCTTGATATTAGTGTTTGCTTGTTGATTACTCTACAAAACTTCTTTGAATCCTCTTGAATCCCTTTGGTTTTACCGTTAAATAACTTCAACCCTACTCTTGATCATCCTTTTCAATGTTATGTTCTGATTTTTACGTTTTTTTATGAATTATGTGCTAAATTGGAGAAGAAATATAAATAGTTTTAAGGTTTAAGATTAAAGATAATGAGATCTAAAGAGAAATATGATGTTCCAGTGATAATTTTATGCCCAAGAAGATATAAACGTAAGCCAAATAGAACCATCAGCGGTCTAACACACTAGTAGGGCTTAGGTTTTACGTTGAAGCTTGGTGGGTTATTGTAAGAATATCTGTGATCGTTTGGGAGGTAATTACTTTTTATTTATTTTTAATTATTTTTTGGAATATGTAACTAATGTGTGTGCCGTAGTCCTCCTTTTGGGGTTGGGAAGATGAGGTTGAGGAGAAAAATATTGTAAGTTACTTTAATGAAATCCTTATAAAATATATATAGGAGTGTTTATAAGAACAAGAAAACAATAAATAAGAACTAATTACACCATTAGTTAATAATAGATGGTAGGTTCAACGTAATGCATAAATATTGGGGTAAAAGTACCCTAAGTAAAAAATTATATTTTACATATGTTTGTAGTTAGTATAGATTGATAAATATATTGATATAGATATAGATAAGAGCTATTCAATCAAGTAAGTATAATAAACACTTTTGTTGATTATTTCGTCTTCACTAATTGCGGTGCTTTTTCCGCATTATATATTAATTTATTTCCTAACTAAAATAAGTTAGTTTAGTAAGTATATTAAATAAAAAGATTGTTCGGTTACGTGGAAAAAGGTTGTTGTCGAATTGATTCACAAAAGTGAAAACATTTATATGTATCACAAAATATTTTTGGGATTTTCTCTTTTTCCACTATATATAAAAATCAAATTTGCATTAGTGATTGAAATTGTTCATTTTTTATTATATTAAAAATGTAGTCATTTATATTTGAGTGGAAATATGAATTGTGAAGTAAATATAATGTTATAATAAATTTGAGTAATTATGTAATTAGTAGTAGTAGTAATTTTTGAATTTATTTTTAAAAGCTTAAAAAATTAAATTTCAAAACAATAATATTATATTTATAATAATAAAATATTTATTTTTACTATTTATATGCCAGAGTTTTAAATTTTATCCATTGCTTTAATATATACATTATTCTTATTTTTCGTAGTTTAACTTCTTCAACCTTAGATTTTATCTATTACATTAATAAATACATAATTTTGGGACTTTCTCGTATAATTCTTAAACTATGTTATGTCACATTAGTTTTAAAAAAAGTGAGATTATTATAAGGAAACAATTAATGCTAAGAGCTAACCTGAAGTCACAATATATACGTTATATACTCGTAACTTGAGTTGTTGAGAGCTTGCTTTTGGTCATACTAAAATTGTATTATACCAGGATAAACATTGTATGAAGAAGTTTTTATTTTTGTAACCTTTTAATTTATGAATTTATGCATATTTTGAAGCTATTAAACCGAAGAATCCATCGGTTGATATAGTTTTATTTGATCATTTTTCTCCAACAAAATACTATAGTGTTACCCCCCCCACCCCACCCCACCCCAAAAAAGATTGTTAGGGATTGTTTTTACATAACCTTCTCGTGACACACTAAATTACGCGACAACTAGCTTCGCGAGTTATATCGAGTGTCATGGGAAGATGTTGTATAATTATCCCAAGGAACGATTTTAGGGGGCATTCAAGAGTCGTCCAAACTACTATTTTCTCATTTTCCACTCGAATCACTACAATAAGAAAGACTTTTAGTTGCAAAATAAAATTATGACTAATCATTAAAAATTTGCCACTAAATTATTTAGTGGGAATTTTTTTTTGTCATAGCTTTGCTACTGAAGACCTGCTGCTAATAACTTTAGATGTAATTTTCTTGCGTTTGCTACTAAATGTTACAAATTAAGTGGCAAACATATTTTTCTACTAAATGGTGTGCTTTTAGTGGCATTTTTTTTCCTACAAAAAACCATCAAAATTGTCTCTAAAAACATGTTATTTGCCACTAAAAGATTCTTTTGGTAGAAAATATATGATTTGCTACAAAAACTAAATTTGTACTTAAGGTTAATATAGTTCTGTGATAATTTAGATTTGCCACTAAAAGGTTATTTTTATAGCAAATTTGAGATTTGCTACTAAAACTAAATTTTTGCTTAAGGTCAAGATAGTTATGTGGCAATTCAGGTTTGCCACTAAAAATATTTTTCTGTAGTAAATTATAACCTCCACAAATAGTTATTGCATTTAATATTCAAATTTTATGCATAAATTAATTCACCAATAATACTAAATGCATTCCATTTTCATATTTAATATTTAGGATAATGAAAACAATGTAGTAAGAATTTTTATGCTTCATTACTTCATAAAATATATTTATGATATTGTATACTCAATGTGACGATCAATATTTGAAATATTCCACATCAAAATTAAGTCAGATACATCAATTACAGAAATCGTTCCATCGTTCGAAAAAAATAAGTACACTCATATATTATTACGCGCTATGCAATTAGATAACTCCTCAAATCTTCCAAAAAGGTCATCCATTCGTTCTTTAATTGAAGCGTTCTCCCTTCGAGCTCCATTTGCTTTTCTCCTTGCTTCGTCAGCTTCCTTTCTCGCCTCATCAGTTTCTCTCCTCGCCTCAGCAACTTGTATATACCTCTCAATATCTTTCTCCCTTTGCATAGCTTCAAGTTGTTTGGTCTTAGAACCAACCCCTCGCCCACGTACATAGCCAAAGAGATACCTTAAAACATTTTGAAATGCTTCTGCATCATCCATCTTCGCACCATCCTCAGATTATGATTCAAGTATTTCTTTTACCTCATCCTATTAACAATTGTAAATAATGTATAATTTAACATAATGTTATTATAAAAAAAATATAGTTAAATAAAAACTTAAAAACATCTTACATATACACTTCCAACCTTTGGAGTAACCCAATTGTCCTTTCTCTTGCTCCAATGAGTCGTGTACCACACATTTTCCATAAGCGCGGGATCTCCAGTTTCCTTGTCACGCTAAAAAAATTTGAGATAAATAAAGTATCATAACCAATAACAAAAAAAAATAATTACCAAACATAACTTTTTTACGAAATATATGTTACAATCTCATACTCCACTTGACGAAATCCTTTAGTTCCACTACAATGCAGAATTTGCTGGTTAGATCTATTGATCGAGTTAATTTCACTTCTTTTCTTAAAATGACATAAGGCATTTATTTTTAATACAACATTAAAAGAATTCGCATGAAAAAAAATTGCTTAAAATTTAATATTTCCTATACTTTGCATCAACAAATGTCCCACAAAGATCAATCCATTTATCATCTGACGATAATTTAGGCGGACGACACTCAAGAGCTTGTTCTAAAGAGATGTGTGGTTTGAAGTGTTCACAATGCATTTTTGATCGGAAGTTACGAAATTGCATATGGATTTGATCCATCACTACACCCTTTATTATCTTCATTTGGCAATTTAAACTTATCATATTTAAAAGAAAAGAAAAAACTTTAAAACGAGATTCACATGGGGATATGTTCTTTATATGAGCATAAGTAGAAGCTTACCCGCATATTGTCCACATGTGCTCTTTAATATCTTCCGGGATGTCACCACACAATCGAAATTTAAATGGAGCGTGATCGCGAATAACAATGCCAATTTCAGATTTGAAATTAAATGAAAAATTACCCACTATACGGCCCTTCAAGATGATGATTTCGACATTCTCCCCCATTTCAAGTTTCTTTTGAAACCCAATTCCTCGTGTTGGTCCCCTGACTCGTTTCTTGGAAGATGAACCTAGTAAAATTTACGTACAATGAAAATTTAGTTTTAATGTTTACACACTTTCATATAATGAAAAGCTTAGATTAAAGGCCATCAATAAACAACAACATATTTAGCCATAAAACAACACCAATCCATCAATATAGAATTTGCCACAATTGTATGTTTCTAATCTCTACTGCTGTTGTCTTAATTTTCGTTTCCTCCCATTACATTTCCATCCACACTAGTCCCTGATGCCTTATAATATTCATATAAAGAATCTATGCAAACAATCATATCATCTATAGGCATGCATTATGAGTGATTTTACTTGGTCAAAACTGTAACTTTAATTCTGCAAATAAAATGTCAAAGCGTCCTATTAAGTTTAAACACCCAGTAAAATTCATGAATGGGAACAAATATGCTAATCAGTTGTCATGTTCAAGTCAAACTTTTCAAGAGTTTCAGTTACTAAATCACATCATCAGTTGTAAGCATACAGTCCATTATGTATATGCAATGGAAACACTGAAGTGTTAGTATTATTATACAAGTGAGTGAGACTGTATATGCAATATGCTAATTAGAAAACCAATCTGAGGAGATATAGATATTTATCAAACTAACTAACTGTAAGGCACCAAATTTTACCTCTATCAAAAGCTAGAAATGTGATAAAGTACATAAAGGGCAATCAACGTGTGAAAAATAACTGCATGGTATGAGTGGGTGGCCTATTATGCTCAAACCCCAGTTCTAGAAGGATAACCAGTAAAAAAGTACATCAGACAAACATCATCATATCAGGTCTGCTATATTCGTTGTTCTCGCCGTCCTCAATCACAGGATAAATAGCAACAAGTGCATCTTGAGCCCCAATATGTAGTGAATCATATAGCATGACTAAGTAATTTAGCATGAAATCCAATAAAATGTCTAAAGAGATGAGGATTGAATTGCAATGAAGAATATATAATTTAGAACGTAAGAATTTGTGGGAATGATGAGTACAATCATTAATGCACATATCGGTAAAATCTATATAATCGGAAAAATCTTTCCTGTGTACAGATCACAATCGGTTATCAATATATAGCTCCATTTTTTCAGTAGAACCTATATAGATATTAGATTTTTCACCACCTCTTGAAATTTCTTATTATCATGTGTCAGTATCTTCAATCCTCAAAACTACAATTACATCAGGTTAGATACAATCTTAAGCATTGAGGAACTAGCATTTTTCAAATCACCCTTTTCTGTGGAAAGTCCTTAAAAAAGGACCAGAAATCGATTGTTTTACATCAGGTTGGTTTCCTCAACCAGCAAATAAGATAATGAAATCGTTAAGAGGGTGTTTGAACTGCTGAAAAATCTAGAAAAGTAACTCCTAGCATTATCCACTTATGTGAAGAAATCAATCTGTCCTTTAACATGGGGCCCTTTATTGTCGATCGATGTAGTAAGTTCTTTACAAACTGTCCCAGCTCATCTTTTTTGTGAGATGTTGTAATAGCCAAAAAAGCAAAGTAATAGCCAAATATAGCAACATCCAGAGGACTTGTACATAACAAGACCAATTACACTTCAAGATAATAACATGATTATCTCCAGTGTATTCTAACTCTATAATATCAACCAACTCACCATAAAAATCAATATCTTTTTGTTCATGTTCACCCACTACAACAATTCCACTATTTTGAGTTTTTTTTAAAATGCTCATGATCTTTGGTGTGGAACCTATAGCCATTAATTAAACAACCTTTGTAATGTTTCACCCATCGATCGGGACCCCAAGATAAAGCGCGAAGTTTCTTACTAACATGGTAGGGATACTCACGCTCCATTTCTGTCACCTGATTATTTTTTATAAATAAATGTTAGTGTAAGAGATTATAAGAAATTTTTTGTTTTCATAATAAATTACATATCAAATTACTTACACGATTTTTAAACCATTCGGGAAATCTCTCAGCATGTCTCTTTTCAACATTAATGTTACTTTCGGCCTTCAATAAATCATTATGCTCACTGGCATACATGAATGCATTAAATTAGAAAATAAATCTAGTTAATAAAAGATAAAGTGAAGAATAATATAGATATACATGCTTGATAAATTCTTGTATCTCGTCACAATTATCTAACACATATAAAGAAGCATTTTTCCATTCACTCTGTCCAAGGTATTGGTAATCTGCTTTTCCAAGCAAACGATCATTGTACCGAAATACATATAAACCTTATTGATCATCATCGCCATCATAATTTCTCTCAGTGCGGTTGAATTTTGTCTCAACACCGCTCAAATACATTGAGCAAAATGTTACGCATTCATTTAGAATGTAAGCCTCCGATATTGAGCCTTCTAGACATGCTTTATTTCCCACGGTAAGTTTTAAAGTGTGCATATATCTATTAAAAAGTAACAAACATAAGAAAAATATTTTTTTTAAGAATTACATATATAATACTTGTTTTAATATATTTACCTTTCAAATGGATACATCCATCTATATTGCACTGGCCCACCAAGAATGGCATCTCTTGCAAGGTGAATTGGTAAGTGAACCATAACATCGAAAAATGACGGCAGGAATATCCTTTCAAGTTTACACACGGTTATAGCAAGTTTCTCCTCAAGCATTTCCAAAACATCAACTCTCAAGGTTTTGGAACATAACTCCTTAGAGAATAACCCAAGATCAATTAACGATTCACAAACATCCTTTCGAAGATGACTACGAATTGTAAGAGCTTGTAAGCGTTGTAAAAAAATATGGTAATCATGACTTTTCATTCCCAAAATTTTTCATTCCTTGGCATCCACACATCGAGAAATATTGGACGCATATCCATCCGACAACTTCTACGATTGACAAAACTCACATAAATTCCTCTTCTCTTCCTTGGACAAAGTGTAGAAAGAAGGAGGAATCACTCATTTATCACCCTTTTGTATGGATGCAAGTCTTTGCGTATGCACATTTCTTTCAAATCCAACAGAGACTTAATAGTGTCTTTAGTTTTCCCATCAATGTTTAGCAATGTTCCTAAAATGATTTCTGATACATTTTTCTCAATATGCATGGCATCTAAATTGTGATGCAATTTTAGATCTTTCCAGTAAGGCAACTCAAAAAATATACTAAGTTTGTCCCAATTCAACTCATACACCTCATGAATCCTCTTTTTAAAAGCTTTACCATACACTTGAGGTCTAACTCTCTCCAACTGAGCACATATCTCATCAGTACTAAGATCTTTTGGTCGTTCTCGATGTTCATTCTAACCATCAAAAGAAGACATATTTTCTCGCCATTTATGATTCATCGATAAGAAACGAAGATGGCCCATGTAGCATGTCTTATGTTCATTTCTTAAACACAAGGAATGTGTCTCCTTATTAGAAACTGGGCAAGACAATTTCCCCTTTGTGATCCAACCCGATAAGTTAGCATACGCCAGAAAATCATTGATAGTCCACATAAGCACTGCACATAACTGAAAGTTATTCCCTATGGAGGCATCATATGTTTGAATCCCATCTTCCCACAACTTTTTTAACTCCTTGATTAATGGTTGAAGAAACACATCCATGTCATTCCCAAAAGCCTTAGGATCTGGTATAAGCAGCGATAACATGAAGAATGGTTTTTTCATACATTTCCAAGGTGGTAAATTATACGGTACAAGAACAACCGACCATGTGTTATGTTTGCTACTCATATTAGAAAATGGATTAAATCTGTCACTAGAGATACCAAGCCTGACATTACGAGCATATCTCGCAAATGATTGGTGAATCTGGTCATATTCTTTCCAAGCTTCCCCATTAGTCGGGTGTCTCAAAACATTAGCCTCCTCAAAATTCTTTTCTTTATGCCACCTCATCTCTGAAGCTATATCTTTATTTATAAATAAACGTTGTAACTTAGGTTTTAGTGGAAAATAACGCAAGACTTTGTGGGGGCTCTTCACGCCATTTCCTTTCTCAACTTTTCATCTCGACTCTTCACACGTTGGGCATTTAGTTTGTTTCTCATTTGGTCCCCAAAAAAGAATGTAGTCATTTTTGCAAACATCAATCTTTACATAGTCTAGACCCAAGTCTCGAACTATTTTCTTCGCCTAATAAAATGACTTCGGGATGTGGGCATCATCCGAAAGTGATTTTTTAAAAACTTCAAGAAGCGAGTTAATGGGTTTATCACTCCAGTTGTTCATGGACTTAAAATGGAGTAGCTCAATAATGAATGATAACTTTGACAACTTCTCATAACCGGAATACAAATTTGGTTGTGTATCCCTAGCTAGTCTAGCAAACTTTTCCCCGCCGCCCTCATTGCCTTGAGTGGAATCTCTATCAAATTCATTTCCTATCATGTCATTGTTGTAGGATCCAGTAAAAATATCATGTAACATTCCCTCCAGGTCATCTTGCTCAAACCCGTCTCTAGAATTATCTTCCTACCTCGTACTATCTTCTCCAACTTCAAACGCATGTTCATTGTAATTATAAGCATTATCATTGGGTGAAAACAATGGTTCCCCATGATATATCCACATAGTATAACTCGACACAATGCCATGTATAATCAGATGACGCTGGACATCTTGGTGACTCTTTCGATAAAAGTTATTACATTTTTTTGCACAGACACTTAATATTACCATTTGTCTCAACAATTGTAAAGGCAAAATCAAGAAATTGTTTAACACCATCTCTATACACACTAATAATTCTATTTGGGTGATTCATCCGGCTCTTATCCATCACAATGACCCTATATCACACGATAAAAAAAATGCATCAACAAAAAACCAATGAACTTATAATTTAATTAGAAATTGTTATTATTTCTTATACAACTGAATGTTTCATATCTATATTATTGTTTTATAACTTTATATGTTGAAATAATATTTACATATAGTTCAAATAGGCACCTCCTCATTCACCTCACGCACCTCCTTGCTGGGTTCTCCAAGAGTTTTTCGAAATAATGAGAGAAACACCTACAAACCATGATTCCCAAAATACGATTCTCATGTGAAGCGTGTGTGACACACACACTAATTAGGAAAGGAATTAATATTATGTGATTCACACACTTAGCATGAATTATCAATGGCTTTGATTGAATTGTAAATGATCCCTAACTTTTGAGTTAATTTTGCATTCTTCCTAAAATAATTATAATATTAAAGATGAATAGTAATTATAATTTATGACAGTGGTAAATGAAAATTAAAATATTTTAATTCAATCATCACATTATTGCAATGAACCTAATTTAATTTGTAATGGTATATTTAATCCATGTTTCACGGTTACTAAATGGAACACCGATTTAAGCATTTAGGTATAGACCAAATGAAGAATCAGTTATACCAAAAAAAAATGAGATTCATTAATCACCCAATGAAGAATCAATTATACCAAAAAAACTTCACATAAACAACTTTCTAACAGAAATTTAGGGATACAAATTGTTACACGAGTCAATGTTTCATACCTTTATTATTGTTTCATAACTTTACATGTCGAAATATTTTAACTCAATCATCACATTATTGCACTAAACTTAATTTAATTTGCAATAGTAGGAAAATTAAAATTAAAACTATCATCATTAAACACTAGAAAAATTTCTAAAACATAAAACTATATGTCCAAAGATAACGCACCTGTAGCAAGTAAGACCGAAGAAAAATCAGACCGGAGCAAAATCAAACAGGAGCAAATCAGACCGGACCAAATTCGGGGTAAAATTGTGCCTGCTAAACAGTGACGGATCCAGGATATTTGGTTAGGTGGTGCGAAAGTTTAGAGTTGTATTAGGGGTTCTCCCCCGAGACGATTTTTTAATGTTATTTTGAGTTTTACGCAAATTTTTAGCTCTAAAATATATTAATTAATTGACAAATACTTGTAATCTAACAATTACTCAATATGATTGCCCAAACTAAAATATACTTCAAATTAAACTTTTAGCTATCAAATGACAACAATTAAATTTAGAAAAATTAAAAATTTAGCAAAAAAATATTACTACTAATATATAGGAAATAAGCAAATAAAAATAGCAAAGTTCAAACAATATATTTACCAGATAAACAATACTAAATAATCAACTACCAACATTTAGCCAGATTTTTAAAAAAATAATTAGCAAAGAAATATATTTGTTATTATTTACTTTACATGTTAAAATACTAAAGGTAACGTTTACTTTACATGTTGAAATACTAAAGGTAAACAAATGAACCTTATTATCGTTTTGGCTGAAAATGCTTAGTCCAGATGAAACGCAAATTGCTTAGTCGCTCCTGCTACAAATGCTTAATGCAGTGGCGAAGGATGAAACGTAAATTGGTATATGGGGCTTTGGAAATAGGTATGTGGCTTTGGAATAAATTTATAATAGCTAGCGACAAGAGATGAAACGCATCTGGTGGATTTGGAGGAAGAATGGAAGATGAAAAGGATTTGGGGGAATGAATGGAAGAAGTAATGTATTGGGTATATTTTGGAGGGAATGGTCATAATTTTTTTTTAGAAATTAATTTTTGAGGGTAAGTGGAGTGTATCTAAAATGTTTTTTGTGGCAAAGTAGAATATTTGCTACTAATGAATATACATTGGTGGCAAATATTTTAAGCTTGCAACTAATTAAAATTTTATATTCCCGCTAAATGTCTAATTCTTCTCACTTAACATTTAGTGGAAAAATTAGTGGCGATTTTAAGTTGTTGCCACTAATGCATTATCTTTTAGTGGCAAACATAAATTTTGCAACAAAATATATGTTTTAGTGGCAATAAATGATTACCCACTAATAAAATTTCTACGAAATGATATTTTTCTTGTAGTGAATTCACCCTATTTAAGCCCAACCTTCACGATAAACCGACTTTGGAGGTTTGTATGTCGATAACACTAATTTTTATTATATGTCATTCGCACACATGGCGTAGTGTGCAAATGCAAATTTTGTTTTTCTAGACACTGGTGATATTATATAGTATATCCCTATTTCATCGTCACCAGTGTTCTAAAAAATGCGCCTAGGCGCGAGGCTTTTTAGATACAACAAGTTTTGACCCTAGGCGTGGATTAAGGCGTAGTCAACGATGGTCAACATTTTTTGGGGTAGGGCGTGAAAAAACGCACTTTTTTGGGGGGTAAGGCGTGAAAAAACATGAGTTTTTTAGAAGCAAGACGTGAAAAAGTACGAGTTTTTTTTGTTTTTTTAAGTATTTAAAAAAAAGAGTATTTAATTTATAAATATTTAGACATATTTTTAAGGTATGTACCATTTTAGTATTTTTAATATCCTTGTCGTAGTTAAAAAATAATAAAATATATTAAGAAAGGTCTAAACACCTTTTCACGCCATTTTACGCCTAAGGCCCGCCTAGGCTTCTAAGGCTTAAGGCATGACCGTCATGCCTTGGTCACACCCCGCGTTTTCTCGAATCTTGATTGTCACTGGGGATATATTGGTCGCAAATAACATTGAACACCGAGGTACGTACATCGTTTAGTTAATTTTATTTTATTTACTTTAAATTTTACTTTGGTTGTTTTAATAATTTAATAAACTAGAAAGTTTGATTATATTGTAAATTAATAAAGTATTAGTATAGCAATTTAATAATTATATTTAACCCAAGATATAAAGGTTAGGTGTGCGATAGGATCCGTCCACTTATGGTGGCATGGTGTGTGAGAGAAGGGTGTAGGTTGCAAATTTACTATTAAGTGTATTCAGGTAAGTGTTTTTGGACACATTATTATTATTATTATTATTATTATTATTATTATTATTATTATTATTATTATTATTATTATTATTATTATTATTATTATTATTATTATTATTATTATTATTATTATTATTTTTGTTATTATTATTATTCCCTCAACCCAGGCTGGGGTCTTATAGTGGCATTTGTTGAGAGGTGGTAGGGAACGACCCAAACATATCTTCCCGTGTGGAGAGATAGGGTTACACCATTAGACTTTATCATATTGATGGGTTGGAGGGCACGCACCCTATCCATCCTCACTATATCCGAGATGATTACCCTACAATAGCACTCCACCCTCATTTTATGGTCTAGGACGACTGGAGCGCATGTCTAATGAGTGCCTATGTTGTGGAGGATAATTCCCAATGATGTAGATTATCGAGGAGGTTATTGTGGGTATTATGACACATTCCATATTTAAGTAAACCTTAACCTAAAAAGTCCGATATTTAAGGAAACCTTGACCTCAAAAGTCCCTTACACCACCTTACTCCATCATCCAGACACCAAAATTTAGCAAATAAAACATTCAAAACAAAAATTTGAAGAAACTTGAAGGTCTAAAATTCCTTTGTATTTACCATTCTCCATAAATGTCATTTTTCATTTTTATTGATTCATTCTTATTAAACTTGTTATATTCCATTATTGTCTCCAAAATACTCTATTTACCCCTTTTTATTATTATAAAATTCAAACTTATTTTTCACAAATAATAAAAAAAAAACTAAAGATGAGGTTTACAGGATATTCAAAAGTTAGGGTGTTTTCATCATATTTCATCCTCTTTTTACTTAACAAAAGGATACACCCAAAATTTAGACAATGAATTAGACCCTCGTGACACCCCATCTATTTTAATAATGGGTGGCCAATCCTCTACTAAAATAAAACAAGAATCTCAGTATGGTTCATTCTTAGCATCACCGTCGAAAACCAATTAATTACTAATAACCTATTAAACCCGGTGTCAAATTTAAAAAAAACTTATTAACATGCTTTGTTTAACTATTTAAACACTATGAGATAAACATTCACCACAATATAACATAATGCATAGTGATAGTATAATTAAATAAATAACCGAATAAACTCTCGATAAATTCCAAGTACAATCATCCAACTAATCAATGAAATAAAATAACAAAGTCTGAAAATGAAAATTTTCCAACTATGGACGACATATACCTAAAATAAAATACTAGAATAACATCCTAACGAGATAGAATGTATTGAAGAATCTAGGCAAATCTTTCAGGCATCCACAACTGCTGCAGCAGCATCTGACTAGAAGGATAAGCTGACCTGGCATCCCTATGGCTGAGCACCTAAGAGGTTTTGAAAATATTTTTGATATGGGTCAGTGCCCAAAACATTTAAAAAATATTTACAAGCATTTAAAATACAACAATGAATATGCATCATAATTATTCATGTTCATCTGGTGTCACACTCACATGAGATAATCCTTTATAGTGTGCACCTAACGCATGTGTTTTAATTTCCTAGTTATGCTACCTCCTAACTAGTCTAGTCATTCTTCACATAGTCCAATATGCTAAACCTCTAGTCCAATTATGCTACACGTATTTTAAAAATACTTCGTTTATTGTGTAGCTATCACATAAGTTTCAACGTATTATTTCTCAATTATATTCAGAACAATTGGTAATTGATTAGGCATAAATTCTTCCCATTTATCCCCTTAATTTAGAAGCTTTTATCGCTCTGCAAAGTGTATTTTGAGTTGATTTATCTCATATCATCGCTATTGACAGTTTCTAATTAGTACACCAAGTTTCGTGTATTTTTTATCAATTTTGTAGGATTTCAGTGCACAAGGAAGGATCGACATCCTATTTCGAGTTCCAGACCAAAAGTTACAAATCTTAAAAAATGCAAGGAGGAAAAGTTCCTGACAAGATGGAACCGAACCGAATCAAAGAGGAAGAAGAAAGAACCGATCCCATCTTGGGAAACTTCCTGTGAAGAATTAACAAGATGGAACCGAATCGAAGAGCAAGAAAAATGAATCGATCCCATGCTTGAAGAACTTCCTGTAAAGAACTGACATATGGAACCGAACTGAAGAGGAGGAAAAATGAACCGATCCTATGCTTGAAGAACCTCCTGTAAAGGCTGTTAAAGATGGAACTGAACCGAACCCCCTTAATAGGATCGGTTCAAGTATCAGAATTTCAAACTCATCCACTTGTAAAATAAGAGTCATGCATGGTAAAAACTCTTAGAAATCATAGATTATAAATTGTAAACTCCTCCCAGACATGAGGAGGCTTTTGATTAATTAGGGAATCTTTGTAATTAGTTTAGAGAAGACAACAACAAAGAAACCCTAGTTTTGATTCCAGTTTTGCAATTCAAGTAATACCATTCTAATTCTTTCTTTAATTATTGCAGTAGTTACTTCTCTAATAGGAATTTCATCACTCTTCATCTTCATTCAGTAGTAAAAATGTTTTCTTTCATTCCAAACGTGTTTTCTTCTCGTTTTAATATGTCCGACTAAGTTTTCATGGGTCGGTGTCCATGAACCCCACCCGATGTGATTCACGATAGTGGAAATAGAAGTTGAAATTAAAACCTTAGATGAATTGTATCGTAGTTCATGAGATACTACTTTAATTCAACCTTTTCTTACATACTGTGTGGGCTACGATCCCTCATATATGTAATACTTAGAAGAAATAAAGACCGAATTTTAATTCAACCTTTGCTTACGTACTGTGTGGGATACGATCCCTCATATATATAATGCTTAGGAGTGTTAAAAAGTCGGATTCATTTAAAGCTTTAATTTTGAATCTAGTATCCTACGAATTGAATTACTAGGGTGTCAGGCATTGTAACCTGACCTATGTTTCTCCCTTCATAGTTAATGTTTCAGTCAAGTCATTCATAATTCTGCAGTAGAATGGTTGCATTTCATTTATAATTTCATTAGTTAATAATTTTCAAAATTGCATATAGTTGTAGTTGTTTCGCAAATCCAAATCACCTTTTTCTTCTTTTTAGAGTCAAAGTTGGGTTTCCTTCGTCTGTCCAACGTCGTTACGACTCCGATCATCCTATTTCCATGAGGATCGATACTCGACCTATCGGATTATTACTTGAGCGGCAGGCTTGTACCTGAGCCTAAATAGCATGCACATTAAACACATTTGTGGTCGCGTCAAGTTTTTGGCGTCGTTGCCAGAGTACTAGGTAGACTTAGGTTAGATCGAGTCAATCTAAAACATTGACCAACAATTTCCAAAAATCCAAAGAAAATAATAATCTAAAAATATAAAAAAAAAATTCTCATCATCTCTCAAAGCCTTTAATGCAAAATCCTGAATACACTCAGACTCCTCACAATACTCCCGTCAGAATCCACGAAAACCCTATAATTGAGTATAACTCTGAAAGCCCCTACACACCTCGTGTCCTGCAATTTTGGTTTCCCATTCCTACTCTTGATCACTCTAACAGTAACTACACCCTGAGTCAAACTTTGAGTCGCACCTCTAGGACACCGAGTGAGTACACAGAATCATTTGAAGAGAGCGCAACTACGATGTCTGACACAGCACTTTCGGTAATGGAGAGGGAGATATTCCCTATCGTCCCATGAAAGACTTACTTTTCGTGAGCAGACTGTCACCCGTGGTTGCATTTTACTTTCGTATACTGTCGATCGGTTCCACTTTCGAAATGGGATGATACAGATTCTCTCTACGTTTCATGGCATGGATTCCGAGAAACCATACTGCATATTCGTGAGTTCGAAGAGGCATGTGACACATTTGGTGATCAAACTTGCACGCAAGATGTCATTCGCCTAAAGCTTTTTCCTTCCTCCCTAAAGGATAAAGCTAATACCTGGCTATGGTCTCTACCCCTGAACTCCGTCACTTTCTGGAGGAATATGCAGTCCAAGTCTATCTCAAAATTCTATTCGCATCACAAGACCAACTCTGTCAAGACTCAAATCTAAGCTTTCCGACAACACGATAATGAGTCTTTTGATAAATGTTGGGAACGGTTCCAAGAGTTAGTAAGCGCATGCCCCCATCATGGTTTTGACAAACACCTAGAGAT
Organism: Sambucus nigra; assembly: GCA_949130495.1. Lineage (NCBI taxonomy): Eukaryota > Viridiplantae > Streptophyta > Magnoliopsida > Dipsacales > Adoxaceae > Sambucus > Sambucus nigra. The sequence continues at coordinate 313,214,650 of OX422211.1, forward strand.
ATATTTCTTCCATAATGGGTTGACAATAGCTTCCAAACAACTTGTTCAAATGATGGGTGAAAGATCCCTTTGGGATTTAGACGCATGCGATGCTGAGGCCCACTTTAAGTATGTCGTAAAGATTACTCAAGCATGGGACACATCTGATCCCAACCAAGCTCTACTTAGACAACCACCTACCAATCAAATTGCCTCCGGTATATACCATTTGGATAGCAATACCTTAATAGACAGTAGATTTGATCAGTTTTAGAGAGATATGAAGGAGTGGTTTCATGGTTAGTTGAGAAATATCTCCAGATCCAGCCATGGTTTAAAAGAAAAGTGTGGGCTATCTGTGAAGCGGGCCACTCCACTAAGGCCTTCCTAACGATCTCTAACTACAAGGTTATGCACACCGAGCAGGTGGATGCTATAGGAGGATTCAAGGGGAATTTTAATGCCCCGTATGGGAATTCTTACAACCCTTTTATGGAGGAACCATCCTGGTTTCAACTATGGACAACCAAAATCTGCAATGAACCCACAATTACAGGTTGTTCCACCTTCACCACCTCCTCAATAACAATAAGCGCCACCACCCCTAGTACCATATGTAGCCCCATAATGTAGGATCCTCGAAGATATAATGAATCAATTCATAAATTCTCAAGGTGCACACAATGATCGATATGAACGCTTGTTCACTGAAATAACTGCAAACATCTCTAAGATGCAAGCCACGTTGAGCACCCAAGAGAAGGGTAAGTTTCCTGCCCAAGGCCAAAGACCTACCCAAGGTCAACCTAGTGTTAGCTCCACTTCTACCGAATAGCAAGAGCACAGCCAAGCGATAACCATTATTCGTAGTGGGAGAGTTGTTGATTTATCACCTCCCTCACATGACATTTCAAAAGACAAGGAGAATTCACTCGGCACGAAAGAGGCCGAAGATTTCTCCTTAAATGAGAGTGAAAATGAAAACACTAGTGAGCCCAATGTAGTTTTAAAACCACCCTCCACTGCGCCATTTCCTTAAAGGTTGTCTCCTGCCCATAAAGGAACCATAAGTGAAGAAGTTTTGGAAGTGCTTAAGAACGTAAAGTTGAACTTACCTTTCCTCAACCCAATAAGGCAAATTCCATCCTGTGCAAAAGTCATAAAAGACTTATTGATAGTCAAGAGGATGATGAAGGTAAAGAAGAACGTGTTTCTAGAATAAAATGTGAGATCAGTCCTACTTAATGATCTCCCACTTAAATATAAAGATCCTGGTACCCCCACCATTTCCTGCACCATTGGAGAGAATAAATTTTAAAAAGCCTTACTCGATTTAGGGGCAAGTTTCAATATCCTCCCCTATTTGATTTATAGGAAACTTGATCTAGGTGATATTAAGCCCACAAGGATCACTCTCCAGTTAGAGGATCGAACCATGAAGATACCAAGGGGTATAGTTGAGGATGTGATAGTCCAAGTGGACACTTTCTACTTCCGGGTAGATTTTATCATTTGGGACACGGATTCCTCCTTTGCCTCAAAAAATCATGTATCCATTATCCTTGGATGCCCATTTTTAGCCACAGCTAACGCAATTATTAATACTAGAAATAGGAAGATGCAAATCACTTTTGGGAATATGACATTAGAAATAAACATCTTCAACATAGACCAACAGGCATGGAAAAAAAGATGATCTTAACAAGGTGAGTTTAATTGAGGAGAATATAGAAGAGCACTTTGAGGAAAATTACTATGGAGATGCCTTAGAAGCTTGCCTAGTTTCTAGTTATGAGAGTGAATGAGCCTACACCGAGTTTGAGAGGGAGATAGAGGAGTTAAGAGGCTTACTCAATGAGAGAGCCTCGGACGAGGACGCGAGAGATGCTAATTGGGTTTCTCGATTCGAAGAGTTACCGCCAAGAGATGCACGCATGGTGCCCTTTAGTGACACATTCCCGACTCTTGAGTTGAAGAAACTACCCTCCAATGTTAAATATGCTTTCCTAGGTAAAAGTGAGACATTTCCTGTTATTATCTCCTCTAGCTTAGATGAAGAGCAGTAGGGTAAACTAATAAAGATTTTGAGGAAGTACCAAAGTGATTTTGGTTGGTGCATAGCTGATTTGAAGGGGATAAGCCCTCTAATTTTCACCCACAAGATTCACCTCGAAGAGGATGTTAAGCCTTCGAGAGAAATACAAAGACGGCTAAACCCCATGATGAAATAGGTAGTGAGAGCTGAAATTATAAAACTGTTGGATGCCGGGATTATCGACCCAATCTCGGATAGCAAGTGGGTGAGCCCCATTCAAGTCGTCCCAAAGAAGTCGGGCATGACTGTGATTGAAAATGCCAAGAGAGATCTAGTTCCCCAACGTACCACCACTGGATGGCGCATTTTCATTGATTACCGAAAACTCAATGCGGGAACTAGGAAAGACCATTTCCCCTTACCATTTATTGATCAAATTCTTGAAAGAGTAGTGGGCCACCCTTATTATTGCTTCTTAGATGGTTGTTCTGGATATAACCAAATTGAGGTAGATGTACTTGATTAAGAGAAAACAAGATTCAGTTTGCCTTTTGGAACGTTAGCCTACAAACGTATGCCATTTGGCTTGTCTAATGCACCGACGACCTTTCAAAGGTGCATGTTGACCTTATTCAGTGACATGGTTGAGAGAGGTCTAGAGGTGTTTATGGACGACTTTAGTGTTTTTGGCACCTCCTTCAACCTACGTTTAGCCAATCTTGAGAAAATACTAGTCCGATGTGTGGAAAAAGAACTTAGTGCTAAATTAGGAAAAATTCCATTTCATGGTAACCGAGGGTATACTTCTTGGCCACATCGTGTCATCCAAAGGGATCGAGGTTGATCGAGCAAAAATAGATGTCATAGCTGACCTACCCCCACCTAAATCGCTGAAAGACGTGCCCTCCTTCTTGAGCCACGCGGGGTTTTATCGAAGTTTGATTAAGGACTTTAGCGCCATCTCTAGACCCTTAAGCAACCTTCTTATGAAGGACACCCCATTCGAATGGAAGAAAGCATGCCAAAGCACTTTTGAAAAATTTAAAAACATGCTTATGTCCGCTCCCATTATACAAGCTCCAGATTGGTCCTTTCCATTTGAGCTTATGTGTGATGCTAGAGATTATGCGATAGGGGCTATGTTGGGCCAAAGAAAAGATAATAAATCTCATGTCATCTACTATGCTATCTGGACCCTTACCGGACCACAACTCAATTACTCCACCATGGATAAGGAGTTTCTAGCAATAGTATTCGCGCTCGATAAATTTTAGTCCTATCTTATTAGTTCCCCCATCACTTATTTCACCGATCACACGAATTTAAAATATCCACTTGCAAAAAAGGACGCAAAGAAGCGCCTCATAAGGTGGATCCTACTCCTATAATAGTTTAATCTCTCCATTAAAGACAAAAAAGGAGTTGAAAACGTCATTACCGATCACTTATCATGGCTTTCGTCCGACATGCCTAGTGATCCTACACCCATAGACGAGTATTTTCGGATGAGTAGCTCTTTGTCACCTCTTCTTTGCCCTAGTTTGCGGATATAATGAACTATCTTGTAACTGGAGCCATCCCTCCCGATTGGACACCGCAAGATAAGAAGAGGTTCATCACTTGGTCGCGCATGTTCTTTTATAATGATCCATTTATTTTTAAATATTGCACCGATCAAATCATCTGACGATGATTACCGGATGATGAAATTCCCAAGGTCATCCAATTCTATCATTCGAAAGCATGTGGAGGACACTTTTTAGTAAAAAAAACAACCGCTAAAATTCTCCAATGCAGGTTGTACTGGCCCACAATGTTTCGAGATATTAACAATTATTGAAAATCTCGTGACAAGTGTCAAAGGATGGGAGTAATTACCCGATGGGACATGATGCCATTAACCCCGATTCTGATCATTGAGATCTTCGACTGCTGGGGTATTGAATTCATGGGCCCTTTTCCCATGTCTTTTGGATACCTATACATCCTACTCGCGGTAGACTATGTTTCTAAATGGGTGGAAGCTATAGCTACCAAGACTAATGACAATAAAGTGGTGATAAAGTTCCTTCACGAACACATACTTTCTCGCTTTGGTGCACCTAAAGCAGTAATTAGTGATAACGGCACACATTTTTGCAACAAGCCATTTGAAAGACTTATGAAAAAGTATGGTGTCATTTACAAGGTTGGAACAATATATCACTCATAAACGAATGGACAGGCCGAATTGGCAAATTGTGAAATCAAGCACATACTAGAGAAGACCATTAATCCCGATCGAAAAGATTGGTCCCTTCGATTGAATGATTTGCTATGGGCTTACCGTACCGCATACAAGAACCCACTCGGAATGTACCCATTCCGCTTTGTGTATGGAAAACCTTGCTATCTTCCCGTTGAGTTGGAGCACAAAGCGTATTGGTCCATTAAGAGATTAAATTATGATATGGACAAAGCTGGTGAATTTCACAAGCTTCAACTGAATGAGTTAGAGGAGATATGAAATGATGTATATGAGAATGCCAAGATTGCAAAAGCCCGAATGAAACTAGCACATGATAAATTATCCAACGAAAAGAGTTTCAATCGGGACAAAATGTACTTCTCTAAAACTCCTGGCGTCATCTATTTACGAGTAAATTGTGGTCACGATGGACTGGTCCTTCATTGTGAAAAGCGTATTCCCCCTACGGAGCCATCAAATTGGAAGACCTAACAGGGGGAACACGTTTAAATTCAATGGACAACGCCTAAAGCTGTATGTGGAGGCGTGCGTAGAAGAGATCGACACCATTTGGTTGTTGGACCCCATTTATGGGGTAGAATGATCTTAAAGTGAGAGGTCATCGCACCCCCTAAGCGTATGGGGTGAATTCTTGTGTATAATAGATGTGCATCGGTAGATTAGTTAGAGTTCGTAGGTAGGTTAGGAGAGGTTAGGGTTAGGATCACGCGCACCAACACGCATGTTGTGAGGGAGTCAAGAAATCCACGTGGGAGAATAAGTGAGAAAGTGTCCAGAAATTCGAGGGTGTGAGATTCTAGTTACAGTATTCTAGATGAGAGGGTTCTGCCTAAAGCGAACCGAACCAAATACCCCTAACCGGGTCGATTCGATTTTGATAAATCGCAAATAAAAAATCCAGAACCGGATCGATTCGCCCCTGAACTGGATCGGTTCGGGTTCTGCAGTTTTGTTTCTTCCCAAGGTGAACCCCCCTTCCCCTTATCCCTTCCTTTCCCTCCATTCCTTCACCTCCAAACAATCATCCCACTTTTTCCCTCCAAATTATTTTCCCTATCCCTCTCCACCACTATAAATTACACCTCCCCTACCTTTCCATCCGCACCTCCATCAGATCCCACCTCTCTGGCCCCCTCTCTCTACCATTTCAAATATTCCCAGATATTTCCATGGCCAATCCCACTCTTCCCCCAAAATACATGTCCACTGAGATTCTGCCCAACGATAATGGGGAATACCGCTCCCACATGGATTGCCTATGGTGCGAAAAAAATTTCATCCTCTCCCGGCAACTGCACATCAAGCGAGTCATCAACTGGGATGAGATGCCCTACTCGGTCATCACTATTTTTAGACGGAGGGGGTGGACGTAATACCTCGTCGAACCACACAATGTCGTGTGGGACGATGAGGTCCGATCTTTTTATGGCTCACTCATTTGCACGTGAGAGTTTGAGAGACAAGCTCTAGTCGATGGCAGCCCCATCCCATTTTCCTTGACCATTCTATCCCGCAAACTTGCTACCAAAGGAGTCCCACACCCGGACAACTATGACTACCCCACCAATGCCCCCACCATCCTGAAACAGCAATGCATCGACCGTCTCGCACCCAACAAGATTTGGGAAAGGGGAACCTTCCCCGTGGGATGCCTAAACGATAAGGTGCGCATTACCATCCATATTGTGTGCGCCAACTTGCTTCAAACCACAAACGACTCGGCGATGCGCCCTCGCCAAGCTACCCTCGTCTACCACCGTTTCGACCTAAACTTCACTCTCAATCTGCCCGCATGCTTTACACTGATATTCTTTACGCGGCCTTGGAGCAAAAAGGTGCGGTGCCCCTCCCATATGCACGTCTCATAACCTCCCTCCTTGTCGATGCCGGTATCCAGCCACCTCGCGCTTTCCCACGCCTTTCGGAGCCCATTGGAAAAGTGTCATGCACTATGAGTTCCCAGTAGAGGGATTCTTTTCGAGCAGCCCGGGAGGTGGTTGATGCAGATGCAGAGGAGGAGGTCCATGTTGAAGAGCCCGAGGCTGAGGATGTCGAGATGGGCAGGGCATAAGAAAAAGAGTACGACGGGGACGATGACTCGGACTTTGAGCCACTGGGTGCAGATTTGGAGAAGCGCCTTTCGGTGGCGGTAACTCGTTTTGACGGTTTCATCACATAATACAATCGAGACCAAGTGGCCTACCAACGGGATCAAGAGGCCTACCGAAGGGACACGAGCATAATGCATCATCTACAAACCCATTTATACGAGCTCAACTTCGGTGGACCCCCTCCAACTTTCTTCTATGATCCGTATGATCCCAGTGCACTCGGACCCTCAAATCTACCTCCCCAATGAAGCCCTTGTATATTTTTTGCTATTTGTGTGATTGTGGTGGTTGTTTACAAATGTTAGTTGTGTGCTCCCCTCTCCTTTGTAACACAGGTGTTAAGTATCTATAATTTTTTTTTTGCATTTCTGTCTTATTTGTTCGTTTTATTTTCTCGCACTTTTAATTCGCCTTGAGTTAGATTTTAGTCCTTTTAACTTGAGGACAATGCCAAAGTCTAAGTTAAGGGGGGTCACAATTGCGTCTTTCTAAAACTTCACAAATTTTCAAAAATGCGGAGAAATTTTAAAAAAAATCATAAATTTTGAAAAATCCAAAAATATTTTTCTTCAAAATAAATACATATTGGAATTCAAATTTTTCAAAAATATCATTAAAAGTTGGTTTAAAGTCTCAAATTGTGAAAACATAATACACAAAGCCGAAATTGACCAAAAATGGAAAATGAACGAACGTAGACGACTTAACGAATAAGTGTGGAGATTAACTAACCTGGTGAGATTTGAAACCCATCATTAATGTGAGTTTAAAAATCAATCCTAGTTAATTGTTAACTCAAGGTTCTTTTCAGCATTATCATAAGTCGTTGAGGATCTCAATTCTTTCACTTTGATCAGTTATGGAAAATTTGTGTGATATTGCCTTGAAAAACGTGCCAAATAGATCTCTAAATTAAATTAATCTCGAGACGCATATAGTAACATAATTAGTATCTCGGACAATGAAGTAAGCCCTCGTTTGTCACCCAAAAATACTGGCCAGAAAAAGTTGTGAAAAATTATCCCTTTTGTAACCCCAAATTAAGCCAAATAATTTTTCCTTTCGTTTGACAACCCGAAAATTATCCAATTTCAAATTTCCCGTACCATTCCCATTTTACCCAACACACCTTTAACCCAAAAAAGTCCTAGCCGAGTCCAAACAGCTAAATTGGCTACCGCATGGAGAGCTAAAACACAAAAAGATAATAAAAGAGATAAAAAATATGAATTAAAGGCAATGTTCCCGCTTTCTTATAACCGGAATCCGTTGATGAGACCCAGTTACCACAAATTTCCATTTTTCTACTTGTGTGCGTGAACTTGGTTCCAATACATTTACTCTTATAAATCACGCATATCGAGAGACTAAGACACAGTCCGAGTGATTCGTTTGTGATAGAACTCCGTGAGAATTTAAATCAAAATGAATTTTCGTATAAGTAACGTAATTGTCAATCGGTGGAAATTTGTGGTTAAATTTCTGGCTTCGCACACACACACTATGATTTGAGACTCTTGAACATGAATTAATGATGACTATTTTCTGGAAAAGTTTGAATTATATAATTTTTGCGTATTTTGAATTTTCTTTGAGTCGAATTTTGTGGGTATATTCATTGCAAACCCTCACGAGACACAACTCGTCCTACTAGGGTAACCTAGGGGTTTAAAGGCTTGTTGCATACGCTAAATGTAATCGCTCACCCGCAAAAGAGGTATTCTATCTCATTTTATAGTTGGACCAGGTTTTGATTCTTTTTACATTTCTCGGGACGATAAAAGTTCTAAGTTAGGGGGTTTGATTAGGCATAAATTCTTCCCATTAATCCCCTTAATTTAAAAGATTTTATCGCTCTACAAAGTGTATTTCGAGTGGATTTATCTCATATCATCGTTATTGACAGTTTCTAATTAGTACGCCGAGTTTCGTGTATTTCCTATCTATTTTTGCAATTTTTCAATTCACAAGGAAGGATCGACATCCTAATCCGAGTTCCACACCAAAAGTTACAAATATTCAAAAATGCAAGGAGGAAAAGTTCCTGACAAGATGGAACTGAACCGAAGAGGAAGAAAAAAGAATCGATCCCATCCTGGGAAACTTCTTGGGAAAAATTAACAAGATGGAACCGAATCGAAGAGGAAGAAAAACAAACTGATTCCATGCTTGAAGAAATTCCTGTAAAGCACTGAGATATGGAACCGAACCGAAAAGGAGGAAAAACGAACCGATCCTATGCTTGAAGAACCTCCTATAAAGGCTGTCAAAGATGGAACCGAACCGAACCCCCTTAATAGGATCGGTTCGGGTATCGTAATTTCAAACTCATCCACTTATAAAATAAGAGTCATGCATGGTTAAAACTCTTAGAAATCATAGATTGTAAATTGTAAAATCCTCTCAGACATGATTAGGCTTTTGATTCGTTAAGGAAGCCTTGTAATTAGTTTAGAGAAGACAATAACAAAGAAACCCTAGTTTTGATTCCAGTTTCGCAATTCAAGTAATACCATTCTAATTCTTGCTTTAATTATTGCATTAGTTACTTCTCTAATAGCAATTTCATCACTCTTCATCTTCATTCAGTAGTAAAAATGTTTTCTTTCATTCCAAACGTGTTTTCTTCTCGTTTTAATATGTCCAACTAAGTTTTTAAGGGTCGGGGTGCATGAACCCCACCCGATGTGATTCACGATAGTGGAAATAGAAGTCGAAATTAATACCTTAGATGAATTGCATCGTAGTTCATGCAATAATACTTTAATTCAACCTTTGCTTACATACTATGTGGGCTACGATCCCTCATATGTGTAATACTTAGGAGAAATGAAGACCGAATTTTAATTCAACCTTTGTTTAGATACTATGCGGGCTACAATCCCACATATATGTAATACTTAGGAGTGTTAAAAAGTCGAATTCATTTAAAGCTTTAATTCTGAATCAAGTATCTTACGAAGTGAATTACTAGGGTGTGGGGGATTGTAACCCGACCTATGTTTCTCCCTTCATAGTTAATGTTTCATTCAAGTCGTTTGTAATTCTGCAGTAGAATAGTTGCATTTCATTTATTCATAATTTCATTGGTTAATCATTTTCCAAATTGCATATAGTTGTAGTTGTTTCGCAAATCCAAATCAACCTTTTCTTCTTTTTAGAGTCAGAGTTAGGTTTTCTTCGTATGTCCAACGTCGTTACGACCTTGATCATCCTATTTACCTCAGGATCGATACCCGACTTATCGGATTATTTCTTGAGAGACAGCCTTGCACTTGAGCCTAAATAGCATGCACACTAGACACATTTGTGGCCGTGTTAGTAATCAACGTAACTACACACTAGTTATAATTTAATGTTCACATAATAATTCGAATACACATACACATATAACATTATTTAATACGTATATGCATAGCATCCACGATCTATCCTCTCGGATTCATTCCTAGTATGCTATCGGTATAAGGGTACATCACATGCCACCCCTGTGCCACCGGATCGAAATCTCACCATCGATACCAAATTGCAAACACATATTGGAGGAGGTTATAAACATACTTCCATGGGTCATAACCATACCACATTATCCCACCCGACTCCAAATTCACCCATGCTCACATACAGATAATGGTAATGAAATGGTACTATAACCTAGGGAAACGACCCAACACCTGTTGGTCAATGTCAGGGTTGATTTTCCACTACGCGCAACCTTCATCAATAACATAACAAAGTTGGTATGTTCACCTAAAGTCACACACACACACACACACACACACACATATATAAGTGGCTTCACTCGATACGTGGATATATATAAAGTCGGCTATCGTGCGTAATATCTCACATAGTAGTAGCCTATCCAATCCCAAAGTTTATCCCGACTTCCCGATCTTAGCAGCTAAGTATTCACTTACTTATTGTTGAACTCAATTATTATAATCTTCTGGAAAACATTCTAATCTAACCAAAAACTATCCTAGCCATCCCGAAATCCTAACCCGATTTCTCGATTTCCACCCATGATCACTTACTCACTTAGGCAAGTATTTTGTTAAATGTAATCCATCCACGCTTAGCCTACGACACTTCATAAGTCTCTTGGGAATAATTTAATACAATTTCTAAAAAATCCTCCCATAATCTCCCTTTAAATACATTAAAATATAAAAGTCCTTATCCTGTTAAACCTCCTAAAAATCATAAATTTGCAGAACTCTAATATTCTGACAGATTAAACAACTTTTACTAAAACAATTATTTCTCCCTCCACAAAATTCTAAATGACCCATTCAAAGTTAATTAGAAAGAAAATATCCATACCTTTATTTACATGTATGCATTATAGTTTATTTCATACCAAAAATAAAATAGCAAGCATTTGAAGTGACATTAAAATTTTCAAAAATCTGATATTCTGACAGATTAAACCCATTGTATTAACACGACTATTACTTCCTCCACAGAGTTCAAATGACCATATTCAAAGCTCATTGGAAATTTAAGACTCATACCTTTATTTTAATCTATGTCTCATAGTCTAATTCAAAGTAAAAATAAAATAGCAAGCATTTGAAGTGACGATAACATTTCTATTAGATTCATCAATTAAATCAATACATCATTCAATATTAAACCCTAATTTCAAGATTCATCCTTTTCTCTTTTAAATCAATTAATAACCTACATTTTTCATTCTAATAACAACATTTTTTCCATATTGTAATATGTACATTCATCTTCTATAGTTACTTTATTCAAATCCCAATTTTGCATTGTTTTCCCAATCCAAAAATTATGTGTTTTCCTACACTAATTTTGGATGAATATTTAAAACTACAGTTAAAATTAAAGCAAGTAAAACATTTTCCTTGAGAGATATGAATTTATTAGATTTTCTTCTTGAGTTCCTCTCTTGGCAATGATTGTGTACCCGGATGAACTTAATCTCCAATCTCGATCCCATTTTCTTTATTCTCCCTTCTCTTTTCTCTCCTCTCTCAAAATCCTAGCCTCTTGAATGGTTGCATAGTTGCCCCTTATATCCACCTTACTTACATATAAACCAAAACACTCTAAATCCCAAAATTAAGGTAGCACTTATATGTAAAATGACCCGAATACCCTTTTACGGCCCCCGTTTATCCTAAAAAGCCCCTAGAACCCAATTTTAACCCTCAGGTACCTATTTTTTACATTTAGACCCATTTAGGACCATTGACACATCCGATATCACCATTTGAGTTATCTATCATTAATTTCCATCTCATGTACAAAACGACTCTATCCACGTGTCCCGAAGGAGATACCGTTAAACTGGTCGATTTTTCTCACTTACGACATAATAAAATTTTACATTTTTAATTTACTTTTCGCACAAGTAAATATAATTACAAAAAATTATTAATTATTTTAGTTTCCAATTAATATTTATTTAAGTCACCTTATTTCTCAATGTAATTAAATTACATGCACATGTGTAATCTAAAATGATTTAAAAATACGGGGTGTTACATACTTCCCCCCAATAACGGAATTTCATCCCCAAAATTCGAACATACCTGGCACAAAGAGTTGAGGATAATTTTTCTATATGTCATCCTCACACTCCCCAAATTGACTCATGATAACATTGTGGTGTCCCCACTATAGACACACTAACATCTTGACCGAAGTACTACTCCCTACAACCCAAAATCTCTCTCTTCATATAAATGTTTAACTACAAGACAATCTCCTCTAACATTATGCGACGATATATCATGTCATCCTTGAGATATCTCCTTGAACATGACACATGAAATGAATCATAAACATACTGCAAGGCCCCGATAAAATGAGCCTATACACAACCGACCCTACCTTTTGATGATGGAGGAAGGTCTCACATACCTAGGCCCCAACTTTCCTTTTTCATAAATTGTATCATTCCCTTCATGGGAGATATCTACAGTAACACCTGACCACTCACGTCAAACTTAAAAAATTGTAGGTAACTACACTTAAAGTCCAGAATATACATCTTCAGCATATCTTCCGATATCTCAGTCACCCTTCCTATTTGCCCATCGGTCTTCAGGTGATACGCTTTGCTCAATTGCAATTTTATCCCCATAACCTCCTGGAAACTTTGCCAGAAGTGGTATATAAAGATCTTATCTTGATCCAAAATAATTTCAGGTGGCACCTCATGCCAGCTCACACTATTTCTATTGTGAAATGTTGGGCACTCTACTCGATCGTGCAAGTCACCCAAATTAGTAAGAATTTCTCCACCTGGTCAACTGATCCCAATAACCCATCAAAAATGTGACCCATGTGCGACGTTGGTATCCCAACATAAAATCTATTGGTGTTTAATTCAATTTCCTCATTGGAATCTCCAATTGTTACAAAAATCTAGTTGATCGTCTAGGATCAACCTTCTCCATCTAACGAGTGGTGCACCTGGGGATAAACTTTGTTATGTCCTGCTCCACACCGGCCCACACATACTGTACCCAAAATTATATGGTACATCTTAATCCACCTACTTAGGTACACCAAAAACTATGACCCATGCATCTTCTTCAATACCGTACACTTTGTAGGTCCTCCTCATTTGTTACCATCAACTTCCTATTGATGCACAAGCAACCCCCAGAACTGACTGAGTACGACTTCGCTCTATCTTCCAAAAATGTTGGACCCTCTCTTGGTAAAAAGGATCCTTTCTTGTGTCTTCACATTCCCTTAACCCATCTCGAATGTGGTAGTTTCCCCTGCTATAAATGCTCGGACTATTTTTGGTCCCCAACGAAGTTCAGTCTACCTCACCATTTCATATATACTGCTAACTACCCTCTACACATACGACTCCACTCATTTACCTCCACATTACCTTATCTTGGATGATACAGAATATCGTAGTGACCAGGGTACCCATACACCCTATACCCCGTGGATATATGCATAAATACCACCGATGCAACCTATATGCATCAAAATTGGGCCTCATATGCCCTGCATGATCATATAGTAATGGTATACTCGATTACACTACTAATTACAACTTTGTCACCCTACTAATCATGACTCGATCTTTCGTAAATTACCCCACTTAAGAACTAATGGTAGAAACTTTCTCCAGTGCTCTCTTCACAATATTACTTGGACCCACTAGCCCAATTATATAATAGCTCTCTGCACATAATGTTATATATGTACATATGTAATGACTAACGTACATAACATATGCCCTAGAGCCCAATGTCTCCCAACTCCCAACACTTGCTAAGTTTCAGGCGTGGGACGTCTCCTAAGCAAAATCTAAACAATTAACCCTTGATATACTACTACCTAGATTTATCGGTTATCAAGACCCATAGGCTTAAGACACATTATCGGGAGACTCAAAATCCTATCCCAGAAAGTCACTAAATCGGATTCCCAACTCCCACATCTCTAAAGGAGTCGTACAATATGCCGCTCTCACTATCACTAAGTCAATAACGAACTCAATCTCTTGGCTCGACGGTAACCCCGATATCCGCTGAATCACATTTGTTAGTCCCTAAACACAAGGATCAAATATAATGAGACAACTACGCTCTCTAAATTGTCCTCCTCAAAATAGTATAAATGCATGTTCGACTATCACTCATGACGAGACATTGCAAAAAGAAACACATCTTGCCCTGGATTAGTGAACACGATAGCTTTACTATAACAGTCCATCATTTCTCTACAAATCGCTAACCAGTCCATACTAAGGATAACATCATACTCATAAATCTCTAAAATGAGCAAATCAACTAAAATATAACCTCCCAATGTTCACAACCGCTCACCTCAATATGGAACAAAGAAGAGCCCCACTACCCAATGATAAAAGTGCATTCATAATAATAACTAGCGCCTTATCCACTAAACCCATCTCACACACGAATAAAGTGAAAAAAAAAGAACGCGATGCTCTTATGTCACCTAAAACCTGCTCATATGTCCATGGATAAGAAAACATACCCTCAATCGTTAAGGGCTTCGGCTATAAAATTAGTCCACATATGTGATACACATGCCCAAACTTCCCCTTCCCCTACCCCTAGGAAACAATAATGTTGGAACTGTCGAAGGGGCTGAAGGCTGCTGTAATTATGTCCATGGCTAGGTACCCCGCTCTTGAACCTTAGTCTTGTTCTAGTGCTTATGCTGCATGTGTACCTGCACTCTACACACAAAACACCTCCCTGTGAAATCTATCAGCCTCTAGCCCTACTGGACCTAGTGAGGCTGCCCTTTTCTCTAGCCTTGTTTGCCCTGGTATCCGTGGCCCTACTGGCCTCCAGTTTGGTTATCTTAGCCTTGATGGCCTTACCTATATCGTTACCCGACTTAAATCTCTTAGTAGAGTCCCCCTGTTGGGAATTTCATTCACGTTGCCTACCCTGCTATTATGGTGCCCCTGGCACCATTACCCCTAGTTTTGCTCTATTGGCTAGCATCTTCGACCCTCTTTGCTCCCTTCTAATGGAAGTGATGATCTTGATAGTGTAAAACCATGACATTAACGACATCATTATAAGTCCTTAATGTCGTATTTCCCAATAAATGCTGGAGAATCCTCCAAGTAAGTCCATTAATAAATTTAAGGACCTTCTTTTCCTAAGTGTTCACCTCGTCTGACATAAAGTTCTCCAGGCACATGAATTCTTCATCATATTCGGCCACGGTTCGACCCTCTTGTGAAATATTTAGGAACCTCCTCCTCATCTCAGTCTAAACTACCAACGAAAAGTACTTGTAATCAAATTGCACCTAAAATTCTTGAATGGGCATGGTGTCTCTGTGGTGACTGACTCCCACCATTGTAATGATGCTCCTATAAGCTTAAAGGTAGCCAAAATCTATTTTTGATTTTCATTGCACTCAACCATACGTAGATGCCTCTGGATGTCTTTCTTCCATTGGATATCTACAATAATATCCGCGCTCCCCTGGAACTACGATGGATGGCCCTTCTGGAAGGCCTCTCTAACTCTCTCCCACACTGATGGAACTGGGTGAGATTGAATAACTGGTGCCATTGGCTTTTGTGGCCATGCCTGGGAAAACTATTGTGCCATGGTAGTCATCATGAAAATAACCTCCTGCACAGTAATGGTGGCAACCTCTGCAGCTATCACTATTCCCTATGAAAACTTCGGCTCCAGATGATCCTCTCCTCCTATGGCCCTCCCTGCAACCCATGTTGATCGTCATCTCCTGTTGTTTATCATATGAAACCGAACTGAATTCATATGAGATTTACTTTAATTATATACAATAGCAGAAGAACGTAAAAGTGCAATATGAATCAACAGTCCTAAGCATAGGGCTCTATATAAAAAAACACAACACTAAAAATGTAACAAGTCCTCATAGTTCCTAAGGAAGCTAGAACCTGATGCTCTGATACCATCGGTGACATCCTGCCTTTTCTAATAATAGTTGGTTAATACTCTACTAAAATAAAATAGGAATCTCAATATGGTTCATTTTTAGTATCATTGTCGAAACCAATTAATTACTATTAACTGATATACTCATATATATCATCGGCCTAGCTGAGGATTACCTCCAACCATATGACCCCTCGGGGCCGACTCTTCATCAGGCTCCAGACAACCCCTCAAGGGGCCGACCCTTCATCAGGCTCCGGACGACCCCTCAGGGGGCCGACCCTTCATTAGGCTCCGGACGACCCCTTAGGGGGCCGACCCTTCATCAGGTTCCGGATGACCCCTCAGGGGGCCGACCCTTCATCAGGTTCCCGACGACCCCTCAGGGGGCCGACCCTTCATCAGGCTCCGGACGACCCTCCGAGGGTACGACAGTACAAGGCCAAAATTAGGCCATACTCATTACCAGAAGAACCTTTGGCCTCGGCCTCATATCAAAGGCCGAGGGTGACATCATCACAGCGCGTGGTTTGGGAGACGCGTGGAACAGTGCGTGTGAGGCTCACATGGCACATGGGAGAACGTTATAACAAAATCACACCCTCACGTGAGGGAATATTGTGTCATCATTTAGCATCTACTGGTGACAACAGGGGATTGGCTAGATCATCATTGACATGCACCATGCATACTTGGGGGGTACACTACACCCCCCAAGACCTATATATACTTGTCACCTACAACCCTACAAAGGGATCGATCAATTTATTGTAACCCTATCTAAAAGTCTGCTTGTACACACAGTAGAGAGAGAAAGTGAGCTTATGAGCATTGTATCCAAGGCCATTAGTGCCCATACTTAGTGGATCACACACTCACAGTGGATGTAGGCCAAATTGGCTGAACCACTATACACCATTGTCTTATTACTCTTACACTCATCTCCTTCTACACACTTATACACTTATACATCTCTATGGCTGCCATGGTTACTATTGTTTGAGCTCATTATCACTTATCCGGTGGTGCTAAATCTTAGCATCATCAGTTTGGCGCTGTATGTGGGAAGCGAGAAGACATCTCTTCCTTTGTATAGCTTGACCTCACTGGGTACTCTGGTGGTGAGCCAACTCTCCCCCTGAGAGGAAATGTTTCACCATTTAAAGAGACCCACTAAGGTTCCCAAGCTCACCAGTCTTTTCTTCAGTTCAGCTTTTCATAGCTCAAACACATGGCACCTGAGATGCCACCACCACCACTTCCCCCGCTGGATGATGGGGGAGGACCCAGTTCCAGTCAGCCACCACCTCAGTCTGAGATGGCTGATGTGGCGGCAGCCTTAAAGTCTCTGGCAGCAAGCCAGCGGATGATGCAGGAGCAGTTTACAGCTCTAAGCCAAAACATGCTAATACCACCAGGGGTTTCACCTGATATGATTACTCCGGCAGCAGCTCCAGGACAGCATGAGGCTAGAGGACCACTCCAGGCACCACGCAAAGACCTGCCACCCCCTCAGCGGCGTAGGGATGTTGCTGACCCCTGGCGTCTATGCCTGGGGAGGCAAGGAAACCCTTGCCCTGAGGACAGGTATGACGATCTGGAGGGAGAGGAGGCCCCTATAGAATGCTGGGAGCCATATGAGGTCTCTAACAATATTGTACGACCTCTCCAGGATAGTAGAGGAAAGTGCGGGAGACCAAATCCTGATGATCTCCCGAGAGGCTCTGCTTTTGATCGTTTGAGCAGGGGGTCGTCCTTTGAGAGGCTGGGCCCAGTAAATGACCTGCGGGAAAAATTGTCCAGGTCAAGAAGTGCTGCGAGGTCCAGGAGGGAGGCAGCAAATGGCCGACCCCAAGGACGGGATGACGGCCAAAGGGAAGTAAACAGCCGACACAGGCCTGCCGCAGCAGAACCCTCCGTCCACCTTAAAGAGGCGGCAGGGGATAACATCGGCCAAGCTGACCCTGTGAGGCCCTGAAATGACTCAATCCAGCGACTAGAGGATAAGATCGGTGATATAATGAAGAGCCAGGACCCTCTTCAGAAGGGATACACCATAGGCTCACCCTTTGTGGCGAAGATAGTCAACTTCCCTACGCCATCAAGGTTCAAGCCACATGTGTTCACCCCAAGATACGACGGGAGCACCAACCCTGTCCACCATGTTGAGATGTATCCATCAGCAGTAGATATATACTCTATCTCAGATGAGATGAGGTGTCGTGCCTTTTCTGGTACCCTTACTGGGGCTGCGCATGTCTGGTACATGTCTCCTCCAAAAAATTCCATTAAAAACTTTAAGCAGTTGGCAGACCTGTTCATCCATAACTTTTGCTTTGGGGTGAGGACACAAAAGAAAACCACCCACCTACTCTATGTTAAGCAGGGGAAGAATGAAAGTCTGAGGGACTACATAGCCAGATTCAATAAAGAGAAGCCGGAGGTGGAAGACTATGAGGAGAGTATAGCTATGACAACCCTGATTGGAGGACTCCAAAAGGGGAAGCTGTTATGGAAGCTTGCTGAAGACCCTCCGAGGATGATGGCTGAATTGCTGTCGACAACAGGAAAGGTGATGAACGCCGAAGAGGAGATGGACGCAAAATATGAAGACGAAAAAGGAGGCGCTAGTGGGGGTAAATACCCTAAGAAGAACAAAGAGGGGAAGAAGAGGTCCACGGACGACAAGTTCGCTGGTTACACCCCTCTGACGGTCAGCTGTGAGCAAATACTCAATGAGATAAAGAGTGAACGGTCCCTGAAGTGGCCTGAGAAATTGAGGGCAGCCCCCAACAAGAGGAATAAGAACCCGTGGTGTGAATTTCACCAAGACCACGGCCACGTAACAGACAAATTCTTTGCTTTGAAAGATGAGATTGAGAAGATGTTGAAAGAAGGGAAGCTGAGAAAGTACGTCGGTAAAGGTGCCTTCAAGAGGGACCGAGGGGATGATGCCAGAAAGAGGTGAGGCGATGCATGTAGAGAAGGTCCTCAAAAAAGAGGGGACGACCCTTCTGATGATGAGGACGACCCTGACCTCCCGCCGAGAGGCAACCAAGGCCCTGTCAAGAGGCTTAATATAATCTTGCTCGGAGTGGGAATGATCTTCGGGGGTCTACCAGGAGGAGGGTCTGAGGTCGCTGACAGGAAGGCCCATGTGGCTGAGGCCAAGGCACTGACGAAGACGGTACACTCAACCTCCCTGGAGGCCAAGTCAGAAAATAGGAAGAAGGTTGATATGGACACCCTGATAGTAGGGTTCTAGATAATGGAATTTATAGGCCTCCTAGCCCCACACGACGACCCACTCGTCATCACAACTAGGGTGCATGGGTGTGAGGTGCTGAGGATATTGGTTGACGGGGGCAGTTCTGCAGATGTAATGTTTTGGTCGTGCTTCAAGGCCTTAGGTCTCAGCCGTGCTAGACTCGTCCCATACCATCATCCATTGATTGGATTCAGTGGGGAAAAGGTTCATCCCTTGGGAGTGTATGAGGCCAATGTTAGGATGGGGGACGAGTGGCCGAGATGGCTTACCAAGAAGGTCAGTTTCTTCATGATGGATGAGCATGTGTTTTTGGACTACAACATTATACTGGGACGTGTGGCCCTCAAGGGGTTTGAAGCTGTGCCATCTACGGTCCATCAGATGATTAAGTTTCCTACCCCTTACGGGGTGGGGGAAGTTCAAGGAGACCAGACGACAGCACGAGAATGTTGCTACAACTCTGCTGAAGAAAGGGAGGCACACAAGAGGGCTATGACCACTTACAATATTGATACCCTAGACCCCAGGGACGAGACGAAGCTCAAGAAAGGAGAGGCCGCGGAAGAGGTAGAATCCATCATCCTCGATGAGGATGACCCGGAAAAAACCGTCCAAGTCGGCAAGTCTCTGAAGCCCAATATCAAGGAAGACCTCATTAAACTGTTGCGGAGAAGACGAAGCGTCTTCGCATGGAGTCATGTAGATATGCCGGGGATTGACCCTGAAATCATGTGCCACAAGCTCAATGTGATAGAGGGAGTGAAGCCGATAAAGCAGAAGAGGAGAATTTACTCTAGAGAAAAGTATGAGGTCATTAGGGACGAGGTCAAAAAATTAGAAGACGCTGAATTTATCAGAGAGGTCATCTACCCTGAATGGCTGTCCAATGCAGTCATTGTCCCAAAGGACAACGGGAAGTGGAGAATGTGTGTGGACTTCACAGACCTCAATAAGCACTATCCCAAAGACAGTTTCCCTCTCCCCTGCATTGACCAGATAGTTGACGCTACCGCAGGCCATGAGCTCATGAGCTTTATGGATGCCTATTAAGGGTACAACCAGATCTTCATGAACCCTGAAGACTCGGAGAAGACAGCCTTCATTACTGACAAGGGGATATACTGTTATAGGGTCATGCCCTTTGGCCTAAAAAATGCGGGGGCAACGTACCAATGCCTCGTAAATAAAATGTTCGAAGACCAAATTGGGAAGTCTATGGAGGTCTATGTATATGACATGCTGACTAAGAGTTTAAAGGCAGAGGATCATGTGGCGGACCTGGAGAGGACCTTTAATACGATGGACAAATACCTGATGAAGCTTAACCCGGCCAAGTGTGTCTTCAGGGAAGGAGCAGGGAAGTTCTTGGGGTTCATTGTCAACCAAAGAGGCATCGAGGCCAATCCTGAAAAGATAAAGGCCCTTGTTGAGATGAAGACCCCCAAGTCCATTAAAGACGTTCAGAGACTCATAGGGAGAGTTGCTGCCTTGAACAGGTTCATGTCTAGGGCCACAAACAAGTGTTTACCATTCTTTAAGATCCTTAGGAAGGCCTTCGAATGGAGTGAAGAGTGTGATGAGGCTTTCAGGGATCTAAAGTCATACTTAGGGTCTCCTTTGCTGTTGTCATGACCAGTGAAGGGTGAATGACTTTACATATATCTGGCTGTCTCTGAGTCGGCCGTTAGCGCAGTAATCATCAGAGACGAAGACGGGGTACACAGGCCAGTGTATTTTAACAGTAAGGCACTTCAGGGGGCAGAGCAAAGATACCCGAGGATGGAGAAGTTAGCCTACGCCTTGATCCATGCCTCAAGGAAGATGAAGCCGTACTTCCAATCCCATACAATGGTCATCCTCACCGACTCTCCTCTTAGGCAGGTCCTACATAAGCCAGAAAAATCTGGCAGGCTAATGGCCTGAGTTATAGAGCTGGGGGAGTTTGACATAGTGTATCAGCCTAGGACGACCATTAAGGGGCAAGCGCTGGCGGATTTCGTGGCTGAGTTTACTTGGGAAGATGATGAAGCCGAGGGTGAGACCCTCGGGAAGACAGATGTACAACAAAACAGGCCCACCGACACACCCGTAGATAGGGCCGAGACAAGCACCGCTAGAAGGAAAGCGGCTGAAAACGAAGAGGGAAGATACATCTTTAGACAGGGATCCCTCACCAAGGGAAATTTCTCAGAGGGAAAGACTCTGTGGAGCCTCTTCGTTGACGGGTCCTCCTGTGACAATGGAAGTGGAGTTGGACTGATACTATCAGCACCCGATGGCACAGACGTTAAATACGCCCTGAGGTTCAACTTCAAAGCCTCCAACAATGAGGCTGAATATGAGGCCTTGATAGCAGGCCTCTCCTTGGCCAAGTCTCTTAGTGTCGGCCAGATTTTGGTCCATAGTGATTCTAGGCTAGTAGTGAATCAGATACTAGGAGCCTACGAGGCCAAGGACGAGAGGATGGCTAGGTACCTTGAGAAAGTGAGGTCATTATTGAAAGGCTTCAAAGGAGTGAAATTAAAGAGGATACCTAGGATCGATAATGGTCGTGCTGATGCCCTTGCGAGGTTGGCCTCGGCAACTAGGACAGACATCAGGAGGACGATCCCAGTAGAAATTTTACTTCAGCCAACTATTGAAGATGCTGAGGGAACACTTGGCAATTGCCTAAATGTTTCTCAAGAAGCTTCATGGATGGACCCTCTGATCAGATACATTAAAGAGGGTGATATGCCAGAAGTAAGGCAAGAAAGGAAGAAGCTGAGGTACAGGGATGCAAAATTCACTGTCATCGGAGACACTTTGTACAAAAAGGGGTTTTTGCTCCCCTTACTTAGGTGTGTGCATCCCTCAGAAGTCCCTTCCATTTTGCAAGATGTGCATGAAAGATCATGCTCAAGCCACATCGGGGGCAGATCCCTAGCGAAGAGGGTGATCACCCAAGGGTACCGGTGGCCGACCTTGAGGAAGGATGCCACGGCATATGTAAAAAAGTGTGACAAATGTCAAAAATTTGCCACCATCCCTCACCAACCCCATCAGCCTCTTACTTCCATTACATCCCCATGGCCATTTGCAGTGTGGGGAATTGACCTAGTAGGACCCTTACCTAGGGCCATCAATAACTATCGGTTCCTCATCGTAGCTATTGACTATTTTTCAAAGTGGGTGGAAGCGGAGACGATGGTGATGATCACAGAGCAGAAGACCTTCAAGTTCATCTGGAAAAATATTATATGCAGATATGGTCTCCCCAACACTCTCATCTCGGATAACGGGACTCAGTTCAAGAATACCTCTCTACAGAAGTACTGTGAAAGGGTGAGTATCAAACAATTTTTCTCCACCCCAGGCCGACCTCAGGCCAATGGGCAAACATAAGTTACAAATAGGACAATCCTAGATGGAATCAAGAAGAGGCTTGAGGAGGCAAAAGGAAGATGGGTCGATGAGGTATATGTCGTGCTGTGGGCATACAGGACGACAGTGAGGACCTCTACCGGAGAGACCCCATTCATGCTAGCTTATGTCTCAGAAGCCGTCATCCCCACCGAGATTGAGTTTCCTACTCATAGGGTCCAAATGTATGACCCCCAGAG
This sequence comes from Sambucus nigra, assembly GCA_949130495.1. Lineage (NCBI taxonomy): Eukaryota > Viridiplantae > Streptophyta > Magnoliopsida > Dipsacales > Adoxaceae > Sambucus > Sambucus nigra. The sequence continues at coordinate 313,237,315 of OX422211.1, forward strand.
AAATACAGAAGAGAGGAGACTCGACTTAGACCTGATTGAGGAAAGGAGGGAATATGCCGAGATAAGGCGGGCCGCCTACCAGAAGAGGACCGCAAGGTTTTACAATCAGAGGGTGAAGCATAGGCCAATTGCAGTGGGGGACTTGGTCCTCAAAAAGACTTGGCAAAATCCCAACAAGCTCCATCCTAATTGGCATGGCCCATATAGGGTCATCGATGAAGTCGTCCCTCGGACCTATAGACTAGAAAACCTAGAGGGGGAACCCTTTTCCAACCCCTGAAATGCAGCTCATTTGAAAAAATACTATCAGTAGCGTTGTAAGGTCTTAATAGACCATAATTGTAATAATAACTGCTCCAACAGAACATTTGGAAAATTAATGAGAAATATCAGTGTTTCCCCTCATCCTGTGTTTATCAGTTCTAGTATGCGTGAAAACATCTCCAGAGAACGGCCCTCGGCCTATAATGAGGTTCAATGGAGGGGACGACCCCACCATTTCCCTCAAGAAAGACGAGGGAGCACTTGATTAAAAACCATTAGTTTGGTTATTGGAATCCTCGGCTATAATGAGGTCACATGGAGGGGGCGACCCCACCATGGTCCTCAAGACAGCCGAGGGAACACTTGATTAAAAACCATTAGTTTGGTTATTGTAACCCTCGGCTATAATGAGGTCGCATGGAGGGGACGACCCCACCATGGTCCTCAAGAAAGACGAGGGATCACTTGATTAAAAACCATTAGTTTGGTTATTGTAACCCTCGGCTATAATGAGGTCACATGGAGGGGACGACCCCACCATGGTCCTCAAGACAGACGAGGGACCAATTGATTAAAAACCAATAGTTTGGTTATTGTAATCCTCGGCTATATTGAGGTCACATGTAGGGGGCGACCCCACCATGGTCCTCAAGACAGCCGAGGGAACACTTGATTAAAAACCATTAGTTTGGTTATTATAACCCTCGGCTATAATGAGGTTGCATGGAGGGGATGACCCCACCATGGTCCTCAAGAAAGACTAGGGAGCACTTGATTAAAAACCATTAGTTTGGTTATTGTAACCCTCGGCTATAATGAGGTCATATGGAGGGGACGACCCCACCATGGTCCTCAAGACAGACGAGGGACCAATTGATTAAAAACCATTAGTTTGGTTATTGTAACCCTCAGCTATAATGAGGTCACATGGAGGGGGCTACCCTACCATGTTCCTCAAGACAGCCGAGGGAACACTTGATTAAAAACCATTAGTTTGGTTATTGTAATCCTCAGCTATAATGAGGTCGCATGGAGGGGACGACCCTACCATGGTCCTCAAAACAGACGAGGGAACACTAGATTAAAAACCATTAGTTTGGTTATTGTAACCCTAGGCTATAATGAGGTCGCATGGAGGGGACGACCCCACCATTGTCCTCAAAACAGACGAGGGAACACTCTATTAAAAACCATTAGTTTGGTTATTGTAACCCTCGACTATAATGAGGGCCAATGGAGGGGACGTCCCCACCATTGCCATCAAGAAAGACGAGGGAACACTTGATTTAAAACCATTAATTTGGTGATTATAATTCTCGGCTATAATGAGGTCGCATGGAGGGGACGGCCCCACCATGATCCTCAAGACAGACGAGGGAAAACTTTATTTAAAGCCATTAATTTGGTGATTATAACCCTCGGCTATAATGAGGTCGCATGGAGGAGACGACCCCACCATGATCCTCAAGACAGACGAGGGAAAACTTTATTTAAAGCCATTAATTTGGTGATTATAACCCTCGGCTACAATGAGGTCGCATGGAGGAGACAACCCCACCATGATCCTCAAGACAGACGAGGGAAAACTTTATTTAAAGCCATTAATTTGGTGATTATAACCCTCGGCTATAATGAGGTCGCATGGAGGGGAAGACCCCACCATGGTCCTCAAGACAGACGAGGTAGGGGTTAGTGGCATTGACAAAGACAACAAAAATAATACAAGAGGCAAATATGGAAGACAACAAAGGAGATGATAGTATAAATGAAATATCAAGTGTTATACAAGATTGAGTACAAAAAGGTTAATTACATCAAGAGGGTATGGGCTACAGACAACCACCCTATGGAACAATATCAGAGGGCAGGGCCTTAACATCCACAAGAGGGGTTTCCTCAATGACCACAACTGGCTGATCTTCAGACGTGCCGACCCCCTCGACTTGCACTTGGGATTCCACCTGGTTTAGAGCCTCAGAAATCAGGGGGTCGTCCAGTTGAACTGCCTCCAGAGAGGGACGGACTGAAGAGACGACATCGCCGAACCTGAGGACGACCCACTGATAGGCCGTCCTAATCCCTCTCTCCAAGTACTCAAGGCAGAAGTCTTAGAACTCATCAGAGAGTTTATAGGCTTCCACAGCATCTGCCTCGGCTTTCTTCATAGCCCCAGATAGCTCAATTTTAAACTGGGCCTCCCGATGGGTCATGGCTTCATCCTTCTCCTTTAGAAGCAAGTCTTTGGCCCTCAGGTCCTCATCATGCTGTCTCATCAGCTCGTCCATAATTCGTGCATGTTCAGTTCTGGCACTCTCTAGCTTAGCCTTTGTAGTATCTAAGTCAGCCTGCAGGTCGGCCTCATGTTGGATGGCCCTCTCGGCCTCATGGAATTTCTCCTGATTCTCAGCCATCCATTTAGTTGCCGAGGTAAAGGCGCATACAGACTGCACAGAAAAATAAACAGATGTCAAGAGGCCGAGGAAACAATTATTGAAAGAATGCAATTAAAAGAAATGAATCAAGACCGATACCTGGGCTAGAGCATGCAGACCATAGTCATACACTTTGGCTGGAGGCATCTTTGACAAAAAGTTATAATCAGCAGCCGAGGGAGTAGAAAACATTGATGCCTTGGCTGCCCTCAAATTTGCGATGAGTGATGAGGGCTCGGCCCTCAGAAGTGCCAAGTTCTGGGACCAGAAGGCCCCCATGCTGGATGAAGAAGTAGTCCCTTCAGATGCTTCGATCCTGGCCCTCGTTCAAGAATCCGGTCGAGGGTTAACAGGAATCTCAGGCTCTTTTCTTTTGTGGCTATCAGCTGTCGGCTCAACAACCATCGGCCCCACGGCCTTCGTCTTCCTCGGAGCCTACTGAGGCTCCTTACCCTTCTTCTTTGCCAAGCCTGATAGTAAACTGGGAGCAGTCATTTCCGAGAGATAGTCTGATACACCAGCAGGATGACCTGAAAAGGGGAGGACACGTGAGAAAAATGCAGAGATAAAAAGGAAACACTTAACAAAAAATAAAGAAAAGTACAACTCACATAGTTCTGTAAAGGGGCCGACCTTCAGTCCAGCTTCCTTGAGGAACCGAGGGGTCATCAGATCTTCAAACTTTAGAAGTTCACCCCCTCTCCCTCGTCCTCTCAGATATTCAACAATATCTTTCTCTTCCAAGCTAAGTCCGGAGTTTGACTTGGCCTTCATTGACGGGTTAGACCATCTTCGGGGGACCCTCGGACCATTGGCTACAGGAGATGCCTTGGCGGAGAACTCCCACTCCCCAGAGACGAAGAAGAATCTCTTCTTCCAATCGTGGTTGGAGGTTTGTGCCACGTGGAGAAGTTTTTTCTCAGACCTCCTCGCCCCTAGATGATAGTACCCAGGCTGTTTGGACAAAGATGTGATATTATAGCAGACCAAGAATATGTCTGCCGAGGGCTCATCAGTGAAAGCATTCTTCCACAGGGAGATGTAACCTAGTATTGTCCTCCAGGAGTTGGGAGGAAGCTGAGAGGGGGTAATACCGAGGGCTGATAGGATATCTACGATAGCAGGATGCAGAGGGAACCTGACACCAACCTTGAACATTTGTTCATACACTATAACCTCACCCTCTTCACCCTCAAAAACCCTCTCATACTCAGAGGGAACCCTCATAGTTATGCCGGGGGGCACTCCATAGGCATGTCTCCACAATAAGAGGTCGCGATCCCTAATAGAGGAGATATAGGACGAGGCATGGGAGGTATCAACCTGGTCATCTAAATCATCGCCCTCATCCTCAGTCCCCTCTCCCTCGGCATTGTCATCTGCCAGACCACCATGGGGAAAGGCCATATGGAAGGCATGTGGAGATAGGGTTTTCACAGGTACAACCTCAGAGGGGACCATACCCTCGGCCTGTCGGCCTGGGCTTAGGTCAGACGCCTCTCCTCTCCCAGAAGGTCCAGCGCCAGTGGGTGAGGATACTCTCTCGTCCAACTCACTTGAATGACACTCGGCTGGATGACGGTTCAAATGGTTTTATTGTGTCTAGAGGAATAGGAAAGATGGGTCGTACCCAAGTAGGGTCGACCCCTCGTCTCCTCTCCTCCTCTTCCTCTATTCGTCTGATCTCAACAAATAATTTATCTCTCAGGGAAGGGAACTCCTCAGCTAAGCTATAAAGCCTCCTAAGCATCAAGGGGGAGACCCTACACTTGGAGGAATTAGGGGAACTTAACTACAAACAAGTTTGCAGTTGACCAAATTAGACTTTTGGATTAAAACAAAGGGAATTGATGGTTTTCACTCGAGAACACCTAAGAAACTCAAGAACACTCAAAGGACAGTCGCCGGAAAAGTTGTAAAACGGCCTAAATTAAGCCCTACAAGCCTAAAATAGAAAAGCAAAAAGAGAAATGAAAGGAAAGAGGGCGTTGGTGGTGAAAGATTACCTGAAGAGAAAGGGCGAAGCTGCTAAGTTGAAGGTTCGAAAGCTGCAGAAATGGCAAGAAGGCTGGAGATTAGAGAGAGAGAAAACTTGGGCGCGAAGAAGAAAAAGGGAGTGAAGGGTTTCAAAAATCTCTTAAATACCTTAGTAATGAGTGGGCCCATTAACCAAGAAGGAATCATTAGGGCACCAAGCCCCAGGTAAAGTATGCAGTCGCCATGCCGTGGAAACTGAAATGGCAATGAATACTCGTCTAGGTGTCACACCAGCTTAACAGGTGTCGCTCACCTAACTGATCATACACGCATCTCAACTACAACACTATCCCTCAGCCATCTCAACAACATCAATGGCTAAGAGCTGGGGGGGTAATTGATATACCCGTATATATCCTTGGCCTGGCTGAGGATTACCTCCAACCGGACGACCCCTCGGGGTCGCCCCTTCATCAGGCTCCAGACGACCCCTCAGGGGACCGACCCTTCATCAGGCTCCGGATGACCCCTCAGGGGGCCGACCCTTCATCAGGTTCCGGATGACCCCTCAGAGGGCCGACCCTTCATCAGGCTCCGGATGACCCCTCAGGGGGCCGACCCTTCATCAGGTTCCATACGACCCCTCAGAGGGCCGACCCTTCATCAGGCTCTGGATGACCCTCCGAGGGTACGACAGTACAAGGCCAGAATTAGGCCAGACTCATTACCGGAAGAACCTTTTCCCTCGGCCTCATATCAAAGGTCGAGGGTGACATCATCACAGCGCGTGGTTTGGGAGACGCGTGGCGCGTGAGGCTCACATGGCACATGGGAGACCGTTATAACAAAATCACACCCTCACGTGAGGGAATATTATGTCATCATTTGGCATCTACAGGTGTCAACAGGGGATTGGCTAGATCATCATTCACATGCACCATGCATACTTAGGAGGTACACTACACCCCCCCAAGACCTATATATACTTGTCACCTACAACCCCACAAAGGGATCGATCAATTTATTGTAACCCTAGCTAAAACTCTGCTTGTACACACAGTAGAGAGAGAAAGTGAGCTTATGAGCATTGTATCCAAGGCCATTAGTGCGCATACTTAGTGGATCACACACTCACAGTGGATGTAGGCCAAATTGGCTGAACCACTATACATCATTGTCTTATTCCTCTTACACTCATCTCCTTCTACACACTTATACACTTATACATATCTATGGATGCCATGGTTACTACTGTTTGAGCTCATTATCACTTATCCGGTGGTGCTAAATATTAGCATCATCATTAACCTATTAAACCCGGTGTCAAATTTAAAAAAATTATTAACATGCTTATTTTAACCATTCAACCATATGAGATAAAAATTCACCACAATAGAATATAATGAGTAGTGACAACATAATTAAAAAAGTAATCGAATAAACTCTTGGTGAATCCCAAGTACAATCGTCCAACTAATCAATGAAATAAAATAACAAAGTCTGATAATTAAAATTATCCAACCGTGAGCGACATGCCCAAAATAAAATACTAGTATAACATCCTAACTAGATAGAATGGATATAAGTGTCTAAGCAAATTTCACAGGCATCCACAGCTGCTTCAACATCGTCTGACTAGAAGGACAAGCTAACCCTGGCGTCCCTGTCGCTGAACACCTAAAAGGTTTTAAAAAGATTTTTGATACGGGTCGGCACACAAAAAAATTCAAAAATATTTACAAGTATTTAAAATGTAAAAATGAATATGCAACAAAATTATTCATGTTCATCTGATATCACACTCACATGGGATTATCTTCACCCCTCCTCTATAGTGCGAACCTAACACATGTATTACTATTTCTTAATTATGCTAACCCGCCTAACTAATATAGTCATTCTTCACATAGTCCAATACGATAAACCTCTAGACCATTTATGCTAAATGTATTATACTATACTTTGTTCATCACGTAGCTATCAAATAAGCTTTAACGTATTAGTTCTCATTATATTCATACTGTTACATAGACAACGTAACTAAACACTAGTTATAATTAAATGTTCACATAATCATTTGAGTACACATATATATATATAACACTCTTATATCCCCAAGTTATCCTTCTGGATGCATTCCTAGCATGCTATCAGGCTCAAGGTACATCACATATCACCCCTGGGCCACCAGGTAGAAATCTCACCACTGATCTCAAATCACAAACACGTACTGGAGGTGGTCATAAATATACATCAGTGGGTCATAACCTTACCACATTGCCCCATCGAACTCAAAACTCACTTATCGTCACATACGAATAGTGGTTATGGAACAATACTATGATCTGAGGAAACAACCTAACACCTGTTGGTCAATGCTAGGGTGGACCGCCCACTACGCGCAACCTCCAAAGATAGCATAAACACACACACACACACACACACACACACACACACACACACACACACACACACATATATATATATATATATACTCGATACGTGTATATACATAAAGTCGGCTATCGTGCCTAATACCTCTCGTAGCATTAGCTAACCAATCCTAAATTCTAACCTGACTTTTCGATCTTAGCTAATTATTCACTTATTTATTGTTGAACTCAATGATTATATGCTTCTGGCGAACATGTTAATTTAACCCAACACTACACTAGCCATCCAAAAATCCTAACCCGATTACTCGATTTCTACCCGTGATTATTTACTCGCTTAGTCACATATTTCCTTACATGGAATCCGTCCCCGGTTAGCCTACTAAACTTCTTAAGTCTTTTGGGAATAAATTAAAATGAGTTTTAAAAATTACTCCCACGAGCTCCCTTTAAATAAGTTGAAATATAAGATTCCTTATCCTATTAGAACTCTTAAAAATCACAAATTCGCTCAACTATAATATTCAGACAGATTAAATACCTTTTACTAAAATCGTTATTTCTCCCTCTACAGAAGTCCAAATGATCTAATTCAATATTAATTAGAAAGATAAGATCCATAACTTTATTTAAATCTATTTCTCATAGTCTAATTCATAGCAAAAATATAATGACATGCATTTGAAGTGATGTCAAAATTTACAAAAATCAGATATTCAGACAGATTAATGACCCTTTACTAAAACGGCTATTACCCCCTCCACTGAAGCCCAAATGAACTAATTAAAAGATCATTTTAAAGATAACATCCATGCCTCTTTTTTCATCTATGGATCATAGTCAAATTCAAAGTAAAAATAAAATGGCATGCATTTGAAGTGATGTTAAAATTTCTGTTAGATTCATCAATTAAATCAATACATCATTCAATACTAAACCCTGGTGCCAAGATTCACCATTTTCTCTTTTAAATTAATCAAAAACCTATATTTTTCATTATAATAACATCAGATTTACCATATTAGAATCATTATATTCATCTTCTACAGTTACTTTATTCAAAACCCAATTTTGTATGGTTCTCCTAGCCTAAAAATTGTGTGTTTTCCTACACCAATTTTGCATGAACATTTGAAACTACAGTTAACATTAAAGAAAGTTAAATACCTTCCTTGAGGGATATGAATTTATGAGATTTTCTTATTGAGTTCCTCTCTTGTCAATGATCTTGTTCCCAAATGAACTTGATATCCAACCCCGATCCTGTTTCTTCACTTTTTTCCCTTTTCTTCTTCTCTTTTCTCTCATATCTCAAAACCCTAGCCTCTTGAATGGTTAGATAGCTGCCCCTTATATCCACCTTATTTAAATACAAATCTAAATAATCCAAATCCCGAAATTAAGTCAGCACTTATATGTATAATGACCCAAATACACTTTTACGGCTCCCGTTTAGCCTAAAAAGCCTATAAAATCCAATTATAACCCCTGAGTACCTTTTTCTTACTATTTCAACCCATTCCGGACTATTGGCGCACTCGAAATCACCATTTGAGTTATCTAACACTAATTTTCATCTCATGATCAACAAGACTCTATCCACGTGTCCCGAATGAGATACTATTAAACCCGTCGATTTTTCTCACTTGTGTTGTAATACAATTTAACATGTTTTAATTTACTTCTCAAATATGTAAATGTTATTATAAATAATTATTAATTCTTTTATTCGCCAAAAATTATTTATTTAAGTCATTTTATTTTTTAATATAATTTAATTAAATGCACATGTGTATTTAAAATTCTTTAAAAATACGGGGTGCTACATAGCCACTCTCACTTATTATGCGAACCACATGGACTTTGATGGCATTTTGGCTAAGTGGGCATCCTGAAATTACTTTGAGGATTCAAGTCCATTTTTATTCATTTCTTTAGTTTATTAATTATATATATATATATATATATATATATATATATATATATATATATATATATATATATATATATATATAATAATTTATTTATTTCCTTTTACTTATGTTTTTAGCTCTTTCACTTTCATTACTCTTTTAGCGCTCCCATTTATGCATACTCACTTTTTTGTAGTGAGGTTAAAATTTTAGGGCTTTGCTTGCATTTGTATTCACTTTATCCATTTTTCATCTTTTTATTACTCATGTTTAGCTATTTCTATCACTTTTATTATTCTTTTAGTTGTTCCATTTATGGGTTCTTACTTTTCTATAGTGGGGTCTTGACTTTGGGGCGTTAGTCATATTTTCTCTCCTTATGAGAATACATAGTCAGCTTTTCCTTGCTGAGTATATATTGACTCCACTTTTCCTATACACACATGCACATCCTTACACAAACTCATATTTATTCCACCTTTGTACACTTTACACACATGACACATTTATCTCACACACTCACTCACACACATTCATGCATTAAAGAGAAGCATACCATGCTTTTGATCCTATTAGAGACCATGGGTGCCTAACACATTACCACTCCATAACATAGTCTCCAAGATCATATCTCATTAGTTTATCATGAACACGTTGTCTTTAGACACCTCTTTTTAGGTTTCTCCTTCTTTTGGCCATTTTTAGTAAAATAGGTTGTTCATTATGATTTCTACTAATTCATATGACCGTTTGTCTTTTATACCCTGAAGGTTATCACTCCCATATATCTGCCTCGTAGTTCATAGGCCACCCTCGATTGTTTGTTTTGACACACTAAAAGGGTAGAAAATATCATAAGTGCATGAGCAGGATTTGAGACACCTCGTGGGTTGTGTGACTGGATGATCATAGTGGCGACTCCGCTGGGGATATTCTGATACTTGACTTCATTTATATGGGTTTTGATTTTCTTATATTTATTCCTATCATTTTCATTTTTGCACACACATAAATATGTGTATATATATATATATATATATATATATATATATATATATATATATATATATATATATATATATATATATATATCTTTTCTTTTTCACTTGTACATTTACTTCTTTTATCATTTCTTTCCATTTCTTGTGCATACTTACATGTCATATGCAATGCTCTTATCATTAATTTTGTGTCACTGGTATATCTCTCTCTTCATCTCATGTACATGCTTCCCACTTTACCACTCGTATATATTAATCTCTTTATCACTTGCACGTATTTTCCTCTTTATCACACCTACATCCTCCTCTTTATCACATGCTTCATTTCACGTGTACATATTTATGCTTCACTTCACTTATACATATTATTTTCTTCACTTCACATGTACATAGTTACACACTTCATTTTACTTGTACATAATTATACGATTCACTTCACTTGTATACACTCACATATTCTCACTTCACTTTTATATTCACTTATTTTACTCCACTTATATATGTTAGCTCTTTACTACATGCCACTTGTACATGTATCCCCTTTTACTTTATTCTTAGTAGTTATACATATCTCTCTTATCATACATAATAATTTGCATAAAAATACTAATAAGACTCATGCATTTTAACACTGCATTGCACAAGCATGGAGTTTTGACCCTATATTTTTCCCATTCTGAGGAGTCACTTTTTAATGGGTTACCGATCTTGTGGTACATGATTAACCTAAGTAATATGCTCCTACCTTCCATTGGTCAGGTTCCCTCGACGTATATCAAACGGTTACCCCTCATCATACTACTTGAACGAACTCATAATGGGAGTTATATAGCAAGAAATCGTTCATATACATTGACTATATCGAATTCGATATCACATGTATCATCACGAGGAGACATATAATGAGGTAGTTCACATACACTCGGGTATATCAAATGGCTTTTCCACATTTTCTAGTGAATGATTGCCCTAATAGGCAAGAGGTAAATCATGAAAATCATACCAAATGAGGGAACTCATACCACAACCTCCCTTACATAACCGTTATACAGATGTATGCCCTAGACCACTTAAATAGATCACCGATTCTAATGTAAAACTCTGATGAACTTCTGGGTTGCCTCACTACCCAGTTTTGTGATTTTTTTCACCAATTTTTAAAATAGGACCTTGTTCATGAGTCTGGAAAAAAGTTTAACCATGTATTTCATTACGCATAGTCTTTTGTCCAGAGTTTATTTTGCATTTCACTTTCACCATAGACGAAACATAATATAAGTGGAACCTAATAATAAAAATTATACTGAGGGAGTTTTTTCCCTTCCCCATTTCCCCACATTTCAAAAATACCAAAAACATGATAAAAATAATAGGAAAATTTTCAAAAAAGAAAATAAATTTTTTTCTAAAATGAACCCCTTCTCTCTCAGGAGTAATCTCATTCCCTCAAGCTTGGATTGGTGCCCCACTAGTTACGATTTGTTATCCGACCACCTCAAGATCTTCATATTTTCTCTCACCCTCTTTCGAAGGAATATAAAGATCGTATCGTAGCTATTTAATAGGAAAATCGAACCAGGAAGTCAACCCTCAGCTGGATTTCGCAGCTATGTTAACACATCTCATCACTAAGATTGATAGTTTACAAGATGATACTATTAAACTATAAAGGGCTAGAGTCAATATTCTAGGGGATTCTAAGTCTCAATGTTGCCAACTAAAAATTTAGCTTCCCTCTCGTTTTGGGTCAAGGTGTGCACGAACATATGCGGGCTCCCAAAGAGTATCATCCTACCATGGGGAATATTTCTCAACGCATTAGATTGCCTATGCAATCACTACATGTTAATGAACCTCAACCTTCTCATATGTATATTCTAAATGTTGCTCAACCAGGGGCTAACTTGCATATACCTATCCCAACAAATCCTAAAGAGGAAAAACTCATCCAAGTGAAGGAATTCCTTAAGATTATTTCTCATAAATTCGACCAAGTGAAGCTATAGAAATTATGTTGACTACACTCACGTGTATCCTTACCTCAAAGATTGTCTCTTTATGAAATTCAAGATGCCTGATATAGAGAATTTAGTAGTAAGTGGAACTCTCATTGTGAACTTCTGTAACTACTATAGGACCATGAATTTTTTTAGGTGCTAGCGAAGAGATTATAGATCAAATGTTCCAATATACCCTCAAGGAGAGTCTCTTCGCTTGTTCTTTTCATTAGACAAGTATCGTATCTAAGACTGAGAAGGTATTGATCGAGAATTATTGGCTCAATATAAATACAATAATGAATTGTAGGTAACATGCCATGACCTCGAGTTTCTCATGCGAGACCTTAGAGAATCTGTAAAAAGATTCATAGTCAAATAAAGAGAGAAAACTGCAATTATGACCAACCGTCCATTATAAAAAGAACAAGTTAATATTTTGAAGAAGAATTTATTTCCACACATCATGAATACCATAAATATCCAGTACTATCCTCATTTTAGATCTCTTTGAGAATCCATGGTAAAAATTGAAGAGAATTTTTTCGATCAGAATATGAAGACAAAATCAAAAACAAAGAAATAAGTTAGTATTTGAGAAGCCATCCGTTATTTTAATAATATATCTTCTAATTCATTAACTTCATTGGATCTTGAATCCTGTTTCACTCCCATGAAAAATAATACAATGAGCTTTATGCTCCTCTATTAAAAATGTATCAAGCACTACTCTTTCATAACCTCATCAACCCTTTGAACCCTCATTCATTGCCTAATCCTCCTCCCAGATAATTCAAATATGATGCTTACTTTGATTTCCATAAAGAGCTGGTCATTCCACTAAACAATGCCACTATCTTCAAAATTTCATACAAGGGCTAACTGATATTGTCATCATCACTCCTCTATCTGTCCCCAAATCAAGCACTACCCAAAATCCTCTACCTCCACACCAACCTAGTGTGGATGTTATATTGATTAATATTGACCCATACTTTAACCCCTTGATTAGGTGAAAATCGAGCATTGTATAAATAAGGTTGTCATTGTCGTTGGTTTTTCACCTTAATACAAAAACCTAAATTTTAACTACACATACTTTATATGTATAGCAGCGAGTTCGGGTATCGAATCCATAGAAAATTTCGTTGAAAATTGAATTGATTTATTACTTTTAAAAAATCTAAAAGATGATTTTGGGGTTTCAAAATATTTTATACTGAAATTAATTTAGCAAGTATTTACACTATATTAATTGACAAGTAAGAAACTTATAGGTTGAGAATTAAATCCGTCACCTCAAAATACATAGCATAAATGGTTACATAGTTAGGCATATTTCAGGTATGATTAATATACATTCAAACACTTATTTAAACTCTGAATATCACTCCCTTAATTTCTATAAAAGTCTAAATACAAGTTTAGTTGCAACAATATTTCCAAAATTACACACACAAGGTAGTAAATATGGTGCATACATGATATACCCCATTAAGGTTCCTAGGTGTAAAAATGGGAACAATTAACCCATCAAAATAAGTTTATTCCATCATACTAGAGCTAAGTAAATATATACCGAAGGTGAGTTGATTAATCTCAACGTAATTTAATCAACTAGAAAGAATGTTTAAAAATTAAATAAAATAGTGTATGATAGAAAGAGGTAAACATAATAACACTTACCTGAACAAAAATGAGAAGAATTTAGATTGAATATTTGAATGTGCCACTCAATTTTCATATTACAACCTTGTAAATATCTCGAAAAAATAATAAACTAATAAAGATTTTAAAAACAACTACTAAAACTAAAAGAGAATTTCTAACTCTAAAATTTAATCTAACTCTGAGAAAAATGGATATCTAAATGTGTCTCCAAATGGCCCATATAGGTTGGAAAAAATAATTTAGGGGTTAAAAATAAATTTTAGAATAATGGGTGATTTAATTAAATAATAAAAAGTTGGTGTTGGGTAAAGGAATTGTTATATGAGCGCATGTGATGGTTGATGGGAATATCATGGGATAGGGCTAAAAAATGGAGGAAAGATAGAAGGAGGCAGGAGAGAGAGTGAGTGGAAAAAGATGGGAAAATAATCTAGGTTGAATTATAGGTTATATATTAATGAGTGCATGATTATTATTAAACGTTTGCTTGGTCTAATCATTTAAGAAACTAAAGGGGGAATGGTAAGTCATGGGTTCAATACTCCCCAGTTCTATTTAATTTTAAGAAGTAGGAGCATCGCCACGTGTCATGAACCTACGGTTCCACTTGTCATGATCTAATGGTGACATCAATTTACCTAATGGTGCCACATGTCATCATCTTGCATTACCACATATCATCATCCCATGGTGCATGTGTAGTCATCCACTGGTGTCACATGTCATCATCTTATGGTGCTACCTATCTTGATCTGGCATTTCTAGGAGTCACGATCTGCTCAACCTAATTTACTTAATTATATTTTTCACCACGAAGTTGTAACTTCCTCGTTTGACATTGGATTCACACACCGTTTGAACCCAGGCGTTCCTTATTTTGAGGTCGATAATGTTCGTGTCGAGTCCAATTCCGGTAGTATATTTGTGAAATTATCATTTTACCGTCGAAGGCTCATTTGGGGATATTTTTTGCCCCAATTGCTTTTTGGCTTCGCGAATAGCCAAGTAAACTTAGTAAATACTCAAATAAACATTGTAAAAGTTACTATCTATGAATATGTAGTAAAATGGGTAATAAAATACTCTATTTGACACTAATCACCCCCCCCCCCCCCCAAACTAACGTTTTGATAGTCCCTAGCAATATAATAAAGATTTGTTTGTGTCAAATTTTGCTATTTTATTAAAAAAACTATATAGAAAAAGGGATAAAGATCCACTTTTGCGAAGTACACATTGTTTTATTTAGTTTATGCAACTGGCCATTGAACCCCTATGTTACCCTAATAGACGAGTTTTGTCTCGTGAGAGTTTTTAGTGATGATACTCAAAAATAACAACTTTATATCAAAATAGCTACCAATTTTCTAATAAAAAATTCTTTTTTGTCACAATGTAAGATTTTAACGTGTAAATAGCGATGACTAGAAGATTTATCCAATAGTTTACTTACTATAACCATTATATTTAAAGCAATTCATGGGATTTAGATGCATCGACTTAGTGAGTGGTGTAAGTCATAAAATTTACAAGTGAAATTATAGATTGTTTTTAATGACTTGAGGCTTATAATAAAGCGCACTAGTTCAATTCTCCCTGGGGATTACTAAAAATTAAAAACACTCTGAATTTGTATAAGTTATTCAGGAAATATAGGCATAAAGATCAATTCTCCTTGCAGATGTTAGTGATGAAAGACGTTTATACGAACGATAAAACGTAATTTCATTAAAGAATACAATTTTCTAAAGAATGTGAAAATTTAATCTTTTAAATATTGAATAAAATCATGTTAACCCTATGACCGTATAAGGATTTTCAGAATGAAAAATGTATGAACAAATGATAACGATCAACACTTCAAAATGATTATTGTATTTTTGAAGAAAGGGAGAACTTTGAAGAGTAACTTCTTTTTTCATTTTTTTTCTTTAAAATTATTTTCTCCTTTTGAATTTCTTTCTTTATATTTTTCTTTTATATTCTGTCTTTCCTTATCTTTCATTATTTTTGTTCAGTCCTTATTTGACTTTGTATTTCTTTTCAAATCAATTTTCAATATGCTGCTGAAATGAATGAAATGATGAAACGAATTGCCTTTGATGAAAAGCGAGGTTAAAAAATAATTTTTGAATTTTATTTCGTAAAAGATTATATCACCATTCTTTAGTCAGCAGTCAAAACAATAATATTGAGATTAACAACGACTGAAAACATTTTTTAACGAATAACGAATAAGTGTATGCATCACTCGGAATAGCAAAGAGAACAAATTAGTCACATTATAAGTATACATACACATTTTTAAATTTATCTAGTCATTTAGCTTTTAACAATTACGTAAGTATAATTAGTGTTGTGCATAAGGTGTCAATCCATGAATTGTATGAATGAACAAAGCTGGTAAATAAATTAAAGAGCTAGTTAGATTGCTTAATCATTAGATATGTTTATAGCTTTTTGTTTAAAAGAATGAAGTAACTTAAAGAGTATAATCTAAGAAAAATAAAAAATTTAGGCAAAAACACTAAAAAAAAGAAGAAAATGTTTTTTATTTTTTCAAATATTTCATTTTTTAAAATGATTATGTAATACCCTATGATTTTTGGGCCGCAGAATTTTTTTAGAAATCAAAAATCGAAAAAATATTTGTATTGCACTCAATTGTTTTTAGTATTTAAAAGTGTTAGTTTTGATATATAAGAAATAAGGTTTTAATTAAATTCGAAATTGGGAACAAAATTGGGTTTTCTTCAACTTTTCTTCTCTATCAGGTGCGCTGGGAGGAACATATTCACCCCTGGGGAATTGATTCGGCCCTAGGGAGAATCAATTCGGTTCGGGACAGATTTGGCGAGTTTTCTTATTTTAGGTGTTTGAGCTGGTTTCAAACTCTTTTATTTTCCTATATTCAAAAAGGGTTGGATTTAGACGTTTTCAAACACTTTTAACTCATTTCAAAAAGCAGTAGCCTCCCAATATTCATTCCCATCTTCTACGAAACCTAAACCTCGTTAATAATAAATTTCAACTCAATATTTGAATATTCAAATCAAGTTTTCTCAAGAACAACCAAGAACGAGTCTTTATAATATTTGCAAGAGGATCGCAACCGTATAATAAGATTTTTTAGGCGACTTTTTTTTATCATGCACGAATATTTAGATTGTTCCCCCTAAGTGTTATATGTTTTAAATATTGCCTAAATCTTCATTGATCATTTTTTAAAATATAAGTTGGAAGATTAATTAGGGAAAATGAAAGTAAATTCGGGACTATTTTTATTAAATCTAAAATTATGATTTAAGAGTTAAAATAATCATATGTTTAGTTTAGTGCTTTGGGTTACGGGAGATTTGTGGGATGATTCACATGTTAGAATTAAAATATGAACTTTGAATAATGTTTCAACTTGTAAAATTACGATATTGATGTATAGGTTGTAGAATGAAATTATTGTTGTATAATGTTGTTAATATGCATGTGAAAATGGAAGTATGTGTTAATGGGAAAATATAACTTGTATTTAAATTATAGAGTTTGATAACTGGTGTAAGTGGTAGAAATTGATTATTGCATGATTAAATGGACAATATTTGGATAGAATTGAAACTGTAGGATTGATTTAAGGATTTTAATGATAAATTAAAAATGTAATTTATGTAGAGATTATTTGTGTTAACATTTCGATAGCGCAAAGATGTTGGGTTTTTGGGGGGCAGTTTTACTTTCACTCATTTTTATAGGTTGCTTGCTAGGTATGGGACTAGTAGGTAGACCTTGTTATTGTTATAACTTTTTAGATATGGGACTAGTGAGTGTGTGACTGTACGATTGACTATTTTCCTAGGTAGGGCTAGGTATTGCGCCATTACGTATTGTATTATCCAAGGTGCGGGACTATGTGGTGATTTTTTATAGGTATTCTTCCTAGGTGATGGACTAGGTAATACTTATGGTTTGGTGATATCTAGGTGTAGGTCTTGGGATGATTTTGATTATGATACTCGAATAAATTGTGGAGGTAATTGTAAATAAAGAGATCTTCATTAATAATTAATAATTAATGTCTAAGAGAACCAACGTGTAATAAAATTAATTTGCGGCATGACTATGTGAAGGACTAGTGATAAGTGGGCAAACTAACTATAGCGACGTGGGTGTGTGTTGGAGTCATGAGTATGTGCAAGGCTAATGAAAATTGGGCAAACTGGCTATAGTGACGTGTCATGCTTGGAACCTCACAAGTTTGTGCAGCAATAATGAAATTGGGCAAATTGTCTATAGTGAGGAGAATAGGTGTGGTGTGTAAAATTGTTGGCGCACCAGGAGTATGGGAAGGACCAATAGAAAGGTAACTTGTCAATACTGGTATCACATTAATAATACTGGTTGCTTTATTATGCGCTGCGATATGTGTAAAAAGGTAAATTGACTATACTAGTGTCACATTAATAAAATTGGGTGCATTAGTTCAATTAATAATTTAATATTGTAATAACATAATTGGACTTGAATAATAGGGAGGTTTAGATATGTGTGTAAGCGAGATGTTACCAACTATCGGTACACATATAATATAGACTAACTACCCGATATCATGTAAGCGAGATGTTAAAATGTAAATAAAATATGCAACAAACAAAAAACCAATATTATAAGCTACTAATAAAGAAAAGAAAGATGCATAAAAGAACTATAATAAATAAAATGCTAGAATAAAATGAAATAAATAACTACAACCGAATATACCACAAAGAAGTAAACCCGAATAAGCTGTCGGGTCACAGCCAATACAATAATTGAAATGAAATAAATATACACATCTATAAATATCCCATGGATATAAACCCGATATACAACATGAATCCTACCTAGATTTTTAAAGAAGTAGGAATCGACTACAATCTAAGTCCCGCAACAGTCCGCACCTGCCACGACTCCCAGGATTCTGGATAGAAGGTCATCCGGCATCCATGTGGTAGGACACCAGTAGTAATATATATATATATATATATATATATATATATATATATATATATATATATATATATACAGACATGAGAGAAAAGTAATCGGGTCAGAGCCCGAGTGTGAAAATATTTAGCAAGTGTGTTAACCGTGCATAATAAATATCGATGCACTTATTTCATAATTAAAGTGGAATCGCACTCTCGTGAAACCCCAACTCACCTCTCATCTAACGGCGCGCACCTATTCGCGTCCTGAAATTTTAGTTAAATTACCCCAATTATAAGGACAACCTAACTTAACATAGGCCCAGACTATACCCATGAGATCCGCCTTCCTATTATAACCTAAGAATCCACTCTTTCTAAACACACTTAATTATTTTTACAAACATGTATGCCATATTAGGGTTAACGGATTCCGGTTTATAATTTATTCAATTACAATTCTTAATACGTTAACCATATACATTGGGTTTAATCATATGATTTAATTACTAAATAACATGCATACAAATTATTATTGACAAAACTTCTCTCCAATATCAACACTGCACTACGTTTCGTATGTGGGGTGTCTCGGAAAGCGAAATCCAAACAAGGAACCACCCCGTTACACTACTCCTTGACAATGTCGATCCTAGAGATCCATTATGCCATACATACAATTTTATACTACTACAACTACAAAATTTAGGTTATAATATAAAAACAACTTAAAATCACCAATAATATCCTTGGGATGATGTAACCGAAATATTCTTTAAATGCGATACATCAACCCCCATCAATCTAGTACACCATAATCATCCAAGATGTACTCCACAAAGATTCCATATCCTTTCAACTACAGGATATATAAATATACTAGCGGATGCTCGTGCCCGAGGGCACGGCGATAAATTTGCCTTCGTGATAAAACCCAACCCATAATAACCACCATTTTTTAAAAAAAACTTTGATAAAAATATTTTAAAAAATTTATTTTAAAAAATATATATTATTAAAAAAATAATAAAATAATGATGTATACATGCATGTGTATGCATGCAAGCATGCAACACATAAAATGCCATGGATGTTTATCATGCATGTTTATCATGTATAAGTTACTATTCATAACACCATTGTCCGATATTATATAGATATATAGGCATTTATTCTAACCATATATATACATATACAATCATTCATTCCCATAGCCAAGTGTACATAACACATATGATGTACAATGGCCATACACATAATATACCCGGCTATATATATCGCCGATAAAACTGAACCATGTTATCATCTTCCAGGGCATTACTCACATACCATCCTGGGGACCACGGTCGGTCTCAATATCACCGACATTGGGGCCATACACACACGCACGACGTTCCGGGAAGCGGTCATAGCTCCTAACCGATCAATGAGACAAGACATACCCACCACGCCTCACCCCGAAAATATAAATCACATAATAACACACTGGACGACTATGACCTGTGGACTATCCACACACTGCTCCTTGAGCCAGGATGCTCATCCTCTGCGCGAAAACTTCCGAATGATAGCATGAGTGGGGTATGCTTAACCACATAAGTATATATATCATTCACATGCACAATATATATATATATATATATATATATATATATATATATATATACACACACACACACACATCCATATGATTACATCATATGATAAAACATTAAACCATCACATACGGTTTAGATATTCATACCATGTCTATCCATAACATAAATATATCCATATATTCATATCCATACACACACACACACACATATATATATATATATATATATATATATATATATATATATATATATATATATATATATATATATATATATACGTATATTCACATATCCATATATCTATATATACAAACTAATTCTCTTTCATATGTATAAGATATCAAAACTCGGCTATAAGTATACATAATCCTCAATATACAAGCCGTCACCACAAACTCATTTAATTTACCTCGATATGTGAATACAATCCCTCACTTGAAGCATATTCATCCATTTTTCCTATGATGAATAGTCTCGCAAATCATATGTGTGTGTGTGTATATATATATATATATATATATCCAACATTAGGGTTATCACCCAAAGTTTAGTGTAGGAAACCATCACTACACATACCATCCATATCCGAGAGCACATTGATGAATCTAGTAATAATTTCGAATATTGGTATACACATAACTAATAGTCTATAAAACTCAACTTATCCCAACTTCATTTCAAGTGTTGGAATCCCAATGGTTACTTCAACTCAATTATGTATAAACTATCCTGACTAGAATTGTACTACAACTCATTCTAGATGATAGTACGATTCAAATCGTTCCCAATTTTGCCTAAGGTTCAATTGTTCTTATGAACCCTCACTCCTATCACATTTACCAATTGTTTCTTAATTCAAACATTTCTAAGGATACGTGACCTCTCTCTCTCGTTACTCCCCAATTGTAACTTAATAGAATACTATCGCTATAAGGATTCAACGTGAATATCGGCCTAGAAATTCCCAACGTACCCTCGCAACTCTCTCTAAGAGTTCTTAACCTCCCATCATATCTATACTCACTTTTGATTTATAATTAGGATTTTCAACCCCAATGAGGTTTCCCACTATCTCCATAAGCATACACAACTCCATTGTATGCATGTAAACATATACCTTCCTTAAACTATTTAAAGAAGTCCCCAAAATCATAACAAGTGAGAAACCCCCCTATAAGTCTCCAAAATATACCTCTTACATTATAAAAATAGACCCCAAATCAATAAACCCAACCAAAAAGGGGTTAGGAATCACTATGAAGAAAATTACTCAAAATGCCCTGTTTATGAATCGATTCGGTCCAGCGAATCGATTCGGCTTCAGAGGTGAATCGATTCGGGTCCAAAGACATGGGCTTCTATCTCAGGCCGAATCGATTCGCCTTGGGTCTAAATCGATTCGGTCAATGCACACCTGCTAATTTGCCTAAGCCGAATCGATTCGCTTAAGGGGCGAATTGATTCGGGTCTACAGAATTTGAAGGGTTCTTCTTCTTCATAGAAACCCACGAATTCTAAACCCTAAAATTTCATTTCTAACTCCTAAACCTTAATCACAGCATGATTCTAAGCCCATAAATCAACCCAAAGTTGATCCCCAACCATTTTTACATCATTAAACCCATTTATAAACATTGATTTCAAGATTTAAACCCAAAAATCTAGTTTTTGATATTTATACCCAAAATCCATTTATTTAACCCACAAATTATGAAATCAAATACACAAATGACTTATTTAGCAAGATTAAACACTTGCCTCATATTTTGTAGAGGTTGGATCATCCTCGATGTCGTGTTTGGTCCGGAATCTCCAAGCTTTCCTTCCTCTCTCTCTTCCTTTCTTCTTCTTTCTTTCTTCCTTTCTCTTTTCGTTCTATTTCTCTCTTCTCATAAATGAGAAGGCTTGATTCGTAAGCCTTTAAATCCCTTAAAACAATAAACCCAGTTTTAAATGTTAATACACACTTTAAATGACTCGTTTACTCCAATTCGAGTCAAACTGACTTTAAAACATTCCGGAGCCGAAATAAAACCCAATGACAGTCATTTTGACTATCTCGACCCTTCCGGGATCGATGGTACCCTCAAAATCATCATTCGGAATACTTTAAAATTTTCTTTATTTTTGGACTTAAATTCCCAAATTTTAAAATTCTCCAATTTAATAAAATTTTATTTTCCCAAAAATTTAATTTCTCTGTCTCCAAAGTCACGGGTTGTTACATACTTCCCCCTTACAAAAAATTTTCCCGCAAAATTTTAAGATATGCCTAGGACCTCAATATCATCTAGTCCTTACATCAATCCTCAGGATCACTATACCAATCCTTACTAGTTCTCATGTCGAACCACATAAATGTTTAAAACAAACTACTACCCAGGGCGCCCATACACCCCGTACCCGAGCTCCACTCGTAGAATTTTAATCAGGATCCATTAGCCTCAAATCATAATATAACTCTCACCAATATAATCTATAGGAACCTATTAAATATATAGAAGTTTGAAATTTCCCATGGATGAACTTTCCTCTATTCCTGACGCTACCTACCTTCATGTGGGGGAGGTCTCGCAAGCGAAATACAAACAAGGAACCCTCCCAATACACTAATGTGTAGCTAGGTCGGGGATTGAGATTAGTTGAACCAGGGTTAAGGTTTTATAAAAGATTTTCATATTTTAGATATTGCCCGAAGGCCTATGCAACAATATAATATAATTCAAATCCATGTCTTTCGACACGCTAAACAAACACCTTATGTTTAAGACAGAAGGCCTAAACAAATACAAAACTCTAACCAATACCTAGTTCTCAAAACTAGCACAACTATGAGCTAAATTATCCGCTCAACATAAATCTACTAAACTCTGAACCTCTCAAGTATAAAATTCCTCTACATCACATCAACATCTTTCCATCAAATAAGTTCTTCCCTCATTAGAACACTACAATTTCACACCCGAACCTATCCATAAGACAATAACCTTATAGTCACTAATAAAAAAAACCTCGACATTCCACACTTCCGAAACATAATAGTACAACTTTCTACTATCTCTTTACAAGATGGTCTATTGTCTCAAAAGATGCCGTACAAAGGCTGTACTTACTCACTCCTTCTTCCATCAAAATTCTATACACCCTAGGGGCGTAGCGGCTAACCGCTCAATATACCTAACGCGCGACGTTGCTAATATCGCACAAAGCGTGACTTAAACCCAAAGGAAGGTATTCTACCTTATACTTCCATAATCCAATGGTTTCACCCCGTCCTTGAACCTTAGTCCTCTACTTCTTCCAGGACAATCATTACTCCTAAACCTATTTCTCCACAAGAGAAACATCTTCCTCGAAATCCATCCTAACCATCTTAAGGACAAAACGCAATTGCAACTACCGGAAACTCCCTCAGTCCTACTCAACTAACCTGAGTCTCCAATTTCTCTCTCCCTTATCCTAGAAGGCAATACTCCTGATATTGGTACAACTCCACCTACCTCACCTCGGTAAGAGTCACCAACATCAGGTTTCCTAACGAAGGTTGACGGGTTTCTCAATCTAAACCTCCCAAGGACTACACTACATGCCTCTTCTCGGACTTACCTTACTAAGTTCAAGATTCTCCATTCGAGTAATTCTCCCTTTCTTACTCAAACATCGATAGGTCACCCTAAACCACTGCTAGAGTTCTCTTTCTTATTCCCTCCTGAACGGAGGAAAAAAAATATCACCAATCAAAGCGCACCCAAAATCAGTTATGGGTATTGTATCTCTAATCTGGTCCTTTCCTAGATGACATAATCTAGGTGACGTCTGAAACGAGAGGAACTGTTATCAAAACATCGATCAAGTGAATACACTTCACAGAAAAAGATAAACGCAGTGAACACAACAATCCTAATAGTAGGGCTTTATATCAAGAACGTTAACGGAAGAACGCAGAAAACCCGCACAGATCCTAAAGACTATAGAACCTGATGCTCTGATACCATCTGTAACATCCCGCTTAAAATAATAACGGGTGGCCAGCCCTATACTACATTAAATCAGGAGTTTTAGATGGCTCAGTCTCAACACCAACTGTCGATACAAATATAATATAGACTAACTACCCGATATCATGTAAGCGAGATGTTAAAATTTAAATAAAATATGAAACAGACAACAAACAAATATTATAAGATACTAATAAAGAAAAGAAAGATGCATAAAAGAACTATGATAAATAAAATGCTAGAATAAAATGAAATAAATAACTACAACCGAATATACCACAAAGAAGTAAACCCGAATAAGCTGTCGGGTCACAGCCAATAAAATAACTGAAATGAAATAAATATACGCATCTATAAATATCCCTTGGGTATAAACCCGATATACAACATGAATCCTACCTAGATTTTTAAAGAAGTAGGAAGCGACAACAATCTAAGTCCCACAATAGCCCTCACCTGTCACGGCTCCTAGGACTCTGGATAGAAGGTCATCCGGCATCCATACGGTAGGACACCTGTAGTATATATATATATATATATACAGACAGGAGAGAAAAGTAAACGGGTCAGAGCCCGAGTGTGAAAATATTTAGCAAGTGTGTTAACCGTGCATAATAAATATCGATGCACTTATTTCATAATTAAAGTGGAATCGCACTTTCGTAAAACCCCAACTCACCTCTCATCCAATGGCGCGCACCTATTCGTGTCCTGAAATTTTAGTTAAATTACCCCAATTATAAGGACCACCTAACTTAACATAGGCCTAGCCTATACCCACGAGATCTACCTTCCTATCATAACCCAAGAATCCACTCTTTCTAAACACACTTAATTATTTTTACAAACATGTATACCATATTAGGCTTAATGGATTCCGATTTATAATTTATTCAATTATAATTCTTAATACGTTAACCATATACATTGGGTTTAATCATATGATTTAATTACTAAATAACATGCATACAAATTATTATTGACAAAACTCCTCTCCAATCTTAACACTGCACTATGTTTGGTGCGTGGGGTGTCTCGCAAAGCGAAATCCAAACAAGGAACTACCCCGTTACACTACTCCTTGACAATGTCGATCCTAGAGATCCATTATGCCATACAAAAAATTTTATACTACTACAACTACTAAATTTAGGTTACAATATAAAAACAACTTAAAATCTCCAATAATATCCTTGGGATGATGTAATCGAAATATTCCTTAAATGCGATACATCAACCCGAATCATTCTAGTACACCATAATCATCCAAGATGTACTCCACAAAGATTCCATATCCTTTCATCTATAGGATATATAAAAATATATATAGGCATTTATTCTAACCATATATATATATACAATCATCCATTCCCATAGCCAAGTGTACATACCACATAAGATGTACAATGGCCATACACATAATATACCCGGCTATATATATCGCCGATAAAATTGGACCGTGCTATCATCTTCCAGGGAATTACTCACATACCGTCCTGGGGACCAGGGTCGGTCCCAATATCACCGACATCGGGGCCATACACACACACATGACGTCCCGAGAAGCTGTCATAGCTCCTAACCGGTCAATGAGACAAGACATACCCACCACGCCTCACCCCAAAAATATAAATCACATAATAACACACTGGACGACTATGACCTGGGAACTATCCACACACTGCTCCTTGAGACAGAATGCTCACCCTCTGTGCGAAAACTTCCAAATGATAGCATGAGTGGGGTATGCTTAACCACATAAGTATATATATCATTCACATGCACAATATATATATATATATATATATATATATATATATATATATATATATATATATATATATATATATACATCCATATGATTACATCATATGATAAAACATAAAACCATCAGATACGGTTTAGATATTCATACCACGTATATCCATAACATAAATATATCCATTTATTCATATCCATACATATATATATATATATATATATATATATATATATATATATATATATATATATATATATATATATATATACATATATTCACATATCCATATATCTATATATACAAACTAATTCTCGTTCATATGTATAAGATATCTAAACTCGACTATAAGTATACATAATCCTCAATATACAAGCCATCACCACAAACTCATTTAATTTACCTCGATATGTGAATACAATCCCTCACTTGAAGCATATTCATCCATTTTTCCTATGATAAATAGTCTCCCAAAATCATATGTATATATATATAAATCCAACCTTAGGGTATCACCCAAAGTTTAGTGTAGGAAACCATCACTACACACACCATCCATATCCGAGAGTACATTGATGAATCTAGTAATAATTTTGACTATTGGTATACACATAACTAATAGTCTATAAACCTCAACTTATCCCAACTTCATTTCAAGTGTTGGAATCCCAATGGTTACTTCCACTCAATTACGTATAAACTATCCTGACTAAAATTGTACTACCACTCATTCTAGATGATAGTACGATTCAAATCGTTACCAATTTTGCCTAAGGTTCAATTGTTCTTGTAACTTAATAGAATACTATCGCTATAAGGATTCAACGTGAATATCGGCCTAGAAATTCCCAACGTACCCTCGCAACTCTCTCTAAGAGTTCTTAACCTCCCATCATATCTATACTCACTTTTGATTTATAATTAGGATTTTCAACCCCAATGAGGTTTCCCACTATCTCCATAAGCATACACAACTCCATTGTATGCATGTAAACATATACCTTCCTTAAACTATTTAAAGAAGTCCCCAAAATCATAACAAGTGAGAAACCCCCCTATAAGTCTCCAAAATATACCTCTTACATTATAAAAATAGACCCCAAATCAATAAACCCAACCAAAAAGGGGTTAGGAATCACTATGAAGAAAATTACTCAAAATGCCCTGTTTATGAATCGATTCGGTCCAGCGAATCGATTCGGCTTCAGAGGTGAATCGATTCGGGTCCAAAGACATGGGCTTCTATCTCAGGCCGAATCGATTCGCCTTGGGTCTAAATCGATTCGGTCAATGCACACCTGCTAATTTGCCTAAGCCGAATCGATTCGCTTAAGGGGCGAATTGATTCGGGTCTACAGAATTTGAAGGGTTCTTCTTCTTCATAGAAACCCACGAATTCTAAACCCTAAAATTTCATTTCTAACTCCTAAACCTTAATCACAGCATGATTCTAACCCCATAAATCAACCCAAAGTTGATCCCAACCATTTTTACACCATTAAACCCATATATAAACATTAATTTCAAGATTTAAACCCAAAAATCTATATTTTGATATTTATACCCAAAATCCATTTCTTTAACCCACAAATTATGAAATCAAATACACAAATGACTTATTTAACAATATTAAACACTTGCCTCATATTTTGTAGAGGTTGGATCGTCCTCGATGTCGTGTTTGGGCCGGAATCTCCAAGCTTTCCTTCCTCTCTCTCTTCCTTTCTTCTTCTTTCTTTCTTTCTTTCTTTCTTTCTTCCTTTCTCTTTTCTTTCTATTTCTCTCTTCTCACAAATGAGAAGGCTTGATTCGTAAGCCTTTAAATTCCTTAAAACAATAAACCCAGTTTTAAATGTTAATACACACTTTAAATGACTCGTTTACTCCAATTCAAGTCAAACTAACTTAAAAACATTCTGGAGCCGAAATAAAACCCAATGACAGTCATTTTGACTATCTCGACCCTTCCGGGATCGATGATACCCTCAAAATCATCACCCAAAATATTTTAAAAAGTTTTCTATTTTTGGACTTCAATTCCCAAATTTTAAAATTCTCTAATTTAATTAAATTTTATTTTCCCAAAAATTTAATTTCTTAGTCTCCAAAGTCACGGGTTGTTATAGCTCTGACCCATTCCGTTGATTAACATTTCAGGTATAGTTGTTGTTGTAGATGCATATATTGAATTGGAGATTCGCGGAGCACAGTTGGATTTTTATTTTATCACTGTAGTAGTTTATATTTTTTTCATTCATTCATTTTATTTATGAGATAGTTGCTTATGGATTTGGAGGGTCATTTGGTTCTACAATTGTTTATGATTTTTTTCCAGTTGGACTTATAATTGAATGATTTCATTTAAATATTAACCTTTTTTTTGAAGTTGAGTTTTTATTTTGGAGTTGGCATGGTGTTGAGATTTCTTGTGTTGATGTTTATATTCGTTGGATTAATTTTCGGATTATATCTTGTGGAAAAAGTTTTAATGTCTCATATTTATATCACATATTAAGGTTAATATTTTAATATGATGCCTGACATAGTTTTGTAGTAGGGACTGGCCACTTCCAATATCAAAATATGCAAGGTGTCACAGATGGTATCAGAGCCAACATCTTAGGTCTCATAAGTTTTTAGTCCTTTATAGCTTTCACGTTATCGATCTTTGATTCCTTTTATTGATTCGTAGTCTCTAAGATATTGGGTCTAACATACGTGTTAGTTGTGTTTCTTGGAGATTGGGAGTTTTGAGTTAAGGCCGTTATAGGTATTGAGGTTAGAAATAGTAATCTTGATGTGAGGATCCTTAGATTTTATTTTGAAGATGAGATTTATTTTGAATATCATGATGTTAGGTATCTCTAGTATCAATATGGTCATGTGATTTTATTTGAGGACTTAAGCATTACGATAGCTTTTGGAGATAGAATCGAGTGATGATTCGTGAGAGATCGTGATACGCCGTTATTTTAATAGCTATGCTTATATATATAGTTAAGATATATATTGTACTTTTGTTTGTGGGGGAGGTGCGTGTAGGATTGGGTGTATGGGCTCCCAATCCTAGCATGGGTAGGCATATGTGGAACTTATTTTATTTGCGCGACTTTACATTTTACGTTTACACTTTGTCGAATTTTGAATACAAATTTCCTGTATTAATGGGGGAGAATGTAATATCACTTGATTTTTTTACCGTATAATATTTCTATAAATCAAAAATTGAAAAAATATTTTAATTGGACTTGATTGTTTAAATATTTAAAAATTGTGTTTTTGATATATAAGAAACAAGGTTTTAATCCGATTCGAAATCGGGAATAAATTTGGATTTTTTCAACTTTTCTTCTCTGTCGATTGAGGGGGGGGGGGGGGGGAGGGGGGAACAAATTCACCCGGGGGGAATCGATTCGGTTCGGGGAAGATTTTGTGAGTTTTCTTATTTTTGTATGTTTGAGTTGGTTTCAAAATCTTTTACTTCCATATAATAAAAAGACTCAAGTTTAAACTTTTTCAAATACTTTAAACTCATCTCAAAAGGCAGTATCCTCCCTATTATTCTTTCTTCTCTTCCAACCCATTAAAAACAAGTTCCAACTCAATTTTTGAAGATTAAAATCAAGTTTTCTCAAGAACATCCAAGGACGAGTCTTTATTATTTTCGCAAGTGGATCGCAACTGTATAATCAGATTTTCATGGTGACTTTTTATGAGGCATAAATATCTCTATTGTTCTCCTTAAGTGTTATATCTTTTGAATATTACCTAAACCTCAATTAATCATGTTTTCTTTAAAATAAGTAAGAGGATTAATTAAGGGAATTGAAGGTAAATTCGGGGTTGTTTTTATTAAATCTAAAAATGTGATTTAAGACTTGAAACAATCACATGTGTAGATTATTGCTTTGGGTTACAGTTAATTTGTGGGACAAATCACGTGTCATGATTAACATATGAACTTGGAATAATGTTTCGAGTTGTAAAATTACGATATAGATGTGTACGTTGTAGAATAAAATTAGTTTTGTGTAATGTCGTTAATTCGCATGTTAAAATGGAATTACGTGTTAATCAGTAAAATATTACTTGTATTGAAATTATAGAATACAACAACTTGTGTGAGTATTTTGTAGAACTTTATTATTGCATGATTAAATGGATATGATTTGAATATAATTGAAATTGTAGCATTGATTGGAGGATTGTATGTAAATTAAAAATATAATTTACGTTGAGATTGTTCGTATTAACATTTCAACACCGCAGGAACGTTGGGTTTTTGGGGTAGTTTTACTTTCACCTATTGTTATAGGTTGCTTGCTAGGTATGGTACTAGAAGGTAGACCTTGTTGTTTGCAATTTCTAGATATGAGACTAGTGAGTGTGTGCATGTATGTTTGGGTATTTTTCTAGGTAGGGCGAGGTAGTATGACGTTAAGTATTCAGTTATCCTAGATGCGGGACTGGGTGGTGATTTTTTATAGGTATTATCCCTAGGTGATGAACTAAGTAATACTTATGGTTTGGTGATCTCTTGGTATGGAACTAAGGATGATTTTGATTGTGATACCCGAATAAAGGGCGGTGCTAATTGTAAATAAAGATAACTTGATTAAGAATTAATAATTAATGCCTAATTTAATAAACGGGTATTAAAATGAATTTGCCTCACGAGTATATGCACGGCTAGTGATAATTGGTTGACTGGCTATAGCGACGTGGGTATGTGTTGGCGTCATGAGTATGTGAAGGGCTAACAAAAATTGGGCAAATTGGATATAGTGATGTGTCGTGTGTGGAAACTCACGAGCATGTGCAGAGCTAACGAGATTGGCAAAGATAACTATAGTGAGGTGAATGGGTGTGGTGTGTAAAATTGTTGGTGCGCCAGGATTATGTGCAAGACCAATAGAAAGGTAAACTGGCCATACCGGTGGCACATTAATAATATTGGTTGGTTTATTATGTGCTAGGAGTATGTGCAGGACCAATATAAAGGTAAACTGGCTATATTGTTGTTGCATTAATAAAATTGGGTTCATTATTCAGTTAATCATTTACAAATATAATTTATTGTTATAATAACATAATTGGACTTGAATATTGGGGTGGCTTAGTTATGTGGGTAATTAGTAATGATTCATATCGCATAATTTAAAATAATATATTGTAATATTTATTTTATATGATGCTTATTTCTGGATTCACGAATCCTAATTGGGAGGAATAGCGGGTGTTCATTCGGTAGGCTCTGACCCATTTCGTTGACTAACATTTCAGGTATAGTTGATGTTGTATCTGCATAGATTGGATTGGAGATTCATGTAGTGAAGATGGATTTATGTTATATCTCTTTAGTTGTTTAATTTATTTCATTCCTTCATTTTTATATGAGATAATTTCTTATGGATTTGGTGGACCATTTGGTCCCACAGTTGTTTACGGTTTCCTTTCAGTTGGATGATTTTATTTAAATATTAATATATCTTTTGGAGTTGAGTTTTTATTTTGGAGTTAGTATGGGGATGAAATTTCTTATGCGGATGTTTATATTCATTGGATTAAATTTCGGATTATATCTTGTGAAAAAAAATTAATGTCTCATACTTATGTCACATGCTAAGGATGGT
The DNA here is from genome assembly GCA_949130495.1 of Sambucus nigra. Taxonomy (NCBI): domain Eukaryota; kingdom Viridiplantae; phylum Streptophyta; class Magnoliopsida; order Dipsacales; family Adoxaceae; genus Sambucus; species Sambucus nigra. Next base: position 313,268,909 of record OX422211.1, read on the forward strand.
ATTTTAATTATGATACCTGCAATAGCTTAATAGTGAGAACTGTCAACTTTAAATGTCAAAATATGAGGGGTGTTACAGATTAGAGTTGGTTTTGTCGAGAAACTTCCACCAATAATTTCTTAATTTAAATTATTTAATTTTTTAAATAAAGAAAAAAGAATATGATGTATGCAAGTACATTATGACAGCCCCTAACTAAAACGTTACAGTGTCCTCATTGTTATATGCGAACAATATCCAATTCAGCGATAGAGAGATGTTATTGGGCGATCCCCAGATATCACGTTCAATAATCCTCCAAAATACGTTAGAAAAAGAAAAACAAACAAAAATGAATATCCTTTTATTTTAATTTGTTTTTTGAATAAAATATGTAAAAAATAAAAAAATATCATCTGATATGCACCCAAAAGTGCTAAAATAATACCCCAAATAAACATTTTTTAATTGTTAATTCTCGATAAAATGTGTCTTTTGAGCTTATATGTCTATCTTGTAGGTTAAAGACTGCTTATGGAGTTCAAATGCTTAAATCAAGACAAGATGTGATACAGATGTGGCTATATACCTAGCCCCATGTCCCGTAACCTTTACCTTAACCCATTCCCGAGCCTTGTGTGTTTAGTTTGCTGTAACTAAAAAAAATAAAAAATAAAAAGAACTAAAATCCTAATCTATTAGTAATAATAAAAAAAACTCAAAATGAAATAAAAATAATAAAACTATGTTGACAACATTAAAAAAAAAGATAAAATAAAATAATAATAAAACTAAACTAAAAAAATTAAAAATAAATAATATGAAAATGTAATAAAATGCACTCCTAAAAACTATAAGAGAACTAAAAAATAAAATAAAATAAAATAAAATATTAAAACCTCACACGACACACAAATAAATCCTAAAAATATATACAAAATTCTAAACAAAATATAAAATAAATCCTAAAAATGAAAAACAACTGAAATAAAAATCTAAAAAATAATAATAAAAATAAAAATAAAATAACGGGTGCAAACTAGTCTTGTTTTTTTCTTCATAAAGTTACAAACTAAATACACACATACATACTATCCTACACACTCCTACGCCTAAATACTCACTCACACTCACCTTTATCCCATACACCTCACTACACCTAATCAAACACACATAGTCTGCTACCTCCCAAGCCAACAATCTCTCTCCTCCCTCTAAACCTCCATTACCACACCAACTCAAAACCTCTACCTCCATTCCAAACCTTATACCCAGCCGACCCTCCTACTATCCACCTACCTTTATTCGAACCGACCCACAATGGTCAAAACTCGGTAGCCCCTAGACCAACAGCTCCGGCCACCAAAAACCACCCAAACCTGGTTCAAAACCCATCATGGCAATAACTTAACCCCCAAACCTACTTAACCCAAAATCGAACCCAAGCCAAATACCCATTTTCCATTCTCCTAAGACTTGTTCGATTTTTTGCCATCTGTTAAAACAACCCAAAGTCATTATCCCATAAAAGCCACATGTCTTCAAAGACTTTTACCTATTTCCGAAAACACCCCCAACAACCTCTTTACATCACAAACCCATGCACATGTGTGCATATTTCCCAATTACCCCCACTCACACCTTTTATCCTCATGCACCTTCCAAATATCCAAAATACCGCTTGCTCCAGTGTGCCTACTATTCAAGAAGATCAAGACTCATTTTTAAGTAAGCTAGAAAGGAGAGGATAAAAGGAAGTTAGAGAGAGAAGAGCACTGATTTTTTTAGATTAGTTTAGTTTTTTTTTTTAATTTTTAGTTGAGAGGAAAAAAAAAGAAATAAAAATAATAATAAAGAGAGTATTTTTAATTATTTGGAGAGATTATTGAAGTATTCAAGAAGTGCAATTCAATTCAAGAATTTTGGGTTTGATCATGTTCTCTCTAATTACTCATTTCATGCTTTTAATTACTTATTATTATTGTTGGATGATGATTATGGAGGGCTAATGTCCCATTCAAGGGATGGATTGAAGCCACCATAAATCCAATTGATTTAGTTTGTTAATTTCCTTTGATTAGTAAATTTTATTCCTACTGTTATTTTGGCATTGAGAAATGGAAAATCATTATTGAGAAAGGATTGAGAATTGTGTTACCATTTTATCATTTGATTCAAACTAGATATAGGCTTATCAAATTGACTAAAATATAAATATAATTTTCATCTACTCTTATTTTATTTTGTCTAATTAAAATTTGTTGGGTGAATTGATCATAGCCGATGATTTATTTGATTAATTTTAATTCATTTAGAGTAATGTTTTGGGGAATTAAACTTCTTTTTTTAAAAGAACATTTAATTAATTCATTAGTGTAATGAGAAATACCTTTTGAATTAAATCAATATTTTAAAAATCAATCAAATTAAAATAGTTCAAGTTAGATTAATTGTGTGAAGTGGGGGTGGATTTACATCCCTTGAACTTTTCTCTCATTTAGTTACATCTCACACACTTTTTCATATTTCTTTACACTTTTACTCTAGTTTAATTACCTTTTTTTTTAGTTTTTAGCTTGATTAGCTATCATCTCAAAATTATTTTTAATATAAAAAAGATCCATAAAAAAATTTAGAAAAAGTAAAAAGTAAAAAAAAAAATAGGAAAATTAAAAAAAGTGAATTACATATATTTTCTCTCATATGTTTCAACCTTAAATTAGGATTGATTCCCTTACTTCCATATATCATATCCATTCATATATCATCCATCGTTTTAGAGAAAAAAAGTGATTTTCCAAATGTAAAATGTCTTTAGTGTTCAAAGTATAAAAGAGAAAAAAATAAAAAAAAATAGAAAAAAAAAGAGAGAGAAAAGAAAAGAAAACAAAGAGAGTATGTAGTAAAGTCTTATGAAACAAAGACATTTGTACCTAAAGTGTAGAACACTCTTCTCACACATCTATCATCCATCCATCCTATTCTACCTCATCTCATGCAATCCTTCACATATCATTTTCCCCTCACCTATAAACATCCATATTCTCCCCTAAGTGTTCAGGAAAATGAAATGAATAACTCGATGTTCTCACTATAGTGATTAAAATTCTTTCATGAGATCATTTTTCTTTCTAAATGTTTGTTCTTTCTTATATGTGTATGAGACATTTAACCTTGCTTACATTTACTCACCTCCTCACACACAAGAGCGATACACTTACCCAAATTTGGGAGTTCGTTTGAGAGTGATATATCCGTGAGATTTTAAAGTTGAGGCATTTATTTCAAAAAGTCAATCTAGGTATTACTCTTATGACAATTGACCCATTTTGTCTGATTCACACTACACACGTTGAGTTCTAGGAAGGATGTGTCTTCAGTATTTACTTAGCTAATTTTCTTATATACTTTTAACTTGTATTCCTCAAATTATTTATCTCGAGATGGATTGTACGGTTATTCTATGCCTAATAAGAGATTGACTGCCATTTGCAATTAAAAAAAAATCTGGGTATATTCCCAGCAAACCCTCATGAGACAAAACTCGTCCTGTAGGGAAACCTATAGGTTTAAAGGCTTGTTGGACATGCTAATTGCAATCGCAGGTGCCCGTAAAAGTGTTACACTTTTAGTTTCTTATCTTTCTTTCTCTCTATATTTTTCTTGAGAACTAGTAATGTTCCGTTTGGGGGTGTTGTGATAAGTACCCAAAAGTGTTTAAATAATACCCCAAATAGACGATTTTTAATTGCTAATTCTCGATAAAATGGGTTTTATGAACTTATATGTCTATCTTGTAGGTTAAACGATGCTTGCGGAGTTCAAACGCTTAAATTAAGGCAAAATTCCGTGCAAATGTGGCTAAATACCTAAACCATGTCCCGTAACCTTCACCTTAACCCATTCCTGAGCCATGTGTGTTTAGTTTTCACCCTTAATTTTATTTTTATTTTTATTATTACTTTTTAGATTCTTATTTGGGTCGTTTTTTATTTTTAGGATTTATTTTATATTTTGTTCAAAATTTTGAATATATTTTTAGAATTTATTTGTGCGTCGTGTGAGTTTTTAATATTTTCTTTTATTTTATTTTTTAGTGCTCTTATGGTTTTTAGGTGTGCATTTTGTTAGAATTTTATATTATTTGTTTTTATTTTTTTAGTTTAGCTTTATTATTATTTTATTTTATCTTATTTGTTTTTAATGTTGTTAGGGAAGTTTTATTATTTTTATTTTATTTTGAGTTTTTATTTTTATTTATTGTTATTATTATTATATTAGGATTTTAGTTCTTTTTAGATTTTTTTTTTTAGTTAGGTAGTCTTGTTATATTTTATTTTTTATAAAGTTACAAATTAAATACACACATACACACTATCATACACACTCATACACCTAAATACTCACTCACCCTCACCCTTTTTCATACACCTCACTACACCTAATCAAACACACATCATTTTCTACATCCCAACTAGGGGTGTCGCGGTCCGGTCTGATCCAGTTTTTAGTAAATTTAAGGACCAGACCAATTAAACCGGTCCTAAAAAAAGGACCATGACCGGACCGATTAAACCGGTTTTCCGATCTTAGTCGGTCTATTTTTTTATGGTCGATTCGGTCTAACTTGTCGGTCCTAATCTTATGGAAATAATTTTTTTTTTGCTGTTGACGCCTTTAGGAAATAATAACATATTCAGTGTAATATTTCAGAATTTCTGTATTTATTCTCTTGTGAATATATATACATATATATAGGTCTACAATTGAAGCATAAAAATATAGTGGCCAATAAAAATAGCATTTCAAGAAAAGTCAGCAGGTTAATCAATAGAAGTAACAAATGAGGTTTGAAGTAAAATCAGGTTTCTCGTAAAATATAAGGGCAAAAATTCACACGCTCGCAAATGAGGTTTGAAGTAAATCTTGAAACTATGTGGAAATCAAGCCCAAGATTAAAGGAGACATAAAATATGTAATGGGGAACATGAACATGAGAATGGGAATACCTGAGTGAAAGTAACAATGGCGCAACAATGGGAATACCAGCGACGGCGTAATAATAGGAAGGAGAGAGCAGACTGAGCAGCGACACAACAATGGCTCGTGATCGTGAGTCTCTCACTGAGAGAGAGAACTTGAGAAGAGCAAAAAAACCGACACAAGGTGTTGATTTTGTTGTCTTGTTTTGTTGTGTTGTGAGAGAGAGAACAAAACAAATGTGTGCGACTGTTTTAGATATAGGGTTTCCTTTCTTTCTTTTTTTAACAATCATACCCCTAAGTTAGTTGTGTGCGTGTGTTATTATTATATATGTGTAAATATAACTAAATACATATATATTAATAGCAATCGGTCCCGGTTGGTCCAGTCCGGGTATTTAATAAGGGAGATCGAGGACTGGACCGATTTGACCGGTCTGTCAAAAAACAAAATTGGATCAGACCGATAAAAAAAACCTCAAAAAATTAGGACGGTCTAGGTCAGTCCAGATCGGTCCACCGTTCTATTCGGTTTTCTGAACACCCCTACTCCAAATAATCTATCTGTAACAACCAGAGGTCTTGGAGACGAGGATTTATTTATATTGGGAGAAATAAATAATATTATATTAGAGAATAATTAAATTTGGCACTTGAGGTCAAAACTTGGAGTCGTTAGAAAGTGTATCGAATGGAAATTATGAGGGTGTAGTTGTGTCCGGAAGGGTTGAAAAATTCGAAATGACTGTACTTTGGGTCTATTTAGGTTCCAAAATAATTTAGGACCGTTTGACTCGAATTAAAGTTATCGGGTCATTTAAAGTGTGTATTATCATTTAAATATGTGTATCTTGGGATTTAGGGAATATAAATCCTACGGGAAATTTATTCTCCATAGAGAGAAAGAGAAATAGAAAGAAAGAAAGAGAGAAAAAGAAAGGAGAAGAGAAAGAAGGAGAAAAGAGAGAGAAAGTGGACATTTCCGTCCAAATACGCGATTTCGAGGATGAATCAGACCCTACGAACCCAGGCAAGTGATTAAACTTGCTAAATAATTGTTGTGTACGATGAATTGTATGATTTGTGGATTGAATCTTTGGGTTTTAGGTTTAGTTTATCAAAACCTAACTTTTGGGTATAATATTAGATTTAATTTGTAGATCTTTCATTTGAAGATAGAAATTGGTTAATATGTATTCTAGGATGAATATTAATGATATATATGTGATTGGGTTGAAGATAAATGAAGAGAAAATGATTAAAACAAATTTTGGGATTTTGGCTTACTTAAAAAGTAGCCATTTTTGAGTGTTCTTAAGGGCCGAATCGATTCGGCCTCCTACCGAATCGATTCGGAAATATGCAGGTGCCCAGGTCTGAGTGACCGAATCGATTTGGACCCCAGCCAAATCGATTTGGCCTGAGACAGAGTCCCAGGTCTGATGACCCGAATCGATTCGCCTTCTTGGCCGAATCGATTCGCTGGGCCGAATCGATTCGGAATTGTCCCGAATCGATTCGGAAACAGGGCTTTTGTGGGATTGTTTTTCAAAGAAGAATTTCATCCCGTTTTGTTCGAGGTTATTGATTGTGAACCTCTATAGGAGTTGTTTGGAGTATGTTTTGGAGACTTTTAGAGAGTTTCCGTTATAAGGAATTATTGGAGTCATATAGACTTAAATTGAGGAATACCGATCAGAGATTTTGGTATTTTCTAAGTTGGGAAGCCCACCTTGGTTAGAGATTCGATTTAGAGATGATCATTATAATTATATGAAAGAATGAGATTAATTTAGAGACAATGGATCTTAGGATCCAATCCCAAATGGGATAACTTTAAAAGGTTCATAAAATAAATTGAACCCTATTATGGATGGAAAATTATAAATGCTATTTGATGTGCATAGGGATATAGAAATACCCGTATGATGTTTGACTTGGGAGATGTCTCACACAATGAGAAATGCTAATTGAAGAGCATTAGGATAAAAGAATATCCTTAACATGAATCGAAATTAGAAACAATTCATTATTAGAAGAGACTTGTGAGATTCAAGCGAGAAATAGTATAATGTATACTAAGTGGGGTTAATGTGTGAGATCTTACGGTTAGTGTATCAAAAGAGAGTGATATACTAAACAAAAATATTAGTTGAATTGCGCTGAAGAGCGTATATTGAAAATGTAGATGATGTGGCAGATATACCTCATATGACGGTATATCTTTATATGTTGTGATGATGTATGTATACCTTATATGATGGTATATATATATATATATATATATATATATATATATAGTGAAGCATACCCCCTCCTTGCTATCATTGGGAAGTTGCGTGCGTTGAGGGTGAGCATCCTGGCTCAAAGAGCAGGGTGTGGATATTCCCCAGGTCATAGTCGTCCATTGTGATTATTATGCAATCTATATATGCATTCTTTTGGGGGTGAGAAGTTGGGGGTATGTGACGTTCTCACTTGCCGATTAGGAGCTATGACCGCTTCCCGGGATGTTGTGTGCGTGAGTTGATCACGAGGTGGGTGTTGTTGAACCACACCATTTGGCACCAGTTTGCTACGTTTATGGGCTGCTGGAAGATGATAGCATGTGAGCCTGCGTCCTCAAGTTATAGCTCGGTTGGGTGGTTATTGTTGATTGTGCTTGTACTTGGGTATCAAGGGCATAATGGACCTCAAGGAATAACATTGCCAGGACTAGTGTATCGAGGGGGTTCCTTGTTTGGATTTCGCCTCGACGAGAGGTCCCACGCACGAACCGTAGTGTAATGTTGGAAATTGGGGAGAAGTTAGTCCTTAATGCTCATTATTATATATATATCACATATCCCGACAATCGATAGTGCCAGGAGTAGTGTAACGGGAGGGTTCCTTGTTTGGATTTCGCTTCAGCGAGACGTCCCACGCATGAAACGTCGTGTACTGTTGATAATTGGGAATATTAATTAATTAAAAATGGATAATAAATTGGGTTTCATGCATCATACATTGAGGTCATAATGAGCCTCAAGTATCAATACGGTCAGGAGTAGTGTAACGGGGGGGTTCCTTGTTTGGATTTCGCTTCGGTGAGACGTCCCACGCACGAATTGCAGTGCCGTGTTGAGAATAGGGAGGATTTTAGTCCTTAACTCTTGATTCTAATAACTCATATATAATTATATATATGTTTACATGCCAAATAAGGGCATAACTAGAATATATGAAATTCTAGTAAATGGGAATGCTGATGTATTGTGATGATGTGGTTGATTATGCAACCTTATATGTTCAATAAACGAACAAATATAATGAGACCAGTGACACATTAAATGTGAAGAAATGTTTTAAATGGGAATGTAGATAAGTGCAGATTTCGAGATAAGTTAGATAACATAATCTAATATTTATTTTGGGATCTAGTTAGATTTAATTGCCTAAATAGATTTGGGCATACATTTGGAGACCACGTGCATACGTTAGGTGCGCGCTCTAGCTGAGAGGTGAGATGGATTTTTATGGAGAGGAGGATTCCATTAAATCATGTAATAATTAATTTATAATTATTATGCATTTTAATACACTTGCTATAAAATGTATTTCAACTCGGGCTATGACCCGTTTATATTTTCTCCCTCCATGTATATATTGTACTACTTAAGGTGTTCCTCCGCAAGGACGCCTTTGATGTTCATCCATTCAGGATTCGCGGAGCTGTGGCAATAGCGGACTGTCGCGGCATTTTCCTTTAGTCGATTGCTATCCTTATATATCTAGATTAGGATTCAGTTGTATATGGAGTTAGTATGCTCAAGTGTTGTAGATTAACACTTTCTTATTTCATTTCTCAGATTATTGTACTATCTGTGACCCGATAGCATATTCGAGTATTTCATTATTGAGATTTTGTTGTACATTGTATTGCACTCTTGTATATATTTAGAGTTTGCACTTATCACTCATCATAATTAGATGTATATTGTTGGTTAAGTTGCATTATTGGTTTTGTTGTTGTTGTTATATAAAAAGTTATAAATTTTTGACAATACACTTTTAATAGTTTCGGGTAGTTGGCCTTATATTATTAGTATTGTGAGTTGATGTCGAGACTGTGCCATCTGAGATACCTGATTTAATATAGTATAGGGCTGGCCACCCGTTATTATTTTGAGCGGGTTGTCACAGATGGTATCAGAGCATCAGGTTCTAGTGTCTTTAGGATCTGTGTACGTTACTGCGATCTTCCGTAAGCATTCTTGATGTAGAGCCTTATTATTAGGACAGTGGTATTCGCACGTCCATATCTTTCTGTGATTCAAAAACATTTGAAAGGCGTTCTGATGCAATTGTTCTTGTTTCAGATGTCACCGAAGGGAGGTTGTTCAGTCAGGTCAAATAAAGGGCATGTGCAACCCCAAACGCCTCAAAGGAACATAACTACAGATGATGTTGCCAATATTGTGGCACAAGCAGTAACTGCTGCCATTTCCACGATGGCGCAGCAAACTGTAGTTCAAGCATCCCAACCCTAATTAGGATTGTCTTTATGGAAGAGAGTGAATGAAGATTTTAGTCAGGGGCATACTCCCGAGTTTGCATGGGGAGTTGATGTAATGGCTGCAAGTCAATGGAAGAATAGTATACAGAGTCACCTTCGTATGGTTGAGTGTAGTGAGGTGCAGAAATAATTTTTAGCCACCTTTAAGTTATCGGGTGCAACTCTTCAATAGTGGGAGTCTGTCACCACATCTGAATAGAGAGATACTTTGCCTATAATAGAATTTTGGGAGCTTTTTGATCGAAGGTATTTTCCTTCCCCGACTCAGAATATGAAGATTTTTCAAGGTAATAGAACGGTGGCAGAATATGAGTAAATTTTTTATAGATGGGAGAAATTAGTACCTGATGAGGTAAATACGAAAGAGAACGTATATCGAAGTTTATTTGAGGATTAGATTGGAAAATTCGGCAACATCTGTTAGAGAGTCCTAAGTTAGTGACTTTCATTGAGGTAGTGAATGCGGCACTACTAAAGTGTCATGAATATTGTCTTCATTCGCAAGAGGGAAATAACTCTGGAGATTCGAGTTCATCAAGTAAGTTTGGCAAGGAGAGTGCCAGTAATGCGAGTGGGCAGAAAGAATTTGTGGGTAAGTGTTTCTTTTTATAAAGAAATAGGTCATAAAAAGAGAGATTTTCCTAAAAGAGGTAATGGACCACAGTTAGATAAAATTTTGGAAGTGCAACCCCTACAACAGATTCGAGGTCATTTTAGATCGGGGGACTTTATTTGGGATCCCATTGATGAGGATGGGCAATCGGACTAAAGACGAATGATGTAAGTTATTTTCCTTTATGAATAGGAATATTAAAATATGATGTTTTGGTAATATCGTATGAAAGATATTTTTGAGAGGGTAGTTCTCTAACCCTATTATGTATTTTTTGACCCTAAGGGGAATTTTGAGCAAGTTAGGCTCTTATGTAAATTATCTTTCAATAGAATGGATAATTTTGTAATATGCTCAAAAAGAGCTATAAACCTTGTGGTAAATGTAAGAATGGTTATGGTGATAAGTTGTAATGATAAAGCTCTTTCTTTTTATATAGTCATGTTAGACTTATATAATTGTTGTATTCTAGTTATGGATGAGCCTTATAAATGGCAATATGTTAATATGATATGAGATATCATTACTGAAAAGAGTTTTAAAGTTTGTGGATTGATGGACGCAGGAAAGTTTAGCTCACAATTATGCTAATTTTGGTGAGCTACATATTGTTATATGTATGATGATTTAAAAGACCTTATGTGGGACATAAGGCACTTTATGTAAATATTGTAAGACTTAAATCAAAATATTTTTATAAACTGTTTTCAAAATAAAACTTTTTCTAGGCCTTGGGCCATAACAAAATTATTTTTCGCAAAAATATTTTAAACTCTAGTCCAGATTTAACACACACTCAATCCCCGACGTCGCCTCATAGTAGTGTATTGGGAGGGTTCCATGTTTGGATTTCGCTTTTGTGAGACGTCCCCCGTACGGAATTGGCGAATGTCAGGAATTGAGAGGAGTTATTTCTTGAACCATTCAAAAAATTTTACACTATTAAAATGTTAGTATTATATTTATGGAAATGTGGGATTTTGGAGGCAAATGAGGCCTTATCATGATTGGTACGAGCAATAGCTCAAATATAAAGGGTGTATGGGCACCCTAGTTGTGGAAGTTGGTTTTATATAACTCATAATCAACTTAAAATAAAATAAACTAAATTAATTCGTCGTGGGAAGTTATAGATTTGGAGATAGGATTAGTTAGGATAGGTGTAGTAGAACTAGTTGAGCTTTGGAGAATTAGGCTTACCAAAAATTTTGAGGACAAAATTTTTGTAAGTGGGGAAGTTTGTAACAACCCTAGGTCTTAGAGACGAGGATTTATTTATTTTGGGAGAAATAAATAATATTTTATTAGAGAATAATTAAATTTGGCACTCGAGGTCAAAACTTGGAGTCGTTAGAAAGTGTATCGAATGGCGATTCTGAGGGTGTAGTTGTGTCCGGAAGGGTCGAGAAAGTCGAAATGACTGCACTTGGGGTCAATTTAGGTTTCGAAATAATTTAGGACCGTTTGACTCGAATTAAAGTTACCAGGTCATTTAAAATGTGTATTATCATTTAAAGATGTGTATCTTGGGATTTAGGGCTTATAAAGCCAACGGGGGATTTATTCTCCACAGAGAGAAAGAGAAACGGAAAGAAAGAAAGAGAGAAAAAGAAAGAAGAAGGGAAAGAAGGAGAAAAGAGAGAGAAAGTGGAGATTTTCGGTCAAATACGCGATCTTGAGGATGGATCAGACCCTACGAACCCGAAGCAAGTGATTGAACTTGCTAAATAATAGTTGTGTGCCATTTATTGCATGATTTGTGGATTGAATCTTTCAGTTTTAGGTTTAGTTTATCAAAACCTAACTTTTGGGTATAATCTTAGATTTAATATGTAAATCTTTGATTTGAAGATAGAAATTGGCTTATATGTATTCTAGGATGAATATTAATGATATATATGTGATTGGGTTGAAGATAATTGAAGAGAAAATGATGAAAACAAATTTTGGGATTTTGGCTTACTTAAAAAGTAGCCATTTTCGAGAGTTCTGAAGGGCCGAATCGATTCGGCCTCCTACCGAATCGATTCGGAAATATGCAGGTGCCCAGGTCTGAGTGACCGAATCGATTCGGACCCCAACTGAATCGATTCGTCCTGAGACAGAGTCCCAGGTCTGATGAACCGAATCGATTCGCCTTCCTGGCCGAATCGATTCTCTAGGCCGAATCGATTCGGAATTGGCCCAAATCGATTCGAAAACAGGGCTTTTGTGGGATTATTTTTCTAAGAAGATTTTCATCCCGTTTTGTTCGAGGTTATTGATTGGGAACCTCTATAGGAGTTGTTTGGAGTATGTTTTGGAGACTTTTAGAGAGTTTCCCTTATAAGGAATTATTGGAGTCATATAGACTTAAATTGAGGAATACCGATTAGAGATTTTGGTATTTTCTAAGTGGGGAAGCCCACCTTGATTAGAGATTCGATTTGGAGATGATCATTATAATTATATGAAAGAATGAGATTAATTTAGGAATGGATCTTAGGATCCAATCCCAAATGGGATAACTTTAAAAGGTTCATAAAATAAATTGAACCCTATTATGGATGGAAAGTTATAAATGCTATTTGATGTGCATAGGGATATAGAAATATCCTTATTGTTGTTTGATTTGGGAGATGTCTCACACAATGAGAAATGCTAATTGAAGAGAATTAGGATAAAAGAATATCCTTAACATGAATCAAAATTAGAAACAATTAATTATTAGAAGCGACTTGTGAGCTTCAAGTGAGAAATATTATAATGTATACTAAGTGGGATGGTTAATGTGTGAGATCTGACGGTTAGTGTATCAAAAGAGAGTGATATACTAAACAATGATATTAATTGAATTGCGCCGAAGAGCGTATATTGAAAATGTAAATGATGTGGCTGGTATACCTTATATTGCGGTATATCTTTATATGTTGTGATGATGTATGTATACCTTATATGATGGTATATATATATAGTTAAGCATACCCCCTCCTTATTATCATTGGGAAGTTGCGTGTGTTGATGGTCAGCATCCTGGCTCAAAGAGCAGGGTGTGGATATTCCCCAGGTCATAGTCGTCCATTGTGATTATTATGCGATTTATATATGCATTCTTTTGGGGGTGAGAAGTCGGGGGTATGTGACGTTCTCACTTTCCGGTTAGGAGCTATGACCGCTTCCCGGGACGTTGTGCGCGTGAGTTGATCACGAGGTGGGTGTTGTTGAACCCCACCAGGTGTCCCCAGTTTCCTACGTTTATGGGCTGCTGGAAGATGATAGCATGTGAGCCTACTTCCTCGAGTTATAGCTCGGTTGGATGGTTATTGTTGATTGTGCTTATACTTGGGTATCAAGGTCATAATGGACCTCAAGGACTAACATTACCAGGAATAGTGTATCGGGGGGTTTCCTTGTTTGGATCTAACATCGACGAGATGTCCCACGCACGAACCGTAGTGTAATGTTAAAAATTGTGGAGAAGTTAGTCCTTAATGTTCATCATTATATATATATCACCTATCCCGACAATCGACAGTGCCATGAGTAGTGTAACGGGGGGTTCCTTGTCTGGATTTCTCTTCGGCGAGACGTCCCACGCATGAAACGCCGTGTACTATTGAGAATTGGGAATATTAATTAATTAATTAAAACTGGATAATCAATTGGGTTTCATGCATCATGCATTGAGGGCATAATTAGCCTCGAGTATCAATACGGTCAGGAGTAGTGTAATGGGGGGGTTCCTTGTTTGGATTTCGCTTCGGCGAGACGTCCCACGCACGAAACGCAGTGCCGTGTTGAGAATCGGGTGGAGTTTAGTCCTTAACTCTTGATGCTAATAACTCATATATAATTATATATATGTTTACATGCCAAATAAGGGAATAACTAGAATATATGAAATTCTAGTAAATGGGACTGTTGATGTATTGTGATGATGTGGTTGATTATGCAACCTTATATGTTCAATAAATGAACAAATATAATGAGACCAGTGACACATTAAATGTGAAGAAATGTTTTAAATGGGAATGTAGATAAGTGCAGATTTCGAGATAAGTTAGATAACATAATTTAATATTTATTTTGGGATCTAGTTAGATTTAATTGCCTAAATAGATTTGGGCATACAATTGGAGACCACGTGCATACGTTAGGTGCGCTCTCTAGTTGAGAGGTGAGATGGATTTTTATGGAGAGGACGATTCCATTAAATCATGTAATAATGCATTTATAATTATTATGCATTTTAATACACTTGCTATAAAATGTCTTTCAACTCGGGCTCTGACCCGTTTATATTTTCTCCCTCCACGTATATATTGTACTACTTCAGGTGTTCCTCTGCAAGGATGCCTTTGATGTTCATCCATTCAGGATTCGTGGAGCTATGGCAATACCAAACTGTCGCGGCATTTTGCTTTAGTCGATTCCTATCCTTGTATATATAGATTAGGATGCAGTTGTATATGGAGTTAGTATTCTCAAGTGTTGTAGATTAACACTTTCTTATTTCATTTTTTTAGATTATAGTATTGTCTGTGACCCGACAGCATATTCGGGTATTTCATTGTTGATATTTTATTGTACATTGAATTGCATTCTTGTATATATTTAGAGTTTGCACTTATCACCCATCATAGTTAGATGTATATTGTTGGTTAAGTTGAATTATTGGTTTTGTTGTTGTTGTTAAATAAAAAGTTTTAAATTTTTGACAATCCACTTTTAATAGTTTCGAGTAGTTAGCCTTATATTATTAGTATTGTGAGTTGATGTTGAGACTGTGCCATCTGAGATACCCGATTTAATGTAGTATAGGGCTGGCCACCCGTTATTATTTTGAGCGGGATGTCACATATGGTATCAGAGCATTAGGTTCTAGTGTCTTTAGGATCTGTCTGCGTTACTGCGATCTTCCGTAAGCGTTCTTGATGTAGAGCCTTATTTTTAGGACAGTTGTATTCACACGTCCATATCTTTCTTTGATTTGAAAACATTTGAAAGGCGTTCTGATGCAATTTTTCTTGTTTCAGATTCCACCGATGGGAGGTCATTCAGTCAGGGCAAATAAAGGGGATGTGCAACCCCAAACGCCTCAAAGGAACATGACTACAGATGATGTTGCCAATATTGTGGCACAAGCAGTAACTACTTCCATTTCCACGATGGTGCAGCAATCTGTAATACACGCGGCCCAACCCAATTTAGGATTGTCTTTATGGGAGAGAGAGAAGGAAGATTTTAGTAAAGGGCATCCTCCCGAGTTTGCAGGGGGAGTTGATGTAATGGCTGCAAGTCAATGGAAGAATAGTATACAGAGGCACCTTCGTATGGTTGAGTGTATTGAGGTGCATAAACAATTTTTAGCCACCTTCAACTTATCGGGTGCAACTCTTCAATGGTGGGAGTCTGACACCACATCTGAATAGAGAGATACTTTGCCTATAATAGAATTTTGGGAGCTTTTTTATCTAAGGTATTTTCCTTCCCTGACTCAGAATATGAAGATTTTTCAAGGTAATAGAATGGTGGCAGAATATGAGGAAGATTTTTCTAGATGGGCAAAATTAGTACCTCATGAGGTAAATTCAAAAGAGAAACGTATATCGAAATTTATTCGAGGATTAGATTGGAAAATCCGGCAACATCTGTTAGAGACTCCTAAGTTAGTGACTTTCATTGAGGTTGTGAATGCGTCACTACTAAAGTGTCATGAATATCATCTTCGTTCGAAAGAGGGAAAGAAATACGGAGATTCGAGTTCATCAAGTAAGTTTGGCAAGGAGAGTGCCAGTAATGCGAGTGGGAAGAATGAATTTCTGGGTAAGTGTTTCTTTTGTAAAGAAATAGGTCATAAAAAGAAAGATTGTCCTAAAAGAGGTAATGGACCAGAGTTTGATTAAATTTTGGAAATGCAACCCCTACAACATATTCGAGGTCATTTTAGACCGGGGGACTTTGTTTGGGAGCCCATTGATGAGGATGGGCAATCGGACTAGAGACGGATGATGTAAGTTATTTTCCTTTATGAATAGGAATTTTAAAATATGAAGTTTTGGTAATATCGTATGAGAGATATTTTAGAGAGGGTAGTTCTATAACCCTATTATGTATGTTTTGACCCTAAGGGGAATTTTGAGCAAGTTAGGCTCTTATGTAAATTATCTTTCGATAGAACGGATAATTTCGTAATATGCTCAAAAAGAGCTATAAACCTTGTGGTAAATGTAAGAATGGTTATCGTGATAAGTAGTAATGAGAAAGCTACTTCTTTTTATATAGTCATGTTATACTTATATAATTGTTGTATTCCAGTTATGGATGAGCCTTATAAATGGAAATATGTTAGTATGATATGAGATATCATTACTGAAAAGAGTTTTAAAGTTTGTGGATTGATGGACGCAGGAAAGTTTAGCTCACAATTATGCTAATTTTGGTGAGCTACATATTGTTATATGTATGATGATTTAAAAGACCTTGCGTGGGACATAAGGCATTTTATGTAAATATTGTAAGGCTTAAATCAAAATATTTTTATAAATTGTTTCAAAATAAAAAAATTTCTAGGCTTTGGTCCATATCAAAATAATTTTTCGCAAAAATATTTTAAACTCTAGTCCGGATTTAACACACTCTCAATCACCGACGTCGCCTCATAGTAGTGTATTGGGAGGGTTCCTTGTTTGGATTTCGTTTTTGCGAGACGTCCCTCGCACGAAATTGGTGAATGTTAGGAATTGAGAGGAGTTATGTCTTGGACCATTCAAAAATTTTTACACTATTAAAATGTTAGTATGATATTTATGGAAATGTGGGATTTTGGAGGCAAATGAGGCCTCATCATGATTGGTACGAGCGATAGCTCGAATATAAAGGGGGTATGGGCACCCTAGTTGTGGAAGTTGGTTTTATATAACTCATAATCAACTTAAAATAAAATAAACTAAATTAATTCGTCGTGGGAAGTTATAGATTTGGAGATAGGATTAGTTAGGATGGGTTCAGTAGAATTAGTTGAGCTTTGGAGAATTAGGCTTAGCAAAAATTTCGAGGACGAAATTTTTGTAAGTGGGGAAGTTTGTAACAACCCGAGGTCTTGGAGACGAGGATTTATTTATTTTGGGAGAAATAAATAATATTTTATTGGAGAATAATTAAATTTGGCACTTGAGGTCAAAACTTGGAGTCGTTAAAAAGTGTATCGAATGGCGATTCTGAGGGTGTAGTTGTGTCCGGAAGAGTTGAGAAAGTCGAAATGGCTGTACTTGTGGTCTATTTAGGTTTCGAAATAATTTAGGACCGTTTGACTCGAATTAAAGTTATCGGGTCATTTAAAGTGTGTATTATCATTTAAAGATGTGTATCTTGGGATTTAGGGCTTATAAAGCCTACGGGAGATTTATTCTCCACAGAGAGAAAGAGAAATAGAAAGAAAGAAAGAGAGAAAATAAAAGAAGAAGAGAAAGAAGGAGAAAAGAGAGAGAAAGTGGAGATTTCCGACCAAATACGCGATTTTGAGGACGGATCAGACCCAACGAACCCGAATCAAGTGATTAAACTTCCTAAATAATTGATGTGTACCATTTATTGCATGATTTGTGGATTGAATCTTTGGGTTTTAGGTTTAGTTTATCAAAACCTAACTTTTGGGTATAATCTTAGATTTAATATGTAAATCTTTGATTTGAAGATAGAAATTGGTTTATATGTATTCTAGGATGAATATTAATGATATATATGTGATTAGGTTGAAGAGAAATGAAGAGAAAATTATTAAAATAAATTTTAGGATTTTGGCTTACTTAAAAAGTAGCCATTTTCGAGAGTTCTGAAGGGCCGAATCGATTCGGCCTCCTACCGAATCGATTCGGAAATATGCAGGTGCCCTGGTCTGAGTGACCGATTCGATTCAGACCCCAACTGAATCGATTCGGCCTGAGACATAGTCCCAGGTCTGATGACCCGAATCGATTCGCCTTCCTGGCCGAATCAATTCTCTAGGCCGAATCGATTTGGAATTGGCCCGAATCGATTCGAAAACAGGGCTTTTGTGGGATTATTTTTTTAAGAAGAATTTAATCCCATTTTGTTTGAGGTTATTGATTGGGAACCTTTATAGGAGTTTTTTGGAGTATGTTTTGGAGACTTTTAGAGAGTTTCCCTTATAAGGAATTAGACTTAAATTGAGGAATACCGATTAGAGATTTTGGTATTTTCTAAGTGGGGAAGCCCACCTTGATTAGAGATTCGATTTGGAGATGATCATTATAATTATATGAAAGAATGAGATTAATTTAGGAATGGATCTTAGGATCCAATCCCAAATGGGATAACTTTAAAAGGTTCATAAAATAAATTGAACCCTATTATGGATGGAAAATTATAAATGCTATTTGATGTGCATAGGGATATAGAAATATCCTTATTGATGTTTGATTTGGGAGATGTCTCACACAATGAGAAATGCTAAATGAATAGCATTAGGATAAAAGAATATCATTAACATGAATTGAAATTAGAAATAATTCATTATTAGAAGCGACTTGTGAGCTTCAAGCGAGAAATAGTATAATCTATATTAAGTGGGGTTAATGTGTGAGATCTGACGATTAGTGTATCAAAAGAGAGTGATATACTAAACAATTATATTAATTGAATTGCGCCGAAAAGCATATATTGAAAATGTAAATGATGTGGCAGGTATACCTTATATGACGGTATATCTTTATATGTTGTGTTGATGTATGTATACCTTATATGATGGTATATATATATAGTGAAGCATACCCCCTCCTTGCTATCATTGGGAAGTTACGTGCGTTAAGGGTGAGCATCCTGGCTCAAAGAGCAGGGTGTGGATATTCCCCAGGACATAGTCGTCCATTGTGATTATTATACGATTTATATATGCATTCTGTTGGGTGTGAGAAGTCGGGGGTATGTGACGTTCTCACTTTCCGGTTAGGAGCTATGACCGTTTCCCTGGACGTTGTGTGCGTGAGTTGATCACGAGGTGGGTGTCGTTGAACCCCACCAGGTGGCCCCAGTTTGCTAAGTTTATGGGCTGATGGAAGATGATAGCATGTGAGCCTGCGTCCTCGAGTTATAGCTCAGTTGGATGGTTATTGTTGATTGTGCTTGTACTTGGGTATCAAGGGCATAATGGACCTCAAGGACCAACATTTCGAGGACTAGTGTATCAGGGGGGTTCCTTATTTGGATTTCGCCTCGACGAGACGTCCCACGCACGAATCGCAGTGTAATGTTGGAAATTGGGGAGAAGTTAGTCCATAATGCTCACATATATATATATATATATATATATATCACCTATCCCGATAATCGACAGTGCTAGGAGTAGTGTAACGGGGGGTTCCTTGTTTGGATTTCTCTTCGGCGATACGTCCTACGCATTAAACGTCGTGTACTGTTGAGAATCGAGAATATTAATTAATTAAAACTGGATAGTAAATTGGGTTTCATGCATCATGCATTGAGGGCATAATGAGCCTCGAGTATCAATACGGTCAGGAGTAGTGTAACGGGGGAGTTCCTTGTTTGGATTTCGCTTCGGCGATACGTCCCACGCACGAAACGCGGTGCCGTGTTGAGAATCGAGAGGAGTTTAGTCCTTAACTCTTGATGCTAATAACTCTTATATAATTATATATATGTTTACATGCCAAATGACGGCATAACTAGAATATATGAAATTCTAGTAAATGGGAATGTTGATGTATTGTGATGATGTGGTTGATTATGCAACCTTATATGTTCAATAAATGAACAAATATAATGAGACATGTGACACATTAAATGTAAAGAAATGTTTTAAATGGTAATGTAGATAAGTGTAGATTTCGAGATAAGTTAGATAACATAATCTAATATTTATTTTGGGATCTAGTTAGATTTAATTGCCTAAATAGATTTGGTCATACATTTGGAGACCACATGCATACGTTAGGTGCGCGCTCTAGTTGAGAGGTGAGATGGATTTTTATGGAGAGGATGATTCCATTAAATCATGTAATAATGCATTTATTATTATTATACATTTTAATACACTTGCTATAAAATGTTTTTCAACTCGGGCTCTGATCCGTTTATATTTTCTCCCTCCATGTATATATTGTACTACATCAGGTGTTCCTCCACAAGGACGCTTTTGATGTTCATCCATTCAGGATTCGTGGAGCTGTGGCAATAGCGGACTGTCACGGCATTTTGCTTTAGTAGATTCCTATCCTTGTATATCAAGATTATGATTCAGTTGTATATGGAGTTAGTATCCTCAAGTGTTGTGGATTAACACTTTATTATTTCATTTCTCAGATTATTGTATTTTCTATGACCCGATAGCATATTCGGGTATTTCATTGTTGAGATGTTGTTGTACATTGTATTGCACTCTAGTATATATTTAGAGTTTGCAATTATCACTCATCATAGTTAGATGTATATTGTTGGTTAAGTTGCATTATTGGTTTTGTTGTTGTTGTTAAAAAAAAGTTTAAAATTTTTGACAATCCAGTTTTAATTGTTTTGGGTAGTTAGCCTTATATTATTAGTATTGTCAGTTGATGTTGAGACTGTGCCATCTGAGATACCTAATTTAATGTAGTATAGGGATGGCCACCCGTTATTATTTTGAGTGGGTTGTCACAGATGGTATCAGATCATCAGGTTCTAGTGTCTTTAGGATTTGTGTGCGTTACTGCGATCTTCCGTAAGCGTTCTTGATGTAGAGCCTTATATTTAGGACAGTTGTATTCACACGTCCATATCTTTCTGTGATTCGAAAACATTTGAAAGGCGTTCTGATGCAATTGTTCTTGTTTCAGATGCCACCGATGGGAGGTCATTCAGTCAGGGCAAATAAAGGGGATGTGCAACCCCAAACGCCTCAAAGGAACATGACTACAGATGATGTTGCCAATATTGTGGCACAGGCAGTAACTACTGCCATTTCCACGATGGCGCAACAATCTGCAGTTCAAGCATCCCAACCCCATTTAGGATTGTCTTTATGGGAGAGAGTGAAGGAAGATTTTAGTAAGGGGCATCCTCCCGAGCTTGCTGGGGGAGTTGATGTAATGGTTGCAAGTAAATGGAAGAATATTATACAGAGGCACCTTCGTATGGTTGAGTGTCGTGAGGTGCATAAACAATTTTTTGCCACCATTAAGTTATCGGGTGCAGCTCTTCAATAGTGGGAGTCTGTCACCACATATGAGTAGAGAGATACTTTGCCTAAATAGAATTTTGGGATCTTTTTGATCGAAGGTATTTTCCTTCCCCAACTCAGAATATGAAGATTTTTCAAGGTAATAGAACGGTGGCAGAATATGAGGAATATTTTTCTAGATGGGAGAAATTAGTACCTGATGAGGTAAATACGGAAGAGAAACGTATATCGAAGTTTATTTGAGGATTGGATTGGAAAATCCGGAAAGTCCTAAGTTAGTGACTTTCGTTGAGGTAGTGAATGAGGCACTACTAAAGTGTGATGAATATCGTCTTCGTTCGCAAGAGGGAAATAACTCTGGAGATTCGAGTTCATCAAGTAAGTTTGGCAAGGAGAGTGCCAGTAATGCGAGTGGACAGAAAGAATTTGTGGGTAAGTGTTTCTTTTGTAAAGAAATAGGTCATAAAAAGAGAGATTGTCCTAAAAGAGGTAATGGACCACAGAATGATAAAATTTTTGAAGTGCAACCCCTACAACAGATTCGAGGTCATTTTAGACCGGGGGACTTTGTTTGGGAGCCCATTGATGAGGATGGGCAATCGGACTAGAGATGGATGATGTAAGTTATTTTCCTTTATGAATAGGAATATTAAAATATGAAGTTTTGGTAATATCGTATGAGAGATATTTTTGAGAGGGTCATGCTATAACCCTATTATGTATGTTTTGACACTAAGTGGAATTTTGAGCAAGTTAGGCTCTTATGTAAATTATCTTTCGATAGAATGGATAATTTTGTAATATGCTAAAAAAGAGCTATAAATCTTGTGGTAAATGTAAGAATGGTTATGGTGATAAGTAGTAATGATAAAGCTACTTCTTTTTATATAGTCATGTTAGACTTATATTATTGTTGTATTCCAGTTATGAATGATCCTTATAAATGGCAATATGTTAATATGATGTGAGATATCATCACTGAAAAGAGTTTTAAAGTTTGTGGATTGATGGACGCAGGAAAGTTTAGCTCACAATTATGCTAATTTTGGTGAGCTACATATTGTTATATGTATGATGATTTAAAAGACCTTGCGTGGGACATAAGGCACTTTATGTAAATATAGTAAGACTTAAATCAAAATATTTTTATAAATTGTTTTCAAAATAAAACTTTTTCTAGGTCTTGGGCCATATCAAAATGATTTTTCGCAAAAATATTTTAAACTCCAGTCCGGATTTAACACACTCTCAATCACCGACGTCGCCTCATAGTAGCATACTGGGAGG
The DNA here is from genome assembly GCA_949130495.1 of Sambucus nigra. Lineage (NCBI taxonomy): Eukaryota > Viridiplantae > Streptophyta > Magnoliopsida > Dipsacales > Adoxaceae > Sambucus > Sambucus nigra. The sequence continues at coordinate 313,291,498 of OX422211.1, forward strand.
GTTCCTTGTTTGGATTTCGCCTTTGCGAGACGTCCCCCGCACGAAATTAGTGAATGTCAGGAATTGAAAGGAGTTATTTCTTGGACCATTCAAAAATTTTTACACAATTAAAATATTAGTATTATATTTATGGAAATGCGGGATTTTGGAGGCAAATGAGGCCTTATCATGATTGGTACGAGCGATAGCTCGAATATAAAGGGGGTATGGGTGCCCTAGTTGTGGAAGTTTGTTTTATATAACTCATAATCAACTTAAAATAAAATAAACTAAATTAATTCGTCGTGGGAAGTTATAGATTTGGAGATAGGATTACTTAGGATGGGTGTATTAGAACTAGTTGAGCTTTGGAGAATTAGGCTTACCTAAAATTTTGAGGACAACATTTTTGTAAGTGGGGAAGTTTGTAACAACCCGAGGTCTTGGAGACGAGGATCTATTTATTTTGGGAGAAATACATAATATTTTATTGGAAAATAATTAAATTTGGCACTTGAGGTCAAAACTTGGAGTCGTTAGAAAGTGTATCGAATGGCAATTCTGAGGGTGTAGTTGTGTCTGGAAGGGTTGAGAAAGTCGAAATGGCTGTACTTGTGGTCTATTTAGGTTTCGAAATAATTTAGGACCGTTTGACTCGAATTAAAGTTACCGGGTCATTTAAAGTGTGTATTATCATTTAAAGATGTGTATCTTGGGATTTAGGGCTTATAAAGCCTACGGGAGATTTATTCTCCACGGAGAGAAAGAGAAATAGAAAGAAAGAAAGAGAGAAAAAGAAAGAAGAAGAGAAAGAAGGATAAAAGAGAGAGAAAGTGGAGATTTCCGACCAAATACGTGATTTCGAGGACGGATCAGACCCTACGAACCCGAAGTAAGTGATTAAACTTGCTAAATAATTGGTGTGTACCATTTATTGCATGATTTGTGGATTGAATCTTTGGGTTTTAGGTTTATTTTATCAAACCCTAACTTTTGGGTATAATCTTAGATTCAATATGTAAATCTTTTATTTGAAGATAGAAATTGGTTTATATGTATTCTAGGATGAATATTAATGATATATATGTGATTGGGTTGAAGAGAAATGAAGAGAAAATGATTAAAATAAATTTTGGGATTTTGGCTTACTTAAAAAGTAGCCAATTTCGAGAGTTCTAAAGGGCCGAATCGATTCGGTCTCCTACCGAATTGATTCAGAAATATGCAGGTGCCCTGGTCTGAGTGACCGATTCGATTCAGACCCCAACTGAATCGATTCGGCCTGAGACAGAGTCCCAGGTCTGATGACCCGAATCGATTCGCCTTCCTGGCCGAATCAATTCTCTGGGCCGAATCGATTTGGAATTGGCCCGAATCGATTCGAAAACAGGGCTTTTGTGGGATTATTTTTTTAAGAAGAATTTAATCCCATTTTGTTCGAGGTTATTGATTGGGAACCTTTATAGGAGTTGTTTGGAATATGTTTTGGAGACTTTTAGGGAGTTTCCCTTATAAGGAATTAGACTTAAATTGAGGAATACCGATTAGAGATTTTGGTATTTTCTAAGTGGGGAAGTCCACCTTGATTAGAGATTCGATTTGGAGATGATCATTATAATTATATGAAAGATTGAGATAAATTTAGAGACAGTGGATCTTAGGATCTAATCCCAAATGGGATGACTTTAAAAGGTTCATAAAATAAATTGAACCCTATTATGGATGGAAAATTATAAATGCTATTTGATGTGCATAGGGATATAGAAATATCCTTATTGATGTTTGATTTGGGAGATGTCTCACACAATGAGAAATGCTAAATGAATAGCATTAGGATAAAAGAATATCATTAACATGAATCGAAATTAGAAACAATTCATTATTAGAAGCGACTTCTGAGCTTCAAGCGAGAAATAGTATAATCTATACTAAGTGGGGTTAATGTGTGAGATCTGACGATTAGTGTATCAAAAGAGAGTGATATACTAAACAATGATATTAATTGAATTGCGCCGAAAAGCATATATTGAAAATGTAAATGATTTGACAGGCATACCTTATATGACGGTATAACTTTATATGTTGTGTTGATGTATGTATACCTTATATGATGGTATGTATATATAGTGAAGCATACCCCCTCCTTGCTATCGTTGGGAAGTTACGTGCATTGAGGGTGAGCATCCTGGCTCAAAGAGCAGGGTGTGGATATTCCCCAGGTCATAGTCGTCCATTGTGATTATTATGTGATTTATATATGTATTCTTTTGGGGGTGAGAAGTTAGGGGTATGTGACGTTCTCACTTTCCGGTTAGGAGCTATGACCACTTCCTGGACGTTGTGTGCGTGAGTTGATCACGAGGTGGGTGTCGTTGAACCCCACCAGGTGGCCCCAGTTTGCTACGTTTATGGGCTGCTGGAAGATGATAGCATGTGAGCATGCGTCCTCGATTTATAGCTCGGTTGGATGGTTATTGTTGATTGTGCTTGTACTTGGGTATCAAGGGAATAATGGACCTCAAGGAATAATATTGCCCGGATTAGTGTATCGGGGGGGTTCCTTGTTTGGATTTCGCCTCGACGAGACGTCCCACGCACGAATCACAGTGTAATGTTGGAAATTGGGGAGAAGTTAGTCCTTAATACTCATAATTATATATATATATCACCTATCCCGATAATCGACAGTGCTAGGAGTTGTGTAACGGGGGGGTTCCTTGTTTGGATTTCGCTTCGGTGAGACGTCCCACGCATGTAATACCGTGTACTGTTGAGAATCGAGAATATTAATTAATTAAAACTGGATAATAAATTGGGTTTCTTGCATCATGCATTGAGGGCATAATGAGCCTCGAGTATCAATACGGTCAGGAGTAGTGTAACGGGGGGTTCCTTGTTTGGATTTTTCTTCGGCGATACGTCCCACGCACGAAACGCAGTGCCGTGTTGGGAATCGGGAGGTGTTTAGTCCTTAACTCTTGACGCTAATAACTCTTATATAATTATATATATGTTTACATGCCAAATGAGGGCATAACTAGAATATATGAAATTCTAGTAAATGGGAATGTTGATGTATTGTGATGATGTGGTTGATTGTGCAACCTTATATGTTCAATAAATGAACAAATATAATGAGACCTGTGACACATTAAATGTAAAGAAATGTTTTAAATGGTAATGTAGATAAGTGTAGATTTCTAGAGAAGTTAGATAACATAATCCAATATTTATTTTAGGATCTAGTTAGATTTAATTGCCTAATTAGATTTGGGCATACATTTGGAGACCACGTGCATACGTTAGGTGCGCGCTCTAGTTGAGAGGTGAGATGGATTTTTATGGAGAGGATGATTCCATTAAATCATGTAATAATGCATTTATAATTATTATACATTTTAATACACTTTCTATAAAATGTTTTTCAACTCGGGATCTGACCCGTTTATATTTTCTCCCTCCATGTATATATTGTACTAATTCAGGTGTTCCTCGGCAAGGACGCCTTTGAGGTTCATCCATTCAGGATTCGTGGAGCTGTGGCAATAGCGGACTGTCACGGCATTTTGCTTTAGTCGATTCCTATCCTTGTATATCTAGATTATGATTCAGTTGTATATGGAGTTAGTATCCCCAAGTGTTGTGGATTAACACTTTATTATTTCATTTCTCAGATTATTGTATTTTCTGTGACCCGATAGCATATTCGGGTATTTCATTGTTGAGATGTTGTTGTAAATTGTATTTCACTCTTGTATATATTTAGAGTTTGCACTTATCGCTCATCATAGTTAGATGTATATTGTTGGTTAAGTTGCATTATTGGTTTTGTTGTTGTTGTTAAAAAAAAAGTTTAAAAGTTTTGACAATCCACTTTTATTAGTTTTGGGTAGTTAGCCTTATATTATTAGTATTGTCAGTTGATGTTGAGACTGTGCCATCTGAGATACCTGATTTAATGTAGTATAGGGTTGGCCACCCGTTATTATTTTGAGCGGGTTGTCACAGATGGTATCAGAGCATCAGGTTCTTGTGTCTTTAGGATCTGTGTGCGTTACTGCGATCTTCCGTAAGCGTTCTTGATGTAGTGCCTTATTATTAGGACGGTTGTATTCACACGTCCATATCTTTTTGTGATTCGAAAACATTTGAAAGGCGTTCTGATGCAATTGTTCGTGTTTCAGATGCCATCGAAGGGAGGTCATTCAGTCAGGGAAAATAAAGGGGATGTTCAACCCCAAACACCTCAAAGGAACATGACTACAGATGATGTTGCAATATTGTGGCACAAGTAGTAACGACTGACATTTCCACGATGGCGCAACAATCTGCAGTTCAAGCATCCCAACCCCATTTAGGATTGTCTTTATAGAGAGAGAAGGAAGATTTTAGTAAGGGGCATCCTCCCGAGTTTGCAGGGGGAGTTGATGTAATGGATGCAAGTCAATGGAATAAAAGTATACAGAGGCACCATCGTATGGTTGAGTGTAGTGAGGTGCAAAAATAATTTTTAGCCACCTTTAAGTTATCGGGTGCAGCTCTTCAATGGTGGGAGTCTGTCACCACATCTGAACAGAGAGATACTTTGCCTATAATATAATTTTGGGAGCTTTTTGATCGAAGGTATTTTCCTTCCCCGACTTAGAATATGAAGATTTTTCAAGGTAATAGAACGGTGGCAGAATATGAGGAATATTTTTCTAGATGGGCGAAATTAGTACCTGCTGAGGTAAATACGGAAGAGAAACCTATATCGAAGTTTATTTGAGGATTAGATTGGAAAATATAAAAATAGCTGTCAGAGAGTCCTAAGTTAGTGACTTTCATTGAGGTAGTGAATGCGACACTTCTAAAGTTTCATGAATATCGTCTTCGTTCGCAAGAGGGAAATAACTCTGGAGATTCGAGTTCATCAAGTAAGTTTGGCAAGGAGAGTGCCAGTAATGCGAGTGGGCAGAAAGAATTTGTGGGTAAGTGTTTCTTTTGTAAAGAAATAGGTCATAAAAAGAGAGATTGTCCTAAAAGAGGTAATGGACCACAGTTTGATGAAATTTTGGAAGTGAAACCCCTACAACAGATTCGAGGTCATTTTAGACTGGGGGACTTTGTTTGGGAGCCCATTGATGAGGATGGGCAATCGGACTAGAGATGGATGATGTAAGTTATTTTCCTTTATGAATAGGAATATTAAAATATGAAGTTTTGGTATTATCGTATGAGAGATATTTTTGAGAGGGTAGTGCTATAACCCTATTATGTATGTTTTGACCCTAAGGGGAATTTTGAGCAAGTTAGGCTCTTATGTAAATTATCTTTCGATAGAATGGATAATTTTGTAATATGCTAAAAAAGAGCTATAAATCTTGTGGTAAATGTAAGAATGGTTATGGTGATAAGTAGTAATGATAAAGCTACTTCTTTTTATATAGTCATGTTAGACTTATATAATTGTTGTATTCCAGTTATGAATGATCCTTATAAATGGCAATATGTTAATATGATGTGAGATATCATCACTGAAAAGAGTTTTAAAGTTTGTGGATTGATGGACGCATGAAAGTTTAGCTCACAATTATGCTAATTTTGGTGAGCTACATATTGTTATATGTATGATGATTTAAAATACCTTGCGTGGGACATAAGGCACTTTATGTAAATATTGTAAGACTTAAATCAAAATATTTTTATAAATTATTTTCAAAATAAAACTTTTTCTAGGCCTTGGGCCATATCAAAATGATTTTTTGCAAAAATATTTTAAACACTAGTCCAGATTTAACACACTCTCAATCCCCGACGTCGCCTCATAGTAGTGTATTGGGAGGGCTCCTTGTTTGGATTTCTCTTTTGCGAGACGTCCCCCGCACGAAATTGGCGAATGTGAAGAATTGAGAGGAGTTATTTCTTGGAACATTCAAAAAATTTTACACTATTAAAATGTTAGTATTATATTTATGTAAATGCGGGATTTTGGAGGTAAATGAGGCCTTATCATGATTGGTACGAGCGATAGCTCGAATATAAAGGGGGTATGGGCGCCCTAGTTGTCGAAGTTGGTTTTATATAACTCATAATCAACTTAAAATAAATTAATTCGTCATGGGAAGTTATAGATTTGGAGATAGGATTAGTTAGGATGGGTGTAGTAGAACTAGTTGAGCTTTGAAGAATTTGGCTTAGCTAAAATTTCGAGGACGAAATTTTTGTAAGTGAGGAAGTTTGTACCAACCCGAGGTATTGGAGACGAGGATTTATTTATTTTGGGAGAGATAAATAATATTTTATTAGAAAATAATTAAATTTGGCACTTGAGGTCAAAACTTGGAGTCGTTAGAAAGTGTATCGAATGGCAATTCTGAGGTTGTAGTTGTGTCCGAAAGGGTCGAGAAAGTCGAAATGACTGTACTTGGGGTCTATTTAGTTTCCAAAATAATTTAGGGTCGTTTGACTCGAATTAAAGTTACCGGGTCATTTAAAGTGTGTATTATCATTTAAAGATGTGTATATTGGGATTTGGGGCTTATAAAGCCTACGGGAGATTTATTCTCCATAGGGAGAAAGAGAAATAGAAAGAAAGAAACAGAGAAAAAGAAAGAAGAAGAGAAGGAAGGAGAAAAGAGAGAGAAAGTGGAGATTTCCGACCAAATACGCGATTTCGAGGATGGATCAGACCCTACAAACCCTAGGTAGGTGATTAAACTGCTAAATAATTTTTGTGTACCATTTATTGCATGAACTGTGGATTGAATCTTTGGGTTTTAGGTTTAGTTTATCAAAACCTAACTTTTGGGTATAATCTTAAATTTAATTTGTAAATCTTTGATTTGAAGATAGAAATTGGTTTATATGTATTCTAGGATGAATATTAATGATATATATGTGATGGGGTTGAAGAGAAAATGATTGAAACAAATTTTGGGATTTTTGTTTACTTAAAAAGTAGCCGTTTTTGAGAGTTCTGAAGGGACGAATCGATTTGGCCACCTACCGAATCGATTTGAAAATATGCAGGTGCCCAGGTCTCAGTGACCGAATCGATTCGGACCCCAGCGGAATCGATTCGGCCTGAGATAGAGTCCCAGGTCTGATGACCCGAATCGATTCGCTGGGCCGAATCAATTCGGAATTGGCCCGAATCGATTCGAAAATAGAGCTTTTGTGGAATTATTTTTCTAAGAAGAATTTCATCCCGTTTTGTTCGAGGTTACTGATTGGGAACCTCTATAGGAGTTGTTTGGAGTATGTTTTGGATACTTTTAGAGAGTTTCCCTTATAAGGAATTATTGGAGTCATATAGACTTAAATTGAGGAATACCGATTAGAGATTTTGGTATTTTCTATGTCGGGAAGCCCGCCTTGATTAGAGATTCGGTTTGGAGATGATCATTATAATTATATGAAAGAATGAGATTAATTTAGAGACAATGGATCTTAGGATCCAATCCCAAATGGGATAACTTTAAAAGGTTCATAAAATAAATTGAACCCTATTATGGATGGAAAATTATAAATACTATTTGATGTGCATAGGGATATAGAAATATCCTTATTGATGTTTGATTTGGGAGATGTTTCACACAATGAGAAATGCTAATTGAAGAGCATTAGGATAAAAGAATATCCTTAACATGAATCGAAATTAGAAACAATTCATTATTAGAACCGACTTGTGAGCTTTAAGCGAGAAATAGTATAATGTATACTAAGTGGGGATAATGTGTGAGATCTGACGGTTAGTGTATTAAAAGAGAGTGATATACTAAACAATGATATTAATTTAATTGCGCTAAAGAGCGTAAATTGAAAAAGTAGATGATGTTGCAGGTATACCTTATATGACGGTATATCTTTATATGTTGATGATGTATGTATACCTTATATGATGGTATATATATATAGTGAAGCATACCCCCTCCTTGCTATCATTGGGAAGTTGCGTTCGTTGAGGGTGAGCATCCTGGCTCAAAGAGCAGGGTGTGGATATTCCCCAGGTCATAGTCGTCCATTGTGATTATTATGCGATTTATATATGCATTCTTTTAGGGGTGAGAAGTCGGGGGTATGTGACGTTCTCACTTGCCGGTTAGGAGCTATGACCGCTTCTCGGGACGTTGTGTGCGTGAGTTGATCACGAGGTGGCTGTCGTTTAACCCCACCAGGTGGCCCCAGTTTGCTACGTTTATGGGTTGCTGGAAGATGATAGCATGTGAGCCTGCGTCCTCGAGTTATAGCTCAGTTGGATGGTTATTGTTGATTGTGGTTGTACTTGGGTATTAAGGGCATAATGTACCTCAAGGACTAACATTGCCAGGACTAGTGTATTGGGGGGGTTCCTTGTTTGGATTTCACCTCGGCGAGACATCCCACGCACGAACCGCAGTATAATGTTGGAAATTGGGGAGAAGTTATTCCTTAATGCTCATAATTATATATATATCACCTATCCCGACAATCGATAGTGCCAGGAGTAGTGTAACGGGGGGGTTCCTTAGTTGGATTTCACTTCGGCGAGACGTCCCACACACGAAACGTCGTGTACTGTTGAGAATTGGGAATATTAATTAATTAAAACTGGATAATAAATTGGGTTTCATGCATCATGCATTGAGGGCATAATGACCCTCGAGTATCAATACGGTCAAGAGTAGTGTAACGGGGGGTTCCTTGTTTGGATTTCGCTTCGACGAGACATCCCACGGACGAAACGCAGTGCCGTGTTGAGAATCAGGAGGAGTTTAGTCCTTAACTCTTGATGCTAATAACTCATATATAATTATATATATGTTTACATGCCAAATGAGGGCATAACTAGAATATGTGAAATTCTAGTAAATGGGAATGTTGATGTATTGTGATGATGTGGTTGATTATGCAACCTTATATGTTCAATAAATGAACAAATATAATGAGACCTATGACACATTAAATGTAAAGAAATGTTTTAAATGGGAATGTAGATAAGTTTAGATTTCGAGATAATTTAGATAACATAATCTAATATTTATTTTGGGATCTAGTTAGATTTAATTGCCTAATTAGATTTGGGCATACATTTGGAGACCACATGCATACCTTAGGTGCGCGCTCTAGTTGAGAGGTGAGATGGATTTTTATGGAGAGGACGATTCCATTAAATCATGTAATAATGCATTTATAATTATTATGCATTTTAATACACTTGCTATAAAATGTTTTTCAACTCGGGCTCTGACCCGTTTATATTTTCTCCCTCCATGTATATATTGTACTACTTCAGGTGTTCCTCTGTAAGGACGCCTTTGATGTTCATCCACTCAGGCTTCGTGGAGCTGTGGCAATAGCAGACTGTCGCGGCATTTTTCTTTAGTCGATTCCTATCCTTGTATATCTAGATTAGGATTCAGTTGTATATGGAGTTAGTATGCTCAAGTGTTGTAGATTAACACTTTCTTATTTCATTTCTCAAATTATTGTATTGTCTGTGACCCGACAGCATATTCGGGTATTTCATTGTTGAGATTTTGTTGTACATTGTATTGCACTCTTGTATATATTTAGAGTTTGCATTTATCACTCATCATAGTTAGATGTATATTGTTGATTAAGTTGCATTATTGGTTTTGTTGTTATTGTTAAATAAAAAGTTTTAAAATTTTGACAATCCACTTTTAATAGTTTCGGGTAGTTAGCCTTATATTATTAGTATGGTGAGTTGATGTTGAGACTGTGCCATCTGAGATACCTGATTTAATGTAGTATAGGGCTGGCCACCGGTTATTATTTTAAGCGGGTTGTCACACTATCTCCTCTCTCTAAGCCTCCATTACCACACTAACTCAAAACCTCCACCTCCATTCCAAACCTTACACCCAGCCAACCCTCCTGCTATCCACCTACCTTTACCCGAGCCAACCCACCTACTACCCCTTACCCATAACCTTGACCCATAACACCCAAAAACTGGCAGCCCCTTGACCAATAGCTCTGGCCACTAACAAGCCACCCGAACCCGGTTCAAAACCCACCATGGCAATAAGTTAACCTTCGGACCTCCTTAACTGGAAATTGAACCCAAGCTAAATACCCATTTCCCATTCTCCCAAGACTTGTCCGATTTTTGCCAACGGTTAAAACAAGCACAAGTCATTAACCCATAAAAGCCACAAGTCTTAAAAGACTTTTACCTATTTCCAAAAACACCCCCAACAACCTCCTTACATCACAAACCCATGCACATGTGTGCATATTTCCCAAATACCCCCACTGACACCTTTCACCCTCATGCACCTTCCCAATGTCCAAAATACACCTTGCTCCATTGTGCCTACTACTTAAGAAGACCAAGACCCAGTTTTAAGTAATCTAGAAAGGAGAGGAGAGAAGGAAGTTAGGGAGATAAGAACACCAATTTTTCATATTAGTTTAGTTATTTTTAGTTTAGAGAAAAAAATAATAAAGTGAGTATTTGTAATTATTTGGAGATATTATTGAAGTATTCAAGAAGTGAAATTCAATTCAAGAATTTTGGGTTTGATCATTTTAATACCCCATAGTTATGAGTAAATATTTTTATATTAATTTTCCATGCGGGTTAATTATATAAAATAAATGAAGTTGGAGTAAATATTACTTTAAGAGTTGTAAGAGTTAATATTTACTCAATTTTGCATATTTACTGTTAAGTGAATGTAAATAGCATCATATTATATTTTATTGCGTCGTTGTGCCTTAAGCGATGGTTAAGATTTAAAATGACTGTGAAACTTGAAAGAATTTATAATATTCTGGATGTCAATTTAGAGGGTGCAGTTAGTCCGAAAATGGTTGAAACAGTCAAAATAAGTACCAGTTGTATTTTTGGGTTCCGGGTACTTTTGACCGATTTTGACTTAAGTATGTTGTTGCGAGTCATTTTAATTGTGTAGTGGCATTTAAAGTTGGACTTAGTGTAATTGGGCATTTAAGTCTTCCAAGAATATTTATTTCTCATTTATGTGTTCCTAAACTTAGAGAGAGTTAGAGAGAAGAGGAGCTTCGGAGAAAGAGGAGAGAAAGAGAGAAAATTGAAGATTTGAGCATGGAGTTGTTGTTATCGGAAGATAATCCGAGACTACGAACTTAAGGCAAGTTTCTAACTTGCAAATGTAGTGGATAATTTGTATTGATAGTTGTGTTTTTGGAGATTTAAACCATTTATGGATTTCGATGATTTTTGGTGTTTAAACCCTTAAACATTGATTTAGATATGAATTGTGTTGGTTATATTAATTAGTGGTTGTGTAGGATTGATTTGGTGGGATTATTAATTGATGGGGTTGGATATATGGAAGAGAAATAGGATTTGGGTAATTAGGGATCATATAACCCGTAGCCTCCAAGTGGGCAAATCGACCAGGGCGAATCGATTCGCCGTCCCTCCCTAGCGAATCGATTCACTAAAAAGGGTGGCTACAGGTCTGGGGAGTCGAATTGATTCGGGTTAAGGCCTAATCGATTCGGCATGAGACAGAAAGTTGTTGTTCTCATCCGAATCGATTCTATTTTAGGGCGAATCTATTCGGAAATCCTGTTGTTTTAGGATATTTTTCTAACTGAGTTTTTATCCCTATTTTTTTAGGTTTCAGACCTAGGAACCTTCTCTTATTAAGTAAAATAGAGTACTAGAGTCTCATATTAGGGTGATGAATACCTTGGAATAGAAAGGGGGTAATTGGGCTTATTTTAGGGGTCATTTAATAAGAGTAGTGCAGTTTTTCTTCTAGCAAACTAGCCTAGGACTAAAGGAAAGTTAGGTGGTATTGTGTTGGGACTCCTAGAGACTAAGATGAGAAAAATTTCACGTGGTATCCCTTAGTGTTGTTATAAATTCTCAGAGGTTAGTATGGGGGAAAATTAAACTTGGTAACTTATGTCGTTAGACACACATGGTTCCGGATGTAATAAAATGTACTTTTAATTGGCACATCTTGTGAATTATGACTTGCCTATATGTACCAATCTAAATGCTATCATAAGGGAACTTATGCGAATGAGGTGAAGTCCCCTGGCTAGTGCATGCAGGGCAAATATAGTCATCGGCCATAGGACTGGTGGTTACATTATGTTGTTATTTTATTCGAAGTGAGGTAATTCCGAGTATGGTTATGACTCACTGTCGAAGGTATATGACCGCTTCCCACTTGACATGATTTAGGGTGCCCAGGTAGTCTTGGTGTAACAACCCGCCTAATAAGATAGCTGGCGATCACTCCAATATTAAATTAAAACAGGAGTCACATATGGATCATCCTTAGCATCACTGTCGAAAATCCATTTAATTACTAATATCCTATTAGGTGGCCGTTAAAAACTTTTACTTAGCTACTATTTTTAGCGAACAAATCAAAACATCCACAATTAAATGCGTAATGAACTGAAATGAAAATGAAATGAATTAAAATAACCAAACACTCGGTCCAAATATACAACCATATCGAATGCTGAACTGAAAGAATAAATAAATGCAATTGAGCCATTGGCTTGAGTGTTTATACAATAACTCCTATCTAGAGTACAAGGAAAGAAACGTCTACCGAGAACCTGCAAGCATCCACAGCTGCTGCAGCAGACGTCTGACTCAAAAGAGTTTCCATCCAGGCGTCCCTGTGTCTGGACACCTATACATATATATAGTATAGAGAAAGAAAGGAGAGTAGACAAACGGGTCAGAGCCCGAATGTTTAGAAAAATTTTTGCAAGTGCATAAATGCTTTATTTTTTAGAAAAATAGTTTTATCTCATATTTAAATTGGTATCGCACTCTCATGAGATACCCCTCACCTCTCCTCTAACAGTGCACGCCTAGCGCATCCCTTTACACATCCTAGTCAAGCTACCCTGCTAAACTAGTCTAATACCCAACCACTATCTAACCTAGATAGTCAAATAGATGTACTAAGGGCTAAACTTCACTTTAATCTCGACACTATGCCATGTTCGTGCGTGGGGTGTCTCGCGAAGCGAAATCCAAACAAGGAACCCCCCGATACACTACTATGTAGCAAGGTCGATCTTTGAGATCCGCCAGTCCCTCAGTACAGAAAGATATATATAATATATATACCGTAATCATTTAATAATATTAGAGCACTAAGGATGAAACTTCTCCCCAGTCTCAACGCAGTGCCATATTCGTGTGTGGGGTGTCTCGTGAAGCGAAATCCAAACAAGGAACCCCCCCGATACACTACAATGTGGCACGGTCGATCGTCGGGATTCATTAGACCCTCGGCACTCGATTTATACATATGCGTACATCTATAATGTATGTCCGGATAATATCTCCCGGACTGAGGTGTATTCTATACACAAAGTACTTATCCTTTTTATTTCAAAAACTTCCATTTCCCTTCTCATATCCAGGAAATGTATTTAAAGCCAATTCATTAGCATGAATTGCTTTACCAAAACATATATCTTTTTAAAAGCCAATTTTATTAACATAAAAATGCTTTTCCTTTTCAAAATATCCCATTTCCCTTTTTATACTCAGGAAATGTATTCAAAGCCATTTTCATTATCATAAAAATGCTTTGATCATAACATATGCTTCCACATCCCTTCTTCCATTCGGGTAGTGTTACCGAAGCCAATTTATATAACCCATTTCCCTTCCTATATCCAGGAAATGTAATTAAAGCAAATCCATTATTATGAACTGCTTTAATGTAAACGCGTTCTAAGACCGCCCGTCCGGATTTCTCCACTGTGCGCTCCCCTAAATGGCTATTATCTTCCAGGGCCTCCAAGACAACCTGGGATCCTATATCGAAAGACGTCGGGAAGCGACCATGTGCCTGCGGGATAGTCAAGACCACACCCGGAATCTCCTAACCAGCGCAGAAAATATAACAACAAACGCTCACATGGCCTATAGGACTATATCCACCCTGCATCATTAGCCAGGGGGCTTCACCATACGAACGCAACTTCCCTTATGATAGCGATTTAGAGAGGTGTGTAATCCATATTTTATTAATTATGAAAAAAATTTCTCTTTCCATTTTGAAAATATTCATTTCTATATTTTCAAAATCATTTCCATCATAATATATATATATCTAAAACACACAGTATATACATATCCTATATATTCTTCCTAGAATATATATAAATGGCCATAGTGGCCTATAGCATCTAGCGATGACCAAATATCCCAAAGATTCCCTCCAGGAATCGTAATCATGCTTTCATCGTTGCATGATTCTAAATCCAAAGTATTTCATACTTTAATTATCACTATATCTCTCAATCCTATCTAAGGATTTATTGGATATCTCCAATGATACTATTCTTCTCTAAGTGAAGTATATATATACCCAAATTATCCTAATTATCTCCTAGGATATACCTAACGAAAATCGATATAATTATGCTTTCTATAAGCATAATTATATAGGCCTATATGCCTACGAGAATTATCCTCGGGATTTATCTCACCCGAACAACCTTAAACTTAATGAGTTAAGGATTTCATTTCCTTGAACCCCAAGACTACACCTAGTCCAATTAATCGTTTAGAAGTCCCCAATTAAATTTAGGAACCCTAATCCATCAATTTCTACAATTATTCTATTTTCCTCGAAAATATAGATTAAGGGTTATATACTTAAAACCCTTATTTTACCCTCCTAAATTGCCTCAATTTATGGACCATAAAGTCCTAAAAAGTCCTTTAGGTTATCACCTAATTAACCTCAAAGCAAGATGGAATGGAATCTATCCCATCCAAATCACCCTAAAGAAATTGTTCCTTTTCAGCAGGGGTCGATCGATCGACCCATGGCCGTTGATCGATCGAAGGCTTCGATCGATCGATCCCCCAGGCTCGATCGATCGATCAAGTCGGGCAGCTTCTTCTCCGAGAAGCTGTTTCGGCCATGGAAGCTTTCCCCAAGCTTCCATCTCTTCACCCAACGGCCTACAACTTCTACCAACAACAAATACACCTATAATACGGGTCCTAAACATCCCAGGACCCGGAATCACCCAATAATTTTGGTTAATTTCTAAAATCTCCAATTTACCAATTTTAGGGGTTTATTCGTTTTATCTCCCGAAAACCCATTTTATCCACGAATACCCAACCCAAAATCATTAGGGTTTGTTATACCAACAATGATATGAGATATTTATGCTCAAAAATAAATAAAGCAAGTAAACACTTGCCTCGTGGATAAAATTCGACGTCCTCGAGCCGAATCCCGCGGAGGCCGGCCGGAATCTCCCCCTTTTTCTTCTTTTCTTCCCTCTCTCTCTCTCTCCCTCTTTCTTTCTTCTTTATTTCCTCTCTATCTCTATATATAGAGAGAAAAAGGGTTTTATCCCTAAAAATCCAAAAACGACTCGTTTACCCAATTACGAGCCTATTTAACTCCAAAATTACCCGGAACTTAATTTCGACAATCGGACACTCTTTTCCGACTATCTCGGACATTCCGAGACTAATGGAGCAGTTGAAATTTCCATCTGAGGTACTTGACCGCAAATCACTATTCTAACCCAAAATAATTAAATGCGGTGTCTTACTCAAAATCTCACCTCTTTTGTCGCTATACTCCACGGCGACATATAAATAAAATATTTCGACCTATATGGTCCCAAAATAATTTATAACACCCTTCAAAAATCATTAAATCCTCGAAAATCCCAAAAATCATTATTTCGAGAAATTCTCCAAATTCCAAATTATACTTAATTATGGAATTTAATCATCTCCAAAAGGGCGGGTTATTACACTTGGTTATAGGCCCTGGAAGATGATAGCTGTTTAGGGGCGCATCCAGTGGGGTGACTCCCGAAAGGATGGTCTTAGAATCGTTATATAGTGATTGTAACTATTCTCACGAATGTGGCATTTTATAAAGGGTCAAAACCTTTTATAAATCAACTATTTAGAATAAGTTTCCTAATGAGGAATGGATTGATGAAGTCATATTGTAAAAAACTGTAATGTAAGTTTATTGACTTGGAATTTAGTTATCTCTCTTGCATTAATAAATAGTTAACACTATGAATGGTATTGCGCTAGGATGTGCACTTAGATGAGAGGTGAGGATAATTCGTGTATGTAAGAGCGAACTGAAACTGCTTATGAAGTTTAGCATTCATAACTATTATGAATTTTATTCACATGTTTATCATATCAAACCAGGCCCGGACCCGTCTATATTTCTCTGTCTTGTGTGGTTCTCATTTATGCCCAGGTGCTCCGCCCAAGGACGCCCGTGTTGATCCTTCCTTCCTAGTGTCCAGGAGCTATATCATTTTTGTGGATGTTATAGGACTTTTGTGATAGATGCATCACTATTTTGTATAATCTAGTTATGATCAGTCTGTACATTCTGGCGTGTTGCCTAAGTTTTGTAATTGTATATATTATTTGTATGTAACTATAATACTCGGTGTAACCTGTTTGTACTCGTCTGTTAACCGACAGCTTATTCGGTTATTATTTTGTGAATGATTGTTAAATTGTTATCTATCTTTACATGTTCATCCACCATCTTTTATAATTGGATTGTTTAAATGGTTTTTATTAAACATACAAATTAATTTGACATCCATTTTCTAAAATAATTGGTGTTTTTTTTTGTATTATTATTTTCACGACAGTGATGCTAAGAATGAACCATCTATGATTCCTGTATTTATTGGAGTATCGGTATGTCCACCTCTTATTTTAATAATATGGGTGTCACAATCACCCATTCAAGGGATGAATTAAAGCCCCCATGAATCCAATTGATTTAGTTTGTTAATTTTAATTTTGTTGATTTCCTTTGATTAGTAAATTTAATTCCTACTCTTATTTTCGCATTGAGAAATGGAAAGTCATTCTTGAGAAAGGATTGAGAATTGTGTTACCATTTTATCATTTGATTCAAACTAGAGATATGCTTATCAAATTGATTAAAATCTTAATATAAATTTCATCTACTCTTAATTTATTTTGTCTAATTAAAATTAGTTGGGTCAATTGATTCTAGCGGGTGGTTCATTTGATTAATTTTAATTCATTTAGAGTTGTGTTTGTGGGAATTAAACTTTCTTTTTTTTTTGTTTGTCGGAGTTAAACTTACTTTTCTAAAAGAATATTTAATTAATTCATTAGTGTAATGAGAGTTACCTTTTGAATTAAATGAATATTTTGGAAATCAATCAAATTAAAATTGTTAAAGTTAGATTAATTGTGTGAAGTGGGGGTGGATTTACATCCCTTGAACTTTTTCTCTCATTTAGTTACATCTAACTCACTTTCATCACAAACTTTTTCATATTAATTTACACTTTTACTCTAGTTTAATTACCTTTTTTATTTAGTTTTTAGCTTAATTCGCCATCATCTAAAAATTGTTTTTAATACAAGTAAAATTAAAAAAAAAATAGAAAAAGTAAAAAGTAAAAAAAAATAGGAAAATTAAATATGAATGAATTACATCTCTCTTCTCTCATATGTTTCATCCTTAGATTATGATTGATTCCATTGCCTACCTCTACACTCTAGTTTATTATTATTTTTAGGTATTTGAAGGTTTTGATTAACTTGGCTTCAACAACGACAAACATACTAGAAAGTAAGTTATCGTCATCTTTTAATTTACCATAAAATAAAAGACAAAATTTTGAGGAGTCCATCCAGAAAACATGTTGACTTTGTGGGATTAAAAGTGGACTCCCACAATTTTTCATATCCCCGGGAAATTGATGTTCCGTTTATGTAATGGAAGGCATGACTTGGACGAAAAAAATGAATCATCACAAGATTTTTAATAATATATTTTTGGATGATTGGTGGTTTGGATACGACGGGATATGTACAGTCGAGAGGAATAAGCGTGGTGTCTCTTGGTTGTAAAAGCAAATCAATCCCAAGAAAATCAACATGATCTTTCCCAGATTTTTCAAATTGAATGGGGGTAGTTCACATATTGGAAAAATTTTCATCATAGAAAACATTTCAAGTACGCATTCTTCAACAAAACTCGGGTAAAAATCATTGACTCTTTCTTCTGATTCTTGTGATAGTCTTAATGGTTCGATAATAGTTGGACAAAATTGTGACAAAAGAAATTCATTACATTTGGTTGAATTTCATAAGAATTAGCATAACTTTTAATAAATTGATGTTCTAAAAATGATTGAGATGGAATAGGAATTTTTAACTCTGTAATATTTTTGAAAGAAGAGTTAATTTCATTTAAAGGTACATCCATTCTAATAACATCATTATTTTTTAATATTTCTAAAATTCGAAGCAACTCTCTGAGGGAAACTTCCATTTCCTTTGAGCTTTGGGTCATTACGGATATGTTTTATTCCAAATATGTCAATCGTTGAACAAAATCCTCCTATTCATCATATGGTTCTAAATATTCCCTTTTTAAAGTTTCATAGGAATGATGTTCAATTCTTGTATTTTAATGAATTTGCAAGTAGTTACCAAAAGACATTAGTTTTAGTGAAAATTCTTCATTATCAAGAATTGAAACGGTATTACTGTAACTAGTAGTAAATTTTTCATTATAAAAATTTTGAAAAATATTATTATAATAGTTTGGGAAACTATTATTATAATAATTTTCAATACCATTATTGTGAAAGTTTTATGACCCGTTATTATAATAATTATTATTTTCAATAGTAATTTACTATTCACATTAAAACTCTAATTTAAATGATAATAATAAGGAGAAATAGAAATCTGGTTTTGATATGGACTGCTATTTGTAGCGTAAATGGGTTGCCGTGTTGCTGAGTGATGGCGTTGAGACTTATTCCCGAAGTAAATCATTGACCACTGGGTGTCACAAGTGATTTCTAATTCGGCTTATTAAATTCTTTTAAATCTAGAATTTTGATTTGCGTATTGTTTTCCGATTTCAGATCATAAGGTTATTAATCTTCTAAATATTAACATTTGTATTATGGAGTTAAACACCATAGATACACATACTTCACAAGAGTTTGAACTCTTCTCTAATTGAATTTGATGTTCAAAAGGATTTGAACAGGTGGACTATTCCAAAAGTCCAGCCTAAAACTATTTATAATACTAACTGGTATAACTTTCGTAGCAAGTACGCTATAAAGACTATGGAACAAACCATCAGTTTGAATGAGCAAGATAATTCTATCAAGCTCTTTAAATGGGATGATCTTAAAGATCATATAAAAGATAAAAATAATCATTTTATTCATGTTGGTTTAATTCAAATTGCTTTAAAACCCTTGACTCTTTCTGGAATGAATGCCTGTTTACAAGCTACTCTACGTGATGGTCGGCGTACTAATTTCAGACAATGTTTAATGGGAGCAATTGAAACTAGTATTTGTAATGGAACTGTTTATTTTAATGTGTTTCCAAATATAACTTTGTCTTTATCTGATATGAATCTTTGTAAAGCTTTGAGTCATAAGGTTCAAACTACTAAAGGTTATAATTTTCTTTCGGGATCGGAAATTTATAGGATTATCTATAGGATTTATTACAAGGTAATCAATACTATGGCTCCCAATATTAAACAATTTAGTCCTTTTGGTAAAACTGTGTTAATTGACACACATCTTATAGATTCTACTGTTCATACACTTAGAACTATAAGTTGGGGAGAGATTGATTTCCCAGAGACTTGGGCTATAAAAAATACGGTTCTTCCCCAGCCTAGTCAAAATGAAGATATTGGGGATATATTTGAGGATAAAGATGGTGATGTTTTATTAAATTTTAGAAAATTTAATAGGTGTCAATCCTCTAGAGGCCAGCCTTTTAAAGCTCCTTTTGTTACCTATCCTCCATCAGATTCACGAAACTCTATTTGTGAAGAAAATCCTAATAGCCATCCATATCATGATGATATGAACCTTCATGGTATTTTTACCAATGAAAAAATACCCCATGGTATTTATGAGAAGAATACGTCTCAGTGTAGAGAATATCCTACGCCATATGAAATGAACGTCAGACTCTAATTTCCTTTTCTTTAATGGTTTGTCAATTAATATAAAAGGAATTTCCGCTGAATTTTACCTACCAGGATACGCTCCTTTCAGGAATTGGTATTTTACTAAGTATAACAAGGCTGAACTAGATAATTATAAAAATGAATTTTATAATTGGGTTGAAGAAAATAAACTTGTTACTTCCTTCGTGGTTTGGTTTCAAATGTTTTCTAAAGATAAGCATCTTTTTGTTCTAGACACTAAGGATAAATAGATTCTTAATACTGATGAAAAACATTTGACAAAATGGAGTACTGCTAACAATCAGATTATATCTGCGGTTCACCCTCCTACTGAACCCCTGTCGTTAGAAGTTGGTAGACCATCTAAAGTGGTAGTTCTGCTAGGTTAGAAACCAGTGCCTTCCTCAACATGGAAACTAAAGAGATAATTATCACACATAAGAATATTGTAAATCCACTTTACAAACAAGGTAATTATAACAACCTAATCCTTAGCACGATAGGTAAAAAACTCAATAGGATTGAGAACCTATCGGTACATATTTTTGTTAGGAAACCTGTAGACTTTTAGAAAAGTCTTGACCAACCTTTAGTTCTTCCTCCCATAGATGTTAAAGGTTTTAAAATGGGAAATAAAACTGATTTTATGTCCCAACTCAAATAGATTGAGAATAATCTCAAAGGGTTAAAGCTTAACACTTTATCCCACGTTGATTTTGATTCCAAATTAGACATTCCTCTTAAAGAAGTTCATGACTTTGAACAATCTTTCAAAAATTCTGAAGATCAAGTCAATAAAATTACTTATAGTAATAATGTTGGCTATGTTGGTCCTATTTGTAATTACTACCACAGACAACCTCCTCAGGATCTTCTGTTCAAGGAGAACACTTTGCACAATCCTCAGACCACTTTCCATGGTAAATCCATTTACGACTGGAATATTGATGGAAAATCTGAAGCATCGATACATGAGATGATTCATCAGATGGCCATGTATTCCACCATTTGTAAACAGAATAATAACACTGATCAAAGCATTGCTCAGATGATCATTGCTGGATTTACTGGAACACTTCGTGGTTGGTGGGGGAACATGCTCACTGAAAATTAAAGAAATGATATCGTTAATGCTGTAAAAATTGTCAAAGATGAACATATGCTAGACAGAGGAATTCAGGATGTTGTTTATACTTTAATGCTTGCAATTCTTCATCATTTTGTTGGTAGTAGCGATCATAGTGGAGAACGTAATAGAGAATTGTTACAAAATTTAAAATGTCCTACCCGTAGCCAATTTAGGGGGTACAGGGATGTCTTCCTTGCTAGGGTTACTCAGAGACAAATGGCAACTCTGAGCACTGGAAAGCCAAATTTATTGATGGCCTTCCTACTTTCTTGCCTGAGAAAGATAGAAAGAAATTAAGAGAATTATAGCATATCTATCCCTCACCATAATTATACTTATGGTGAATTGATTAGTGTTGTCATCCAAGAGGGTCTTTCCCTCTGTAATGACCTTAAGCTACAAAGGCAGCTTAAGAAGCAGAATGTTTCAGGAAAGAAAGATCTTGGTGAGTTTTGTGATCAATTTGCTTACAATAATCCAGAGACTTCTACTCATAAAGTCTCTAAGAAAAATAAGAAAGTTCCCAAAAAATCCCGTTATAAACGTAAGAAGATACATGATAAAGTTTCACATGATCAACGTGAAAAGCCTAAAAGGAAATTTATTAGGAAGAAACCTAAAAAACTAATCCTAAATGCTTTAAATGTGGTAAGTATGGCCATTATGCTGATAAATGCAAAATGGAAACTAAAATCAATAACCTCCAAATTGATGATCAATTGAAGATTCAATTAAGCAAACTCTTGCTTAATTCTAGTTCCTCTGAAGAACTAGAGGATTCCTCTGATAGTGATAATGGGCTTTACAATATTCAAAGCTTTAGTGACTCAGATATCTCCGAGAAAGGATATTGTCAGTGTAATATTTTGACTAAGAGATGCGATCATCTCCAATCTATTCTTCATATGAATGGATTAAGTCTTAATGTCCTCACTGGTCAGCAGCAAACCATGATTGATGTTATCAATCAAGTCACTGACCCTGACATTAAATTTAAATTGATTAAAACTTGCTATACCCATGAGAATTCTCCTAATTGTTCAGACTTCCTTTCTAAAACCCATGAGTACAGCCTTAATGAGGTACTCAACTGTTTAGAAAAATGTGGAGAATCTAGTAGACCTGCTAGCATTATTGACCTAAGGCATGAAGTTAACACGCTAAAAAATGAGTTAAGACAACTTAAGAATCAGCAGGATAACATGCAAATTGATATTAATAATATCAATAATGCTTCAAAGCATTCTAATTCGGACATCTCAAAATCTAAAGACTTTGTGGATTATTTGGGTGCTATGAACCGTATACAGACCCAGAAGTGGTATACTACTGTTAACTTGGTGATTAACAATGAATTTACTCTTAGTAAAATCATTGCCTTAGTTGACAACGGTGATGATATGAATTGTATTCAAGAAGGAATTGTTTCTACTGAATACTTTGAGAAGACTATTCAATCGTTGTTTAATGCTAGTGGTGATAGCATGGGCATTAAATATAAAGTAACTATTTATAACAATGAAATTTGCTTAGACATTACCTTTTTGCTTATTAGTGATTTATCCCAACAGATAATTCTAGGTACTCCCTTTTTATCGTTGCTTATGCCAATTGATAAGATTGATTCTAGTGGTATATATACCACCATTAAAAATCAAAGAATTGTTTTTGAATTTATTACCCGACCTGAGATTAAGAAAATTAACTCTTTGACAAATGATATTATTTTCAAAGAAAACCATTTAAATTTTCTCCAAAAAGAACTCTCTTTTCTAATCATAAAGCATAATCTTAATGTACCTAATGTATTGCAAAAAATTAATGTTAATAAAAACCAATTAATAACTAAAATTTGCAGTGATATCCATAATGATTTTTGGGATAGGAAGAAACATATTGTTTCTCTTCTTTATCAAAATTATTTTAGTGAAAAATCCATCCCAACTAAGGCCAGACCCAGTCAAATGAAGACTGAATTTCTTGACCTTTGTAAGAATGAGATTCAGAGTCTTTTAGATAAAAAGCTTATAACTAAAATTTATTCTCCTTGGAGTTGTACAACTTTTTATGTTAATAAGGCTACTGAAAAGGAACGAGGTGTTCCTAGGCTTGTAATAAATTACAAACTTCTTAACAACGTTTTACAATGGATAAGATATCCAATTCCTAATAAAAAGGATTTATTGGACCGGCTTAACTCTGCTACTATTTTTTCCAAATTCGACTTAAAATCTGGATAATGGCAGATCCAAATTGCCCCGCAAGATCGGTATAAAACTGCTTTTACAGTACCATTTGGCCATTATCAATGGAATGTTTTGCCCTTTGGGCTCAAGAATGCCCCCTCTGAATTTCAAAATATCATGAACGATATTTTCAATCCTTATTCTGATTTTTCTATTGTCTATATTGATGATATTATCATCTTTTCTCAATCGATTGATCAACACTTTAAACGTCTAAAGATTTTTAAAGATGTCATTAAAACTAATGGATTAGTTGTTTCTTCCCCTAAAATGAAAATCTTTCAAACTAATATTAGATTTTGAGGGCATAACATTGGAGAAGGGAAAATACTCCCTATTGATAGAAGTACTGAATTTGCTTCTAAATTCCCTGATGTGTTAAAAGAAAAAACTCAACTCCAAAGGTTTCTGGGTAGTCTCAATTATATTGGTGATTATTATAGAAATCTTGCACAAGACAGTGCAATCCTTTACACTAGGTTAAAAAAGAACCCTGCTCCTTGGACTTTAGAGAACACCAAAGCTGTTCAGAAAATTAAGCTGAAAGTTAAGCAATTACCTTGTCTAGCTTTGGCTAATTTTTCATTTTCCAAAATTGTTGAAACTGATGCTCGAATTTAGGCTATGGTGGAATTTTAAAACAAATTAACTCTTTTAATTAAAAGGAAGAATTAGTTCGTTTTACTTCTGGATCTTAGAAAGATGCTCAGAAAAATTACTCTACCATTAAAAAAGAAATTCTTTCGGTCGTTAAATGCATTTCAAAATTTCAAGACGATTTATTAAATCAGAAATTTTTACTACGAATTGATTGTAGTGCTGTAAAACAAGTTTTGCAAAAAGATGTTGAAAATATTGTTTCAAAACAGATTTTTGCCAGATGGCAAGAGAATTTATCTTCTTTTGATTTTGATACTGAACATATCAAAGGCGAAAACAATTCTCTTCCTGATTTTCTGACCATGAGTTTTTGCAGAATCAATTACTGGTCCCTCTAGAGGGCGTGGTAGAGGTCGTGGACAATCCCACCAAAGGCCTGGGAAAGAAAAAATGGTGATCAACGAAGACCAATATCATTCGATATAGGATTATTTTAAACTTCTTTGCCATAGTGCACAAAACAGGGGAAAATTGAGTTCGCCTCCTAACCCTTTAGCAAAAAGAAATCTGTTAAAGAAGTTTTGGAAACCATTAAGCATGATTTCATTCCTAATCAGAGGACTTCGGAATTGATGCTCATCCTCAATGACGAAGACGAGAAGCAGATGTCTTCTCCATGGGAAATTAAGTCCCTCTACCTTGATACACATAATTATGATATGCAAGAAGGAAAATATCGGACGGTATATGAGGCGATCCTCACTGAGACTTAATTCGTGGTGTTTAATCATACTAACAAACATCATAAAAATTTCAAGTCTCCTATTGCTTATAGCAAGGCTGTGTTAAAACAGTTCATCGGTCCCCGAGAATAGGGAATTCACCCTTTGAAGGTGCAAAAATTAAGTTCGCACACTGGATCCTATAATTATTGGGATTATGTCCAGGCTTGGACTAAAGCATTTTATTACCAAAATGCTGAGCACAAACACACATGGTTCTTTTTTCTGTGCCCAAACTCCTTAAAAGAGAGTTACCCAGGATGGGTTATCAATTGGTGGGATAAATTTGGCCCAAGAATTGATATGCTCCCCGATGAAATCACCAAAGAAAAACTCTTTCTTCCTTGGACCCAGTTTCATCCAAAATTAAGTAGGAAGAACAATATCCCAGTAAGTCTAAATTCCCTACTATTCTTTACCGAGATAGGTATTCCTTGGATCTCTCGATGGGATCTTCAATGTAGAGTTAATCATCTTAATGTTCCTCTATTGGAAATAATCTTTTATTACAGATGGTGGAGTGGTGTTGACATTAATAATAATATCTCAAAAATTAAAGATAGTTTAAAACACTATATGGCTCCGGTTGATTATGCACCACCTCCAGCTGAGAAGATATCTCTAGCTTTAAATCCAATCAAGGATTTAAAGCTTGCTATCAAGAAGAAATTTCCCAAAGAAATGGATCAGGAGCTACAGCAGAAGGTTTTTTACTACACTCAAAGCCAATTCAGATCGGCTTTTGATTTTCCTGGAATGAAGACCAATCCTCTCAACGATGATTCTAAACCCATTACACTTCCTTCGGATGATGATACATCCATGGCCTCTGTCAATAATGATAATCCCTTCTTTTGTCTTGCCGGAGAATCCCAAAATCCAGAAGACGATGAGTTTTTCGGTGACATGTTCGACATCAACTCTCCCTCTGAGCTAACTATGGAGGCATTCTTCAAATCATTGAGTTCAGCCTTTCCAACACGAAGATGGGATGGTAGCTTTCCTAACTCGGACCCAAAGGATAGCCTAGATGACTTGAGATAGCCGTCTCACAGCTGGCCCACCTGGCCCCCAGTTAGATGCTCGCCGACGCTTGAAGACAAAGCTTGGTAGACTCGACGATAGTGGTAGGACCCACTTTCCCATCAACCAACAACCCATAATGAATGCTAGGATCCATTGGCCCAGTAACCGACCCTTCACGACAAGAGACTTTGTCAGCCTCGAATAATGGAAGGACCCAAGGTTCATTTTCTTAGGAATTATTTATTCCTTATTTTGTAATATAAATAGAGGACTCTCCTTCCTCATTCTTCACCTTCTTCTTTACATTCTCTCTCTCTCTCTAGAATTGTAATAAGCTTGTGAATTTCAGGCCCTATTCCGGTAGACCCTTATTCCGTATGTAAGTTTTAAGTTTGTTTTAATTTCAGTTTGTAATAAAATTTTGTAATATATTCCCTTTAAGATTTCGCTTATATTGATCCTCTTGTTTATGGCATCAGTCTTCATTTGACTGGGCCTGGCCTTAGTAGGGATGGATTTTTCACTAAAATGATTTTCAAAAGGAAGAGAAACAATACGTTTCTTCCTTTCCCAAAAAGCATTAGGGATATCACTGCAAATTTTAGTTATTAATTGGTTTTTAATAACATTAATTTTTTGGAATACATTAGGTACATTAAGCTTCTGCTTTATGGTTAGAAAAGAGATTTCTTTTTGGAGAAAATTTAAATAATTTTCTTTGAAAATAATATCATTTGTCAAAGAGTTAATTTTCTTAAATCTCAGGTCGGGTAATAAATTAAAATACAATTCTTTGGTTTTGAATGATGGTATATATACCACTAGAATCAATCTTATCAATTGGCATAAGCAACGATAAAAAGGGAGTACCTTGAATTATCTGTTGGGATAAATCGCTAATGAGCAAAAAGGTACTGTCTAAGAAAATTTCATTGTTACAAATGGCAACATTAGTTAATTTTTATTTGATGCCCATGAAATCACCACTATCATTAAACAAGGATTGAGTAGTCTTCTCAAAGTATTCAGTAGGAAAAATTCCTTCTTGAATACAATTCATATTAGCACCGTTGTCAACTAAGGCAATGATTTTACTAAGAGTAAATTCATTGTTAATCACCAAGTTAATAGTAGTATACCACTTTTGGGTGGGTATACAGTTCATAACACCCAAATAATCCACAGAATCTTCAGATTTTTAGATATCCGGATTAGAATGCTTTGAAGCATTATTGAGATTATTAATCTCAATTTGCATGTTATCTTGCTGATTCTTAAGTTGTCCTAACTCATTTTTTAGGGTGTTAACTTCATGCCTTAGGTCAGTAATGCTAGCAGGTCTACTAGATTCTCCACCTTTTTCTAAACGATTGAGTACCTCATTAAGGTTGTACTCATGGGTTTTAGAAAGGAAGTCTGGAGAATTAGGAGCATTCTCATGGGTATAGCAAGTTTTAATCAGTTTAAGTTTAATGTCAGGGTCAGTGACTTGATTGATAACATCAATCATGGTTTGCTGCTGACTGGTAAGGACATTAAGACTTAATCCATTCATATGAATAATAAATTGCAGATGATCGCATCTCTTAGTCCAATTATTACACTGACAATATCCTTTATCAGAGATATCTGAGTCACTAGAGCTATGAATATTGTAAAGCTCATTATCGCTCTCAGAGGAGTCCTCTAGTTCTTCAGAGGAACTAGAATTAAGTAAGAGGTTTCTTAATTGAATCTTCA
The DNA here is from genome assembly GCA_949130495.1 of Sambucus nigra. Taxonomy (NCBI): domain Eukaryota; kingdom Viridiplantae; phylum Streptophyta; class Magnoliopsida; order Dipsacales; family Adoxaceae; genus Sambucus; species Sambucus nigra. Next base: position 313,318,982 of record OX422211.1, read on the forward strand.
AATGATCATCAATTTTGAGGTTATTGATTTTATCTTCCATTTTGCATTTATTAGCATAATGACAATACCTACCACATTTAAAGCATTTAGGATTAGATTTTTTTTGTTTCTTCCTAACAAATTTCCTTTTAGCCTTTTCACGTTGGTCATGTGAAACTTTATCATGTTTCTTCTTACGTTTATAATGGGATTTTTTGGGAACTTTCTTGTTTTTCTTGGAGACTTTATGAGTAGAAGTCTCTTGAGTATTGTAAGCAAATTGATCACAAAACTCACCAAGCTCTTTCTTTCCTGAAAGATTCTACTTCTTAAGTTGCCTTTGTAGATTAAGGTCATTGTAGAGGGAAAGACCCTCTTGGACGACAACACTAATCAATTGACCATAAGTATAATTATGGTAAGGGATAGAGATGCAATCATTAGCTTCTCTTAATTTCTTTCTAACTTTCTCAGCAAAGAAAGTAGGAAGGCCATCAATAAATTTGTCTTTCCGGTGCTCAGAGTTGCCATCTATTCTCTGAGTAACCCTAGCAAGGAAGACATCATTGTACCACCTAAATTGGCTAAGGGTAGGACATTTTAAATTTTATGATAATTCTCTATTACGTTATCCACTATGATCACTACTACCAACAAAATGATGAAAAATTGCAAGAATTAAAGTATAAACGACATCCTGAATTCCTATGTCTTGCATATGTTCATCTTTAACAATTTTTACGGCATTAACGATATCATTTCTTTTATTTTCAGTGATGATATTCCCCCTACTAACCACGAAGAGTTGTAGTAAATCCAGCAATGATCATCTAAGCAATGCTTTGATCAGAGTTATCATTTTGTTTATAAATAGTGGAATACATGGCCATCTGATGAATTATCTCATGTATCGATGCTTCAGATTTTCCATCAATATTCTAGTCGTAAATGGATTTACCATGGAAAGTGGTATGAGGATTGTGCAAAGTGTTCTCCTCGAACAGAAGATCCTGAGGAGTTGGTCTGTGGTAGTAATTACGAACAGGACCAACATAGCCAACATTATTACTATAAGTAATTTTAGTGACTTTATCTTCAGAATTTTTTAAAGATTGTTCAAAGTCATGAACTTCTTTCAGAGGAATGTCTAATTCTAAATCAGAATCAACGTGGGATAAAGTGTTAAGCTTTAACCCTTTGAGATTATTCTCAATCTCTTTGAGTTCGGATATAAAGTCAGTTTTATTTCCCATTTTAAAACCTTTAACATCTATGGGAGGAAGAACTAAAGGTTGGTCAAGACTTTTCTCAAAGTCTATAGGTTTCCGAACAGAAACATGTACCTATAGGTTTTCAATCCTATTGATTTATTTACCTATCGTGTTAAGGATTAGGTTGGTATAATTACCTTATTTTTAAAGTGGATTTAACATATTCTTATGTGTAAAAATTCTCTCTTCAGTTTCCATGTTGAGGAAGGCGTTGGTTTCTAACCTAGGAGAACTACCACTTTGGCTGGTGCTACCAACTTCTAACGAGAGGGGTTCAGTAGGAGGGTGAACAACAGATATAACCTAATTGTTAGTAGTACTCCATTTTGTCCAGTGTTTTTCATCAGTATTAAGAATCTTTCTATCCTTATTTTTTAGAACAAAAAGATTCTTATCTTTAGAAAACATTTGAAACCAAACCACAAAGGAAGTAACAAGGAGCAATGCTTTTATGAGAGTTATCATTCTGTTTACAAATAGTGGAATACATGGCCATCTGACGAATCATATCATGTATTGATGCTTCAGATTTTCCATTAATATTACAGTCGTAAATGGATTTACCATGGAAAGTGGTCTGAGGATTGTGCAAAGTGTTCTCCTCGAACAGAAGAACCTGAGGAGTCGGTCTGTGGTAGTAATTACGAACAAGACCAACATGGACAAAATTATTACCATAAGTAATTTTATAGACTTGATCTTCAGAATTTTTGAAAGATTGTTCAAAGTCATGAACTTCTTTCAGAGGAATGTTTAATTCTGAATCAGAATCAACATGGGATAAAGTGTTAAGCTTTAACCCTTTGAGATTATTCTCAATCTCTTTGAGTTGGGACATAAAATTAGTATTATTTCCCATTTCAAAACCTTTAACATCTATGGGAGGAAGAACTAAACGTTGGTTAAAACTTTTCACAAAGTCTACAGGTTTCCTAACAGAAATATGTGCATGTAGGTTCTCAATCCTATTGAGTTGTTTACCTATCATGTTAAGGATTCGGTTGGTATAATTACCTTATTTGTAAATTGGATTTAAGATATTCTTATGTGTGACAATTCTCTCTTCAGTTTCCATGTTGAGGAAGGCATTGGTTTCTAACCTAGGAGAACTACCACTTTGGTTGGTGCTACCAACTTCTAACGACAGGGGTTCAGTAGGAGGGTGAACAGCATATATAATTTGATTGTTAGCAATACTCTATCTTGTCAAGTGTTTTTCATCAGTATTAAGAATCTATTTATCCTTAGTTTCTAGAACAAAAAGATACTTATCTTTAGAAAACATTTGAAACCAAACCACAAAGGAAGTAACAAGTTGATTTTCTTCAACCCAATTATAAAATTCATTATAATAATTATCTAGTTCAGCCTTGTTATACTTAGCAAAATACCAATTCCTGAAAGGAGCGTATCTTGGTAAGTAAAATTCAGTGTTAATTTTTTTCTATTAATTGTAAAAGCCATTAAAGAAGAGGAAATTAGAGTCTAACGTTCATTTCAGACGACATAGGAGATTCTCTACGCTGAGACGTATCCTTCTCATAAATACCATGGGATATTTGTTCATTGGTAAAAATACCATGAAGGTTCATATCATCATGATATGGATGGCTCCTAGGATTTTCTTCACAAATAGAGTTTCGTGAAGCAGATGGAGGATAGGTAATAAATGTAGCTCTAGAAGGCTGGCCTCTAGAGCATTGACACCTATTAAATTTTCTAACATTTAAGGAAACATAACCATCTTTATCCTCAATTAGATCCCCAATATCTTCATTTTGACGAGGCTGGGGAGAAATCGCATTTTTTATAGCCCAAGTCTCTAGGAAATAAATCTCGTCCCAACTTATAGTTCTAGGTGTATGAACATTAGAATCTATAAGATGTGTGTCAATTAACACAGTTTTACCAAAAGGACTAAATTGTTTAATATTTGGAGCCATAGTATTCATTACCTTGTAATAAATCCTATAGATAATCCCAATAGTTTTCGATCCCGAAAGAAAATTATAACCTTTAGTTTGAACCCTAAGACTCAAAGCTTTACAAAGGTGCATATCAGATAAAGACAAAGTTATATTTGGAAACACATCAAAATAAACAGGTCCATTACAAAGACTAGTTTCAATTGCTCCCATTAAAGATTGTCTAAAATTAGTACACCTTCCATCACGTAGAGTAGCTTATAAACAGGTGTTTATACCAAAAAGGGTCAAGGGTTTAAAATCAATTTGAATTAAACCAACATGAATAAAATGATAATTTTTATCTTTTATATGATCTTTAAGATCATCCCATTTAAAGAGCTCGATAGACTTATCTTGATCATTCAGACTAATGGTTTGTTCCATATTCTTTATAGCATACTTGCTATGAAAGATACACCAGTTAGTATTATAAATAGTTTTAGGCTGGACTTTAGGAATAGTCCACCTGTTCAAATATTTTTGAACATCAAATTCAATTAGAGAAGAGTTCTTCATGAACTCTTGTGAAGTGTGTGTATCTATGGTGTTTAAATCCATAATACAAATGTTAATATTTAGAAGAGTAATAACCTTGTGATCTGAAATAGGAAAATAATATGCAAATCAAAATTCTAGATTTAAAATAATATAATAAGCCGAATTAGAAATCACTTCTGACACCCACTGATCAACGATTTACTTCGGGAATAAGCCTCAACGCTATCACTTGGCAACACGACAACCCATTTACGTGACAAATACCAGTTTATATCAAAACTAGATTTCTATTTCTCCTTATTATTATCATTTAAATTAGAGTTTTAATGTGAATAGTAAATTACTATTAACGTCGGTGAACAATAATTTACTATTTAGGTGAATAGTAACTTACTCTTACGGCATAAATTTCAGATCATTATTATTACTAATCTAAATATTAACACATAGATTAGCCAATCATGGCTCTGATACCATAAACAAGAGGATCAATATAATCGGAATCTTAACGGGAATATATTACAAACTTTTATTACAAATGGAAATTAAAACAAACTTAAAACTTACAAACGGAATAAGAGTCCACCGGAATAAGGCCGGAAATCCACAAGCTTATTATAATTCTAGAGAGAGAGAGAAAAGGTAAAGAAGATGGTGAAGAATGAGGAAGTAGAGTCCTCTATTTATGTTACAAAAGAAGGAATAAATAATTCCTAAGAAAACGACCCTTGGGTCCCTCCATTATTTGAGGCTGACAAAGTCTCTTGTCGTGAAGCGTCAGCTGCTGGGCCAATGGGTCCTACCATTCATTATGGGTTGTTGGTTGATGGGCCAGTGGGTCCTACCACTATCGTCGAGTCTACCAAGCTTTGTCTTCAAGCGTCGACGAGCATCTAACTAGGGCCAGGTGGGCCAGCTATGAGACGGCTATCTCAAGTCATCTAGGCCATCCTCTGGGTCCGAGTTAGGAAAGATACCGTATAATCTTTGTATTGGAAAGGCTGAACTCAGTGAGTTGAAGAATGCCTCCATAGTTGGCTCAGAGGGCAAGTTAGTGTCGAACACGTCACCGATAAACTCATCAACTTTTGGATTTTGGGATTCTTCGACGAGACAGAAGAAGGGATTATCATTCTTGACAAAGGCCACTGATGTATCATCATCCGGAGGAAGTGGAATGGGATTATAATCATTGTTGAGAGGATTGGTCTTCATTTGAGGAAAATCAAAAGCCGATCTGATTTGACTTTGAGTGTGGTCAAAAACCTAGTATTGATAATAATAAGGAGAAACATAAATCTGGTTTTGATATGGATTTGTATTTGTCGCGTAAATGGGTATCCGTGTTGCCGAGTGATGGCGTTGAGGCCTATTCCCGAAGTAAATCGTTGACCACTGGGTGTCAGAAGTGATTTCTAATACTTCTTATTATATTCTTTTAAATCTAGAATTTTGATTTGCATATTATTTTCCTATTTCAGATCATAAGGTTATTACTCTTCTATATATTAACATTTGTAATATGGATTTAAACACCATAGATACACACACTTCATAAGAGTTCGTGAAGAACTCTTCTCTAATTGAATTTGATGTTCAAAAGGATATGAAAAGGTGGACTATTCCTAAAGTTCAGCCTAAAACTATTTATTATACTAATTGGTATAACTTTCGTAGCAAGTACGCTGTAAAGACTATGGAATAAACAATTAGTCTGAATGAGCAAAATAAATCTATCGAGCTCTTTAAATGGGATGATGTTAAAGATCATATAAAAGATAAAAATTATCATTTTATTCATGTTGGTTTAATTCAAATTGCTTTTAAACCATTAACGCTTTCTGGTATGAATGCCTGTTTACAAGCTACTCTACGTGATGGTAGGTGTACTAATTTTAGACAATCTTTAATGGGAGAAAATGAAACTAGTCTTTTTAATGGACCTATTTATTTTGATGTGTTTCCAAATATAACTTTGTCTTTATCTGATATGCACCTTTGTTAAGCTCTAAGTCTTAGGGTTCAAACTAGAGGTTATAATTTTCTTCCGGGATCGGAAACTATTGGGATTATCTATAGGATTTATAACAAGGTAATGAATACTATGGCTCCCAATATTAAACAATTTAGTCCTTTTGGTAAAACTGTGTTAATTGACACACATCTTATAGATTCTAATGTTCATACACCTAGAACTATAAGTTGGGATGAGATTGTTTTCCCAGAGACTTGGGCTATAAAAAATGCAGTTCCTCCCCAGCATCGTCAAAATGAAGATATTGGGGATATAATTGAGGATAAATATGGTAATATTTTCATAAATTTTAGAAAATTTAATAGGTGTCAATCCTCTAGAGTCCAGCCTTCTAGAGCTCCGTTTGTTACCTATCCCCCATCAGCTTCACGAAACTCTGTTTGTGAAGAAAATCCTTAGAGCCATCCATATCATGATGATGTAAACCTTCAGGGTATTTTTACCAATGAACAAATACCCCATGGTATTTATGAGAAGAATACGTCTCAGCGTAGAGAATCTCCTACGCTGTCTGAAATGAACATCAGACTGTAATTTCCTTTTCTTTAATGGTTTTTACAATTAATAGAAAAGAAATTAATACTGAATTTTACTTACCAGGATACGCTCCTTATACGAATTGGTATTTTGCGAAGTATAACAAGGCTTAACTAGATAATTATAAAAATGAATTTTATAATTTGATTGAAAAAAACCAACTTGTTACTTCCTTTATCGTGTGGTTTCAAATGTTTTCTAAAGATAAGAATCTTTTTGTTCTAGAAACTAAGGATAAACAGATTCTTAATACTGATGAAAAACACTTGACAAAATGGAGTACTGCTAATAATTAGATTATATGTGTTGTTCACCCTCCTACTGAACCCCTGTCATTTGAAGTTTGTAGCACCAGCCAAAGTGGTAGTTCTCCTAGGTTAGAAACCAATGCCTTCCTCAACATGGAAACTGAAGAGAGAATTGTCACACATAAGAATATGTTAAATCCACTTTACAAACATGGTAATTATACTAACCTAATCCTTAACACGATAGGTAAACAACTCAATAGGATTGAGAACCTATCGGAACATATTTTTGTTAGGAAACCTGTAGACTTTGAGAAAATTCTTGACCATCCTTTAGTTCTTCCTCCCATAGATGTTAAAGGTTTTAAAATGGGAAATAAAACTGATTTTATGTCCCAACTCATAGAGATTGAGAATAATCTCAAAGGGTTAAAGCTTAACACTTTATCCCACGTTGATTCTCATTCAGAATTAGACATTCCTCTGAAAGAAGTTCATGACTTTGAACAATCTTTCAAAAATTCTGAAGATCAAGTCAATAAAATTACTTATAGTAATAATGTTGGCTACGTTGGTCCTGATCGTAATTACTACCACAGACCAAATCCTCAGGATCTTTTGTTCGTGGAGAACACTTTGCACAATCCTCAAACAACTTTCCATGGTAAATCCATTTACGACTGGAATATTGATGGAAAATCTGAAGCATCGATACATGGGATGATTCATCAGATGGCCATGTATTCAACCATTTGTAAACAAAATGATAACTCTGATCAAAGCATTGCTCAGATGATCATTGCTGGATTTACTGGAACTCTTCGTCATTGGTGGGGGAATATCCTCACTGAAATTAAAAAGAAATGATATCATTAATGCCGTAAAAATTGTCAAAGATGAACATATGCAAGACAGAGGAATTCAGGATGTTGTTTATACTTTAATGCTTGCAATTCTTCATCATTTTTTTGGTTGAAGCGATCATAGTGGTCAACATAATAGAAAATTTTTACAAAATTTAAAATGTCCTACCCTTAGCCAATTTAGGTGGTACAAGGATGTCTTTACTAAGAGAATAGATGGAAACTCTAAGCACTAGAAAGCCAAATTTATTGATGGCCTTCCTACTTTCTTCGTTGAGAAAGTTAGAAAGAAATGAAGAGAAGCTAATGATAGTATCTCTATCCCTTACCATAATTATACTTATGGTCAATTGATTAGTGTTGTCATCCAAGAGGGTGTTTCCCTCTGCAATGACCTTAAGCTACAAAGGGAGCATAAGAAGCAGAATCTTTCAGGAGAGAAAGAGCTTGGTGAGTTTTGTGATCAATTTGCTTACAATACTCAAGAGACTTCTTCTCATATAGTCTCTAAGAAGAATAAAAAAGTTCCCAAAAAATCCCATTATAAATGTAAGAAGACACATGTTAAAGTTTCACATGACCAACATGAAAAGCCCAAAAGGAAATTTGTTAGGAAAAAACCTAAAAAATCTAATCCTAAATGCCTTAAATGTGGTAAGTATAGCTATTATGCTAATAAATGCAAAATGGAAACCAAAATCAATAACCTACAAATTGATGATCTTTTTAAGATTCAATTAAGAGAACTCTTCCTTAATTCCAGTTCCTCTAAAGAACTAGAGGACTCCTCTGAGAGGGATAATGTGCTTTACAATATATAAAGCTCTAGAGACTTAGATATCTCCGAGAAAGGAGATTGCCAGTGTAATAATTTGACTAAGATATGCGATCATCTCCAATCTATTCTTCATGTGAATGGATTAAGTCTTAATGTCCTCACGAGTCAGCAGCAAACCATGATTGATGTTATCAATCAAGTCACTGACCCTGACATTAAACTTAAACTGATTAAAACTTGTTATACCCCGGAGAATGATCCTAATTCTCCAGAATTCCTTTCTAAAATCCATGAGTACAGCCTTAATGAGGTACTCAATCATTTAGACAAAGTTTGAGAGTCTAGTAGACCTGCTAGCATTATTGACAGAAGGCATGAAGTCAACACCCTAAAAAATGAGTTAGAAAACTTAAGAATCAGCAGGATAACATGAAAATTGAGATTAATAATCTTAAGAATGCTTCAAAGCATTTTATTCCGGATATATCAAAATCTAAAGATTCTATGGATTATTTGGGTGTTATGAACCGTATACCCACCCAGAAGTGGTATACTACTGTTAACTTAGTGATTAACAATGAATTTACTCTTAGTAAAATCATTGCTATAGTTGAAAGCGGTGCTGATATGAATTGTATTCAAGAAGGAATTGTTCCTACTAAATACTTTGAGAAGACTACTCAATCCTTGTTTAATTCCAGTGGTGATAGCATGGGCATTAAATATAAATTAACTAATGTCGCCATTTATAACAATGGAATTTGCTTAGACAGTAACTTTTTGCTTATTAGCGATTTATCCCAACAGATAATTCCAGGTACTCCCTTTTTCTCGTTGCTTATGCCAATTGATAAGATTGATTCTAGTGGTATATATACCACCATTCAAAACCAAGGAATTGTTTTTGAATTTGCTACCCGACCTGAGTTTAAGAAAATTAACTCTTTGACAAATGATATTATTTTCAAAGAAAACCATTTAAATTTTCTCCAAAAAGAAATCTCTTTTCTAACCATAAAGCAGAAGCTTAATGTACCTAATGTATTGCAAAAAATTAATCTTATCAAAAACCAATTAATAACTGAAGTTTGTAGTAATATCCCTAATTGTTTTTGGGATAGGAAGAAACATATTTTTTCTCTTCCTTATGAAAATGATTTTAGTGAAATATCCATCCCTACTAAGGCCAGACCCAGTCAAATAAAGACTGAATTTCTTGACCGTTGTAAGAATGAGATTCATAGTCTTTTAGATAAAAAGCTTATAACTAAAATTTATGCTCCTTGGACTTTAGATCACACCAAAGATGCTCAAAAAATTAAGCTAAAAGTCAAGCAATTACCTCGTCTAGCTTTGGCTAATCCTTCATTTTCCAAAATTGTTGAAACTGATGCCTCAGATTTTGGCTATGGTGGAATTTTAAAATAAATTAACTCTTTTAATAAAAAGGAAGAATTAGTTCGTTTTACTTCTGGATCTTGGAAATATGCTCAGAAAAATTACTCTACCATTAAAAAAGAAATTATTTCGGTCGTTAAATGCATTTCAAAATTTCAGAATGATTTATTAAATCAGAAATTTTTACTACGAATTGATTGTAGTGTTGTAAAATAGGTTTTGCAAAAATATGTTGAAAATGTTATTTCAAAACATGTTTTTGCCAGATGGCAAGAGAATTTATCTTCTTTTGATTTTGATATTGAACATATCAAAAGCGAAAACAATTATCTTTCTGATTTTCTAACCAGGGAGTTTTTGCATAATCAATGAGTGGTCCCTCTAGAGGGCGTGGTAAAGGCCGTGGGAAATCCCATCAAAGTCCTAGGAAAGAAAAATGGTGATCGATGAAGTCCAATATCCTCCGATATAGGATTATCTGGAATTTCTTTGCCAGAGTGCACAGAATAGGGGAAAATTGAGTTCCCCTCCTAACCCCTTTAGCAAAAAGAAATCTGCTAAAGAAGTTTTGTAAACCATAAAGAATGATTTTATTTCTAATCAGAGGAGTTTGAAATTGATGCTCATACTCAGTGACGAAGACGAGAAGCAGATGTCTTCTCCATGGGAAATTAAGTCCCTCTACCTTGATACACATAATTATGATGTGCAAGAAGGAAAATACCGAAAGGTATATGAGGCGATCCTCACTAAGACTGAATATGTGGTGTTTAATCATACTAACAAACACTAGAACATTTTCAAGTCTCCTATTGCTTATAGCAAGGCTATGTTAAAACAGTTCATCGGACCCCGAGAATGGGGAATTCACCCTTTGAAGGCGCAAAAATTATGTTCGCACACTGGATCCTAAAATTTTTGGGATTATGTCCAGGCTTGGACTAAATCATTTTATTACCAAAATGCTGAGCACAAACACACATGGTTCTTTGTTCTGTGCCCAAAATCCTTGAAAGAGAGTTACCCAGGATGGGTTTTCAATCCGTGGGATAAATTTGGCCCACGAATTGATATGCTCCCCGATGAAATCACCAAAGAAAAATTATTTCTTCCTTGGTTCATCCAAAATTAAGTAAGACGAACAAGATCCCAGTAGGTTTAAATTACCTACTATTCTTTATCGAGATAGGTATTCCTTGGATATCTCGATGGTATCTTCAATGTAGAGTTAATCATCTTAATGTTCCTCTACTTAAATAATCTTTTATTATAGATGGTGGAGTGGTGTTTACATTAATAATACTATCTCTAAAATTAAAGATAGTTTAAAACACTACATGGCTACGGTTGATGATGCACCGCCTGAAGTTGAGAAGATATCTCCAACTGTCAATCCAATCAAGGATTTAAAGCTTGCTATCAAGAAGAAATTTCCCAAAGCAACGGATTAGGAGCTACTGCAGAAGGTTTTTTACTACACTCAAAGACAATTTAGATCGACTTTTTATTTTCCTGGAATGAAGACCAATCCTCTCAACGATGATTCTAATCCCATTCCACTTCCTTCAGATGATGATACATCTATGTCTTCTATCAAGAATGATAATCCCTTCTTCTGTCTTGTCGGAGAATCCCAAAATCCTGAACGCGATGAGTTTGTCGGTGACATATTTGACACCAACTTTCCCTCTGAGCCAACTATGGAGACATTCTTCAACTCACTGAGTTCAGCCTATCCAACATGAAGATTAGACGGTAGCTTTCCTAACCCGAACCTAGAGGATGGCCTAGATGACTTGAGATAACCGTCTTATAGCTGGCCCACCTGACCCCAGTTAGATGCTCGCCGACGCTTGAGGACAAAGCTTGGTAGACTCGACGATAGTGGTAGGACCCACTGGACCATCAACCAATAACTCATAATGAATGGTAGGACCCATTGGCTTAACAACCGATGCTTCACGACAAGAGACTTTGTCAGCCTCGAATAATGGGGGGACCCAAGGGTCATTTTCCTAGGAATTATTCATTCCTTCTTTTGTAATATTAATAGAGGACTCTCCTTCCTCATTCTTCACCTTCTTCTTTACCTTCTATCTCTCTCTCTAGCATTGTAATAAGCTTGTGGATTTTCGGCCTTATTCCGGTGGACTCTTATTCCGTTTGTAAGTTTTAAGTTTGTTTTAATTTCAATTTGTAATAAAAGTTTGTAATATATTCCCATTAAGATTTCGCTTATATTGATCCTCTTTTTTATGGTGTCAGAGCCATGATTGTCTAATCTGTGTGTTAATATTTAGATTAGTAGTAATAATGGTCTGAAATTTATGCCGTAATAGTAAGTTACTATTCACCTAAATAGTAAAATATTGCTCACCGATGTGAATAGTAATTTACTATTCACATTAAAACTCTAATTTAAATGATCATAATAAGAAGGAGAAATAGAAATGTGGTTTTGATATGGATTGGTATTTGTTGTGTAAATTGGTTGTCGTGTTGCCGAGTGTTGGCGTTGAGGCTTATTCCCGATGTAAATCGTTGACCACTGGGTGTCAGAAGTGATTTCTAATTCGGCTTGTTATATTCTTTTAAATCTAGAATTTTGATTTTCATATTATTTTCCTATTTCAGATCATAAGGTTATTACTCTTCTAAATATTAACATTTGTATTATGGATTTAAGCACCATAGATACACACACTTCACAAGAGTTCGTGAAGAACTCTTCTCTAATTGAATTTGATGTTAAAAAGGATTTGAACAGGTGGAATATTCCTAAAGTCCAGCCTAAAACTATTTATAATCCTAACTGGAATAACTTTCGTGGCAAGTACGCTATAAAGACTATGGAACAAACCATTAGTCTGAATGAGCAAGATAAGTCTATCAAGCTCTTTAAATGGGATGATCTTAAAGATCATATAAAATATAAAAATTATCATTTTATTCAAGTTGGTTTAATTCAAATTTCTTTTAAAGCCTTGTCCCCTTTCTAGTATGAACGCCTGTTTACAAGCTACTCTACGTGATGGTAGGTGTACTAATTTTAGACAATCTTTAATGGGAGAAATTAAAAGTAGTCTTTGTAATGTACCTGTTTATTTTGATGTGTTTCTAAATATAACTTTGTCTTTTTCGGATATGCACCTTTGTAAAGCTTTGAGTCTTAGGGTTCAAACTAAAGGTTATAATTTTCTTCCGGGATCGAAAACTATTGGGATTATCTATAGGATTTATTACAAGGTATTGAATACTATGCCTCCCAATATTAAATAATTTAGTCCTTTTGGTAAAACTGTGTTAATTGACACACATCTTATAGATTCTAATGTTCATCACCTAGAACTCTAAGTTGGGACGAGATTGATTTTCCCAAAGACTTGGGCTATGAAAAATGCAGTTCCTCCCCAGCCTCGTCTAACTGAAGATATTGGGAATATAATTGAGGATAAAGATGGTGACGTTTTCTTAAATTTTAGAAAATATAATAGGTGTCAATCCTCTAGAGGCCAGCCTTCTAGAGCTCCCTTTGTTACCTATCCTCCATCTGCTTCACGAAACTCTATTTGTGAAAAAAATCCTAGGATCCATCCATATCATGATGATATGAACCTTAATGGTATTTTTAACAATGAATAAATACCCCATGGTATTCATGAGAAGAATATGTCTTAGCGTAAAGAATCTCCTACGTCGTCTGAAATGAATGTCAGACTCTAATTTCCTTTTCTTTAATGGTTTTTACAATTAATTGAAAAGAAATTAACGCTGAATTTTACTTACCAGGATACGCTCCTTTCAGGAATTGGTATTTTGCTAAGTATAACAAGGCTGAACTTGATAATTATAAAAATGAATTTTATAATTGGGTTGAAGAAAATCAACTTGTTACTTCCTTTGTGGTTTGGTTTCAAATGTTTTCTAAAGATAAGTATCTTTTTGTTCTAGAAACTAAGGATAAACATATTTTTAATACTGATGAAAAACACTTGACAAAATGGATTACTACTAGCAATCAGATTATATCTGTTGTTCAACCTCCTACTAAACCCCTATAGTTATAAGTTGGTAGCACCAGCCAAAGTGGTAGTTCTCCTAGGTTAGAAACCAATGCCTTCCTCAACATGGAAACTGAATACACAATTGTCACACATAATAATATGTTAAATCCACTTTACAAACAAGGTAATTATACCAACCTAATCCTTAACACGATAGGTAAACAACTCAATAGGATTGAGAATCTATTGGTACATATTTCTGTTAGGAAACTTGTAGACTATGAGAAAAGTCTTGAGCAACCTTTAGTTCTTCCTCCCATAGATGTTAAAGGTTTTAAAATGGGAAATAAAACTTATTTTATGTCCCAACTCAAAGAGATTGAGAATAATCTCAAAGGGTTAAAGCTTAACACTTTATCCCACGTTGATTCTGATTCAAAATTAGACATTCCTTTGAAAGAAGTTTATTACTTCAAACAATCTTTCAAAATTTTTGAAGATTAAGTCAATAAAATTACTTATCGTAATAATGTTGGCTACGTTGGTCCCATTTGTAATTACTACCACAGACCAAATCCTCAGGATCTTCTGTTAGAGGAGAACACTTTTCATAATCCTCGGACCACTTTCCATGGTAAATCCATTTACGACTGGAATATGGATGGAAAATCTGAAGCACCGAAACATGAGATGATTCATCAGATGGCCATATATTCCACCATTTTAAATAGAATAATAACTCTGATCAAAGCATTGCTCATACGATCATTGCTGGATTTAATGGAACTCTTCATGGTTGGTGGGGGAATATCCTCTCTAAAAATCAAAGAAATGATATCGTTAATGCTGTAAAAATTGTCAAAGATGAACATATGCAAGACAGAGGAATTCAGGATGTTGTTTATACTTTAATGCTTGCAATTCTTCATCATTTTGTTGGTAGTAGCGATCATAGGGGATAACTTAACAGAGAATTATTATAGAATTTAAAATTTCCAACCCTTAGCCAATTTAGGTGGTACAAAGATGTCTTCCTTGCTCGGTTTACTAAGAGAACAGATGGAAACTCTAAGCACTGGAAAGCCAAATTTATTGATGGCCTTCCTACTTTCTTTGCTGAGAAAGTTAGAAAGAAATTAAGAGAGCTAATGATAGCATCTCTATCCCTTTCCATAATTATACTTATGGTCAATTGATTAGTGTTGTCATCCAAGAGGGTCTTTCCCTTTGCAATGACCTTGAGCTACAAAGGCAGCTTAAGAAGCAAAATCTTTCTGGAAAGAAAGAGCTTAGTGAGTTTTGTGATCAATTTTCTTACAATACTCAAGAGACATCTACTCATAAAGCCTCTAACAAGAACAAGAAAGTTCCAAAAAAATCCCATTATAAACGTAAGAAGAAACATGATAAAGTTTCACATTACCAACATGAAAAGCCCAAAAGGAAATTTGTTAGGAAGAAACCTAAAATTTCTAATCCTAAATGCTTTAAATGTGGTAAGTATGGCCATTATGATAATAAATGCAAAATGGAAACTAAAATCAATAACCTCAAAATTTATGATCATTTGAAGATTCAATTAAGTAAACTCTTGCTTAATTCCAGTTCCTCTGAAGAACTAGAGGACTCCTCTGAGAGTGATAATGAGCTTTACAATATTCAAAGCTCTAGTGACTCAGATATCTCTGAGAAAGGAGATTTCCATTGTAATAATTGTACTAAGAGATGCGATCATCTCCAATCTATTCTTCATATGAATGGATTAAGTCTTAATTTCCTCACTAGTCAGCAGCAAACCATGATTGATGTTATCAATCAAGTCACTAACCCTAACATTAAACTTAAACTGATTAAAACTTGCTATACCCAAGAGAATGCTCCCAATTCTTCATACTTCCTTTCTAAAACCCATGAGTAGAGCCTTAACGAGGTACTCAACCGTTTTGAAAAAGGTGTAGAATCTAGTAGACATGCTAGCATTACTGACCTGAGGCATGAAGTCAACACCCTAAAAAATGAGTTAAGACAACTTAAGAATCGACGAGATAAAATGCAAATTGAGATTAATAATCTCAAGAATGCTTCAAAGCATTCTAATCCAGATATCTAAAAATCTGAAGATTTTGTGGATTATTTGGATGTTATGAACCATATACCCACCCAGAAGTGGTATACTACTGTTAACTTGGTGATTAACAATGAATTCACTCTTAGTAAAATCATTGCCTTAGTTGACAGTGGAGCTAATATGAATTGTATTCAAGAAGGAATTGTTCCTACTGAATACTTTGAGAAGACTAATCAATCCTTGTTTAATGCTAGTGGTGATAGCATGGGCATTAAATATAAAATAACAAATGTCGCCCTTTGTAACAATGGAATTTGATTAGACACTACCTTTTTTATTATTAGCGATTTATCCCAACAGATAATTCTAGGTACTCCCTTTTTATCGTTCTTATGCCAATTGATAAGATTGATTCAAGTGGTATATATACCACCATTCAAAACTAAAGAATTGTTTTTGAATTTATTACCCGACCTGAGATTAAGAAAATTAACTCTTTGACAAATGATATTATTTTCAAAGAAAACCATTTAAATTTTCTCCAGAAATAAATCTCTTTTCTAACCATAAAGCAGAAGCTTAATGTACCTAATGTATTGCAAAAAAAAATAATGTTATTAAAAACCAATTAATAATTGAAATTTGCAGTGATATCCCTAATTCTTTTTGGGATAGAAAGAAACATATTGTTTATCTTCCTTATGAAAACGATTTTAGTGAAAAATCCATCCCAACTAAGGCCAGACCCAGTCAAATGAAGACTGAATTTCTTGGCCTTTGTAATAATGAGATTCAGAGTCTTACAGCCTTTTATGTTAATAAGGCTGCTAAAAAGGAAGAGGTGTTCCTAGGCTTGTAATAAATTACAAACCTCTTAACAACGTTTTACAATGGATAAGATATCCAATCCCTAATAAAAAGGATTTATTGGACCGACTTAACTCTGCTACTATTTTTTCCAAATTCGACTTAAAATATGGATATTCGTAGATCCAAATTGCCCCGCAAGATCGGTATAAAACTTCTTTTGTGGTACCATTTGGGCATTATCAATGGATTTTTTTGCCCTTTGGGCTCAATAATGCCCCCTCTGAATTTCAAAATATCATGAACGATATTTTCAATCCTTATTCTGATTTTTCTATTGTCTACATTGATGATATTCTCATCTTTTCTCAATCGATTGATCAACACTTTAAACATCTAAAGATTTTTAAAGATGTCATTAAAACTAATGGATTAGTTGTTTCTACCCCTAAAATGAAAATCTTTCAAACTAATATTAGATTTTGAGGGCATAACATTGGAGAAGGGGAAATAATCCCTATTGATAGAAGTATGGAATTTACTTCTAAATTCCCTGATGAGTTAAAAGAAAAAACTCGACTCCAAAGGTTTCTGGGTAGTCTCAATTATATTGGTGATTATTATAGAAATCTTGCACAAGACAGTACAATCCTTTACACTAGGTTAAAAAAGAACCCTGCTCCTTGGACTTTAGAGCACACCAAAGTTGTTCAGAAATTTAGGCTGAAAGTCAAGCAATTACCTTGTCTAACTTTGGCTAATCCTTCATTCTCCAAAATTGTTGAAACTGATGCCTCGGATTTAGGCTATGGTGGAATTTTAAAACAAATTAACTCTTTTAATAAAAAGGAAGAATTAGTTCGTTTTACTTCTGGATCTTGGAAAGATGCTCAGAAAAATTACTCTACCATTAAAAAATAAATTCTTTCGGTCGTTAAATGCATTTCAAAATTTTTGGATGATTTATTAAATCAGAAATTTTTACTACGAATTGATTGTAATGTTGTATATCAGGTTTTGCAAAAATCTGTTTTGAAACAATATTTTCAACGTTTTCATAAGGAAGAGAAACAATATGTTTCTTCCTATCCCAAAAAACATTAGGGATATCACTACAAGTTTCAGTTAATAATTTGTTTTTAATAACATTAATTTTTTGCAATACATTAGGTACATTAAGCTTATACTTTATGGTTACAAAAGAGATTTCTTTTTGGAGAAAATTTAAATGGTTTTCATTGAAAATAATATCATTTGTCAAAGAGTTAATTTTCTTAATCTCAGGTCGGGTAATAAATTCAAAAACAATTCTTTGATTTTGAATGGTGGTATATATACCACTAGAATCAATCTTATCAATTGGAATAAGCAACGATAAAAAGGGAGTACCTAGAATTATCTGTGGGGATAAATTGCTAATAACCAAAGAGGTACTGTCTAAGCAAATTCCATTGTTACAAATAGCGACATTAGTTATTTTATATTTAATGCCCATGCTATCACCACTAGCATTAAACAAGGATTGAGTAGTCTTCTCAAAGTATTCAGTAGGAACAATTCCTTCTTGAATATAATTCATATTAGCACCGCTGTCAACTAAGGAAATGATTTTACTAAGAGTAAATTCATTATTAATCACTAAGTTAACAGTAGTATACCACTTCTGGGTGGAATATGGTTCATAACACCCAAATAATCCACAGAATCTTCAGATTTTGAGATATCCGAATTAGAATGCTTTGAAGCATTCTTGAGATTATTAATCTCAATTTGCATGTTATCCTGTTGATTCTTAAGTTGTCTTAACTCATTTTTTAGGGTGTTGACTTCATGCCTCAGGTCAGTAATGCTAGCAGGTCTACTAGATTCTCTACCATTTTCTAAACGGTTGAGTACCTCATTAAGGCTGTACTCATGGGTTTTAGAAAGGAAGTCTGGAGAATTAGGAGCATTCTCCTAGGTATCTTGATTGATAACATCAATCATGGTTTGCTGCTGACTGGTGAGGACATTAAGACTTAATCCATTCATATGAAGAATAGATTAGAGGTGATCACATATCTTAGTCAAATTATTACACTGGCAATATCCTTTCTCAGAGATATCTGATTCACTAGAGCTTTGAATATTGTAAAGCTCATTATCTCTCTCAGAGGAGTCCTCCAGTTCTTCAGAGGGACTGGAATTAAGCAAGTGTTTACTTAATTGAATCTTCAAATGATCATCAATTTGGAGGTTATTGATTTTAGTTTCCATTTTTCATTTATTAGCATAATGACCATACTTACCACATTTAAAGCATTTAGGATTAGATTTTTTAGGTTTCTTCTAACAAATTTCCTTTTGGGCTTTTCACGTTGATCATGTGAAACGTTATCATGTTTCTTCTTACGTTTATAATGGGATTTTTTAGGAACTTTCTCGTTCGTCTTAGAGACTTTATGAGTAGAAGTCTCTTGATTATTGTAAGCAAATTAATCACAAAACTCACCAACATCTTTCTTTCCTAAAAGATTCTGCTTCTTAAGCTGCCTCTGCAGCTTAAGGTCATTGCAGAGGGAAAGACCCTCTTGGATGATAAGATTGATTCTAGTGATATATACCACCGTTCAAAACCAAATAATTGTTTTTGGATTTATTACCGGACCTGAGATTAAGAAAATTAACTCTTTGACAAATGATATTATTTTCAAAGAAAACCATTTAAATTTTCTCCAAAAAAATCTCTTTTCTAACCATAAAGCAGAAGCTTAATGTACCTAAAGTACTGCAAAAAATTAATGTTATTAAAAACTAATTCATAACTGAAATTTGCAGTGATATCCCTAATGCTTTTTGGGATAGGAATAAACATATTGTTTCTCTTACTTATGAAAATGATTTCAGTGAAAAATCCATCCCTACTAAGGCCAGACCCAGTCAAATAAAGACTGAATTTCTTGACCTTTGTAAGAATGAGATTTAGAGTCTTTTAGATAAAAAGCTTATAACTAAAATTTATTCTCCTTGGAGTTGTACAACTTTTTATGTTATTAAGGCTGCTGAAAAGGAACGAGGTGTTCCTAGGCTTGTAATAAATTGAAAACCTCTTAACAACGTTTTACAATGGATAAGATATCCAATCCCTAATAAAAAGGATTTATTAGACCGACTTAACTCTGCTACTATTTTTTCCAAATTTTACTTAAAATCAGGATATTGGTAGATCCAAATTGCCCCGCAAGATCGGTATAAAACTTCTTTTGTGGCACCATTTGGCCATTATCAATGGAATGTTTTGCCCGTTGGGCTCAAGAATTCCCCCTCTGAATTTCAAAGTATCATGAACGATATTTTCAATCCTTATTCTGATTTTTCTATTGTTTATATTGATGATATTCTCATCTTTTCTCAATCAATTAATCAACACTTTAAACATCTAAATGTTTTTAAAGATGTCATTAAAACTAATGGATTAGTTGTTTCTGCCCCTAAAATAAAAGTCTTTCAAACTAATATTAGATTTTTAGGGCATAATATTGGACAAGGGAAAATACTCCCTATTGATAGAAGTATTGAATTTGCTTCTAAATTCCCTGATGAGTTAAAAGAAAAAACTCAACCCCAAAAGTTTCTGGGTAGTCTCAATTATATTGGTGATTATTATAGAAATCTTGCCCAAGACAGTGCAATCCTTTACACTAGGTTAAAAAAGAACCCTGCTCCTTGGACTTTAGAGAACACCAAAATTGTTCAGAAAATTAAGCTGAAAGTCAAGCAATTACCTTGTCTAGCTTTGGCTAATCCTTCATTTTCCAAAATTATTGAAAATGATGCCTCGGATTTAGGCTATGGTGGAATTTTAAAATAAAATTAAGTCCTTTAATAAAAAGGAAGAATTAGTTTGTTTTACTTCTGGATCTTGGAAAGATGCTAAGAAAAATTACTCTACCATTAAAAAAGAAATTCTTTCGATCATTAAATGCATTTCAAAATTTCAGGATGATTTATTAAATCAGAAATTGTTACTACAAATTGATTGTAGTGCTGTAAAATAGGTTTTGCAAAAAGATGTTGAAAATATTGTTTCAAAACAGACTTTTGCCCAATGGCAAGCGAATTTATCTTCTTTTGATTTTGATATTGAAGATATCAAAGGCGAAAACAATTCTCTTCCTGATTTTCTAACAAGGGAGTTTTTGTAGAAACAATGAGTGGCCCCTCTCGAGGGCGTGGTAGAGGCCGTGGGCAATCCCAACAAAGGACTGGGAAAGAAAAAATGGTGATCAATGAAGACTAATATCCTCCGATATAGGATTATCTAGAATTTATTTGCCAGAGTGCACAGAACAGGGGAAAATTGAGTTCCCCTCCTAACCCCTTTAGCAAAAAGAAATCTGCTAAAGAAGTTTTGGAAACCATTAAGCATGATTTCATTCCTAATCAGAGGACTTCAAAATTGATTCTCATCCTCAATGATGAAGACGAGAAGCATATGTCTTCTCCATGGGAAATTAAGTCCCTTTACCTTGATACACATAATTATGATGTGCAAAAAGGAAAATACCGGATGATATATGTGGCGATCCTCACTGAGACTGAATTCGTGGTGTTTAATCATACTAACAAACACCCGAACAATTTCAAGTCTCCTATTGCTTATAGCAAGGATGTGTTAAAACAGTTCATCGATCCCCGAGAATGGGGAATTCACCCTTTGAAGGCTCGGAAATTAAGTTCGCACATTGGATCCTACAATTATTGGGATTATGTCCAGGCTTGAACTAAAGCATTTTATTACCCAAATGTTGAGCACAAAGACACATGGTTCTTTGTTTTATGCCTAAACTCCTTGAAAGAGATTTACCCAGGATGGGTTATCAATTGGTGGGATAAATTTGGCCCAGGAATTGACATGCTCCCCGATGAAATCACCAAGGAAAAACTCTTTCTTCCTTAGACCCAGTTTCATCCAAAATTAAGGGGGAAGAACAAGATCCCAATTGGTCTAAATTCCCTACTATTCTTTACCGAGATAGGTATTCCTTGGATCTCGCGATGGGATATTCAACGTAGAGTTAATCATCTTAATGTTCCTCTACTTGAAAGAATCTTTTATTACGGGTGGTGGAGTGGTGTTGACATTAATAATACTATCTCTAAAATTAAATATAGTTTAAAACACTACATGGCTATGGTTGATGATGCACCGCCTCCAGCTGAGAAGATGTCTCCAATTGTCAATCCAATCAAGGATTTAAAGCTTGCTATCAAGAAGAAATTTCCCTCATTGGTCAACAAAACTTGGGTAAAAATCATCGAGACTTTCTTCTGATTCTTGTGATAGTTTTAATCGTTCGATAATAGTGGGACAAAATGGTGACAAAAGAAATTCATTACGTTTGGTTGAATTTCATAAGAATTAGCATAACTTTTAATAAATTAATGTTCTAAAAATGATTGAGATGGAATAGGAATTTTTAACTCTGTAATATTTTTGAAAGAAGAGTTCAATTCATTTAATGGTACATCCACTCTAATAACATCATTATTTTTTAATATTTCTTAAATTCGAAGAAACTCTTTGAGGGAAACTTCCATTTCCTTTGAGCTTTGGGTCATTAGGGATATGTTTTATTCCAAATATGTCAATCGTTGATCAAAATCCTCCTATTCATCATATGGTTCTAAATATTCCCTTTTTAAAGTTTCATAAGAATGATGTCCAATTCTTGTATTTTAATGAATTTGCAAGTAGTTACCAAAAGACATTGGTTTTAGTGAAAATTATTCATTATCAAGAATTGGAACGGTATTATTGTAACTAGTAGTAAAATTTTCATTATAAAAATTTTGAAAAATATTATTATAATAGTTTGGAAAACTATTATTATAATAATTTTCAATACCATTATTGTGAAAGCTTTATGACCCATTATTATAATAATAAATATTTTCAAGAGCTATTATTATAATAATATTGCGAACCGTTGTTAATACTATTAGAACTATTGTAAGAATTAGATTAAAACATATTTACAAAAAAAGTTCACTATCCAAGAGTTTCCAAAGCCATGCACTTCAATTTTTTTTTTATGTTTCTTGGATATCCAATGGTTTTAGTACCTACAAAACAAATGAAAACAAAATATACAAACATATGTACAAAAAAAATTAAAGTTTAAAATAAAACACTCTCCGATAATGGCGCCATTTTGACAAAGTGCATTGTCGGGATCAAAAATTTAAACCAATAAGTTTTAAAGAAAATCATTCCCCGGCAATGGGGCCATTTTGATTCGGTGAAAATTAAGCGTCATGTAATTACACTTGTCGTTGTCGTCAGTTTTTCACTTCAATACAAAAAACCTAAACTTTAACTATGCATGTTTTATATGTATAGCAGCGAGTTTGGGTATTGAATCTAGAGAGAATGTCGTTTAAAATTGAATTTATTTATTACTTTCTCAAAAAAATGTGAAAGATGATTTTTTGGTTTTGAAATATTTTGTACTACAATTAATATTGTCAAGTATTTAAACTAAATTAATTGAAAAGTAAGAAAACTATAGGTTGAGAATTAAAACTCACACCTCGAAATACATAGCACAAAAGGTTATATGGTCAAACATATTTCAAATATGATTAATACTCATTTAAACAATTATTTAAACTTCGAGTGTTACTTCCCAAATTTTCATAAAAGTATATATACAAGTTTGGCATCAATAATATTCTCAAAATTACACACGCAAAGTAGAAAATATGGTACATACATGATATACCCCATTAAGATTCCTAGGTGTAAAAATAGAAACAATTAACCCGTCAAAATAAATTTATTCCATCATACCATAGTGAAGCAAATATATACCCAAGGTGAGTTCATTAAATTTAACCTAATTCAATTAACTAGAAAGCATGTTTAAATAATTAAATAAAAAAGTGTATGAGAGAAAGAGGTAAAATAATAACACTTACTTGAACAAAAATGAGAAGAATTTAGATTGAATATTTGAATGTGTCACTCAATCTTGATATTACAACCTTATAAATCACTCGAAAAAATAACTAAATTAGTAAAGCTTTTAAAAATAACTACTAAAAGTAAGAGAGAATTTTCTACTCTAAAATTGAATTTAACTCTAATAAATTGGATGTCAACACGTGTCTTAAAATGGCCTTATATATAGGTTGTAAAAAATAGTTTAGGGGTTAAAAATAGAATTACACAATAATGAGTGATTTAATTAAATAATAAAAAGATGGTAATGGGAAGAGTAAATGTTATATGAGGGCATGTAATGGTTGATGGGAATATCATGGGAGAAGAATAAAAAATAGGGCAAAGAAAGAATAAGGTGGGATAAAGAGTGAGTGGGAAAAGATGGAAAAAATATTAGGTTGAATTATGAGTTATATATTAATGGGTGCATGATTATTATCAAAAGTTTGCTTGATCTGATGGTTAAAGTAAGGGGGGCATGGGTTCAATACTCCCTAGTCCCATTTAATTTTAAGAAGCAGTAACAATGCTACGTGTCATCATCCCATGGTGTCACATGTTATCATCCATCAGTGACATGTTATCATTTTGCGTTACCACATGTCATGATCTAGCATTACCACGTGTCACGATTTTCTCAACCCAATTTACTTCATTATATTTTTCACCACTAAGCTTGTAAATTCTTCATTTAACCTTTGATTCGTGCACCATTTGAACCCAAACATTCCTTATTTTGAGGATGACAATTTTTTTGAGAGTATAAGTTCGGTACTATCTTTGTGAAATTAGTATTTTGCCATTGAAAGCGGATTTGTGGATTTTTCTTGTCCCGATTACTTCCCGGCTTCACCAATATTATCGTAAAACTTGTAAATACTCAAATAAACCTTGCAAAAGTGATTATCCATGAATATATATGGTCATATAGTAAATGAGTATAAAACATCGGTTTAACGATCATGAAATTGCAATAATGTATGGTAAAAGGGGTAATGAAATGCAATACTTGACACTAATCACCCCTTAACAAATACCAAACACCCAAATGACCACATGTTTTCTACTTCCTCATGTGGTTTCAAAATGCTTCTGTAAACATGCCCGACTAATATATTTCACTTAAAAACTTCTATGACCATTCACTTTCTCTGATGACTTAAGCCCGCATATCAGTCTGCACCAATTCTGAACTACAAATCATGAATCCACCTTTCATATTTGAATAATCGAAGGAATTCAGAATGAAGTTCCCACCTAGATTAACCCTCGAGGATGAATATTGTGGAAGAGTAAAAAACGTTTACATGAAAACCCGTAAGTGGGTACGTCAATCCCATGATTTGTTCATGTTTCATAATGAGTTTAATTTAGAAAGCATAGTTCAAACTTCAACACAAAAATCTTTAAAAAAATGGATTATATGTGAATGTCTCGACCTCATCGATGCCATAACAATGAAAGGATATCTAGTCCGACGTCATGATCAATTATCCTTATCATAGGAGGATCTGTACCTTAAAGCTCAGTCGTTATTTACCTTTATTAATAATGGATTTACCAACGGTATTTTATCGTTACTAATAATGGATTTACCAAAGATATTTTACCGTTACTAATTCCAATAAAGGATTTTTATGTTACTATTTCTACCATACTAATAGGTAATTGGTCTACAATTACACAATTTTGTAATGATGGTCAAATTTTGTAACAGTAAAAGTCCGTTGGTAATATTAATACATATTTAAAAAAATATGTTTATCTTTCAAAATTCAGTATCATAATTTAACATGTGAGGTTGAATAAATTCAATTATGTTTGCCATACTATTAAAATCCCAAGAACATATACAAAAATAGTACACATAAACAAGGGCACTATATTCAACTTTTATATTTTATATAATCCCCCACTCTTTACTTACAAAAAAACTTAAATACCAAGAATGATGCACATAGTAACACTTTGGATCAAAATCTAAGCCAATGAACTTCCCTTTAATTCAGATCGAGAATAATGATTTTCAAGTTGCACATGAAAATGAGAGGGAAAAAAAGAGCCCAATGAAGAACAATCATTTTGAATATCTAATAAATTTTCTAATGAAAAATCACATTTACTTTTGCACAAATTCTCCAAAATTTTCTTTTTCTCAATATAATTACCTAGAAAATGTAATCCAACTCCGAAAATCTGTAAAAGAGGAAGATACACCCAAAGAAATTCTTAGATGTAATATAAACCAATAACAAAATATCTACCGTATTATTTTTTATATCACCAGGTTTATTGTTTAAGCAAAAGAGAAAATTATCAATTCATATTATGTGGACTAATTCCAACCTCAAAATTATGCATACTTAAAATAAAATGATGATAACAAATGAGCACAATACCGCACCTAAGATAACAATCATTCCACATAGTATGTTATTTTTTATAGTAGCTAAGTAAATATAACAAAATCATCAATATGGGCCTAACAAAATCGTGTAAAAAATCATGGGAGTGAAAGCACCAAGTTAAAACAAAATATTTAACTACTCATATCAGCATAAAATATCAAAACAAAGTTAAAAATATTCCTTGATAACATTAGTGTGTAGTGAAAAATCGTGCAAATTAAGATTAGCCACAAATTCTAACTTGTGTAAATCCTAGTTTGGGGCTAGTCAAAAGTAGATAAAGCAAAGGCAGCATCATCACTAACTTGGGGATCATCAAGAAGGTGGAGTAAAATTAAAATAAAATTGGTTTTAATTCTTAAAGGATGTAAATGGGAAGGGTAGGCATTTCTTATAATAATTAGATGCAAGTATGCAATCTTGTGTGAGGAAACTGGTCCTTTGTTTAGTGGGTTAGAGAAGTTAACGGTGTTCCAGTTAGAGCGAAAAAATTTAAAATGTCCTGAGGATGATACTTGTGGAAACAAACTCTAAACTGTCTTCCATGCTTCCAATCCATTAAGGATATAGCGATTTTGATTGGACTATACACAATATAAAGTGTATTGTCCAATCCATTAAGGATAATGTTTTTACAAATAAAATCTGAATGTTTCCATGCTTCTACAGCTAGCAAAGTTGTCTTATCCGTTTCATTTTCATTAACCACTGGAGCATCTTCGTTAATAAACATCGCAAGATTAATGGTAGTCAAATAGAATAGCACCTTTTGTTGCCGACATTTGAATACAGTACCATTAAACTTTTTGGGTTTTTCTCCATGAGTTAAATGAGTCAGAATGGTAGTAGGAGTACTAACCGCCACATCATTTTGAGGAACAGTCATCACATTTTCAGAGGATTCAGTAGCCATTATTCTGTTATTAAATAACACAAAACCAATTTATGAAATGTATATAAAAATTGTAGGAAAAAGAGATATTCAATGTAAACACGTTTTAGTATGTATATAAAATAGGCAAAAATTACCAATTTAATTTTAATCAAGAAAATTTTATTTAGTGAAGACACAAAAATATGTAACTCTTCTGTCTTAAGATTGTTGTTTACCGGATTACGAAAAAATAATATATATATATATATAAACTGTAATTAAAATTAATTAATTAATTACTCTAGAAAAACATAACAGTAAAGGGAGATAAGAAGAACATACAGTTTGTGATTGAAACAATCACTTGTAGAGCTTTTATCGAGTCGAAAGTTGAACTATCTCTCCTTAAGACAGAATATGCCCCGGCTACGGTGCTGACGGCAAATTCAACGGGCGTTTGCCTCCCAGGATAAAACGGTCAATGACTGTTACAAGAAGCACTTCAGTGCAACAGTCCCACGAACCAATAATGGCGAATTGTGCTCAAGCAGTAAGAAGGGAACAAGGACAGTAGTAGGGAATTCAGGTAGATTTTTTAATCTTTTAAATGGACTGCATATGGTCCTTTTTATAAGTGGTGAAGGGCTGCAACTCATGGCTTTTCCCTGAAAAGATATGACTGTTTGTATAGTCGCATCTCTTTAATAAAGTAACTTACCATTTTAATTAATTAATTAAGAAACGACAACATTTTATAAATAATTAAAAAACGACAGCATTTTTAAATAATTAATGTGGAAAATAATTAATCCGTAATTAATCCAGATTTTATGGCTCAGAAAATAAAGGTCAATTAAAATTTTTCCAAAAAATTTACTAGTTGCTCAAGAACGACCCACGACCCGGACCGGATGGACGGCAGCGGCGACGCGCGCATGTGGGCTTTTGGCCCAAGCCCAACACATGCATAGTGTAGGTCATCTCCCCTTCAAAGAGTTGGGATAGCCCAAGGCATCCAAGCCTTAGTCCCACAACTTGGGTATATTAACTCCAAGTATTTCTACCACTTTTCCAATGTGGGACAAACCCACTTAACTATGTTACACCATCTAGCTTAAACTCAAAAGGGTCACTTTAAGTCCAAATTTTTCATTCATTACTTCACTATTTTGAACAAGTGAGTATACCAAATTAATCTCCTTGCTACAAGGAACACATTAGTACTAAGACACGTCACTATTAACATATGTGTCTTAATTAAAATTGACTCTAAAGTTTGACCAAATAAGCTGGCATTTCATAAAATATATAACAATCCCCCACATGAATGAAATTTGGAAGAATCAAACGAATATAGATGCAAACAGAGAGTTGTTCTAGGAAAAAACATTGCATAGAAAAAGATATCTTGTGTCTTTGAATCTTTCCTAGTGAGAAATTATCTAGCTTACTAGCCAATCAATGAACTTGATGTCTTGAATTGATCGACCATTTGTGTAAACTGAGACAATATTATTCACACAATGTCTTTTTCAACCTTATTGGTTCTCATTGTTGTGTCCATTTTGGCCTTGGACACCTCCTGGTTTCATGAGTGTGCTAGAGAAATAGCCTTTGTTATTCTCATAGAAGCGTCCCCTTCTCAGTCACATAGGTGATTTCTATAAAGAGTATCTTGCTAATACCCCACTTGACCTATGCATTCAAGATATGGAAATCATTAAAAACATAGTTTATCCTTATACACGCAACAGTTTGTGCACTGACTCATCTTCGGAATGGGATGAAGTAATTAAAGTATTACTTCTCAGTGCAAACTGAGTCACCATAATTAGGTTATCCCTTTGAACCTATTTCTTGGGATCTCCAGTCATTTAGGTTGGGTTTATATTAAGATGACTCTTTATAATTTTGCAGGCTTTAGGCCCATTCCACGTGATGAACTTGCAACTTGCTTCCCAGGCATACCCTTAGTTAGTGGATCCGCAATATTTCCCTTTGACTTTACATAGTCAACATAAATAATTCCATTTTAGAGCAATTGTCTAACGGTTTGGTGTCGATGACGTATATGTTGTGATTTACCATTATAGTTATTATTTTCAGCCCTAGCAATTGTCAATTGACTATCACAATGTATTATGATAGGTGGCACGACTTTGACCATATTGGAATATCCTTTAAGAAGTTTCTAAGCCATTCAGCCTCTTCCCCAGCTTTATCTAAAGCAATAAATTTAGATTCCATCGTGGATCTTGCAATAAACGTTTTCTTAGAGGATTTCCAAGATACGGCTGCACCTCTAAGGGTAAATACATATCCACTTGTGGATTTTGAATCATTTGAGTCAGATATCCAATTTGCATCGCTATAGCCTTCAAGTACAGCTGGATATCGTTCGTAGTGCAACCTATCCCCCAAAGAGTATCAAAGATATCGAAGAACTCTTATCAAGGCTTTCCAATGATGTTTTCTGGGATTACTCGTATATCGACTGAGCTTACTAATCGAGTATGCTATATCAGGTCGAGTACAGTTTGATAAATACATCAAACTTCCAATAATACGAGAATACTCTAATTGGATATACCTTCATCTTTATTTTTAAGGAGGTGATGACTTGGATCTACAGGTGTTACCACTGGACTTTGATCATATTTATTATACTTTTGAAGTATTTATTCAACATAACGTGATTGAGATAAGCTAATTCCTTGAGGGGTTCTAATAATTTGAATTCCTAGGATGACATCTACTAATCCCATGTCCTTCATTTCAAATCTACTAGTCAACATTTGTTTAGTAGAATTGATAACATTATTATTATTACCAATTATTAGCATATCATCTACATATAGACATGCAATCACGTGTCCCGCTTGAGTGCTTTTGATGTAAACACATTTGTCACACAAATTTATTTTGAAACCATTTGACTTCATAACATTGTCAAATTTTTCATGCCATTGTTTAGGTGCTTGTTTCAACCCATATAATGACTTCCCAAGTTTATATACTTTCCTTTCATTTCCAAGAGATCTAAAACCTTCCGGTTGTTCCATGTATATTTCTTCATCTAATTCACCATTCAAAAATGTTGTTTTAACATCCATTTGGTGTATTTCCAATTTATGTATTGCTACAATTGCAATTAACATTCTAATGGATGTAATCCTTGTAACAGGTGAATAGGTGTCAAAATAATATATTCCCTCTTTTTGCTTGTATCCTTTAGCTATAAGTTTAGCCTTATATCTATCAATGGTTCCAGCAGCTTTCATTTTCTGTTTGAATACCCATTTACACCCTAACGGTTTTGTCCCTGGTGGTAAGTCCACCGGTTCCTATGTATGATTTTGCAAAATGGATTCAATTTCACTATTGATAGCTTCTTTCCAATATGAGGCTTCCAGAGTAGATATAGCTTCTTTTACCGTTTGAGGTTCAATTTCTAACATATATGTTATAAAATCTGGACCGAAAGATTTTGAAATCTTAGCTCTTTTGCTACGTTTAGGTTCTTCCTCAATAATATTTCGAGGTTCACCATTTGTAACTTCAAGCATTCTTTTGTTAGAAGTTGTTTCTTGTGTATTCTTATAAGGAAAGATATTTTCAAAGAATGATGCATTCTTAGATTCTATGATTGTATTTTCATGAATTTCAGGAATGTCAGACTTATGTATAAGAAACCGATAGGCACTACTATTATGTGCATAACCCATGAATATGCAGTCAATAGTCTTTGGACGAATTTTCACCTTTTTAGGTTCAGGAATTAGTACTTTTGCAAGACACCCCCACACTTTTAAGTATTTGTAGGAAAGCTTGCGTCCTTTCCACAACTCATAGGGTATCTTATTTGTTTTCTTATGAATTAATTTGTTGAGAATGTAATTAGACAAAACCAATGCTTCCCCCCCACATGTTTTGGGGTAATCACGAACTTATTAATAATGCATTCATCATTTCTTTTAAAGTTCGGTTTTTACGTTCCGCATTCCCATTTGATTGAGGAGAGTAAGGTGCGGTAGTTTGGTGAATAATACCATTTTCTAAACATATTTCCTTAAAATGATATTCGTATTCACCACCTCTATCGCTTCTTAATTCTTTAATCTTTTTACCAAGTTGATTCTCAACTTCTATCTTATTGCTTAAAATATTTAATTGCTTTATCTCTGCTTCTTAAAAGATAGACATAGTAATATCTAGTGCAATCATCCACAAAGGACATAAAGTACTTTTTCCCACCTCTAGTTTGAACAAATTTTAAATCACATATATCGGTGTGAATTAAATCTAAAGGTTCACTATTCCTTTCAATTGAATGGAAAGGTGTTTTAGTTAATTTAGCTTCTACACATGTTTCACATTTGTGACTTGTATCAATGCTAAATTTTGGAATTAATTCTAAGTGAATTAATTTACATAAAGTATTATAATTAACATGTCCAAGTCTACCGTGCCACATATCCATAGACTCAAGCATATAAGCAGAAGATATCATATTATTATTATCATTGATATTTTTAGGTACAATAGTCATGACGTTCAATTTGAACATCCCATCACACATATATCATTTCCCTACATACATTCCATCTTTACTTAGTACAAATTTGTCTCCAACAAAGACTAGCTTAAATCCTTTCTTACTTAGCACGAAATCGGAAACAAGGTTCTTTCTGATGTCAGGCATATGCAATACATCGTTGAGTTCGAGATGCTTCCCCGAAGTCATTTTCAGCACTGCTTTGCCTTTTACCTTCAACCTTCGAGGTGGAGGAGTTTCCCATGAATAATTGTTCTCCATTTGCAACTGGTTGGTAGGTTGTGAACATACTTTTATCGGAACATACATGGCATGTAGCGCCGGTATCAACCCACCACTCTTTGGTATTACCCAGCAAATTTACTTCAGATACAACTGCGGAGAAAGAAACAATGGAAACATCATTGGATAATGCATCAACTTCTGTCATGTTGTCTTATGGTGGTTTCTTCTTGAAGTTCTCTTATTTTTTGGCTTGCGACAATCCTTGGCCCTATGACCTTCTTTGTTGCAATTAAAACATTTTCCTTTGAACTT
This sequence comes from Sambucus nigra, assembly GCA_949130495.1. Taxonomy (NCBI): domain Eukaryota; kingdom Viridiplantae; phylum Streptophyta; class Magnoliopsida; order Dipsacales; family Adoxaceae; genus Sambucus; species Sambucus nigra. Next base: position 313,350,794 of record OX422211.1, read on the forward strand.
CTTAGCACCGCCTTATTGACTTGTGACTTCATTTTTGTGCTTCCTCTTTTTACTGAATTTTTTTCCATCCTCAACAATATTTTCTTTTGCAGACATATCATGGTTACCATTTTTCTTTTCAGATTTATGATTATCTTCTTCTATCCTTAACCGAACAATTAAATCTTCAAGTCCCATTTCTTTTCCTTTATGCTTTAAATAACTTTTGAAATCCTTCCAATAAGGAGGTAATTTTTCAATTACCGTAGAAACTTGAAATGTTTCACTTATGACCATATTTTTAGCAAGTATTTCATGAAAAATTAATTGAAGCTCTTGGACTTGGCTTATGACAGTCTTTGAATCAACCATTTTATACTCGAGAAATCTACCGATCACGAATTTTTTCATGTCGGCATCCTCGATTTTATATTTTTTATCCAAAGACTCCCATAACAATTTAGCAGTTTTGATTGGACTATATACATTTTAAAGTGTATTGTCCAATCCATTAAGGATATAGTTTTTGCAAATAAAATCTGAATGTTTCCATGCTTTTACAGCTAGCAAAGTTGTCTTATCTGTTTCATTTTCATTAACCACAGGAGCATCTTCGTTAATAAACCTCGCAAGATTAATGGTAGTTAAATAGAACAACATCTTTTGTTGCCAACGTTTGAATACAGTACCATTAAACTTTTTGGGTTTTTCTCCATGAGTTAAATGAGTCAGAACGGTAGTAGAAATACTAACACATTTTCAGAGGATTCAGTAGCCATTATTCTGTTATTGAATAACACAAAACCAATTTATGAAATGTATATAAAAATTGTAGGAAAAAGAGATATTCAATGTAAACACGTTTTAGTATGTATATAAAATAGGCAAAAATTACCAATTTAGTTTTAATCAAGAAAATTTTATTTAGTGAAGACACAAAAATATATAACTCTTCTGTCTTAAGATTGTTGTTTATCGAATTACGAAAAAATAATATATATATATATATATATATATATATATATATATATATATATATATATATATATATATATATATATATATATATATATATATATCACTAAATAAGTAAACAATCATTAAAATTAATTAATTAAGTACTCTAGAAAAATAGAACAGTAAAGGGAGATAAGAAGAACATACAGTTTGTGATTGAAACAATCACTTGTAGAACTTTTACCGAGTTGAAAGTTGAACTATCTCTCCTTAAGACAGGATACGCCCCCGCTACGGTGCTGACGGGAAATTCAACAGGCGTCTGCCTCCCAGGATGAAACGGTCAACGACTGTTACAAGAAGCATTTCAGTGCAATAGTCCCACGAACCAACAATGGCGAATTACTCTCAAGCAGTAAGAAGGGAACAAGGACAGTAATAGGGAATTCAGGTAGATTTTCTAATCTTTTAAATGGACTGCATATGGTCCTTTTTATAAGTGGTGAAGGGCTGCAACTCATGGCTTTTCCCAGAAAAGATATGACTGTTTGTACAGTCAACTCTCTCTAATAAAGCAACTTAACGTTTTAATTAATTAATTAAAAAACGACAGCGTTTTTTAAATAATTAAAAAACGACAGCGTTTTTAAATAATTAATTAATGCGGAAAATAATTAATTCGTAATTAATCCAGATTTTTTGGTTTAGAAAATAAATTTTAAAGCCCAAAGGTTAATTAAAATTTGTTCAAAAAATTTAACTGTTGCTCAAGAAAGCCCACGACCCGGACCGGACGGACGGAGGCGGTGGCGCGCGCGTGTGGGCTTTTGGCCCAAGCCCAACACATGCATAGTGTAGGCCATCTCCCCTTCAAAGAGCCCAAGGCATCCAAGCCTTAGTCCCATAACTTGGGTATATTAACTCCAAGTATTTCTACCACTTTTCTAATGTGGGACAAACCCACTTAACTATGTTATACCATCTAGCTTAAACTTAAATGGGTCACTTTAAGTCCAAATTTTTCATTCATTACTTCACTATTTTGAACAAGTGAGTATACCAAATTAATCTCCTTGCTACAAGGAACACATTAGTACTAAGACACTTCACTATTAACATATGTGTCTTAATTAAAATTGACTCTAAAGTTTGACCAAATAAGCTGGCATTTCATAAAATATACAACACAAACCACAGAGGATGTCCTCTGTCCTGCATAAATAAGAAACTCATCATTGTTCTCACACCATAAATATTTTCTAACAACCTCACATAACCTTAATTAAGAAGGATATCAACTGATGTGCCCATTTCCTAGTTAAGTCATTCTAAAAAGGTGGTTGTACTTGGTGAGAAAAATTGCATTAAAAATACAAGAGCACCAAAAGCATTGTAAGCTTCGAATGTTGGATTCATGTATGCATGATGTACTCTAGTAAAGAGAAACCACTACCTACAACAGTGTAGGCTTATTCCTAACTTGACCACGTTAATGAATATTACACTAAACTTCATTATTATCCATGTACACTATCTCGATTGTGTAATTCTAAGGCCTACGTAGATTTGGATCATGTCCATTATAATTTCTTACACACTTATATGTATGACATGTGAAATATAAGATTTGAATAAGGAATAATATTTTTCTCAAGTCAACATGTTATATTAATATTGAGGGAAAGACTAATATCATAAAAACCAAGTGTCCTCATTTATTTAACACTTTCACTCTGGAAAATAGCTCTACCAAAATAATTACATCTAAAAAAATGCAACCTATTAACTGAATTGTCATTTTTATAACTAAAACATATGGGAAACTTGCAATAAATGTTGAACATAAATTGCCAATAATTTTCTTATCATGAACAAAACATAGTCAATAAGAAAAAAGGATGGATAAAGTGAGTAGTAGTGTACTAATAACTTTCCCAGGAGCTCCATTGGCTTCAATGTTGTTGCCCACCTTAATATCGTTGCTTGAATACCAAAAATTTCTTTAAGTGTTAAAATAAGAAGAAAGTTAAAACATGTAGATTACTTACATGCATATATGGGAATTTAATTGAAAGATGAATCAGTTTATTACAATAATCCTCAATCCAAATAAAAAATCATCCTCATTCCAAAAAAAATCAAACTAAACCAAAATAAATTTATACTTATCTTTTAGTTATAGAGAAACTAAAAAATCTCCCCTCAAATCAGTTTATTACAATCATCCTCAATCCAAACAACAAATCAAACCATAATTTGTTACATCATAATGTAATAGTTACATATGAGAGACTAGAGAGTAATTGACAATTTGCTGAGTCTTTTGATGTGCTTATAGATACACTTGGTACACTTCTATACTACCATTCTAATAAAATTATAAGTTTATTCTTAATACTTCATTAACAAAAAATAAATCCCACATACACCTTTGACGCAAAGATCTTACCAACATCTTAAAGTATCGGTTAATTTCAAAAAAATAATGCACAATGCAACTCGACCCTAATATTTAAAAGTACGAATTTGTTCACAATGGTTTTCAACCTAAATCATGTTCAAGTAACATTTGAACCAGTTTAATGTTGCCAAATATATCACGCCACTTCAATGTTAAGGTTCACTAACGTGACACAAATTAAATTATAAGTCAATTCAAGTAAAACCAAATCATTCCTAATAAAAAAAATCTAAGGCTTATGTATTCCATCACTTTTAGCTGGTTCATGAAGGATATGTGTAAACCATTCAGATCCTAAAATCACAAATCAAACAATGAATAGAAAACCCTAAAATCAATATTCAATCTTAGTATAAATAGACCACCACCAAGAGCGGACCTAGGTGGTCCCGAGGGTGGGTGAAATCCCATCCTATTTTCAAGAATTTTTCCAAGATACATGGTAGAAATATTTTTTGGACCTTTGTGTAAGTTTTCACAGTGAAAGGCATAGATATTCTGATGTTTCAATAATTGAGGTGAGAAAAGGTCATAAGTTATACAAGCTTATAAGATGCGGTTCTTTAACCAATAAAAGAACCCTAAAAACTAAACAAGAACCCTTATTTCTTTCAGTAACCCATTTTTTCTCCTCCATTTCTATCCGGATCTCCCCCTCCCCTCACCTCTCCTCCTCCTCCAAACGACATCCTTCCTCCCCCTCCTCCTCCTCCTCCTCCTCCTATACAAGCAACAACAAGTAATTTTTTTCCAGTTCAATATTTTTTTTGATAAGTAAATGATTCAATAAAACACACCCGCCTAAGGGGATGGAATCCCGTATACAGAAAGTATACAAAATAACAAAGCAAAGGGCCGAAGCCCACAAAAAACTAGTCAAGCCCTTGGAACTCCTCCAAAAACTCAAAAAAGAGAGACGATGACAAATCATATATTTTCATATACCAAGTAAGAAAAAGATTAAAAAAACTGTACCGAATCAGAGAAGGATCAATCTCGATACCCTGGAAACATCTCATGTTCCTCATCTGCCAGATGGTCCAAAAAATATAATGAGGAACCATGAACCAGACCACCCGCAGTCCAGTCTGACCCCTAGGCCTCCTCCAAGCCGCCAGCACCTTGCCCATTGAACTAGGCATAACCCAATCAATCTGGCATATAGAGAAAATTAAATCCCAAAGACCCCTAGTCACATGGGAGTGAAGAAGAAGGTGATTGGTCGTCTCCTCCTCCTTCTTGCAAAGACAACATCTACTAGCCATCCTCCTTCCTCTGTTCTGAATACCCTCAATAGTGAAGATGGAATGCCTGGCAGCGGTCCACATAAATAAGCAAACCTTGAGAGGCGCATGGCACTTTCAAATTGCCTTCCATGGAAAAGAAGCACCCCCACAACCCCTCAACACATAATAATGACTCTTAACAGAGAACAAGCCATCCCGAGGGCATGTCCACCTCAACCCATTTACTCCCAAAGACGAAGATAGCGCCGACCTCAGCAATTAAAAAGACTCCTCCACCTCATCCAGCTCCTAATCTCGGAGACCACTCCTAAACTTTGGGTCCCACACCTCACAATCCTCTATCCTCCGCCTATGATCCTCAACTAACCCATCTCTATCTCCAGCAAGACTAAACATCCCTGGGAATAGAACCTCCAAAGAGTCCTCCGCTCCCAACTTATCCTTTCAGAACCTGACACGACTCCCATTCCCGAGCTGGAAGAAGGTCAGAAAGGCAAACTTCCTCCCTCCAAGCAAAATGTGCCTCCACTACCCCACCCCATGAGTAGAGCGCCCCACAATAGGACCCTAACCAAGTGGACCCACCCCATGCCTAGCGACCACCACCCTCCTCCACAATCTTCCACCTTCCCTATTAAAGCGCCAAAACCACTTCCCTAGTAAAGCCAGATTAAAATGAGCTAAGCTCCTCACCCCAACCCCCAACCTCTATCAGTGGCCTCCACACTACATCCCAACTCACCAAGAAATATTTAAACTCATCTTCATTACTTATCCACATAAAATCCCTCATGATCTTCTCAAGCCGCTTTCCAACAGTCCCAGGTAAAGGGAGAACACAGAAAAAGTACGTCAGAAGGCTAGATAAAACACTTTTGATCAATGTCAACCGACCACCTTTGGACATGTAACTATGCTTCCAACCTACTAACTCCTTTGGACCCTCTCAAGGATTGGATCCCACATCGTAGAAGACTTAAACTTAGCACATAAAGGAAGGCCAAGGTAAGTATAAGGGAGAGATCTAACCCGACAACCGAGAACACTATCCAGAACGCTCGCGTTGCCCACTTCACCTACGAAAATTAACTCACTCATACAGGCATTAATACGTAAACCAGACACTGCCTCAAAACACTCCAGTAGTAACCGCAAACTCCTCACCTCATCCATAGACGACCCATAAAAGATAATACTATCATCAGAAAACAGAAGGTGAGGACCTCAACAGAATGGGAGACAGAATTCCCAATCAAAAAGCCCGAGATATGACCACCCTTTACCGAGCGACTCATCATCCGAGAGAACGCCTCCATAACCAGGATAAATAGGAAGAGGGACAATGAGTCACCCTGCCTAAGACCCCTCAAACTCGAGAAGAACCCTTCTGGAACACCATTAATAAGAATAGAGAAGTTGAGAGAGGAAATGAACCTCTTTATCCACCTGCACCACCGCTCCCCAAACATCATCCTCCTGAGCATATAAAGAAGGAACACCCATCTCACAAGATCGTAAGCCTTCTCAATGTCAAGCTTGCAAATGATACCAGGAACCCCACCTCTCAACCTAGAATCTATGCACTCATTCTCAACCAGCGCAGCATCAAGGATCTGACGACCACCGACAAACGCACTCTGCGCATCCGAAATGAGAGGATCAATCAACTTTCTAAGTGTGACTGACAAGACCTTAGAAAGGAGCTTGTATACACCGCTAACCAAACTAACGGGTCAAAAATATCTCACATCTGTGGCCCTGCCTTTCTTAGGAATTAAAGTAATAAACATGACATTCAAGCTCCTCAGAAAGAACCCATATCATAGAACTGGCTGAAAACAACCATCACATCCACCCTGAGAACCTCCCAACAGTTCTGGAAAAATGCCATAGTGAATCCATTCGGACCAGGAGCCTTATCCCCACACATCGATCGCAGAACTTGAACAACCTCCTACTATGTGAATATCCTATCCAACTGAACCACCTCGTCCTCTAAAATTATCTCCATGGGAAGTCCATCCATCTTCGATCACCATGGCTCCTGCTCAGTATACAACCTCTCGTAGAACTGACTGATCTCCTTACAAACCTCACTCTCCTTGGTATACTCCACTCCCCCTACCACCACCTTCCTGATATGGTTAAAGCGACGATGGGAGTTAGCCACTTTATGAAAAAAATTTGTGTCCACTTACCTAAGCCAAAGAGACCAACACTTCTGTCTCCAACTCACCTCCTCCTGAATCAGCAGCTTCCCCACCTCCATAATCTTCACGACCCTCGCCACCCTTTCCGCCCACCCCTTCTATTTCATCGAGATGTCTAATATCCTCTAAATGCTGCTCAATAGCTCCCCCCCCCCCCCCCCCCCCCACACACACACACAAAACCAAACACATCTCTATTCCAGTTTAATATTAAAATTGGTTAATGTGTAAAATTTTATATTTATTGTTAAATGTTTAAATGATTCAATGTTATATGTAAACTACTTTAGTGTAATTTCTGAAAAATATTGTTCAGTGCTAAATGCTCAATGTTTAAATCCTTAATTGTTATATGTTATTGGGTAATACTTTACTCATTGTTTGGTATTTTTAATTATTTTGGAATATATTTTCAAATTTAGTGCAATTAAGTAGAAATAATGTAATTATTATTTCATATGTAGGGTTAAAAAATTACAAAAAAATAAATAAATAAACATTAAAAAATTCACCTCGGGGGCTCCCGTCCTCGTAACCCCGGCCTTTATCAAAAAGATTTGCACCCCTAACAAAAATCCTAGGTCCACCACTAACCACCATTGAACACTTACAAAAATGCCAGTGAACACCAATCGCATTACGGATAAACCACCATCGAACACGAAAGCAAACAAAACACAAATCTTAAAAACGATATCGAATTGTTTTGGTGAAATTAATTTTGAATGGGCACGCCCAGGGTGGGTGAAACGGCGCCAGATTTGGTTTCGTTAAATAAATTTTAAGACCATCCCTAATCTTAACTGTTAAGGATCATTCCCAATAGCAAATCACATATAATTGACTAGTGTATTTTAGTGTTAGACATTAATAAGTGGATATGAAAACATATAAGAAATTCATTTTGAAATTTAAACCCAAAAAATGAATGACTAAGTGCAGAAGAATATTGTTATATATGAAATGATTTAATATAAAACTACGTGTATATGAGAAAAAGGGTAAAATAATCACCCAATCACCTGCAATTTTGCATAAATATTAAAAATTTATCTAACCCTATAAATTATATAAATCAATTGAAAAGGATCTAACTCTATAAACCGATTATTGCAAAATTGTTAATCAATTAAACTAAAATTAATCATAGACAAAAATTGGCTCCTTTCAAAAGGTATTTCTAAAACTCAACATTCTCTTTGAAAATGGATTACAACAAGAATATTACAAGCAACAAAAACCCATTTCAAAAACTCAATAATCTAGAAAGTGAAAAACATAAATATTGGTAAAGAGTCTTATGGAGAAGTGTCGGAATGAGGAGTGCTTCTCAACAATAGAGAGAAAAATGAGAAATGAGTTAACTTTTATGTCTTTTCATAAAGGAGTCACGAGTGAAGGGATTGTTTGAGAAGGAAAATAACGCGAGTCTTTTTTTCTTTCTTTTTAGTTTTTACTTGTAAAATTATGAACTAAAATTAGTAACACACATATTAGATTAGTAGCGATAAATTAATGTCAGAAATAGTATTAGTAAAATACCATTAGTAAGTATTAGATTAGTCCGTCAATAAAAGAACATTTTGGTGTAGTGTTGGGTATCAAGATGATAACTGTCATAAGATGGAACGACGACTCTGACCACTGAGATGAATTAGAAGGTGAATTCGAAAATGAAGCTGATGGCACTCCCACTGACCGGGCGGAAAAAGTGTGTTCCTGTGAGGACACAATCGTTGTGTGTTTCGCCGCCGTGATACAAAAGAACCTAAGCTACTACTACACTTGACAAGAAAGCACAGCGGTAAGTCGGGTATCGTAAGAAATCCACAGGGAGTGATTGAATTTTAGATTTTAATTGTTTAATTACTTCAACAATAAAAGTGTAAAATAAATAAATGAAAATGTGATGGGTGGTTATGGTGGGCTAAAGAAAAGAGAAGTTACGCTACACAAAAGGAAAGCGAGGGTCGGGATCGCATACACACATTCACGGGCTAAACAACTACTAATTAGAATTTTGATTCGAAAACATTTAATCGATCATTTTCAATTAAGCATAAACATCACGCAATAAAGAATTTAAGCCAAAGTTGCGAGATTAAACATTTAATCAAAAATGGTCACACGCGGATTAAATTCGGATAATCGCTATAAACACTAACGTTGCATGACAAAGAAAGTTAAACGCATAATAATCCGACTTTAATATGCGAGGTTTCAATTAAATGCAATTTTACACAAAACCTAATTTTCGAGGTCCAAACCCGTAAATGGCGGAAATGAAATCCCGACCCTATTTATCTAAGGGCAATACATGAAAATAAACTAAATTAAACTAATTAAACTAAGAAAGCAAGAATTAAAGCAAGTAAACCTAATTATGAAAGCATGTAAATTATCTAGATAGCAAGAATTAATGGAAAACAAGCTATATTAAAGGAGATGGTAATGAAAAGTCAACTTACAAACCAATTAGATTTTCAATCCAAAGAGAAATGAAGAAGAACCATCCAAAACCCTAACTATTCTAACCTAAAATCGTGTATCTACAGATCTCTGTTCTTATTACAACAAAATTGGCTTATATAGTAAGTTGGAATAAAAATAAAGAAGAAAGAAAAGAAGGCAAAATATCTGCAGAAAACAGAGCATCGATCGATCGACCCCTTTGGTCGATCGATCGACCTAGGCAAAAATTTGGCAAATTAGAATGGTCGATCGATCGACCAGAAGTGTCGATCGATTGATCAAACAGGGCAGATTGCAGCAGCCTACTGCATTCCTTTTTTCTTCTTCTCCTTCTCCTCTTTTGCTTCCTTGTTTTTCCTCCGCTGAAATCGCCGTAACTTCTTCGTTATGAATCGGAATCGCACACCGTTCACGGACACACGAAGCTAGCGAGGAGAGCTACAACTTCTGTGAGATGTCGGGCCAGGTACCCAAGCTGTGAAAAGACTAAAATGCCCTTGCGCGTGCGATTGTGTACGGAACTTCACCGGAATGCATTCGAACTTCATACTAAGCATCCAAATAGCTACAAAAGCTCAATTAACCCCTGCAAAACATGTTAACATAAAAATCCGAGGTTGTCTGGTTAACGAGCATAAATATAGGGATTAAGATACCCGAGGGGGCTAATAACGCGTAGGTTAACGGGTGAAATACGCAATATTTGCGTCGTATCACACCCCATAACTTACACATTGCTAGTCCCTAGAAATGAAATAGGAAACAATAAGAACTACAAGCAAACCAAAAGCAAGAGAAAGTACAAAAGTATGGTATAAAAGCAATAAAAAGATAAGGCCACTTTCGCGGGCGAACGATTGCATTTAGCGTATGCAATAAGCCATTAAACCCCTAGGTTACCCTAGTGGACGAGTGTCGTCTCGTGAGGGTTTTCAGGGATGAAACCCACAAACATCATATGGTTTCCTCAAAATATGCCCAACCCAACATGCGACAAACTCAACAACAACGAAAAAGATTTCAAACATGTTATTAGCATATTGAATGAATTCAAGCTAAAGTCCGTTGTTATTAACAGGTTGAAGGCACCTCATAGAATTGAAACTTTAAAAGTGGGAGGGGGGAAAGCACATGCATAGTGTGATTTGGTGAAAAACTTATATAAACCGGATACACATAAAGGCATGCATATATTCAATCCTCACGGGCATTACGCTCATCAAGCGAATTCACTCAAAATAGGGAGGTAACACACGGGACATGCGGGCTAAAGAGTAAATGTAAATGGAAACTAGGCCGCGCACATGTCACAGATGAGGAACACTATATAGGAAATGAAAAACTTGTAATCTCAATGAAAGGATACCACACACTAAAAGAGGCGAAATGCATTTTCACAGATTATCAAAACTATTTAAACTTTTGAATTACATCAACTTAAGATCACATAGGACTTGTATAAGGTTATAATGTAGGTATGGCTAGGGTGCGAAACGAAGGAATGTATGTACGGATTCAAAGTGTTCGGAATGAAAACTCGGGATAATGGGATAAAGCGGGCAATAGCAAAATTGGAAAACAAGTTCCAAACCAAGCATTAAATGTATGAATTGGAGAGTGATCAAAGCTTATTGAACTATATACACAACATTTACAACTTTCTCTTTCTTTTCTTTTCTTCTTTTTCTCATTTTCTCTTTTGTTTTCTTTTGCTTATCAAACTCTCATATGCCTAAATTGCAACCGACATACAACAACAACATTCAATCCCAAGTAACATTCCAAACAAAGGTATGTAAGGTGTATGTATGGCTTAAAACTCCAATTTGGAGTTGGTTATGGGAATGGGGATATGAAACGAAAGGCTAGTATTTAGGCTCAAAGGGGTTAACGAGGGAAAGCATATAAGGGTATGGTCAAGGTCAATATGGGTGATATAAGAAAGAGGGCCTATGATCATTTCATAAAGTTTACGCAATTCTCGAGTCAAAACAAACTTTGAAAATCATGCTCAAGTAATACATTTCAAGTATGAACTCAATTAATGAACGGTCAAGTGAAAGAATAGTGAGATTGCCAACGAATTCAACGTTTTCAATGAGAAAAGAATAGTGTATAACACTCACAAACGACGAAAGGTACAAAGCTTACTCGGTGTAAGTATATACAATGAAACAAAAGATTACCGAGTTATAAAAATCTTAAACCAAATCAATAGAACAAGGAAAGTGCATATGCTCATGGGATAAAGTTTAATTCATGAAGTTATTCACAATATCAATGATTTGAGGACTAAAGTCTAATAACTTCTAAAATCGAGAACATGCATCATTGAGTTGTCTATTGGATCGGGCAATTATTGAAATTTATCACTGGAAAACAAGGCAAAATGCCCAACAAGGGAGAAAAAAGAAAGAAAATATTTTTCAAAATTTTCAAATTTTTCACAAAAAAGGCATACTTAGTAACTAAATGTGAGCAAATCCATGGACTACACATGAAATGGGTAGAATATCCCACACCCCCTAACTTAAATGTTGCATTGTCCTCAATGCGCATTAAGAACACAACATAAAGAGAGGAAAAGAACGATATTACCCAAAATTGGAGCGATCTCCATAAGCATGAGTCCAATGAAATCTACAAAACAAGTTAGTGCCGAGCATAGCAAAAACAAATAACAAAAAGTTAACTAATTACACTAGACTAAATTAAAAGGAAAGAAAAATAGGAAATAAAGAAAATTAAAAAGCTAACTATTTACAACCTACTATTTAGGCTTCACACTAACTATACACTAGAAGTCTAAATAGTTGAGGGTCCACCCAAAAAGGGATTTGACTTTGAAAGATCAACGGTGGACCCTCCAAAGCGAACATGCCTCCCGGAAAATAAGAATTCCGTTTGAACAACGGAAGGCATGTGGGTGGTGAAAAAAGTGAACCATCGCCAATTTGAAATTTTGGGCGGACGATGGGGGATTTGGATAACAAGGGGGAAAGGTACACTAGAGGTCCAAGAAAAATCGATTCATCTCCCAAAGGTTTTTCAAATGGAATGGGAGATGGTGCACACATGAGGATAACATCCATAGAAAACAAGTCCGGTAAAGAGTCCTCATCGGCAAAAAGTGTAGAAGTTTTAATTTCTACCGACTCATAGGAATCAACCGGTAATTCTAATGGTTTGATGACGGAAAATGAATATGGTGATGAAACAAATTCAATCTCAATCGACTCATCGTCGGAAGGAGATTGAATTTCGGGGGAGAAAGATGCACACTCGATGAGAAATTCTTCGAAAATTTTTGGTGAAACACAAGTTTCCACCTCCTCGTTGTTTTGTGCAAAAGAATTCATCTCATCGCAAAGTGCACCAAGTCTCATTCCAGCATCATTTAGGCTTTCCAAACCTTGGGAGTAAAGAAGCAAAGTTTCTTCCAAAGTAGGCTTCCTCGGCTCAAGAGCCTCGAACTCCTCATTTGGTTGAAACTCGTCTTCGAAAGTAATGAAATGAAAATCGTCATTGGATTCGAATAATGAATCCAACTCAAGGTCCCAATAACGATTTTCATTCCGATTAATGTTTTTAAGTCTTTCATTTTCAAGAAAATCTTGAAAATGGAAAACTTGAAAACTATCCCCAAAGTATGAATCATTAGAATAACCATAATAACTATAATAGTAGGACATGAGTACCTCGTTGTTTGCATATGGAGAATCCGAGCAAGAAAGTGAGCAACCACGAATCAAAGTTTCTTAGCGCTCAAGTATGCTATCCTGCAAAAAAGGTTAAAACAAAGAATACAAATACAAAAGGAAAAATACTACGAAATAATAAAACAATTACTATCTAAAACACACTCCCCGGCAACGGCGCCATTTTGTGACCGGGTGGAAAAAGTGTGTTCTTGTGAGGACACAATCGTTGTGTGTTTCGCCGTCGTGATACAAAAGAACCTAAGCTACTACTACACTTGACAAGCAAGCACAGCGGTAAGTCGGGTATCGTAAGAAATCCACAGGGAGTGATTGAATTTTAGATTTTAATTGTTTAATTACTTCAACAATAAAAGTGTAAAATAAATAAATGAAAAGGTGATGGGTGGTTATGGTGGACTAAAGAAAAGAGAAGTTACGCTACACAAAAGGAAAGCGAGGGTCGGGATCGCATACACACATTCACGGGCTAAACAACTACTAATTAGAATTTTGATTCGAAAACATTTAATCAATCATTTTAAATTAAGCATAAACATCACGCAATAAGGAGTTTAAGCCAAAGTTGCGAGATTAAACATTTAATCAAAAATGGTCACACGCGGATTAAATTCGGATAATCTCTATAAACACTAACGTTGCATGACAAAGAAAGTTAAACGCATAATAATCCGACTTTAATACGCGAGGTTTCAATTAAATGGAATTTTACACAAAACCTAATTTTCGAGTTCCAAACCCGTAAATGGCGGAAATGAAATCCCGACCCTATTTATCTAAGGGCAATACATGAAAATAAACTAAATTAAACTAATTAAACTAAGAAAGCAAGAATGAAAGCAAGTAAACCTAATTATGAAAGCATGTAAATTATCTAGAAAGCAAGAATTAATGGAAAACAAGCTATATTAAAGGAGAGGGTAATGAAAAGTCAACTTACAAACCAATTAGATTGTCAATCCAAAGAGAAATTAAGAAGAACCATCCAAAACCCTCAAAACCCTAACCACAAAAGAACCTAAACTATAACTACACTTGACAAGCAAGCACAGCGGTAAGTCGGGTATCATAAGAAATCCACAGGGAGTGATTAAATTTTAGATTTTAACTGCTTTAAAACTTCAAGAATAAAAGTGTAAAATAAATAAAAGAAAAGGTAATGTGTGGTTATGGTGACAAAAGAAAAAGAATAAGTTACGCTACGCAAAAGTAAAGCGAGGATCGGGATCGCATACACACATTCACGGGCTAAACAACTCCTAATTAGAATTTCGATTGGAAAACATTTAATCAATCATTTTCAATTAAGCATAAACATCACGCAATAAGGAATTTAAGCCAAAGTTGCGAGATTAAACATTTAATCAAAAATGGTCACACGCGGATTAAATTCGGATAATCGCTATAAACACTAACGTTGCGTGACAAAGAAAGTTAAACGCATAATAATCCGACTTTAATACGCGAGGTTTCAATTAAATACAATTTTACACGAAACCCTAACTTTCGAGGTCCAAACCCGTAAATGGCGTAACGAAATCCCGACCCTATTTATCTAAGGGAAATACATGAATTAAACTAAATTAACAAAACAATAAACTAATTAAGCAAGAAATAAATCAAGTAAACTAATTAACAAAGCATGAAAACTATCTAGAAAGCAAGAATTAATGGAAAACAAGCTATATTAATGGAGAGGGTAATGAAAAGTCAACTTACAAACCAATTAGATTATCAATCCAAAGAAAAATGAAGAAGAACCATCCAAAACCCTCAAAACCCTAACTATTCTAACCTAAAATCGTGTATCTACAGATCTCTGTTCTTATTACAATAAAATTGGCTTATATAGCAAGTTGGAATAAAAATAAAGAAGAAAGAAAAGAAGGCAAAATATCTGCAGAAAACAGAGCATCGATCGATCAACCCCTTTGGTCAATCGATCGACCTAGGCAAAAATTCGGAAAATTAGAATGGTCGATCGATCGACCAGAAGTGTCGATCGATTGATCAAACAGGGCAGATTGCAGCAGCCTACTGCATTCCTCTTTTCTTCTTCTCCTTCTCCTCTTTTGCTTTCTTGTTTTTCCTCCGCTGAAATTGCCGTAACTTCTTCGTTATGAATCGGAATCGCGCACCGTTCATGGCCACGCGAAGCTAGCGAGGAGAGCTACAACTTCCGTGAGATGTCGGGCCAGGTACCCAAGATGTGAAAAGACTAAAATTCCCTTGCGCGTGCGATTGTGTACGAAACTTCACCGGAATGCATCCGAACTTCATACTAAGCATCCAAATACCTACAAAAGCTCAATTAACCCCTGCAAAACATGTTAACATAGAAATACGAGGTTTTCTGGTTAACGAGCATAAATATAGGGATTAAGATACCCAAGGGGGCTGATAACGCGTAGGTTAACGGGTGAAATACGCAATATTTGCGTCGTATCACCCACCCTCTTCTGTGAGATGATTTCTTTTGGACAGATTTTAGTTGAGATCAATAATGTTTTTGATGCCCGTGAAGTTAATGAAGAAATGGGTTTTCTCTTCTACCTATCATTTATTAACCAAATGATTCACTCAGGCCGATATTACAAAGATATTAAAAACAATTTATATTACAAATAATTTGTCCGTCTATAAAATGACTCATTCCTTTTTCGATGAAGAAATACTTAGGTCGACCCGATAATAACTATGCCACCAACATTTTAGTAGACGTCTTGCAAAAGACCATCCCTTTTGTATTAGTGGATAATTGTTCTTCCCTCATTGGTTGTCCACTCAAAATGCTCAAATGCTTGGGTATGCAAGTCACTGACCTTACACCAATATCCATTATTGTACGTGCTTATGATAATTCTCGTTCAGAAGTCGTAAATCAATCATTCTCACACCAGGGGCTAGTCCGATTTGTCCCCTAGTTGATTTTCAAGTGATCCACATTTCAACCTTCTTTAATCTATTTCTTGGTTATCTATAGTTACATGCTATTAGAGGTTCAACTTCTTCATAGAAAATTAGGTCATATCAATTATTGGAGACGACATTAACTCAAATGATGTCAGAATTAGAAACCCAGTTCGGGAGATTCAATACATTACTAAAAACAAGCTACTTTATGGGTTTAAGGGTGATCCGTTGATGATCTTAGTGGGAGATGACTTCAAAGAAAAAAGTGAGTTGGGAACATAGACCACACATAAATGTTAATGTGATTCAAATGTTAAAATATTGAAATTATGACCAGAATGGGGATCGATCAAGACATTAAGAGATCACCGAGCCAATAACTACAAAATATTGTTTACCCACCTCATCGATTAGGATACTAGGCATCGCTGACATAGCTCATGGTTATCTGCTATCTGACAATAAAAGGGCATTATAAAGAAAATAATTGATTTATAGGGATTCGTTCAACTCTATATCATTAAAGTAGGACAAAAATTCCCTTACTGTGGCTTCCCTGTTCCAGGGTATGACCCAATTGGGGAAAAAAATTAAAACTGGGGTTTGAAGTATTTTTTGAAGAGAAGATCACTTGGATTGAGGGGTCCCAACATGAGGTGAAACTATTAGCCATCCATTACTCCGACTCAACATCTTTTGACAGTGATAACATAAAGAGTACTAATAGCGAAGAGTCTTTTAGCCATGTCAAACTGAGGATCAATAAATTCATAAACCACACCGAGTCCAGTATATCATATCCTACTAGAAAGATCATCTTTGCTAATAAGACTTTGCGCAAGTGGTAGTACATTTCAGCAGATCCAACCCTCCAAACCAATAACCCTGTTGTTTACCAACTTGAGACTGACCATACCATTAAACTTTTTATTCCTAGATATGATGTAAATGGGAGGTTCTCACTTTTGTTTGTCTAAATATAATGTTAATGAAATAAACTTTGATTTTAGGAATCTCATCGTGCCTTATATTAATTGTGTTGATTCTATTAATAAAACAATTGATGAAGATGACTTAATTAATGAAAAATCTTTAACTGACCCCAACAAGTAAACAATTAAAAATATCACCGCGCTAAAACTTATGCTAAAGAAACTATTTTCATTAATCTTGGTTCCAGTAGCAATCCGTGTGAGATTAGAATATGAATGACTCTTAGTGAACTGGAACATGAATATTTCTAGGATCTTTTAAAGGAGTTTGTGAACGTCTTCGCATGGTCCTACATTGATATTATTGACATTATGATATTGTATAATATGATATCCCTACGTATCCTAAATACAAGACTGTAAAGAAAAAGCGAAGGAAACTTCGACCCTAATGGTCCTTATAAGTTAAAGAAAAAGTGGTAAAACAACTGAATATATCCTTTATTCAGGTGGTTTTTTTTTTTTTTTTTTTTTTTTTTTTTTTTTTTTTTTTTTTAACTATCCAATATATAGGAGTGAAAACGCCTCACTCGTGGCAACTACAAAATTTAGGACATGATTAAAAGGAACTGAGAACTTACAAGCCTCCAAAAGGAGGAGATACCCCAAAGGCATCTAGCCCTGTCTGATTGATGGTAAACCCCACCTATCCACTCTAACAAATCCTACCAGGTGTTTAGGAAAGTCAGACGTATGGAAAGAAAACATATTAAAAGATTCTTTGCTACCCAATTTGGCCAAATAATCAGCCACATAGTTCGCTTCTCTATATATGTGTCGCAATGAGAAGGTATAGTCAGTCAACATAGATGTTATCTTATCAATATGCCATCTAACCCTCCACGGGCATCTCACTCTACCTTTAAGAATATCAACCACAATCTTAGAATCACTTTCAATCTCCACAACATAGTCTTTCAAGTCTCTGTAATATGAGATGCCTTTGTACAATGCCAAAACTTCAGCTTCAATATTAGATACCTGTCCCAGATTGCTAGAAAAAGCCCACACAATTTCACCTTTACAATTTCTAAGAATACCCCCTGCTCCTCCCATACCAGGATTTCCCACTGAGCTCCCATCAACATTTAGTTTTAAAACCCCAGAAGGAGGAACCATCCATTTAACCAGCATAGGCTTGACAACTTTACTCATAGAAGGGATGTGATATAACTGCAGAAGGTACTTGACATTATGAAATACAGATGAAGTACTTCCTTTTTTCCCTTCATATTTGCATTTATTTCTATGAATCCACAAACTCCAACATATAAAGACAGGGATGGATTTATGCATTGATATACTCCTGCTGCACTTGAGCCACCAGTTCATAAGTTGACCTCTCACTCCATTTTGAACTCTAGAAATCCCATATTCTTTGCAGTAGAAATCCCATACTTTGGATGCAATATCACCATGAGCAAAAACATGATCAATTGATTCCTCTTGATGAAGAAGGCAACAATGACAAATAGAAGGACCACAAATACCTAGACACCTAATGCTATCATCTGTGGGAAGAAGGTGATATAAGAGTTTCCATACAAGAATAGACATTTTAGAAGGTATGGCTTTATCCCAAAGAAATGAAGAGCTCCATTGTTTTGCATAAGGTTTCCTACATAGATTCCATGCAGATTTTAGAGAGAATTCTCCAGAACATGTTAGGTCCCATACTGCAACATCAGAGTCATAGGCATATAGAAGAGTATATTTAATCTGATTACAAATTGAGATAGGGAAAAAATGCTGCAATTTAGCATTATCCCACATATGGTACTCATTCCAAAACCAATTAACCCTAACATCATCCTGCACTAGAGTATCTCTAACTGGCCCAACACACCAATTGTCATAATACATACTACAAGTACCCGTACTGACATGCCATAAAATGTGATCCTCAGCAACATCTCTCACTGCAGAGATTCTTTTCCATGAAGAGGAGGCAGCTCTATTTGAAGATATAACTGGGTGACTATTTCTACAATACTTAGAAATCATATATGATGCCCACATAGAATTTGAGGTCCTAAGCTTCCACCATAATTTTATATCCATAGCCTTAGATACATCAGTGATTGATCTAATCCCCAAGCCCCCTTCCTCCACAGGTCTAGTAATACGCTCCCATTTGCACCAATGATGCCTAGCAACCCCATGAGATGTATTCCAGAAAAACTGAGCAAATAAAGATTCAACTCTTCTTAGAACTGCTTTAGGAGGAGAAATCGAGGTCAACAGGAACATAGGCATAGAGGATAAAACTGATTTGAGAAGAGTTAACTTTCCTCCGGAGCTTAGAAGCTTAGCTTTCCATCCCAACAACTTCTTATTAATCTTCTGGATGAGAGGTTCAAAGAATATAATCTTCTTCCTACCAGAGAAGATGGGGCACCCAAGATAGGTAATACATCCAGCTCTCAATTGCATACCAGTTTGTCTTCCAATAGCAGCTACTCTGGAGACAGGAATCTTATTGGATAGCATCAAAGTACTTTTGCCTTTGTTAATCAACTGTCCAGAACATGCTTCATATTGTGATAGAACTTTGAGAAGAGTGGATAATTCCCTCTTGGAACCTGAACAAAATATAATTAGATCATCAGCAAAAGCCAAGTGATTAAATTTTATACTCCCAATAGGATGCTTGTATCCCACATAAGAAGGAGAAGAAGTCAGGTGATTTAACTGTCTGGATAGAGCATCTGCCATCAACACAAACAAAGAGGGAGAGAGCGGGTCTCCCTGCCTCAAACCTCTAGAGGAGGGAAAATGACCCATGACTTCACCATTTAGCACCAAAGAAAACCAGCAATTTGAAACGATTCTCCATATATAGTCAATCCATGCTTCATTAAAACCAAACCTCCTCAAGACTTTAATCAAAAATAACCAAGATACCCTGTCATAAGCCTTGGCCATATCCAACTTCATTACTACATTTCCACCATAATTCTTGGCATTTAAATTAGACAAGCATTCTTGAGCTAACATCACATTTTCAGATATAGACCTGCCTTTAATAAAGCCAGATTGATTGTGGGCAATCAGATTAGGAAGAAGATTAGCAAGCCTGCTGCTCAAAATTCTAGAGACAATCTTATTAATAAAGTTCTGCATACTAATTGGCCTAAACTGACCAAAGTTAGTGGGAGATTCAACTTTAGGAATAAGAGCTAACAAAGTAGTTGTAGACATCTTAGGAAGGGTCATTCCAGAAAAGAAACCCCAAACAGCAGCATTAATATCCTTTTGGATAGTTTCCCAGAAAAATTTGTAGAAGAAGCCGCCAAAACCATCCACCCCAGGAGAACTGGAAGAACTTAGCCCTTTCACAGCCATCTCTATTTCGTCTTCATTGGGCCATTTTGTCAGCTGCTCATTCATAGCGGGAGTGACCAACTTTGGAACATGCTGAAGCACCTCATCTTCTTCCTCATGAAAATCCAATTCATCAGATCTGAATTGATTCTTGAAAAACTCTATAGCAGCATCTCTAACTTGACTGGGAGATTCAATCCAATTGCCATCCTCATTCTGAATTCTAGAAATGAATAGCCTTTTATGCCTGCTCTTAACTACCTTATGAAAATAGGAAGTATTCCTATCACCATCTAAAGCCCATTTTTCATTTGCTTTTTGACACCAGAATTCATTTTCAACTTTGAGACTGTAGTTACATTGAGACAGAACTCTAGAAAGAGCCACTCTATTATCCTCACTAGGATCTTCCTCATATGCTATTTCAGCACAAAGAACTGCATCCTCTGCATCCCTAGCAGATTGAGCAATGTCCCCATATGTATCCCTACTCCACCTACTCAGCCTATGCCTCAATTCCTTAAATTTCAATGAAATAGCAGCAATAGGGTTATGGCATTGAACGGAGGACCAAACTTCCTTCACCAAGTCTACACACGATTGTTGTTCAGTCCAAAAATCATAGAATCTAAATCTTTTAGACACAGTACTGACAGAGGTATCAGCACTCAGTAATAAAGGAGTATGGTCTGACATAGATCTATTCAGGTGGGATAGATGCCAAATCACACCAATATCAAGACAAGCTTGATTCATAAGAACTCTGTCTAATCTGCACCAAATGACCTGATCAACACTCCTATTGTTAGACCAAGTATACTTAGATCCAGAATAACCAATATCAGACATAGCATTAGTCTCTATGCATTCCATAAATTCAAACATAGCCCCAATATTCACCTCATTCCCACCAGCTTTCTCTGAGGAATTAACAATAATGTTAAAATCCCCACCAATCAACCACGGGGAATCTGTATAAATATGGGACAAGTGATCCCACAGATCTCTTCTAACATTCCTCAAACAGCTAGCATAAATCACACTCATTTGAACAGTCCTAGAACATCCAGACACTTGAACAGACATCGTAAGGCATTGATCATAATCATGAGCAAGCGACCACTCAACTCCTTCTTTAAAAAAACACCAGATCTTATTAGAGATATTAGCCGCATAAGAAGTAAACCCCAGCTTGATACAGTACTGACTAATTTTCTCTACCCCCTGTTTAGGCTCCAAAACAGCTAAAATATCCAACTTATGAATTCTCTTTAACCTTTTCAACCTTCTAATAGCACCTCGCTTTGAAATGCCCCTTATATTCCATATGAGCGCTTCAATCATTTAGAGAATTGACTTGTATCAGTATTTGTGTTGGATCTTAGAACTCTAATACTCCCATTAGAATTAGACTTATCATTCTCCATCTTGTTCCTCCCTTTCTTTTTCTTTTTAACTAGAGAGAATTCATCATTTGGGCTCACATTCTTCACAGGAGTAATATATGTAGCAACTTCATGGTGTGCCATACTAACATTAGTGCTAACCTCCTTCATAATTGCTGCCTCTCCCTTCTTAGAACCTGCATCACTGTCTACATTGTGCATCACTTCTGAACAAACAAGCTCCTTCTCATTGTTGACTGCTCCCTCCTCACATACATAGGGACACTCATTTGCATCTCTGCTATCAGCCTCATACATCTGTTTAGACTTAGAATTCTTCACTGTACTAGAACTAAGCTTAAGTTGGTTTGATATACCCTTCTCCTTAAAGAAGGACGTTATATAGCTCTGCACTAAAGGCCTATAATTTACATTTATATTTTCAACAACTTCTCCTTCTTCTACATCATTGTCTTCTTCCTTTTTACTGTCCACTTTTGTATGAAAGACTTTCTTAACCCATTCCTTTGTAGCAACATTCTTACCAACTGCTTGTTGCTGATTCATCAGTTTATTGGCATCCTTTTCCTTCTTTATAAAACACTCATTCTCTACATGGCCTTTTTTACCACAGTAACAACACAAGCTTGGTAATTCTTCATACTCTATCTTCTGCCAATACCCAGTACCTTTATCCTTGTTACCTACCCATACTCTTTTAGGAAGATCTTTTTTTAAATCCAACTCCACACACACTCTAGCTATACTTGGTCTAGACAAAGTAGCAGTAGCACTATCTGTTTTCAAAGGGGGGCCAACCACTTGAGCAATAGAGAACAGGGCATCCCTATTGTACAAATGAAGAGGCAAAAGAGGCAGCAAAATCCAAGCAGGTACTATAGATGATTCAACATTGGGGTGAAAATTTTGATCCCATTTAAAAGTACGCATAGGAAATCTGTCAATGAACCACATATCTTTCAGCCAGATGCGATGGAAATCCTCTTCCTGTACCAATTTTATCATAACATGCTTGTGATCAACCAAACCTATTTGGAAAGAGGACTTTAGCTTCAGATTGTTAAAAAAATTTCGAATCACATCAATTGGGGGTCTTCCATGAGTAAACTTGCCAATCACTGTATATTTCAGTGGGCAGGCCATTTGTTGCAGAGTCTTATCTTCGTAAATGATGGCTGGTTCTCCATTGTATGTAGAAACTTCTTGCAGGTGCATTGACAACTTGGGTGGGGGAGTTTGACCCACATAATTTGTGGTATAAGAAGAATTTTGAATCACCTTGGCTGCGTAAGAAGGCTTAAGAGAAGTCGCATGTTGAGAAGAGGAGGGATCCGGTGGCTTTGGTTCGCCGTCGCCGGAATTAAGTTCTCCCATTGAATCAGAACTCTTCCCTGTTCATACGTGTTCTGATTGCTGAATAGGGGGCTCCAATACAGTAGGGAGAATGGTAGAATGGTTTTGAGAGGTTGTATAGTTTGGGCCACCACCAGCAGATGGTGGTCGCGGTTACAAGGCTGGCCAGCTAGGAGATCGCCGGCGAGAAATAAACCCTAGCTACAAATTCCCCCTGGATTACAACTATTCAGGTGGTTGAATATCTGACTTAGCTCACCAGTATAATACTGGTGCTGAAGTTAGGAGGAAAGGTCTGCATGTGCATGACTATCAAGATTTAAACAAAGCCTCTTTAATGTACGACTATTATCTACTAAATATCAATATGCTCATTAATAACACTATTAATTGTTTCCTTAAATCATTCATCGATGTGTTTATTGGCTACTACCAGATTAAGATGGACCCACATCAGGAGGAAACGACTGCTTTCATTACCATATGGGGGACTTTCTGATACATAGTCATGATTTTCAGTCTTAAGAACTCCTGGGGTGCATTCCAAAGAGTGAACACATCTATCTTGCATGATCTTATACACAAAGAAGTCGAGTCTATGTTAATGACATGATAATTAAATCCAAGACTTAAGAAGGTCATATCCCTACCTTGAGCAAATTCTTAGAACAACTATGATAATACCAAATGTCTCTCAACCCCAAAAGTGTGTATTTGGTGTCACCAAAGGAAGACTCCCGAGATTTATGGTCAGAGAAAAGGGAATATAAAAAGACCATTCCAAAATTAGAGAAATCCTTGTCATGCCACCACCCCGAAAAGAAAAGGAAGTGCACAGTTTCTTGGGAATGCTTTGATACATAAATATATTTATCAACCAACTCACTTCCAAATGTGAGTAAATTTCAAACTTTTTTATTAGGATTAAACCAAGGTTTAGAATGAACAATGATAAGAGGCTTTCGAGAAAATCAAATGGCATATTACCCAACTGATAGTGCTCATGCCAACTGTGACAACCCTACTTTTCATATCTAATTCGGTTAGCTACACCCAATTAAATTAAAGAGGAGTGTCAATATGTTGGCATTAGAAAAATAATTTAAATAAATGCAGTAAAGTAAACATTTACACTCTCACACGTGTAACCAAATCATATAATAACAACTATAA
Source organism: Sambucus nigra (assembly GCA_949130495.1). Taxonomy (NCBI): domain Eukaryota; kingdom Viridiplantae; phylum Streptophyta; class Magnoliopsida; order Dipsacales; family Adoxaceae; genus Sambucus; species Sambucus nigra. The sequence continues at coordinate 313,375,000 of OX422211.1, forward strand.
CAAGTGAAACCAACTCATAACTATTAACTGCAATAATCCATCAGTAATGTCAAACTGAAAATATAAAATTCCAATACATACAGCCCAACACAAACGGGAAAGAGTAATATAACAATTCTCTCAAATCCAAATATAAATACAGTGTTATTAATCTCTGATACCACCCTCAAGAAAAGGGAAACAAACGACATAAATTAAAATAGAATAACTCCACGGCTAAAGGAATCTTAAGATTGATATGATCTCATCAAGCTCCATAGTCTATTATCCAGCGGGATGAGGACCTGCTATATAGTATATATATATATCAGATGAGCAAGAAGAAAGATAGACGAACGTCAAAGTAAGAAAACAATCTAAAATATTATAAGATGTATTTGTGATGAAACCACACTAGTCATTACTTATCTCCAATAATTAAGTTGTTCAATTACCCAACCAATGGTCCTATGTCGGGACTAACCAACACAAACATGACTAACGTGTAGTCTCATATCGTATCATGATTAATCATTATTAATCTCATTTCAGTATTTAATGTATCAAAATATTTCCTTCAGGTATAATATCAAATGCATCGATTCAGGATAATACTTTAGGACAGAAGCATAATATATCACACAACGAGTCATATCGGATCACTATCGTTACCCAGGAGAAAAAGTCGTAACACTAGGCCAACACACGAATATTCCCCAATATTACGTGGCAAGGGCAATCATACCAAATCCTAAATCGCATAGCGTTCCAAGGTCTTTCTATCCAACCCTCAATACAACCATGTGTCCAATTCCGGTGGTTTATCTCCGACATGGCACTCGAGCGGAACCTAACTGGATCAATCACAAAAAATCGCATTCAACATGTACCTACGTCGACCGGAGGACTAGTCCAGTGTATACTTGACAATATACATGTAAAACAATTTCACGCTTATGTATATATACAATCGTGTCAAGTCTTTTACTCGAGTTATACAATAGTCATTATTTACATATATAACATAATTTAACTCATTAATTTACTAATTCGACATCAAATCATTTCAAGGTTATATATCCCTAATAACCGTAAGTATGTGATCAAGTTATGATATTAGGCACAACACCACAATTATCTTACTAACAACATGAAAAACATTGGCACTCTTATTTCAACAACATTTTTCCCAGAATTGTAAAACACCGTTTTGAGGCTTTTTCGATCCATTTTTGGAAAAACTTAGAACTTCAAAGTTTTTTAGAACATGATTTTATACAAGTACACGCTTGCACGCTACCATAGCCTGCATAAAACAGACCCGAAACTAACATATATAGTTCGCCCCTATTTACGACAACTTGTTGCGCAGATATATGAAACGCCGATTTGAGGCTTTTTCGATCCATTTTTAGAAGAACTTAAAACTACAAAGTTGTTCGGAACGTGATTTTCTACAAGGAGACGCGTGCACACTACCATATCCTACTTAAAATAGACCCGAAACTAACATATACAGTTTGCCCTTATTTACGATAACTTTCTGCGCAGAACTGTAAAACCCATATTCGAGGATTTTCCGATTCGTTTTAAAAAAAACTTGAAACTACAAAGTTGTTCAGAACATGATTTTCTACAAGGCATCGCAAACAAAACATCCTGTTTGGGAAAGAAAATAGCTCAAAATAGTTTTTAAAATGACGATTTACTCAATTTCATAGATTTCTCAAATTCAAGAAGTTGTTGTACAACTCAATCCCTATAATGATGTTATTGCATTTGAATCTACATGGAGGGTGATCCTAATATATTGCATATCATTTTAACATCAATTTCATATTAATTTAGGGATCCAAATACATGTTCATGTGAAATTTCATTATAGGTACATATTATACACATATAGGTTATTAACTTGCCTTGGATTGTATGGAGAAGTTGAATGCTCTTAAAATCCTCTTAGCTTTCGTATCTTCTTACTCTCTCTCTTTACCAAACCCTAGACCCCTTTTGTTAAATGAGAAAATGAAGACTTCTTCTCTTCTTTTCTATTTATACCTAGGGTTAGTTTATTTACAAAAATACTATCGTCCTAAATTTAACCCTCTCGATCCTTTTACGCGTTAATTCGCTTATAATAAATTATGTCGCATATTCGTATCTGAATGAATTCCCTTTAACTTTTCATTTCCAAACATTTCCAATATATATACTGGCATAGTTTTTTTTTTCAATTCAATAAAAAATGCGGGGTATTACATACCCCCCCTCTACGAACAAGATTTCATCCTCGAAATCCAAAATAAAACAAATCAATTCAAGTCAAGTAAGGTAGTTTCGCACGTAACTCCCATGAAGAGATATGGGTGACTAATTCACAAGTCATCCTCCCTCTCGCAAGTGGCCTCAGACTCGTCATGATTACTCCACATAACACGAACAAGAGGAATGACTTTTGACCTCAACTGCTGCTCACGAAGATTTAGGATCTTGATCGACCTCTCCTTATAGCTCCCATCAGGTTGCATCTCGACCCTGTCTAAATCTATGTGTAGGTGTGAGTCCTCGGGACGTAAGAACTTCCTTAGCATGGATACATGAAAAATATCGTGTACCCGCTGGAGCTAATCAGGTAGGGGTAAACGGTAGGCAACTGATCCCACCCTGTCTGACATTATAAACGGACCCACGTATCGTGGTTAAAGGTTCCCTTTGGCACCAAAGCGAATAACGCCTCTCATGGGTGAGACCCTCAACAACACTTGGTCCCCAATGGCGAATTCTAACTTCCTCCTCCTTATGTCAGCATAAGTCTTCTGATGATTTTATGCGATCTTCATCCATGCACGAATCAAGTCAACCTTCTCTGAGGTATCCCTAATAATATCTGGACCGAGCATTCGGCGCTCTCTGAACTCCAACCAATATGTAGGGGATCGATAAGGCCTGTCGTAAAAAGCCTCGTATGGTGCCATTTTAATAGTCTGCTGATAACTATTATTTTATGCAAACTCCACCAGTGGTAAATGTGTATCCCAACAACCTTTGAAGTCCAACACACAAACTCGTAACATGTCCTCCAAAATTTGGTTTACCCGCTCCAAAGTGCAAGATGAAAACACTACCACGATCGGACACGATATCACGCTGTACCCCATGCAACTTCACAATCTCGTTCATAAACACCATGGCGTACTGTGCTGCCGTGTAATCTGTCCTCACTGGAAAGAAATGAGCCACCTTTGTCAGTCTGTCGACAATGAACCAAATCGAATCATGACAGCGCTACGATCTTGACAGCCCAACAATGAAATCCATGGAGATACTTTCTCATTAATAACTTTACAACCAAACTCTCACCACGAAGCCTAACATAACTGAACAACTAAGCTGATCCAGAAATCAACACTCCTAAGTCCTGAATCGCTAAGTTTTCATGCGTGGAGTGTCTTGCAAGCAAAATCCAAACAAGGAACCCCTCTGATACACTGTCAGCTTTTCAGGATAAGGAATTTGTCAAGTCAAGACCCCTAGTGATACAAGAATGATCTAACTCCAAAAATAACTTATCTCTGGACTCAATGGTTCATCAAACAACAAATAATTCAACTTCGCTTATTCAATACAGATGTCACTATTCATCAATCATGCCTCGATACTCAACTCATAATCGACTAACAATGTTGCCCCATCTACAATGTGAGTCGCGATCCTAGACATCAGATACCACATCGAATAGATGGTACTGAAATATCAAAAGACAACTCTACTCCGAGTTGTTAATAACACTTTCCTTGCACTTAAATTGATGGTGAGTTAACCAATATGGAAACCCTTATGATCCATTAATGTTTCACATGTCCATAATCATACAACTTCTATGCACTTATGAATATTGTTCCATCTTTCCAAGTCTGGAGTTAGGTAAATAATATCAACAAGGTTTATACTCTCTCGAACAAGACAACACCGACAAAGTTGCATTTGGGCGGTCAATGATCCCTCACCCAAAGGTTTTGAACTAACCCAAGATCTTGTACACTCCTACTTCTCACGGTTTGGTCGCTCTAACCCAAGGCGGCAAACCCTCGCTAGATTCGACTTACCACTTTTTGTTAGAAACACATATAGGAAGTCAACCTATCCGACAGGATTTTCCTTAGACTGTGAGTATATTAGAATTTTCTCACCGAACATGAAATGAACTTTGTTCTTCAAACCACCAATAAGTCTTTATACATTTTCCAAGCAACGAGGTAAGACCCAAAATTCCCACTCATCATACCAAATCAGAATACCGGATTTGTCACACTAACCATCCGGATACTCATCTTCCATCACCCCAATGCTACCTAATCTTTATAAAGAACGGTGTGCTATCAAACGGGTCAAAGGTTGTAAATACAAGGTAGTGGGTACCTTTACGTACTGTGACCTAAATTAACACTCAGTAATCCGCATATAACTGAAGTAAAAAATAAATATCTTACGAACCCATTCGCGGATGTTTGCCTAAGAGTAAACACCATCCTTACAAAACTTCTCAACAACGGTCGACGCACTCTCTTGTTGTCCTCCTACAGTGGAGGTTATCACAACCATTTCAATGAATGGGTCCAACATTTGGAATCCCAAAATGTCTCAATCCTTGCCATTAATGATGACACTCACTTGGCAACACTATCATCAATCATGCGAAAATTGACCAAGCTACACACGACTCTACCATTATCAAAAGACCATCAAGATCATTCACTAGTCTAGACATCACCAAAATCGAACATCTTACACTTGGTTTCGGAATGCATCTTTAATCACACGCGATCTAAGTAAACATCATGTCACTAACTACTCACTCTTGCTCTAATTCACATTAATACATATCGAGGGACACAACATAGCCATATTGCCATATCTGATGGATTAAAAATCAAGCATCACTATCACGGTGCAAAAAATTAGTACCCCCCATCACCGGGTGATAACATAAAATCGAACTCATGGATATATCACCAACTTAAGTGATCACACTCGCATAAAATGAAATGCCTATTGAACACTCCCTCGTGATGTTCTTACTCGATAACCCATCCTTCGAGATTCGCTACTCACTGTAGGGTTCACAACCGGTAACTCCAACTCAATTCCATCCCTTAGCACACCCATAGTCACATCCCGCTCTCGATAGCTTTTAACAAATATATCGGTGCTATAAAGAAAATTAACCACATCTTATCGAACACCCATTCTAATCTAGGGCTTTACTAAGGACACTGAAATCCAATCATTACAAAATATGGAAAGAAAACTCCCTCGAAAATTCTGGACTTCTCCGATGTCAATCCTCATATAACCTTGCGATGCGGACTTCCTCATCCCTAGTGCCTATGGCCAAGATATCACAACATTACTGGTACATTATCATGAACTTGTTCTGGATAACTCACCGAAACATTACACTCTGAACAAGTGAGTACCCAACCCATTATTATATCTTGTACATGACCGAACACAAACCTAATCATCCTTAAGTTTATTCCGTTATGAATTTTGTCCGATCAGAACACTATGAAACCACTATGCCACACCAATATGACATCTATTTCTGGTGTGGACAACGTGTAGGTTTACATGCCTACCAAACTTCCCTGATACCAACACAATATTTCAAGGATAATCACTTATCCATTCTATATTCAGACTCATGTATCTCCCATTGAACATCATCATACAGATAAATCTAGTTCGTGCTTTTCACAAGTATGATAACACTCTTGCGTACACCAAAATTGGACCCCTGAGGTCATCCTTTGACGAGGTGGGACATACACCGATTTGGAGTAGTCCTCTCTCAAATTACAACCCTTCCTTTACATGTTCATGAGTAATAATATACTTTTATTACCACAAGACTTACTTCATTAATATGTCATCGAATGCCTCAGCAGTCTGTCCATCACGAGTGGAGCGATATCATTCCTTATCAGGAAAATGTCACAACAACAACTGGACCACATCATTTTGAGGTATGCCATATGTAAAGCTCTACCCATCCACATTGGAAACAACTTCAGATAACTACACACGCAAGTGGTACCAATAACTCAGTGGTACTACAGGGTGGGCTATAACTTATACCAACTTCTTTACAACCATAAGAGCGACGATATTCAAAGTTGATAATGCACAATAAATATACGGGTGTTTCCTACCCCTAACGCAACAAAAGTCAACACAATCATTGAGTTCAATATTGGTGCTCTAACCTATTGGTGGGTGATGAAACTACGATAGTTTCACGTGAATTGCAGTCTCCTAAAATGCTTGGATCCTATGCCATCCCAGAGTCCACATCTCATCGAATCACCATCTTAAAAGATAGTAAGTTAACACGTATCCTAAAAAATATATTCAAGTGCAGCACTAGTCATAATTATAACAAGTACTCATACATGTACCTCACACGTACTATCCCGTGGTCGATCAGAGATTCACCTCATGCGTGGGACGTTTCACGAATGAAATCCAAACAAGGAACCCTCCCTATACACGAGGCTAGCTCTGAATCGGCCATCGAAATCGTAGTGTGAAGATATTACAAGTCATCGAATACAAGACCTAATCATAAGGCTCTACGTATCAAGGAAATGATGCGCAAAAAACGTAACGGACGCCCTCAGATCCCTAAAGGCTCTAAAATCGTGCTTTGATACCAATTGTGACAATCCTACTTTTTATATCTAATTCGATTAGCTACGCCCAATTAAATTAAAGCGGAGTATCAATATGTTGGCATTAGAAACATAATTTAATAAATGCAGTAATGTAAACATGTACACTCTCATACGTGTAACCAAATCATATAATAACAACTATAACAAGTGAATCCAACTCATAACTATTAACCGCAATAATCCATCAGTAATCTCAAACAGAAAATATAAAATGCCAATACATGCAGCCCAACACAAAACGAGAAAGATTAATACAACAATTCTCTCAAATCCCAAGTACAAATAAAATGATATTAATCTCTAATACCACCCTCAAGAAAAGGGAAACAAATGACATAAATTAAAATAGAATAACTCCACGGCGACAGGAATCCTAAGATTGATATGATCTCATCGAGCTCCATTATCTATTGTCCAGCAGGACGAGGACCTGCCATATATTATGTATAGAGTAGATGATCAAGAAGCAAGATAGACGAACATCAGAGAAATAAAACAAGCTTTAAGATTATAATATGTACTTATAATGAAAGCACACTAGTTATTAATCGTCTCCAATAATTAAGTTGTTCAATTACCCAACCAATGGTCCTATGTCGGGACTAACCAACACAAACACGAGTAACGTGTAGTCTCATCTCGTATCATGATTAATAATTATTAATATCATTTCAGTATTTAACGTATCAAAATATTTCTTTCAAGTATAATATCAAATGCATCGATTCGGGATAATACTTTAGGACATAAGCATAATATCTCACACAACAAGTCATATCGGGTCACTATCGTTACCCGAGGGATTAAGTCGTAACACTAGGCCTACACACGAATATTCCCCAATATTACATGGCAAGGGAAATAATACTAAGTCCTAAATCACATGGCGTTCCAAGGTCTTTCTATCCGACCCGCATTACAACCATGTGTTCGATTCCGGTGGTTTATCTCCAACACGGCACTCGAGCGAAACCTAACCGGATCAATTACAAAAAATTACATTCAACATGTGCCTACGTCGACCGGAGGACTAGTCTAGTGTATACTCAACAATATACATGTAAAACAATTTCACGCTTATGTATATATATAATCATGTCAAGTCTCTTACTCGAGTTATACAATAGTCATTATTTACAATATAGCATAATTTAACTCATTAATTTACAACATCAAATCATTTCAAGGTTATATATCCCTAATAACTGTAAGTATGTGATCAAGTTAGGATATTAGTCACAACACCACAATTATCTTACTAACAACAGGAAAAACATTAGCACTCTTATTTCAACAACATTCTGCTCAGAATTGTAAAACGCCGTTTTGAGCCTTTTTCGATCCGTTTTTGGAAAAATATAAAACTACAAAGTTGTTCAGAACGTGATTTTCTACAAGTACACGCTAGCACGCTACCATAGCCTACTTAAAACAGACCCAAACTAACATATACAGTTCTCCCCTATTTACGACAACTTGGAGCGCAGATATATAAAACGCCGATTTGAGGCCTTTTCGATCCATTTTTGGAAAAGCTTAAAACTACAAAGTTGTTCGGAATGTGATTTTATACAAGGACTCGCTTGCATGCTACCATATACTGCTTAAAATAGACTCAAAACTAACATATACAGTTCGCCCCTGTTTACGACAACTTTCTGCGCAAAACTGTAAAACGCATATTCGAGGATTTTTCGATCCATTTTAAAAAAACTTAAAACTGCAAAGTTGTTCAGAACATGATTTTCAATAAGGCATTGCGGATGAAACATCCATTTTTGGAAAGAAAAGAGCTCAAAACATTTTTTAATATGACGATTTACTCAATTTCATAGATTTCTCAAATTCAAGAGGTTGTTCTACATCTCAATCCCTATAATGATGTTATTGCATTTCAATCTACATGGAGGGTGATCCTAATATATTTCATATCATTTTTAACATCAATTTCATATTAATTTAGGGATCCAAAATACATGTTCATGTGAAATTTTATTATAGATACATATTATACACATATAGGTTATTAACTTGCCTTGGATTGTATGGAGAAATTAAATCCTCTTGAAATCCTCTTGAAATCCTCTTAGCTTTCTTATCTTCTTACTCTTTCTCTTTACCAAACCCTATCCCCCTTTTGTGAAATGAGAAAATGAAGACTTCTTCTCTTCTTTTCTATTTATACCTAGGGTTAGTTTATTTACAAAAATATTATCGTCCTAAATTAAATTCTCCCGATCCTTTTACGCGTTAATTCGCTTATAATATTTGAGTCTCACATTCATATCTCAATGAATTCACTTTAACTTTTCATTTCCAAACATTTAAAATATATATACCGGCATAGTTTTTTTCTTTTAAATTCAATAAAAAATGTGGGGTATTACATTCTCTCTTCTTTTCTATTTATACCCAGGGTTAGTTTATTTACAAAAATACCATTGCCCCAAATTAACCCTCTCGATCCTTTTATGCGTTAATTCGCTTATAATATTTAAGTCGCACATTCGTATCTCAATGAATTCACTTTAACTTTTCATTTCCAAACATTTCGAATATATATAATGGCATACTTTTTTTTCTATTAAATAAAAAATGCGGGGTATTACACCAACACGTCCTAGATAACCCTTCCACATATACCTAATTGTTATTAACATAATTTATGGGGTCACAATATATTAAAGAGTCATTCAAAGAATGGGTCCCTTACTATGTCAGTGAAAAGCTAGCAGGCTATTAGATGAAGTATACTGAATTAGAGAAGGCGTGTGTTGCCTTAGTTTTGGTCACCCACAAACTTTGACATTAGGTGATTGTATTCACAATCAAGCCATTGACTTGAATGGATCCCATGAAATACCTCTTTGAGAAATCCTCCTTATCAAACTGCATGGCCCAATAGTTACTCCTATTATCCAAATTTGTCATTGCTTACATCACATAAAATACCGTCAAGGGAAGATACATCTTCAACTACCTATAATATTCGCTCGTAGATGAGGTTGGTGTATGGATCATTGAATTTCTAGATGAAAAAATTCTTCGCACTTCCACTGAAGATCTTTTATGGAAGATATTTTTGAAGGAATGACCAATACGAAGGGAGAGGTAATTTGATGCTATTGATCGCATTCGATGAATCTCACACTCTCATCGCCATAAATCTAGACGTCCCATGCACTAAAAACATGATATAATACAAGTCGTGAATAGTTAGAATCAAAGGTGCACTCGAAAAAGGAATCTAGTATCTCAATGTCTACATGGATTCCTCCCTCATCATAGGATAAGTTCTTAGAAAGTGGAGAGTCACTACACCAAAACACGAAGGAAGTTACAGTATTTTATTATTATAAAAAAATTATTAACTGTAATTTTTCATTAGAAAAATGGCGTGCGGAAAAAATTAGTAATAAATATTTACCATTACTAATAATAGATTTACCAACGAAGTATTCTGTTACTATTTCTTCCTTGCTAATGGATTTTTACTATTACTAAATATTTTATAATGGATTATTTTTCTACTATAACTCAAGTTTTGTAACAATTTTTTTCTTGATTTTCTAACGGTATAGGTATGTTAGTAATATCAATACATATTTAAAAAAAATATTCTTCAAGATCCATGATCCTTGTTTAAGTGATAAAAATACATGTCCTAAATTTATACAAATTCAATTATGCTCACCAAACTATTGGAAACCTAAGAACATACACATAAATATAGTCCACATAAACGAGGGAACTATATTCAACATTTATTTTTCAATAATATCAGTTAACGTGCTTATAATAAGAAAGACAAATAAGCATATATTAACAATTATATTCCAAAACCAAAATATATACGTTTTTTCATTTTATTTTACCGTAACATGCATAGGAAAAAATGGATTTGAATTTGAATTGGAAAAAAACAAATAAACAGATCATGAGTTAAAGTTTTGACTTTATTTTGCTTTCCATCATTTTCGCATCAAAATAAGACCAAACATAGGTTGAACCAAAGAGAATAAATTGGGGCTTTAACGAAGAGAAAAAGGAGAGCAACGTACCTCAAAATCTCCACATCGTGAAACGTTATGTGATGCGATGAAGCGTGAGAAGAAGGTTGAGTATCCTAGAAGAGGTAGGGACACAATTGAGAGTCGGAGAAGAACGAATCACGGTATGTTGGGGGGTTTTCAATTGGCTAGTTGGCAAGGAATTTTTTTTTTTTTTTAATTTTCACTTTTAATGTATTGAACTAAAGTTAGTAACAATTATATTAGATTACTAACGGTAATTTACCATAAGAAATAGTAATGGTATAATACTTTTAGCAATAAAAAAAAGTCAGTTACTAAAATCACGTTTTAGTGTAGTGAGTAAAAGATGAAAAACTTCTACCCTTCGATGTTCACCTCAAGGGCCTCACCTCACAATTCAAGGATGTCAAATTCCATTTAATGTTTTATTCGAAAACCATATTCGTCTATGTGTTGGAAACACTAGCCTACATGGTCGACATGCCTGAGAGAGAGTAGCAATTACCTCATTACAAGTTTAGAAAAAATCTAAGCGTATGTATTGCTATCATATATAGATCAAAACGAATAGAGACTCAGACAAAATTACACTTTTATACTATAACATCTGGTTCCTACTCAAGCATGGATGATACCCTCAAGGGGCTGACAAGAAATAATGAATAACTCTATGAACACTCACATTCCAATACATCATTTGCGATAAATCCTTATTCAAAAGGAATTTCGATGGTACTGACCTCAAATGCATAATACAGGATGACATTAAAATAATCATGCAGAAAATTCACGTTGGATAATGCGGTTGCTTGCCAAGAAAACCATCTGACAAGGGTAATATTGGACAATGAACTTCATTATTGGAGAGTGTATGTCAAATTATTCCGATAATTCCAATAATATTCTATTCTCCAAATTTATCTCTTTGTGAGTTATACAACATGACTTTTTCATAGCCCTATATAACTTAGGGAATTGACATCATTGGTAAAGTCAATCCTAAATCATCTAATGGGAATGAATTCATCCCAACAACTATCGATTACTTCACCAAATGGGTGGTTAAAATCGAGTTATATACCACGCTCTACGGTAAGAAAGTATCCAAGTTTATTCTCGAGAACATCACATTCTTCTATGGGGTTCCCTATGAGCTCAAATATGATAATCATCTCAACTTTGAAGAAAAAGTCACATAAGTAGTCGAAGAGTACGACATTCAAAGGCACAATTCATCACCGTATATACAACAAATGAATGGGGCTATTGAAGCCATGAATAAAAGCCTCAAATCCATCATTAGCAAGATGACTAATAGTTGTTGACATTGGTACAATAGGATTCCATTAGACCTTTAGCTTGTAACAACCCTCACTTTTGATAGCCTATTTTATATTTACTTACTATGTGTAGTAATTAATTATAAAATGATGGATGTTGAGTAAATATTAATTTAATATAAGAAAGGTTAATATTTACTGAAATGTTGTATGATTACCAGATGAGTAGGTAAAAATATCCATGTTGTGATTTATGGTGTCATAAGAATTAAAATGACATTTTGGTTTAATGTGAAACCGTAACTTTAAATGAGTTATAAAATTTCCAAATGATAATTTGGAGGGTGTAGTTGGTCCCGGTAGGTGCGAGACAGTCAAATTAAGTGCTATATTGCATTTTGGTATTTCGGTCACTTTTGACTGGTTATAGCTTAAATGTGTAGTTGCGATTTATTTTATCGCGTATTAGCCATTAGAGTTTGGAATTTTAGACTTAAGGCCCGATTAAGTCTTGCTAGCCTCATTTTTTTCCTCATTTTCTCTTAACACAAATGAGCCCTAGGGAGAGAAGAGAGAGGAAGAGGACATTGGAGAAAAGAAGGATTGGAGCTTGGATCATTGCCTACACCAAATCAAATCTGCATTTGCATGACCAAGGCAAGTAATCTAATTGTTATTATATGATTTAAGGAGAATAATTAGTTGTGATATTTATAAATTTGTTGTGTTTCCTTATTTTAGGGTTTTGTTGGATTTATGGGTATTAACCCTTGGAAATTGATTGGGATGATAGATAATGTTAATATTGGTAGTTATAGGTATTTTGGGATTAGAAATTTACAGCATATGATGTTGGTTGGGTTGGTTTTGGGTTTAAGGAGAAATTTGGAGTTCAAAACTCCATAGCCATTCTTGGCTTTTTCGCAGGGGCGAATCGATTCGCATAGATGCAGTTTCCCAGGTCTGTGTACCCTAATCGATTCGTGTTAAGACCGAATCGATTCGGCAGTATGCAGAATGTTGGATTTGTCTTCCGAATAGACTCGCTTTCAGGGCTAATAGATTCGGCAGGGCGAATCGATTCGGCCCTTGGGGCGAATTGATTCGGGTCCTGTAGTTTTGAGTCATTTCCCATTTTAAATTTTGATCTTTTTCTTTAGGCTTAGGACCTAGGAACCTTCTTGAATGAAGTAAACTTAGAGTCCTAGAGTATTAGTTGAGTTTGGTCGCTACCCTAGACTAGAATTGGGTCATTTGGGGTTTATTACGGGGAGGTTTAAAGTAATGCTAAGGCATTTCTTCTTTTATTGAATTTTGATAGGTTAGGAAGTTAAATGCCCATGCTTGGAGACTTTAGGGGCTTATCGAAGTCATATGAACTTTGGGAATTGTAGGATCATAATGTCTATTTGGAGACTAAGCCGGAACTTGAAATTTGAGGAATATAAATGACAATATTCGATGGGAACTAGGTTCGCATAAAATGAACCCAAATGGTTTAAAGATGATAGGTTCCACGAAAATGAACCCAAATTGTGTTAAAGATGATTGGTTCAAATAAAATGAACCCAGTTGTTTAATGATGATAGGTTCAAATAAAAAGAACCAACACATGGATAATGGAAATGGAATTGTGGTAATGGGAATTGAAAATGAAAAAATGAGATTAAAATGGTAAATGTTAATTTACTGATACACACCTCTCTAAATGACATCATAAGGGAAGTTCGCGCGCTTGGTGATGCCCCTGGCTAGTGAATGCAGGGTGGATATAGTCCTAGGCCGTATGCGGGGTTTTTATATGTTTTCTGCGCTGGTGAGGGGATTTCGGGTGTGGTCCTGACTCTGCCGCAGGCATATGGACGCTTCCCGATGTATCGATAGGTGCCCAGGTTGTCTTGTATAGATAGGCCCTGGAAGATAATGGTCATTTAGGGGCACGCCCAGTGGAGAAACTCGGAAGGGCGGTCTTAGAATCGTTATATGTATATGAGTATAAATTTTCTGCATCAAGTGGGACTTGATGGACATATGCCATAAAGAGCATGGATACGTGCCATAAAGAGCACGAGATTGAGATATGTGCCATAAAGAGCACTTGATATTAAATGGTATTCCTATTAAGGAATGGAAAGATAATTAACTATGGAAGTTAATAAATGGTTTTATTCCTATTAAGGAATATAAAAGATAATTGAAATTTGATAAATGAGGAAAGGTTTTAAATTTAAGTTATTTACTTTTCTTTCTTTCATGTAAATGACATTTCATTTCATCCTTTAGTTAAATTGCCTTAAATTATAATGTAAGTTTAATATGCTAGATTACATGCCATATTATCATCCTTATCATTCATGCATAACTTTTCATTTCTATCATGCTTTTTATTTCTTCTGGTGATCATATAGAACCCGGCCCTGACCGGTTCATTTTCCTTGTTGTATATATGATTGTATCCGCTCAGGTGCTCCACCGCAAGGATGCCCATTTTGATGTTTCCATTCATTTGCTTTTGTCGGGCTGTAAGATTTTGCGGATTATTACAGGACCTTGAATTAGACGCTTTCATCTTTGTGTTCTAGATATGATCGGGTCTTACACTCAGGCGTGTGGCCCAAACTTTTGTATTTGATTAATGAATGCATTATGTAAGATAATAAATTGTTTTACTTCATTGTATGTTGTTGTGGATCGACAGCCTATTCGGTCCATTTGTATACATTCGTTTTAGTTGTATTATAAATATATTCTTGTGGAATTCCACTTGCTTGTCAGAATGCGTTGTTTAAATTAACTTTCTTAACTGGTTTTAAATTTCTAAACCTTTTGGAAATCCCTTTTCTGATTTATTGGGTAGTTTTCCCGTATACTCAGTTTATTTTTGTTTATGTTGAGGATGATATCCATCCATGATCCCTGTTATGTTTGAGTATCGGGCTGGCCACCCCTTATCTCGGATCGCGAGTTATCACAGATGGTATCAGGGCATCGGGTTCTAGAGTCTTTAGGATCTATGTGGATTCATCACGTTCTACCGTAGCGATCTTTGATATAGAGCCTAATGTTAGGACTGTGTAGTTGTCTATGTTTGCGATCTTCTGCAAGATAGATAGTTTCAATTAGTATTTTAATTTTATTATTTCTTCATCTCAAATGCCGACTAAGAGAGGTCGCCCAGCGAGACATAATAGGGTTGTAGAAGAGTATGTAGGTCCTCCACCGCCGCCACAGGGGACCATTAATGCTGTGGATATAGAAAATATAGTAGCTCAAGCGGTTAACGCCGCCATGACCGCAGTGGCCCAATAATTGCCACAGGCTCAATAATGGACTCATGATGTTCAAGCTCCTATGGGATCTTCTCTGTGGAAAAGGGTTTGGGAGTCCTTTCTAAAGGGCAATTCCCCAAAATTCGAGGGAGGCATGAATGTTATCAAAGATAATTAATGGAAAGAGGACAGGCAACGCCACCTTCGAATGATAGAATGATGAGAGGAGAGAAACAAGTCCTTGCCACTTTTAAGCTAGTCGGATTCTATGTTACATTGGTGGGAGATGACAACCACACCAGAGTAGAGAGACATAATGACGATCACTGAGTGATGGGCTTCATTTGATCTTAAGTATTTTCCTCCCGCAGTTCAGAGGGAGATGAGAAAGAAGCTCCAGGATGTAGTGCAAGGAGAGAGATCTGTGGCGGAGTATGTAGAGGAGTTTACACGGTTGGCGAGTTTTGTCCCGGATGAAGTGGCTCCGGAAGATAGGAAGATCACAAAGTTTATATGAGGTCTAAACTGGAGAATCCGGCAACAATTGATGGGTAATCCAGCTTTACAAACCTTTGGTGAGGTTATGAATACAGCCTCACCCCATTGCCATGAGCATCAGTTATATACACCGGGTAGCAAGAAAGCTAATGTCGTGGGGAAAGCAGGAAAGATTGGAGAACATGGGATTGGAGGAGGAGCATTTCCCTCATCCCAACCTTCGGGTAGTAAGCAGAAAGAGAGGGACCCTCATCAAGGGGTTTCGTCTAAGAGACAACATTTTGCAAGGTTTATTGCGGGTGGCAATAACATTAGGCACAGTAAAGGTGCTTTGCGATATGTAGGTCGGGGTGGTCATAGAGGTAAAGACCATCTGGGCTAAGGCACTACCCAGTTTAGAAATAACGGGGGTCTAGGTCGAGAGGATATGAAGGGACGGTGCTTCCTATGTGGGGAAGCAGGTCACTTCGATGGAGTGTCCTCGATGGATTGGAGGTTAGTTTCCTAGGACTCCGCAGCAGCCATACGTTCAGTTTCTACCTCAGGTACCTGATCCGGTTGTTCCCATGCAGCAGGGACAATTACTGTATGGGAGAATTTATTAAATTTGGGAGGCTATACTTCCTCCATCTTCGTTAGACCACCCGCTATTAAGGGTAAGTTTTTATTTTGGAGGTACTTGAGTTGTGTGATATTCGATGCGGGCATTAAGCGCTCATTTGTTTTATGATCTCTTCTCAGATTACAGATTTGATAAGATCTGCTGAGAGTAATTTTACTAGCGTTGAGTTTTCTATGAGTGATGGTTCGCTCAATTCCTTATTTGAAAACATATAGGGATTTATTGTGGTACTTTGTGCTTTGAGGACGATTTACTCGTCCTTGACATAGTCGGGTATGATGTGATTAGTATGCCCTATCTCCACGACCGACATAGTTGAGTAGTAGTGTATAGGAGGGGTTCCTTGTTTGGATTCCGCTTTTGCGGGACGCTCCACGCGTGAACCTCAATGACGTTGGAAGTGGAGAGATGTTGTTATTTCTTCTTTTAGTTAATTTCATTTTATTTTATTTTTTTATTTTATTTTTGTTGGTTGAAAGGTTTAGCCGAGAATCACGTAGAAGAGTGATTAATGGCTATTAAAGTGCAAAATAGAAGCACTGTATATAGTTCGCTCCTCTAAACGATGCGAGGGAGACTGGTATGCGAAGTCGAATTAAGACTTCGGGTTATGCCTTGATAAGAAGGCTATTTGAAAAGGTATATATATATATATTGTGGGGTATATAATTATAAGGCTTTATGGAAAGTGAATGTTTGATTTGTTAAGTCTTCAGTTATTTAAGTGGTTATGTATATAAGTAAAATCTTGTCGGTACAGAACATGTATCTTAGACCTGTATATCTTGATGACCGACAATGCGAGGTAGTAGTGTAACGGGAGGGTTCCTTATTTGGATTTCGCTTCGGCGAGACGTCCCACGCACGAAACCGAGTAAATGTCGGGAGTTGATAAAGGTCTTGGGCACTAGAGATATACTTAGTATTATGTGTATACGACTTAGATAGGATATAGTATAGGTAGGTAGACTTTAGGATTGTTTGGACATAAGGCCTTTAGTTATGTGACATTAGTTTAGGAGGGCTGTCGGGAGTTGACCACGAACAGATTGTGTCTTAACTCTAAGAGGGATTGGTTCCCTAGTAATGAGAAGTGGGAGATATTGAGAGGTTTGGTAGGTAAAGTCGAAGGAGATGAGGTATCTCGTAGTTAGAATGTTATGTTGGCAACTCAGCTTTTGAAAAGAAAAAGGTGAATTGACTCTCACTCCTAAGCCCATGTTGTTAAGCTCGAGGGTGAATTCAGTTAACAAGTCTCTTCCAGAATGGGAAGTAATAATACTAAAGCATCGACTTAATGTCTATGCGCCTCATAAGTTTAAACTTGTGGGAAGTATTATCCCATGCTTGAATTAAAATCCATCATGGGGGTGATCGCTGTATGGAAAAGAAGGTATTACTTCCTGGGAAGAATTTAGTCTTTCGTGCGAGCAACATTTCGTTGCAAGATGTCGTAGGAGAGACAGGGGTGGTTAAGACCACATATACAAGCTACTGATTTAGGGAACAAAACCCTGCTCTATTAATTTTGAGGGAGGGGTACATTTCCATAAGAAAATTTTTGTCCCAAATGAGAAGGACTTAAGAAAGGCAGAAATGGTAGAATCTGATGGTTCTAAGTTTACGGTACATCCGAGTAACGACAAAATGTGTTAAGTGGTGCGCCGCCAGTAGTAGTGGCCGGACATGAGAGGTTGTTGGACTACATGGGGTGCCCTTGATTATAGTTCTGACTGAAACAGGATTTTCGTTTCTCACTTTTGGCAAGTTTCTAAAAAGCCATGGGAATCGAATTGAAGTTTAGTACTTCATGTCATCCTTAAACAGACGGGCAGAATAAAAAGGGTAAACCACATGTTGGGGCATATACTCCTTATGTGCGTGCTTGACTTCAAGAATAGTAGTCGGGAACAGTGTCTCCCACTAGTTGAATTCGTTTATAATGATTTGCATCGATTCACTATCGGGATGGCGCTTTAAAAAGCCTTGTATGGCAGGCCTTGTGGATCTCCCGCTTGTTGGTTAGAGGTGCGAGATGATAAGTCTCTCAGACTTGGAATGATCCGAGATACTTCTTCGAAAATCGAACTCATTCAGAATCGCATTCGTATAACCAAAATTGACAAAAGAGCCAAGTCGATGCGGGGAGAAGGCATGTGGAGTTTGAGGTCGGTGGACCAAGTGTTGGTGCGAGTATTGCCCATGAAGGGCATTAAGTTCTTTGGAGTTGAAAAGGAAAACTTGCAACGCGTTACGTTGGACCTTTCCTATATATGTTAAGGTGGGTCCGGTAGCCTATTAACTTGCTTTATCGAAACATTTGCAGCAAGTTCATGACGTGTTCCATATCTCCTATGTAAAGTAGTACAAGAGATGTGATGGTGCCCTTAGGCACATTTCTTTCGAAGTAGATGCAACTTGACATTTCTTATGAGATGTAGTCGGTTGCTATTTTAGAGCATGGGGAGTGGCGATTGAAACTCCCGGTAGTAACTTTGATTATGTTGCAATGTAGTCACCATAGTGTCGAGGAATCGACATGTGATCGCGGGGATGACATGCGGGAAAGGTATTCGCATTTCTTCTTGCGAGGTGCGCTTGAATTTTGGGGGCAAAATTCCCTCATAAGGGGGGGAGTATGTAACAACCCTCGCTTTTGATAGCCTATTTTATATTTATTTACTATGTGTAGTAATTAATTATAAAATGATGGATGTTGAGTAAATATTAATTTAATATGAGAAAGGTTAATATTTACTGAAATGTTGTATGATTAACTGATGAGTAGGTACAAATATCCATGTTGTGATTTATGGTGTCATAAGAATTAAAATGACATTTTGGTTTAATGTGAAACCGGAACTTTAAATGAGTTATAAAATTTCCAAATGATAATTTGGAGGGTTCAGTTGGTCACGGTAGGAGCGAGACAGTCAAATTAAGTGCTATATTGCATTTTGGTATTTCGGGCACTTTTGACTGGTTATAGCTTAAATGTGTAGTTGCGGTTTATTTGATCGCGTATTAGCCATTAGAGTTGGGAATTTTAGACTTAAGGCCCGATTAAGTCTTGCTAGCCTCATTTTTTTCCTCATTTTCTCTTAACACAAATGAGCCCTAGGGAGAGAAGAGAGATGAACAGGACATTGGAGAAAAGAAGGATTGGAGCTTGGATCATTGCCTACACCAAATCAAATCTGCATTTGCATGACCAAGGCAAGTAATCTACTTGCTATTACATGATTTAAGGAGAATAATTAGTTGTGATAGTTATGAATTTGTTGTGTTTCATTATTTTAGGGTTTTGTTGGATTTATGGGTATTAACCCTTGGAAATTGATTGGGATGATAGATAACGTTAATATTGGTAGTTAGAGGTATTTTTGGAGTAGAAATTTGCAGCATATGATCTTGGTTGGGTTGGTTTTGGGTCTAAGGAGAAATTTGGAGTTCAAAACTCCATAGCCATTCTTGGCTTTTTTGCAGGGGGAATCGATTCGGCCCCTAGGGTGAATCGTTTCGCATAGATGCAGTTTCCCAGGTCTGTGTACCCTAATGGATTCGGGTTAAGACCGAATCGATTCGGCAGTATGTAGAATGTTGGATTTGTCTTCCGAACCGATTCTCTTTAAGGACAAATCGATTCGACAGGGTGAATCGATTCGGCCCTCAGGGCGAATCGATTCGGGTCCTGCAGTTTTGAGTCATTTCCATTTTTAAATTTTGATCTTTTTCTTTAGGCTTAGGACCTAGGAACCTTCTTGAATGAATTAAACTTAGAGTCCTAGAGTATTAGTTGAGTTTGGTCGCTACCCTAGACTAGAATTGGATCATCTGGGGTTTATTCTGGGGAGGTTTAAAGTAATGCTAAGGCATTTCTTCTTTTATTGAATTTTGATAGGTTATGAAGTTAAATGCCCATGCTTGGAGACTTTAAGGGCTTATCGAAGTCATATGAGCTTTGGGAATTGTAGGATCATAATGTCTATTTGGAGACTAAGCCGGAACTTGAAATTTGAGGAATATAAATGAAAATATTCGATGGGAACTAGATTCGCATAAAATGAACCCAAATGGTTTAAAGATGATAGGTTCCACTAAAATGAACCCAAACTGTGTCAAAGATGATTGGTTCAAATAAAATGAACCCAGTTGTTTAATGGTGATAGGTTCGAATAAAAAGAACCAACACATTGATAATGGAAATGGAATTGTGGTAATGGGAATTGAAAATGAAAAAATGAGATTTAAAATGGTAAATATTAATTTACGGATACACACCTCTCTAAATGACATCATAAGGGAAGTTCGCGCGCTTGGTGATGCCCCCTGGCTAGTGAATGCAGGGTGGATATAGTCCTAGACCATATGCGGGGTTTTTATATGTTTTCTGCGCTGGTGAGGGGATTCCGGGTGTGGTCCTGACTCTCCCGCAAACATATGGCCGCTTCCCGATGTATCGATAGGTGCCCAGGTTGTCTTGTATAGGTAGGCCCTGGAAGATGATGGTCATTTAGGGGCGCGCCCAGTGGGGAAACTCGGAGGGGAGGTATTAGATTCGTTATATGTATATGAATATAACTTTTCTGCATCAAGTGGGACTTGATGGATATATGCCATAAAGAGCATGGATACGTGCCATAAAGAGCACGGGATTGAGATATGTGCCATAAAGAGCACTTGATATTAAATGGTATTCCTATTAAGGAATGGAAAGATAATTAAATATGGAAGTTAATAAATGGTTTTATTCCTATTAAGGAATATAAAAGATAATGGAAATTTGATAAATTTGGAAAGGTTTTAAATTTAAGTTATTTACTTTTCTTTCTTTCATGTAAATGACATTTCATTTCATCATTTAGTTAAATTGCCTTAAATTGTAATGTAAGTTTAATATGCTAGATTACATGCCATATTATCATCCTTATCATTCATGCATAACTTTTCATTTCTATCATGCTTTTTATTTCTTCTGGTGATCATATAGAACCCGGCCCTGACCGGTTCATTTTCCTTGTTGTATATATGATTGTATCCGCTCAGGTGCTCCACCGCAAGGACGCCCGTTTTGATGTTTCCATTCCTTTGATTTTGTCGGGCTGTAAGATTTTGTGGATTATTACAGGACCTTGAATTAGACGCTTTCATCTTTATGTTCTAGATATGATCGGGTCTTACAATCGGGCGCGTGGCCCAAACTTTTGTATTTGATTAATGAATGCATTATGTAAGATATTAAATTGTTTTACTTCGTTGTATGTTGTTGTGGATCGACAGCCTATTTGGTCCATTTGTATACATTCATTTTACTTGTATTATAAATATATTCTTGTGGAATTCCACTTGCTTGTCAGAATGCGTTGTTTAAATTAACTTTCGTAACTGGTTTTAAATTTCTAAACCTTTTGGCAACCCCTTTTCTGATTTATTGGGTGGTTTTCCCGTATACTCAGTTTATTTTTCTTGATGCTGAGGATGATATCCATCCATGATCCCTGTTATGTTTGAGTATCGGGCTGGCCACCCCTTAACTAGGATCGCGGGTTGTCACATAGCTGTACTTCACATTTATTAGAACAGCCACTGCGGATAACCCATACTATCTAATCTAGGATATGGAATCGGTCCTACAATTTAACTTACCGGCAAGTCATGCTCAAGAGTAAATTAGGAGAAGTTGATTGTTATTAGATCCGTTATTATCATTTAGCACTTTTAGATGAGAGACTCAAAGTGTTATATCATATATAAGGGCATTGTCTCTGCATCATGCGATCATTCAAGAAGAAAGTTAGAGATCAGGGTGTACGAGAGGGGGGTTTGTCGCTAAATAAAATTAGAGAACCCATATACGACCCCTAAGAAAAGTTCAAGTCCAAATGGAACGACACATACCTTATAAATAAAATATTTACAGGTGGCACTACCATATTAATTACCATCTATGTAAAAGATATGGTACAACTAGTCAACTTCGATCGCCCCAAGAAGTTTTATCCTTAATCCCTCACTTTTATTGCGCTACAGGATCTAATCTATTTTCTATTAAAAACACTTATTTTACCCTCTTCCCAAGAACTAAATAAGACATGATTCTCTCAAAATAAAATTTTACAAAGAGACTACAAAACTCATTTCTTACTTTCCCCATAGAGGTATGTAGGAAACCAAAAAATTAACTTGGGGTTTAGTCCTTTTTTTAACAAAATGCTTTCTTTTTTCCCATCAAGAAGCATGAGTCTCTCTCATTATTTTATATTGAATGAAAGGATTATGTATCTTTTAGTTATTAGTGTAGAAAATTCACATATAAATGATTTTTTTACTAAGGCAAAGTGAAGGTACATTTATATAGACATTTATTTCACAAAAAACATTTTAGTTTGTTCAAACCGAGCGAAACATCATCACACAAAGCTTATCACCACCACAAAAACATTCTTATATAATCACCAAACTACCCATACAAGACACAAAAACAAATCACAATTACCTAAGCCAACCTACACTAAAATGATCATCAAACCTACAACACAAACCAAACCATACAAACAACATTCACAACCTATAAAACCATACTAAAACCTTTGGAAAATATTTAACCATATGAAGATCAACACTAAAATTCATAGGGAGTTATTATCTTCAACATCACCCCGTTCTTTTGTAGGGCCCCAGTAGTCCCCATCTAGAATTCGCACCCTTAAATGCTGAATCTGACGGTATACCCGGAAGAACTTGATGCAGTCCACTCACCACCTTCAATTTCTTCCACTCATATGAGACAACTCTGATAATAGTCCTCTATGTAAACCTTTAAGACTAGGTTCCTCCAAAACTATTTCTTGTATTCGATTAACACTATCGAGGCCTTACTAATAAAAAAGGTCAAAATGCCAAGAAGGTTTCATCCGCTACTAAAAACTCCCCAGAGTCATCCGTAATTACTCATGAAAAAGTACCACTTAAGTTGTTTAATTCAAGATTAAACAGTCTAAATGGCTCCGAACAGGTTTTTGAAGAAACTCTTTTCTTAAAACAAACAGCTAACATAAGATGTGTAAAAAGAAAATATGAATGAGGTATTTGAGGTATATGTAACCATGTTTTGAAAACTAAAACTAAAATAGTTTTAAATCATCACACCAATAGAAAGGGATGAGAGGAAGATTAAGTACGCAAGGGCACAAATATTTTTAACGCGGTAAAACCCCACCCAATTGGAGAAACATCCACGAAGGTCTCTACACCTCAAAATAAAAATCTACTAGAATAGAGTAACAGATTACAAACTATTTAACTATCTAAACTCATAATAAAACCTAATCTAAGTTCAGAAAATATACCATCTCCTCTGGATTATTCTGACTTCTCCTAAGGCTCTGATGTTGCAGATGTTCTCTCAGCTTTGTAACTCCACTCCTTTTATCTTTACGTCAACTCTTAAAGTCCAAAATCTCTCTACAAACACATTTTAGTGTTGTAATGTGAAAGCGTTGTGATATGATGTGCCTATCACATGCATGCAACTCACACACACTTATTACAGATATAATGAGTATCAAATTACAAACAAATTTCTAATATGCAACTAAAATTTCTAAAATTAATTTGATCGAAACTCTCAGACATTTTAATCTTTATATTTATTCGCAAATCAAGAGGGAATCTTACTATATAAAATAGCCAAGATCCTAGACACATTCTTCATTTGAAAATGTACAGATATTTCAAAAAATGTGAAATATATGAAAGTGTAAATCCTCAATCAAGATCTCAACTAGATCTAAGTCTGGATATTCTCATAAGCTGAAATCAGAAATGATTTTGTTGGTTTAGGTTTTGAAAGCAACATAAACGTTTTGAAAACAACCAACAAAATAAAGATTTCTCGAAAGAACAAATCAAACTCGATAATATCTACGTGATATGTATCACAAAGTCTCAAATCTCAACTTTCTATGAAAGAAAATGAGACTAGAACTACGTGACTTAGTATGAAAAGAGATTAAGAACTAGAGAGGATGGATTCTCTTAAATCTCAAACTGACTCAACTCTCAGAAGGGTTTTCTGGTGAAAATTTGGTCGGAGTTAGGTTAGGGTTTTCTTTCTCTCTCTTTCTCTTTTCTCTTTTTTTCTCTCAGAGGTGAAAATAATCCAAAGATTGTAAACGTTCCACATATGAGTCCTATTTATACTAGAGCATGGAAGGCTCTAGAAGGACGAAGAAAATCAACGATTAGGATTGAATACAAATGATCGAAGTAAATCTAATAGCTGACGATGCACCACTTTTAAACACACTCTTATTGGTTCAAAGTATTAACATATGGATTGCTTTAAAAGACATGCATGCCATTGATAAAAATGATCCAACGGTTCAAGTAAAGTCTCAGATACGTGAGGTAAAGAAAACACAAATCTAGTCGTTATAATACCAACACGTGTAAGGCTATGATTAACTGAAAACCCGCGTTTTTGATGTTGAAAGAATTTAAATTTCTCCCACAATATTATCTAGCGCTTTTGGTTTCTACCCAAAATAAGTTTTAGTTACTTGGGGAAATTATAAAACAACCCCAAAAATTTATAAAATCCAATTTTAAATGTTTAAAAATTATTTTTAAATTTCCTAAAATTATTTAAAATATCCCAAAAATTGTAGAAAATCATTATATTGGGATTTAACTCACACGCACTCTCGTATTATGAAGAATAAAACACATAAATGCAATCGTAGGTGAATGTGTTAGTGTTCTAACTTTAGGAACTTTAAAGGAATTCAAATGTAGAGTCTGAAGGCTTTTTTGTAGACTAGGATATGACTCAATTTTGTCACTATTTCCAAACTAGATGAGCACCTATATAAGATAGACTCAAGTGAGTCAAAGATATAGGGTGCTTTAACTCAATCAAGTCCTCCATGGGAAAGACATTATAAAGGGGTAAAAAAATTCTCTCAGATTGCTTTGTGTAAAATCCTACAAGAAAAATAATAGGAAGTCTATCGAAGACCTATGAGTTGGACATAATGGTAGTCATCTAGATGCAGCACCATTGTCGATTCACCTTGGAAAGGAAAAAAATAGCAAAATGTGTTAGCTCCACTAGCCATCAAGAAACAAAATAAGTCAATTATAGATACACCTTGTTCCACGCATAGCCTATTGAAGAAACTTCAAGTACTGAAAGGTTGGATGTGACGCGACGTAGCTAATCGTAACTATTAATGCAAAAATTTACATAACACAATAAATTTATAAATTTGATGACAAAGGAGGTGAGAGGAAAAAGAGAACAATGAATATACATGGTTCAGTCGGGCTTGGCCTATATCCACGGGAAGGGGGAGGTTCCATTTATTAATTGGGGATTAAACATAAATATGTGAAATATCAATTATTTCTTGCCTTTTCTACTATTACATGAGATTTTATATGTAGCCTAATACAACATTCTTCCAATTTCCTTGGATATCCACTTGACACATTTGAATCTGGGTAGGACACGTGCTCAGATTCTTCAAGATATTTGTTCGTGATAATAAAACTCATGTTAGCCATTGAGTGTACAATCTTTGATCAAGTCTTCCAGAATTTATCATGATGTTATAGAGGGGCGTTCAGCCAAGATCGGGGGACCTTTTGTCTTATTTTGAAAGCTTTACGTATGGATATTTATAAGTCTCATTGTTGTGGATCTTCTAAGGCAGGAAACTCATCTATCCCTCAAGGGATTTGAGTTCTTTGGCTTTTTCTAAATTAATGATCGCGTACCGTTCAGGGGCCTCTTCATCTAACTATTTAGGGCTCGACCATCCTTTAAGTATTGGTAACCCTATAGACTAATAACCCTTCGATGTAGGCCCTTTGGGTCCTTCAACTGTAATTCTTGCTAAGGCAACCCATATGGCCCTTATGAGGCACTCAGTTATCTTCTCGAAGAGATATCCAATAATTGGTTGGGGAGATTAGCTATTCCTAGATCTCCGTCCTTTTGAATTGTTGATAAACTGATTGGGCCCTAATTGCCTTTGAAGGGGAACTTTGCTTTTATAAGTACTGCTAACAAGTCGATCTTGGCATTCCACTCCTAAGACCTATATGGGAAGTTGTGGCCTTACTCAATCTTTCCCCTTGTCAGACTGGAGAATTTTGATCATCTCCATAGTTCAATTTTACTATTTATTTGGGGTTAATCGCTCACTGAAGGTTGGTGAGCTACTGGCCATTTACAAACCAGCGGCCTCCTAAGGGAATTGGTATACCTTTTCATGTAGGCACAAAGGAGAAGTTTTTTTAACCTCACTCCCTTCATTTAACCATGACTGAAGACATAATTTATTCTACGTAAAATGGGAGGGGTGGGAACACAATAAACAAAATGACCTCACGGGTAATCTTTTTGTGGTCCCTTGACTTAGATCAAGCTCGATCTGAGTGAGAAATTTATTTCCCTTAATTAAT
Source organism: Sambucus nigra (assembly GCA_949130495.1). Lineage (NCBI taxonomy): Eukaryota > Viridiplantae > Streptophyta > Magnoliopsida > Dipsacales > Adoxaceae > Sambucus > Sambucus nigra. The sequence goes on from OX422211.1 coordinate 313,401,886, forward strand.
TTGTGATTATATCTTTATGAGTCTTAAGTGACTACCACCTATCATTTTATAAAAAAATTTAACGAGTTGTCAAGCATTCCCACCGATCAAACGAGATGGGAGAATGAAGCTCTTAGCAAGGAACGCCCTTCAAATAACTTTACGATCTTAAGAGACTGAGGGACTTGGGATTTATATAAAGGGGTAAGGAAGTTCGCGATCAGGATACCTTTCATGTCCAATATGATACGAAGGAAGCTTGCCTCCTCCTTGTGCAATTCCGATGTGCATTTTTCCCTCGTTCTTCGGGTATTTTTTTGCTACGTTGATCAACCTAAACTTTTAGTACGGTTACATTAACTTATACTTATAATTTATTTATTTCTACATCTTCTGAAGCAATGGCCCCTTGGGTATACTGAGTTTTCCTCAAAAGGTTAGCTAAAAACCCACCTGTTGCCCCTGATATACTAAGTTTGAGGAAGGCACTAGGGTCCCTTTCCTAAGATACGGTGACCCTGATGAAAGCTATTTATCTTTCCAGAATGCCTATCTCCCCAAAGATCTTGATAAGTTGGGGGGAGAGATCGGTGGGGCAAAGGATATCATCCATCTAAAAAATAAGGTAAATTTTCTTTAATATTTCCCAATTGTGGTTCTGCTTTCTCAGTTACTTTAACATGAATCTTCTTTTTTTCATCCAAGTGAGATACTTGGAATGAAAAAAATAAAAGAAATAGATAAAGCCACAATGATCCTTGGGATGAAAGTTGAGTTGGAGGCCTTGAAGAAGGAAAATGTTAAGGTTAATATTGCCTTGTAGATCGCTTAGAAAGAGCAGGATGCTAAGAAGGCTGCTAAGGAGGCTATTGAAAAGGAGGTGGATATTATTAAGATGCAAATGGCTACTAAATTCTTTGATTTGTGGAGGCTTATGGGTCTTTAGATTAAGGAGAAAAAGGACTCCTTTAAGGCAAAGAGGGACCTAGCTTCATTGATCAGGCTCAGGTACCTAAATTCCTTCCTTCCATCGAACTATTATGGGGTGATAAATTACCAATCTTTCATCAACGGGTATGGTCAGCTGGGTGAAAGATGTTCATCCTGATTAGGACTTCTCTACCTTTAACCCCAATGATGTGGAAATCGAAGAGGAGCCGATGCGCTCCCCCTCATGTTTAGACGAAGTGAGCTATATTCAGTATGGAGAGTTATTGACTGCTCTTTGGACTCTAGTAGGTTTTGAGGGTGTGGATCTCTGAACCTGCATAATGGAAGAAATGGGTCATAATCTTGCTAGTTATCCTCTTTCAACTCCCCCTATTCCACTTAAAATTGATCTTATAATGTAGGTTTATTTATAATAATATATTTTTATTGCCTTTGACCTTATGATAATGTCTATATTGGCTTCAACCTTTTAGCAATCGGCTTCGGCCCTTCTTTTATATGCACTTATATAAAAGTTATGTTTTCTTCATTCATAGTGCATGTTTGTGAATGATCTTGATATTCCTCTTTGTGCTTATTGAGCTATTTATTTATACGGAGTGCTTCACTCATGTTATCGGTATTGTGTATAAAGTTGAAGATTTTTTTGTACTTGATTGGTGTACCTAGTTGATCCAGTTGAACGATCAAATTGTTTTAAAATTTGTTTATACTTTTGTTTATAAGCGGTTAACAAATTTTGTTATTCCGAACGACTAAATTGCCTTGTATTATTTTGTTTATACAAGGTTGGTAAACCGTGTTGTCCTGAATGACTAGAGTATCTTGTGTTATTTTTTTATACATGGTTGGTGAACCGTGTTTTTATACTCCAAAAGTCAATTGGCGAAGGGTGGTTCGGGCGACCAATTATTTTTCGATCACTAGTTTTTGAAAATAAAAATTCAAAATGAATGTTTGTACCGTATAACAGCATTCTGAATTTCTTTCCTCCATATTCACCCCAAATTCCCTTTTTTTAATTTTAAAGTAACATAGCGATTGGAGACAACCTTCTTGACTCGGAGTTTATCTCATTATACTCGAACAGCCTCGCCTCGCAGATAGGATCAAATTTAGCGGGCGTGAGTTAACTTCGGGATCAATCAAGTTTTTATGTCTAGATGTTGTGAGCATGGGAAAGGCGTATTGGAACACCTTCCAATGTTAGACTTCTTTATCTTTGTGGTTGGTTCGTAATCTATTACGATGAAATGCTCCGACAAGTAGGAGATACGTTGTTGGAGATATGGACAAATGGAGGAAGTCATTTAGGAAAAGTACTTTTTATTGATAATGTTTTTATTCATGGATACATGGGAGATAACAATAAAAAGTAATGTGATGCATGATAAAATCTAATAAAAATTATTATAGCAAAATGAAATGACATGAAATAGAAAATATTATATAAGCCACAGTCTCCAAGTGATCGACTTCTTCAACTGCCTACTAATAGTACTGTTTCAGATTTTTAACATTTTATGGGAGTGGGAGGGCTTAGACTTCATGGTCTCTGAGACCATATGTACGTGGTCGAATGATGTGAGCGACCATATATAGTCATTCCTATTTGTCATCCAACTTTCCATGACTTAGGCTTTTCATTGACTCAATTATTTTTTTGAGCATTACGTTGCCAACTTGGAATGTCCTATTTTTTACCCTTTGGTTATAGTATCGTGCGACATTCTACTGGTCCGTTACAACCCTCAGCGTTGTTTCCTCCTTTTGCTTGTCCAAAAGGTACAAATTCATCCCAAATTTCATCTCATTTTCTTTTTCCTAGAAGCATTGTGCCTTTAATGTTTGGACTTCAAGCTTTATAGGGATGATGACGTTAGTGCCATATGTAAGGGAGAATGGGTTAGACCCTGTTGTCCCCTTTTTCGTTGTTTGGTATGCCTATAAAAATGAGGCCAACTTATTTTCCCATAGGTCGTTAGAGTTGTTCAGCTCGATTTTAATCCCATAGAGCATCATTCAGTTTGTGACCTCGACTTGTCCATTACACCTGGGATGCCTTGGGACTGAGTAATAATGGTTAATCCTGAATTGATCGCATAATTTGTCGATGTGAACACTGTCAAACTATCTCCCATTATTTGTAATGATTGCGTTACGCACGCTGAACTGACTGATGATAAACTTCCACAAAAAGGAGTAGAACTTTTGGTCTATGATTTAGGCCAGTGGTTCTGCCTCCAACTACTTAGTGAAATAATATATTGCCACTAGCAGGAACTTACACTAACCTTTCTCGATTGGAAATAGGCCCAGGATATCCATCACCCAAAATGGCCAAAGGGAGATGGTTGGTGCCAGATCTTCTACTGGTCGGTGAATGTCATTGGTTATTCTCTAGAATCTGTCATCTAATCTTTAGCATCCCTTTTCATCATTGCCCAGTAGTAGCCTTCGGTGAGAGCTCATTGTGCCAGGATCCTTCCTCCAGGGTGCCCCTGTAGACTCCTTTCTATAGTGTAGCTAGAACAAGCTCTACTTCGATAGGGTGGACACATCGAAGGATCGACTGAAAGTATCCCCTTTGATACAATATACCTTCATACATTAGGAACTTTGTGACTTTTAAGCTCACCTTATATGCCTATATTAGATCGGCCAAAAATGTTCCTTTCCAGATGAATAATGTATATTTATCTATCCAACTCAGGCCCAGATTCATGAGGTCAATCATGTTTTCCTCTCCAACTTGGATGCTTGATTTATACATAATTTTCACCAATATATTTCCACGGTCGGTAGAGGTTAACTTTGTAAGGTGGTCGACTTTAGCATTCTCTGCTCTGGGAATGTACTTGATGTTGAATGCCTTGAACTAACTTGCTACATACTGAAATTTCTTCAGATACGCCGCCATGTTCATGCTTTTCACCTCATAATTACCTATCATATATTGGACAATAACATTCAAGTCGAATGGGAACTCTACCTGTTTGGCATTCATGGCAAGGGAAAGGAGGATTCTTGTACTCAACACTTCTTATTCGGCTTCATTGTTAGAAGTCGTGAAGTTGAACCTTAATGCGTATTCCACACTGGCACCCTTCAGCATTTTTATTATTAGTCCTCATCCACATCCCTCTTTATTTGAAAATCTATCCACAAGGATCATCCAAACTAGATTATCCTCTTCCATTAATTGCACCGCCCCTTTATTTCCAACATCCAATAATTCTACGATGAAGTCAGCCACGATTTGCACTTTCACCACCACCCTTAGCTTGTACCTTGTATCAAATTCCCAAAGCTTAACTGGCCACTTCATGAGTCCGCCGAACACTTATGGATTATAAAAACCCTACCAATAAGGGAAGTCTGTCAGCACTACTATTGTGTGTGCTTGGAAATACGGTCATAATTTTTGGGCCGTGACAATCAAAGCGAATGTCAACTTTTTTAAGACCGGGTATCTTTCTTTTGCTCCACTTAATACCCTACTCACGTAATACCCTAGATGTTAAAACCCTTCATCTTATCTGATTAAAATGGATCTGACCATTATGAAAGATATGGCAATATAAATATATAGGGTTTCCCCTGGTTTGGTTTTGTGAGGAGAGGGGCTTCTATCATGTAGGATTTTAGGTCTTCAAATGTATGCTCGCACTTATCCATTTAGAAGGAAGCCTTTATTAGTGTTCTAAAAAAGGTAATTCACTTTTCTATGACTTTACTTACAAACCGGTTCAATACGGTCATCCTTCCTGCCAGGGATTGTAGCTTTTTTACTATCCTTGGGCTTATCATATTTACGATGGCCTTGATTTTCTTAAGGTGTGATTCTATCCCCCTTTACATGACCATAAATCTTAGGACCTTCTCAGTTCCATGAAATACATTCACTTCTCAGGGTTTAACTTCATTTGGTATATATTGAGGGTCTTGAAGGTTTTTTTTAGGTCTGTGATGTGCTCCTCCCCCTAAAACTCTTTACTAACATATCGTCCACGTAGACTTCCATCATCCTGCTTATTTTGTCTTAAAATACCCTGTTGACCAACCGTTAGTAGGTTGCCCCTACATTTTTTTAACCCAATTGGCATTACCTTGTAGTAATAAGTCCACTGATCAGTCACGAATGACATCTTCTTGTTATCCCTTGGGTGCATCTTGATTTGGTTGCACTAGAAATATGCGTCCACAAAATAGAGCGTCTCGTGTTTAGTAGTAGCATCCAACAAAGTGTTAATCCTTTGGGGGGTATGAATCTTTCTGGTAGACGTCGTTCAAGTATGAGTAATGTATGCATAGCCTCCACTTCCCATTTGTTTTTCTAACCATCATTACATTGGACAACCATTCAGGATATTTGACCTCCTGAATAAATTTTGCCTCCAGTAATTTTTTCACCTCCACATGTGCTTCCTGGTTCCTTTCCTGCACAAATTCCCTTTTTTTTCTATCGGACCGGATGCTTAGTCGAATCTTCTCTTAGCTGATGGGTCATTATCGAGGCAATGATGCCCGGCATGTCTTTGTGGCTTCATGCAAACTTCATATGGTGTTTTTTGAAATTAGATAAACTTTTCTCTCATATCTTATCCAGTAACGAACCCACGTACATTACTATTTTCAAGTGGCCTTCGTATAGGGGAATGAGAACCAAGTCTTCTATAGGATACCCAACTCTGACCTCTTCCCTTGGATCTAGTCCGTCGATATTGAAGGCTTCTCACTTGTTGATGTAAAAAATTAGATTATCTCTAATTAATCAATCACAGATAAAATAAATGAGACAAAAGATTTTTAAAGTGGTTCAGCCTTATAAGAATGGCCTATGTCCACTGTTTTTGTATTGCTGACTGTTTGACTGGAATTCTCGATAAATGATTTTTCAAGAGATCCAGAGTCCCCCACTAATGAGGAGGTTACAATATATTTATAGCCTTGAGGCTGTAAATATGAAAGGACAATGCGATGTATCTAGTAGATATATACATCTGCACGATAATAATGAGCATTTAATGCACAATCGTCTCTTTGATTCTCTTGATTTGGATGCTCTATATGCTAAGTAGCTCGGACCGCCTAAGCTGCCCGGCATGCTTGAGTTGCTCGGGGCCCCTAAGTTTCTTGGGGCCTTAAGTTCCTCGAGGCGCCTAAGTTGCTCAGTATGATTGAGTTGCTCAGGGCGCTTGAGTGGCTCGGTGATAGTATGTTGTTCGTTGAAATTTTTCATGAGACGTGTCTTCAAGTGAATGGACCACGTCATCAGATTAAATTTGGTATCAACAGAAGCCCCCAATGTTTCATAGTTTGATTTTGAAGAAAAGTACGAAACATTTTGCTTGAAAACTGCATAGATTATTGGTTTGTATGGTTTTTAGGAAAACATTCGTTGTATATAACTCCTTTTGTAGTGCACAGTATCAGGACTCATAAATATTTAAAATTTTCATGACCGCTTCGATATTTATGCCCCTTTTTTTCTTTTAGTTGTCGAATATGCAAACGTCCTCCCTTGTAATCATTGCTTTTTTCTATTCCCGAGGTAAAGTATTTAAGCGCGGCAGAAATCCTATCGTCTTTCACTTTTCAAATCTGTATCTTTGAACTCTTCATTTTCTCTCTGTCTTGTGCCTTCGTTCTTTCCGTCGTTCATTGTCACCTGATCTCTTTTTCTCTATAAGATTTTCTTCCCTTTTTTATTTACTTTGTTCATCATGGTTTATCTTGTTGAGTCGCTGGACAAGTTTCTATCTGAATTTTCATTACCTTCGTGGGTTATTTTGGAAGAACTTTTTGAACCTTCCGGTTATTTTTTTTTTTGGCTGAGGGACATTGGTTCCCAAGTGTTTTTGTGGTTGAATGTGGCTTTTCTTTTCCACCAAACCCCTTATGCTTGGAGTTCTGCCAATATTTTGATGTTTTACCTACAAGAATAGCTCTAAATACCTGGAGGATAGTTAATGGCGTACATAGATTAAATCAACTTCATGGAACCCATTTAGGGATTCTAGAGATTATATAATGCTATAGATGGGTTGTCAGTGATACCACATTCTATTTAAAAACTAGGTTTTTGAATAGGGCTTTAGTTGTCAATCTTCCAGATGCCAATAGGGATTATTTTGAGCATGGGGTTGTTATGAAAAATTGCCAACATGCTCCATTAAATGGAGATGACGTATATCAAGGTCCCAGGTGTCCCCCTTATGGCAATGGAATAGGTTGTTTTTATTTTTTGAAATCTTGTTTTCTTTGTGTTTGATAATATGTATCACTGACATTTGTTTTTGTTTGTTTCAGTTGATATTAAAAGAAAACCTCTAAAAGAAGCTGACGTTAATTTAAAGCATTTGAAACCTATCTGGGATTTGCACCAATCTGTTACCGAGGAACATATTAGATCTGCCTCTTATTTGTTGCAGTAAAAGAGTTATACTTCATCTTTCACTGCTCGTCCTCATCCAGTGGTGGTTAACCTTGACCAAGTACCACTCTCTGAGACTAGTGTGGAAGGTTCTTCCTCTGAGTCAAACATTCCCATTAGTGATCTAATGAAGAAAAGAACATCTCCTACCTTTTTTGATAAGTTTTCCTCTACTGTCGTAGAGGCAGAGAAAAGTAAGCAAGATGTCCCAGAAGACTCCTGTTGTTGTCAAGAAAGTTGTTGAGAAGCCCCCTGTGGCTTCGAGTAAGGCTGTTGTTATCTTTCCTCTGAGCGAGGTTATTGTCATATCACCAACAAAGATAATGTCTTTAGTTAAGAATGTTTATGCTCCTCTGAGGAGGTTAAAGAAAAGCTCTTCTAAGAGACTTGCTGAACCTGCCTCTCGTCCTTCAAATGTTGAAGGTGGTGTTCCAACTTTTGTTCCCCCGAGCTCTACTGTGGGCTTGGTAAGACCCTGGACTGTCCCAGAAGTTCAAGGCATTGAAGATATTCCCTTTCTCGTGAGAAAATCAGTACCCTGGCTGCTCAACACATTGCCTCAGTAAGTTTTGTTAGCCTGAGTATTTCACTTTCAAATATTATGTTCATATATTGACTCAAAGTTATTTTTTTTCCAGCTGGTGACGTGTTTTAACAGCATTTTGAAGAAGGATGAAGCTATCAAGGCTTCAAGCTCCTCAGGAGGAGTAGAGGAAGCTTTTGTTGGGCTGACCCAATCTCGAAAAGATTCTCGTCAAAAATATGAGGAAGATAAAGTTTCTTGGGAGAAGCAATTCAAGTCCATTGATCTAGAAAGAAATCAAGCTATGAGTGCCTCCAAGGATTTGGAGGAGAAATTGACGGAGTCTAAGCAGAGCAAAAAAGTCTTCGAACAAAGCAACAAGGGCCTGGAAGTTAAGCTCAAGTCTGCTGAAGAGGAAGTTGTTAAACTTCATGATGTTGGGCGACAGAAAATGGAAGTGGAGGAGAAGTTGAAGGCTGCCGAGGAGCTCCTTAGGGAAAGGATCTCCTCGGAGAAGAAAAAAAGGAAGAAGGCAGTTAAAAAATCATTCAGTGATGGTTGGGATAAATGCTGGAATAAGGGCCTAGTTGCCATGTCTTCTCAAATGGAGTATGCCAGCCTCAAATATTTCAGGGATGAATGGGTTGCAGCTTTGCAGGAGCTGAAAGTTGCTGAGAATTCTAAATTTTTCCAGCAGCACACTCATGACCCTCCTCCCTCTCTCGGAGAAGAAGAAGAGGATGAAGCTGTTTCAGATGAATCTTCTTTGATGATTAGAGATCAGGTCCCTGCTGTTCCTATTGTTCAACCTTCCGAGCAACTACAACTGACCAGCACTTCTGTCGAGCAGCTACCTTTATCCTCCGAGCAACCAGTCCCTTCCTCTAAATTTTCTGAGGACGTCGTAGGAAATAAGGAGAAGGTGTAAAGTTGCTCGGGCTTTATTTTATTGTTCTGTTGAATGTAACCTCAGACTTTGTATTTTCTCTTATGATGAAATAAAAATCCAAACTTTAGTTGTTCATCTTGACCTTCTCTTTTACTTACTCTGTCTGCACCATTATTGATTCTTTTTATTTCTTCTATTTGCTAGTTTATGGCCATGATGGAGCTTTTATCATCTCATGACACATAATTAATGAAGAAATACAATGATTATTTTAAAGATGGTCATGCAGATCTTAATGAGTCCCAGATAATTGACATCCTCGGATCAGGTGTTTCTAAACGAGCAGTTGAAGCTTACCAATACATGAAGTGTTTGCTCGATCATGCAGTTGCCAACAATGTGGCCTACTATGAGATGATTGAAGATCTCTAAGGAACGATCGAGGAACTTCATCTGCAGTACAAAGAGTCCTCCATAATTTTTCATCAAGGATACGAGAAGAAATATCAGCAATTGAGTGCTGACAAAGGGTATGACAAATTCATCTCTGCCTATGAGAAGAAAGAAAGTGTTCTGAAGCTTGAAGTCGAAGAACACATGCATATTGCTAAGTTGTTGGAGCAAGATAACATTGCCTTGCAAGAAGAGATAAAATAGCTTAAATAGGCTGCATCTTCCTTGGGAGCCTTGGTTCCTGTTAATGATGAAGGTTTCTCTTTTTTGGAGGTAGAAAATGCCAACTTACGAGATGAGTTAAAAGCTTTGAAAAGGGCTGGATCCTCCTCATCTACTCGCGGACGAGCAAGATCTTCTTCTCGTGGATGAGATAGGGATGGTCAGGTATCTATTTAAGAAGCTAGAATGTAGGCGGATTTAGAAAATTAGGCCTTTCAGTTGGTGGCGAAGAACCAAGCCTTAGCATAAATGTCTAAGAAGATTCTGAACTTCAGCGAGCAACTATCTACCCAGAGTTCTGCCTTAGAAAACAAATAACTTCAGGTGAAGAATCTCCACGAGCAACCAAAGAGGTTAATTTACCAATTTCATAAAAAACCCAGAGAGTTTTGGATGTCTGGGTATAATGAAGCCCTTTACCATCTTAAAGCTCGGATCCAGCAATCAAATAACTAGGGGTACAAGCAAGGGTGGCTGAATGCACTGTGTTTGCTAAAATTATAGCAGGGCCACTACTTATGGGATTATTATGACCCTGGAGTGCTCGATTTTCCTGTGCCTCCTTTTAAGCTTGATATCAGTTGGATTCTTGCTCGAGCAATTCCTTAATGTTTGATATCTAAGTATCTCGGCGATTAGAGTCTGCATGCAAACTTCGAGATATCTCGCCTAGAGTACTTGCTTGAGCGGCCTTCTGTAATGAATGTTAGAATGCTGCGAGATGTGAATTTTATCAATTCCCCTTATGCATTAGATGATCCTCCTGCTGGGGTAGAACCTGTTTCAAAGGCAGAAGGGAAAAACTAATAGAATAGGATTTTTTATGTAATGAAGTATATTTTTCACATCATATGTAATTCTACTCGATTTGAATGAAGAAATTTAGTCTTTTTCTATTCCATTTTCTTCCAAATAGTTTATAGAATACTCTTGTTTGCTTGTTATTTTGCTTTTGGATAATGGAACTTGTCCCATTTGTTGTTTGGTTATAGTGACTTGTCACTCTTTGGGCCTAAGAAATGAAATGATTTGCATCTCATGTTCCCGCTTAGTTTGACCAACCCGGGTTGATTGTATTTGATTTACCGACCAACCGGAGTTGGTGGTAATGATTTGATGACCAACCGGAGTTAGTGGTAATTGTTTCCCAACCAACCAGAGTTAATGGTCGGAGTTGGAGGGAATTGATTTGCCGACCAACTGGAGTTAGTGGTAATTGGTTCCTGACCAATCGGAGCTGGAGGAAATTGATTTTCTGACCAACCGGAGTTGGTGGTAATTTGTTCCCGACCAATCGGAGTGGGTGGTAATTGGTTCCCGACCAACCGGAGTTGGAGGAAATTGGTTCCCGACCAACCGGAGTTGGAGGAAATTGATTTTGCCAATCAACCAGAGTTGGTGGTAATTGTTCTAAACTTGATACAAAAAGAGAGAACCGGGTAAAACATTCAACACTTTATTCATACTGAAGAAACTGTATTACGTAGGAATTTCAACTACTAATAATACTTGCGTAGATGCTCTGCATTCCACGCATTCTTGAATTCTTCTCCTTCCAATGTTTCAATCTTGTATGTCCCTGGACAAACAACTTCTGTTACTCTGTAGTGTCCATGCTAGTTGGCTTCTAGTTTGTTATTCTTTTGTATTACTTTCTTCAGCACATAATCCCCTTCTTTCATATAACATTTATTCACTCTTTTGTTATAGAACAAAGTTGTTTGTTGTTGATATGCTGCATTCCTGATTGCTGCTTCTTCTCTAACCTCTTCGAGCATATCCAGGTCTAATATTCTCCTCAAATCTCTGATAGGAGAATTGAAATTAAGCACCCTATGCGTGGGTAAACCCAATTCAGTAGGTATGACAACCTCACTCCCAAATGTCAGCATGTATGGAGACTCTCCTGTTGCTGTTCGTGGTGTGGTACGACAAGCCCAAATCACAGAGTGTAGCTCATTAATTCAATTTCCTTTTGCATCATCTAGTCATTTTTTCAAACCATTCAGCAGCGTTCTCTTTGTCACCTCTGTTTGCCCATTGCTTTGGGGATGGCCTGGTGCAGAGTGGATCTTCAGTACATTAGATTGATGACAATACACAGCAAACTCCTCGTTATCAAACTGGGTTCCATGGTCTGTGATGAATGCATGTGGTAGACCATATCTGCAGATAATATTCTTCTAAATGAATTGATAGACTTTATCGTATGCCATATCAATGAGAGGCTCAGCTTCCACCCATTTAGTAAAGTAATCCATCGTAACCACGAGGTATTTATATCTTCCCCTAGTCGTTGGAAGTGGCTCGGTCAAGTGTATTCCCCACATGGCGAATGGCCAGGGGGACGTGATGGGTGTTAAACAATACTTGGGGAGTTCTTCGGATAGAAGAGAAGCGTTGACATTTATCACACTTCTTTTCATAAGCTGTACAATCAGCTCTCATCGTTGGCCAGTAATACCCTGCATTGTTATTCTTCGCAAAAGCGTCCGACCTGCTGCATGGGCCCCACAAGACCCTTCATGTACCTCTTCGATCAAATCTTTCACTTCGTAGGGGTGGACACATCTTTGTAACCCTGCTATAATTCCTCGTCTATATAAAATTCCATTGGTCAATACATAACGAGCAGCTTTAAACTTCAATTTCTTGGCTGTGAGTTTATCAGTTGGCAGAGCCCTCTCTTCAATATAGACCCTGATGGGGTCCATCCAAGATGGTCCCAAATCAAGGGAAATAAAGTTCATCATTAGATCTTCGTCTATGCTCCAACCAGCCAGGATTTCTATCGGGATTATTCTTCGTAGCTCGGTGCATGTGGCTGATGCTAACCGAGCTAGTGCGTCTGCTCTTGCGTTCTCCAATCTCGGTATTCTAGTCAACTGAACTGCAGTAAAGCTCGATACAACCTCCATTGCTTTCGCATGATACTTGATCATTAATTCTCCTTTTACTGCATACACCCTAAGAATTTGGTTTACGATTAACTATGAATCACTGAATACAATGACCTATTCTGCCTTAATGTTTTTAGCCAGACTTAGACCCACGATCATAGCTTCATATTCAGCCTCATTGTTAGAAGCCTTAAATTAAAAGCGCAGAGCATACTCCACATCAATCTCATCCGGACTGTTTAAAACAATCCCTACTCCACTGCCTCTAGAGTACGAAGATCCATCCACATACAAATTCCATATAGGTACTTTATTATCAAACTCTTGATCAGAAAGAGTTCCTCGGTGGAATATTTGATACTTCCTTTTTTCCTCTAACACATCTCGCTGCTCGTTTACCGACGTAAGTTGGTCGGGGTTTAAATTTGATGATCCTGTAACATCCACAAGTTGGTCTGTGTTTAACTCCTATTCTTCGGAAGCATTTTCTTGAGTGAACTCTGCTATAAAGTCTGCTACTGCCTGCCCTTTGAGTCACGATCTAGGCTCATAAATTATATCATATTCACCAAGTTCCACTGCCCAATACATTAATCTTCCTGATTTGTTCGGCTTATGAAATTCTTGCCTTAATGGCATATTGGTATACACCACTGTAGTATGGGCTTGGAAGTATGGCCTCCTTCTTCTGCTTGCTTCAATCAGTGCTAGTGCCAACTTCTCTAGCCTGGGATATCTGATTTCTGCTCCTCGGAAAGCCTTGCTGGTGTAATAGACTGGTTTTTATACTCCGTCCTCCACTCTTATCAATGCCAAACTCACTGCATTTTCTGAAACTGCCAGGTACAAGTATAGTCTTTCTCCCATCACTGGTCTAGATAATAGTGTTGGTGTCCCCAGATACTTCTTCAACTCTTGAAAGGCCTCTTTGCATTCATCATTCAACTCAAATATTTTTCTGAGTGTTTTAAAGAATAGGACGCATCTATCAGTTGCTCGTAACACGAATCTATTAAGTGATGTAACTCGCCCTGTGAGACTTTGCACTTCCTTCTTCGTTGTTGGAGATCGTAGCCCCAATAGATCCTTGATCTTTTCGGGGTTCGCTTCAATTCCTCATTGGTTAACAATATATCCGAGAAACATTCCTTCTCATAATCCGAATATGCATTTGGTGAGATTCAACTTCATTTGATATTTATCTAGTTGATCAAAGGTCTGACCTAAGTCAATTAGATGATCGACAACTTTCTTGCTCTTCGTCAACATATCATCAACATAAACCTCCATATTATGGATGATTTGCTCCACGAACACCTTATTCATCAGCCGCTGATATGTGGCACTTGCATTTTTAAGTCCAAAAGGCATAACATTATAACAATAAGTTCCCCTTGGGGTGATAAAAGAGGTGCTCTCTCTTTCTTCAGGCTTCATCTTAATCTGGTTGTAACCAGAATAAGCATCCATGAAACTCAATAATTCATGCCCCGAGGTTGCATCCCCTAGTTGATCGATTTGGGGTAAAGGAAAATGATCCTTTGGTCATGCCTTATTGATATCGGTGAAGTCTACACACATCCTCCACTTATTATTTTTCTTCTTCACTATCACCACATTTGCTAGCCAATCAGGATATTTGACATCTTCAATAAAAGAGGCTTTTGTAGTTTCTCTACTTCTTCCTGTATAGCTTGATTCTTCTCAGGACTAAACACTCTTCTTCGCTATTTTATTAGCTTGATTTCCTTATTCACGTTGATATTATGACATAAGAAATTCGGATATATCCCTGGCATGTCTTCATGACTCCATGTAAAGGTCTACTTTCTTCGCCTTAGAAATGATATCAATTCCTGTTTTATTGATACCTCTAGTGATGCACTAATTTGAGTTGTTCATTTTGGATGCTCGTCGTCCATAATGATATTTTCAGTAGCCTCCATGACCTATCCCTTTACGAGCTGAGACTCGTCTCTAGGGTCTAGCGTTTCAATCTATACGTCTTCTATTTGATCTACTTGATAGGTAGTAGTCTTCTTCCTAGATTCTTCATGTTCCACCTGCTCGGCAGATGAATAGTGGCATTCCCGAGCTACTTTCTGGTCACCTTTCACAACTCCCACTCCAAAATTAGTTGGGAATTTTAAACATTGATGTACAGTAGATGGTACCGCCTCGAACTTCTTCAGACCTACCCTTCCCATGATAATATTGTAAGATGATTGGACATTTTTATCCATTACAAAAAAGCGCACTCTTTCTATTCGACAAGCAGACCATGTACCGATAAGCATATCTAACTTGATCATCCCAAGTGGAAAAACCTTCTCGCCAGTAAAACCAAGGAGAGACCTATGATATGGCTCCAACTGGGCTAACTTCAGATTCAAACTGTCAAAACATGGATAGAACATGATATCTGCCGAGCTACCATTATTCACCAGTACTCTTGAAATCACCACTTCCTCCATCCTCATCTTGATCCCTAATGGGTCATTCTGAGGATATAGTACTCTTGTTAGATCGTTCTTAGAGAAACCAATGACCAATTTGGCTTTATTCACCTTCCTAGGGTGATCATCTTCAGCCAAATTTATTCGTTGAATGTACGAGCAAGCTTGAGCCTCATTGAGGTAAGCTTTTCTTTCCGTAGTTAGATCTCCACCTCCTGTATCTCCACCTGTAATAACATTACATTCAAATGATCCGAAATAGATTGAAAATACCTCACGTTCTGGATGCCTTGGTTTTTTGGGGAGATCGGGATCATCTTGGTCATCTTCTGAATCTTCTTCGTGACTTCTCTTCTTGTCTTCATTTTCTCGACAAGGAGATCTAGACCTTTTCCTTGCTCGATAGTTAGCCTTTCCACCATTTCGGCGATCAACATACTTAGTTAGTTTTCCTCGCCTGGTGAGTTCTTCAATTTCATTCTGGAGAGCTATGGAATTTTTGGTCGTGTGACCGTGATCTTTATGGAACTCACAATATTTGGACTTATTCCTCTTATTAGGATCTGCCTTTATTTTTTCTGGCCAGTTCAGCTCCTCGCTATTCTTGATCTCTTCCAGAAGATGATTTATATCTACCTTCAAAGGAGTATAATTTCCAAATTTCTTCAACTATTCCAATGCTTGCTTTGCTTTCGATTGCCTGTTGCCACCATTATTCTTCTCCTCCTTGTTCTCAGTCCTATCAGCCTTGACCTTGGTCTCCTTAGTGTCTGCATTCTTCTTCGTAGCCATAGCTTCCTCGGCATTCAAGATTTTGGCTGCTTTTGCCATCAATTCAGCTATGGTCCTAAGCAAATCTTTGGCTAAAGTGTAGTACAATTTATCTGGCAACAGTCCACTCATCAGAGTAGTAATTGATGTTTTCTCCTCGTAATCCATTACTTCGAGTTTCTCATTATTGAAACGAGTAATATAATCCCTGGTTCTTTCACTTGTCTCTGTCTAACACTCAATAAGTGTGGTACTCATTTGACTGGTTTTTCTCTAAAATAGAAGTTCCCAATAAAGAGCTCTGCCACTTGAAAGAAAGTCATGATCTTCCCCTGAGGAAGGTTATTATACCAGATTTGGGCTGATCCGGTAAGAGTTCCTAAAAATGCCCTGCATCTCATCTCATCTGGAACTGCATAGATATCGGCAGCAGCTTGGTATTGTTCTATATGAAGGACAGTTTTTTCATCATACTTAGGCATCACCACAGGGGCTTTGAATTTTAATGGTGTGGGAAAATCCATAATTGTTTGTACAAAAGGTGTCCCTTGGACAAAAGTTCTTTGTAGAGGATTTTTGGCCTTAGCCATTTCTCCTAATCTGTCCTCCAACCTTTGAATAGATCCTTTCCATGCGTCGTTTGCTTCCTCGGGTATATTGGTTCGAGCAACTGATCGTGTTGAATTTGCCTCTTGGGATCTTTCATTACGAGAAGTTGGACGTGATTGGGCTGAGCCTTGCCTTAGATCGGATGATCATGGAGAATTCCTCGACGCAATCCTAGGAGGACTTCTATTCCTCCTAGGGCCCAAATGATCAAAAGGAGAGACTCTACTCAACCTTTCTAGAGCACTAGTCCTTTATGGAGATAGAGTGAAACTTCATTGAGAATCTGTAGCTCGTACTGATGACGTTCGACCAGGTCGATAAGAATGATCATTAGATCTCTTAGTACGATATGATTCGGTGTGTCTAGATCGAGATTCCTCTAGGAATAGCATTCGCCTAGTTCGTGAAGAGGGTAGGCGGGTATTTCTTTGGACACTTTGTTGTCCTAATTGAGCCGACACTCCTCCTTGAACAGTTTGTATAAGTTGACGCATGGTTTCTTGCATGGCGGTCTGGCCTTGAGCCAGATTAGCCATTATACGAGCTAGATCTTGAACATTTTGGGGAACAAAAAAGTTTAGAGGAGCCCCAGTGTTTCGATTACTGGATTCAGGAATATCAGACATAGATGATGAGTTGTTTTGGTGAAAAACGATAAGTACAATCGTTTTCCACAGACGGCGCCAATCTGTTGATATAAAAAATTAGATTATCTCTAATTAATCAATCACAGATAAAATAAATGAGACAAAAGGTTTTTAAAGTGGTTCAGCCTTATAAGAATGGCCTACGTCCACTGTTTTTGTATTGCTGACTGTTTAACTGGAATTCTCGATAAATGATTTTTCAAGAGATCCAGAGTTCCCCACTAGTGAGGAGGTTACAATGTATTTATAGCCTTGAGGCTGTAAATATGAAAGGACAATGCGCTGTTATCTAGTAGATATATACATCTGTACGATAATAATGAGCATTTAATGCGCAATCGTCTCTTTGATTCTCTTGATTTGGATGCTCTGTACACTAAGTAGCTCGGATCGCTTAAGCTGCTCGGACCGCCTAAGCTGCTCGGCATGCTTGAGTTGCTCGGGGCCTTAAGTTCCTCTAGGCTCCTAAGTTGATCGGTATGATTGAGTTGCTTGGGGCGCTTGAGTAGCTCGATGGCAGTATGTTATTTGTTGAAATTGTTCATGAGACGTGTCTTCAAGTGAATGGTCCACGTCATCAGATTAAATTTGGTATCAACATCACTTATTTTTTAATAATGAAATATAGTAATTTTTTTCTCACGACTGCTTCCCTCGTACCATCCCTAGTTTGTTCGATGTGGGAAAGTGAATGGTTAGTGATTTGACTGACATTACTGCATCAAGGCGGCTAAGGGTTATTTGCCCTATGAGTACATTGTATGTTGAGGGAGATCTAACCACCAAAAATGCCACTTGAAGGGTAACAGATCTCTTATCCTGACCCATCATGAAAGGTATTTCCATAGACCCCTTTGGATAAAGCATCTCCCCATAGAAACATAACAATGTACCCTTCACTAGCTTTAGGAAGCCCTGTCTTCATTTTCTCAAAGCATTCATTATAGATCAGATTAGTCATGCTTTCGATATCGATCATGATTCATTCTAACATCCATTTGGATATCTCTGCTATTATAAGGAGCAGGTAGTCATGGGGGTGTAATGATATCCCTGGAGTCTTGAGTAAAAACTATATCTTCCTAGTCATCTGTGGGCCTCCCGACTTTTACCTCATATAGTTCACTCTTCTGGCTTCAATAGGCTAATCTGGCAGAATTTGACACCCTTCCGACTGTAAACCATCCGAAAATGATCACAATCCGTCTTTCTTCTTCAATAGTGATTGCACTTTTCATATCCTCTCTCCCTAGTTCTTTTTCTTTAGACTTGAACATTTGTTTGTTTTGCCTATTTTCTCCTCAATCGTCTTCCCAAGGGATCACCTTTCGAAAGAATCCCCTAAGGTATCCCCTTTGCACTAGTTCCCCAATCTCTCTCTTTTAAGGTGAAATCAATCATTTGTGTTGTTTTTGTAATCCCAGTGGAACTAGCAGTACAGGTTGGACTTGGGCTTTATATAGTAATTCCTTTACTTGTTCAACTATTTTAACATTTTTGTATCCTCTATAATGTCCAGGAGCCTTCCCATTATGGTGTTAAGTGGGGTGAACTTCTCGGTGTGAGTTTGATATATCCTGAGGATCTCCTAGGTGCTAGTTTCCTTCTCCTTCCTCCTTTTTCTTCTTCCTACCTCCTTTTTTTGTGTTCTTCTTCACATTTCCTCTTCCAAAGTTCTTCCTCGTACCTCGGTTCCCTACATTTCTGGAGGGGAGACTTGGCTACTAACTGTTGAGTGTGTCCACAATAGGGATGTGATTTTATTCCTTCATAATGAGCTCAGTCATGTTATCCGGAGAATTTTTAGACAATGAGTAAATAGTGTTGTCTTAGGATAGTCCTCTGATGTAGGTAAAAATGTCCACCTTTTCATTGGATGGTCTATGCAGAGAATCTTGTTGTTAAACCTCTTGACATATTCCCTGAGGCATTCATCCCCTACTTGTAGGACATTGAATAGGTGGTCTATGGTCTTCTGATGGACTCTAATCCGAATAAAGTGGCGAACAAAGCCTTTGGAGGGTTCCTCAAAACAGGTAATGGATTATGGGGTAGTCGGTTGAACCATATCCTTATTGATACCTTCAAAGTGGTGGAGAACACCCTGTAGCTTATCGTGTCGAGACTGGCCATAAAATCCAAATATCCCCCGTAGTGATCGATATGGTCCATTGGGTCAATGGAACCATTAAAAGAGTCCATTCAGGGCAACTGGAAGTTTGATGGAATGGTACACACCATAATTTTTAGAAAGAATGGTGAATCCCATTTGGTATCTTTGGAAACTTCGTCAGCCTACATAAGCCTAATGCCTCAAGCTATCAATACCCAGTATACGAAGAAATAAAGCACCGAGCGTGGTGGTGGTGGCATCTGGTCCTTCTCACTTTGCTAACCGTGAGGTTCTGTGTCCACCTTTTACTCCGAGCATTTTTAGGGCTAGGGGAGTCAATTTAATAATTCTGCTACCTGATACTGGACGACTTGCTCCTGTTTTCTGAGGCCTTTAATGGCCTGTGTGACCTAGTTCTTATTCATGTCTTAGGAAACAGTCGTTCCTACAAATGGTGCCAATTATATTGATGCAAAAATTTACACAACACAATAAATTTATAAATGGTTATGATAAAGAAGGATATGATAGGTAGAAGATAACAATGCATATACGTGGTTCAGCCGGGCATGTCATACATCCACTGGAAGGGGGAGGTTCTGTTTATTAATAGGGGAGTCAATACGAATTTGTTGAATATTTATTATTTCTTGACTTTCTACTGTTACATGAGGCTTTAGACACAATCTAATACAACATTCTTCCTATTTATTAGCATACCCATTTCATGCATTAGAACTTGGGGGCAGTACACATGCTCGAATTCTCTAAGATATTTATTCATGATAATATGACTCGTGTTAGCCGTTGAGAGCACAATCTTTGATCAAGTCTTCCAATATTTGAATACTTATGACATCGTGGAGGGACGTTTGGCCAGGGAAAGGGGAACTTTAGTCTTATTTTGTAAGCTTGATGTCCGGATCTTTATAAGTCTCATTATTGCGAATCAGCTAAGGCGGACCACTCATCTATTTTTCCCAAGGAGTTAAGTCCTTCGACTTTAGCCAAATCGATGATCGCATATTACTCGGATGCTACTTGGATCTCCCTTATCAACCTATTTGGGCATCATTTAGAAATCCTCATCATCAGAAACCTCTCCACTAGCCACAAATACAATACTGTGGGGCTCTCTATCAAGACCGTTCAAAGTCTCCGCCAAAATAATAACTATAAGATTATAATGGTATCTTATCCACGGGAATATAGTAGCAACTTGAGACTTTGAATTCATGTTTCCCATCACCAAAATAACCTTATCAGTTAGACCCAAAGTGATAGTGACACTATAACTCATAGACCAAAAATCCTAGGGATGCATTGATTCAAGTCCAACCATCATGTTTATTCCCACACCCTATATCAAAGGACGTGTGGTAAAAAGCAAAAATATGTAGCAGTTGATCTAGTATATCTCAAAGAGATGGGGAAATATCTAGCATAGTCGTTCGAATGTTTATGTTCACAACTAACATGGGAGAAAATGCCTCCTAAGTTGGGACGACTTTATCTAGCACAAAACAGAACATGTGATACTCTGAATACTAGAAATTTAAGGTTTCCTTCAAAACCCCCGACTTGTTTTTTATTACCGTGCTATAAAGTTATTGGGCCATATTGAAAGTGGCATAAGTAACTTCGTACAAAATCATTTTTTAGATGGTTGAGATAGGCGGTGTACCCCTTGGTCAAAGAAATTTCTATTTAAAAGAAAAACTCTAAGGAAAAGGACGCAGCTGAAAGTTCTGAATGGTGATTTGAGGAGCAACATAATTAAGCCCCCATTTTTACTAAAGTTAACCCATAAGAGAATTAATGGGTTTATTTATAAATTTTACTCGTGAAAGAATTAGTACGCTCATCACCAAAACAATGTCCAAAAAACCTAAAAAGTAAAAGATGCCCTTTAACTTGCCAATTGGCAGTTCAGGAAAGGTCCCGATCAACAGCCTCCTTTTTTGGAAAGTTATCTTTTTCCATTTTCAAGATATCACTCACTCCCCAAGGTACCAATTGTAACCAAACTCATTAGACAACTACCGACACATTTGTGTATGCATGTCAATAATGACCACATCCTCAATTCTCTGGCACGGGGGAAACAAAGCACTTTCCCAATCAAAATATTTTGTCCAAAACATCATTTATTTCACAATAAAAATAACAAGATAATAAAATTAAGAATAACATCCCTAATAATTTTTAAAAATTCTTAAAAAGTCCTCGAAAACATAAAAATTAAAATGCACAAAAAATTACACATACACCATAAAAAAATCTTCAAAATTCAAAATTAAACGACATTTAAAAGACAATATAATTCGTTAAAAATCACATAAAGTTATCCAAACATCAAGAAAATACGAAATCCTTAAGATGTCCTCTCATAACCACATAGCTTGTCCAAATCCTCTTTTTACACCTTAGGCCCTCAGAATCAGGTTACAATTCCCATATTGGTCTCTTACCCTCCAGGTCCTCAAAATCATAACTTGGCCTTTAGAATCGGGTCGCGATCATCGTATTGGTCGTATGCACTTTAAATCCTCAAAATTAGACCTTGGTTGTGATAATTAAGCGGTGATCCCCATATTGGTCTCATACCCTCTGAGTCCTATGAATTAGACCTTAGTCCTCATAATCTGGTCGCGACCCTCGTATTGATCGCATACACTTTAGATCCTCATAATCTAACCTCATCCCTTAGAATCAGGTCGTGATCCCCGTATTTGTCATATATAATCTTGGTTCTTAGAATAGGGCCTCATCCCTTATAATTAGGCTTCATTCCCCGTATTGTTCTCATACACCTTAGGTTCTCAGAAAAAGAGCTTGACCCTCATTATCAGGTCATGATCCCCATATTGGTTGCATACACTTTAGTTCTTCAGAATTAGGCAACAATTCATGTACATACACTTTAGGTTCTCAAAATTAGACTTTGGCCCTCAGAATTAGGACGCACTAACCGTATTGGTAACTTACACTTTAGGTTCTCAGAATTATAATTTGGCCCTTGGAATTAGGCTGGAATTCTCATATTGGACGCATACACTTTAGATCCTCTAAATCAAACATTCGCCTTCATTATCAAGTTGGGATCCCCTTATTGGTCGCATACACTTTAGGTCGTCAAAATCTAACCTCACCCATTAGAATCGATACACAATCCCCGTATTGGTCGCATAAACTTTAGGTCCTCAAAATCAAACACTAGTCCTTAGAATTAGGACATGATCCCCGTATTGGTCGTATACACCTTAAGTCATTAAAATTAGGCCACAAATCTAAACATGGTCGTGACACATCTTAGGATCTCATTAAAGCCTCAATCCTCCTTAGAATTAAATCACATATATAGCTCACTCAGTGGACTAATACCCTGTTGTGAATTTACATTAAAAACTTTGATGCCCTGTGAACATAGATTGATCACAATTCAGAGAGTAAACAAAAACAACTAGAATCAAATAATGAACCTAGTGTTCTGATCACGATAACTTTACAGATCTTATAGGTGATCCAAATGAGGAGAAATATTTTATGAAGAGGATGATGGTAATAATTTTCTTCCTCCTTCAAATCCTTTCGAGAATGCTCTGATTACCTTGATTTTTCTAGTATATGACCCCCAACCAAACTAAGCATTGTGTGAAACTTGGTGAAATATGAGATATATCACTTTCTCTCTACTCAACCTTTGATAAAAATGTGAATAATGTTTTTCCTCTCCAAATCTAAACCTAGAGAATGTCTCATAAATCTTAAATCGCCTCCTTTAACCTATATAAATAAAAGTACATGAAGTTGGATTGGCCTAATTATATTTTTAGAGAATTTGGGCCTATCACTTGGGTAATGTACTATACTAGGGATTTAAGACTAATAATTAAATTTTCTTTCAAGAAAAATATGAAAATCCCATATTACACCCCATTATATATTTTCTTTCCCTTTTAATGATAATTAATTCCACTAAATAATTATAATTTCAATCCAATCTAATTATCTTAGAATTACATGAATAATGAGGTCTTGTTTGCTAAGTTAGATATTGCATAATATGATTCCCCGTGTAAAGCATATAATACCTCCCTGGTGAAGTTCAAATCACTGATAATCGATTTTCACAAATGTCTTATGTATTCCCTGATCTCACACTTAACTTATTTGACACTCTACCGGATTATAAAATCCACCAGTCGGGTTTAGTTGTAAAATTAAAACTTGTAAGTTTTTCAAGGGTTATCATAATCCAGGATATCTCCTAAATGCGGTTGTATCTAGAATATGAACTCAGATTGTAAGTGCAGAAATAAACATGCTTGGCAAGGATGGTCATAACCAAAAAATTTATTTTTGTGATTTTTCAATTTAAATCCCAAATTCAATTTTACCAAATTTTAATTTCTGATTAAATTAGATTTTCACAAGTTAGATTATCCAATCACATAAATTAAAAAAATCATGCAACCAAACACATCAAATAAGGGAAAATACCTTTTCATGGAAAAACCTATTTTTCACCACTTTAAAGAGTTTACAAGACTTTTGACTTACAAACCACTTGATACACCCACAAGTATAACGCAGAGTGTCTTGGTAGATACTCTAAATAAAATCCCTCACTCTAGAGTCATCCACAGGTGGTGATCTACACTCGGTATCCACCAATTCAGCCTTCATCTTTCATTTGATGTGATCACTTGGGTCACAATGTTTAGCCGTAGAGAATCCTCTCCAGAAAGTGTATGCAAAAAATACAAAAATATCTAGGGTTTCAAAACGATTCACAAAAACTATTTGGGAATGTAAAGTATGAATCAAAAAGTGTTGTTGAAACACAAAAAGTGAAAACTTTTGCAAGAAAGATGCAGGAAATGTTTTGGCAAAAGTCTTAGGAAATTTGGAGTCAACACAGGTATTTATAAATGTAGCACAAATTTCGAGGCGATTGTTCGTTTGAATGAAAGTGAAGCTCGTTCGAACGATATAGCAACTCATTAGAACGAAAATCAAGTTTGTTCGAATGACACAAGTATCTCATTTGAACTAGCTTCAAACGATATTCAAACGATGCAAAAAAGTATGCCCTCATTAGATGTAGATATCAAACGACTCTTCTCACGAGAATGTAAAGTCGCTCGAATGATAAACGTATCTCGTTTGAATGAGGTTAAAAATTAAAATTTTATTTTAAAAACTTTAAAAATACCAGCCTCATTTTTTAATAAAAAATAAACATCCCAAATAGATTTATGAATAATCTCAAACTCCTAAAAGTCTTTATATTTTTCTAAGACGTAGAGGAGTCTTGAACTATGAGATGTTGGTGATTGGTTCAATGAGTTAGTGCCAGTCGGTTTGTAACGGGTTATGCCAAATATGGAAAAGTGCAAATAAAACAAATAAAAACCCTGAGCTAAAATATTTGTGCTTATAAATCTCCCCCTTTGCTATTCCAGTACAAAGACTAACCGAAACCCAAATTACAAAAAAAAAATCCCCCTTAAGATAATAATTCTAATACCCTTCCCAAACCCTAGAAATGGAATGGCATAGGAAAATAACATTTGTCTTCAATCTCCACTTGTTAGTAACAC